>OZ010786.1:388679325-389938512 GCA_963932465.1 Maratus speciosus
AATTATTTGCCTTGTTGTGCTTTAATAAACAGCCGTGTTAAAATAGCGTTTGACAAATTTTGAAATTTTATGTACCCTGCATTTTTCGCATAATCTTTCGTACAAGCTAGTTCCTTAATACTTTAATATTAGTTGCTAATAATATGTGAAGATTGAACAAATGGAGCAATTTTCTCCTCACCTTTAATTAAGTTTTGAAAGAGGGTAGAATTAAAGTAGCGCTGGTGGTGTAAGGTTCATTACTCTGAAGCGAAGCAGAATTTAATTAAAATGTTTGGCCTTTTTCTTGTTTAGCAGGCTACACTGATGTTAAACTTCACATAGATTTTTTTTTTTGTTTTTTTTTTGGCTACATTTTAAATTTGGGAGGATGCGAGAAAATTCAAAACATTCAATTTTAAAAATTGTTAAAAAATATTTGCATTCCCCGTTTTAGAATATTTTCAAAATTAAAATTGTGAGTGTTCCTCAAAATAAATGATACCACAATGTTTAGATTTTGCTTTTTAATTTCATTCAATTTAAAACTAATCATGTTTTGATATCTTAGATACAACAGTTTCAATTATGATAAAAAAAGCAACAAAAGAAAAAAGTCCCGGGAGGAAAAGATAGTTTATATATATATATACATATATTAAATATAGCTTATTTTACTCAAACACTCGAAGCTGAAATTAGTGGAACTCGATTAGAAGATTCAATAAAGGTGTCTTATTTCTTGGTTTTAAAATTTTTGCAAATTTTACTCAAATTTTAAGAACTAAAATGCGAGAAACCCGATAAAAGAATATTCGTCAATACTGAATTTGAATGAGAATTGCGCCAAATTAGTAAGCTACAGCCAAGTTGGCATCATTTTTGGTTGCTTAGTTTTGGTCGCCAAATTTGGCTATATTTCGCCAAGTATCGCCAAGCGTGGCGAGAATTTGAAGCTGACGTTCACTACCACTCATAAATTAATAGCTCATTTTCTTTAATTGTTGTCTAGTTTCAAAATGTCAACCACCCTATAATTTCAAACTGCTCAACCATTTTTTAAGATAAATACGAAACAAATAATATTCCGAAATCTTTGCACAAAGGCCTAACACTTAAACATAAAATAAATTTGGATTTCTAAATTCCTTGTGTATTTTTTTTTTAGTTTTGAATATTTAAATGGCCGTCATTTTGAAACAAGATAGCGGATGAAGTTGGCCAATGAACTCGGTAGAGACATTTGTATGTACTATACACACATTAAATCTCATCCAAATCGGTTTATAAATAAGAGAGTTATCGCATGACAAAAATCAGATATATATATATATATATATATATATAATGTCTTTCTCTCTCTCTCTCTCTATATATATATATATATATGTCTATGTTATATATATGTTATACATGTCTATGTTATATACATATATAAGTCACATTTGAACGGAGGGTGGTTTTCGGGTCTGGGGGGGAGGGGTCATGATCGGTGTAAATATACCAAAATTTTTCGGAAGCGCTTTCCACTAGACGGTTGCAATAGGTAGCTCTTTACTTTTTGTAATAAAAGCTACCTAAAACACAGTGTGTCAAAGAGACAGAGAGGGGAGGGTCAAGAAGAGATATACATAAAATATAAAATAATTATATTCTAATTTTTATCACAAATAACGTAATATTTTTTGCAGTTAAAATAAATTATTTGCTTTACGCTTCAAAAATTTTGTACTGGTTGGAACAAACATTTTGGTGCTAAAACCAAAAGATGGTGAAATCTGGTTCCAACATGTGCACTGTCAGAAAAACACGTAAATATACACTAAATTAGTCCTCATTATTTAACAAATAATTTCCATTCTCCTAAACAACTTGTTTACACGTAAATTTTCCCCGAAAGTCTGAAAAAGGGGGGGGGGGATTCCGTTCATTCCCAGTACGTATGCGGATTGGTTCTATTAATACTAAATCCAAATTTATTTTAAAACTGAAAAACCAAAAATTCTATAAACTAAGAATTCTAATTTAATTAAAAAAGAAAAAAGTTTTCGAATTTAAAAATAAATAACAATTACTTTTCTCATCCATTTAAAAGTACTCACAATTTAAAGTTGGATAAAGTTAAATAAAGTTGAATTTATAAAGTTGTTTATAACTGCATATTCGCATTTAATATATATTTTAAACGAACACATTTAAAAGATATTTTATTTAAACATTAAATGGAAAAAAACCGATATTACTCAAAAAAAATTCTTATCGAATAAAATTATAATATTCATATTTTACATCTAGCAATCTACTTAAAAATATTTATAATTCCTATTTTTATCCTACATTATAATTAAAGTCCCACTTTCAAAATGCTGTTAAAAAAAGAACGGTTCACCACTGGTCAGTATGGCTTCGAATTTGAACTGAATATACTGGAAGAAGCTGGAAACGGTAATCCATAAGAAAAAGTAGTTCCAAAATGTATCAATAGATGGCGCTGTAAAGCGGCATACTATGCAAAATAAAAAACACTCATGCGCACGACACATTGTATGTGGTATATAAACGCGGTTTATGTGGCCTTTCCCTCATATTGCATCTGAGCAGCTTGTCATGAGGCTCTCAATGAAGAATCGTGCTCTGCTGGTGAAGCTCTTTTGCAAGAATAGCGACTGTGCGCTTGCAGCTTTAAAAAAATTCCACTCATTATAAGGTATGAAAAAAAGCTGTGGTCTGATGTTTGCCAAGGGTCTGAAGATTATGATTCACAAATTAGAAGAGACGAGTAGTTTTGAAATGAAATCTGGAAGAAGGAAGAAATCAAAAGCTTTGATGTCAGTAGAAGATGTGGCCACAGCATTAGAGAAAGGGTGTAAACGTGCAGTGCACGGGAGATTTCCCGACCTTTAGACATGTTTGTGAGCTCGGTGCATAAAATGATACGCAATATCCTGCATTGCTATCTTTACATAATTACCCATGTTCAGGAGTTGCTTCATGCTGACCTGAAACAAAGACGGACGTTTGCTCTGGAATTTCTCACTCGCATGGAAATGGACAATGAATGGCCATGGAATATTTTGTGGACAGACGCAGCCCATTTCCATTTCCAAGAGTTTGTCAACACACAAAATTGCACGATATGGGCAAAAGAAAATCCATTCGCAGTTCAGCCAGTACCGATGCATTCGCCAAAGGTAACTATGTGTTGGGGGTTGATTGTATCGTGTATGGTAGGGCCATTTTCTTTTCGAGGAGATGGATCCTGCGGGTCCCGTTAACTGTACCGTGAATGATAAACGGTATGAGAGTCTTTTGCGTAACCAGATCATTCCAACACCTCAACAGCGTGCATGTCTGGATAGAATCATTTTCATGCAAAATTGCGCCCCTCCGCACATCGCAAAGCCATTCATGCAACTGTCAAGAGGCATTTCAGGAATAATTGACTTATCAGCTGTCATTATCCAATTGCCTGGCCACCAAGATCAGCAGACCTCAATCCTTGTGGCTTCTGGCTGTGGGGTTATCTTAAAAACGTTGTGTACAGTGGACTGATTGCAAATGTAGCTGAATTGAAGGCACGGATTACTTAACAAATTCACAACGAATTAAAAACCGATTCCTTATGTGCTTTTTATATGGTTTTTGGCCCAAGGACAATTAAAAAATGAATCATTATGTGCTTTTTGGGTGGTTTTTGGTCCAAGGACAATTAAAAACCGATTTTTTACCATCCAGTCTGGTACGAGCTTAACGTGCTAGATGGGCTTTCCACTAACAGTACGACAACTGTTGACTGATTTGGAAGTCATTTTTTCCGTCAAAGAACCGAAACACTCAAGTACGTTGAACAGCATGATTGGTTTACTGTGCAACTCATGCCACGATTAAAAATGTTTATTATAGCCGAATCCACTTTTGTTATGCCGCTTACAGAGCCATCTATTGATACATCTATTGATATTAGTATATTCAGTTCAAATTCGGAGTCATTCGGACCAGTGGTTCCTTTTTTACAGCATTTTGAAAGCCTTTACAGCATTTTGCACCTTAACAGTGCAAACCTTACAGCATTTTGAAAGCGGGACTTTTATTATAACCACCCTGTATATTAATACTAAAATGTTAAAATCCTTGCCACAGTCTCATTAAAGACGAAATCTTCACGAAATTAACTTCAAAATTAAAAGCTTTTTAAAGAAACGAATCAAACCATACCCATCTGAAGCAACCATATTTACTTCAAAGTGATTCGCTACCTTACAGCTGTATCCCAGTGGTTAGCATGTTCGTCTCGTAACGTTAAGATGGCTGGTTCAAATGCAAGGTCCGCAACTTTTATTTTTCCCCAACCTTATTCAATTGACGGACATTTTACTTCCTGTAAAGGAGAAGAAAGAACGGATATTCGTCAACTAACGGAAAAATGCCAGGAAATTTCCGTGAATTAAAGAAAATATTTCTGAGAGTGTGGGGCTATGATTCAACTGAACCTTCAAATGTTGGAACGGTATTCTTGTTGATCGACTTTGATCGTCGATCAATGGTCGATGTTGAACGAGATTATTGAACGATGTTTTATACCGGTTTTCTGTTTGTTCTGTTTAGATTCTGCTTGATTTCAATTCATCATAAAACGATGTGCACTTAAACAGATACAAAATATTATAAAACGAAATTCGCAAATTCTTATTTGTCTATAGGTTTCACTCAATTTTATGAAATTTTTGTTGTAATGTAGCAGGTTAAACAATCAGATTCAATTTTAACACTTTCCAACATAGTTGGGAAGTGTTAAATATATAGTGTTGTCCGTCTGTCTGCCTGTCAGTCCACGCTGTAACTGGTGTAAATATACTCCGATTTTCATGTAATTGATATTTGTTAATGATGTTTATAATGTTCGGTATTAAATATAAAGTGT
The DNA here is from genome assembly GCA_963932465.1 of Maratus speciosus. NCBI lineage: Eukaryota > Metazoa > Arthropoda > Arachnida > Araneae > Salticidae > Maratus > Maratus speciosus. The sequence goes on from OZ010786.1 coordinate 388,684,226, forward strand.
GTAGAATCATTAACAGTTTATTTACAGGGGTACTCAAAATAATTCCGTTACATTATGTTCAATTGGGAAAAAAATCATTTGCAGTGTATTTGAATAACATTACGCTATTTCAAATGTATTCAAATAATTATAAATCACTGAATTTCAATACTAAATGATTACTATAGACTAGGATGTTCATAGCATTTATCGTTCATTTACAGGAACACACAAAATAAATCGGTTACAGTATTGTCTTTTAAGCAATAATTGCTGGAATTGCGTTTTCAATTTCGGTATGAGCTTTTAAATTGAACTAATTATTTGCATGTAACTCTTTGTGTATAAATTCTATACCTATTATACAGGACTGCACAAAATAATTCATGTTCACACTTCTTATTAATAGAAATTGATGAAGGGGAATTTCAACTGTGGTACGTTTTTCTAACTGGACAAAATTTTTGCATGCATGTATTTTACGGATACAAATCTATATATCATACACAAGGATGTTTAAAGAAGTCGAATAATTTTCAGGCTGTGGATGGGCATTTCTGAAATTAGGTTTTTCAAATGTGTTATGCGTTTTCAAATGGTTAAATTTTACATTATATTTCAACTTATTAAACGGTGAAAATTTGTTACATTACTCTAAACATGTTAGAAAGTGTTTCATAACTTATGCTTAACGCAGGATTTTTTTCCTTTCTTGTTAATCTTAATGTCAATTTTACATCCATTTCTAAAATATCTCTATTCTTATAGACGGAGTAATTTTTTGTATTGGCTTCGTTTTTCGGGTGTGTACTTTGGTCACATGTTCACGCATTTTTGTTTAGGAACTATGTTTTTTATACTCATAATTAGGGTACGAAACACCAAATTTTAAATAATAATTTTTCGTCTCATTGAAAAGGAGAATTTTGGGATTTCATAAGGCAGAGATTTTTCTTTAATATAGAGGTAACGTGAAACTGAATTTATTTATTAATAGTTAAATTTTAATTGATTCATATATAGATTACTGTGCAGTATTGGGTTAAATCGACATTGATCGATCATACAAAATTTAGTTGTGTGATTTAATTTCCGGCAGGTCTGACATAGAATTGTTGAAGAGCAGAAGTAAATTATGCCTACGCTTATATTTTAATCTACCTTTGAAATATTCGAAATTTTATAAATGGAATTTCTGAAACTAAAAATAATTTTACGGTTTATGTCTGCAACAAAAGTACAATTTTGTTTCAGCTCCAGAATTAAAAAAAATAATTTAGTTTCAGAATTGGTTTTCGTTTCATAAGAAAAAATGCCTTTTTTTCGATTTTCATTTTCTTTAAGGCTTGAAGTCCAGCTTTAATTTGCTGAATTAATTTCTGAAGTTTCACATAAATTTTCTCTTTCTTTCTCTTTCTCATCTTTCTCATCTTTCTCAATTTTATAAATTGAATTTCTGAAACTATGAATAATTTTATGGTTTATTTCTGCAACAAAAGTACAATTTTGGTTCAGCTCCAGAATTAAAAAAAAAATAATTTAAGTTCAAAATTGGTTTTCGTTTCATAAGAAATAACACTTTTTTCCCATTTTCATTTTCTTTATGGTTAGAAGTCTAGCTTTAATTTGCTGAATTAATTTCTGAAATTTTCTGAAGTTTTACATAAATTTTCTCTTTCTCTTCTTTCTCAAATTTTATAAATTGAATTTCTGAAACTAAAAATAATTTTATATTTTATTTTTGGAACAAAAATACAATTTTGGTTCAGCTTCAGAATTAAAAAAATAATTTAGGCTCAGAAGTGGTTTTCGTTTCATAAGAAATAACACCTTTTTTTCGATTTTCATTTTCTTTAAGACTTGAAGTCCAGCTTTAATTTGTTGAATTAATTTCTGAAATTTTCTGAAGTTTCACATAAATGTTCTCTTTCTTGTTTTTGATTTTATTATATATATGATTGAACGGTAGCAAAATATGGTCCTTTCAGTTCGGGCATGTCAAAATAGTTTATCCCAGTAGGCCAAATTATGCGTTATAAACAAAACCACGGGCCAAAATTAAGTAGGAAATATTATTAATATTGCACAGAATAAAATTTATACAAATTTGTGTATAAAACACAGCCATGTTAAAGAAATACTCACGTAAACTTTCGAAGTTATTATTATTTATAGTTTATTTTTTCTTATTTTTCGAAAAATTACTCGACATTATTTTATCAACCAAATTTACAAAATTTAATTGAATTCTCTAAATTGTATTTTTTTTTTAATTTGCATTGTACATGCTGGACTGTTAATCTTCATCTTCTTAAGGGGTAGCTGTTTTCGTTCTTCTGGATTTTTCAAGTGAAAAAAAAAAGAATCAGAAAATTCATTTAATAAGCTGTGGTCCAAATTATGTTTTTTTTACTTGAAAAATAACAAAAAGGTGGAAGCTACGCATCGATGTCGTCCAAAAATGCGACATCCGACATAGCTAAAATATGCCTAACTGCATACTGTACTCGAAAGGTCAGTTGATAAATAATTACAGAAATGCGGAAACCCTATATCTATATATTTTCGCTCTAACATGGAATTGCTCTGAATTTTGATTCACTGCAATAATAACTTCTAAAAATAACAATTTCAACATCAAATATTAGAGATGAAAAAATAAGATTAAATTGATTTCCATATTTCTTGAAATTCCACAGTCTTCTTTTGAATTCATTTTCGATTTTATTTTCAGTATATTCTAAAAATTTACTTTCAGTGTTTTTTATAATAATGACTTGCAACATTTAAAATGAAATACATTTTCTTTTTAATTTTTTTTTTCGTCGAAGTAATAAATTCTATTTCAAAACGCTTGTGAAATAACATAATAGAATTACGAAATTTGCTTTGAGGTTAAAATTTACTCGAGTGATTTAACATTTTAAATGAAAATTCTAAATAATTTGTCTATTGGTAGTCTTTTAATGTTTGACATTCGTAAAGTTGCAGATTCATAATGAAAATGGAATCTTTGTGTAACAGTTCGAAATTGACCATTAAAACTTTTTAGTGAAAAGCCGTTCAATTTCCATATAAGAAAAAAGATCTGCTTATCTTTACTACGAAAATTTAAAGATATTTTACGACGATAGATACAGATACGACGATTAAGCATGCACATAGGAATATAATATAAGTTTGCAAGCACCATAAGTTTTTAAGCACAGATTTCGCTTTTATAAATATATTCGAATGTACTATATAATACTTTCTAGAGTTGGTATATATTTATGCATGTAGCATTTCAAATTTATTTAACTGCTCCGGATACCATTTCTTCTAGTGAATATTTTCAACTCGTGAGATATTTAATGTAATAAAGATAATAATTAGTTTTACAAAGAAAATGTATTTTCTTCAATAGGCTTGGTGAAAGCCCTTTATTTCTTTTTTAAGAAGCATCAATTTCAATTCTCACAGTTTATCTGTCCGATGTTTATGCGGATTTTTATGAGTTTCAGTTATACTTTCTACTGTAGCACCTCTTAATGTCACATTATTTTCAAACTCTAACAAAGTCTACATATCGAACATAAAATCTCTGCTTTCCTTTTAATGTAATGGTAGTGTACCTTTAAAAAAAATCTGTGATGTTCATCTTCAGATAATCATATTTGTTCTAATTGGTAGAGAACTTTAACATTTATATATCTAGCTTATATATATATAATCCTAATGAAACGAATTTGTGAAACGGTTTTATGAAACGACTGATTATGTTTCACGGCTATTTCTCCTAAAATGTGGAAAGTTTGGCGGTGAAATTAACGCTAGTTATGCGTATTGATCCACAAGTATCAAAATTGCTTTAGAATTTTAAAATTTAATTAGTTTTCGGGATATTAAATTTTTTTTTATAATTTTAACGAAATTTCTCTAATGATGGTAACTAAATTACTTCATTTTTGGGAAAAAGGGGAGGACAGGGAAAAACTATTGGGATTATTAGATTTCTTATTTTTCGTCATTTTCAAATTGAAATTGAAATTATCTTTTATTTCAATTGATAGTGAAACAATCTACCCTACATATATATAATATCCTAATGAAACGAATTTATGAAACGAATTCATGAAACGATTTTATGAAACGACTGATTAAACGACTGAAAAAAGTGGAGAACAGGGAAAAACTTTTGGGATTATTAGATTTCTTCTTTTTCGTAATTTTCAAATTGAAATTGAAATTACCTTTTGTTTTAATGGATAGTAAAAAATATTGTGATTAAATTGTGTTTTTTTAGGAAAATTTTAAAAATAAAAAATTAAATTTGCTTTTTTTTTTGTTATTTTCAAATTGAAATTGAAAAGTAAAATTATTAAAAACGGAAAGAAAATTTTAAAATAAGAATTAAATTATCACGTGTTAAAAGCAGAAAACAGGGAAAATTACATCAAAATATTTACACGTAAATATTAAAAAAGTACGAAAACTTTAAAATAATAAAATTATTACATGCTCAACGCATTTAAAGGTGATAATTACGTCATATGCAAAATCCCCAAATATTAAATATCGTCATATTTAAAATGCTTAAAACAAGTCAATTATTGCGTGTGAAAAAATTTAATGTTGAATATTAAGTCATGGTTAAAAAGATCAAATAATAATATTCGAAACACTTTTTAATTAAATAATATATGTGCCCGTGAATCTTAAAAGAGAAAAAAAGTTTAAAATAAATAAATTATTAAATGAGAAATGCATTTAATAGTAAAAATTACGTCATATATTAAAACGATACGTTTAAAGCGATTTTCATTCCGGAGTGTTTTAATGTGATGTCGCACGGTATAAAAGTAGTGCGACTAGCAAATTTGTTTATCCATTACATCACTTGATGCAGCGTAAATACGGGTAAATGTATACGAAAAATACTTTCGTGTTATTTTGTACGAATTACTATTCGATAAGCACATTTTAGAAAATTAGGATATTCTTATTAATTAATATAAACAATATACATTGTGAAATATGCATGATGATGTATTAAAATACAGAAAAGAATTCGTGAATAAGCTATATCTGTTCCTGAAAATATCTAAAACTTGATCAAAACGTAAAATATAAGCTTAAATTTAAAATAAGCTTAAATACAAGCTAAAATTTAATAGTGAGTTATATCTGTTTATGTTCATCAGAGTTGCCAGATGGGCGGGATTTTTTAAATTCAAAATGCTACCACATTCTGAAAAGAAATATTCCCCGGAAATAATATTTTTCTAATATTCTCAGGAACAGAAACAGAAGATAAGATCGAATGACAACATAATAAGCACAAATATTAGTATTGAAAATTAGTGGTAACATTCTAGGTTTAAGTAAAAGTCGACCTAACTGACCGGGTCACGGGCCACGTGTTTGATATGCCTGTTTAGATTTAGACCTTCGAAAAGTAAAATTTAGCTATACCTAGATAAATAATGGCAAAAATAAACTGTAAACTTACCTACACCCTTATTTTTATGATGCCCATTTTGTTTATGTAAAAACTGATCTAGGTCATAAATCATATTTTTTAGCAGGAATTTTTAATAATGATTTTAATAATTAAAATTATGCTTTTGAATAAAAAAACGTCTAGAATATGATTGAATTCATTCAATGTATCTCACTGAAAACAAAATTTTTAAATAGGGTGTGTTTTTAAGAAGATAGAAGTTAATGTTAATGTGACTTTAACATTGCAATCCTCAAATTTTGATGTCTTCTAACCCTATGTACTAAAAAAAAACTTAAGCTAAGCAGTTTTACAGACTCATTTGATCGAAGGAGTATCAAAGTGGGTGTTACCCTTTGAAAAATCTAAGTTGGCGCAATTTTTAACCCTATTTGTCTCACTCCTCTGTATGTCAGTCAAATAGTTTATTCTGAGAAATTGTATAAGTTAGAGACTTGAAATTTCGCATACTTATAGCTGAATACTTCTGATCATACAGCAAATTATAAAATTTTGAAAAAAGTCATATTATTTTAATTAAATGAAATAGTTTAATGACTTCGGACCATTTTTGTGACTTAGATTTTAAAACAAAACCTTAATTTCAGTCTTTTTCGCGCAGATGAGATAGCAATGTGGTAGTGCATCTGCCTGCTAATCAAAAGTTCCCAGTTCGATGTTCGGTGTCGGAGTTTGAAATATTTTCAAAGGAATAGATTTTATTATCTAATAGATTGAATTTTAGAGATTTTTTACATTTTTTTGCCTTTTTAAGGCCAAAAATTATTGTAAAATAGTTTATCAATTATTATTTTTTTTATTCAAAAATTCTTTTTTCTATTGTGCTAAATTTTAAATTGACTAAATTTTACTGTCCAATTGATTCAATTAAAAGAGCTTTAGTATTTATTTATTTTTTTGCCATTTTAATGGTTTCGTTTTTTTATAGCTAAAATTAAATTACTGTGGCATAAATTATTTAAAGCTAGAAAGTTTTAAATAAAACCTTTCCTGTTGAACGCTTTTTGTACCTTTAAGTAGAAATTAAAATGAATTTGTTGAAATTCGAATGAAATGCAGAACTGTTTTTGATGTGTACTTCGAAGGTTATGAATTACGCAATCTTTCCTTGAATTTTCAAAACCTTTTATTATTACTTAATGCAAGAAATATTTTCAAAACATTTTATCATTACATATATAAAGGAATCTACTTTTCCTTATGTTAGTTTCATTGCAAAATGCTATTTTTGTTTGCCTTTCCACTTCAAATGCTTACTTTTGCAATAGGAAATTTCTTTTTCTCTTAACTTTGTCTAACAGTTATTGTTTATTTACGTATTTGTTTACAAGTATATGAATTTTTAAAACTGGAGACAGATAAAAGAATTTTATTTTCTAAGAGTTTTTATAAATACATTAAAGTGTAATTTGTTTTACATTTTGAAATATACTTAATAATACAACTATTATGTTTTGATTTTTAGATCTATTGTAAAGAAAGTTGAAATGTCGGTCACATTTCCACTATTTCAAAACACTTTTGTAGTAGAGGGGGAGGAAAACTTGGCTTTTTAAAACCTACGTATGTATAATTAAAATATGTACAATAAAAAATTATCAATGCCTGTTTTATGTCTTTATTATAAAGCAAAACATGTCTGTGAGTTTAGAGGACATCATATTGATGAAGGCAACACCTGACTAATAAATTTCGCTTTTACTGCAATTTTTCAAACTTTTCAGTATCGCAGAGTTACAATTTTTCAAATAGGTAAAAATATTTTCTTTAAATTCGATTTTAAGAAATCCTATAATCCTATAATCAGAAAACCTACCTTAAAGGAATCCAAAACTTTTCAAAGTATTTGAAGTTTAATTTCTACCTATCTTAGTCAACACCTATTTGAACTCTTACAAGTACTCTTACTCTTCAAGTAGGTGTTGTCTTAGTTCATCAGTGATGAACGTGGCTTCCATCTCAATTCGAAATAGATGTTCTGAACTTCATGTAGAAGATCTGTTTCGATCTGTTTCGATCGATTTGATTGATATGTGACCATTTCCTTCCAAAATACAGCAAATTAATAAATCTAACGAAAAATATACCTTAAAGTCTCCGATCTAAATCCGTATTTTTGTTAAATCACCGGAGTGTTTCAGCTACTGCGCTGCATACTCTTTCGTATTTGAAACAGAATTTTCAGGCATGTCCTATTATTCTCAAAGTGCAAAAAATTCGCCAACCCAAACTCAAAATTTCATAAAATTCTCTAATTGCAAGGGGAAAGTTTCTTCAAAAATCACTTCCAATCATCGAGGTGTTTCGGCATTTTGCTGCCTGCACTTTTTACGTTTTTGGCAATTTTTACTTTCTTCTAACTTTACAAGAAAGTATTGGATTCATGAAAATTTTCGAATTCCGGTTTTCGACGGATTTACACGTTTTAGGGTTCAGAGAACCCGAAAAACATGTTTTTACAAAATGTCTGTCTGTTAATTTGTAGTTCTGTCTGTCTGTCTGTCTGTATGTGACACAAATTTTGTGGGCGCTCTATCTCAAGAACTAATGCACGGAATTTAATAAAATTTTATATTCAGTTAGTTCCTGATTGGTGCTGATTAGTTTTTGACGTAAATCGCCCAACAAGTGGCGCTGCTGTGATGCATTTTTGCGATTTCTGCAATAGCTCTATCTCAACAACTAATGCACAGATTTTCATCAAACTTCAGATGCAATTACTTGATATGAATTTGTGTTGGTAACGTTTCGGTGTAAATCGCCCAACAGATGGCGCTGCTATGCTGCATTTTGCAGGATTTAAGCGATTTTCGCAATAGCTCTTTCTCAAGAAATAATGCACGGATTTTCATCAAACTTCAGATTCAGTTAGTCCTTGACATGAATTGAAGTTTTGCAAATTTTGGTGTAAATCGCTCAAGAGGTGGCGCTGTTATGGTGCATTTTTTGTGATTTCCGCAATAGCTCTATCTCAAGAACTAATGCTTGGGTTTTCAACAAACTTCAGATTCAGGTATACCTGGATATGAATTAGTGCTGTTTATGTTTTGGTGTAAATCGCTCAACAGGTGGCGCTGCTATGCAGCATTTTTCATGATTTCCACAATAGCTCAATCTCCAGAACTAATGCACGGATTTTCATCGAACTTCAGATTCAGTTACTCCTGGACATGAAATGACATTTTGCACCTTTTGGTGTAAATCGCTCAACAGGTGGCGCTGCTATGGTGCTGTTTTTATGATTTCCGAAATAGCTGTATCTCAAGAACTAATGCTTGGGTTTTCAGCAAACTTCAGATTCTGGTATACCTCGATATGACTTAGTGCTGTTTATATTTTGATACAAATCGCTCAACAAGTGGCGCTGCTATGCTGCATTTTCCAGACTTTCTCCTATAGCTCTATCTCAATAACTAGTGAACGAATTTTCATCAAACTTCAAATTCAGATATATTTCGATATGAATTGGTGCTAAATGGATGTAATTTCTTGTACTATTTAAATGATCTAATTGACGTGATTTATATAGAAGAAAGTTTTGTGATGGCCACTACATACTAGTGTTGGTTGAAATGGTGTGCTATAACCTGGGTTAGAGAGAAGAAGGACTAGTTCATCGGACCTCCGAGAGTGAAACAGGAAGTCATTAGTGATGACGTAGTTTCGTTCACGTTGACTGGGAGGAAATATCACAAATAAATAGGATTTAAACATATTAAGTTTGTTTTTCGTAAAAATGTTAAAACGACATTTAAATTCTTTAAGTTTATCACTATTTTGGACGTAAGGTTATTATGATGCTCACTTTCATGGTCAGTATTACTGTTGAATGATTTAAAGAAAAGAATTATTTATAAAGAGAAATATTGTTCTTAAATACATAATAACATTCTTTCTATCTCATATTTTTTTTAGAAAATATTTAAATGATTGAATTTCATACATTTTTTCTCCCTATTAAATTATTGCTTAGTTAAATAATAAAAGTAAAATTTGTTTAAATAATGTGTTGGTTAAAATGGTGTGCTACAGCTACAACTGGGCTTCTAATGACTACCGTGTGTTACGCCTTTTGTAGGATGTTTCTGAAATAAATGTAAAGCGTTTTGTAAGTACACATTAATAAATGATTCGAAATGTTTTTGTTCTGTTATGCATTTAAAACAAACTACATGTAGGTATTCTGTTTAAGCAAGACTCATGTCCCTCGTTCTTGCCTGAGCAATACCGCAAATCGCACAACTGGCATTCGCACTTTCTATTTTCGTTGTTAGGCTATTTGTGCACATAGAGTACCATTCTCTGCTAAATAAACGACAATGAACAACTTCGTAAATGCCTTTTCTTTATACTTCTATTAGGTTTGGAGATAGGGTCGCTCACTTCGGTATTTCGCTATTAAGAGCGCTACTAGTGGTCTTATTGTGCAGCGCAAACTCACTTGGATGCGTGTAACCCCCCCCCCCCTTTTTTTTTACTTTCTTCGATTTTTACAAGAAGAAAGTATTGGATTCATGAAAATTTTCGACATGAAAGTTTTCGACGGATTTATACGTTTTAGGGGTCAGAGATTCCGAAAAACATGTTTTTACAAAATGTCTGTCCGTGAGTCTGTGGTTCTGTGGTTCTGCGAGTCTGTCTGTCTGCATGTGACACAAATTTTGTGGGGACTCTATCTCGAGAACTAATGCACGGAATTTAATAAAAATTTATATTCTAGTAGTCCCTAATATAAATTGGTGCTGATTAGCTTTTGGTGTAAATCGTTCAACAGGTGGCGCTGCTATGCTGCATTTTTCGCGATTTCTGCAATAGCTCTGTCTCAAGAACTAATGCTTGGACTTTCAACAAACTTCAGATTCTGGTATACCTCGATATGAATTAGTGCTTTTTATGTTTTGGTGCAAATCTCTCAACAGGTGGAGCTGCTATAATACATTTCTCAGAATTTCCCTTATAGCTCTATCTCAATAACTAATGCACAAATTTTCATCAAACTTCAAATTCAGATATACTTTGATATGAATTGGTGCTAAATTGATGTAATTTCTTGTACTATTTAAACGATTTATTGGACGTGATTTATATAGAAGTAAGTTTTGTGATGGCCACAACATACTAGTGTTGGTTGAAATGGTGTGCTATAACCTGGGTTAGAGAGAAGAAGGACTAGTTCATCGGACCTCCGAGAGTGAAACAGGAAGTCATTAGTGATGACGTAGTTTCGTTCACGTAGACTGGGAGGAAATATCACAAATAAATAGGATGTAAACATATTAAGTTTGTTTTTCGTAAAAATGTTAAAACGACATTTAAATTCTTTATGTTTATCACTATTTTGGACGTTAGGTTATTATGATGCTCACTTTCATGGTCAGTATTACTGTTGAATGATTTAAAGAAAAGAATTATTTATAAAGAGAAATATTGTTCTTAAATACATAATAACATTCTTTCTATCTCATATTTTTTTAGAAAATATTTAAATGATTGAATTTCATACATTTTTTTCTCCCTATTAAATTATTGCTTAGTTAAATAATAAAAGTAAAATTTGTTTAAATAATGTGTTGGTTAAAATGGTGTGCTACAGCTACAACTGGGCTTCTAATGACTACCGTGTGTTACGCCTTTTGTAGGATGTTTCTGAAATAAATGTAAAGCGTTTTGTAAGTACACATTAATAAATGATTCGAAATGTTTTTGTTCTGTTATGCATTTAAAACAAACTACATGTAGGTATTCTGTTTAAGCAAGACTCATGTCCCTCGTTCTTGCCTGAGCAATACCGCAAATCGCACAACTGGCATTCGCACTTTCTATTTTCGTTGTTAGGCTATTTGTGCACATAGAGTACCATTCTCTGCTAAATAAACGACAATGAACAACTTCGTAAATGCCTTTTCTTTATACTTCTATTAGGTTTGGAGATAGGGTCGCTCACTTCGGTATTTCGCTATTAAGAGCGCTACTAGTGGTCTTATTGTGCAGCGCAAACTCACATGGATGCGTGTAACCCCCACCCCACCCCCTTTTTTTTTTTACTTTCTTCGATCTTTACAAGAAGAAAGTATTGGATTCATGAAAATTTTCGACATGAAAGTTTTCGACGGATTTATACGTTTTAGGGGTCAGAGATTCCGAAAAAAATATTTTTACAAAATGTCTGTCCGTGAGTCTGTGGTTCTGCGAGTCTGTCTGTCTGCATGTGACACAAATTTTGTGGGGGCTCTATCTCAAGAACTAATGCACGGAATTTAATAAAAATTTATATTCTAGTAGTCCCTAATATAAATTGGTGCTGATTAGCTTTTGGTGTAAATCGTTCAACAGGTGGCGCTGTTATGCTGCATTTTTCGCGATTTCTGCAATAGCCCTATCTCAAGTACTAATGCTTGGACTTTCAACAAACTTCAGATTCTGGTATACCTCGATATGAATTAGTGCTTTTTATGTTTTGGTGCAAATCTCTCAACAGGTGGAGCTGCTATAATACATTTCTCAGAATTTCCCTTATAGCGCTATCTCAATAACTAATGCACAAATTTTCATCAAACTTCAAATTCAGATATACTTTGATATGAATTGGTGCTAAATTGATGTAATTTCTTGTACTATTTAAATGATCTAATTGACGTGATTTATATAGAAGAAAGTTTTGTGATGGCCACAACATACTAGTGTTGGTTGAAATGGTGTGCTATAACCTGGGTTAGAGAGAAGAAGGACTAGTTCATCGGGCCTCCGAGAGTGAAACAGGAAGTCATTAGTGATGACGTAGTTTCGTTCACGTTGACTGGGAGGAAATATCACAAATAAATAGGATGTAAACATATTAATTTTGTTTTTCGTAAAAATGTTAAAACGACATTTAAATTCTTTATGTTTATCACTATTTTGGACGTTAGGTTATTATGATGCTCACTTTCATGGTCAGTATTACTGTTGAATGATTTAAAGAAAAGAATTATTTATAAAGAGAAATATTGTTCTTAAATACATAATAACATTCTTTCTATCTCATATTTTTTTAGAAAATATTTAAATGATTGAATTTCATACATTTTTTTCTCCCTATTAAATTATTGCTTAGTTAAATAATAAAAGTAAAATTTGTTTAAATAATGTGTTGGTTAAAATGGTGTGCTACAGCTACAACTGGGCTTCTAATGACTACCGTGTGTTACGCCTTTTGTAGGATGTTTCTGAAATAAATGCAAAGCGTTTTGTAAGTACACATTAATAAATGATTCGAAATGTTTTTGTTCTGTTATGCATTTAAAACAAACTACATGTAGGTATTCTGTTTAAGCAAGACTCATGTCCTTCGTTCTTGCCTGAGCAATACCGCAAATCGCACAACTGGCATTCGCACTTTCTATTTTCGTTGTTAGGCTATTTGTGCACATAGAGTACCATTCTCTGCTAAATAAACGACAATGAACAACAGTAGATATGAAAAGGGGGTTCTACATCAGCGGCACGGCGGCACGACCTTGAATGACCTCTGCGTGTCCTCTGCATGCTGTTTGAAGGTTATGCGGCGTAGGTGAAGGTTATACTCTGGGAGGCGCGGTCAAGGTCATGTGACGTGATCTAAGAGGAGGGGTTATTTTGAGTTTGATTTTTTTTTAATGATAATTAATTTTAATTGGGGGTAAATGGTAACTTTTTTCGGGGTAATTATTGAAGATTGAATTTTTGGGAGATTGATTTTTTTTTTCTTACCGTACTACAGTATAAGGGGTAATTTTAAGTTTGTTTTTTTTACTAATGATAATTAATTTTAATTGGGGGACTTTAACTTTTTTAGGGGTAATTTTTGAAGATTGAATTTTTGGGAGATTGATTTTTTTTCTTACCGCACTACAGTATAAGGGGTAATTTTAAGTTTGTTTTTTTTACTAATGATAATTAATTTTAATTGGGGGACTTTAACTTTTTTCAGGGTAATTTTTGAAGATTGAAATTTTTAGAGTTTTTTGGGGGTAATTTTTGAAGATTGAAATTTTTAGAGATTCATTTTTTTTCTCACCGAACTACAGTACTTAGGGATAATTTTACATTTGAAAAATACATTAACGATAATTAATTAAGAAATTTTAATTGGGGGACTTAAACTTTTTTGGAGTAATTTTTGAAATTTTTGGGACATTGATTTTTTTTTTTTTTTTTCGTCGTACGAGGGGTTTTTTGAGTTTGATATTTTTTCATTAATGATAATTAATTTAGAAATTTTAATTGGGGGACTTTAACTTTTTTGAGAGTATTTTTGAAGATAGAATTTTTCGGGGAAATTGATTATTCTTTTCGTCGTACTCCAGTACGAGGGGTTATTTGTACATTTAAAAAATTAATTAAGAATTTTTAATTGGGAGACTTTAATTTTTGGGAGTAATTTTTGAAGATTGAATTTTTAGGGGTCATTGTTTTTTCTTTTCGTCGCACGAGGGGTTTTTAGAGATTCATTTTTTTTTCTCACTGTACTACAGTACTTAGGGATAATTTTACATTTGAAAAATACATTAACGATAATTAATTAAGAAATTTTAATTGGGGGACTTAAACTTTTTTGGAGTAATTTTTGAAATTTTTGGGACATTTTTTTTTTTTCGTCGTACGAGGGGGTTTTTGAGTTTGATATTTTTTCATTAATGATAATTAATTTAGAAATTTTAATTGGGGGACTTTAACTTTTTTGAGAGTATTTTTGAAGATAGAATTTTTCGGGGAAATTGATTATTCTTTTCGTCGTACTCCAGTACGAGGGGTTATTTGTACATTTAAAAAATTAATTAAGAATTTTTAATTGGGAGACTTTAATTTTTGGGAGTAATTTTTGAAGATTGAATTTTTAGGGGTCATTGTTTTTTCTTTTCGTCGCACGAGGGGTTTTTAGAGATTCATTTTTTTTTTCTCACTGTACTACAGTACTTAGGGATAATTTTACATTTGAAAAATACATTAACGATAATTAATTAAGAAATTTTAATTGGGGGACTTAAACTTTTTTGGAGTAATTTTTGAAATTTTTGGGACATTGATTTTTTTTTTTTTTTTTTTCGTCGTACGAGGGGTTATTTTAAGTTTGATATTTTTTCATTAATGATAGTTAATTAAGAAATTTTAATTGGGGGACTTTAACTTTTTTGGGAGTATTTTTGAAGATAGAATTTTTCGGGGAAATTGATTATTCTTTTCGTCGTACTCCAGTACGAGGGGTTATTTGTACTTTTAAAAAATTAATTAAGAATTTTTAATTGGGAGACTTTAATTTTAGGGAATAATTTTTGAGATAGATTTTTTTTTCTGACATATATTTTTTAGCACACTTGAGTTTTCGGTGTTTTTACTGGCAACGATTTTTAATTTGGGAACTTTCAAATATTTTTTTCGCGATTTTCCTTTAGCAATCGAATTTTAAACATTCATTAAACATTTTAATTGGGAGACTTTATCTTTTAACGCAAATTTTTAGATAAAAATGGAATATTAAACATAAATTGGATGAGGGGAATTTACGCGATTCAATTTAGTGACGTATGCGCTAGAATATTGAGTATTAATTAAAATTATGAATGATTGTGAATTTTTGTTATTTAGTGTTAGAATTTTTGTCTGCAAATTTTTAAATAGTACTGCCCCCACCCGCGGCTGAGAGGTTTTGCTCACGAAGCTAATAGACGTGAAGTGCGGGGTTCGATCTACATTGTGCCCGTCGGCCTAATCGTTCGGAGTTTTGTTTGAGCTATAGATTTGCATGCGTAAATTCGGGTTAGGTTTCCTTGGAAAGACCCACACGAAGGGCACTCCCCCCCTCGGACCTAGTGTAGATTATCGCCCGTCAAAATTAACCCACCTTTTAAATAGTGTTAATAAACTTTAGAATTTTTTTTTTCTGAATCCGTGTTAGATCGGTGGTTATGTTTTCGCGGATTTAATCATAAATAGAAATTGTTAGGATATTTTTAAGGATATCAGTTTTCGATTTGTTATGCAATTTTTTTGCATGTATTGCTTAATTTATATGAAAATATATTTTGAAAAAAAAAAAAAAAAAAACATGAAATGCCTTTCATAAAGATATTAGGAAATGTATACCCCCTACCCCATAAACGAATATCTATATATTTGTAAAATATGGGGTTACCTATTCAATGGTCCGTTTGAATTTGTCCCTTCAAATTTTATTGACGCATGTTTTCTATTTTTAAACAGTGCCATTATAAATTATCTAGATCTATTTTTCAAAACTAGAAAATCGATTTTTTAAACAAAGCGCTTTTTAAACATATATAATTTTTGAATGTTTCTATTAAAATACTTTGAATTTTTAATAAGATTTTGGGAAAAAACGCATTTTTTACAAATTTTCGCTAATATTACGCTTTTTAGAATAAAACTATTAAATACATAAATTTACCAAAAATTTAACACACTTACTTTACTTAAAATGACTTTCAGAGCCTAAAAAAACGCGTGTTTCAGTATGAAAATGTCTACTATACTGAACCGTGCTCATCGTGCGTTATCTTTGGGAACACTCAGAAGTGAATCACTTTATCTAGATAAGGAGATAAGGGGGTTTCCTTTATATCGTGATAGGATATTAGATTTTAATTTCGATTGACTAATGGTGGGGTACAAATTAAGATTTTCAAATAATTAATTTAAGATTTTTATTATCTCACTGATAGCGAATTTAATGAGTGAATAATATATATTACGTCACACAAAACGAATTTTTTGAATAATTAAGATTTAATATTGCGTCACAATTTTTGAATGATTTTATGAATATAAAATTTTTATCCGATTGGGGGTCATTTTTTCTTATAGATTTATTTTAAATAAAATTGGAATATTCATTTAGTAATACTATATTAACAATTTAATGCATGTGTGACATTTCTTTTGGATAAAATTAAAACTATTTTCTAATGAGACCTTTAAAAACGGATACTTTTTAACTGATTCATTAACCGCGAGAATACTTCAAACATGTCCTTGATGAGTCATCACGAATAACACTCGAAAACATGAAAGTTTTAATAAATATATTGAGGTTTATGAAAAGTAACACTTATTGAAATTTATTTAATATTTGAAATAAACATTACGCGCAGTGACCGTCACGCATACATTTTAAAATATAGATCTAGTTCAAATTTTACTAAGTTTCGTAATGGAGGTCACGTTATACCCTAACCAATCATACTATTTAGTCAGGGATTGCTATTTTGGAATTATCTAAATTAGTTACAAAACTTCTCATTTTTTAATAACTACACTAATCATAAGTCTTGTTTAATCAAATAAATATAATTTTTATCGTTTTTGTTACTTAACAAGATATAAATACCTTATACATATGCTATATTGATTCTGGTTTAGTTTAGTGCATATAAATTTTAACTAATATTTTTCTTTTAGTAGATATAACAATATTCGCCAACATATATATATATATATTTAACATTATTCAAATTTCGCACAAACCTTTAAATAATTTTGGAAAAAATATTTCATTTTTAGAAGATTTACCATAATATTAATTTTAAACCTCTTAATTCTTTTTTAATTGAGGTAGTACGATAGAAAATTAATATATTCGACACAATAAAGAAATTACTAATTCATATTAACAATGATTTTAAGCATTATGTTAAAATTCGAGATTTTTCATTTACAAATAATTTGAAAAATAAAACATTTAAAAGTAAATTGACTTACTTGTATTAATTTTCCATATAAATCCAAAAGGCTTTCAAACAGAAACAACACACCACATACAGTTTTGTGTCACTATATGAAATGAATTAGGATTTTTCACCCCAATCTCTTATCTCTGGGGGTAATTCCTAGAACTGACTCATGCGATTCGCACAATATTACATCGTAATTTGAATCTAAGAACAGTGTTAATGAATTTAATATGATGCGTTATTAATAAGGGATTAAATATAATGTGTAATTAATAAGGGATTTAGTTAATTTGTTTCGTTATTAATTAAAACCTGAATATAATTATGTCTTTTTAAGTCTTATTTAATAGAATAGGAATACTTTTAAAATTTTCAGGAGGTTTTTTTCAGAAACACTTTTTAAGAATACTTTTCTTAATGAATGTGTAATTAACATTTTTTAAATTAATTAATTAATACGTAATTAAATTTTCAAAATTAAAATAAATATAAAATAGAAGAGAAATTCTTTTCAAATTTATTAAGCAAAATACAAGTTATTATTAGGTAATATTTCAAATTGCTGCAATTTTTAAACATGTTGAGTTATCACTGAGAACTTAATATCGAGGTATTTGAATAGTAATGCTAATCAGAATTTGAAAAAAAAGAAAAATAGTAAAAATAATTTTGATATTAACTAACTTGCATAACTTGCTACAAACATGACTTTCTTTTGAACACACTAGAATGGGATTGAACTTTTAAAGACATATTTATCTCACATATTTAAAATAAAGACTTGTGCTAAATTTTCAACGAAAATATTTCTCATTTTAAAGTTAACTTCTTTCATTGAAAAAGTTCTATACTTGGAAATTGCACATACAAATTTTTCTCACATGGAAAAAGACTTAAGTAATTGTATTAGAATAAAAACTTATCATATGAAAATTTTACTTGTGTAAATTGTATTTAAAAAAAACTTATCATATTAAAATTTTTTATAAGTTAATTATTATTATTAAATCTATGTCTCCCACCACTCACTTTTTTTATAAATAAATATTTATCACTTTTTAATGGAAACAAGGATGGTAGGTAAACCTTTCGTTTTATATTTTAAAATTAATATGAGCCTTTTTTTTCAGTGCGACTCCTTCAAATTTAAAACCCTCTGAAAGCTTTTATAGGGATAACATAAAAAAAATCGAAGTCTCCCATTTCACCAATAAAGGATTTGTACTAAATACACTACAGACATTCTTGTTTTAACATGATTTGAAAAATTTTAATTCAAGTTCTTTTAAAAACTTTACTTATTTCATAGGGAGAAAAAAAAACATGCATTTATAAATTTTTAGTTTCACATATTACACACTAAATAAAATATATATTAAGATAAAACATTTGCAAACTTATTTATAAAAAGGAAAGACATAACCTTATTTCACTTTTTCGTTAAGCATATTTTTAATTCACAAGCAGGCTTCACACATATTACTTAGCACACAAGTTACTTCAGCGAAAAATCCCTTTTCCTTATCTAAATGATTCATACCTCCCTCATGAATACGTTATACAAACGATGTATTAGTTTAATGAATATAAATTTTAACTGAATCCTTTAAACTTTATTTGATAACATTCGATCATTTTTATATTTCAAAACGAAGAAAAATTATTGAATATCACCTAACAAGCATATACTTTTACACTAACATGTTATAAAAACACTTCTCAATATTCAAATTTTATGATATTTCGACATCTCTCGCCAAGCTTTTTAAGAATGAAAGACTATTTCGTTAGAATATTTAGCTTTTTGTATACAATTTTAGCAATAAATACATAATGCACTCAACTTTACTTTGTCATTAAACATTAAATTAATCCATCGCAAAGCAATTCAAACTTAGGATTTTTTTATTTAGGGTAGATAAGTATACGTGTATATATATATATATACATGTGCATATATGTGTGTCTGTGTGCATTTGTTAATGGGGGAAAAATTTTAAAGGTATACACATTGAAAGTTAATAAAATTATTTAAAAAAATTTATAAAAATATTTCAAGAGAGTATTAAACATTTTAAGACAATATTAAAGATTTGAACAACTGATAAAAATGCTTTGAAAAACATTTAAAATTATTTAAAATGTTTCTTTCATATTTTAAAGTCAACAAATTTTAATACATAGCTATGTACATACAGGCATTTGAGCTATATACATACATGCATTTGACCTATGTTAACAGAACAAATGTTTTATATATTTCGATGCTATTTCCAAGTTAGTCAATTTATACTTTTTGAATATGCACATACATATATTTGTAAATTTTAATGTTTTCTCTTAAAACTGACTAGTTATTTATCCTAGCATTATCCTATAATTATCCTAGTTATTTATCCTACATTTATTAACACAAAAAACCAACTGCTTTTCAAACGACTGTGTGATTATCAAAACAACCCAAATCCTTTTATCTACACATACGCAAACATTTTAATAAACTAGAGGCCACATTTTCAATCGAATAAAACAATGACTAATCAAATAGGTTATATCCTAACTTAAATTATACCTTTTATGTGATATTGCTAAACATGCTACTACAATGTCTAATCAAATAGGTTATGTCCTAACTTGAATGATACCTTTTTTGTGACATCGCTAAACAAACTTCTAACTTGTAAAAATAGCATGATAACTTGTTTTCACTAGACAAACTTAATAATTTTCGTAGGTTTTATAAAATAATCGACATGTTTGGTTATCTCTCATCATAGTTTTCTAAAATATATCCAAAAAAGTTTGCTACTATTAAAAAACATGCTTTTAATTCAGATAGTTTTCACTCTTATTATTTAAAAACATATAACACAAAATATTTTTATTAAATAATCACTATTTTTCACAAGTTTGCAATATTTATATGCTAACTAGGGTTAGTAGTATTCAGACTTGAAAATATCTTTATAGATTAAACATGAAAATTTATATGTCTGACAATCCTTTGACTATTTTTAGTTAAAGTTCGTGTCATGAAATATAACCGCAAAGCTTAAAATTATACTTTGCAGTTTTCTAACTATTAAAAATTAATGTTTTAAAATTCATTAAAATTTGAAAAATTATTAAATACTATTACATTTTAATTTTTAAATTCATTTTTATATAAAAGCACACAAAATAATAATACTTATCTAATATGGCAGCTAGCAGTCTTAAGCGCAACCTTCTCTTTCAAAAACTAAAAACGAAATGAATAATTCTAAGTCCTTATCAGCTAATCTTATCAACTGATTAGATCTAGTCACGTGATATATGATAACGTCATTAGTGATATCATATACCACGTGATGGGTATTCCCGATCACGTGATAACCCCTACGTCATTAGTGATAAGTGATGTCATATACCACGTGACTAGATCTAATCAGCAATTTTGACCTAATAATAACTTGTATTTTGCTTAATAAATTTGAAAAGAATTTCTCTTCTATTTTATATTTATTTTAATTTTGAAAATTTAATTACGTATTAATTAATTAATTTAAAAAATGTTAATTACACATTCATTAAGAAAAGTATTCTTAAAAAGTGTTTCTGAAAAAAACCTCCTGAAAATTTTAAAAGTATTCCTATTCTATTAAATAAGACTTAAAAAGACATAATTATATTCAGGTTTTAATTAATAACGAAACAAATTAACTTATTCCCTTATTAATTACACATTATATTTAATCCCTTATTAATAACGCATCATATTAAATTCATTAACACTGTTCTTAGATTCAAATTACGATGTAATATTGTGCGAATCGCATGAGTCAGTTCTAGGAATTACCCCAGAGATAAGAGATTGGGGTGAAAAATCCTAATTCATTTCATATAGTGACACAAAGCTGTATGTGGTGTGTTGTTTCTGTTTGAAAGCCTTTTGGATTTATATGGAAAATTAATACAAGTAAGTCAATTTACTTTTAAACGTTTTATTTTTCAAATTATTTGTAAATGAAAAATCTCGAATTTTAACATAATGCTTAAAATCATTGTTAATATGAATTAGTAATTTCTTTATTGTGTCGAATATATTAATTTTCTATCGTACTACCTCAATTAAAAAAGAATTAAGAGGTTTAAAATTAATATTATGGTAAATCTTCTAAAAATGAAATATTTTTTCCAAAATTATTTAAAGGTTTGTGCGAAATTTGAATAATGTTAAATATATATATATATATGTTGGCGAATATTGTTATATCTACTAAAAGAAAAATATTAGTTAAAATTTATATGCACTAAACTAAACCAGAATCAATATAGCATATGTATAAGGTATTTATATCTTGTTAAGTAACAAAAACGATAAAAATTATATTTATTTGATTAAACAAGACTTATGATTAGTGTAGTTATTAAAAAATGAGAAGTTTTGTAACTAATTTAGATAATTCCAAAATAGCAATCCCTGACTAAATAGTATGATTGGTTAGGGTATAACGTGACCTCCATTACGAAACTTAGTAAAATTTGAACTAGATCTATATTTTAAAATGTATGCGTGACGGTCACTGCGCGTAATGTTTATTTCAAATATTAAATAAATTTCAATAAGTGTTACTTTTCATAAACCTCAATATATTTATTAAAACTTTCATGTTTTCGAGTGTTATTCGTGATGACTCATCAAGGACATGTTTGAAGTATTCTCGCGGTTAATGAATCAGTTAAAAAGTATCCGTTTTTAAAGGTCTCATTAGAAAATAATTTTAATTTTATCCAAAAGAAATGTCACACATGCATTAAATTGTTAATATAGTATTACTAAATGAATATTCCAATTTTATTTAAAATAAATCTATAAGAAAAAATGACCCCCAATCGGATAAAAATTTTATATTCATAAAATCATTCAAAAATTGTGACGCAATATTAAATCTTAATTATTCAAAAAATTCGTTTTGTGTGACGTAATATATATTATTCACTCATTAAATTCGCTATCAGTGAGATAATAAAAATCTTAAATTAATTATTTGAAAATCTTAATTTGTACCCCACCATTAGTCAATCGAAATTAAAATCTAATATCCTATCACGATATAAAGGAAACCCCCTTATCTCCTTATCTAGATAAAGTGATTCACTTCTGAGTGTTCCCAAAGATAACGCACGATGAGCACGGTTCAGTATAGTAGACATTTTCATACTGAAACACGCGTTTTTTTAGGCTCTGAAAGTCATTTTAAGTAAAGTAAGTGTGTTAAATTTTTGGTAAATTTATGTATTTAATAGTTTTATTCTAAAAAGCGTAATATTAGCGAAAATTTGTAAAAAATGCGTTTTTTCCCAAAATCTTATTAAAAATTCAAAGTATTTTAATAGAAACATTCAAAAATTATATATGTTTAAAAAGCGCTTTGTTTAAAAAATCGATTTTCTAGTTTTGAAAAATAGATCTAGATAATTTATAATGGCACTGTTTAAAAATAGAAAACATGCGTCAATAAAATTTGAAGGGACAAATTCAAACGGACCATTGAATAGGTAACCCCATATTTTACAAATATATAGATATTCGTTTATGGGGTAGGGGGTATACATTTCCTAATATCTTTATGAAAGGCATTTCATGTTTGTTTTTTTTTTTTTCAAAATATATTTTCATATAAATTAAGCAATACATGCAAAAAAATTGCATAACAAATCGAAAACTGATATCCTTAAAAATATCCTAACAATTTCTATTTATGATTAAATCCGCGAAAACATAACCACCGATCTAACACGGATTCAGAAAAAAAAATTCTAAAGTTTATTAACACTATTTAAAAGGTGGGTTAATTTTGACGGGCGATAATCTACACTAGGTCCGAGGGGGGGGAGTGCCCTTCGTGTGGGTCTTTCCAAGGAAACCTAACCCGAATTTACGCATGCAAATCTGTAGCTCGAACAAAACTCCGAACGATTAGGCCGACGGGCACAATGTAGATCGAACCCCGCACTTCACGTCTATTAGCTTCGTGAGCAAAACCTCTCAGCCGCGGGTGGGGGCAGTACTATTTAAAAATTTGCAGACAAAAATTCTAACACTAAATAACAAAAATTCACAATCATTCATAATTTTAATTAATACTCAATATTCTAGCGCATACGTCACTAAATTGAATCGCGTAAATTCCCCTCATCCAATTTATGTTTAATATTCCATTTTTATCTAAAAATTTGCGTTAAAAGATAAAGTCTCCCAATTAAAATGTTTAATGAATGTTTAAAATTCGATTGCTAAAGGAAAATCGCGAAAAAAATATTTGAAAGTTCCCAAATTAAAAATCGTTGCCAGTAAAAACACCGAAAACTCAAGTGTGCTAAAAAATATATGTCAGAAAAAAAAATCTATCTCAAAAATTATTCCCTAAAATTAAAGTCTCCCAATTAAAAATTCTTAATTAATTTTTTAAAAGTACAAATAACCCCTCGTACTGGAGTACGACGAAAAGAATAATCAATTTCCCCGAAAAATTCTATCTTCAAAAATACTCCCAAAAAAGTTAAAGTCCCCCAATTAAAATTTCTTAATTAATTATCATTAATGAAAAAATATCAAACTTAAAATAACCCCTCGTACGACGAAAAAAAAAAAAAAAAAAAAAAAAAAAAAAAAAAAAAAAAAAAAAAAATCAATGTCCCAAAAATTTCAAAAATTACTCGAAAAAAGTTTAAGTCCCCCAATTAAAATTTCTTAATTAATTATCGTTAATGTATTTTTCAAATGTAAAATTATCCCTAAGTACTGTAGTACAGTGAGAAAAAAAAAATGAATCTCTAAAAACCCCTCGTGCGACGAAAAGAAAAAACAATGACCCCTAAAAATTCAATCTTCAAAAATTACTCCCAAAAATTAAAGTCTCCCAATTAAAAATTCTTAATTAATTTTTTAAATGTACAAATAACCCCTCGTACTGGAGTACGGCGAAAAGAATAATCAATTTCCCCGAAAAATTCTATCTTCAAAAATACTCTCAAAAAAGTTAAAGTCCCCAATTAAAATTTCTAAATTAATTATCATTAATGAAAAAATATCAAACTCAAAAAACCCCTCGTACGACGAAAAAGAAAAAAAAATCAATGTCCCAAAAATTTCAAAAATTACTCCAAAAAAGTTTAAGTCCCCCAATTAAAATTTCTTAATTAATTATCGTTAATGTATTTTTCAAATGTAAAATTATCCCTAAGTACTGTAGTACGGTGAGAAAAAAAATGAATCTCTAAAAATTTCAATCTTCAAAAATTACCCCAAAAAACTCTAAAAATTTCAATCTTCAAAAATTACCCTGAAAAAAGTTAAAGTCCCCCAATTAAAATTAATTATCATTAGTAAAAAAAACAAACTTAAAATTACCCCTTATACTGTAGTACGGTAAGAAAAAAAAAATCAATCTCCCAAAAATTCAATCTTCAAAAATTACCCCGAAAAAATTTAAAGTCCCCCAATTAAAATTAATTATCATTAAAAAAAAAATCAAACTCAAAATAACCCCTCCTCTTAGATCACGTCACATGACCTTGACAGCGCCTCCCAGAGCCTATAACCTTCACCCACGCCGCATAACCTTCAAACAGCACGCAGAGGTCATTCAAGGTCGTGCCGCCGTGCCGCTGATGTAGAACCCCCTTTTCATATCTACTAACAACTTCGTAAATGCCTTTTCTTTATACTTCTATTAGGTTTGGAGATAGATAGGGTCGCTCACTTCGGTATTTCGCTATTGAGAGCGCTACTAGTGGTCTTATTGTGCAGCGCAAACTCACTTGGATGCGTGTAATCCCCCCCCCCCCCCTTTTTTTTTTTTACTTTCTTCGATCTTTACAAGAAGAAAGTATTGGATTCATGAAAATTTTCGACATGAAAGTTTTCGACGGATTTATACGTTTTAGTGGTCAGAGATTCCGAAAAACATGTTTTTACAAAATGTCTGTCCGTGAGTCTGTGGTTCTGCGAGTCTGTCTGTCTGCATGTGTCACAAATTTTGTGGGGGCTCTATCTCAAGAACTAATGCACGGAATTTAATAAAAATTTATATTCTAGTAGTCCCTAATATAGATTGGTGCTGATTAGCTTTTGGTGTAAATCGTTCAACAGGTGGCGCTGCTATGCTGCATTTTTCGCGATTTCTGCAATAGCTCTATCTCAAGAACTAATGCTTGGACTTTCAACAAACTTCAGATTCTGGTATACCTCGATATGAATTAGTGCTTTTTATGTTTTGGTGCAAATCTCTCAACAGGTGGAGCTGCTATAATACATTTCTCAGAATTTCCCTTATAGCTCTATCTCAATAACTAATGCACAAATTTTCATCAAACTTCAAATTCAGATATACTTTGATATGAATTGGTGCTAAATTGATGTAATTTCTTGTACTATTTAAACGATTTATTGGACGTGATTTATATAGAAGTAAGTTTTGTGATGGCCACAACATACTAGTTACTTTCTTCTATCTTTAAAAGGAGAAAGTATTGGATTCATGAAAATTTTCGAATTCCGGTATTCGACGGATTTACGCGTTTTAGGGGTCAGAGATTCCAAAAAACACGTTTTTACAAAATGTGTGTCTGTGAGTCTGTGAGTCTGTCTGTCTGTCTGTGTGTATGTGACACAAATTTTGTGGGCGCTCTATCTTAAGAACTAAGCACGGAATGTAATAAAAATTTATATTCAGTTAGTCCCTAATACAAATTGATGCTGATTAGTTATTGGTGTAAATCGCTCAACAGGTGGCGCTGCTATGCTGCATTTTTCACGATTTTCGCAATAGCTCTATCTCACGAACTAATGCACGGGGTTTGATCAAACTTCAGATTTAGTTAGTCCTTGATGTGAATTGATGCTGATTACGTTTTGGTGTAAATCGCCCAACAGGTGGCGCTGTTATGATGAATTTTGCAGGATTTACACCATTTCCCCAATAGCTCTATCATAAGAACTAACGCAGGGATTTTCATCAAACTTCAGATTCAGTTAGTACTTAATATGAATTGCTACTGATTATGTGTTGGTGTAAATCGCGTAACAGGTGGTGCTTCTGTGCTGCCTTTTTCAAGATTGCCTCAATAGCTCTATCTATAGAACTAATGGACGAATTTTCATCTAACTTCAGATTTAGTTATATGTTGACACAAGTTGTTGTTAATTAGGTTTTGGTGTTAATCACCCAATAAATGGCGTTAATATGCAGGAATTTTCACGATTTTCGCAATAGCTCTATCTCAAAAACTAATGCACGGATTTTCTCCAAACTTCAGATTCTGCCAGACGTTGGCATAAATTGTTGCTGATTAGTATTTGGTATAAATCACCCAGTAGGTGGCGCTGCTAGGCAGCATTTTGCTGGATTTAGACGATTTCAGCGATAGTCATATCTCAAGAACTAATGCACGGAATTTCACATCTTTAGAATCCTCATGAGATGCATTGATTACCATTTAATTCTGGCAGTGTGATAGCGAATTTTGAAGTATTAGCATGTATGAGACAGAAGAAAGTTTTGGGATTGGTACATCCGACTAGTTTACTTTCTTCTATCTTTACAAGAAGAAAGTATTGGAATCGTAAAAATTTTCGACTTCCGGTTTTCGACGGATTTACACGTTTTAGAGGTCAGAGATTCCAAAAAACATGTTTTTACAAAGTGTCTGTCTGTGAGTCTGTCTGTCTGTCTGTATGTATGTGACACAAATTTTGTGGGCGCTCTATCTTAAGAACTAAGCACGGAATTTAATAAAAATTTATATTCAAGTAGTCCCTAATATAAATTGGTGCTGATCAGTTTTTGGTGTAAATCGCCCAACAGGTGGCGCTGCTATGCAGCATTTTTCGCGATTTCTGCACTAGATCTATTTCAAGAACCAATGCACGGATTTTCATCAAACTTCAGATTCAGTTAATCCTTGATATGAATTGGTGCTGGTAACGTTTTGGTGCAAATCGCCAAACAGATGGTGCTGCTATGCTGCATTTTGCAGCATTTACACGATTTTCGTAATTGCTCAATCTCAAGAAGTAATGCACGGATTTTCATCAAACTTCAGATTCAGTTAGTGCTTGACATGAATTGACGTTTTGCCCCTTGTGGTGTAAATCTCTCAACAGGTGGCGCTGCTATGCTGCATTTTTTGAGATTTCCGCAATAGCTCTATCTCAAGAACTAATGCTTGGGTTTTCAACAAACCTAAGATTCAGGTATACCTAGATATGAATTAGTGCTGTTTATGTTTTGGTGTAAATCGCTCAACAGGGGCTCTGCTATGCAGCATTTTTCACGTTTTTTACAATAGCTCAATGTCCAGAAGTAATGCACCGATTTTCATCAAAATTCATATTCTGGTATACCTTAATATGAATTAGTGCTGTTTGTGTTTTGGTGCAAATTGCTCAACAGGTGGCGCTGCTATGCTGCATTTTTCAGAATTTCCCCTACAGCTCTATCTCAATAACTAATGCACGAATTTTGATCAAACTTCAAATGCAGGTATACTTTGATGCGAATTGGTTCTAAATTGATGTAATTTCTTTTACTATTTAAATGATTTAATTGACGTGATTTATATAGAAGAAAGTTTTGTGATGGCCACAACATACTAGTTTTAAATTGTAGAAAAAAAGTAAGAATATGTAGGGAATGATGATTATCAACTTTTGGCGAGAATAAGTAAGATATCACCCCCATCTCACTACCCCTGCCGAAAATGATAACGTATATTCTATGCGTATCAGCTAGTATATGCTACATTCTACTCCCCAGAATAGAATATTTGGTCGTTATTGGCGAGATGGTGAACAGCATCAGTTGTTCTTTGACGAGCAATGGTTTTTTTTAAAACATATAATGATATAACCCGTTGAAAGGCGTGGTACATTTACGAAACCTCTTAATTTTAATTCCCAAATGTCACAATAGCACCGTAAGTTTGGTATAAAATTTCCCATTTATTATGTATGCTAAGTAAAGCTTTTTCTTAATTCCAAATAAATTTGTTCGTAAATTCTGGCGTCATTCAGTCATTTCAACATTTTAGGAATGGAAGTGCTTTGCCCCTGAAAGGGTTAACATATTTGGTATGTTTACTCGCTTAATAAATGAAGTTTTATATACGCTAAACAGCAGTGCAATTTTTGTTTTAAGGACCAGTTTTCGCATTATTTTCGTTTATGTTAGTCTTTCATATTACCGATTTCAGAAAGTTTTGTTTTTCTATCTATATGTTACTAAGAAAAAAACAAATATATTACCAACTATTTTATATCTTCGCACTACCAAAGCATAAATTAGAAGCCTAGCTATTCCTCGGATAAATTAAAACTACAATTAATAGATTTAAATTATTTATATCTATTTTTTTATATATTTGATGAGAGACAGGAATAGGTGCAAAGCATAACTGATTGATCTGAAATACTCCAAAAATTAAGCGTTGATTTAAGGAACGATTCTTTTTTTTAATGATTATAATTGAACTGCTTTCTTTTGTAACTTGTATAATTTTTTTCATATAGCCCTGTTATAGTTGTGAGAATGTTTAATTTGTTGAAGGAAGATTTGTTCATTGTTACCTTCGCGCCCTTCATCATTCGTTTCTTTCCTTTTGTGACCCATTAAATCCGACTTGAAAAATATTCACTCAAATTTTAACATACACCCTTTTAAACATGTAAAAAATAATAAAATAATTTAGAACATAAAAAATTTATATATCGACTAAAAGGGACTTTCTTTCACATTTGCAATAAATAGAAAATTATACATTTCTCAAAAATACTGCCAATTGTGTCGTCTAGCTGCGAAACCGGCCAACACCTCAAAAACGGAAAATGTGTCTTTTCAGTTTTTTAAGGTCTAAGTAAAGGTTTCTACTATCTGGAAACGATAATCCTTGCCAAAACCGGCCAATCCTTGTGCTATATGCGTTTGAAAATCCTGATGGGCTGCAAAACCGGAGAAATCCTTCAGCCGGCGAGATTCAAAACCGGCCATCTCCACATCCGCTAAATGGCGATTCAGCTCCTCCCCACAATAACCATTCATTTGTTGATTAGGTTAACTTTATCGTGTTTTCCCTCGCCTGTGACTGCTCTCCCTTTGTGCATATAAAGTTTCTAATAATTTAGGTTCGTCATTCCTCCGACTATGGAAAGGTTTGTGGAATAAGTGTCTCCTAATGAATCAAGAAAGAGGAAAAGTGGACCTACGACGTGGAAAGCGAACAAAGGTAAAAGGTAATGTACATCTTGTGATAACCAGGGTTGGATTAACATGTTTTAACGCCCAGGGCCAAAATACTTTTCTGCGCCCTACACCTCTTCCCTTTCATAAAACTGTAAGTGAATTTTCTCTTAAGAATTTTTTAACCTATTTAATTAATTAATAAAATATTCTTCCATTTAAATTTTGTTTTATAAATTTTAGTATTTTGAGGATTGAAGATGGGAAATGAACGAGCTTTTGTTACACTTAAAATCTTAGAAAATTTTGTATTGGTGTATCGAAAAGTAGAAAAAAAGTTTTCATGTAATTGTTACAAATTCATTTTTTATTTAACACTTTTCGCTAAAATTTTAAATTGTCCTTTTTCTTTAAATTTAAATAAATTAAAGTTCTTAATTTTGCGAACTCTACCCAACGTATGCCCCTAAGCCATAGCCTAGGTTAGCCTTATGGGTAATCCAGCCCTAGTGGTAACATGATACATAATTAATTGATAACATAATAGCATCATAGCTTATTTTGATTAATTAATCATCATGATGTCCATCATAATATGCTATTAATATAATAACATGCCTACATTGATTCAGAATTCTTTTATCCATCTAGACCGTGTTTTCATTAAAATTGAAAGGAGATTTAAGAATATCGAGTCCCTCGTTCAGCCTGTAAAGTATGAAGAAATTTTATCGGAACATGGAACAGTTTTCAAGCCGGGAAGAGCTTACACCGACCATGATTAAAAGAAGACGAGCAATTTCTTCCTCAAACCCCCTGCATAGTGATATTTCAAATTTGCTCCTGCTAAAAAAGTTTTCATAGCAAACGATAAAAAAATAGGTGTTAGTGCAAGGGGAGATCTTCTACAAATCTGAGGTAGGAGTCAGAAAGTCTGTTGTCAAGAGTAAGACAAGTATTATGAACAGTAAGCTTGAGGACGTGACTCCAGGTACCGTGTTGAAGCCTCTAAAACTTCGGGATGTCAAAAACTTACTGACAAAACATTTCGGACAAAATTGGGATGCTGAAGAGCTGTTATTTTTTTACAAAAATATCTTGGCATCAGCTGCTTAAGAAGCAGAAAGCAGAGATAATGAAGCAGAAGACAGGGTTGAAGAAAACGCATGGATGGACCATCATGATGAAATTTGTGAGACTGTCGAAAACGATGAAGTCACTAAAGTTTGAAATTTTATGTACATAGTATATTTTTGTTTAAGTTTTGAAAATTCAATAATTTTATTTATAATAATATCATGTCATTCAAATCATTTGTTTAGTAACATTTAAGTCAGTTTTAACAGCTAGTCAGTTTGTTTAACTTTTAGTCAGTTAGTTAAACAATCAGTAACTGTGTACAAGTCAATTTACGTTAATAACTTTCATAAAAAATTTTTTGTTAAATAAAATTTAGTTGAACAAAACATTTTTGTTTATTTTATACTCCTAAAAACCCAATGCCACATTAAATTTAGCGAAAATTAATTTCTAGTTTGTTGCAAAACCGGCCAACTCCAAAGCAAGTTGCAAAGGTCATCAAATCCAAAACAAAGACTTAATCACCTCCCTTCTTGTGCCCCTGCCATCTTATTTCGTGTTTTCAAATATACTATCATGATGACTTTAAAACTAAAGTGTTTTGGTTCCAATCTTATTTTGGTTAAGCAAGGCAAAAAATCAACTTTCCTCCAAAATTTTGTTTTTTGGAGTTGGCAGGTTTTGCAACTAGACGACACAATTTTCTAAAACAAAAGTTTAAAGTATACAAAATTGACATTGTAAAAAATGTGTTTTTGGCCGTCTCCAACCTTTTTAATAAAATACAAGAACAAAAAATCATGCGTACGAGATAGATTATGAAACATTTTCCAACACATTCGGAATTATGACAAAATTTCACAGTTTACTAAGGTGAAAGATGATGTCTAAATGAACAGTTTGGAAAACGCATAATGCATTTCAAAACCCAATTTCTGCTATTACCATGAATATTCGGGAAAATGTACGATTGTTTTGTTCAGCACTGTATTTAATACTATATATGTATTATACTATATATATATATATATATATATATATATATATATATATATGTATATATATACAAAGTGTGCTAAATGTTACTTCAGTTAAGGGCATAGCACAGTTGAAAATTTCCATTCAACAATTTTCGCCAATAAACGGATGATTTTGAAAACTTTTGTGCAACCCTGTATATGATCTATAGAATTTATACACACGAAGTAATATTTCAAAAATAATTAAATTTAAAATAGCACATCACAACTGAAAATGCACTTCCAACAATTATTTTTCGCAGGCTTCAATACTTCAATTATTGTTCATTTTCTTCTGTAACGAAATTCTTTTGTGTGCCCCTGAAAATGAATGATAAACTCTATGATCACCACGTTATATAGTAAGAACCTTGTTGAACAGTTCAGTAATATATATAAATTTCAATATATTTAAGAGAGTGTAATCTCATTAAAATACACCGCAAACGATTTTTCCCCATTGATCGTAATATGAAACGGAATTCTTTTGAGTATCCCTAACTGACCGTGAGTAACTGAACCGTAATCGCTACTCACTTAATTTTCAATACCGAACATGCCATAATAAACACCGATAACATGTATTAATTTCATGGCAATCGGACTATATTTACGCGAGTTAGAGCTCGGACGGACAGACAGACGGACATCGGATAGACAAACCGAAATCATAAACACTTTTCATTTATGTTGGGAAGTATTAAAAAATGCGAAGGTCATTTTAGCAATAACGACTGAAATTGCTCAAATGATAAATAAATCTTTGGCAGGAAAAATTAACTCAATATCGCCGTTTGTTGACAATTCATTGAAAAATTTATATTAACAGCTGTTTTGGGAGATAGCTGCAATATATAAAATAGTCTTTCAAACCCCAGTGTATAAGTAACATTAATATACGGTTATGTTGCAGATATGCAACGCGGTGATACAAAGGTTAATAAAATTTGGGGATAAAAATATGTAGACTTAGCTTTGAGACTTGATGCTTGCATCAAAGCCTTTTTATTAAATTTTTAACTATAGCTTACCCCCAAGAAAGGTGACACAAATTGCAAAAATCCGTTTTGCATTTCATTCCACTAATAGGTTTGTCATATGTGCGTCTTACTACAGGAAAAGTTTTATGTGTAGTTATCCGAAAAATCCCTTTATTATGATATATGTCCATTCGTGACCCCAGAAAGGGGGGATTGTGCAGTGACGTAAAATTACTCAATCCTCCAAACCTCTTCTACGTCTTCATTCATAAGGGTTTTACACATTTATGCACTTTTTCACTATATTGCATGAAGAGCTGTACACTGTTAAAAATATCCCTGTAAAATTACGGGCAGAGGCCGGCAGCGGAGATTCCAATCCTACCTCGTAAAAAAAAAAAAAAAAAAAAAAAAAAATCCATGCCCATTATTTTGTGCAGCCCGTAATTTTAGGGATATAGTGCACTTTAAAACACAATAGCACTTTACTTACTGCTCCGTAGCACGTTAGATAATCATCACAGAATCGCTTTTTATGCGGGATAAAAAATATGTTACGATCGCGGTTAAGTGACATTATTTTTCAAAACACGGCTAAAATGAAATGTTACACCCTAGCGAAGGAAAATATATGAGGTCGTAACGTAGTTTTGCTGATGGGCTAGAACTGTAAGAATATGTGGATTGCCCGTAATTTTCTAAGTATCTAAGGGAAAACGCCGCTTATTTAATGGATCAGACCGTTTTTCATCAAATAAGTCTCTTGCCCATGAAAATTGAAGGGGAAACGCTCATAAATTTACAGTTTTTTTTCTGAGAGTGTAAGTAGTATAATTTCATGTTACTGTAAAATCCTGGAAATTGTTTTTGGCCTTTCCTGTGAAATTTACTTTTGCCGAGATGTGTCACTTTTCTTGCGGGTGAGCGATATGTTTTGGCTAAAAAGAAAAAAATAAATAAATAAAAAAAATAAATAAATAAAAATAAATAAATAAATAAAAATATTCAGCAATTTGACAAGTTATTCAAAATATTTAGATACAGGGTGCCCATAATTAAACGACTCTGTTTTAAAGTTGTCTGCAATACGGAATTATAGTTCAGAATCTTGTGAAATTTTGTGAAGTACATAATAAAGATATGGGAGTTTGATTGACTAAGAGGAACTGCTCAGACGAGGAAACCAAGTCTGTAGAGAATAGTGTCTCTCCCGGTCGCTTTATTAAGGTCTTTTTTTTTTTTTAAAAAAAAGAAGAACAGTTTTCAGCCAGAGCTGAAGCCGCCAAAGTCGCGGCAATGAGCGGTATTTCTATAAATTCCGTGAAGATAAGAATTTACATAAAAAGCTCTGCCCGCTGGGGCACAACGACAGAGAGCAGGAGAAAAAACGATGACTTAGGTGTCACCCGCTGGAGCAAGGAGTCCCCACGCGACAGCCAGCAGGTGGAAAAGGAGTGTTTGCTGCTGTTATGGTAATGCTACAGCGCCTAGAAGATACAGTGTGGAAAACGGCCATTCCTATAATGCTTTAAAAAGTGCTAAAAACTTCTATCCCATAAATCTCCAACAATGCTCAGCGGCAATATGCTGATACGAGCGCCATCTCGTAACTCTTTTCAATATAAACACTGTGTTTTCAAAAATTATAGAATGTTAAATATCGGAAACTATAAATGTAAGATATTTTGGTCTGTTATAAGCTAATTTAGTTAAGGAATGACGTGAAATAGGTTAAAGAGTCTCTTTTAGAATGACTATCGTTTTTAAATCACTACGATGGCGCTACGATCGACATCTTGTTATTCAGCATCGTTGCACATTTATGGGATTCAATTTTTTAGCACTATTTTGTAGCCGTTTTCCACACTGTATCTTCTAGGCGCTGTAGTAATGCTGGGTGCACTGTAAGTCTAGAAAGTTCAGATTTGGACTGCTGATCTGATACTTTTTTTTTTACTCCCGACGCATGATCGCTAGGAAGTGAGAACACAAATTTCTTTTTGAAATTTATAAATATGCTTTAATTTTGCCAGCAGTGCCGGCCTTGAGAGTATGTTTAATAGCCAGGATTTGGGGGAGAGGGGGGGGGGTGTGAAATTTGATGTCCCAAGTTTCCGTTAGGGCACAGTGATAGTAGCTATGCTCTGGTGTGCCTAATTCTCCGCATTCGCAGGGAGGCGAGGAGGTGCCAGGTGCAGTGTAATTTTTTTTTGGTAAGTTTTGAAAGGACCGCGACCCGTCAGGAATGCGGTGATGGGTATTGAGGGATGATATAGGTTCTTAGAGACTTTAGGTTGTTTGAGCGAAACAATGTTCGTTCAAACTTCGCCGCCAGAGGACTTTTTTTTAACAAATTACACATTTAGCTTACATTTAAGATGCCCATATGACTGTTCCACATGACGCTGATCATTTTCAGATACCATCTGGAATCTCAAGATAGTACGTTGTACAGTTGACCGTATTGTGTTGTGGGAAATGCTAAGAACATGTCATAAAATGATGTCTTCAAGATATGTAAAGTTAATAAATAAAATTGCTAAACTATCCTAAATGTGCAATTCAATATAAAAAGCCCTCAAGTTGCGAAATTTTTAACTATTTTTTTCGCTTAAAGAATTCCTATTCCTTTATTATATCTTTCACAACATTTTACAACTTTATGAACCGGACGCCCTGTACATTGTACAGTCATGGAAAAAAAGTAAACACCCACAACTAATTCTGCAACAAATTATTGCAGAAGAAAGTTACTAAACGATTGGAAATAAAATTTACTTTTAAATGATGTATATAAAATTTCCATAGGGGTTCATCTACATATAAAAACTAAACCAAATTTTGATTTTTAACAATCGCAATACCCAAGTTTGACGCCATATATAAATTCTACGCCCTTTCAATAGCCTAAAAACAAATTTTCATGAAATTCGTACGACTAGTTTCAGAGAAATTAATTATTTTAAAATGAGCCTATTTTAGGGGTTGTATCCAAATCAAAGTTCGGTGCTTGATCACTGAAATGCTACAGAATGCTTATGTCACTCCTATTAATGTATTATTTCTTGCCAATATGACCATTACAATCGCTTAATATGTTTCCACTATTATCAGCCCAAATATTTCAATAAAATGAGTAAAATGTATTTTTTTCATATTATGATTTACTGCACATCATAGATGGCCCCTTAAACTATCCTTTCGACGTTTTTTAAGCATAATTCGAAAACTACTTGAAGGAAAAATTTGAAATTGAAATTTGCATAAAGCAAGACATAATAAATATTAATCTATGGGAAAAAAATTGTAGGTTACAATTCATAATTTTTTTCGAATATTAATTTCATTATTCATGTTATAAATTTTTTAAATTTTAAATTCAATGTAGTTATGTTAGGGTTTTTTAGTACTATAACCACAGAAAAAATTATCAAATTAGGATTATAATTTTAGGAGATGTTAATAAAAATATAAAATATAATTCAACACTAGAAGTTCTAAATTTTGAATGCTTATAATTCGTTTGTAAAAGCGTATCATCCAAATAGGTTGAAATTTCCTTTCTAGGCATAGTTTGAACAAAAGATTTAAAATATCTGGTCAAAATTGGGTGTTGCCATTGAAAAATACAGAGTTTGGTCTGTTTTTAATTTGTAGATGGCCCTCTACGCAAATTTTATATACAGCATTTAAAAGTAGACTTTATTTCCAATCGTTTGGTACCAGTAACTTTCTTCTATTATAATCAGTTGCAGAGTTTGTAGGGGGTGTTTACTTTTTTTTCAGACTGTACATAAAAAAAAACCTTTTAAATAAATAATAAATTATCTTCTTTAAAAGTATTTGGATAGCTTTGTCAGTGAAAAATACTGTAGCTCTCCAATCAATAAAAGAGTGAGCTGATTAAATTATGAGACGAGAGATAATAAAACTGTTCGAGCTTAGCCATCTTTAAATGTAATATCTATTAATAGGGAAAGGGGATTTCAGGAAAAGATTACTTTACTGAGAAATAAAAGTAAACGAACGCTAAATTTAGTAAAAGCAATTATCTTAATCTTGTTTGCGTTGCCTCGGCGGTCATCACAAGGAGCTATAAATAATATGATAAGTTTTAATCGGATTTGTATTATCTGTTGCGGTTTGAATATCTATACACATACTCATTATCGTTAAAGTTGATTCGGTGGAAACACATGTTGATAGGATATTATGGAATGTACCTAATTATTACATTGAAATGAATACATAAATCTTAAGTTAGTGAAAGATTACGTAGAAATTATTATTGAAATTTTCGGAAAATTCGACAAGCATAATCTGAATTTTTGTTTTCTGAGAATTCGATTAAAAAAAAAAATCAGTTACTTATTTACATTCTTTTTATTTAAATTCTTTTAGCTTTTAAGGATACGGATCTGTTCAAATTAATGTCTCTCTGATGTTCAACTTATGCCCATGCAATGGATTTGTATTTTTAAGGAACTTTAAAAAAAAATCTTGCAGCACACTTGTCACAAATCTCGCACACAAGCAAGTAATATATATATATATATATATATATATATATATATATATATATATATATATATTTAAGTCAGTTCCTACTTAGGTCATCAAAGAAAAATTTAATATAATCCCTTAAGCTAATATTAGTTTTTGTTGCATTAAAATATCTGATTTTGTTGATTTTCTATAAGCAAATAGACCCTATTGGTTTACAATGGAAGCCTATGGGAATTTGGTAAAATATTAGAGATATCGCCAAGTTGGCGTCACTTTTGGCGACTTATTTCGGTCGCAAAATTTGGCGATATATCGCCAAGTTTGTGATAAACTAGGAAATATTAGGCGACAGAACAGGGTCCCCCCTATGGTAACCATCTTATAGGCATGGAGATGCATTAAATGCTGTTCAATAACTAATGGCCGCCATTTTGTCTCCCATATAAAACTAAAATTAATTAATTTAATTTAATTAATGAATTATATTTCAAAAAACTGTATTAACATCATGTGTCACGCACTACAAGTTTTAAAAAAAGTATTTGAACTGGATTGGATGGATAATAAGTATTTTATTAACGATTGAAAATTTTAACAAGATATATATAGGGAGAGTGTGAACTAATAGTAGGAATTGAAAAAAAATGCAACACTTTTTTGTGGAATACCCTAGTTACAGTGGGCGGTCTGACGTCATAAACAATTGCAAATGCTGAATATTATCCTCATTTCGACTTAAACATGTACGACCCGACCCGTCTCTCATCCTCTTAGGTCGACTCTTTTCCTACTTGAAACTTCGAAAACCACCCACATGCTCTCGACGGACTCATATTATCGTCAGCATATGCAGATTTAATCATTTTGTACATTTCTATGGCTGATTTTCTCAATTTAAAACAAAATTTGATGTTCGTGTAGTTTTATTTTTTTATGACAATGACACACAAACACGCTTTACGGAAATTAACGCTACCAAGCCGGAAATTCACAGAAATATATGCGAGCATCTGATACACCTGGATGAAGGTGGTTGATAGGTTATCTCATCGGTTTCGCAGAGATAGCCCCATCTCTCATTTTTTAAGAGCGAGAGTCCTGGAACTTTAAACTATAAACATTAGCAAAAGTGTTGTGATGCTGAGTCTACATCTAAAATGCCTATGGGCAATCTGATTCTATTACCAAGCATTGGCTCGTGTCAGAGTTCATTGACTTGTATCTCTCGTTTTACCAAACTTTTCCAGGCGAGTATTGTCAAGTTCTGGAATGTGAGTTGCCATATTTTGGACAA
The DNA here is from genome assembly GCA_963932465.1 of Maratus speciosus. NCBI lineage: Eukaryota > Metazoa > Arthropoda > Arachnida > Araneae > Salticidae > Maratus > Maratus speciosus. Next base: position 388,722,513 of record OZ010786.1, read on the forward strand.
AAGTTTCGAATTTGAGTATGTTCCATGTACGCTTGTCAATGCGTTCTTATTTATGAAGGTACTCTAGTGACAACAACGTAAATTATATTGAATGTGCATAGCAATAAAGGTTTGTCCTAAAAAGCACTTTTTTTTTTGGCTAACCAATCACTAAAATTCGCCAACTGGCGCACAATAAGGAAAAAAAAAAAAAAAAAAAAAAAAGGGCAATTATTTTAAAATGTCTCTATTTACGTTACTTCAAGTTGCTTTCATTTTTTGTTTCACTTGTGCGAATTTCTCACTGGGAAATTAAAATTATTACTTTCTATTTTCCTTATAGTCTTCATAAATGATATTTCTGTGATTTTTGATTCGTAGAATATTTCTAAAATATATAATTAATTTTTTAATAAATTTAATAAATTTTAATTAATTTCTGAACCTGAAATATAGGATTTTTGGATGTTGCCAATCTCAAGTAAACACTTTCAATGTTTTACAAACAAGCATTTAACAGCATTAACATTAAAATTAATATTATTTTGCGACTTTTGGATGTATCTATTCAATTACGCATTTGAACATGTTTAATTGAAAAGTGATAACATTCTAAAAACCTACTTTTCAGTTTCAGAAAACTGATTAATACACTATAAAAACTACTCAGAATCCTTTCCAAAAATCAATGGCAGTAGAAGAAATTAATGCTTCTTTAAATCATGTTAATATATTGATTTCATAGGTTTCGAAAGATAAAGTATACTTTTCGGTATAATGGGTAATTGGGTAATAGGTTATTGTTTATTTTCGTTCGTGGTTATGTAATATTTTTATTAATTTACATTTTTTACAGTGTGTACGTACATAGATTTTTTTTTTAAACGAAAATTGGACCTTAATTGCTCGGTTCCAAAAGTTAGAATATATATTCATAAGCAGATAAACAGAGAAACAGACCGAAGTCATAAATAAGTTTTAATATTGCTAAAAAAAAGTTGTAAATAATTAAAAATGTAATTCAAATCAATATATCAACGAAACATCATGCGAAAAAAAAACCGCATTAATAACACTTTTTTATGAAATGAGCAAATAATTTATGTTTAATGACTCAACTGCTTTTACAATTTTTTTCAACCTGACGTGTATACTATGTAAACACATTTTTTTCCTCCGAAATCTGGGCTGTAATTGATCGGTTTTTAAGTACTAATGGAAAAAAAATGTTTCCAGAAATTTCTACTAAGCGGAAATATAGAGGAAACAGTGTACTGGACTCGCTTTTAATAGGTTAATTTTGGAAAAATCTTTCTTGAAGGCATCAGGGTAATTAGAAAGAAAAGAGAAGATTAAGAAATTTTCATTAAGAAATTCCGAATTTCGCACCAAAAATTCGAAATAGCAATTTTTTATTTATTTAATGACAGACATTTCATGGTTAAATAAAGAAAAATATTCTTCTTTTAGAATTTGCGGTATGCATTCAGAATTTTTGAAAAAAACGAAAATAAAAAAGGCCAAACTAGCAATCATAGAAGGCAGACTATAAGTGGGGAAAGCCTTAGAAGGAAGGTCCCCCTAAGCGCATACACAGAAAAAGTGAAAAATATTACAGAATATTGTGATGAGGATATAAATGTCTATACAAATTTTTTTCCCTCGGAACCCCGATATAGAGACCGAAAAAAACAATGAAATTTTAATGTTTTTTGGAAATTTATCGCCGGTTGACAACAAAAAGAAATTACAAAAAATATTAAATTTAATGATAAATACTCGTTAAGGTAATTTTTTTTCAGGTCTTCACATTGAACTAGTTAAGCATGTTTAACTTGAATAAATACATAACTACACTTTTGTCATATACATTTATGTGTACAATCGTGACCAAAAAAAAAAAAAAAAAAAAAAAAAAAATACCCTTAATAACCTGCAACAAATTATTATACAAGAAAGTTAATGATACCAAGTGATTGAAAAAAGTCTACTTTTAAATGATGTATATAAAATTTGCTTAGAGGGCCATATGCATATCAAAACGAACCCAAACGTTGTTTTTTTTTTCAATAGCAGTACCCAAGTTTGATAGCATAAATAAATTCTACACCTTTCAGTTAGCCTAAATCCAAATTTTCATGAAATTCGTGCGGTTAGTTTCCGATAAATTAATTAATGAGCATATTTTAGGTGCTGTATATAAATTAAAGTTCGGTACTCGATTGTTGAAATGCTGAAGAATGACTATGTCACTTCTATTAACGTATTATTTCTTGCCAATATGATCCTATCACTCGCTTAATATGTCTCGACTATTGCCAGCCCAAATATTTCAATAAAATGTATAAAATATATATTTTTTAAAATTATGCTTTTCTGCACATTATAGACGGCCCTTAAACCATCATTTTGACGGTTAAGGGCAATTCGAAAGCCACTTGGAAGAAAAATAGGAAATTAAGAATTCGCATACATAATGTATATAAATCTATCAAAAAATCTTAGGTTGCAATTCATATTTTTCTATATTAATTTCACAATTTATGTTATAAAATTTTTAAAATTACAAATTCAATGCATTTATGTTTGGATTTTTTAGTATTATAGCCAGACACCAAATTGTCATATTAGGATGGCAATTTCAGGAGATATTAATAAAAAGATGAAAATGTAATTTAGAAGCTTTAAATTTTGAATGTTTATAATTCAAAAACTTATCCTTCAAATGACTAGAAATTTCGTTTCTAGGCATAGTTTGGGCCGAAGATTTAAAATATATTGTCAAAATTGGGTGTTGTCATTGAAAAAACAAATTTTGGTCTGGCTTTGATTTGTAGATGGCCCCCTAAGCAAATTTAAATACATAATTTAAAAGTAGACTTTATTTCCACTCCACTGATACCAGTAACTTTCTCCTATTGTATTTAGTAGCAGAGTTAGTCGGGGGTGTTTTTCCCTCCTTGACTGCATATATAATGAAATTTAACGATCGTATTATACGGTTTACAACATAATTTAAATTATAATAAAACACACATACTACAATACATATTAAAACACACATACACACATAAATAATGCCTGCATTCAACAGTTAAAGTTATATATAAATATTTTACAGACATACATACAATAAATGCAAAAAATGTAGATCGATGTAATAGTAAAATCTATTCATCGTTGTCCGGTCATCCATGGCTGTCGCATCCATGGCTGGTGACTTCCCCAACTTGGTTTATTAGTGAGAAATTGCAGGCTCAGGTATCGGCCGGAGTAGCTTAGTGGTTAGAGCGACTGCCTGGAATGCAGTGGTCCCGGGTTCAATTCCTGGCTCTGGCTAATTTTTCACTCCAGTTGCGTTTTTTGTATTTATTGTATGTATGTCTGTAAAATATTTATATATACCTATAATTTAAATTGTTTGAAATTATTTCAAACTCAAAATCAAAGTCTGATTCTGAGCACTGTCAATCCGAATTCAATATTGTTAGTATTAGAGACTGCAAGAGAATAGTATTGTTGCCATAGAAGCAACGACTTCGTTCATAATAGGGCAGTTACTTTTAATATGCGCTTAAAGGTTGTCCAGTCGATGAAACCGAGTAAAATTAAATAACTGCAGCAACACGCGACTTATATATATTATATAAGTTTGTAGAAGTAATGCTTAACTATTTTATTATTTAATTTTAAATTCATTAGATACTGCGCATTTAAACACTCATTTAATAAGCAATTTTCAAATGCATTAAAATCGCTTGCATTTGGCGGGGAAAAAATTTTGTTCGCCATGTCGCATCTTTTTGCACCAAATAATTTTATTTTTTTACAGACTTTCAACTGAAATTCCGCATTTAAATTTGTGCTGATCCTTTATAACGTTGATGAGTAGTTTCATTAGCATTTTTTTTTTTCAAAATATTTTGAGTACGCGTTTTAACCCGTATTTGACCAAGTATGGGAATTATAGCTTAGCTTCATAAAGACACAAAGAAAGTCATAAAACTGAAAAACTTAACAAAATTTTATTATCTTAAAATTTACATGCTTTAAAATGGCCAAATCCACTCGTATGTAATGATTATTATTTTGTTTTTCGTACTCAAACTTCTTTCAAATGAAATGCTAAAAACAAATCAAACATAGAGTCTAACATCATATTTTTTGCGGATTTTTTTTTCTTTTGGTATAATTATGTAGTTGATAACCACGATGTCTCCCATTCTCTCAAAACTGGCATATTTTGAAAATTCCTTATAAATATTTTTTTTAATTAAAAATAAATAAATATTAAGCCAATGTAATGAATGACCGTTTCACACTAACGTATTACTGAAACAAAACCAATAGCACAAATATTTTGTGAATATGAGCTAGAAATATATGCTGTCCTATATATAAGATGATGGTCAAATATGGGTTAAGGAGATCTTTCTTGTTAGAAAACAGTAGGCGAAAGGTTGATCTAGCCTGTTTACTCCTTTCGCTTTAATTTGATAACCTCATCGGATGATATAGTTCTCATTTCGACGACTTAAAATTATTTTATGATCGTTATTTAAAAAAAATAAAAGTAAAGAAAGGATCAGGAAAACTAAGAAATAAATTCTTTTTTTCTTTAGGAAAAGCTGCCCCTCTGAAAACCCGTTTAAGATATAGTTGGAAAAAAAATGACACAAAAAAGGAAAATATATCTAAAAATTGACTGCCAAAGGGAAAGAGTCTTCCTGACAAAAAAACTTACTTCAAGCTTTTCTATGAGTTTAATTTTTTTACGTCCTTTGAGAAGAATAAATTTTTCTATTCTTTTTTCAAAATCATCGGAGAAAAGGAAAATTCATTTAAATGAATTTCAAAATACAAGGAAAGGCAATGCTTCCTTACCCTTGCCGGCACTTATGGTGCGTTAAGTCGATCTGTTTTTCAAATGTATAAAGCTCTTTATCGAGTGCTAGCTCCTCCCTTCTTTTCTTTAATTTTATTCCCAGAGTCAGAATTATTTTATAATGTAATAAATAATTCAATGTACCATTTTCAAAAATACTAAAATTCAATATATATTATAAATATAGTACAGGTATATATAATGCGGTTCAAATTCTAATATAAATATTTCTATTTAAAACAAATCTCCTTAAAAAATCACAACATGCTTAACAGCTTATTTTTTTCAATCTTAAAAGAAGAATTAGTATAACTCGATGAATAATTATTTAGGACTGAATTTAATTTTAAGTTATTTTTCTTTATTTGACGTTATTAAACGTTCGTCATCCAGAAGCAAGTGTTTATAATTCAAGATGCAATACATTAAAGAAACAACAAATGCTATTCGATTCAAAAACTCTTGAATAAATAGGACTGCACGTTTTATGCTTTTCTGTGAAGTGGCTTCCGCTGTATTTGCGTTGGAGAGGGAAGGTACTCAGTACCAAACTTTAGCCGAAAAAATGATGATTTTTTTTTTTTTCAAATGTATCACTTAATTTTATCAAGTCCATATTAAATAACAGGGAAGAGGGCGGGCGAGTTTTCATCCTTTCGTAATAACAAAGGAAAAGATCTATTCATATAATTTAACTTAAAAGAAACGTTATTGTAGCTGAAAACCTATAACCCCCCCCCCCAAAAAAAAAAAAAAAAATTAATAAATAAATAAATAAATAGAAATAAAAATTAAAATTAAAAAATTAAAAAAAAAAAGTAAAAAAATCATGGCTACGGGCTTGATTTTTTAAAAACTTTTTTACTGCTTATATCATTAGCTTAATTATATCATTTAGCATAAACTGAAAGACAGTAGACCATTGAAAAAATTTCCTGGTTATGGTAAGCAGTGTTAGAGAATGAGAAATCTCGAACTAAAAACTTCAGTTTAGAGTTTTGATGAAATGCAACGAAACCGTTTAGATCAAAGTTATCTATCATAAGTTGAAATTGCTATCATGCAATACTCAATTCAGTCACAAATAGCTTCTTATATTTGCATTTTTCACGGTACTGATTTTGAATACTTCCTTTTTTAGGGTTCCGTACTTAAAACGTAAAAAGTAACCATTATACTATCAGCCGTGTGTCTGTCTGTCCGCCTGTCACAGCTGTTTTTTCTCAAAAACTATGTAACACGGGAAATTCAAACTTGCCGGAGGAATAACAGCTATTAGACCCACATATTTATGCATTATTAGCCATTAAAAAATAGTTTTAGGATAAATTTAGGGGCTAATTAAATTACTTGAAAAATAGAAATATGTATATCGTGTGGGTATCGTTCAAAAGATCTCGTAATACCGAGCTGAAAAATGCATTTGTTTTAATTTTAGGTTAATTACATTTTCAGAGATATCGTCGAAAATGTACTACAATAATATGTACCCTCCCCCCCCCCCCCATGTCCAAATCTAGTGAAACTAAAACTATGAAAAAATTAGGGGTAGTAGGAGTTTATCTAAACCTACTGCGGAAAAATTTTAGCAATTATACTAGATCACACTGTTTTGAGAAAATCGCATTTTTCGTTAAACACAAACTGTACTTTGCGGGCGCCCCGGGGGCGGAGTTGAGGGTACATGTCGACGTGTAATAATCCAAGGATTGTGGATTATGATTTTTGAAACGACTGTTGGTAATTAACAGAGCTATTACTTAAAAATCTATCTAGAAAATAGTGGTACGGACGAACGTGGTATTTGAACTTTGCGACCTTCTTTCGAAGCATGCTAGGCACAATGTCAAGTTTGAACTTTGTGCAAGGTCTTTGTTGAACGAAACCTTTTGTGCGCAAGTAAACCTCGCACTTGACCGATTATTTTAAAAAAGTTTTTGGGCGTGGGAGTTGCTTTCCTTGAACATGTCCGTTTCTGTATAAAGAAGACTTGATGTTTGCGTCAGAAAGATTCCCGTTAATGAGCAGCCATTTCTCTTCTATTTTATGTTTTTACCACAGCAGCAACATTGTACATCTTTCCATTCATTTCGTCTTACAAAATATTTCTTCTTTTGTTATTTTAGGTAGATTTAGTATGAAATACTACCTACTGAGATCGTTCCTATGTTGAAATTTCTGAAAAAGTTTTGCAGATCTACACCGATCATGACTCCTAGAACCCAAAACCACCTTCAGTATATATATATATATATATATATCACTTTCTTCTGGACACGATAACTTCCACAATTCTGCACAAATCTCTTCCAAACTGATACATAAAATCAAGGGGCATAAAATATCGGTCAAGTTCGTTAATGGGCAAAATCGGACCAAGGGGATGAAATAGCGAGGGGTTTTGTGAAAACCGAAAAACCCCCATAGCTTTTCAATTGTTGTACAAATCAAATCAGTTTAAAGTTTTTATTACTTCTAAAAAAAAGGGCCAAAAATTTATGTGTCACAGATTTTTAATAAAATTAAAAGTGGGCTCAAAAGGTGCAAGAAATAGGGTTTTTGGGAGAAAAATTCCTATCTTCGTCAATTATCAAGATATCAAATCCAATTAATTTTATTATACATCTCCTTACTATTATCTACAACTTTTATATTCACGAGTTTTTGAAAAGACCAATTCGTACCGCAAAAAATAAAAAAAATAAAAATAAAAACGAAAACAAAAAAGGGGGGGGATGAAGAAGAAAAATTTCCATAACTCCGTCAATTCACAAGATATACAATCCTCATGAATTTATCATATATCTTCTTAATATTGTCTTCAACATTTATATAGACAAGTTTTTGATAGGACCAATTCTTACAGGAAAACAAATTAGTACAGCAAAACAAATAGTGGTTGAAGAAAAAAATCATCTTATTAAGGGTGTATTCAAATCCAAACTGCTTATTTTCTGACTCATTTTTAAATTCATTTTTGCTCTCAAACGCATCCAGTTGGTAGATTCTCGTATTCAGAAACTATATAATGTACCGCAATGATCTATTTTTTGATAGAGGCACAATATATTTAAAAAATGATGTCAAAGTGGGCATTTTGAACAGAATTTCCCGAAGCGATTATGTTAGAAACGAAAAATATAGCCCTACTGAGAAAATAATTGTTTATTAATCAAGATTTAATTAATTGAAAGAAAAATAAAAACACATGTCGCTTATAAATCTCTTCATAAATCACGTCAGAAAGTTTCATATATATATATAACCATTAATTAAACATAACCTACCATCATCAAAAACCGTAATATTATGAATTAAAGCTGTAAGTATAAAAAAAGTGCCAAATAATTTATTATAAAAATTATTATGGAAGAAAAAATAAGAAAGTGGACACCGACAAATAATGGAAAAGCTTATATTGAATTACGTTTTCAAGGCCACAGAATTCAATGATATAAGCAATATGGTTGTTTTCTGTGAGAAAAATAAGCTAAGCTAAAAATTATTTTTCTCTGTGGCCGAACAACCATTATAATCAAGTGAATAGATTAAAAATGAAAACAGAATAGAAACAAATAATATGAAATGGAAAAATCAATAAAACCTGTTTAAATATTTATAGGATATAAAATAGAAATAATGCACAACATACCGATTAATATTTCAGTATTTTTCAATATATCCACTCGCACATGGCTACTAAAATATCGTAAAGATTAAGGTGAATAAAACAGTTAAGAAATCACAGTAATTGATACCAAAGGATGCAGTTAATACATTTTGAAATACCATGATAAATGGAATTAATATAATATAAAATAAAATAAATAGAAAGTAATTACATTATTTAAAATAACTAAAATGCACTATTAAATTAATTAATTACTATTTAACAATATCGTCAAAATTTAGCTAAAAAATCCCACCTGGTGTAGGAAATTATAACTGAAAAGGAGCTGCAAAAGACAAAATTTATAACTTTTCGTCAAAAGACAAATTTTGGTGCTGCCATCTAGTAGTATTTTTGTTATTCAAATGTCACAAGATGAACAATTGAAAGCCTTAGAATGTAAAAAATTTTATTAACAGCAAAACCAAACAAATCCTTATATATAGATAATTATATAAGGATTAATTATATAATCCTTTTATATAGATAATAAACCTAATATAAACCACACTATATATTTTTTTAAAAACTATTGTTAATAAAATTTAAAAAAAAAGCATTCAAAATATTCTATTATCTTACTCAATTAAACTACACTAAGAATTTAAATAATTCTATAACTTTGATAATATATAGCATATAGCTATATGCTATAAAATAAAATAAATTCAATAATAATTAATATAAATATATATTAAAAATAATATAAAAATCGTTAAAAATAACTATTATATATAAGATATTTATAAAATGAACAGAAAAAAAAACATATGGAAGTATATAGAAGATTATCAGATACTTAAATTCCCATTACCTAAAAATCTCAAATATAGTGTGTGGATTATTTTCATACAGCCATAAAAATCATAAAAGTATGAATGTGGGACATTCAAACACATAAAACCGATAATAAATTTTATAACACAAAGTGAAAATAGATCAATATTAAAAAGAATAGAGGAATAATAATAAAAATAATTACCCAATTTTAATACATACAGTATAACTTTATTTATATTAGATATACTTATATGTATATTAATCACTATAAAAATGGCATACTATTAGTAATTAATATGATATTGTCCTTAGTAAATTAAAATTTAATAACAAGTGATTGTAAATAATATAAAACTTTAATTAAGCTAAATATAATATTAATGAAAGTCACCAATTACATATAAAATATCAAATCAACATCCTTATAAAATACGTATCAAAAATATAGTAATAATACAAAAACCCCATTTTTTTTTAAATTAACCATTGTGTATTATCATATATATATATGTAGAAATTTTATGCGCATTGATTTTGACGAATCAATGTACACTATGGTCGGTGTCTAGAAGTAATTAGTCCAGGCAGATTCTTGATGAAATCTTAATACTTTAATGCTCTTGATTATGTGGGTGAAATATTTACAGATGGGGTATTTACATTTAGATTGAACATGATAATTATAACTGGGTGGCGGCACTCCGCCTTACTCAGGTCCGTGACCCGGTATTCGGTCGAACAGCGACGTTTCAACACGTCTGCTCTCACGAGCAACCAACAGTCAACTCTATCTTTTCGCGATAGTTTGTGTAAGTTCAGCAGTTTTTTTCGTTGACTCAGAGGTTGGGGTGGATCATCCCGAGCCTCATCTAAGAATGTGCTAGGCTTTGCAGTGCAGAGTTCAAACTCTGTCACCACAATTCGGCTTACCTGACAGGGCTGTGTCCTCCCAGTCACCCATCTACCTTATATGCCAGACTGGTACTGGACTACTTTTTCCAGAACGTATATTATACACACAAAAAAATTCACAAACAATATATAAAACAAAATAATAACAAAATCAGTCACTAAATACTGCTTTTTAAAAGTTTTCAGTCCTTGACCAATATTTTTAGAGTTAGAAAAATAATAAAGTTTTTCTGCTTGTCACTTAGAAGCAGTTCTTTGCACAGTTTATTCATAATAGTAAAAAAAAATATCAATAACACACAGTTTAAAAAAATATATATAAAAAACACAAAAATCACTTAAAGCTCAAATATTTCGTTTTAGACAGTAGAAGTCCAAGGCTTCATGTGATCTGCAGCCGTCGAGGTCGTATTTGGATCCTCATGGTGTCCAACTTTACTTACGTTGTAGCAATCGTTTCTTTCAGCGCAATAATCTAATAGGGACCAAGAAACTTAGGCTTTAGTTTGGTACCTGTCCCAAACTGTGTTTTTTGAATGGCCACCAAATCACCGAGTTTATATGTGTTGGCCTTTTTTCGGTTTTTGTTATACGTTTTCACGTTTTCCTGTTGTATTTTTAGTATGTTTTGCTTAGCTATTTCTCTATTCGAATTTCTTTCCGATATGAACGAATTTAATTCCTCATCATCTAACAGCGTTTTGATTTGCAGGTCAATTTTCTGCCGCAGTTTCGTTCCTGTCAGTAGTTCAAAAGGTGTAAATTTTGTACTCCTCGATACGGTACTATTCATGATACGTTGCACGGGCGCGATAAATTTGTACCATTTAGTGGGGGTCTTCTACGCTAAGTTTTGCTAAAATTGGGATAAGAATTCTGTGCATTCGCTCTATTTGACCGTTTCCGCTAGGTATCCCTGTTGTTATGGGAATATGCTCAATGTTCTCTTCCTTACAATATTTCTCAAAATCAGCAGAGGTAAATGCTGGTCCTTTATCGGTAATGATTCGCGATGGATTTCCAAAAATATCATATTGTCGGGTCAATTTATCGATGACTTCTTTAGCGGCTGTAGTTTTAACGGGGTATAGCGAAACAAATTTAGTAAATGCGTCCACAACAGTAAAAATATGATTGTAATTTTTATTTGTAGAAGGCATGGGACCAATGTGATCGATATGATAGGTCTCGAGGGGCATATTTTGTTTGGGGATCGGGTTTAACAGACCTTCTCCTTTTCCTTGCTTTTTATTGCAAAGTATACACTCTATGCAGTTGGCAATGACACTTTCAATTTGCTTTCTTAATTGGGGTATAAAATAATTTTCTTTTAAAATAATTTCAGTTTTAGCCACTGCGTAATGACCTTTGTTATGAACATTGCGTATTATTTCCTTTTGCATATTGGTAGGAATCATCAGAAGTTCTCTATCATTTTCATATTTGTATACGATGTCATTTCTTATAAAATATTCCGAACTTTCATTGTTTTCAATTAATTTTTTTATCGCTTGTATGTGTTCGTCTTCTTGTTGTGCATTCTTTATTTTTAATGTTAATTCATCCTGTGTTTGGGTAACTATTAGTACTGTATTTCTACTCAATGCGTCTACATGTTTCATTTGGGATCCTGATCGGTGGGCAATTTCATAATCAAATTCCTCTAAGAATAGAGCCCATCTGGCTACTTTTGGCGTAATGTCTTTTTTGTCCATTGTCTTTTGAAACGCAGAACAATCTGTCACAATTTTAAATTTCGTGCTTAATAAGTAGTTTCGGAAATTTTTAACCGATTTTATTACCGCGAGTGTTTCCAATTCGTAACTCGAATATTTTGCTTGAGTAGGTGTAGTTTTACGGCTCATATAATGAAATAGGATGTAAGTTTTTGTTTTCATCTTCTTCTAGTAGGACACTACCAAAACCTATGGCGCTTGCATCGGTATGCAATTCTAGTCTAGCGCCTCGTCGAAATATATGCAATCTGGGGGGTTAACTAATTTTTCTTTAAGAGTCTCAAAAGCTTGTTTTTCGAGGATTCCAAATTTAAATGTATTTCCCGCTTTTAATAAATCACTTAAAGGTCTCGCTACAGTTGCATAATGTGGGATGTATTTTCTGAAATAAGAAGTTAAATTCAGAAAACTGTGTAATTGTTTAAGGGTGCGGGGTTCAGGAAAATTCTTTACTGCCAAAGTTTTGGGTTCCGAGAACCTAGTAGTCCCGTTTTCAATTATATAGCCTAAAAATTCAAATTTCCGTTTAAGGAATTGGCATTTTGCAAAATTAAATTCAAGTCCGTAATCCGATGCAACTTCTAGGACGCGTTTCAGTTTTAAAAGCGCTTCTTCTTCAGTCTTCGCAAGTACTATGACATCGTGTAAGTAAATTAATATTACTTTTTCTTTAATATGCTGTTTAAAAACAGCTTGAATATATCTCTGAAAATTCTGGGGGCCAATCGATAATCCGAATGGAAGCTTTAAATATTCGTACTGGGAGTTATGCGTGAGAAATGCTGTATATTTCCTACTCTCCTCTGCTACGTCTATATGAAAAAAACCATTTTTTAAATCCAATGTAGTGAAAACCTTCGCTTCCTCAATATTATCTAAAACGTCCTCTATTCTTGGCAAGGTAAAATTATCTCTAATTATTTTTTTATTGAGGGTCTATAGTCTATACATAATCTCCAGGAATTATCTTTCTTTTTCGCTAACACAATAGGCGATGCATAATTAGAATTCCTCTCCGTTATAATTCCCATTTCCAACCATTCTTGTATTTGTTTGTCTACAAATTCCTGTTCTGGATATGCTAATCTACGCGGTCGTTGCACAATCGGAATATCATCAGTTAATACTATATTTACTTTTAACTCCGTGTCCTTAACCTTGTTTGGCTTATAATTAGTGATCAATTCCGTTAACTCTTTCTTAATAGTGTTGTTAGCTCAACTTCCTGAAAATTAATAGAATTAGCTGTCTCAGCTAAATAAATATCTGTGGTTTTCGCTGAGTCTAACTGTGGGATGGAACACTGTTCACTTTCCAACGAACAATTTTTATCAGAGCTTAATTGCATGTTTATTTTTTCACTAAAGTTGCAAGCTGTTTCATTTTGACTAGTTTGTTCCTTTCTCACCAATTCAGCTGCCGCAATCGTTTTTCCTATCGTGGGATTGTTTTGCTTCTCTGACCGCAACATCGCATGAAATTTGGGTGTGACACAGATGACGCGTCTGGTTTTTGTCATGATTGTTTCTTGTGGAAAACAGTGACGTAATTCACCCTAACTTCCTTCAATTTCCGTTTCCCTGTAATTTGCAATCCTTTTTCTGAAATATTGAAACTTACCTGTTTCAAAAAGTTATTTCCTAAAATTATAGAATAGCTCAAATTTTTTACGACGTATAAATCTGCATCCATTGTGTAACCATCTATTTCAATTTTTACGGTCATAAATCCTGTGGGTGTAATTTGACTACCACCAATACCTGATAAAACCAAATCATTTTCATGCAATTTAGGGCATCCCAGGGCTGTATAAGTATCGTTGCTACACACATTGACGTCACTTCCTGTATCAATTAAAGCATCCATATTTTTCCCTAAAATCCCCACGCTTTTTATTATCAACCGGATTTGAGTTATTGCTTACGGCAGCATTTGCATTTTTAGGAGAAATATTTGTACACTGTTGTATCAGACCTGTGGCCAGGAATTTTGCACTTCCAGCAGACCGGACTTTCCTTTTTTCGGGGGCAATCCCTAAAACGGTGGGAAAGGTCATTGCAATTGAAACAACGGATTTTTGTATTTAAATTCTTTTGGGGGGTAGGTGTGTAATTTTTCTCATATGGTACGCGACTAATGTCATTTCGATGGAACGCTCTATTATTTTCGCTACCTTGACGTTTTCTAAATTCCGTGTTTGGGGGCTTAATTTCAGTTTTCCGTAAGTTAATTCTGGCGGTTTCAAAATCATCCAATTTATTGGTCAAATCTTCTACACTCGTAATTTTTGGCAATTCGTCACAAAAGTGTTCCTTCATTTCTAGGGAAAATTTTCGCCTAATCTGGTCAATGATTAAAATATTTTTTAACTCTTCGAACGTTAATATGTGTAATCCCAATAACCATTCATTCAGAAAGTTTGCGATTTCAAATGAGAAATCTTTCCATGGCGCTGAATTTTGTTTTCTATGTAAAAAGAATTTTTGCCTGAATTGTTCTGGTGTAAGTTTGAAACGTCTTAAAAGTATTTTCTTTACACAGTCGTAATCACTGGATAGTTCTTCACTTTCACGATTTACTAAACTAACAATATCAAGCGGTAACAGTGCCAACGGATATGTAACCCATTCATCTTTTTCTATCCCAAGACGCTTCGCTTGCCGTTCGAAAAAGGTTAAGTAAATGCTAATTTCTTCCTCCTTATTATATCTATTTAACAATTTTAGAACATCGGAACCCTTTCCGGCGATTGTAGATATTGGATTATGCAATTGGGTATTTTGTGTATTTTCCAATTGTAATTTTCTTAACTCAAAATCGCGATTTTCGATTTCTTTTTTGTTGCAACAATTTTTCTTTCTCTTCCCTTTCGCTTATAATCCCCGCTAGCAAATGTTTTACTAAATCCTCATTATACCCTTCGGATTTTAAAATTAAATCAGTCAGTTGACTTTTATTAGCACCATCTGGAGGATTTAAACCTAACTCGATTACCGCAGTAACCAGATCGATCTTTTTAGACCTTATTAAGTGTGTCATAATTTTATCTAACCAATTAACACATAAATAAAATATATTAATATAAATCAATAATATATAAGCACCCGATAAATCAAATATATCTATATATATAATAATATTAACAGTTTTCTAAAATAGACTTACTTTGTACCAAATTTTTCCACAAAAAAATAAATATATATATTTTCTTCACAATATAAAAATACAAAAAAATAATTATTTAACACCTGTTTTATAAAATCTTGCTTCCCTCTAAATATTCTCACATAATATATATTTCTTTCTTTTCACATAAAAAAATAACAAGATAAAAAAAATTATATCGTTAATACTTTTTTTCTTTCAAAGAAGCAAAAGAAACATGTATTTCTTAGGACGCAAAAAAAAACCACCTTCCTATATTTCCTCTTCGCAGACACGTCTAAGCAAGTACCTTATTTATTTTATAAAAAAAAAAGTGCAGAACAAAAAAAAAATACACTTCTGCATAAATTACTAAATATTCTTTTTCTTCTGGCGTACACCACAGAAACTTACTGTACACCTTTTATTAACACAATTCAAGCACTTATGGGGGAAAATTAAAAAAACACTTCCCCATTTTATCACAAGAAAAGAAGAACATATTGAGATGAGTAAGTAGGTCAACCGGTCACCGAGACTCGAAACACACTTTTATCAGTAGAAATAAACGAAATTTTACGAGAAGATGCAAAACACTTAGTTGAAATTTCGAACTTTATCGACGCTGGAGCTCAGAAACACCTAACACAAATGATTCATCACAGAAACAGATCTCTTCAAAAAGATGAACACGTAGTTAAACTTCAACGCGCACAGATAGAAACACTCTTTTTATCTTTCCTCCTGCATGAGAATTTTCCTTTTTCTTTTTTCTCTTTCCAGTAATTCACGGAACATTCGATGAAAGCAACTTTTTTCCCTTCCTTTTCAGAGCATCATTCAACTTAAGGACATCAGAAAATTTTTCGTACACGTTAAATCCACACTTTGCATGTAAATCCCGGCCGAGCCCCCAATCTGTAGAAATTTTATGCACATTGATTTTGACGAATCAATGTACACTATGGTCGGTGTCTAGAAGTAATTAGTCCAGGCAGATTCTTGATGAAATCTTAATACTTTAATGCTCTTGATTATGTGGGTGAAATATTTACAGATGGGGTATTTACATTTAGATTGAACATGATAATTATAACTGGGTGGCGGCACTCCGCCTTACTCAGGTCCGTGACCCGGTATTCGGTCGAACAGCGACGTTTCAACACGTCTGCTCTCATGAGCAACCAACAGTCAACTCTATCTTTTCACGATAGTTTGTGTAAGTTCAGCAGTTTTTTTCGTTGACTCAGAGGTTGGGGTGGATCATCCCGAGCCTCATCTAAGAATGTGCTAGGCTTTGCAGTGCAAAGTTCAAACTCTGTCACCACATATATATATATATATATTTAATGAATCTGAAAATGTGCCAGAAAATTTAGAGTTGTTGAGCATGGAAAAGTATTTTTTTCAATACCGCCTTAACATGATTCCGATAAAACCAGCTATTATATTAAAATGAAATTAAAACTCGTCAAAAGCGGCCAGATAAAACTATTAAAGTGGATTTATATCTAATCATGGTTTAGTTTTTGTTGGTGGAATTAGTATACTTAACTTCGAAATCTACCTCCGGCTGTAAGCCGGGCCGGCAGGGATTTTTAAGTATTACATTGGCATACTTGTTATATTTCAGGTACAATTGCCCGAAAAGTTCATATGCAGAAAAATGATTACTCTATTTTTAATTGTTTAATAAATATATTATTACACATTAAAAACCGAAATCTTAAAGTAATCATCTTCCATGCACAGTAAGTAAGGAAAGCAGTTGTCGTTAATAAGTTTGCAAGTTTACTGCACCATAGGTTTTTATATGATATAAAAAAAAAACTGGTGGAACCAGAGAAAAAAGTAAAGCTCGATCTAAAAAAGTAACAGTAACAAATTGTCAAATAGTTTCAGTTTAAAGTAGTAAAAAAAAGTAGTGCGTAGAAAAAAGTAGTAGAAAAAAGTAGTGCGTAGAAAAGTAATAGAACCAGATTATCTGTAAAGCTCGTGAAATTACCCAAATTTTTGTTGATAGCTGAAAATGTGGACTGAGCTTTACTGGTGCCTTAAAATCAATCAGGGAAGTAAAGGCATTTTTTAACTCATTCTGAATTCCAATCATTCATAACCAGTATAAAAATTTGAGTTCATAAGAATTGGTTAGAGGTTGATTTGGAAATGAGCGAGAACATGGAAGTATCGAGAACAGGAGAGATCGTTCAGTACGAAGTATGGACCAAATTCCATTCTAAGGGTCACTGATAAGCCTGGAAGATCAAAGCCCTAAGCATGTACGATTCAACCATATGCTAACTACTTGTCTGGCTTAAGTCCATTGACATAAAGTTCCCTTTTCACAGTAATTACATGAAATAATAATTATTACGTTAGACGTGTGTTATGTCAGAAATGTTAATAACAACAGTTCTTCAACAACTTGACTATATTAATGTTATACTTAAAATATTACTTCATAGTTTACATTCTTTTAGCTTTGTGGAGTTTAACTTGACTTGATGCAATCATGTCCAAAACTCTGGGCCTGACAGAAATTTTTTAGCACATAACTACACATTCTAATCCCAGTACTCATTTTGAGTGGATAATATAATTCTGAATTTAAGGCAGCAGTAAAGATCAGTCCACATTTCAGCTATCAACAAAAATTTGACTAATTTAATGAGTTTTACAGATAATCTGGTTCTATTACTTTTCTACGCACTACTTACTTCTTTAAACTGAAACTATTTGACAAATTTTTACTGTAACTTTCTTAGATCGAGCTTTACTTTTCTCTCTGGTTCAACCAGTTTTTATATCATTTCACACCTTTTTCAGATCCTTTCAGGAACTTAATGAACCAACTTCAACTAACCAAAGAACCGCCCCAACTAACCAACCAATGACCTCAATCAACCTGCCCAACCAATTGCCCCAATAAAAAAAAAAACAGAAACATTGGTTCACTAGTGTATTTCAAGAGCTCTGATGACCCCATACTTATTGCTAACCTCCATATTGGGATATTGACCTATACTTTACTCAGGACTGGCCGCCAGACTAGTTCTTAGACTAAGTTTTATATATAGTGTGATCTCTTGAATTTTTCTGCTACGTACCTACGCCCCTCTGGTTTAAGGGACTAAGTAGTATCCTAGGTAAACCCCTCAAACACACAAAAATCTGGGGTAAGAAACAGTCATAAGAAATGAATTAAAACTGTGGAAAAACTATAAAAAGGGAAAACTTCTGTTTTTTGGACTTAATTGCAATTTAAAATTTAAAAAAAATCTGAAAACGACTGAATGCAGAAAAATGATCAAAAGTGATTGAAAATATTATACAATACATCTGTAAATAATATCAGAAATATTACTAATAATGGATATTTATAATAATATTTCGTAGATCAAAGTAAAATACCGCGATAATGACTAACATATTTACATCTAACTGTAACTATTGATAAAAAAATTAGGAAAATTGGAAAGTAGGCGTCCTTTTTAAAGTAAGCATTAATTAAGGAGATAAATTACTGAAACGAGTTTATTGATAATTAGCGTATTTTGTACGGATAAATTATACAATTGAGTCTACAGACAATCGGCGCATGTTACCGGGCGTCGTTTAGGGCATAATTAACTAAACCGTAAGCGCACGCACCTATTTTTATAACGTTAATACACGCGTGGGTAAATCTCACCTCATTTTGTCTCCCATTATATTTTTGGCTAAATGCGTTTTAAAAACAAGTCTACTATTTTATATTATAAAATGCATCAGTACTACTTATTTTTAGGGGAAAATCAAGCGTTTCATATTTATTTTCCGATTTTGTAACAGTTTTAGTAAAAATGGTGGGTTTTTTTTCCTTAGAGAATATGCAACGATTTGTTTTACCCCTTAAAACATGAATTATTTTATAAAATTTACAGTAATTACATTTAATACACTTTCCTCAACATATACAGGTAGATTTTATTTCACTCTTTCAGTAAAATTATTTTAGTGTGTGCTATCCCGTAACGAATGAACATATAGAAATGTAACGTTTGTACACGCGCGGGATTATTTAATCCTATCACAAACTTATATTGTCACTGTTAAGAACGATGCGTATAGTGTCATTATTGATGAACACGTGCAAGGGCTAATCCTAACTCCCACGTGTAGCATTCGAAGTGCCAATAACCCAGGCGGGCTCGCTTTTGTTTTCATCATTTAACTTGCACAATCATCAGAGTGGAAATCGGACGATAGAAAGTAACTAGACTGATCTTACCATTGCTTCGACGATAGCTTGGAACATGCTGTGGCTGCTGAGATAAAATAAAACAGGCATCTCTGGAAAAATTGAGGAGACCATGTAGTGATGCAAAAACAATGTTTTTATTTCGAAAACTCCGGAGTTCAACGTTGGGTAGGCTGGAGACGGCTGCAGTTCCTTATTTTAAAAGCTTGAAAATTTCTCTCCGAAATAGATCGCAGAAACGGGCAATAGCAAAGTGCGGGGAGCGGTGGAAAGCCATGCGGCATTCCACCGTGCCGGGGTAATCTCGTTAAAAACTTTTCGCGATGCAACACGCTCCGAGTCACAGGCAATACTGGCTGCAAATCTGCCTGGTGATCCTATAAGCCCAGGCGCACACCAGATTGGCGAGTCGACCAGCGACAGTGGCCAATCAGCGCGCGCGAAGCAGAGAAACAGCGTAAGCCCAACGCCAAAGAGCAAGTCCGCGCAGAACGCCAAAAGAGCGATAAACGAGCAAAAGCGGAACGCTCCGGACTGCACAGGAGGGAAGGAAGAATCTTTCTCTCCCGTGGTGCCGGTAAAATGGCGCCCGATATGAAATCAAGTATAAGCCACCTGAAAAAGAAGGATCGGCGAATTTAGCGAACGGTAGATCGAAAATTGAAGGAATCGCCGTAGGATTAAAAGGGATGTGTCAAATTACAGGGAATAATAAATGCCGAATAATGGGAACGTTGAAACAATAAAATATTAAAGGAAAATTACGAAAAAGGCAAAATTAAGTTAAAAAAAATGGGAGATATTGCCACGTGCAAATGCCGATTCGCGGATGCAAAAAAAATGGCGCGTTCACAACATGACAAATCCCAAAAGCCATATTTATACCCTTCTAGCCAACAAAGTAAAGACATTCCTTCATACAACTTTTCTCGACCTTGGCCTTGAAAGATACAAGGAAGGTTAGAAATATCCTCTAAAATGACGTAATTTTGAAGTTTTTTCACCAGCATAACCCCTTCTCCCGCAAGTAAACGCAACGTCTCCCTCCAGCCAGACCGTTCGCATACTACGCCATAAAACGGAAGAGCATATAGAAAAATGAGCCTTGCTAATATGACGTAATTTTAAAGTTTTTTCACCTGCATAACCCCTTCTCCCGCAAGTAAATGCAACGTCTCCCTCCAGTTAGACCGTCCGCATACGCACTACACCATTAAGCAGAAGAGCATGTAGAAAAATGAGCCTTGCTAAAATCAAGTGAAGAAAATTCTGCTAGTTCTTAGACTATTACTTTCGCTCTAACAATATTAATTTTTTTAAACCCTCGAAATTGAATTTCATTTGCGTTATAATGACGTAATTATAGTAAAGTGTTTCAGCTTTTAAAATTAAAATGCATGTTTTCTTTGGCGCGTGCAATAGGAGTATACGATTTCCTTGACAATATGCAGGAAAATGTAATAAATATAACCAAATGAACTAGCATTTACCGAAAATTTCTTTCGTATGACTTAAAAATAAATCTTTGACTTTATCGATGATAATAATAAGGATTAATTTCAGAATATCAGGAGTCTCTTTTCAGAATAAAACATCCTTACAAAGTTATGTCATGTAAACAGAAATTGACGTCATACCTAGAAAATGATGTTTCTTATTATTATGTTTTCCTAAATTGTTTTCTTAAAATTAAAACTCCTGTATTAAAATAGATTCTTTAACTTTAAAAACATTCAAATAAAGATACTACGTCATTTTAACACGTGTTTAGTTAAAGTTTTTACATATATATAGGAAATTTTTTTTCATTTTCTGATTAGAATGATGTCGATTTCAAAAATTCAAAAATATAGCGAGAAAATCTGAATTTTTATTGGCTCGTAAAACCAAAATACGCATGTTATCACTTTTTAAAAATTATTGTGCGCTTTTTAGGATGAGGCAACAGGAAAGAAATCAGGAAAGAAATTGGCATCAAATCGCCAAACCACTCGCAAAATTATACAAATTGACATAATTTTTATTTTAAATAACGAAAGAACAAAGAAAATAGTATAACATTAATAAATATAGAAATAAAACGTCGAAATAAAAATCACTTGATGACGTAAAGACGTGTAACTTGCTTAAAGTCAAGTGAATGTGACATTTACAATCAACCCTTATTGGCATTTAATCTTATAGTTTGGTGATAGGTTTTTGGTCGACGGGATAACTAAGTAGTACCAAAAATACATATGTAACTGGTATTCGAAAACGAGGTTTTCGCCAAATTTTCGTTAAAAAAAAATAACGCCAAACCCGGTGCGTATATGACATCTGGCCAAATATTAAATGATGTAACAAACGATGACATTTAATTTGAACTTCAAAGCAATGTTTTAATTTACCACTCGAAAAAAAAAAAAAAAAAAAAAAACGTTAACTTGCGAGTTGAAAAATAGCTGTTGGCGAGATTTGCGCCCGGTTAGCGTAACAGTACCAAGAATTCTTTGCGACCATTGAAACTTTTATGTAGTTTTATTCGAAAAAGAAATTTGATTTTTTTATCAAAAGGGAAAACTTTCGGCACAAATGTCATATACGGACCCATATTGGCGCGATTTTTTTCTGACACCAATGTCATATACGCAACGGGTACTTAACTGACGCCATAGTATCGTTATTTTGCTTGATTTGGTAAGCCGGATGTTGTTGTTAATGCTGTTGATGTTTTCCCCAAATTAGCGTCGGAAAAAAAATCGCGCCAATATGGGGCCGTATATGATATCTGGGCCAAACTTTCATATGAAAAGCGGAGGGATCAGAGTGTATTTATTTACTTCAGTTACATGACTTGGACTATTATAATATAGATGAAATGATGGCGATAGAATAATATTTGGCGACTTACCACCTGTACCTGGCTAACATTAAAGTACCAAAATGGCACCAAGAACATAAAAAGCGAAGTGATTCGCCCGGAACTGTTGATGATAGTCACATGACTTCGGCTATTGTTATAGAAATTGTTTTAAAATATCGGGAGACAAAGACTCTTCACATTGGTCACAATCGCGTTACTTCCATTGTTCGACAGAAAAGGGAGACAATGGGAATTAAAATACCATTACGACTGACATTTTCGCATTACAATTAAAAGTAATTAAAAAAATGAAGAGAAAATGACGTCACGATTTTTAAAAAATGCTTTTTTACTCATAAAAATGTAAAATGTCAATATTTTTTTCTTACCGGTGATACTGAGATTGATACGCTAAACTCAGAGAGCCTCAGTAAGTAAAAATAACATCGCACGTATTAGAAATGAAATGAGTATTTTCTTTCAATCGAACTAAATGTTTTAGTACGATTCGTCTAAAATAGTAAATTTCTGGATTTCGTCGGCACCCAGATTTCAACCCCAAGTCAAGAGTGCGAATGTTCACATAGAAAATTTTAACTGGCAAACATGACATGGGAATATATTTATTAATAATCTATTGCACGTTAAAATATCTTTAAAACTGTTAATCTACCCTATATATATAAAATCCTAATGAAACGGATATTATGAAACGAATTTATGTAACGATTCTATGAAACGACTGATTAAACAACTGATTATGTTTTATTGTGATTTCTCCTAAAATACGGAATACTTTGCGATGAAATTAACACCAAAATCCGTATTGATCTGCAGATCTCAAAACTGGCATCAGAATTTTTAAATTCGAATTAGTTTTCGAAATATTAATTTTTTTCTAATTTTATATACTTTTCTCTAATGATGGCAACTGAAATTTTAGTCATAACAGATATTTTTTTTTCAGATTTTAGAAAAGGTTACTATTTTAAACTAATTTGGCCTACCTTAAATGTATCCTAGGTAATGTATCATGATACTTTTCTTCATAATTCAATTTGTATTTCATTATCATTTTATTTAATACAAACTGAAACATTTAAAATAAATGGCTTTCATATCTTTATTCTTTTTTAACGAAATGAAAAAAAAATATATTAGGCACAGATGTCATATACGCACCGGGGTACCTAATTGGCGCCAAAATGGCATTATTTTGGTTGACATGGTAACCCGGCTATTGTTGTTTATTTACTTTATTTTCTTTTTTTTAATTACATAAATTGTTTTGTTCTATAGTTAATTATTTTTTTGGTTATTTTTCTTTAAAAATAATAGAAAATAATTAAAAAATACAGTTATTCCGTCGACCAATTTCGCCAAATTATACAAATTGCCATAATTTTTATTTTAAATAACGAAAGAACAAAGAAAATAGTACAAAATTAATAAATATACAAATAAAACGTCGAAATAAAAATCACTCGATGACGTAAAGACGTCTAACATGACACTTATGTGGCAATTTTATTTTGATAACTGATTGTATAACGGATAAAATGAGGTATAAAACTTTATTCTACGTGCAATATTTAAACAATAAAAAATCATTTTGTAAAAAGTGGGTCAACCCTCCCTAGTCTCCCCTAATTATTTTTGTGAATTTTTTTTTATAAATTCAATCAATCATTTCTTTCAAACATTTTCATTTGTCGAATTCAACGGGTGTCGACTTGTAGTTATTTAACCCTTTGCACTCCGCGTTATTTTGCGTACGGGCTGCCAGCAACTCCGCGTCATTTTGACTGTGACTACCAGCAATTCCGAGTCGTTACACAAATATTTTATTCGAACGGCACCACTTATTTAAAAGCAGTTTTATTTAAAAGACGAAAAAGTATACAAGTTAAAAAATGCTCTGATTAAATAAGGCAAATTTTATTTTATTTTATTACTGGTGTCAAAAACAAAATTTTCACAGCAAGATTATGTCGCCGCAGCGGCGACAACAGAGTGCAAAGGGTAAATAAAATATTTAAACGTTTTATTTAGCTTTTATCTAACACTAACACTTCCCATTGAAAAAAAAAATATTGCTTATACTGCTTTGAATCTATATTTCTTTTTCAAGTACTAGGGGGCTCTGCCCCCTACGAGCTATGCTCGCCAACCCCCCGTTCAGGCACACCAAAATCCAAAAAGCACGCTAATTTGATCGGCTTTAAAATGATTGAATTAAAATAAAAAAAAATAATAATAAATAGCAATTTATGAAATTACAACGACCATTTGGAAAACGATTTTTTGAAGACTAAAATTTAAGACATAAAAAATCGCACGGAGTTGATCATACATTACGTACGCCATGAATTAAACATTAATAGTGTTATTACACGTAAAAATTGCAAGCCAAAAATATCGCCTGAGAGCCGTCAGATTTCATGAAACTTAAGTATTTCCACCTGAAACTTACGTAAATATCCAAGCATTTCATTGGCTGTTCGGGAAAAGGCTTTTTCATCGTCAGATTTCCAAGAAATCTGACGACCAATTTTAAATGAAATTTCATTCTTAAACTTCTAAACATCCGACAATATTACTTTTTACACCGTCGGATAGAGAAAAAAATGTACTTTTAAATGCAATTTGTTTGAAATCTATATCTCAATTTGTTTCTGAGTTATTTTTTTTTTTGTCGTTTTTATTACTTTTTTGTCATAGTGGCAACAGAAGGTATCCATCGTTGTTGAAATTAAAGGGAAATACAGATTACTGTATAGACCAATGAGAAAACGAATCCAATCAGAAAATGCGGATTAAACCAATGAAAACCTTCAGATATGCTTTTAATTTCCCATCCTGACGAGAACAATAACCATTTTTCCGAATGGTTAAAAAAAAAAAAAAAATAACAGTAGCGATCTCTCTGTAAACGGGTTTCCATTCGTTTACCTTGGATTGGGGATTTTTAAGGCCAAATCTGTTGCTGTTACGAGATATACAACGGCTGTTTTCGTATTTAACTAAAAAATTAGTTAAACATTTGAAAATAAGCTAATGTAAAATTAATTAAGTAAACAGTGTCATTGTCTCCCGGTATTTTTTAACAGCGCTATAAGATAGTTCTTTTAAATACCGTAATTTCGGGTGTATAGCCCGCAGATCAAACAATTCAGTTTGGACCCAGAAATTTTATTCAGTATTTGAAGACCAATATTTACCGTGATTTAAAAAGTTACTTTTTAAAAATTTTTGGGTCGAAACACGATTGTTTATCTGCGGGCTATACACCGGAAATTACGGTAATTCATTTTAAATGTATCGTTTCAAATCTGACGTAATTTACAGCAAAGTTTTATTGCTCTTATTAATATTCACGTGAAAATACTTTTGTTGTTAGAAGGAAATATTATTTGCGCTGTCTTCGAATTCACGATAATAGTTGAAAAGATTATCTCAAAATATCTCACGCAAATATATTTTTCAATTTAAATTGTTTTGCCATATTTTTTGGCCATTTTAAATATGACGTAATTTCCTCCATTTACAAGTTTTAACGCATAATAATGATTTTTTTTATTTTAAGATTTTGTTTCTCTTTTAAAATTCAAGTGTAAATATGATTCTTATGACGTAATTTTCCCGCTTTTAACATGTAATCATTTAATTCTAATTTTAAAGTTTTTTTTTCTGTTTATAATAGTCTCGTGTAAATAAATTTTTAATTTGAAGTAAACTTTATTGTTTGCGCTGTTTATACAATTGGCAACAGTTTAAATTAATAACATTTTCTAAAATTTGTAAAAAATATCTCTCGAAATGCTGAAAATTTAAATTTAAAATAGACATAAAACCTCAATACATGAGTCAAATAAGAAAAATAAATGCAATCTGCACACCGAGAACTTATAACGTATAAAATGATCGAAAAATGATTAAATTCTCAAGTATAGTTTTTGCTCCAATAAAACTTTTTTAATGGAACGATTTTGTCCAACTTTAGCATTAAATATCTCTTAAAATAATTCTTCGATTTGAAAACTGTCTGCATCAGCGTGTTTATCAAATATGTCTCTATAATACGACCGATTTTCATATTTTTGTATGCAACAGTTTTTTTAATATTAACGATGAAAGGCCATGCTTCAGCATTCAACGCAGATTTTCATTGGTCCATTTCCAAATCAAAACTTTTTTTATATATATAGAAGGATATATATACTTTCTGTACAATTAAACGATTTAAACAGATGATATTGACCAAAAATTATGAAATCCTTACTGTACACAACAGAAACCACATACAAGTTAAATTGTATAGTCCAAATGAAATAATGTATATGGATAGCTAGATACAAATATGCTCATTTTTTCAATAAATAGGCCTGCCCTCCAAGTTCATTTTTTTATGTATAGGGTAATTCCGGGATTTATGCCGCACATTTTTTTGAATTTCTATATAAAGTCCAATGGTGGACATAAAATTAAAAAAATCATGCTGTGCTATTTAATAGTAAATATACAACGTGAGTAGAGCGACAAAAAAATTCAAAACAGATTACTAATATTTTTTAACAGTTTTTTTCTAAAACATTACACTGCGGCGCGTCACCCGTACATTCAGGCTGAGACGCCGCACTTGTGCGGTAGTTATGCCGCGCTTGTAATAAGAACAGAACGACATTATAAATCAAAATATTAAAAAAAAATATTCATAACTGGACTATAATTAACGATGTACTAACAAAAGGAAACTAAATGAGTACAATGAAACGTATTAATAGGTTCAAATTAATAATTGTTGCCTACTTTCACTATTAAAATTATCGACTTATTTTTTTTACATTAAATTACAATTGTTATTTTAACGACAACGTAACATCAATGTATTAGAAAGGGAAAAGAAAAAAAGGGGAAGTTGTGTTTACATAATTTTTTTGTTAACACTTTCGGGACCGGTGGCTTTTACACACATTTTATTCGGTTGGTACCACTTTTTTAAAAAGAAGTTATCTTTACTTAAATAATCATGAAAATGCTCTAATTAAACAAAGCAAATAGTACTTTTCTTTTTTACTGGTGCCAGAAACAAATTTTGTAAGCTCTTTATGAAAGTGCTTATATGCACCTATGGTCCCGAATGGATTAAGAGACCTGTTTTTTCGACTACAATCTACAGAAAAAGTGACGAAAAACTACAGTCTTTATGTAACTACATTTAAACACATGATGCAACGAAGCCAATTAAACTTCCTCTTTTTTGGAATAGTTTGCAAAGAACGTCTGCGTTACGCGTAATCCAATTTTTCATTATTATCATCTTGACTTGCATCTTTCTTGCCCTTCTTACATTTACTTTCCCCCTTTTCTCCTTTGGTTTTAGTAAACTTGATAACATGCCTAACATGGTTAGTCTATGCGAAAAGAAAAAGAAAAGTTAATAACACTTAATCATCCGGTACAAATGAAACTGCAGCATGTATACCGGAACAGCAGTGCGGCTTGTATCCCATTTTGCATGGTGCAGATGTCGGCCATCACAGTTACCTGCCATCACTAAAGGGAATGACGTGAACATACATACAGTACTCTATTCAAACGCTACACTTAGTTTTGACTTCGAAATCATGCATGCATTTAGTAATTAGTGTATGAAAAGTATTTAAACATAACGTGTTTAAAAGTTTGAACTGTGAAATCATGCACTTACGTCAAATTGAGGATTGTACTTCTACAAGTAAACATCGAAATGGGATTCACGCTATACACTGGTTAAAATAATCTCATAGCGCACCTATACTGTGCGTTTGACGACCACCTATCGATAATTACAAGAAATACAAGGGGTGCGGCATCTATCCCGTATGCGGCGACTCTCCCGGAGTTATCCTACATTTAAAAAAGCTAATAATTCCAAACGAATACTGTTTTTGTTTTTCTCATCGACAATTTTGGCAATGAAAACGCACAAGGTGTTCTTTTGTTTTTTCTTCTTCAGGGAATAGACTCTCAGCTGTCTGATTTATGGAGTGTCAAGGTTCACATTATTTCGATGCGAAAGGTGTCCAATCTTAAATGTGGTGCTATCACATTTCATAGAAAGTAAAGTTAGTTTGTTGAAAATATTTCTCAAAAATCTTCATTATTGGTTAATTTATGAACGAAAATTCGGTTTAAACTAGGAGTGAAATGCCCTAAATTTTAACTGAATAAATGATCGGTTTCAGCTACATAACTAGAATCCTTCAATTTATATCCTACAAATCAAAATCGTCCATTTTTAGACCTGTTTTATCACCCAAATAATCAAAATCGACAAAAACCGACGGGCAAACAAAATGACCATCTGATTGCTACGGGCGTTGCTAGAATGTGACGTCAGTTGAAACTGGTCTTGTTTTCCCATACAAAATGTTTCTGCTACACTGTGCTAATCACCTTTTAAATAACAAAGTATGAAAAAGACGCTTTTTATAAGTGATTTTATGATTGCATATCCACTTCAAAGCCTTCATGTACGGTATTTGAGAATTATTTTTTAATTCCCATTTCATTGTTTACGAAATTCTAAGCTTTTAAATGTCTTTCAATTTGATAAAGTTGTTGTTAAAGAGGATTTTACTATTCAAAAGGCAATTAATTATATATATATATATATTCTAAGAGGGTAATATTTTTCACTTCATTGAAATTGTTAAGTCTTATTAGAACAGGATTATTCATTTCCTAAAATTTCTACCTTTGAGCTTATGATTTTAATGTAGAGATCCATTAGAGATGAAAAGAGCTTATTTTAAAACAATTAATATTCCAGAGCTATTCATAGAAACTTGGTGAAAATATGCATTTAGGTAAATTATAGGAGATAAATTATTTTTATGGTATCACAAATTCAATTACTTTCGAAAGCAGATTTTAAATGAGTCTGAAAATGATAGAGTGTCATTATAATATCTTTTATGTAAATTTTTAATTTTTCTTCAATATGGATACTGCTGTTTTTTAAAAAAGCAACTTTTAAAATATTTTTTCATTTCTAAAAAATGTCTACGATCTGCAGCATGGGACTAAATGTAACAATAATTTTCACCAAGCAGAACAATCTGAAGCATTTTAAGAATAAGTTAACGGGACAACAACACCTGCGAAATCAAATGTATAACAGCCAACATTGCTGTATTTATTTTTTTATTTTTTTTTTATTTGGGGGGAGGGGGGGACTAATGAAGTTATTTAATTTTTTTTTCCTTAAATTGTTTTGTCAGCATTTTAACTAGAAATTGGTCGGTCGGCAAGGAATAAAAATAAAAAATGCAACAATTACACGAGTTCGCAAAAAATAAGTCTCATCTAAACAGCTGATATTTATATACCTTATTTAAATACATTTTTCTTTGGAACTACTAAAAAGATTTCACTAAATCGTTTAATAATTTGATTTTTATAATATCGAATTTTTATTCAATTTTCTTAGGCGTAAAACCAATAGAGCGAAAACGTGTCTACGACTGGCATCGAACCAGGGTCATTGGCGTTTAAAAAAAAAAATAAAGAAATGAAAGCCATTTATTTTAAATGTTTCAGTTTGTATTAAATAAAATGATAATGAAGTACAAATTGAATTATGAAGAAAAGTAACATGATACATTTAAGGGAGCATTTAGCATACATTTAAGGGAGGCCAAACTTCTCGCCAAATTAGTTTAAAATAGTAACTTTTTCTAAAATCTGAAAAAAATATCTGTTATGATTAAAATTTGAGTTGTCATCATTAGAGAAAAGTATATAAAATTAGAAAAAAATTAATATTTCGAAAACTAATTCAAATTTAAAAATTATAATACCAGTTTTGAGATCTGCAGATCAATACGGATTTTTGGTGTTAATTTCATCGCAAAGTATTCCGTATTTTAGGAGAAATCGCAGTGAAACATAATCAGTTGTTTAATAAGTCGTTTCATAGAATCGTTACATAAATTCGTTTCATAATATCCGTTTCATTAGGATTTTTATATATAGGGTAGATATAAGTAGTTTAATTACTATTTTTCCCAAAATATTCTGATTATGCCCGGTAAGGAGACCTTCCATGTAAGACAATAATGGACACTTTAGGAAATTATTACCATACAATGAAATATCAGTCATGCAACAATCAATTCAATCACAGACTTTGTAGTTTACATTCTCTTCTAAGTGCTTTTTTTATTCTTAATTTTCAAAGATTTAGAGAGGTGCATCCCCTGAATCCCCTGCATACGCTTATGTTTCTATAAGAAAACGTCTTCGTGTTTGCGTCAGAAAGATTCGCGTTGTTGTTATTTTGCTTGTGTTTATTTACAGCAGTACTTAATAAAAATTTTACAGATTTATATTCATTTCATTTTACAATTTTTTTAAAAAATTATTATTATTTTAACTTTAAATCTTTTACTGGTCTGCTTAGTGTACATTATTATTTTAGGTAAAAACTCTCGAAAAGTTAAAATCCATAAAAAATGTTACGCTATTTGTAATAGTTTCGAATATATTGACATATATATGTATATATATTATATATTATATATATATATATAGTATATATGTATATATGTACATATATATATATATATATATATATATATATATATATATATATTGCGCATTAAAACTGCATTCTTAAACTTTAACTCGCCGGAAGTGCAGAAAGAAGTTCTCGTCAAAAGGTTTATGATATTGCTCTAACCCCGTCCCCTTTTTACCGCCAAATTTTTGCCAAGCGAATAGATACATCTTTGTGTAAAATTAATATACATTATAACAAATTTGAATATTTCACCTATCTAAAGATTATTTAAATTCTTCTCAATTAATTTTACTATATTCGTTTTAAAATACTAGTATTCCCCATTTCTTTTCCCGCTTTTAAAAATCTAATGGAGTTACGCGCCTTTGTCTCCTTTTGGCATAACGCCAGTAATATGCTTTCCTTTTACAAAATTTCCTTTCAAAAATTTTCCTTTTTAATTTTCCCTTTGGGAATTTGATTGAATTTTTTTTCACAGTTCTACAATTTTCTTGAACATTCATTCGCGCCAATTTTTGCCGTTTTACAGACATTTGGTGCAATCGCCGTAAATTAGCTTTTCTCATTGTATATTTGCTCTGTCATAAAGTTTGGTATTTGTGCTCCAACGCACTCATAAAACATTTCTGCGTTAACTTGGATAGAACATTTTAAAGTGATTTGTACTGAGTAATAAAGCCACTCCACCCAGTTTACCTGAATAATAATTAACATCTAAGATTTCCGAATATTTACTTGTCATTTTCTTATGTTTTGACTGGATAAACACTTCAGCTAACTTTAACTGCTTATTGGAAAATTCAGAATGGTT
The DNA here is from genome assembly GCA_963932465.1 of Maratus speciosus. NCBI lineage: Eukaryota > Metazoa > Arthropoda > Arachnida > Araneae > Salticidae > Maratus > Maratus speciosus. The sequence continues at coordinate 388,754,081 of OZ010786.1, forward strand.
TCGTATAATATTTTCATCTGCTCGACTCAGATTGCGAAAACGACTCCATTCTATAACTTTCGAATTGTGATGTTTACAGATTTACTATGTGAAGGTAATATTACACACACATATATTTTATGTATCGTGAAAATGGAACATTTTAGCTTAAATTAGTTTCCATACATTCAGTCGTTTTAGTATTTAAAAAAAAATGAGATATAGAAAGATATTTTATTGAAGTAGGCAGCACACTTCTTGTTGCTGAAACATAATGTTCAAAGTACTTTCTTCATTGTCAATTTCATTCATTCTCAAACTATAGTTACGCACCAATTAAAGGGGCGATATCCGCTTAAGACCGGGAGATTTTTTGGTAGAAATTGAAAGTTTGGGTGTTTTCCCCTTTTTGATAGAATCACATTTGATTATATATATATATATATTATATATATATATATATATATATATATATATATATATATATATATATATATATCGGGTATTATATATATATATATATATATATAATACCCGATGTCAGGTTATGTCAAGGGCGGACCCGCAGAATTGTGTGGGTTCGGCCTTAATGCAGCCGTTTTTGGGCTAAATCTACACAATTGTGTAGTTTGGGATTATGTGTGCAAATATCTAAAAATAAAAGTTTAAGCAAAAAAAGTTGTTGTTTATTGAGAAAATTTTCATCAGCCACAATGAAAATGTTTGAAACAATTTTTGTTTTTGGACAGACCACTACAATTTTGTTTTCTGAAACGCGCTCAATGATCGAACCCCTCTTAAGAGCCGTTGACAAATGGTTATGCCCTTCACTCCGCTTGGGTTCAATGATCCTTCAAATTTCTTTCTTTTTTTTTTTTTTAGTTTTTCCAGCAGCGGTATTTTGTTGAAATACCGATAGAAGTACATAAAACTAGATCGGAATCACATTAAGGACTGCAGCAGGTCCTAAGCCTAGATCCTTGTGGACCAGGCCTGTACTTTCCCATTGGTATACTACAAAATTTAAAACTATCCCAGGTGATACTGTTACAACAGAGTGTAGTTTGTTTTTTATGTACTGCTTTACTGAGGCACGTCCTAAAAAAAGGAATCGTCTGCTCATCTATGGAAAATTTTCCCTGATCTCCTGGTAAATTAGACACTACGGAATCTGTTGAGCATTTGCTGAACTTTCCATAATTTATTATTTATTCCAGTTGGTTTACTTGCGGTGCCGACAAAATGGAATGAATTTATCAAACTTAAAAATCTATCTCGTGATATGCATATAACTTATATAAAACTTATAAATCATATATGACATCTATAACTCAGAGCAGAAACATACAGTTCGTTACATGAGCATATTATATATCTAATACTATCAATTTTAAATAGAAATCATGAATAGTACAAACCTATTAATTTAAAATTAAACAGCTTTAAAAATGTAATTAATAAAAAATAAATTGTTAAAAACAAAAGTTAAAAAAAAAATCACTTAAAAATAAAAAATATATATATTAGGAATTGTACCTATTTTGGAAATGGTAAATGCTGGACCAGCACAATTGTGCGGGTCATTTGTTTTTCAACATTTGTAAAGCCTAAGTAAATTTATCAAAGACAAAATCAATTAAAATCATGAATTAAGTATATGAAAAGAAAAATTAAATCTAAGCAAATAATAAAAATCATATTTAAAAGAAATTACGACAGTACATACTTTTTGTCTATTCCTGTCAGATGATATAGTCTTTTTAAAAGCAGAAAATCTAACCCTGTATTGTAGTTGGTGCCCCCTAGTTGTGTCTTATTAAATCATCAGAAGCCAATTAACTCATATAAATGTGCAGATTTCGTTTTAAATCTCACAAAAACAGGAAATAGTCATTCTCTTTTACTTTAGTATCACCTGCACAATTGTGTGGGTCAGGGCTTAAAGTAATATACTAAAGCAAGCTTAAGAAGAATCACCAAATTCCCATTTCTGGTAAGTTAAAACATAAAACACCGCATAAAAAGACAAAACGAAACACTAATTATAGAAACAAAATCGCGAAGAATGCCACTTACCATATGTTTTAACACTTTCGGGGATAAAAATAATTTTCTTGCGAAAATGTCGAAATTATTGAATGCCAATATACAGGGTGTCACTATTGTCCGTTCCCACTCTCTTAACTTCCGCACGGCTGCAGCTATAGCCATAAAAGTGGTGTCTAGGTGTAGTAACGTAGTTATGCGCTACTAGATGAGACTGCTTACAGTAGCACCTGGTTCAAAACGACGGAGTTAGCGTTCATATCTCGAAAACGGTACGAGATATGGGAAAATAGTGAATTACAAAGTAGTAGAGCATCATAGATTTAGTACGAAAGACACCATGTGAACATGAATGCTAAAAACAGAAGGCTAAAAACACGTATTTGTTTGTTAGCGATTTCCTACACTGTGACGTGACGAAACGATCTTAGAAAAACAAAACCCCAAATAGTTATCACTAGATACCTTTTTTTATGTTCAAACGTACCTCCGTCAACTACAATGCACATCTGGACCCTTGTGTGAACTTCAGGTTTAACACGATGTAGCATAGAGCGTGACACGTTGGCACAAGCATTCGTAATGAGTCGTTGGAGGTCCTAAAATGTTGGCGAAGGGTTCATATACACTTGCTGTTTCAGGTATCGCCCAAGAAAAAAGCCCATTAAAGTCAGGTTAGGTGAAGGTGGAAGCCACTCTACGAAACCACCATACCCGATATTTTGCTTCCCGAGTTCCTCCATTAGGTACTGCTTCATTGGTGCTGTCTTCATTTTTGGAAAATCGCTCCGTGATCTTCAAAATACAATACCGAGGAGATAGATCTTTTATAGCTGTCTCAGGTGAACAGCTGTGACCATTGATACCTATTTGCATAATGCACAAATTTAGCACGCCAAGCTCAAGTTGCGTTCAGTTGATAAGTTATGCGACAGGATTTTACAAGATCGCCATGTTGTTTACTCTTTGTAAAGACAATTAGTATAAAAATGCGCCCCGTGGGATTTGAGCCACAGTCTTGTCGATTGGGAATTACAAGCTATACCACTGTACCGTGATAGCGGGCTCGTTTTACGTAAGAAAATTAATCTTCTCTCCTTTCGTTCAATTTTCGTGACGTCACAGTTTCGAAAATCACGAATAAACAAATGACCGTTTTAAGTGTTCTGTTTTTAGCATGTATGCTCACTGTCTTTTCGTACTAAATTGATGATGCTCTAGAACTTTGTAATTCACTTGTTTCCATATCCCGTACCGTTTTCGAGATAGGAACGCTAACTCTGCGTTTTGCACCAGGTGGAGTTGTAAATGGTCTCATCTAGTAGTGCATAGCCACTTTACTATACCTAGACACCACTTTTATAACTGTAGTTGCAACCGTTCGGCAGTTAAGTGGGTGGGAACGGACTTTAGTGGGCACCCTGTATATATATATATAACCATAATATAATTACAAATCATCATCTATTTCCTATTATTATAATTAATTCAATAAATTAATAAATTTAGCATCTAATTATAACTGTAACATTATACAAAATACAGATGGAACCCTATACAAGCAATACAAATTAAGCAATATCCACTAATTGACTAGCACATTACATACGATTAGTCCAGATTAACATATGAAAAACCACCAAATTTTGAAAAAATAATCTATTAAAGACATATGAAGCAAAAAACCAGCAAAATAATGTTGAACTATTAAAAGACGTATTGTAAGCAAATAATAGATTAAATGGAAGGATGTAGCCGGAAGCTTATATAGCATTTTACTTTATCAAGGGTGCATGAAATACTAATATAAGCAAAAGCATAGTCGATTTCTGTAATAGAATCCAGCATTAAGCTAAAAATTAGATTCCTTATGTACCCGATCGACCATACGCCAAAAAAGCATTTACCATGACAGATAAATTGAATTTAAAATAAAAATATTAATCAATACAAGATCCGTAAAAATGAACAATATTAATAGATAGAAACATTTAAATTTAAAGACATACCCAGCAAGAGAATTTCATTGACCTTATTACAACTTGAACAAGTATCAATATTAGCACAGCAAAAGTCTCGTCAATTTAATGGTACAGTTAAAATCGAATTCTTACGGTTGCAAAACAACATATTGTCATAGCTGCCAACTTTTACGCTTTTTTTGTACCACTAATATTCTTTAGTACATATTGTCTTGTTTAATCATCGAAATCTCACGATTAAAGAAATCGAAAATCTCTGTTAAATTTTAGTGGTAGCAAAAAAAGCGTAAAAGTTGGCATTTATGTATTGTGCAGAAAATACACAACTTCTAATAAATATAATAATTATAGTTAACATATAATCAACTTGAAATAAAATAATTTATAGTGCTGCCATCTGTTGTAAATAATGCAAATACCAGATATAACTGTAGAACAAATGCTTATTTAAACTATTCCTAATGTTATAATCGATTAAATCATCTTAAAACACAAAAATATCATATAAAAAAGCACATCTAAATATCGATAATAATCACTTAGCATCTATATTATAAGGTTTATAATTATTTTTAATTATTTTGTTAAATAGAAGTAAATTAATAATAATTTCAATAAAGTATATATAAATATTTAAAAGAGAAATGGGACATTTGATTTATAACTACGTTGCTAATATACACTTTATGATGGATGTTGATTCGATACTTTTATATGTATAATGGTGTAGGTATATTTATCTATTTATCAATTCATATTAAATTTTTTCATATTCATTAATGTTTAATAAAGTTAACGTTTAACTTGTATTTAATTTTTAGCCAACTCAGGACAATATCATATTAATTTCTAATAGTATACTATCTTAAATGAGAATAAAATTCATAATGAGTGTATTTGTTATACCTAATGCTATGACAGTATGGATTTTAATTTGGTAATTTGTTTTTTTTTATTTTTCCTCTATTCTTTTTAATCTTGTTTCATTTTTAACTTAATTGGTGTTCAATGGTTTATTTCCCGGTTTTCTGTGTGTGGTAGTCCCAAATTCATATTCTTTAGCTTTTTTATGCTTAATATAAACCACACACTTTATTTGTGGAACTTTAGGCATTTGGGACCTGAAGATTCTGTCTAAGTTCTATAAATATCCATTTTTGTGTGTCTGCTTATTTTATTTATTTTTTATGGGTCATATATATATACATATATATATGACCCATATATATATACTGTCATTTTATTCATAATTTCAGTTTTTGTTGGTGGTCGGTAATGTTTATTTAATGATTATATATTTCTTTATATATATATATATATATATATATATATATAAGAATAGACCTACAGTAAAACTAGTTACAACAATAGACATAATAACGCAAAAAGTTTTATCTGCAGTATGTTTCTGGTCGTAAATGGCATTGCACAACACGCAAACGATTGTTAAACATTTCAGTTATTCAAAATGGGGAATCTCGTGAAGAAAGCTCAACGTGTCGCGTGGTTTTTCTTTTGGGGTTATGTAAAAGATACTGTGTACCGAAAAATATTTAATAGCTCATTAATTTCAAATAAAAGATCCAAACAGCTGTAGCTACTATTGATATTAGCATGTTAAAACGTTCGTGGATTCAGTTGGAATATCATCTTGATATACTTCCCGTTACAAATGGATCTCATGTTGAAGATTACTAAAAAAGTAGGAAAAAAAAACTTTTTGAGTTATTCTATCTATTGTTGTAACTAGTTTTGCTGTAGGCTTATTCTTTTTTTTTTTAAATAAAATTTTGAAGTTTACGGGTCTTTTTGGGATAACCTGTATAATTATTCCGCGCATAAATTAAAAACCAGCGTTCTTCAAATGGTTAAAAGGTCGCATTGTGTGAATAAGCACGAAAATGGAATTATTCAATTTTTTTATTGTTTGGACTTGTGCTGATAATAACACGCGTATGTGAATAAACGACCTCTTTACTTTTTAATCTTACGCGTGATAAATAACAGCTTTTTTGATTTTACGTTCAAGGTAATATCCATCTGATAAGTTATACTATACATTTCAGAATAGTATTCAATTTTAACGCTATGGTTTATATTGAAGCGTGTTTTAAAAGAAATATTGACTTGGTATACTGGTAAGATAAAAAAGCAATACAGCAATACCTCGACTTACGTCAGAAATTCGTTCCAAGGCTAGCTACGTAAGTCGAAAACAACGTAAGTCGAGGTACATTTAGATGAGCAAAAAAGAATAAGTAATAAAAATTCTTCAAAATCTAATGAACATATGATTTCGTATTTAGGAATTATGTTACATATATTTAAGATTAACAAAAAAAAAAAAAAAAATGCGCTGGCAATACAGGAATTTAGAATAAATCAATAAATTGTTAACTTACAATTTATTGTTCTTCCAGCTGCCCCGTTCGAGTCTTTGAGCATGTGAAAAAATCTTTCAATGAATTTTGACCTACATTTTTTTTCTTTTCAAGGCTCTTCGTGATAGCAGAGTGAGTGTTCTAAGCTTTTTCTAGTTGTTGAATCAATATTTTCAAGAACCGTCATTCCAGCTTCAATAAAATTCAGTCCTTCGGGTAATTTTGCAACAGTCGTAATCTTCCCCCTAAGCTCAAAATCTTTGTCTATTTCTTCGACAGTACTTTGTTTCTTTAATTCGATAAGTTCGTCGATGGTTAATTCCGTATCAGGGGAATATATGATTTCAACAATATATGCAGCATCCATCTCTAAGTTGAGTTCTTTTCCACTTTCGACGATTTCTTCAATTAAGAGAGATACAGAATCACAATTTTGAGATATTTTCTTAGTCTCTGCGAGGGAAAAAGGGCAGTCTTTTCCAGTAACTCTCATCGTTTTTTGCTGAACTTCACCCCATAAAACCCCTACGACAGTGGCTTCTTCCAAAAGTCTTTAAAAATTTTAAAGTGCGTCTTAATTAAGGATTTTATTTTTTCAGGCCAGACGACGTAAATGCGGGGTGACGTAAGTTGAGGTACAACTGTACGTGTATAAAAAATTTTAAAATTTCATTACAGAATACGGACACATCGACAGATAAACCAAAGTTATAGACACCTTACTGTTCATTAAAAATTTTATAAAAAACTAACAATACAATTAGAAGAATGAACCTTCACCATAAACTTCACCAAAAAAAAAAAAAAAAAAAAATCACCATAAAATACAAAATAACACACACGACTTGTTTGGGGATGTAAATTTTAACACCCCATCACCAAAATAAACACGTGTCCGAAAGCTGACAAGGTCACAATTGAGTAGAAATATATTTTAGTTGGTTTACGTTGGCTGATGATGAGCTGTTTTAAAATTTTAAAGCCGAAATGCGTCCTGTGTGTTATTTTGTATATTATGGTGATTTTAAACAAGTTTTATTTTTCTTATTGCGATTTATCGCAGTTTTTCTGTGCTGTTTCATCTGACAATAAAATATCTATATGTATTTCAACAATAAAATATTCACTCTGTGATCAAATAAAATTATAAATTAATGAAATTCTTCAACGAAACAAGCAAGTAATATAGAATCAATGACTCAGAAATTGATATTTTTTAATATGGTGTTAATTATATGTATATAGATATGTTGCTAATCTGAAAAATATTAATCAATTCCAAAAGTTAAGATACAGGTAGATAGCAGACAGATAGATAGAAAAAGCTGATATATATTTCAATATAGCTGAAGAAAAAGTCAGAAAAATTAATAATGCAATTCTAATCAATGTTTCAACAAAAAACCTTTGCAAAAAAAGTAATCTATAAATAAAAGTTTTCTACGAAATGAGCAATTAATTTAGCACTAACGACTCAGTTTTTTTCGCAATTTTTTTTATATTGTCGGTATATTTGTATACACATTTTTTTTTTCTATCTGAAAACTAGGCAGTAATTCATCGGTTTATAAATACTAAAAGCAAAATATATATATATATATATATATATATATATATAATAAAAAAAATATTTACCAGAAAATGCTTCTAAGTGGAAATATAGAAGAAACAGTGTCCCTGACTCTCTCTCAATAGGGTAATTTTAGAAAGATCTTTCGTGAAGACAAGCTAATTGCTCACCAATTAAAGCGGTGATATCGTGGAAGTAGTTTAACAAGAAGCATCAAATTCGCATTTCCGGTGAGCAAAAACATAAAGCAGTCCATTTCTTTAAAAAACACTAATCATAAATAAAAAATCACGAATAATGCCACGTGTCATTGGTTTTAAAGCAGCGCATGGTGTGAATATGCACGTAACTGAAGTTATTCAATTTTCGAGATAATTTGGAGATGTGCTAAAAATAACGTTATAAAGTGAAGTACATGTGTAAGTGGACAAAAGGAAGTTTTTGATACCTATTTAGATCCATATAAGATAAATAATAAAAACTGTGGTTTTACGTTTTAGACAGTATTTATTTTATATGTAATGCAGTGCAGTTCCGATTATCCGGCACTAACGGGACTAGGGTTATGACTTATAGTCGGAAATGTTAAAGAAAAGTTTGTAGGGGGGGGGGGAGATTTATTAAAAAAAAGAAAAGAAAAATGTTTTCTAACCCGCGAAAATATATTATGACCACGAACGAAAATATGGAACAACTTCTTCCGAGTTACTTTTTTCATGAATCCGAAAATCATTTTTTAACTTTAGAAACTACAGAAACTAATATACTTTAAGATTTATAGGAATATGAAAACAAAAATGCGCGAAAAGCGTTCTAAAAATGTTCTAAATTACGATTTCTATGAAATTGTTAAAGATAGAAACTTGAAATTTGGCATGGTAGATACTTATAAGATGTAAATGCTCTCTAAGAACAGTTTCTAAAAAATTCCGAATTAAAAAATGTGAAATGAGTGAAAAGCGTTCTAAAAACTTTCTTGTTTACGACTTCTATGGAATCTCAGGAAATATCAAGCCGATTTCAAAAATAATGATGGCAAATTGTTAATGACTGTCTCGGTTCCAACATAGGCTATATTTTATGTAGGTGACATTACCAAAAAGGTGATGGTAGACAGTTAGACGAATTTCAAATTATGTTTTATTTGTAATCTACATATTTGGCTTAGTCGCTGTCATTTGTAAATTGACAATATTGTGTTACTTCCTTCTACAACTAGTTGCATGTGCCAATCTCAAAACTTTCTTCTATCTTATACATCTTAATATTTCAAAACCTAATTACACATGTTAACACTTCAATATTATCAGTTCAATACCATACCAACTTTGATATTCATCTTAAATTTCTGCTCCAGTCAATTAAACGGGCTAAAAACGAGTTAATCTATATCATAATATTTGTTAAAATTATTAATTTTTCCTTATTCTGTTGTTATCAGGTGTTTACAAATAGCCGGCTTAGCAGGAAGCGAGTTCCCGCCGTTGCACAATAGAACTACGAAAAATCAAGAAAAGTATACAAAAATCGCTATCACAGAGCCCCTTTACCGCGCAATATTTCTAAATCCAAGGAGGACCTGTTGGCCAAAGCCAAAAACATGCACAAAAATTTTGGTTCAATTGTATGCATAATTTTATACACTGTTCGATGGTACAATAATGAAAATGGCACAAAAATCGAATAAAAATCGCAATTATAGCGCCCCCTTCTGGCGAATTTTTTTCAAGTTCAGGGAGGACTTGCTTGCCATAGCCAGAAACATACACAAAAAATTTGGTCCAATTCTATGCATAACTTCATACACTTTTCGATGGTACAATATTCAAAATGGCACAAAAATCGAATAAAAATCGCTATTACAGCTACCGGCGATTTTTTTACAAATTAAGGGAGGACCTCCTTGCCATAGCCAAGAACTTAAAAAATTTTTTTGGTTCAATTCTATGCATAACTTTATACACTTTTAGATGGTACAATATTCATAATCGCACAAAAATCGCTATTACAGCGCCCCCTACCGGCGAATTTTTTAAAATTCAGGGAAGACCTGCTTGTCATATCCAAAAACTTAAAATAAAAATTTGGTTCAATTCTATGCATAACTTCATACACTTTTGGATGGTACAATATTCAAAATCGCACAAAAATCGCTATTACAGCGCCCCCTACCGGCGAATTTTTTCCAAATTCAGGGAGCACCTGCTTGCCATAGTCAATAACTTAAATTAAAAATTTACTTAAATTCAATGCATAACTTCATACACTTTTTGATGGTACAATGGCGACAGACAGACGGACAGACAGACATTTTCTATAAACACGTTTTTTGGATCTCTGACCCCTAAAACGTGTAAATCCGTCGAAAACCGGAAGTCGAAAAAAAATTTCGATTACAATACTTTCTTCTATTGAAGATAGAAGAAAGTAAAAACACGTGGGGCTGGACATAAAATTGAAAGGGATGATGTTGGAAAATGTTAATTAAAAAATTTACTTAGCTAAATTATTTGTAAAGTCAAGATATAGGTAGATAGCAGACAGATAGATAGAAAAAACTGATATCTATATTTCAATATTTCTGAAAAAGAAAGTTACAAAAAAATATTAATATAGTTCTAATCAATGTTCAACAAAAAACCTTTGCGAAAAAAGTAATCTATAAATAAAAGTTTCTACGAAATGAGCAATTAATTTAGCACTAACGACTCAGTTTTTTTCGCAATTTTTTTTATATTGTCGGTATATTTGTATACACATTTTTTTTTTTTTCTATCTGAAAACTAGGCAGTAATTCATCGGTTTATAAATACTAAAAGCAATATATATATATATATATATATATATAATAATAATAAAAATATTTACCAGAAAATGCTTCTAAGTGAAAATATAGAAGAAACAGTGTCCCTGACTCTCTCTCAATAGGGTAATTTTAGAAAGATCTTTCGTGAAGACAAGCTAATTGCTCACCAATTAAAGCGGTGATATCGTGGAAGTAGTTTAACAAGAAGCATCAAATTCGCATTTCTGGTGAGCAAAAACATAAAGCAGTCCATTTCTTTAAAAAACACTAATCATAAATAAAAAATCACGAATAATGCCTCGGGTCATTGGTTTTAAAGCAGCGCATGGTGTGAATATGCACGCAACTGAAGTTATTCAATTTTCGAGATAATTTGGAGATGTGCTAAAAATAACGTTATAAAGTGAAGTACATGTGTAAGTGGACAAAAGGAAGTTTTTGATACCTATTTAGATCCATATAAGATAAATAATAAAAATTGTGGTTTTACGTTTTAGACAGTATTTATTTTATATGTAATGCAGTGCAGTTCCGATTATCCGGCACTAACGGGACTAGGGTTATGACTTATAGTCGGAAATGTTAAAGAAAAGTTTGGGGGGTGGGGGGGGGGAATTTATTAAAAAAAAGAAAAGAAAAATGTTTTCTAACCCGCGAAAATATATTATGACCACGAACGAAAATATGGAACAACTTCTTCCGAGTTACTTTTTTCATGAATCCGAAAATCATTTTTTAACTTTAGAAACTACAGAAACTAATATACTTTTAAGATTTATAGGAATATGAAAACAAAAATGCGCGAAAAGCGTTCTAAAAATGTTCTAAATTACGATTTCTATGAAATTGTTAAAGATAGAAACTTGAAATTTGGCATGGTAGATACTTATAAGATGTAAATGCTCTCTAAGAACAGTTTCTAAAAAATTCCGAATTAAAAAATGTGAAATGAGTGAAAAGCTTTCTAAAAACTTTCTTGTTTACAACTTCTATGGAATCTCAGGAAATATCAAGCCGATTTCAAAAATAATGATGGCAAATTGTTAATGACTGTCTCGGTTCCAACATAGGCTATATTTTATGCCGGTGACATTACCAAAAAGGTGATGGTAGACAGTTAGACGAATTTCAAATTATGTTTTATTTGTAATCTACATATTTGGCTTAGTCGCTGTCATTTGTAAATTGACAATATTGTGTTACTTCCTTCTACAACTAGTTGCATGTGCCAATCTCAAAACTTTCTTCTATCTTATACATCTTAATATTTCAAAACCATGTTAACACTTCAATATTATCAGTTCAATACCATACCAACTTTGATATTCATCTTAAATTTCTGCTCCAGTCAATTAAACGGACTAAAAACGAGTTAATCTATATCATAATATTTGTTAAAATTATTAATTTTTCCTTATTCTGTTGTTATCAGGTGTTTACAAATAGCCGGCTTAGCAGGAAGCGAGTTCCCGCCGTTGCACAATAGAACTACGAAAAATCAAGAAAAGTATACAAAAATCGCTATCACAGATCCCCTTTACCGCGCAATATTTCTAAATCCAAGGAGGACCTGTTGGCCAAAGCCAAAAACATGCACAAAAATTTTGGTTCAATTGTATGCATAATTTTATACACTGTTCGATGGTACAATAATGAAAATGGCACAAAAATCGAATAAAAATCGCAATTATAGCGCCCCCTTCTGGCGAATTTTTTTCAAGTTCAGGGAGGACTTGCTTGCCATAGCCAGAAACATACACAAAAAATTTGGTCCAATTCTATGCATAACTTCATACACTTTTCGATGGTACAATATTCAAAATGGCACAAAAATCGAATAAAAATCGCTATTACAGCTACCGGCGATTTTTTTACAAATTAAGGGAGGACCTCCTTGCCATAGCCAAGAACTTAAAAAAAATTTTTGGTTCAATTCTGTGCATAACTTTATAAACTTTTAGATGGTACAATATTCAAAATCGCAGAAAAATCGCTATTAAAGCTCCCCCTACCGGCGAATTTTTTAAAAATTCAGAGAAGACCTGCTTGCCATATCCAAAAACTTAAAATAAAAATTTGGTTCAATTCTATGCATAACTTCATACACTTTTGGATGGTACAATATTCAAAATCGCACAAAAATCGCTATTACAGCGCCCCCTACCGGCGATTTTTTTACAAATTAAGGGAGGACCTCCTTGCCATAGCCAAGAACTTAAAAATTTTTTTTGGTTCAATTCTATGCATAACTTTATACACTTTTAGATGGTACAATATTCATAATCGCACAAAAATCGCTATTACAGCGCCCCCTACCGGCGAATTTTTCAAAATTCAGGGAAGACCTGCTTGTCATATCCAAAAACTTAAAATAAAAATTTGGTTCAATTCTATGCATAACTTCATACACTTTTGGATGGTACAATATTCAAAATCGCACAAAAATCGCTATTACAGCGCCCCCTACCGGCGAATTTTTTCCAAATTCAGGGAGCACCTGCTTGCCATAGTCAATAACTTAAATTAAAAATTTACTTAAATTCAATGCATAACTTCATACACTTTTTGATGGTACAATGGCGACAGACAGACGGACAGACAGACATTTTCTATAAACACGTTTTTTGGGATCTCTGACCCCTAAAACGTGTAAATCCGTCGAAAACCGGAAGTCGAAAAAAAATTTCGATTACAATACTTTCTTCTATTGAAGATAGAAGAAAGTAAAAACACGTGGGGTTGGACATAAAATTGAAAGGGATGATGTTGGAAAATGTTAATTAAAAAATTTACTTAGCTAAATTATTTGTAAAGTCAAGATATAGGTAGATAGCAGACAGATAGATAGAAAAAACTGATATCTATATTTCAATATTTCTGAAAAAGAAAGTTACAAAAAAATATTAATATAGTTCTAATCAATTTTCAACAAAAAACCTTTGCGAAAAAAGTAATCTATAAATAAAAGTTTCTACGAAATGAGCAATTAATTTAGCACTAATGACTCATTTTTTTCGCATTTTTTTTTTTTATATTGTCGGTATATTTGTATACACATTTTTTCTATCTGAAAACTAGGCGGTAATTGATCGGTTTATAAATACTAAAGGGGAAAAAAAAAATTTCCAGAAAATGCTTCTAAGTGGAAATATAGAAGAAACAGTGTCCCTGACTCTCTCTTAATAGGGTAATTTTAGAACGATCTTTCGTGAGGACAAGCTAATTGCTCAGCAATTAAAGCTGTGATATCGTGAAAGAAGTTTAAAAAAGAGGCATCAAATTCGCATTTCCGATGAGTAAAAACATAAAGCACTTCTTTTCTTTAAAAAACACTAATCATAGATACAAAATCACGAAGAATGTCACGTACCATATGTTTTAAAGCAGCACATTGTGTGAATATGCACGCAATTGAAATTATTCAATTTTCTAGATAATTTGGAAATGTTCTAAAAATAACGTTTTAAAGAGAAGTATATGTGGTAAGTTGACAAGAGAAAGTTTTTGCTACCTATTTAGATCCAAATAAGATAAATAATAAAAATTGCAGTTTTACGTTTTAGACAGTATTTATTTGATATGTAACGCAGTGCAGTTCCGATTATTCCGTTTAAGGTTATGACGTATAGTCGAAAATGTCAAATGAAAGTTAAGGGGGGGGGGGGGGGGAGGCAAATCGTTATAAAAAAAAGAAAAATGTTTCCTAGCCTGCAAACATATAATATTGTCACGAACGAAAATATAGAAAAACTTCTTTCGAGTTACTATTCTCATGATTCCGAAAAGCATTTTTTATCTTCAGAAACTACAGAACACGATATATTTTCAAGATTTATAGAAGTAGTTATGAAAACAAAGATGTACGAAAAGCATTCGAAAAATGTTCTAAATTACGATTTCTATGGAAGTGTAAAAGATAGAATCTTGAAATTTGGCATGGTAAATACTTATACGATGTAAATTCTCTCTAAGAACTGTTCCTAAAAAATTCTGAATTTAAAAAGTTGAAATGAGTGAAAAGCGTTCTTAAACTTTCTTATTTAGTACTTCTATGGAATCTCAGGAAATACCAGACCGATTTCAAAAGTAATGAGTGCAAAATGATGGTGACAGTCCCTGCTCCAACATAGGCTATATTTTATGCTGGTGCCATTACCAAAAATGGTGGTGGTAGACCGTTAGACAAATTTCAAATTGTGTTTTATTTGAAATCTACATGTTTGGCTTAGTCGATTTCATATGTAAATTGACCATATTGTGTTACCTCATTCCACAAAAATATTTGGGGGCTGGACATAAAATTGAAAGGTGATGATGTTGGAAAATGTTAATAAAAAAATTACTTAGCTGAATTATTCCTTAAGCCAAGATATAGATAGATATCAGATAGATAGATAGAAAAAACTGATATATATATACTTTTATATATATATTTCTGAAAAAAAAAAGTTATAAAAATTTAATAATATAGCTTTAATCAATGTTTCAGCAAAAAACCTTTGCGAAAAAAGTAATCTATAAATAATAGTTTTCTACGAAATGAGCAATTAATTTAGCACTAATGACTCAGTTTTTTTTCGCAATTTTTTTATACTGTTTGTATATTTCTATACACATTTTTTTTTATCTGAAAACTAGGCGGTAATTGATCGGTTTATAAATATTAAAGGTGAAAAAAAATTATTTTCAGAAAATGCTCCTAAGTATAAATATAGAAGAAACAGTGTCCCTGACTCTCTTTTAATAAGGTAATTTTAGAAAGATCTTTCTTGAAGACAAGTTTTCGTGAAGACAAGCTAATTGCTCACCAATTAAAGCGGTAATATCGTGGAAGAATCTTAACAAGAAGCATCAAATTCGCATTTCCGGTGAGTAAAAACATAAAGCACTCCTTTTTTCTTTAAAAAACTCTAATCATAGATACAAAATCACGAAGAATGTCACTTACCATATGTTTTAAAGCAGTACATTGTGTAAATATGCACACAATTGAAATTATGCAATTCACTAGATAATTTGGAGATGTGCTAAAAGTAACGTTTTAAAGTGAAGTACATGTGTAAGTGCACAAGAGGAATTTTCGCTGCATATTTAGGTTCATATAACTTAAATAATGAAAATTATGGTTTTACGTTTAAGACCGTATTTATTTGATACATAATGCAGTAGTACACTTTCAATTATCCAACACTAACGGGACTAGAGTAATAACGGGCAGTCGAAAGTATTATGTAACCAGGGGATATGCACTGCGAAAAAAACACAAATGTTTCTTAACCTACGAAAATATACAAGTAATATGACAATGAATTAAAATATACAACTACTTCTTCCGAGTTACTTACTCATGATTTTGAAAAGCATTTTTTATCTTTAGAAACGACAGAAACCAATATGTTTTCGAAATTTATAGATGTAGTTATGAACACATAAATGTGTGAAAAGCGTTCTAAAAACGTTTTAAATTACGAGTTTTATGAAATTGTTAAAGATAGAAACTTGAAATTTGGCATGGTAGATACTTACACGATGCAAATACTCTCTATGAACAGTTTCTACAAAATTCCAAATTTAAAAGGGTGAAATGAATGAAAAGTGTTCTAAAAACTTTCTAATTTACGACTTCTATGGAATCTCAGGAAATACCAAACCGATTTCAAAAGTAATGATGGTAAATTGGTGGTGACAGTACCTGCTCCAACGTAGTTTATACTCTATGTCGGTGGTATTACCAAAAGAGTGGTGCTAGAAAGTTACACTAGAAACTAGGAATATGACATGATGGTTACTTCTAAAGTGTAAATGTTTGCTAAGAACGGCTTCTAAAAAATCCAAAACTCCAAATAATAACTGAGTGTAAAAACTTCAAAATGCTTTCTAAATTATCATTTATTTAAATTAGTTTTAGATCTTCTGATTAATTTGAGTCTCCTTTTCGCCTAATGCAATGTAATAAGTAGGCTTAGCAAAATGTGGTTTAATTAGTAATTTTTGAATAATCCGTACCAGTATAATTTCCTCTAATAATAGGCACACCAAAACCAGTTGTCATATTTAAACCATCACGCGAGCAAAGATGCAGGTTTTGCTAGTTCTTTATAAAATTGTCTATAAAATCATGTTTAATTTATTGAATTTGAATTAATGTTAGTTTTGAAAATATGATTATACTTCGAAATACACCTAGAGTTTTGCATCGAACTCTATTTTATCAGAAATGTAATTTCTATATATTGAGTAACGAAGAGACGTAATACAGTGCCCTCCAAGTGTTAAGGTACAACATGTTTTTCGAAGCTCGCCATTCAAATAAAGGCAGTAACAATAAAATTAGTAGTGTATACGAATGATAGTATTAAACTTTAAGAAAGTTATGCTAAAAACCTTAGTCACGACTTTTATTTTAAAGAAATTGTCACTAATGTAGGTGTAAAAAGTAATGTGGAAAAATAAAACTTTCCAGGCTTTGTGAGTAAGTACTGTGCATGACTGTTTATTTTTAATTGTTGTTGGCAGTTTCGTTTAGAATACCCAGGAGAGTCTAGCAATGTCTCAGAGAAATAGTTAGCCCGATACAAAGATGGCGGACGATCTGATGGATGGTAATGGCATTGCCAGAAGCTGATTATGCTCCAACGACTGTCGAATTAATTTACATTAAAAGATTCTGTGTATGAGAACACGTGTTACAACACCTGAGAGATACCGCTTTCTATCTCTTTTGGCCCGAAGAATGGGAACCACTGCTGTGTCTCAGCTTGTTTCAGATCATGTTATCGCTTCAGAGATAAGAATATTCACTACTGCGATGCAAAGACGCCTTCACAATTCTGACCTCTATGCAAGACGGCCAGTTGTGTGTGTCCCACTGAACCGATGACAGAAAAGTGCCCGTTTATGTTGTGAAAGAGAACATGTTTTCTGGACCAGACAGCAATGGTCTTCTGTACTGTTTACAGATGAGTCCAGGTTCACGCTAGAGAACGATTCAGGGCGCCTGCTGGTCTGGAGGGAACAAAGAACCAGAACTACCAATCCAACACTGCTTAAAGACACAGTTATAGAGGTGGTGGAATAATGGTTTGGGCAGGAATCTCTCTCGGTGGTCACACTGACCTGCAAGTGTGGTGTGAGATTTCGGGACGAGCTCTCATTCTAATGGATGATAATACGAGATCACTGAGCTCTGCTTCTTGACGATTATCTTGAGAGTCGCACTTGGAGCAAATTGCTAGCTCAATCTTCAGACTTGAATCCGATAGAACATGTCTGGGACTACCATGGCAGACAAACTTGCCAAGTTTTAAGCCCTCCTCCAAGGTCCTTACATACGGTAAGATCTGAAATAAGGTATACTCCGAGTCTCGTTTTCGCTTCCCATTTCTGTTTCCGAAAACTTATTTGCTAGCACGGAACGTCTAATGCCGACATTGCATTACAGTTAGGGGTAGACATATTCCTTATTATAAATCCTTTTTCATGTTAACATGACGTTTTACCTACATAAAATAGTGATGTACTGTTTTCTCTAAGAATGGAGTTTTCTGCTAAGAATGCTTTTTGCTGTAATTCATGTAAGTTACGTAATTTTTTTTTTTTTTTTTTTTGCATTTAATGAAGATCTGTTAAGTACACATTTCCTCCATATTTTTTATTTCGCTGTTCATTCCTTAAATTAGACATCAAAAACAGGTTGCATCTTAACTTTTGTAGGACAGTGTAATTTAATATTAGTTTGGTAATAATAACAGATGTACGAGTTTAAAATTATAAAATTTTCTTTCCGAATAAAAATCAGACAGAATAATTCAGCTAAACTTCATTCAACATCAATACCTTTCAATTTTATGTTCACCTCCGAGTTTTGTGTAGACTAAAGAAACACAATATTGACAATTTGCAAATCAAAGTCACTAAACTAATATGTAGATTTCAAAGAAAATACAATTTGAAAAATTTTGCATTTTGAAACTTCTCTGAGTTCGATACAGAGAATTCTAGTTAACAGATATTTAGGCTATATTGTCGTTATACACTATCTAATTAGTAAAAAGTGAGAAATCGTTTTTGGTTTAGCAAAAAAGTGTACGAAAGTATAGTACAGGGTCTCTATAAAAGAATGTCCCAGTTTCAATGTATATTATAACAGTTTAATTTAGGCTCTTTACAACAAATCACACATCAAATTGAAGGTAAACTAACCTAGAATTCTTACAAATGTTCAAAAGGCGCACAATTAGTTATACGGCACACATCCAGACTAAACTCCAATTCTCCCCACATTTCGGTTAACAAGTCCAGAGTAATGGAAGTAATAGCCTCTTCAATTCTGTGTCACAACTGTGGCAAATCGTTAGAAAGCGGCGGAACGTAGACACGGTCAGGCAACTGAAGTTCAAGACTTGTTTTCCGAACAGATTTCTTAGGGCCACACAGGTAAGATACTGTGACACGCTCAACATCCTTTACAGATACTTTTGATCGTACCGCGGAAGTATGCCTACCTAAAGGTAACTTTGTGTGTATAACTAAATGTGCATGTATTGAACATTTGTAAGAAAAACTAGGTTATTTTACCTTCAATTTGATGTATGATTTGTTGTAAACTGTCTAAATTAAACTGTTATAATATATCACTAAAACTGGGAAGACATCCTATGTAACCTTTTAAGAGATATCCACTATTGTAGAAAGAAATCCTTATCTTCAGAATCCGCAGACGCCAATATATTTCAAGAGTTACAGAAGGATTTCGGAAACAAAATTCTGTCTAGTTGGTCATGATTTTCGGAAATGTTACGCAGTACCTTTTTCAGTTTATTAATTGGTTTTTTCAAGATGAAATATCGGTTTTTTGGATGCTATCAATTCTAAAATACACATTTTCAGCTGTGCACTAGATTTTGTATATGCCAAGGGTAATAAAATAATGTTTATTTTACGCTGTTAATTTAGAATGTTTGTCTGTTGAATATGAAATGGTTTACTTGAGAACTGATAGAATTCGAAAACCGATCTTTTGTGTTGATATAGGGTTGTGAAAACTGATTAATACACAGTAACGCTTCCAAAAATTACGGGCAGCAAAATAGACTTTTGTTTCAGAAATACTTCTACAAAACTTGTATATCTCTTGGTTTCTAAGGTTTCTTTAGGAAAAAGAAAAGTTTTTCGGAATCGTGGGTAACATGAAATAGGTTATATTATATTTTTCTAAGCATTTTTGCCAGATCAAGAACATGTTTTTTTATTATATTTATTAGTTATGATCATCACAAATAAATAGTACATCTTGATGAATAAGACAAGTCATCTGCTATAAAAGGTTTAGAACTGCTAGTCATACTTCCTTTGTTCAAAATTGATTATCTTTAGAAAAATTGGACTACGCCAGTACGGAATACTGAAAAAATGTTTTTTCAGTTCAATCAAAAAGCGACTTAATGTCAGTTGCTTTAATCAGATGATATGATGTTGCATCTTTATCGTAAATTGTAACACGTTTAGTTCAAGTTATAAACTTATCTTCTTGTAAAGTTCACACACACACACATTCTTGTATACACATGTATAATATATGAACAGCTCAGATGATAAAGGTGGCAAGTGATACAATCATCATATTTAGAAAACACACTTTGAACAACGTTTTTCAACTAAAATTACAAATTTTCATTGTCAAATGCCACCTTTATGAATTAAAATATCTGTCAAATAGTAATTTAACACATAGCAGAGGATCATTGATTATATTCAATAATAACGATTAACTCAATTTTTTCTCACATACCACCTTTATCGTCTGAGCTCTTCATATTTTATTTTATGACATATGTATATGTGAATGTTCATACATATTAGTGTTGCCAGATAGTCGAAAGTCAACTTCCCAAAATTTCTGAAAATTTCTCCAAATCAGTGTTATTTTCCGAAAAATTCTACAACGCAGTTTCTACTTAAAAAAGCTGAATTTCAATTTTCAATTTTCCAGTATAAAAAACGTTTAACTTATATAAACTCAAAATTTTCCCCCAAATCAAGAATTTTTTTAATTTTTTATTCCCATTTACAAAAAATAAATATTTAAACTTGACAGAATTTTGCATGCATATCACAGCAAAGCGAAGAGAATGAGAGATACATTTTACAACGAAAAGTTCGTTTAAACTTCTTTTTAAATTGTTGCCAATCGATGATGCTGACCTGTCATTACGATAGCTCTATCTACGCTTATACCATTAACTTTTTCAAGGTTTTGAACATCATTTGAATCAGTTGAGATTTGAATGAATCTCAGATGGTGTTGGCATCATCTGCTTCTATCTGACTTAGCTGATGAAACTTTGTTTTCAATTTTTTGTCATACTTACTGAAGTATCTAATCGTAATACAAAGCACCTTCATTGTATCAATCACTGTGCTTTCTTCAATAATGGAAAAAAAAATAGCTGCTTTCCAAATCTTTAATTAAATCTTTAAAAAAAAATGACAAAAGAACGTTTTGGATAAGACCTGTAGGTTTCGCAATGTGAAGGTTAATGCCATTTAATGCTGCCGAGTATTCATTTAAGTTTCTTACATGGGGAAACAAGGAATCTGCTGCATTGATTGAGCAATGTTCAGTTATAAACTTAGCAATATGATTCTAGTATTCAGTTGCAGGTCTTATAAATGCTCTACTGTCATTCCATGAATCATAAATTAACCAGCCTTAAACAACAACAACAACAAAAAAAGTTAAATAAGTGTTTTTATTACTGTTGCATAAATCTATACTAATAAAAGAAATGTGTGTGTGTGTGTGTGCCTATTCGTGATGACTTGGGAAAACTTAAAATTTCCTCCTTAAAACACTCCTTAAAATTTCCAAAGTGTACGGCATCACTATTTTAGATTAGAAAATTTCTATTTAATATTTAAAGTGCAGAATTTGTAATATTTTTCTGCAATTAAATAAGGCAAGATATTCTATTCAAAATTTGTAATAGAACTGTGTGCACGCTTTAAGTACAAAAGTAAATATTTTTTTAGCCTTCCGTAAAAAATATTTTTAGTTTTGTTTTCTTATCAAAAATAATTTTCGCATACCCGGCAAGCAGAAAAATTCAATTTAGAAAATTAAACATAAAAATAGAAAAAAAAAATATGCAGATAAATATCTAAGTTAATTAATTGATTACAATTTTATTTTTAAAAACATTAATTATTATGATTGCTCTTGAAAACTTGAATTAATACTTTGAAATAATTAGAATTAATATTTCAAGTTTTCTTTTAATTAACAATGAAATTTTTGAATTCAGAACTAAAAGTCGTAAACTTAAGCAACTTAAGAAAATTTTTAGGAGAGTATTGCCGGTTGAAAAGTACTTTTAGGAAATAAACTCAGATATTTAAAA
This sequence comes from Maratus speciosus, assembly GCA_963932465.1. Lineage (NCBI taxonomy): Eukaryota > Metazoa > Arthropoda > Arachnida > Araneae > Salticidae > Maratus > Maratus speciosus. Next base: position 388,776,244 of record OZ010786.1, read on the forward strand.
ATAAATAAGAAAAAAGAAAGAAAAGAGAAAATCCGCCCAAAATTAAGGAGAACAAGAAGAACAATTAGAACTAAATTAAATATATTTTTAGCTTTTTCAAAAGATATCGTTTTTACTATCGACTCTGTGAAATCCGCACACTTAGGGGCCAAGGGTTTTACGGATTACACATTTTTGCAGATTATCAGTCATTCCTTTGTTTACACTTTATTTTTCAGAGTCTGACAATAAATTAGGAACAACTGCACAAGAATTAAATATCAATGGAAAAGAAAAATACAATGCAAAGTTGGTTAAATGGTTTTGATAACTAAGTTATTTTAAAGAAAAATTAAATTACATACAATATAAATTTTACTGATTATTCACTTTTTTAAACATTGATACAATGGTATTTTCAGTTTTGGTTTGTTGTCAATATTTTTTTTCTGTAGTCTATGAACAATCATTACTTCTTGCTTCGATATAAAATTTTGTTTTTGAAGAAAATTTAAATATTTATATCAAATTTATATTTAAATATTTATTCGTTCAAAAGCTGATAACTCATTGAAAAAAAAAACAGATTTAACTTTATGAGTTTAAATGTTAATCACAATTTTCATTGTTTGCATTCCAACAGGTAGCACGGATAATAGACGTTTGCGGATTATACATAGATGAATTTCACAGAGTTGACTGTATTTTGTTTTTGAAAACAATTCTCCAATACTAAAAATAAATTGATGAAAGGAAATATTAAGCATGAGGGTAACAGAAAAATAGAAGAAAAATATCCGAGGTAACTAAATGAACATAATTTTTTTAAATATATACATTATTCTAATTGTTCTTGAAAATTAACCTTGTTCATTGTTTAATTGTTACTAACCCCCTCTTTAAAAATTAACCCTTCACTGCATGACGTGCCACATCTGGCACATATCTAAAAACACTGTAATTCTTATTATGTGCCATGAATTTGGCCAATATTATCGCTATCCCTGATCAAGAAGAGTCCAAAGAATGGAATAACACTTATTTTGTCCATATCAGATGGCTGCATTTGACAAAAAATTAGAATTTGTTCTTTGGAAGCAAAAAAAAAATTCGATCAAGTTATTAAGGTAAAATTTACTTTCATTATTTTTACTGAATACTTAAAAATATTAATATAAAAAAAATTGCAGAGTGTTAAGCAAACAAAATTAATTAATTTAAGCTCATTTAATTGTAAAATATAGCAGTACAATATTTTAAAACCCTAATTGTGTACATAAGGTACACGCCGTAAAATATCAAATTTTAGCTGAAAATTTGAAATTTAATTTTTTTTACTATTTTTCCCATTACTAGACCGATATATGGATTTCAAATAATTTTTTTCATAAAAATAGAAAAAATCGTGCAGTGAAGGGTTAATTTTAAATATTTTAGATTCTTAATTTTACTGATTGAGATCTATATTATACATGTGGACGTGAGTTTCAAAACTCACCTTATCCAGAAAATCAATTTTTGGGAAATCGCGAAAAACCTCTAAAAGCGTCCATTGGTTTTCATTGTAAACAAAGATTTTACAATGCCAAAATACAAGATAAAAGTATTTTTTTTTTGCAGATTGTAGTGTTTTTTCGGTGCAGATTTGCAGTAAAATAGATTGATAGAGAAAACACGATTTTCTTTATTTTGCATAAGCCGAATTTGAAACCCATGTCCTCATATATATGTATGTGAATTTTTCTGTATCCTTTAGTTTCTGAATCATTAGTCTTACATAATGTAATCAGTTTACAATTTTTTACAATCTTTGGTAAATATTTGAAATAGTAATTATTAATGGGAAATTATTATGAAAATCCTAGAAAAATATCTCTGTTTGAAAGAATTTTTTTGAATTAAACCTGGCTATTTAAAAGTTAATGTGTAAAGAAAGTGAACAAATACAGGAAAACAAGGAAAATCTTTAATACAAAAGCGAAAGATATTTAGCTTTTTCAAGATTTTTTTTCCCTCTAAAACAGTTTTTACTTACACACAACAAAGAAAAGGAAGTTTTCAAAAGCGAGAGATGACAGAAAAGTTAAACACGAAAACAGCACAAAAGTAGAACAGCAATATACCAACAAACTAACTGAACAAATTCCTAAATTTTCTCAGGGCATTAACTATTATCATCATTTTGAGAACTAAAGATTTTTATGAATAACTATTTCGTACTATTCTCATGATATGTGTATGTACATATGCGTGCATTTTCGTTATTTTATCTATTTTTTCTGTAAATAAATTCATTAGAATTACTATTTGCTGTTTTTAAAACTGTCGTTATGTTTCTCTTCTGAATTAAAAGACTTAAAACTGTTATGAAAATTTCTAGGGAAATAGCTTCGGTTGAAAATAACTTTTCAAAATTAAACTTATCCATTTTACGGGACATACGATTGTTAACCCTTCACTGCACGATTTTTTTCTATTCTTATGAAAAAAATTATTTGAAATCTACATATCGGTCTGATAATGGGAAAAATACTAAAAAAAAAAAAAATATTTCAAATTTTCAGCTAAAATTTGATATTTTATAGCGTGTTTGTTCCCTAGGTTACACAATTAGAGTTTTAAAATATTGTATTGCTATATTTTAGAACTAAATGAGCTTAAATTAATTACTTTTATCTGCTTAATACTCTGCAACTTTTTTATATTAATATTTTTAAGTATTCAGAAAAAATAATGAAAGTAAATTTTACCTTAATAGCTTGATCGAAATTTTTCTTGTTCTCGAAGAACAAATTCTAATCTTTTTGTCAAATGCAACCATCTGGCGTGGACAAAATAAGTGTTATTCTATTCTTTACACTGTTCTTGATCAGAGATAGAGATCATATTGACCAAATTCATGGCACATAATAAGAATTACAGTGTTTTTAGGTATGTGCTAGATGTGGCACGTGGTGCAGTGAAGGGTTAAGTTCCCATACTAATCACGCGAAAATGCTCGCAATGTATTGTTAAACCAATGTCAATGTTTTTTTCAAATTTCTCATTTGCATTTCAATATTTGTAAATAATTGTTTGCATATGATAGCTAAGGTCAATCTAAAAGAAGAGTCAAATACTGGAAATGAAGATGAAGGTCAGGAGAAATGTAAACAGCGTTTCCATGCATGATTTTCTAACTTTTTGTTTTGCATGAAAACACTTATAGACCTTAATTGACACGCCTAGATTAATTTCATAGATAACAATTTTTTAAATGCGACTACAGTAAAATCAATTTTTCGATATTTCCAAGTACGATAAACTTCATTACATAAAATGTTTTAAACATATTTCAGTGAAATTTTGTCAGAATGCTTTCCGTATTACTCACTACGATCTCAACTAGAATCTAAAATCTATGTGATAATGTAATTGTTTTATATGTATTCGAATAAAAAAAAAATGGTAATTAATAATAAAAATTATGTATTTCTTTTTTTGAAATATTTCAGTTAATATAAAACTCTTCGTTCCTTGCACAAGTAAATGTAATGGTAGTATCTAGTACAAAGGAAATTGAAACATATTTAGTTATAATAAAGGGAACGAATATTTTTTCCAACTGGATTAAATCATATTCAAGGCTGGAGTAGCACAGTTGACGTTTATTCCAACAGAGCGAAAAATGTCCAGACCAGGAATCGAACCTGGATACTTGGCGTGCCGTGCCAATGCCTTACCTGTTATGCTATCCGGACGATACCTGGTTGACATAATTCACTCTTATTTGTTGGACTTGGCTGCGAACTGCAGCGCTAGTTTCATTCATCCGAGCTATAACTATAGCCTTTGCATGATGGAAGTGTGTTTTAACACGGAAACTCTTGTATACCATGTAATTAGGTCAGAATGAAGAGAACGAATGTTTTCCCAACTGGATTAAATCATATTCAAGGCTGGAGTAGCACAGTTGACGTTTATTCCAACAGAGCGAAAAATGTCCAGACCAGGAATCGAACCTGGATACTTGGCGTGGCGTGCCAATGCATTAACTGTTAGGCTATCCGGACGATACTTGGTTGACATAATTCTCTTCGTTATAAGAACATATTTAGTTAAATTGAGTGCACGCTAACTGGCGTAAGCATGAAACTTTGCTAAAAAAAAGGTACCCCCCCCCCCAATATTTTTAAATGTTATGAAGAATTGCTAAGATTTTACGTTTTTTAATCCTTCTGTAATGCAATCGAACTGAAATATATGTTAAGATAATAAAACTTTGTATAAATCACCACAAAATCAAAACAATACAGAGGACGCGTTTCGAGGAGGAAAATGTAACAGCCCGTCATCAGCACTGTAAAAACATGTCTGTAAGGGGACAAGGTCACAAAGGAGGTAAGGGGACAAGGTCACAAGATCATTTGTGATCGTGTCCCTTTACGGTTACCTGTTTACAGCGCTGATGACGCTGTTATATTTTCCAGTTCGAAACGCGTCCTGTGTATTGTTTTGATTTTATGGTGATTTATAGAAAGTTTTATTATCTTAATTGTGATTTATCGTCAGTTTTTCGGTGCTGTTTCAACTAAAAATATGTGTAGTTATTCAATATTGTTCATAAAAAAAAAAAAAAAAAAAAACGCTCCGAACGCAACCTTAACAATCTTATTTTCCCTTAACAATAAATAAACGAATGCAGAAGAACAAAGAAAACTTTCACAACACAAAGAAAACTACAAAAGTGAAAGTATTTTTAACTTTCTATAAATATATTTTTTTTTTTAAACAATTTTTGAATACCCACAACAAAGAGAAAAAGGAAAAAGAGAATGAAAAAAAAGTTGCAGAAGGGAGAAAAAATTAAATAGCACAAAAATAGAAGAGAAATATCCCAGCTAACTAACTGAACGTAATTCTAAATTTTTTTAGAGCATTAATTATTATGATTGCTCTTGAAAATGTAAGCCTTTTATGATTAAATATTTTGTACTGTGAAGTTTAATTGCTCCTACTCTAAAAAGCTACCCAGAGAAATGCGCCATCTGGTTAAAGTATGGAGTCAGTGGAAACAGCCCAATAATTACGGCACCGTTAATTAAAAATACCGCTTGACTCTTTTAAAAGGGACTGTATTTAAATTAAAGAAATAATTCTCTTGTTGGAAAAGAAATTACTACTGGCAAATTATTATTCAGTAAATTAGAACTTTTCCGTTTTGTATAATTTTCAAATTCTGCGATGCAAATTTCTGCGATTATTTTTAGGAACTTAAATGGATGTTTTAAAATTCAGTAAGTACTTCGAGGAAAAGCGCTGTAAGTAGTTGTTTGAAAGTGAGGTTGGATATAGAATGAGGAAAAACATAAAGAAACAAGAATAATCGATAAAAATGATTACAGTTAGGAGTCTGTCTTCGAGGTTGATAATGAAAAAAATATATTTATTGAAAATGCAGTAAAAAAAATTCCGGTGTTTTTAATTTATATTTATTTTTTAGAAGTGAGAATGTGTCAGAAGGGATATATTAGATGTTTTTCATATTTTGCAATTATTTTTAGGAACTGAAATGGATGATTTAAAATTCAGTAAGTACTCCGAGGAAAAGTGCTGTAAGAGTAATTGTTTGAAAGTGATGTTGGATATAGAAAGAGGAAAAACAGAAAGAAACAAGATTGATCGATAAAAATGATTATATTTAGAAGTCTGCCTTCGAGGTTCATAATGAAAATAAATATTTTTGAGAGTGTCCGCAAAAAAATCCGTTATTTTTAATTTATATTAATTATTATCATTAATATTATTTTAGAAATGAGAATGTGTGAGACGGGATATATTAGATGTTTTTCATATTTTGCAATTACTTTTAGAATCTTAAATGCATGATATAAAATTCAGTAAGTACTCCGAGGAAAAGCGTTGTAAGTATCTGTTTGGGAATGATGTTGGATATAAAAACAGAAAAATAATGAAGAAATAAGAATGACCAATAAAAAGGATTATATTTAGAAGTCTGTTTTCAAGGTTCATAATAAAAAAATATATGAAACATGCGATAAAATTGTGATATCTCTTAAGTTATATTAATTATTTTTTTAAAGAAAAGAAAAGTGTGATACGGGATAAATTAGATATTTAGCATACTATGCGATTACTTTAGGAGCTTAATTGGGTGTATAGAAAGAGGAAAAACATAAAGAAACAAGAATGAAAATGCGAAAGTATGAGACGGGATATAATAGATAATTTTCATATTTTGCGATTATTTTTAAGAAACTAAATGGATGATTTAAAATTCAGTAAGTACTCTGAGGGAAAGTGTTGTAAGTAGTTGTTTGGAAATGATATTGGATACAGAAACAGGAAAAACATAAAGAAACAAAAATTACCAATAAAAAGTATTATATTTAGAAGTCTGTCTTCGAGGTTCATAATAAGAAAAAATATTAAAATGCGATAAATTTTTTTTTATATCATTTAAGTTATATTAATTATTGTTTTTTAGAAAATGAAAAGTATAAGACGGGATAAATTAGTTGTTTTTCATATTTTGACCCTTTTTAGGGTTCCGTACTTAAAAAGTATAATCGGAACCATTATAAGATCACTCCTTTGTCTGTCTGTCACAACCATTTTACTCGTAAACTATGGAACGTGAAAAGCTCTAATTGTGAAAATTAATAAAGACTATTGACCCGCATATTCACAGGTTATTAAACTTACACAAATATAATTAGGTAAAATGTAGAGGGGCTAATTAAGTTACTTGAAAAAAAAATTGTTTTTCTTCGTATATCGTGTGGGATATCGTGCGAAAGCTTTTGTAACGCTGAGCTCAAAAATACATTTCTTTTAACTTTAGGTATTATATTTTCAGAAATATCGTCGAAAATGTAGTGCAAAAATATGCTCCCCCCCCCCACACACACCTATTTCCGAATCTACTAAAACTAAAACATTAGAGGTATGAAAACATTAGAGGTAGTAGATGTTAATTTAAACCTTGCAGGAAAATTATAGCGATTACCCTAGGTCACGTAGTTTTTGAGAAAAGTGCGCGTTTTCGTCACACACAAATTTCAATTTGTAAGAATTAAGCAAAGGTGTTGAGGAGCGCTTGAGGTACCTATCGTAGCAGAAGTATAAAATAATTGTTGATAATGATTTTCGAAACAAATTGAAGGTGATTAACCGAGATATTAACCTTTAAAGATGAGTTCGAGTATAACAGAGAGCGGGCAAGACTGAACGATCTCTTCCAACTTCCCTTTCGAAATCCCCAAGCACCTCCCCCGGCGGCTCCATCCTCTCACTCTGGTCCGGGACTCCTGGGCGAACATCCTCCTGCACATCGAGGTTATTTTCCTTTTCCGAGTCATGCTCCACCTCCGAACCTCTACTCACCTTACTACCAGGAGGACTACTTCAGCCAGCAGCAGAACTTGGGCTTTCAAGGTAGGAGGTTTTAAACTTTTTATAACATACACAATACAATGTCATCCTCAGCACCTTCTCCCCACCCACCCCTTTCTTTAGGCCGTCTAAATTTTATCCAAGTAAACCTCAATCACTGCATAGCAGCCAGTGTAAGCACAATCAACCACATGGAAGAGAACGAGATTGACATCGCTCTACTGCAGGATGCTTACTGCTCCGATGGAAACCTCGCTATCTTCAGCAAGGACTGGAGAAGGTTTTCCTGTCAGAATCTCTCCGCCCACATCGTTGTCAGGAGCTCGAGTCTTGTATGTACCCATCTCTTTACCGGCGACAATAGCGTCTTCATCTCCATAACGGCGAAGGAGGGCGAGATTGTCGTTGGATCCTGCTACGCAGCCCCCTCGGCAAACTTTGGCCTTTGTCTCTCGGAATGGGAACACACCATCACAAACAGGAAGGCTTTCATCTGTGGTGGCGACTTCAACGCGAACTCATCCCTCTGGGCATGTCCGCGTGAAGACGCCCGGGGTGACTTGCTGTCAGGACACATAATTATCCATAACTTGGCACTTGCAAACATGCACAACTCTGAAGCCACTTTCGAAAGACGAGATACAGAAGACAGAGTCATAGCAGAAGGCTGGCCTGACCTAACAATTACAAATTCCTTCACCCTACCACGAATATCACAATGGTCCGTATCAGACAAACACAGTGGCTCAGACCATAAATACATACACTTTTCTTACATGACCTCTCCACTCTACACGCAACGTAGACGCTACAACACAACTCGCGGAAACCTTCGCAAATTTAACAACGTCATCAAAAGTCATAAGTCATCCCTTTCAGCACAACTCGAAGGGGTGCACAGCGAAGACACACTCAACTCTTTCACATCTAATTTAATCGAAACCATGCAGACTGCGGCGAAGGCTTCCTTTCGACTGAAAACAGTCCAAAAAGCACACACTTTCTCATTCTGGAACAAGGATCTTAGAAAGCGGAGGAACCAGCTGACAGCCCTCAGACGCAAGATTAAAATATTGCGCCTGCTCAATCCTATCCCCCCTGAAGTAAAGACCCTTGCAGCACGTCGTACGAGACTTAAAGCAGTTTACAAACGTGAGATTCTGGCGGCGAGACGGGCGGCGTGGAAGAAATTCTGCAGCAACAATGAGAACCCTTTCGGCATCACTCAAAAATTTCTGACCGGCAAGTTCTTCACTCCGGATGAAATACGTCTAGAAAGACCAACTCACGAAACCTCGCGACAAAATAACCTGGAATTCCTGACACACACTCTCTTTGGCCCCTCGGCTTATCCCCAACAAGACAACCAGGATATCCTTTTCACAGCACACGAAGACAAACGCTTCACAAAGGCAGAAGTAAAAACAGCACTATACACATTGAATGACAAGAAGGCCCCAGGGCCGGATTCAATTGACTTTCGGATACTAAAACTCACTCACAAACAACTTCCACACATATTCACGCGCTGGGCTAACCTCTGCCTCACCATGAGGTACTTTCCTTTAGTACTCAGGCAGGGAGAGGTAGTTTACTTTCTGAAGCAAGGCAAGTCTCCTTCCGAACCCAAGTCATACAGACCCATCTGCCTTCTTCCCACTCTGGGAAAGCTTCTGGAAAAACTTCTGGTTATGCGGTTGACACACTTCTTGGAGTCAAACAACCTTCTCCACCCCAGACAATTCGGGTTCCGCGAGGGCCACTCATGCGAGCTCGCACTTCATGCCATAATGACTGCCTGTACTGAAAGCATAGCCCAGGGCAACGCAACATCACTCGTTTCACTAGACATACAAGGCGCATTCGACAACGTAGAATGGCGAGACATTCTCTTACAACTACAAGCACTCAACTGTCCGGGGAACATAGCTGGTCTCATCGGCTCCTACCTCTCACAGAGGAGCGTCCTGATTAACTGGGGTGCTGGCACATCTACCCACCGATTACAGAAGGGTTGCCCCCAGGACTCGTGCCTTGGCCCAATCCTCTGGTTGCTTGTAGCAAATGTGCTACTAACAGAACTAAATCGGCTGGGATTTAAACTATTTGCCTTCGCTGATGATTTCAGCTTCATTTTCTCCGGTCGTTACAGACGTCATCTGGAGGAACAGTTTGCCGTAGCTCTTCCTATTTTCTGCCAGCTCCTGGATTTACTGCACCTCACACTCTCACCACAAAAGTCTCAAGCACTAGTATTCACCAAACCACACAGATATGATCCAAAACGCCCTCCAGTGATGAGGATCAATAATGTCTCCATTCGACACGTACAATTCATAAAACTCCTAGGTATAACCATTGACGCAAATCTTAACTGGATCCCACACATTAACGACCTAAAACTTAAATTGACAGCATATCATAATAATTCATTAAGACTAACTTCTAAATTGGGAGGGGTAGACAACAAAACACTGAAGATCTGGTACCTAACAATAATCGAAAGAATAATACTTTACGGGGCCTGTATCTGGGGGGGTAATTTATCATCCATAACACAACCTAAACTAAAATCAATACAACGCACTTTTCTCCTACAAATTTCAAGAGGCTACCGCACAATCTCCACAGATGCACTACATATACTTACAGGTATTCCACCCATCACACTTCAACTAGAATACGAACACGCCAAATCCTCAATCCTACAGCTAAAACGTGACACAGTAATAGATTCTCTTTTTCCAAACACAACATTGCAATACAAAGTCAGGAGCTGGCAGCTCCACCCCGCTGAGGAGACTTCACATTTTCAAGTAAACACAACACGCAACAGCTACACACATGCCCTTAGCACCACACTCTTCACTGATGGTTCAGGCACAGAGACTGGCGTGGGCGTAGCCTTCTGCGCCACGGAGGGCACGGTGGTGGTCCATCAGTGGTCTGCAAGGCTAGATGATAATAACTCCGTATTCCAAGCGGAGCTGTTCGCAATACTAAACGCATTAGAGTGGGTGGAATCCCACTCTAGCAATAGTATTATCATCTACAGTGACTGCCTCTCTGGCCTGCAGGCAATACAGGCACACAGGACAAAACATCCTCTAGTACTGCAAATCAAACTAAAACTTAAGAATCTCCTACATCGTATCTCACTAGGTCACGTCTCGGCTCACAAAGGTATCTTTGGCAATGAACTAGCAGACAACCTAGCGAAGAAGGCCACACAGAAAGAAACAATAGACACACACCTCCCAGTGCCCCAGTCATACGTCAAAGGGGTCCTTAGAGCAAGGATACTGACGCGATGGCAGGAGCACTGGGATACTTCAAAAAAGGGCAGGCACACATATAAACTAATTCCTAAAGTTTCTCTCACACTATATAACTTAACACCCTACACCACTAGCTTCTTAACAGGACATGGCCCTTTCATGGCATATCTGGACCGCTTCAAAATAAGATCCACTGCCACATGCGTCTGCGGTGAAGATGGCACTATAAGTCACCCGTACTACAGTTGTACTCTCACGCAACGCTGGCACTTGAGGCGTCCAGACATACTGCCAGTCAACTGGCTCCAAAACGTCCTTTCCCGCACCCTCCTACTCAACAAATTAAAACACATTCACAATTTCCTTACATACTTAACAAACTTAACTTAAGCCCTGGTTCTGCTTATCTGCTCGTGCCATCTTACTTGTGCCACACAAAGCATTACATCTCCAATGGACGCTGAGTATTTGCTCGTGCCATCTTATTTGTGCCACGCAAATCATTACATCTCCAATGGACGCTTGAGTATTTGCTCGTGCCATCTTACTTGTGCCACGCATTCCATTCTTTTCCCTTCCTGCCGCCCCTTGTCGCGAGAGGGGTTCCTACCCCGGCGGCCAGGATCAGTGATGTTTATTATTATTATTATTTTTTTTTTTTTTACTTTAAATGTTCTCATACTCCCGCCCTCTGTCGCGAGTAGGCGTTTTCCTGGCGGGAAGGCATTCGTCTAATTTTTGTAATCCCACTTTGTTCTTTTTAAAATAAATTCTGGGTTCTGTGGTCGGTGGTGCATAGACGCCCTTAGCGGGTGAGCGTCGCCCCTTGAGCATTTTGTGTTTGTCCGTCTGCATACGGCCGGACAGGGCTGTACTCACTAACGAGCCCCAACGTGTCGGGGAACATACCGGGAGAGACGTTAAGCTCTAAGGGGCAGGCCTAGCCGGCCCTGAGCAGTCTCTCTTAGGCTGCCTAACCTTTAAAGATGAGGACGGTTTGGACATACATAATGACAGGAGTGGCGCGTACTCTATGTACCATAGTCTTTTAAAGCCCAGGTAACTACTTTTAATGGTGTATATGTGTAATGTAATGCCCAGTAGCAGTATAAAAGAAATAAATGTCAAATTGTTAAAAACAGACTAATTTAATTAGAATTAATCACTTAAATACTGTGGGATTCGCTACTAGTTTGCATTGAATGGATCTCCCAATACAGCTTCCTTGTCTTTAAAAGTTTAAAAACCTATCTGGAAAAACTCGGCACGGACAAGGTGGTGTTGCAACTTTGAGACCTCCTTTCAAAGCGAGCTTAGCACAATACCAAGTTTAAACTTTTAACAAGGGTTTTGTTTTAGCTACACTGTAAAAAGAAAAGATTATTACTGCGCTGAATTTTGTTTATGAAATGACAAATGCAGTTTAAATATGCACTTCTTTTATTGTCAGTACCGAATTAAGTTTATCAGTCACAGATTAGGATAAGATTAAAAAAAGAGTTATACAGAATAGCAATATTTGATATTATTTAGGCTTCATATCTCATAGAACGTTTATGGTATACCCATTCACACTTTTCTAGTATATACAGCTATACGCAACCCTACGTTGTATAGTTTTTTTACAAAGTCTTATTCTTTTAGCAACGGTTTTTTTAATAGTCAAGTTAATAATTCATATATTTATTCTTCGGAACCCTATACGAGAGCTAGTAATACTCGCACTTGACCATTTATTTAAGGAGTTTAAATGGGTGTTTTAAATTCAGTAAGTACTCCGAGGAAAAGCGATGTAAGTAATTGCTTGAAAGTAATGTTTTTGACAGCCTGAGTGGAGCAAGATCGCCTGATCAGAGATCGAACTTAGACTTGCTTACGCTCCAACTGGGGGTCTCCCCGACACGCAGGGGCTTACAATCAGAAACCTAGGCCAGTCAGAAGGGGAAGGCACCTATCTTTTAGAAAACACACATACACACACACACACATATATATATGCATTTACATATATTTGCATTTCGTGTCATAAGCCACGCAGCCTGTCTCCATGTTTAGTTAGTTTGTTACTTCTCTTGTTTCTTACGGTTGATTTTGTTCAAGTTTAAGTTGGTTATGTTGTGTTTCTTAAAGATAGTTTATTATGTTAAAACATTTTATTGTATGGTTTAGTTAATACTGTACTTCATTTAAGGGGATCCGGGACACAAAAATCTTCAAAGTTTCGAAAAATATTTTATTGCAGTAAAAAATTCTCCGCTTTTTTCTGTTTAAAATGACGCTTAAATCATTTTTATATCCTTATTAGAACAGAACATATTATTTTTTTTTGTTTGTTTTGGTTTGTTTTGAAAATCTAGCTTTAAGCAAATGTTGTCATGCAAACGACTTTTTGTGAAAGTGCGTTTTTCTTCATGATGGGTTTTTTCACCATTTCTCATATTTAAATTGTTATAACTCCAGAACCGTTTAAGATATATAGTTCACACTTGGAATATGACTTTTTCAATTAGTTTACTTTAATTTTGATTCAGCAAATTTGAAAAAAAAAATATTTAGTTTTGAAAATATGATTTTTTTTTGTTTAAAAAAAAAGGTACATTATTTTTTTATTAAATTTTACTTTAAATATTTAAATTTTTTTAATTAATATTTTTAAAAACGCTGAATCTAAATTAAAACTCATATATTTCTCTTTATTTAAATAATAAAAAATTCAAATTCTATAAATAATATTTCGAGTTATAACGATTTTAAATTACCCCACTTTTTTAGTAAATTTTAAATTTTAAATTAAAAAAATATGAGAAGTTTTATCATGTGATTTTGTTTACAAATAATATGGTTAACCATCACAAAAAAATTCAAAATTTTCACTCAATAAATAAAAATTATTTTAAAATGTGTGCTTAAAGTTTACAGTTTGTGTTAATTTGAAATTACTTTTGGGATTTTATATTACTTTTGGTTATTTGGAATTTTACTTTTGGAACTATATATATATATATATATATATATATATATATATATATATATATATATATATATATATATATATATATATATATATATATATATATATATACATAAAACTTATTCAAGTTACAATTATTTAGGATATACACTGGGATGCGGCTGCACGAACCATCACCTCATCGAGTTGACGGTTGAGACTTTAAGATTGGTTAAAACTCTATTCGCATATAAAAATAAAAGATCAATGGTTTGCCAAATCGTTTCTTGTTGAAAAACACCTGCAAACCTGATTTTCGTGGTTGATTTGTAGTTTACCGTCGTGTTTTCCTGCTCCCAGTTTTCCATGTTTTCATACTTTTGGGTGCAGGAAAATACAATGATAAACCTACCGATCAACCCCTAAAATCGGGTCTGCAGGTGGTTTCCACACAGATATGACTTGGCAGATCAGTTGCATTTTAATATATTGGTCGAGTTCTTTCTAATCCCAGAACTTCAGCAGCCAACTCGATGAGGTGATGGTCTATGTAGTCGAAACCCAGTCTAATACGCTAACAGGAATAAAATAAAGAAACAAGAATGATCGATAAAAAACAATTGTATTAGAAGTTTACAGGTTCACATTGAAAAAAAAAATGTGTATTGATTGAAAATGCATACAATAAAGAAATTCAGGAATTTTTAAAGTTATTTTTGTGATATTAATAATTATTTTTGTAGAAGTGATAAGGGGTGAGATGGGATAAATCACATGCTTTTCATACTTTGCGGTTATTTTTAAGAACATAAATGGGTGTTTTAAAATTCTATAAGTACTGTGTGGCAAAGTTGTGGAAATAGATGGTTGATGGATAGTAATAAAAATGCGAAAAAATAAAGAAACTAGATAGATCATTGAAAAAAATAATGTAGAACTTCGTCTATTCAATTTATAATAATAATAAATTCGGTTCAGTGTTCGGTTAGAATGAAAAAAAAAGGCTCTTTCTTCATATAACTTTAAAATTAATTATTTTTGAAATAAGAACAACCAAGAAGAAGAATATTAAGAGCTTTTGATATTTAAACTTTAAAGTACCTAATTTCCAGTTAGCAAATAAAAGAAAGTTTTTTTAATTTTTTTCCGACAGCAATTGGTGTAGTTTTGTAACAACTATTCATTGTTTTCTAGTAAATCTCTTTTAATGTGTCTATGTGTTAAACTGAAAGCTATTCATTTTCAACTGTGTCATCATAAAGGTTTTTTTAATGCTGGTATATGTACTTTCCGGAATGAGCTTTAATTTTGGAATTGGTTAAACGATCTCCCTGATGCCTATCAATTTAAACACTGAAGATTAATTTTAATTTAAAATGTCGTTGTAACTGTTTTACATGGATTTTGTGATGCATCTGAACATGCCTATGGTGCAACAGTTTACTTATGTTCAACAAAAAGTGAAAACAAACATTTTGTGCAATAAATCAAGGGTTTTCCCCCTGAAAGCCTTAATGATATCATGTTTAGAATCGAGATTAAACTAGGCATATTTAGCGCGGCGCGGCGCCATGTTATTTTTTAAATTCATTGACCGGCGCGAATTCATATGCGCCGATTTTACAAGAGCGAGGGGCGATTCTGTTCCAAGATTGAAATTCAAGGCATTTAGTTCCAAAAATTAAAAAATCGATTATCAGTCCGAAAATTCGCCTCATTAGAAAACCTCTCATTTTTTTTTAAATAACATAAAATCCTCATAATGGATATCAGCCACGAGTCAATCGTATTTTACCAAATATATTTACATCACGAATTCTCAACTTCATATGCAGGGTCACTATTTCAAGAGGGATTTTTTTTTTTTTGGGGGGGGGGGGTAGTTTTCCTTGAGGAATAGGGTTTGCAATATTGCACAGAATTAGAATTGCGCGGATTGCGCACAAAATAGGAAAATACCTCATAATAAAAAATGATGTGTACATTTTCTTCTTTTAATTGTTTGAGAGGTATGTGATTCTTTTGCAATTTTTTTTTTTATCTTCGAGGACACCCGCGATTTTATTTCCTTCGCGAAATTTCGCAAAATCATTTCGTGAATATCTTTAATCCTCCGAGCGTCTTGCAAAAGGATAAAATTGTAAAGTTGTTTTCTTTGCATTTTGTTTTAAATGCTAAGAAAATAAGATTCTTTCAACATTATATAAAAAAAAAACTCAATTACAAATATGAATGTGATCCTTGAGAGTATTAATCATTCTTCAATATATTTCAAATTCATTAAATCTATAGAATTATATCATCTTAAATATTGCTTGTATTGCTATGAAACCTGGAGCTTTGTGAACAGAATATTATGCCCCAAACACTTAGAGGATTAAACGATGATGGAAAGATATCGCGAATTTCATCTATGACCTCAGAAACAAATAGCAATTTTCTTCGATTGGTCACTGAAAAAAACTGCAAATTTCAATAATCGTTTGCGCAAAAAAGCCACGAATTTCGTCAAATGATACCGCAAAAAACCCCAAATTTTGTCAATCGGTTGATATCGCAAATTTCTATAAAGGATTAAGGGAAAATGTCATTAAAAAATCGCGGAAATAAGCAGTACATTTTATCAGTTATTCACGGAAAAATATTGCGAATTTTGTCTATTGGTTTCAGAAAAAAATTAGTTTCGTCAATAAATCTAAAAAAAGGTGAATTTCGTCGAAAGAGTGCAAAAAAAGCACGAATTTCGTCAAATGGTCATGGGAAAAAATCGTAAATATGTTGAAAGTAATAGCACCGGGTCAGATAAGTCTATTTTTCCGTGGGTCGGGTTTCTTTTTTTTCTTTTTCTCATAAGTATACTTGTGATCATCATAGTCTTAATTTATGATTATAATTATAATTGAATTGAATAAAAATACTTAAATGTAAAGTCCTGAAACGGGTCGAGTAACTGAGATTTACGGAGGTCTTTTTTGTTTGAGGCGAGTGAAGTCAAGTACGTTTTTGGAATATTGCAAGAGAGTTTGCAATAATGTTCAGATGAATTAGTTTATCAAACTTATTTTTTAGTATTATTTATGCTTTTTTCTTCAGCGCCTTTTTTTATATCTCATGATGCTCTTTTTCTTCTCCTCCGTGCCCTTTTTCTTCCTCCATCATGCCATTCGTCTCCATGCTGGATTTTGTTTCTAGAATAAACACTAGTTTAGAATCATCAGCTGTATTGTTGTTAAGCACGCCTAGTGTCTAAAGTAATAGGTGTTCTTCAAGTGCAGCCGGATCATATGTACTTATGGTTTGGCGCGATTGTTGTGACATGGACAAAACCCCCTCCAGACAAACTATATCCTTTCTTTGCATACAGAATAAACAAAATCAACTTTTGGTTCGCAAATTATAATTTTAAGCATACTCCATCGTCTGACATTCAAGCAAGTCCCATATATGAGGAGCGCTAATGAAAGAGTTGTTCATTCCTTATAAATATATATTCCTAATAATTTATTCACTCATCATAAATTAAAACATTTCAGATTTTTAAAAATTTATCATGTCGTTGTAATTGATTTGCATGGATTTAGTGATGCATCTAAATATGTCTATGGTGCAACAGTATACTTACGTAGGTTCGACAAAAAGTGAAATCAAACCTTCTGTACAATAAAATGTTTTTCTTCTGAAGGCATTAACTATACCACGGTTAGAATCATCAGTTGTATTACTGTTAGCACGCCTAATGTATAAAGTAGTTGATATTCTTCTAGTGAACTTTGATCATATCGCTCATTCACAAGAAAAGTGACACATCTCGCAAAAATTCATTTTGCGGTTTATTTCATTAATACGTCTATCATGGGTGCGTCTTACTACACAGTTTCATAATTGTAATTATACGAAAAATCACTTTATTATGCTATATGTCCATTTGTGAAAACAGAAGAGGGATGGATTATGTTGGAAGGTAAAATTACCCAACACTTCAAACCTCATCCCACGTCTCCAGTCTTAGGGGTTTTATGCTTTTATGCACGTCTTTATTCCTGCATGCAGAGATAAGTGATATAATTTCATGTTACAGTAAAAACATGCAAATTATCTTCTGCCTCTCCTGTGAAATTCACTTCTGTCGAGATGTGTCACTTTTCTTGCGGGTGAGCGATATGGTTTGACCGGTTTATTGTGATATGGATAAAGACCCCTACAGACAAACACTGTTAAAAATTTGCAGCATTCTGGCAGGTCATTTGACCGTTTTTTCCGAAAACGGTTACATAACCATAATTTAACACTATTCTGACCATATTATTAGCCATTTTATGGTCAGAATATAGTTAAATTATGGTTATGAAACCGTTTTTTCAAAAAACGGTCGAATGACCTTGCCAGAAGGCTGCAAAAGTTTTAACAGTGAACTATAACCTGTCTTTGCATTCAGAATTAACAAAATCAACTCTTCGTTTGAAAATTATAATTCTAATCATATTCTATCTTCTGACATTCAAACAGGTCTCCTGTATGAGGAGCACTGATTAAAAAGTTACTGATATGTAACTGTAATTATCAATTAAAATTTTTAATATTTCTGCTTCTTATATTAATTGTCAATGTAATTTTAATAATGACTTCTGAAAAAATTGGTAAGAATTTTATTTAACCTCATTATATTTTTAGTTTCATTTTAGATTTGTAAATAATTTAAAGCGTCCAGTGGAAAGTATATAAGTAATATTACTACCGATGAAATTAAATGCGCATATAATATTATGTTAAAATTATTTAAGCCTTGAATTGTTTTATGAGATGAAAATTTGCCCCATAAATAATCCCATTATTAAAAAAAGAAAGTCATAAAAAGAAACACTGCAAAATTTTAATATTGAAATAATATTATCTATATGCATAATCTTTCTAAAAGTTTTCTAAATGATTTTATTAACGTAAAATTTCGATTTAATTAGTATTGCAATTAATGGATCAATGCTTCCCTTAGAATATAACTCAGCTATTTTGCATATACATATTGCGAATATTGATTTGATAAATCGGGCATTTCTTTCATTTCAATTACAATGAAATACGATAAATTTTATTACAGAATGTTTATTTTCATATTTGTGTTTCTTCAAAGAGATACATAAGCTAAGTCCATAGAATTATGCTGTATATGTTATAGATTGAAGTTTTCATTATAGCTAAATTTTCACTAAGAATGTATGGTTTGTGTACAAGTTTAAATATTTAAGCTGTTGTATAATATTATTTTGTGATTATCTTAAATTACAATGAAAAATTAAAGTACAGTAAACTTCCTGTTATCCACCACTCTATTAACCGCCGCTCTTGGTTAACCGTCATCCCACTCCCCATTTTTTTTTAAAGCAGAAAACGAACAAGGAAAACTCAAATGCTGAGTAAGCCCGAGTGACACGGCGCTATTCTGAGAAAAATGCTTGCCTGACGTCAACGAAAATCATACAGTATCAAAGATACCATATCCAACCTGATGTGTGAAATGATTTGTCTGAAGAGACTTTGAAGATAAGCTGGAGAGAATTGCGACCTAAACACAGGAGATGCTGAAGAGCCTGGTGAAGATTCGGTGATATTGACCTTGATGTCAAACGTACGCTGTTTAAAAAATATTTTTGCAGATGAAATCACAGAGCAGTTTAATTGTGACAGAAATGATTTTGGAAATGAAGAATTAACGTATGACGAAATTATTTAAAATGTTTTTAATCCTGAGAAACCTGAAGCAGATGAATCGGGTAATGATGATCCAAGAGGTCAGCCATGCGAAAGAGGAGACAGTGCTCTCTAAGCGCATTAATTGTTTTCAGATGAAAGAGGAAGCAGATGGATCCCAAGTACTTTTCTTATGCAAAATTCGTAATCTTGCTGCAGTAAAAGCTCAAACTAAAATTTAAAATGGGATACTTTGGATGAAAACAGATACTACTACGGGGTGGTCCATCTGTTGGTTCTTTTTTGAACTATTAATATTTCACAGGTCATTTGTATCGGCTGTCATGTGTCATGCATGTATGAACTGCCAAATGTATGCCATTTTTAATTATGAACTTGTTGACAACACAACAACGGTGCAACGACACACACTGCTCGCCAAATCATCAACATATTGAATGAGAAATTTCCAGATTGCGTAATTTCAAGAAATTCTGATGTGAATTGGCCCTAAGATCGAGCGATTTAACCCCGATGGATTATTTTCTATGAGGGTTTCTGAAAAGTAAAGTGTACGCCAATGCCCCCCGCACAATCCAAGACCTCAAACGCAACATCCGGGCTGAAATTTTGGCCATGGATCCGCTCATTCTGGAAAAAGTCATCGAAAATTTTGATGTTCGAATGATGGCATGTAAGCGGAGCCGCGGTGGCCACATGTGCGATAAATGGCATAGACCCAACTTTAATGTTATAATATAGACATTATTACAATACATAATATTGGAATAAAGAATTTTGCTTTTCATTCATAAAAAATAAGTTTTCTTTCATAATAATAAAAGAATGAACAGATGGATCACCCTCTCTGTAAAATTCTAAATTTGTTTCATAAATAGATTTATTATGATCAATTATGCTTTTTTTTAACGAAAGTAAACATCAAATAATAAAAAGCGTTTGACTATTCTTATATGTTGTAACTTTAGTAACGGTCCTGTATTGTCTTTCTATTATCCGTCTATTTCGAGTATCCGCGATACCGTCGGTCTCGTCAATCACGGGTAATCGGAAGTTTACTGTAATTGAAATTGTCAATTTCAAGAAAAGGGGTGGTGATCTGTCGGTCATCTCTCTCAGCTTGTATAGTTTCTCCTGGGGATCTAATGAATGTACAGTCAGTCAGAGTCTAGCGCTTGTACAGAGATACCCAAATTCCTCATCCCAGACAAAGGGGATTAAAGAAAAGTAAATAATCATAATAATATGAGAAAGTCGGACGATTTATATTTAATACGCTTTATCAGCAACGATAACAAAAAAGTGACAACTAGATTGACAAATTACCGAAAATAAATTTCAAAATGTTTGAAAATGATATTAAAAAATAGAATAAATATAATACCTCACAAAAGTTTAAAACGGGCGCCATTTTCACTGGCGAAAGATTTTCGTAGATAACAGGATTACAGTGCATTTAAAAATTTAAGCATGAAAAAAATTTAAGCATGCCCGAAGATTAGAGTACAATAAAGTACATTTCAATTTAATAAAACTAGAAAATAAATCTGGATTTTTTTTTTCTACTTGAAAGAAAAAACTCTCGTAATAACTTAGTAGTAGGGTCTGGCGCAAATTGCACCGATAGCATTTTTAAAAATCAGCAATAGCAGGTTTTATATTTCGCGTGTGTAAATTAGAAGCAATTCTTTGATGGTTAATTAAAATATTTCGATTAATAGTATTATGTCTTCTTCTTTTTTTTCATATTTTAAATGAAATAAGTGAAAGATATGTATTTTAAATGAACTGAATGAAAGTCATGTCTTTGAAATATACGTATGTTAAATGAAATAAGTGATGAGTGCTTTTTCTTTTTACAACAAAAAGCTAGTATGAAAAGTAGTTAATTCACAAATTAAAAATTTTAATTTCTGAACTAGAAAAGAAAATCCATTAAAAACAATCACTTTCTAAGTAGTTATGGATATTCACAATATTAGTTTTGGAGGTCGTGAGTACTGAATAAAAGGCCTTTCTTTCATATAATAGTTTTCAAAAATTATTTTAATTCAAAGTTAATTTCAATTGAAATATATTTGTAAGAGAAAATGAATTCTTCTTACCTGTATGGGCGAGAATGCTGGTACTTCGGAGTTTCACAGCTTTCTTTATATCCCATGAAAAACTGAAAAATGTAATTTTTATTATATGAAGAGTGTGCTGATTCGTAAGTAGCTTAAATGACGGACACTTGTACTGTAGAGAACTTATCTAAATTTAATATGAATATAAATGATTAAAATATGTTGCACAATCTTGAGTAGAAATATATATAATGTAATACACAATTTGAAATTATCTGGGTTAGGAATTGATTGCATTCTTTGAGAGCTGAACATAGCTTCTCATAAAATTGAATGCAAGAGAAAAGGACAGAAAAGTTATGTCTTTAATACGCAGTGCTACACACAGATCTGATAGAAAAAAAGGGTTACATGGGTGTACGCACGGTCTCTTGGATGAACAGTTTCAATTTTACAAAAAAACGCTGATCTTAGCAAAAGCATTGTCTATCGCAAGTTCAAATTAGGATATTCTGTTCTTAGTGTTTTTCAAAGTTTTTGGTGCTGCCCTCTATGAGGAACTAAACGAAGTTATTGTTATTAAGGGTGATTGTTCCAGTCTATTAGAGTTGTTTGATGTTAGTCCGTAAAGTGGCGACGCCTGCTGCCTATTTCACAAAAGAAGAACACATTTCATATTATTGTTTCCAACACTCCTCCTTTTCGTTTGAGCCTTGTGGTGGGAGAAGTTGGAGTTGATTCCTCAGTTTCTCAAAATAAGGTTTGGGGATTGGCTTGGTTAGAATGTCCGCTATCATTCTCTTGGAAGGACAGTATACTAGTATAATGACACCATTTTCCTTTAAGTGTCTCACGTTGTGGTACATGATGCCCACATGTTTCACCCTAGATTGGTGTTTATCATTATCGCTCAGCTTTATACATGCGGTATTGTCTTCATATATTGTAATCGGTAAAGTCTGGTGTAACTCTAAGTCCTTTAGCAGATTAATTATCCATTGGATTTCTTGAGTCGCGTTCTAAACAGATATATACTCTGCCTCTGCGGTGGACAAAGCGACGCAGTTTAGTTTTTTTTATGTCCAGGACAGGAGATTGTTCCCTAATTTTAATACGTTGCCGGTTGTGAACTTCCTGTCTTCTCGATCTCCTGCCCAGTCCGAATCGCTGTATACTGTTAGTATGGGTGGCTTTTCTTTGTCTATGATTAGTCTTAAGCATAGCTGCCAACTCTTCCGCTTTTTCAGACCGCAAAAATTTTAATGAAATTTTTGCCTTATTTAATCGGCAGATTACGGCGATTTAAAAAGGTAAAATTTTCTATAAAATTTTTGTGGTCTGAAAAAGCGTAAGATGTTGGCAGCTATGGTCTTAAGTACTTTGTAGTTCGCAGATATCTGATTACTTTTTCCACTGAATCCCAATCAGCCTTTCTGGGAGTTTCGTTTTTCCTTCCCAGAATGTTAACTGTAGCAGCTATGTCTGGTCTGTTCAACGTAGCTACGTATAGGAGTGCTCCCACTGCCTGCCTATATTGTTTGTTATCATTTAGCGGTTCACTGTGTGGGTATATATTGAAATAATCTGTGCTCATGGGTGTGTAAGTTGGTTTAGAGTTTGACAATTTAAATTTTTCCGCTATTTCATCGATTTTATTTTCTTGATCTAGCTCAAGGTTTCCGTTGTCTAGCCTTTTAATATTTATCCCAAGAAATTGTGATACCTCCCCAAGATTCTTTATTTCGTATTCCTTAGATAACTCCGCGTGTATATTGCGCGTGTTTTCTTCGCTTGCAGCGACTAAAATGTCGTCTACATATACGATTATATAGGAAATGTCCCCATTTTCATTCCTCTTATACAAGCACTGATCTGAATGACATTCTTACAATTTAAATTTCTTAATGACTTATTGATTTTTATGTACAAAGACCTCGCGGCTTGTTTGAGGCCATATATTGCTTTCCTTAGTTTGCATACCTTTTCTTCCTCCCCCTCTACTATATATCCTTCGGGTTGAGCCATTAGCACTTCCTTGTCTAAATCTCCGTGTAAGAATGCTGTCTTTACATCGCGGTGAGTATTTTTTAAATTTTTATACACGGCAGCATTCAGGAAGCTTCTGATTGTGGTGTCCGCTACCACTGGTGCATATGTTTCATCATAGTCGCTTCCGTATTTTTGGGAGTATCCCTTCGCGACGAGTCGCACCTTGTACCTCTCTACTTCTCCGCGGGCATTATATTTTGTCTTAAATGTCCATTTTCAGCCAATGGTGCGTTTTCCCGATGTCGGGTTCACCAGTTCCCAAGTATTGTTTTCCTTTAGTGACCTAATTTCCTCATTCGCGGCCTCAATCCATTTGTTTTTAATTTTAGCGTCTCTGATGTTGTTTATGTCTTCCCAGTTTTTCGGATCTTGTACTTTACAGATATTCGCGCTTATTCCGAAGCGGTCAGGGGGGGACACCTCTGTTGCTTCTTAGTGATCTACGCGGTTCAGCAGTGCTTTGCTGCGGAGTATTGTTTTGATTTTGTTCGTCATTATTTAGCTCAATCTCTACTGTTTCAGTAGGTGTCTTCGCGTCATTTTGGTTTTCATCAATTTCGTTTACTCCGTTCTCAAAGAATTTTACAGTTCGCGATATTATTACGTTGTTTCCCCCTGTGTGTATTCTGTACCCTTTGCTTCTGTTATCGTATCCTAATAGAATACCTTCAACGGCCTTTTTGTCAAATTTGGATCTCTTCGATTCCTCGACATAGGCATATGCCTTACATCCGAAGGTCCGTATGTTAGATAAATTAGGTTTTCTGTTATTCCACAGCTCGTAAGGCGTTCTATTGTTTTCGTTTGCCTTGGTGGACAACCGATTTATCAGGTATGTCGCTGTAAGTACGGCCTCGCCCCAAAAGTGGTTTGGTAAATTCGCGTCAGATAACATGGTGCGCGCCATTTCGACTATAGTTCTATTTGTACGTTCGGCAACGCCGTTCTGCTGGCTACAATATGGGACGCTTAACTAATGTTCTATGCCGTTTTCTGTCAGGTAATTCTCAAAGCTATCTCCTAGATATTCCTTTGCATTATCGGATCTGATCGCTTTTATAATTTTTCCGAATTTGTTCTTCGTTAGCGCTACAAATTCTTTAAGTTTTGTTATCGCTTCTGACTTATGCGAAATCAAAAATATCATTGTAAATCAGCTATAGTCATCCGTAAAGGTTATAAAATATTTTTTCCCACTGAATGTTTGCGTTCGCATCGGCCCGCATAAATCTGAATGAACTAAATTTAATGTTTCCTTTGATCTGTTTGTGGCGGATTTGGGGTAGGGCGCGATTGATAGTTTGCTCTCAATTCATTCTTTACAAACAGTTTCATGTTTACAATTGTGTATTTCTATGCCCTCAGCTAGTTTATGTTTTGTGAGATATTTTATTGCTTCGAAATTTTTATGTCCTAGCCTCTTGTGTCAAATGGATATGCAATTTTTATTGTCACAAGATGTTTGTGTTTGCGAGTATATCCGTAGTCATTTTTGGGTTCTAACTCATATAAATTATTATTTAATTTTGCCGTTAAAATTGTTTGGTTATCTTTTACGAATGAGCATTTCTGTTTTTCAAATATTACCTTAATATCATTCTCTGTGGCTCTTTTGACAGATAAAAGATTGCTCTGCAATTTGGGACAGTATAATACATTTCTGAGAGTTATGGAATTTTGTGAGTCTGTATTTATATTTACGTCTCCCAGACCCTGCGAACATAGCCGCTTTCCGTTCGCTATGGTTATGTCGCCAAAGTTTCCTGGCATAAAGTTTTGTAGGTTCTGCTTCGTAGTTACGACATGCCTTGTGCATCCAGAGTCAATAATATATGTATCTGCTGTCGATGTTTGTGCTCTGTTCGCAGTAACAGGTTCGTTTTCAGGATTTTTTTCTTCTGGTGATTTGTTATCACTGGGGGGAACCAAGCTTTTTTCATTTTCGTTGGTTTCAGCTTTGCTTCCTAAGCAAAAATTTGAAGTTTCTTTGTGATTGTTTTGGGCTTTTTTGTGATTATTTGTGTTATGCCTGTAGTTATTTGAATTGTTGAATGGTTTGTTCCTATTCTAATCATTCCTCGCGTAGTTATTATGCTGGTTTTTATTCTTTAGGTGGTAACACTCATTTATTGTGCGCCCCTGTTTTTTACATTATGTACAATATTTTTTACCTTTATTCTGTTTATTAGTTATTTTGTGCGCAGTTTTACGCGTGTGTGGATTTTTTCCTTGGTTTTCATTCCCGTGTCTGTATTCATCAGACAGTTTATTCTTGACGAATTCAAGGGTTAAGTAGCTCTCATTTCGGGCTTCAAGACCTATAATTAAGTGGTCGTGGGACTTTGGTAGGCTGCACAATAAAACTGCAACGATGTGAGTCTCGGGTATTTCCTCCCCAATGGCATATAATTTATCTCGCAGTGTTAAAATATTATTTATATGTTTATTCATATCGCCCCCGTTGCTCAGTTTTTGTGAGTACAATCTTCTTAACAAAAACAATTTAGAGGATAAGGTGAATCTTTGGTGAACTGTCTTAAGGGGTCTCAGGACTCTTAAAATTGGAAAAAATGAAAAAAAAGGACCATTTTAAATTTTTAATATCTTAAAATGTATTTGATATTAAGAAATTATTTTATATGGGAATGAAAGATACAGGTATGTTCTATCTTTTCAAATATTTGAGAAATTGCATTATGCAGAATTAGCATTTACAGGGAGCTCTAAACTGTCAGACATTTGACGAGCAGAAAATCGGCATAACAAATTATGCGCACGATTACAAAATAAATTTTGCAGCTAGAATGAAAATTTTGGTGCCTACTTATACCTCAGATTATAATAATTACACTGAACCTAAATAAATATGTATTTAAAGCATTTTTATATTTTTAATACAAAGTTGTATTTAGCTAATGCAAAATTTAGAAAATTTCAACAATATAAACCCCTAAAAAATGTTTTATTTTTACAATAAAAAGGAAATTTTAGGTTCAGTTTATACAGAATAACATGAATCATATGTTTTGGAAGTTTCATGAAAAAATATTCAAAAGTTTTTGAGATATCGTGCGCATTATGCCCAAAAGCGTCATTTGGAGAAAAATGACTGCAAAGTTTTGGAAACACCGCTTCAGCTATTGAACGAGTATAATTCTAAATGCCATAACTTCTGTTCTAATGGGAATTTCAAGATAACAATTATATCAAAATGTTCAGAAAACATAGAAGTTTAACATCTAAAAAAAAAATTTCAAAAATTTTAGAGCTTTAAGAGTCCTGAGATCCCTTAAGGGTATCCCAGATTGCCTTAGCTGTTTTTAAATGCTTAATATGGACAATCTGAGAACCATCTATGAACAAATTTATTGTAGCACGGGTTTTCGCATCTTTTAGGTAGCTTTCTTTACAAAAAGCTACCTATTGCAGCCGTTCGGAGGAAAGCGATTTCAAAAAATTTTGGTATATTTTCATCGATCATGACCCCCAGACCCCGAAACCACCCTCCGTTCAAAATTGATATATATATATATATATATATATAAATATATATATATATATATATATATATATATATATATCTGACCTATGTCACACTGTAACTCTCGTATTTATGAACCGATTTGGATGTAATTCGGTGCGTACATAGTACATACCAATGTCTCGACCGAGTTCGTTGGCCAGCTTCATCCGCCATTTTGTTTCAAAATGGCGGCCATTTAAAAATTTTAAAAAAATTTAAAATTTAAAATGTGGTACCAAAAAATTGAAAATGGAAAAATATTTTTTTCTTATGTATTTGACCTTTATACAAAGACTCCGTAGCAGTTTTTGTTTCGTCGATATCTTAAAAAATGGCTGAGTTATAGCATTTTGAATTTCTAGCGAAGCTGACATTTTGAAACGTCCTGAATTTTGTCACGCGATAAAAGGCGTATTTATGAACCGATTTGGATGTAACTTCGTTTATACATAGTACAGACCAATGTCTCGACCGAGTTCGTTGGCCAGCTTCATTCGCCATTTTGTTTAAAAATGGCGGCCATTTAAAATTTTAAGAAAAATTTAAATTTGAAATGTGGTACCAAAAAATTAAAAATTGAAAAAATATTTTTTTCTTATGTGTTTGACCTCGATAAAAAGATTCGGGAGCAGTTTTTGTTTCGTCTATATCTT
This sequence comes from Maratus speciosus, assembly GCA_963932465.1. Taxonomy (NCBI): domain Eukaryota; kingdom Metazoa; phylum Arthropoda; class Arachnida; order Araneae; family Salticidae; genus Maratus; species Maratus speciosus. Next base: position 388,803,843 of record OZ010786.1, read on the forward strand.
AAAAAATGGCTAAGTTATAGCATTTTGAATTTCTAGCGTGGCTTACATTTTGAAACGCCCTGATTTTTGTCACGCGATAACAGGCGTATTTATGAACCGATTTGAATGTAACTTGGTCTGTACATAGTACATACCAATGTTTCGACCGAGTATGTTGGCCAGCTTCATTCGCCATCTTGTTTCAAAAGGGTTGCCATTTTTAAAAAAAAAATGTAATTTAAAATTTAAAATGAGGTATTAAAAAATTGGAAAATGAAAAAGATTTTTTTTTTATGTGTTTGGCCTTGATACAAAGATTCTGGAGCAGTTTTTGTTTCTGCAAATTTGTTCTTTTGTTTATATCTTAAAAAGTGGTTGAATTATAGCACTTTGAATTTCTATCATGGCTAATACTTTGAAACGATCTTGTATTTGTCTCGCGATACCACACGTATTCGCCTATTTCGATGGAAGAAGGCATGTGGATAGTATACATCAATATCTGGACCAAGTTCGCTGGCCAGCTTCATCAGCCATCTTGTTTCAAAATGGCGGCCATTAAATTAAAAAAATATATATTTAAAGTGAGGTGCAAAAAAATTAAAATTTGAAAAAGGTTTCTTTCTTAAGTATTTCACCTTGATATAAGGATTCAGGAGCATTTTTTGTTTGTCTTTATCTTAAGAAATGGCTCAGATATAGCAGTTTCAATTTCTAACGTGGGTGACATTTTGAATAATCTGATTTTTTGCCTGCGACAGCACTCGTATGTATCAACCGATTCCGATGTGAGTGAGCATGTGCACAGCAATTACTAAGGTCTCGACCAAGTTCACTGGTTAGCCTCATCCACCATGTTGTCTTAAAATGGCAGGCACTTTAAGAAATCACCGAATTTGGCAGCGAAATATAAGTTACTTTAAATAAAAGCAGCTTGGATAAAGCTGACTAATTTTGCGAAATTCTCATTCAAAATGATTTAGTATTGATAAAAATTAGTATTGAATCTCCTACATTCGGTTTCCACTTAATTGAGCTTCGTGTGTTTGAATAATATAAGTTGGCTTTTTTAAAATAAGGAATATGAAAGCTACCTCTTCCTCCCGGCACTGGCCGGAAGGACTTTTTAACGCCAAGTGTCATCTGGATTTAGTGGGGGTGTTTCGACGACGTAACTAAATAAATCGTCCCTAGTGAGCAGCATTTCTACGCGAAATGCCCAGAGATCGTAGTTATTATTAGAAAGTTTCTCTACCAGAGACATTTCCTTTGCTGTAAAAATTGCCATAGCTAAACACGAGATGCTACCCTATATTTTTTTCAATTATCTATATTAGGTAGCTTTCTTTACAAAAAAGCTACCTATTGCAGCCGTTCGGAGGAAAGCGATTTCAAAAACTTTTGGCATATTTTCATCGATCATGACCCCCAGACCCCGAAACCACCCTCCGTTCAAAACTGATATATATATATATATATATATATATATATATATCTGACATATGTCACACTGTAACTCCGTAATTATGAACCGATTTCGATGTAATTCGGTGTGTACATAGTACATACCAATGTCTCGACCGAGTTCGTTGGCCAGCTTCATCCGCCGTTTTGTTTCAAAATGGCGGCCATTTAAAATTTTTTAAAAAATTTAAAACTTGAAATGTGGTACCAAAAAATTAAAAATGGAAAAATATTTTTTTCTTATGTATTTGACTTTTATACAAAGATTCCGGAGCAGTTTTTGTTTCGTCTATATTTTAAAAAATGGCTGAGTAATAGCATTTTGAATTTCTAGCGTGGCTGACATTTTGAAACGTCCTGAATTTTGTCACGCGATAAAAGGCGTATTTATGAACCGATTTGAATGTGATTCAGTGTGTACATAGTACATATCAATCTCTCGACCGAGTTCGTTGGCCAGCTTCATCCGCCATTTTGTTTCAAAATGGCGGCCATTTAAAATTTTTTTTTAAATTTAAAATTTGAAATGCGGTACCAAAAAATTGAAAATGGAAAAATATTTTTTCTTATGTATTTGACCTTTATACAAAGATTTTGGAGCAGTTTTTGTTTCGTCTATATCTTAAAAAATGGCTGAGTTATAGCATTTTGAATTTCTAGCGTGGCTGACATTTTGAAACGTCCTGAATTTTGTCACGCGATAAAAGGCGTATTTATGAACAGATTTGGATGTAACTTCGTTTATACATAGCACATACCAATGTCTCGACCGGGTTCGTTGGTCAGCTTCATCCGCCATCTTGTTTGAAAATGGTGGCCATTTAAATGTTTAAGAAAAATTTAAATTTGAAATGTGGCACCAAAAAATTAAAAATTGAAAAAATATTTTCTTCTTATGTGTTTGACCTTGATAAAAAGATTCGGGAGCAGTTTTTGTTTTGTCTATATCTTAAGAAATGGCTGAGTTATACCATTTTGAATTTCTAGCGTGGCTGACATTTTGAAACGTCCTGATTTTTCTCACGTAATAACAGGCGTATTTATGAACCGACTTGGATGTACCTTGGTGTGTACATAGTACATACAAATATCTCGACCGAGTTCGTTGGCCGGCTTCATCCGCCATCTTGTTTCAAAATGGCGGCCATTTAAAAAAATTAAAAAATAAAAAAAATTAAATGAGATACCAAAAAATTGGAAAATGAAGAAGATTTTTTTTGTATGTGTTTGACCTTAATACAAAGATTCCGGAACAGTTTTTCTTTCATCTATATCTTAAAAAAAATGCCTGAGTAATAGCATTTTGAATTTCTCTTGTGGCTGACATTTTAAAACGACCTGATTTTTGTCACGCGTTAACAGGCGTAATTATGAACCTATTTGGATGTAACTTGGTCTGTACATAGTACATACCAATGTCTCGACCGAGTTCGTTGGCCAGCTTCATTCGCCATCTTGTTTCAAAAGGGTTGCCATTAAAAAAAATTAAATTTAAAATTCAAAATGAGGTATTAAACAATTGGAAAATGAAAAAGATTTTTTTATGTGTTTGGCCTTGATACAAAGATTCCGGAGCAGTTTTTGTTTCTGAAAATTTGTTCTTTTGTTTATATCTTAAAAAATGGTTGATTTATAGCACTTTGAATTTCTAGCATGGCTAACATTTTGAAACGATCTTGTATTTGTCACGCGATAACACACGTATTCGCCTATTTCGATGTAAGAAGGCATGTGGATAGTATACATCAACACCTCGACCAAGTTCCCTGGCTAGATTCATCAGCCATCTTGTTTCAAAATGGCGACCATTAAATTAAAATATATATATATATATTTAAAGTGAGGTGCAAAAAAATTAGAAATTGAAAAAGGTTTCTTTCTTAAGCATTTGACCTTGATATAAGGATTCAGGAGCATTTTTTGTTTGTCTTTACCTTAAAAAATGACTCAGATATAGCAGTTTCAATTTCTATTGTGGGTGACATTTTGAAAAATCTGATTTTTTGCATGCTACAGCACTCCTATATACAGGGTGATTCATAAAAGATGGGCAGAACTTTAAGGGGTTATAGTACACTTAAAGACAAATAATATTAAATAGGAGACTAAGGGTCCCAGACGTATTCCCAAGGAGATAGGGGGCATTAAAGTTTAGGGTCCGAAATTTCAAATGATTATAAAACATGGAAAAATTGGTCGATTCTTTTGCGGTTTTTGCAAAAAATTTTCTTTATGCCAGTATTTTCTTGAAATAAAATTTTAAAGTTCAATTTCAAAAAATGCCGATAGGGGGCGCTTTAGACTTTGGAGTAACAAACAACTATTTTTTAACGTTATTTTTTGTATTTCTTTAAATGATTTCGAAAGCTTAGACTTAAACTTAAATTTTGATCTAAAAATCTGAGTCCTAACGAATAGTTAAGTAGCGTAAACTGAAATTTGAAATTTGAAACCCTTCTCCCCCCAGAACAAAAATCAGTTATTCCCGATCTTTGTGTCGTAGATTAGGCTCTAACTACTGCCGCGTTTTGCTAAAATTATTCTTTATGTCAGTATTTTCTTGAAAATAAATTTTAAAGAAAAATTTCAAAAAATTCCGATAGAGGTCGCTTTAGACTTTGGAGTAACGAACAACTATTTTATACCGTTATTTTTTGTGTCTCATTAAATGCTTTCTAAAGCTTAGACTTAAACTTAAATTTTCAGCTCAAAATCTGAATCGCTGAGCGTGGTTCAGTAGCGAGGGGAGGGGGTTCAAATTTCAACTTCTGAACATAGTTCAGTTTGCACTACTTAACCATGCCCAACGATTCTGTGCTGTGATACGAGGCAAAAATACAACTTTCGTCAAGGACTGCATAGTCGGAATTCACTCATAAAGGCACTGGCACAGTTGGAAACGTCGCTCATGCAAACGTTAAAGCTCCATTCCTGACGCTAGTCACCGGGTGAAGAAGGAAACAGAAAGTATGCAAATGTCAAATGGGGAAGAAGAAGAACACGTATGCAAAATTTCGACACGATTCAGGCATAAAAACCACTGAACGGTGAGTCAAGTGTAAGTCGCTGTAGTAATGAATCGGAAGATGGTGCCCTTCACGAATAAGGAAAAGGCTGAGATGCATTTAATTTACGGAGCGAAAGATGGAAATGGTGCAGAGGCACAACGAATGTACGGAGAGCGATTTCCCAACAGGCGGTTGCCTAACCGCAAAACTTTCGAGCGCTTGCACAGACAGTTGTGTGAGACGGGATCATTTCTCGCTTCCCGGTCGAATGCAGGTCGTGCAAAAAAGGACGAATCAGTAGTTGTTGCAGAAGCCATTCTGGATGTAGTAGCGGCGCAGCCAAGTACAAGTACACGAACAGTGGCTAGGCAGGTGGATACCTCACAGTCCATGACTTGGAGGGTACTGAAGGATGAACATTTGCTCCCGTTTCATGTGCAACGAGTCCAGAAACTGTCTCCAGGGGATTATCCAAATCGTATTGAATTCGCCCGCTGGTTTCTGCAGCAGAACGCGCTAAATCCACATTTTGGACGAACTGTGCTTTTCACCGATGAATGTACCTTCACACGTGAAGGTACATTTAACACACACAATGCACATGTATGGGCGGATGTCAATCCACATGCTACGTATCCACATGCTCATCAGAGACGCTTTTCCATCAATGTTTGGGCAGGAATCCTCGGAGACCACCTAATCGGACCGTACCTTCTTCCTGAACGCCTCAACGGTAAAACATACCTCACATTTCTGCAACATGTGCTGCCAGACCTGTTAAACGTTGTTCCTCCACGCATCCGGCGGGTCATGTGGTTCCAGCACGATGGAGCGCCAGCCCATTACGTACGAGACGTCCGCAGCTATCTGGACATCACATTTCCGAACAGATGGATTGGTCGAGGTGGTCCTGTTGCTTGGCCTGCTCGCTCGCCAGATCTTTCACCCCTCGATTTCTTTTTTTGGGGACGATTGAAGGCTCTTATGTATGAGACACCCATTGAATCCCCCGAGGAACTGGTCGCCAGACTTTCCGCCGCTGTAGGGGAAGTGCTCGAAAAGCCTGATGTTTTCGCGAATGTTCGCCGTTCCATTCTTCGCCGTTGTTCTGCGTGCATAACCTCTGGTGGTCACAATTTTGAACATTTATTGTAATTACATGTTAATAAATATGCTTTGGTAACATAATCCTAATTTGTGTCTTTTTACCTCGTATCACAGCACACAATGTGTGGACATGGTAAACTGAACTGTGCTCAGGAGTAGAAATTTCAAACCCCTCTCCCCAGAAACTTAACCACGTCTAACGATTCAGATTTTGGGCTGAAAATTTAAGTCTAAGCTTTAGAAAGCATTTAATGAGACACAAAAAATAACGGTATAAAATAGTTGTTCGTTACTCCAAAGTCTAAAGCGCCCTCTATCGGAATTTTTTGAAAATTTTCTTTAAAATTTATTTTTAAGAAAATACTGACATAAAGAATAATTTTAGCAAAACGCGGCACTAGTTAGAGCCTAATCTACGCCACAAAGATCGGGAATAACTGATTTTTGTTCTGGGGGGAGAAGGGTTTCAAATTTCAAATTTCAGTTTACGCTACTTAACTACTCGTTAGGACTCAGATTTTTAGATCAAAATTTAAGTTTAAGTCTAAGCTTTCGAAATCATTTAAAGAAATACAAAAAATAACGTTAAAAAATAGTTGTTTGTTACTCCAAAGTCTAAAGCGCCCCCTATCGGCATTTTTTGAAATTGAACTTTAAAATTTTATTTCAAGAAAATACTGGCATAAAGAAAATTTTTTGCAAAAACCGCAAACGAATCGACCAATTTTTCCATGTTTTATAATCATTTGAAATTTCGGACCCTAAACTTTAATGCCCCCTATCTCCTTGGGAATACGTCTGGGACCCTTAGTCTCCTATTTAATATTATTTGTCTTTAAGTGTACTATAACCCCTTAAAGTTCTGCCCATCTTTTATGAATCACCCTGTATTAACCGATTCCGATGTGAGTGAGCATGTGCACAGCAATTACTAAGGTCTCGACCAAGTTCACTGCTTAGCCTCATCCACCATGCTGTCTTAAAATGACAGGCACTTTAAGAAATTGCCGAATTTTGCAGCCAAATATATGTTACTTTAAAGAAAAGCAGCTTGGATAAAGCTGACTAATTTCGCGAAATTCTCATTCATTATATTGATAAAAATTAGTATTGAATCTCCTATATTCGGTTTCCACTAAATTGAGCTTCGTGTGTTTGAATGATATAATTTGGCTTTTTTTTTAATAAGGATTATGAAAGCTACCTCTTCCTCCCGGCACTCGCCGGAAGGACTTTTTTTTATGCGTATTGTATATATATTTGTTTAACACTGTCAAAACTTCACACTATCACACAATATGATATTAATATCCGTATAATATTTTTTTATATTAAACTTCTTAACAGTCAACAGCCAATGATCACTATATGTATATACAATATATTCAATTTTTTTCATATATGTACTTTCAGTACTATATCACTTTATATATATAATATGTTCAAAAAAAATTTTTTTTTCTCGTATATATATTTTCAATATTGATCAATATTATTTAATTTATTATATTCAATATATTGAATATCTATTTCAGTAATACTATATTCAATAACGATCAATATTATGTTTAATATTTATTACTTTATGATGGCCTTTTTTTTTCTCACATTCTCAGTACTACATAATCTATTAGTTTTGGAGGTCGTGAGTACTGAATAAAAGGCCTTTCTTTCATCTAATAGTTTTCAAAAATTATTTTAATTCAAAGTTAATTTCAATTGAAATATATTTGTAAGAGAAAATGAATTCTTCTTACCTGTATGGGCGAGAATGATGGCTCTTCGGAGTTTCACAGCTTTCTTTATATCTCATGAAAAACTGAAAAATGTAATTTTTATTATATGAAGAGTGTGCTGATTCGTGAGTAGCTTAAATGACGGACACTTGTACTGTAGAGAACTTATCTAAATTTAATATGAATATACATGATTAAAATATGTTGCACAATATTGAGTATACAAGTATAGAAAAACCTGAAAAAATAAGAACCTCTCTAAAGGAATCCTATTTTAAACGAAACAAAAAAATCATGATCTCGAAGGAAGGATTGCAATAAAGTTATACCGAATGTGACGGAAACCTGTTTAAAACGAAATTTTTCAGAGTCTTTTGAGATGTCCCTGTAATGTAAAGGGCCACTGTGGAAAAATATAGAAAAGGAAAAAAATAATTACCATAAGTAGAACATCCATTAGACAGTTAGATATGAACAAATGTAAACAAGCAGGAAATTGTACGTCAAACTTGGTAAATTAGGTCCGCTCGTACTATAACTAGTTTTATAAATACTCAGATCTTGGTGCAACAGCTGTTTCACTCTTATGAAAAAATGCATGATTACAAAATTTATCACGATTATATACAGGGTATCTAAAAATTAGTTGGGCAAAAAGAATGATGTACTGAATGCAATTGAGAGGGAAAAAATTAAAGTACACATTGTTGTAAGACAGAAGAATAGTTGAAGTGAAGTTTACCATTATCACAAATGTTCGGTGAGATGTCCCATCGGTAAATCATTTCTTGCCACAGATTTGTCAGCATGTCGATCAAATTAATTGCAGTACATATTCTTGATTTTAGTTCAGGAATGGATGCAGGAAGTGGCGACTTGTACACTTGATCCTTTACAAAACCCCACACACCAAAAGCAAGAGGTTAAAGATCTTATAATCGTGATGGCCATTGAATAAAACCTCCGCTCACTAAGCGATAGCGTCAGTTATGACACCTAACGCCATCTATGAATAATATTCAGCAATATTACTAATAGTCTGACTTTCAACTAGTTAATTTCATATTTCAAATGAAAATCAAATTTCAAAGTGATTGCTTAAAAGGCGCAAAGGCCAACATAGTGAAAAAGATTCCAAGCCGGGATTCGAAACCGGGCCATCAGTATAGCGCACACGTTCTACCGACTAAACCACTTGGAACGATACCTAGCTCGGAAAATTTCTCACTATTATATGTTGGCAAGGCTACAAACGTAGCACAAGATGGAATATTTATCGTGAGCCACCGACCTGGGGCGAGCACGAAACATAATTAAATCCAGCATCGATAGAATCTATATTAATACATGGAAATTATTCCAGAGAGAAACATTCGCCTTGCATACAATATTTCAAATGAAAATCAAATTTCAAAGTGATTGCTTAAAAGGCGCAAAGGCCAACACAGTGAAAAAGATTCCAAGCCGGGATTCGAACCCGGGTATAGCGCACTGACGTTCTACCGACTAAACCACTTGGAACGATACCTAGCTCGGAATATTTCTCACTATTATCTCTGGAATAATTTCCATGTACTAATATAGTTAATTTCATTTAATATTTTCGAAGTTCTTAACTTACGAAATTGCCCAACTAATTTGCAGACACACTGTATATTAAATTCACTGATACGGAAACAATATGACTCCATCTTAAATCTGATGTAATCCTCATGGCAACATAGAATCATTACCTATCATGGGATATCATTGAATTAATTATTTGTGATAGGATTTAATAGAATAAAGAAAACATTTTTTAATATCTTTTTAAAGTTTTGATTCGATATTCATAAAATTTGAAATGACTCGACAAAATTATTCATCGAATATATATATTAAATTTCAAACCATTAACTTGGGTAGTTTTTGCAGTGTTGTATGCGGACAGACGGACCGACAGACGGGCGGACCAGACGACGACAATAGGTGCTATTTATTTATATAATTACTAACGCACCTAAAAAGGGCATAATCTTACTATCATCAGAGATCTATTCATTCTTTTCTAGGTCTGTTAATAAATAAAACCTGAGAATAAGCAGTAATAAATACGCAGCGTATATTATTTTTTCACTGATCCTCTATCTTTAAGCTTCATAATATATATTATCTGAATATTAAATGCGTGAATAATCACATTGCTAACAAGTCGTAAACCAACTTAGTGAAAAATGTCCAAGCCGGGAATCGAACCCGGGCCCCTGGAATAGATCTCCAGTGCTCTACCACTAAGCCACAAGAACGATGCCCAGCTTGGCATCTCTCAATTATATAAGTCGGTAAGGCTGCAACCGCAGCAGAAGATGGAAAAGTCTTCATGAGCACACATTCTAGTGGCGAAACATTTTTCACTAAGTTGGTTTACGACTTGTTAGCAATGTGATTATTCACGTATTTAATATTCAATAATGTCAAGCGTAATTTCACTGCTGAAAAGTAGTTGAAAAATTAATTAAAAAAATATATATTATCCGTTTAGCTATTACACTGATATTAAAAAGATAAAAACTTATATTGATATTTTTTTAATGTTTTCCCCATAATTACACTCACCCTATAGTGTCCATGTCATTATTTAAATGCTAAAATAACCGTGCTAAAATGTCGTTAAAAATAAGTCAAAACAGAAATGTGCTTTCCAGATTAATTCCTTCAATGATTAGTTTTAAATTTTAAGTAGAGGGAGAGAGGAGCAAAGCAGGAAAGCGCAGGACTGTTCGCATGAATCTTTTGTATTTAATTGGTCCTCTCTCAGAAATGTAGAAAGTAATTTCTGGTGCTAGAAACAGAGTCGTAAAACGAGATGTAAGTGACTGCAGCAATTAGTTTTGCCTATATGGACGGAGCTGGCTCAGATTGGGAGCTTAATTTATATTTATTCTTAATGAGATAGTAAGAAAAGATTAATTACCAAAGGAATACTGCCTGAACTGCACATTAAATTTTCCACTTCTGTTTCATTTAAACGTCTACCCTTTTAAATTATTCATAAACGATTTTAAATATTATTGCATAACTAAATTTTTAATTTAAAAATTAATCCAACCAAAAATAACGAACTTTTACATTAGCCTTTTGGGAAATTACTATTGATTTTATGTGCCAAATTTCTGTGTTATAGACATAATCTGTGTTACGTAATTGTCATAAATTATTTAAATACATTTGAATGTTATATGTATTTTTGACTATAGTATGATCTTTTATGTAATAAGCGTAATTTAATTTTGAGAGCAAACTTAATTTCTGCAAAATATTTAAAATTTTTGAAAATATTTCATTCCGTTAGAGGAAAATATGAGACAGACGCAAATCTCAGATTTTTCATTAAGTCGTAGGTGAAGATTATTTTTTTCAGTAAGTGAAGACCATTTTTAAAGTTTATCCACTGTTTTTAAGAAAAGGGCTAAAGTACCTCTTTTTCTTAATGTTTAATTTATAGATGCATTAATATTTTCTTCAGACTATTTTTTAAATTACTCTCAAAAACAAAAACTGATTGCCGAAATAAACACAAACCACTACGAATTTCTTAATTGTGAATACATGTAAGCATGCATATGCATAACATTCGAATAGAGAATCTTATGTTAAAAATGGCAGTTTTAAAATATAGACTGACATTTAAAATAAAATATCAGTATAATGATTCAACTTTTAATTAAAATGTTCAGTGAATTATTGTTGTATATATCTAAAGTAAAGTGAACCCCGACAAACAGACATAAAACTTTAAAGTCTTTTTGTACGTAAATGTCAGTGAAAACGCATAAACTGACATTTTATTTAACATTTTCAGTGAAATAATATTTTAGGCTTAAAGTAGAATATCTAAACTATTATTAAAGCTATCTTACTTTAAAAAGGGAAGTTAAAAGATATCGTTATGTAAAATAAATAAATAAATAAATAAATATATGCACTTACGGTTTTATTCCCCAAAAAAGATTAAAACAGAAATGTATTTTCAAGATTAATTCCTTCACTGATTAGTTTTAAAGTTTAAGTAGGAAAAGAAGGGAGATCAGCAGAAGAGCATAGGACTGTTCGCATGAATCTTTTGTATTTAATTGGTCGTCTCTCAGAAAAGCAGAAAGTAATTTCTCGGGCTAGAAACAGAGTCATAAAACGAGATGTAAGCGGCTGCAGCAATTAGTTTTACTTGTATGACCAGAGCAGGCTCAGATTGGGAGCTTAATTTATATTTATTCTTAATGAGATTGTAAGAAAAGATTAATTACCAAAGGAATTATACCTGAACTGCTTTAGGTGTTTCATTCAAACGTCTACTCTTTTAAATTATGCATAAAGGATTTTAAGTATTATTGCATAACTAAATTTTTAAATTTATAGTTAATCCAACCAAAAATAACGGTATTTTATAATAACGGTCTTTTGAGAAATTATTATTGATTTTATGTGCCAAATTTCTATGTTATAGTCGTAATTAGTGCTGTGATTGTCAAAAATGATTTAAATACATTTAAATATTATATGTATGAAACATTCTCCCCAAAACATGTCGTAAATAGGCGTTATAAACAGCAGTCGAAAATATCACCAACCAAATTTATTGAAATGCAGTCGTCATAGTCGGAGGTAAGGCATGGATGTGTAGAAATCGTAGGAATTTTCCCTGGAATAATGACAGAAGCGCAGGCCAATCAAATAAAACATTTATTGATGATAGGTAAATTTCGTCAACTCCACTAGGATAATACAATAAACTCTGCGTAACGCGGACTCTGTGTAAGACGGAAATCTGTCTAACTCGGAAAGATTTTCAAGTCCCTGTGAATCCACAGACATAGAGTAAAATTTGTCTAAGGCGGAATATTGTCTACTACGGAAGTCTACTTTCTCGGTCCCGATCGATTCCGCCTTAGACAGAGTTTACTGTAGTTACTCATTTTTGAGTAAGGTCGCATAGCTTTAGAATGATAAAACTGATCAAAAATAGCATCACGACTAATTGACGAACTACTCTCCAAGTGACGTGCATTTTTTATAGCAACAGAATATCGTACAAAATCTGTTCTCCAAGTAAATGTAAGCAAGCAAATGTACTAGCAAAACGCGAATGGTTATACATCAATGAACCAACCCAGTGGAGAAAGTGGTGGAACGGGACGTAAGTCTGGGCTCGCGATACGATGAAACCCAGAAAAGGGCGGAGCTGCGTCACGTAGCTGACAGAACTTATTACTTGCCGGTGGTAGTTTTATAACGTAAAAGGCCTAGCCCACGAAGTTCTCGCAAAGCACTCTGGAATATGGAATGATTTAATAAAATAAAATGGCATTGATAACCTTCGAACGAGAAAAGAAAAGAATTCAGTGTCTCAGAATAAAATGAAAGAAATAAAGTAATTTAGTGGGTTTTATAAATAAGTATAGTTATGAACCGATTAAGGTTTTTAGAATAATAAATAAAAGAATACGCTGGATTAAAGGCATGGGATAAAATATATTTAAGATATTATTAAAGACAGGTAAAAAAGGTAGATATTATAAGAATTTGGAATAGTTTAACTAAGATAAAAGGGCGAAATTTTTATTATTACATGTATATCTGACTGTGGCATTATCTTTTATATAATAAGCGTAACTTAACTTTGATAGCGAACTTAATTTCTGCAAAATATTTAAAATTTTTGAAAACATTAGCTCCTGTTAGAGAAAAATACCATAAATAGGCGCAAATCTGAGATTTTTCATTAAGTCTTAAGTGAAGAATTTTTTTCTTTCAGTAAGTGAAGACTATTTTTAAAGTTTATCCGCTGTTTTAAAGAAGAGGGCTAAAATCCTCTTTTCTCTTAATATTTAATTTAGAGATGCATAAATATTTTCTCTAAACTATTTTTTAAAGTACTATCAGAAACAAAACAAAACAAACAAACAAAAAAAAACTAATTGATAAAATTAATACCAACAATTACGAATTTCTTAATTGTGAACACATATAAGCATGCATAGCATTTGAATAGAGAATCTCATGCCAGAAAATGTCAGTTTTAAAGTATAGACTGCCATTCTACTTTAACATTTAATTAAAACGTTCAGTGAATTAATGTTTTATGTCTAAAGTAAAGTGAACACCCATAAACAGGCATAAGAGTTTAAAATCTTTTTTGTAAGTAAATGTCAATGTAAATGCAAAAACTGATATTTTATTTAAACTTTTCTGTGAAATAATATTTTAGGCTTGAAGTGAAATATCTAAACCATTATTAAAGGGGGTTACCATTACTATTTTAAAAAGGGGAAGCTGAAAGATATCCTTACGTAAAAAAAAGTATATATGCATGTACGGTTTTATACCTAAAAATAAGTTAAAATAGAAATGTACTTTTAAGATTAATTTTAAAGTTTAAGTAGGAAGAGAAAGGATATCAGCAGGAAATCATGCGACTGTTGTTCACATGTATCTTTGTATTTAATTGGTCGTCTCTCACATATGCAGAAAGTAATTTTTGGTGCTAGAAACAGAGTCGTAAAACGAGATGTAAGTGACTGAAGCCATTAGTTTTGTCTGTATGGCCAAAGCAGGCTCAGATTGGAAACTTATTTTCTATTTATTTATAATGGGATTGCAAGAAGAGATTAATTATTAAAGAAATATCTTCTTGAACTCCGCTTTAGATGCTCTGGTTGTGTTTCATTTAAATGACTATATTAAAAATTATACATAAAAGATTGTAAATATTATTGCATAACTTAATTTTTAATTTAAAAATTAATCTAACATAAAATAATGTTCTTTTATACTAATCTCTTGAGAATTTTGTTATTGAAACTGTGTTTATATTGTGCGCTATTTATACTGTATGTTTTATTGGAATCGCAATCTGTACTACATGATCGAAATTAAATTAATTAAATGCATATAAATACTATATGTATTTCCCGCTGCGGTTGTATTATCTATATACTGAAAACCATTTTAATGTAAAAATGGGCTTAAGGGATCTTATACATTTTAAAATGAATGCCGCTAGTACAGAAGAGATGTAGTTTAGGTTCTAATAACTTTTTATACACTTATTGAAATTACATAAACCTCTGCAATATATTTAAGCCATATTTAAGGCTTTATAAAATGTTAAAATAAACATTATATAATATAATACTAGAAAACAGGAATTCTGCTTTTTTCAGAATTCAGTGTCGCCCTCAATGAAAAAAAAATATATATGTATATAAATATAGATAATACAAAGCATATTGCAGAGTTTTAAGACTTAAAACACACGCTTTTATTTCATATGAAATGACGTCATTCGCATCTTCTGAAAAATTCATCATTTAATATCCAGTCTTAAACAGAATCTGCAGTAAAGTATTCATATAACATCACTATCGCTGAATAATACACACACAAAAAAAAAAAAAAAAAAAAAAAAAAAAATAAGCTATGTCGTCACTCAAGAAACTCAAAAAAAAAAAAAAAAAAAAAAAAAAAAAATCGTCTATCTAATGATTTATATGCTTTTATTTGTATCTAACATTAATATAGATACTTAAAATTAAATATAGTTTATAATAGCTCCCATGTTTTATCAGAAATCATTCATTTATATTTTTTCAAAATAGCACGTATTTTAATTACATTTTTTTTCAGTAATTATGGGAGAATGGCAACAAAAAGATATGATTATTTTTTTTCCAACTACTTTTTCTTTACTTTCTACAGAAATGGAGTACCTGAGCTGCCAAAATTGAACAAATGGCGCTAAAAGACTACAAATAAAAATAAAAATAAATAAATAAATATATCAAAAATAAATTGAGATGCAGTTTTCAAACAAATTGTATTAAAAAAGTACTTTTTTCCCAATACGACGACATAAAAATTGAAAATATGCGATGCTTAGAAATTAAAAAAGTTACAGTAGAGTATTTAACAGTACAATGATACATCTTGCTTTGTTTTAAGGCTGGCTTATTTTTCGAAGACGACACTTTAATAGCTTAAATAGAAAGAAATAGCATACTGGGGGCTAAAAAAAATGTAGTTCAGTAATTAATGCAAAATTTTTTCACATGGTAACTCTCTTTCCGCACAAAAACTAAACTTAAAATAGATATATGGAAATAAAACATGCTAAAATAAGCTCTAACCTTATATTTTATAGAATTAATTAATGTTATAGAGATAAGTAAATATTTTCCTTATCTCTCTATTATTCCTATCCTATTATATCCTATTATTATATATTCCTATCTATTCTTATTTTTTAATGATTAAATAATAATTCTAAAAAAAAATTTCCATTTTTCAAATTTGGTTGAATTTTTTTAATTTTTCTGACAACAAATTTTTACATAATTAATTCATTCCATAATGTATAGTTTAAAGTTCAATTTAACGTAAGTTTATGTTAATGTATGAGTCATTCTCACATAATTTTGACTTTTAAGTCCCTGAATAATATTTTTTATTTTAGTACATATTATTGTTTTTTTTTCTATTTCTTATACTGGAAAACATTTCATTGCATGACTGTATAACAATACTAGCGAGATAAATAAGTTTTGGACGATGTTGGTGGTACACATATACCACGAAATTCCTATACCGTCCCGTATCCCTGATGCTGATTTTTAAGTTTTGAGCTGTCTGTATAAAATTGTTTCAAGAAAAGTAATTCGATGTCTTTTTTTTTTCGAAACTGGGGCTAATGTTTTATATAAATATGTAGCAAAAAATTAACCTGCACACATTTTTACGGTTGTTATTATTTTTTTAAATCTGTCCCTGTATTTTAGATTCCTTACCGTTCCTCTTGCTTAAATTATACAGAAAATCGCTTCAAAAGCAGACAGAGAATTTTTTTCAACTTTTTTTCTCTTGCAAAAGTATGCTAGAAAAAGAATGGCTAAAATTTTTTTACAAGAAATTTACTGCAAAATTTAAATCAGCATTTAAATATCAATTTGAAGCATCCTGGCTTTATTGGTATAGTCTTACCATCCCCAAAGTTTATTCCTGCAATTTTTGAGGTATTATTATTATTTTTAAAATTTAATCCAATGTAAATAGCTGTTTCTAAAAATCAATGAACATTGTGGCTATCACTTAGTCTTAATATGATTTGCCGGAAAATAGGTGGTAATTTTCCTTACCGTCCCATCCTTACCATCCTTTTTTTCCCCCTTACCGTCACCCTTTTTTTTCCCCTTACCGTCACCCTTTTTTATTTCTTACCGTCCCATCCTTACCACCCCTTTTTTTCCCTTACCGTCACCCTTTTTTATTTCTTACCGTCCCTTTTTTAACCCTTTCAAGGGCGGTGGCTAGACGGTCTAGCCACCTAATTTTTATTCCGAAACTGACAAATGACACCAAGAATATTGTAATAAAATTGCAAATTAGCGGGCTTTCATTTTCTAAGAAATTCGTTTGAATATTCTGGTGTAGGTCAATTATTTCATCAGTTTACGAACATAATTCTTCTGCCCCTGAAAGGGTTGACACGCCTTTAAGACAATGTTATGCAAAAATTGAGTACTAAAAATACTACATTGTTATTATTTCTTATTTGAATGTTCTGTGGGCACTATGCAAATTCATTATAAGTAAAAATTTAGAAGAAAATAAAAAGTTAGAAAGGTGAAACGATAAGGAAAATTAAACTCGCAAGTTTAACTTAAACCTCAGTTAAATAAAAAATCTTCGCTGTTGACCATTTTTTCTTTATTTTAATCATTAAGGCATTCGTCTATAAGTTTAAAGTGTTATTTTACTAAGTTTAATTTCACCAGATTTTTATTCCTGAAAGTTAAAATTGTGATAATGTTTCATATCTATTGTAAGTTAAGTTATCTTGCGGATTGTGATATACAATGTTAAAAAATTTGCAATGATAGTTGAACTGTATTTTTTTCATTATACTATATCAGGGATGGCGAACCTATAGCACGCGTGCCGAACTTGACACGTAAAAAAACTTCTCTGGCACGCGAAAAAAGTTATAGATTATATTTAGTTTATGGAGAACAATCCATTTTATGTTTTTTTTTTTTTTTTTTTTTTTTTTTTTTTTAACAAAAAGTACAGTTTTGTGTAACAGGTATATAATTTACTTTAAAATAATCCGTTACTTTTGAATGAATTGAGGTATTATAAATCTCAACGATAGCGCCCTGTAGCGTCATTTCCTTGCCAAACCATTCAATATATAGTGTTTTCCAAATAATTCTGCTTCTTTATCAAATTTCAAAGATTTCATTTTTGAAAATTGAATTTTAAGAGATAGTTTTCATAGTAATATACCTAATTGTTATTCTTCTACTTCATATTATATTTTATTTTATTTAGGTTTAGGGTTTTAAGTTAGGTTTTTATTATATTTAGGTTTTAATTTTGAAAATTGAATTATAATTGTTAGTGTAAATAATTATGCATCTATTGAACCTGTTTCTACCTGAAGAACTAAAAATGATCTGATTCGGAAGTATACAATAAAAGAAAAACTCATTTATAGATTATTAATACGGAATTCGATATAAAACGAGTAAATACAGCATAATAAATAAATTAGGAATCGAATTTAGTATAAATGTAAAAATATTTAACTAAAAATTATATCAAAATTGATTATTGATTTTATATAAGCTAAAATCTTTCTGGCACGTTAGGATGTTGGTATATAAAAATTTTGAAAATTTTGGCACGCATACTCAAAATTCTTCGCCATCCCTGTACTATATTATAAATGTTTATTTTTATATTTTTAATATGGTTTAAATATATTACCAAGTTTTGTGTAATTTCAAAAGTTATTTAAAAAGATATGCGAACTCGAAACTTTTACACTGGCGACGGAGATTTTAAAAGGTATAAGACCTTTTAATTTCTGTAAACTATTTTGAATTTTGCATGCATGTTAGAGCAGAATGCGAGGTACTGACGTAATTTAAAGTAAAATTTAATTCAACTACAGTTGATGGCATTTTTTTATTAACATTTTCGGAACATCATTATTGATATTGTGTTCAGTACCAAAACTCTGTTAGAATCCTAATCAGCACTGCGTGACTATTATTAAAATAACTAGATGTTTATACACATTATATGGGATTCCAATGGCAATAGTAATATTTATGTAATATGTATAATTTACATTAAGATTTTCTAGAAACTGGTGTGATACAATAAAGACAAAGTAACTTCTTAATAACTTCATAAAATTAACAAATCCGCGTTTTCGAAAGAACTTTGTCTTTCTTCTTCAGATACAAAGAAGACGTGCTATCACTTCGAAGGCACAAGCGAGAGCTTGAGTCTTGCTCCTGCCTTCAAAGTGATAGCAGCCTTCTCTGCGCCTGAAAATAAACTTAATTTCTGATTATATTTTTTATTTTTGCATGCAATAATCCCTTAAGGGATAAGCTGGTGAGCCAGAGATCAACGTCGCAAGTCTTCCAAGCAATCTACAGACATTTTTCAGGTTTTTGTTTAGTAGATTTCTAATGTGTTTCTTATTTTTATTTAATTAAGAGACGCTTAAATATTTTTTCAAAACAATCTCTGGAATGTCTGTTCTGAAACAAAATATACTTGCGGAAATTAATTCAACTAAATTTGTATTCAACTGTAAGTTAACCAGGAAATTAAGTAAGTTGTAATACCCAGTTGACCAGTTAATATAAATAATGCGATTTACAAGAAATTAATATAAAAGATCATTATCTTAAGTTGGATTAATTTTTAAATTAAAAATTAAGTTATGCAATAATATTTAAAAGGATAAGCATTTAAATGAAACACAAGAGGAGCATGTAAAAGCATAATGTCTTTGATAATTAATCTCTTCTCGTAATCTCATTATTAATAATTATAAATTAAGTTGAATATAAATTATTAGCTGTACTCTAACTGTTTGCGACCAAAGTTGTACAATCAATATTAAACAACCATTATGTGAACAGTAAGCATATGCAAAGCAATTAAAGTGCACATAATCTTGTAACAAAATGTCAAAGTGCATAAGGTGTCATTTCATTTAATTTCTTTCTAAAACATTCAGTAAAATTATGTCGTAGATCTAAAGTAAAATCTCCAAGATTTAATGAAAGTTACCCCACTTAAAAAAGGGCATTGAAAAGTATCTCTGCATATAAAAAGATTATTTAAAAAAAATCAATAAAAATATGCACTTACAAATTTATTGCTAAAAGTAAGTGAAAACAGAAATGTACTTCCAAAATTAATTCCTTCATTGATTAGTTTTAAATTTTAAGTAGAGAGAGAAAAGGGCAAAGCAGGAAAGCGTAGGACTGTTCACATGAATCTTTTGTATTTAATTGGTCCTCTCTCAGAAATGCAGAAAGTAATTTCTGGTGCTAGAAACAGAGTCGTAAAACGAGATGAAAGTGACTGGAGCAATTAGTTTTGTCCGTATGGCCAGAGCAGGCTCAGATTGGGAAGTTAATTTATATTTATTCTTAATGAGATTGTAAGAAGAGATTAATTATCAAAGGAATATTGCTTGAACTCAGCTTATGTTGCCGTTAAATGACTATCCTTAAAATTATGCATAAAATGATTATAAATAGTATTGCATGATGTAATTCCCAATTTTAAAGTTAGGCTAAAAATAACGGTTGTTTCTATTAGTCTATTGAGAACGTTATTATGGATACTCTGCTCACATTCTGCTTAAACATTTTGTCATAATCTGTATTACGTAATCGTTAATAAGTGAATTAAAGGCTTTTAAATGTTATAAGTAATTCTGACTGCAGTTGTATATAATGTACATGTAATAAGCGGCATTTAATTTTGCGAGGTAATTTAATTTCTGTAAAATGTTTTACAATTTTTAATACATCAAATTAAATTAGAGGAAAATGCAAAAGGGAAACACACGTCATAGGTTTTTCATTCAATCAATAAACTATTACTAGTTTACTTTTATTATTATTAGAAGTAGATAATTAAAATGATTTTTACACTCTTTAATTTAACTCAGCCTAGTTTTTGTATGTAAAGATGGAATTTTGCAATCTATTTTTAACCCTTTATGGACCGACGGTATTTAAAGTACCATTAAAATAACTTGTTATAAAGTTCATTTAATACATCGACTAGTAGTAATACGGTTTAGAATGATAGATACTTTATTTTATCTTATTCTAAAAGCCTTATTGGTTGCACAAAACATTTTTTTTTAAAAGGATGATTTCTTTTGCCTTCGCATCTTTCTAGCTTTCTTGACATTGAAAGATTTGGAAAGGGGGGTGGATGAGTTTCAGTTAGGAAGTATTTCTATGTTAATATTGTAAGAACATTATAGTCTAAGAGCTAGCAACGTCAAAAAACACGTCATTTTATCAAGGCTCATTTTTCTATATGTTTTTCCGATTTATGGTGTAATACGTTTGCGGGCAGTCTGGCAGTTAGGAGACGTTGCGTATACCTGCGGGAAGAGGGGTTATGCAGGTCAAAAAAGTTCAAAATTACGTCATTTTATCAAGGCTCATTTTTCTATATGTTTCTCCGATTTATGGTGTAGTACGTTTGAGGGCAGTCTGGCAGTCACAAGACGTTGCGTTTAACAGCGGGAAGACGGGTTATGCAGATCAAAATACTTCAAAATTACGTCATTTTATCAAGGCTTATTTTTCTATAAGTTTTTCCAATTTATGGTGTAGTACGTTTGCCGGCGGTCTGGCAGTCGGGAGACGTTGCGTTTACCTGCGGGAAAAGGGGTTATGCAGGTCAAAAAAGTTCAAAATTACGTCATTTTATCAAGGCTCATTTTTCTATATGTTTCTCCGATTTATGGTGTAGTACGTTTGAGGGCAGTCTGGCAGTCACAAGACGTTGCGTTTAGCAGCCGGAAGAGGGGTTATGCAGATCAAAATACTTCAAAATTACGTCATTTTATCAAGGCTTATTTTTCTATATGTTTTTCCAATTTATGGTGTAGTACGTTTGCGGGCGGTCTGGCAGTCGGGAGACGTTGCGTTTACCTGCGGGAAAAGGGGTTATGCAGGTCAAAAAAGTTCAAAATTACGTCATTTTATCAAGGCTCATTTTTCTATATGTTTCTCCGATTTATGGTGTAGTACGTTTGAGGGCAGTCTGGCAGTCACAAGACGTTGCGTTTAGCAGCCGGAAGAGGGGTTATGCAGATCAAAATACTTCAAAATTACGTCATTTTATCAAGGCTTATTTTTCTATATGTTTTTCCAATTTATGGTGTAGTACGTTTGCGGGCGGTCTGGCAGTCGGGAGACGTTGCGTTTACCTGCGGGAAAAGGGGTTATGCAGGTCAAAAAAGTTCAAAATTACGTCATTTTATCAAGGCTCATTTTTCTATATGTTTCTCCGATTTATGGTGTAGTATGTTTGAGGGCAGTCTGGCAGTCACAAGACGTTGCGTTTAGCAGCCGGAAGAGGGGTTATGCAGATCAAAATACTTCAAAATTACGTCATTTTATCAAGGCTTATTTTTCTATAAGTTTTTCCAATTTATGGTGTAGTACGTTTGCCGGCGGTCTGGCAGTCGGGAGACGTTGCGTTTACCTGCGGGAAAAGGGGTTATGCAGGTCAAAAAAGTTCAAAATTACGTCATTTTATCAAGGCTCATTTTTCTATATGTTTCTCCGATTTATGGTGTAGTACGTTTGAGGGCAGTCTGGCAGTCACAAGACGTTGCGTTTAGCAGCCGGAAGAGGGGTTATGCAGATCAAAATACTTCAAAATTACGTCATTTTATCAAGGCTTATTTTTCTATATGTTTTTCCAATTTATGGTGTAGTACGTTTGCGGGCGGTCTGGCAGTCGGGAGACGTTGCGTTTACCTGCGGGAAAAGGGGTTATGCAGGTCAAAAAAGTTCAAAATTACGTCATTTTATCAAGGCTCATTTTTCTATATGTTTCTCCGATTTATGGTGTAGTATGTTTGAGGGCAGTCTGGCAGTCACAAGACGTTGCGTTTAGCAGCCGGAAGAGGGGTTATGCAGATCAAAATACTTCAAAATTACGTCATTTTATCAAGGCTTATTTTTCTATAAGTTTTTCCAATTTATGGTGTAGTACGTTTGCCGGCGGTCTGGCAGTCGGGAGACGTTGCGTTTACCTGCGGGAAAAGGGGTTATGCAGGTCAAAAAAGTTCAAAATTACGTCATTTTATCAAGGCTCATTTTTCTATATGTTTCTCCGATTTATGGTGTAGTATGTTTGAGGGCAGTCTGGCAGTCACAAGACGTTGCGTTTAGCAGCCGGAAGAGGGGTTATGCAGATCAAAATACTTCAAAATTACGTCATTTTATCAAGGCTTATTTTTCTATATGTTTTTCCAATTTATGGTGTAGTACGTTTGCAGGCGGTCTGGCAGTCGGGAGACGTTGCGTTTACCTGCGGGAAACGGGGTTATGCAGGTCAAAAAACTTCAAAATTACGTCATTTTATCAAGGCTCATTTTTCTATATGTTTCTCCGATTTATGGTGTAGTACGTTTGAGGGCAGTCTGGCAGTCACAAGACGTTGCGTTTAACAGCGGGAAGACGGGTTATGCAGATCAAAATACTTCAAAATTACGTCATTTTATCAAGGCTTATTTTTCTATAAGTTTTTCCAATTTATGGTGTAGTACGTTTGCCGGCGGTCTGGCAGTCGGGAGACGTTGCATTTACCTGCGGGAAAAGGGGTTATGCAGGTCAAAAAAGTTCAAAATTACGTCATTTTATCAAGGCTCATTTTTCTATATGTTTCTCCGATTTATGGTGTAGTATGTTTGAGGGCAGTCTGGCAGTCACAAGACGTTGCGTTTAGCAGCCGGAAGAGGGGTTATGCAGATCAAAATACTTCAAAATTACGTCATTTTATCAAGGCTTATTTTTCTATAAGTTTTTCCAATTTATGGTGTAGTACGTTTGCCGGCGGTCTGGCAGTCGGGAGACGTTGCGTTTACCTGCGGGAAAAGGGGTTATGCAGGTCAAAAAAGTTCAAAATTACGTCATTTTATCAAGGCTCATTTTTCTATATGTTTCTCCGATTTATGGTGTAGTACGTTTGCAGGCGGTCTGGCAGTCGGGAGACGTTGCGTTTACCTGCGGGAAACGGGGTTATGCAGGTCAAAAAACTTCAAAATTACGTCATTTTATCAAGGCTCATTTTTCTATATGTTTCTCCGATTTATGGTGTAGTATGTTTGAGGGCAGTCTGGCAGTCACAAGACGTTGCGTTTAACAGCGGGAAGACGGGTTATGCAGATCAAAATACTTCAAAATTACGTCATTTTATCAAGGCTTATTTTTCTATAAGTTTTTCCAATTTATGGTGTAGTACGTTTGCCGGCGGTCTGGCAGTCGGGAGACGTTGCATTTACCTGCGGGAAAAGGGGTTATGCAGGTCAAAAAAGTTCAAAATTACGTCATTTTATCAAGGCTCATTTTTCTATATGTTTTTCCAATTTATGGTGTAGTATGTTTGCCGGCGGTCTGGCAGTCGGGAGACGTTGCGTTTACCTGCGGGAAACGGGGTTATGCAGGTCAAAAAAGTTCAAAATTACGTCATTTTATCAAGGCTCATTTTTCTATATGTTTCTCCGATTTATGGTGTAGTATGTTTGAGGGCAGTCTGGCAGTCACAAGACGTTGCGTTTAGCAGCCGGAAGAGGGGTTATGCAGATCAAAATACTTCAAAATTACGTCATTTTATCAAGGCTTATTTTTCTATAAGTTTTTCCAATTTATGGTGTAGTACGTTTGCCGGCGGTCTGGTAGTCGGGAGACGTTGCGTTTACCTGCGGGAAAAGGGGTTATGCAGGTCAAAAAAGTTCAAAATTACGTCATTTTATCAAGGCTCATTTTTCTATATGTTTCTCCGATTTATGGTGTAGTACGTTTGCAGGCGGTCTGGCAGTCGGGAGACGTTGCGTTTACCTGCGGGAAACGGGGTTATGCAGGTCAAAAAACTTCAAAATTACGTCATTTTATCAAGGCTCATTTTTCTATATGTTTCTCCGATTTATGGTGTAGTATGTTTGAGGGCAGTCTGGCAGTCACAAGACGTTGCGTTTAACAGCGGGAAGACGGGTTATGCAGATCAAAATACTTCAAAATTACGTCATTTTATCAAGGCTTATTTTTCTATAAGTTTTTCCAATTTATGGTGTAGTACGTTTGCCGGCGGTCTGGCAGTCGGGAGACGTTGCATTTACCTGCGGGAAAAGGGGTTATGCAGGTCAAAAAAGTTCAAAATTACGTCATTTTATCAAGGCTCATTTTTCTATAAGTTTTTCCAATTTATGGTGTAGTACGTTTGCCGGCGGTCTGGCAGTCGGGAGACGTTGCGTTTACCTGCGGGAAACGGGGTTATGCAGGTCAAAAAACTTCAAAATTACGTCATTTTATCAAGGCTCATTTTTCTATATGTTTCTCCGATTTATGGTGTAGTATGTTTGAGGGCAGTCTGGCAGTCACAAGACGTTGCGTTTAACAGCGGGAAGACGGGTTATGCAGATCAAAATACTTCAAAATTACGTCATTTTATCAAGGCTTATTTTTCTATAAGTTTTTCCAATTTATGGTGTAGTACGTTTGCCGGCGGTCTGGCAGTCGGGAGACGTTGCATTTACCTGCGGGAAAAGGGGTTATGCAGGTCAAAAAAGTTCAAAATTACGTCATTTTATCAAGGCTCATTTTTCTATATGTTTTTCCAATTTATGGTGTAGTACGTTTGCCGGCGGTCTGGCAGTCGGGAGACGTTGCATTTACCTGCGGGAAAAGGGGTTATGCAGGTCAAAAAAGTTCAAAATTACGTCATTTTATCAAGGCTCATTTTTCTATATGTTTCTCCGATTTATGGTGTAGTATGTTTGAGGGCAGTCTGGCAGTCACAAGACGTTGCGTTTAGCAGCCGGAAGAGGGGTTATGCAGATCAAAATACTTCAAAATTACGTCATTTTATCAAGGCTTATTTTTCTATAAGTTTTTCCAATTTATGGTGTAGTACGTTTGCCGGCGGTCTGGCAGTCGGGAGACGTTGCGTTTACCTGCGGGAAAAGGGGTTATGCAGGTCAAAAAAGTTCAAAATTACGTCATTTTATCAAGGCTCATTTTTCTATATGTTTCTCCGATTTATGGTGTAGTACGTTTGCAGGCGGTCTGGCAGTCGGGAGACGTTGCGTTTACCTGCGGGAAACGGGGTTATGCAGGTCAAAAAACTTCAAAATTACGTCATTTTATCAAGGCTCATTTTTCTATATGTTTCTCCGATTTATGGTGTAGTATGTTTGAGGGCAGTCTGGCAGTCACAAGACGTTGCGTTTAACAGCGGGAAGACGGGTTATGCAGATCAAAATACTTCAAAATTACGTCATTTTATCAAGGCTTATTTTTCTATAAGTTTTTCCAATTTATGGTGTAGTACGTTTGCCGGCGGTCTGGCAGTCGGGAGACGTTGCATTTACCTGCGGGAAAAGGGGTTATGCAGGTCAAAAAAGTTCAAAATTACGTCATTTTATCAAGGCTCATTTTTCTATAAGTTTTTCCAATTTATGGTGTAGTACGTTTGCCGGCGGTCTGGCAGTCGGGAGACGTTGCGTTTACCTGCGGGAAACGGGGTTATGCAGGTCAAAAAACTTCAAAATTACGTCATTTTATCAAGGCTCATTTTTCTATATGTTTCTCCGATTTATGGTGTAGTATGTTTGAGGGCAGTCTGGCAGTCACAAGACGTTGCGTTTAACAGCGGGAAGACGGGTTATGCAGATCAAAATACTTCAAAATTACGTCATTTTATCAAGGCTTATTTTTCTATAAGTTTTTCCAATTTATGGTGTAGTACGTTTGCCGGCGGTCTGGCAGTCGGGAGACGTTGCGTTTACCTGCGGGAAAAGGGGTTATGCAGATCAAAATACTTCAAAATTACGTCATTTTATCAAGGCTTATTTTTCTATATGTTTTTCCAATTTATGGTGTAGTACGTTTGCAGGCGGTCTGGCAGTCGGGAGACGTTGCGTTTACCTGCGGGAAACGGGGTTATGCAGGTCAAAAAACTTCAAAATTACGTCATTTTATCAAGGCTCATTTTTCTATATGTTTCTCCGATTTATGGTGTAGTATGTTTGAGGGCAGTCTGGCAGTCACAAGACGTTGCGTTTAACAGCGGGAAGACGGGTTATGCAGATCAAAATACTTCAAAATTACGTCATTTTATCAAGGCTTATTTTTCTATAAGTTTTTCCAATTTATGGTGTAGTACGTTTGCCGGCGGTCTGGCAGTCGGGAGACGTTGCATTTACCTGCGGGAAAAGGGGTTATGCAGGTCAAAAAAGTTCAAAATTACGTCATTTTATCAAGGCTCATTTTTCTATATGTTTCTCCGATTTATGGTGTAGTATGTTTGAGGGCAGTCTGGCAGTCACAAGACGTTGCGTTTAGCAGCCGGAAGAGGGGTTATGCAGATCAAAATACTTCAAAATTACGTCATTTTATCAAGGCTTATTTTTCTATATGTTTTTCCAATTTATGGTGTAGTACGTTTGCGGGCGGTCTGGCAGTCGGGAGACGTTGCGTTTACCTGCGGGAAAAGGGGTTATGCAGGTCAAAAAAGTTCAAAATTACGTCATTTTATCAAGGCTCATTTTTCTATATGTTTCTCCGATTTATGGTGTAGTATGTTTGAGGGCAGTCTGGCAGTCACAAGACGTTGCGTTTAGCAGCCGGAAGAGGGGTTATGCAGATCAAAATACTTCAAAATTACGTCATTTTATCAAGGCTTATTTTTCTATAAGTTTTTCCAATTTATGGTGTAGTACGTTTGCCGGCGGTCTGGCAGTCGGGAGACGTTGCGTTTACCTGCGGGAAAAGGGGTTATGCAGGTCAAAAAAGTTCAAAATTACGTCATTTTATCAAGGCTCATTTTTCTATATGTTTCTCCGATTTATGGTGTAGTATGTTTGAGGGCAGTCTGGCAGTCACAAGACGTTGCGTTTAGCAGCCGGAAGAGGGGTTATGCAGATCAAAATACTTCAAAATTACGTCATTTTATCAAGGCTTATTTTTCTATATGTTTTTCCAATTTATGGTGTAGTACGTTTGCAGGCGGTCTGGCAGTCGGGAGACGTTGCGTTTACCTGCGGGAAACGGGGTTATGCAGGTCAAAAAACTTCAAAATTACGTCATTTTATCAAGGCTCATTTTTCTATATGTTTCTCCGATTTATGGTGTAGTATGTTTGAGGGCAGTCTGGCAGTCACAAGACGTTGCGTTTAACAGCGGGAAGACGGGTTATGCAGATCAAAATACTTCAAAATTACGTCATTTTATCAAGGCTTATTTTTCTATAAGTTTTTCCAATTTATGGTGTAGTACGTTTGCCGGCGGTCTGGCAGTCGGGAGACGTTGCATTTACCTGCGGGAAAAGGGGTTATGCAGGTCAAAAAAGTTCAAAATTACGTCATTTTATCAAGGCTCATTTTTCTATATGTTTCTCCGATTTATGGTGTAGTATGTTTGAGGGCAGTCTGGCAGTCACAAGACGTTGCGTTTAGCAGCCGGAAGAGGGGTTATGCAGATCAAAATACTTCAAAATTACGTCATTTTATCAAGGCTTATTTTTCTATAAGTTTTTCCAATTTATGGTGTAGTACGTTTGCCGGCGGTCTGGCAGTCGGGAGACGTTGCGTTTACCTGCGGGAAAAGGGGTTATGCAGGTCAAAAAAGTTCAAAATTACGTCATTTTATCAAGGCTCATTTTTCTATATGTTTCTCCGATTTATGGTGTAGTACGTTTGAGGGCAGTCTGGCAGTCACAAGACGTTGCGTTTAGCAGCCGGAAGAGGGGTTATGCAGATCAAAATACTTCAAAATTACGTCATTTTATCAAGGCTTATTTTTCTATATGTTTTTCCAATTTATGGTGTAGTACGTTTGCGGGCGGTCTGGCAGTCGGGAGACGTTGCGTTTACCTGCGGGAAAAGGGGTTATGCAGGTCAAAAAAGTTCAAAATTACGTCATTTTATCAAGGCTCATTTTTCTATATGTTTCTCCGATTTATGGTGTAGTATGTTTGAGGGCAGTCTGGCAGTCACAAGACGTTGCGTTTAGCAGCCGGAAGAGGGGTTATGCAGATCAAAATACTTCAAAATTACGTCATTTTATCAAGGCTTATTTTTCTATAAGTTTTTCCAATTTATGGTGTAGTACGTTTGCCGGCGGTCTGGCAGTCGGGAGACGTTGCGTTTACCTGCGGGAAAAGGGGTTATGCAGGTCAAAAAAGTTCAAAATTACGTCATTTTATCAAGGCTCATTTTTCTATATGTTTCTCCGATTTATGGTGTAGTATGTTTGAGGGCAGTCTGGCAGTCACAAGACGTTGCGTTTAGCAGCCGGAAGAGGGGTTATGCAGATCAAAATACTTCAAAATTACGTCATTTTATCAAGGCTTATTTTTCTATATGTTTTTCCAATTTATGGTGTAGTACGTTTGCAGGCGGTCTGGCAGTCGGGAGACGTTGCGTTTACCTGCGGGAAACGGGGTTATGCAGGTCAAAAAACTTCAAAATTACGTCATTTTATCAAGGCTCATTTTTCTATATGTTTCTCCGATTTATGGTGTAGTACGTTTGAGGGCAGTCTGGCAGTCACAAGACGTTGCGTTTAACAGCGGGAAGACGGGTTATGCAGATCAAAATACTTCAAAATTACGTCATTTTATCAAGGCTTATTTTTCTATAAGTTTTTCCAATTTATGGTGTAGTACGTTTGCCGGCGGTCTGGCAGTCGGGAGACGTTGCATTTACCTGCGGGAAAAGGGGTTATGCAGGTCAAAAAAGTTCAAAATTACGTCATTTTATCAAGGCTCATTTTTCTATATGTTTCTCCGATTTATGGTGTAGTACGTTTGAGGGCAGTCTGGCAGTCACAAGACGTTGCGTTTAGCAGCCGGAAGAGGGGTTATGCAGATCAAAATACTTCAAAATTACGTCATTTTATCAAGGCTTATTTTTCTATAAGTTTTTCCAATTTATGGTGTAGTACGTTTGCCGGCGGTCTGGCAGTCGGGAGACGTTGCATTTACCTGCGGGAAAAGGGGTTATGCAGGTCAAAAAAGTTCAAAATTACGTCATTTTATCAAGGCTCATTTTTCTATATGTTTCTCCGATTTATGGTGTAGTATGTTTGAGGGCAGTCTGGCAGTCACAAGACGTTGCGTTTAGCAGCCGGAAGAGGGGTTATGCAGATCAAAATACTTCAAAATTACGTCATTTTATCAAGGCTTATTTTTCTATATGTTTTTCCAATTTATGGTGTAGTACGTTTGCAGGCGGTCTGGCAGTCGGGAGACGTTGCGTTTACCTGCGGGAAACGGGGTTATGCAGGTCAAAAAACTTCAAAATTACGTCATTTTATCAAGGCTCATTTTTCTATATGTTTCTCCGATTTATGGTGTAGTACGTTTGAGGGCAGTCTGGCAGTCACAAGACGTTGCGTTTAGCAGCCGGAAGACGGGTTATGCAGATCAAAATACTTCAAAATTACGTCATTTTATCAAGGCTTATTTTTCTATAAGTTTTTCCAATTTATGGTGTAGTACGTTTGCCGGCGGTCTGGCAGTCGGGAGACGTTGCATTTACCTGCGGGAAAAGGGGTTATGCAGGTCAAAAAAGTTCAAAATTACGTCATTTTATCAAGGCTCATTTTTCTATATGTTTCTCCGATTTATGGTGTAGTATGTTTGAGGGCAGTCTGGCAGTCACAAGACGTTGCGTTTAGCAGCCGGAAGAGGGGTTATGCAGATCAAAATACTTCAAAATTACGTCATTTTATCAAGGCTTATTTTTCTATATGTTTTTCCAATTTATGGTGTAGTACGTTTGCAGGCGGTCTGGCAGTCGGGAGACGTTGCGTTTACCTGCGGGAAACGGGGTTATGCAGGTCAAAAAACTTCAAAATTACGTCATTTTATCAAGGCTCATTTTTCTATATGTTTCTCCGATTTATGGTGTAGTATGTTTGAGGGCAGTCTGGCAGTCACAAGACGTTGCGTTTAGCAGCCGGAAGACGGGTTATGCAGATCAAAATACTTCAAAATTACGTCATTTTATCAAGGCTTATTTTTCTATAAGTTTTTCCAATTTATGGTGTAGTACGTTTGCCGGCGGTCTGGCAGTCGGGAGACGTTGCATTTACCTGCGGGAAAAGGGGTTATGCAGGTCAAAAAAGTTCAAAATTACGTCATTTTATCAAGGCTCATTTTTCTATATGTTTCTCCGATTTATGGTGTAGTACGTTTGAGGGCAGTCTGGCAGTCACAAGACGTTGCGTTTAGCAGCCGGAAGAGGGGTTATGCAGATCAAAATACTTCAAAATTACGTCATTTTATCAAGGCTTATTTTTCTATAAGTTTTTCCAATTTATGGTGTAGTACGTTTGCGGGCGGTCTGGCAGTCGGGAGACGTTGCGTTTACCTGCGGGAAAAGGGGTTATGCAGGTCAAAAAAGTTCAAAATTACGTCATTTTATCAAGGCTCATTTTTCTATATGTTTCTCCGATTTATGGTGTAGTACGTTTGAGGGCAGTCTGGCAGTCACAAGACGTTGCGTTTAGCAGCCGGAAGAGGGGTTATGCAGATCAAAATGCTTCAAAATTACGTCATTTTATCAAGGCTTATTTTTCTATATGTTTTTCCAATTTATGGTGTAGTACGTTTGCAGGCGGTCTGGCAGTCGGGAGACGTTGCGTTTACCTGCGGGAAACGGGGTTATGCAGGTCAAAAAACTTCAAACTTACGTCCTTTTAGCATGATTTTTTTTATAACATTTGTTTCTACTAACTATTTGTGATATTAATCCATTATTAACAGACGTTACCAATGTCACTAAGACCCTGTCAGATCCGCATTTATAGGTAACATATTACTCTTTGGTTAACAGACAACCTATAATTAATTTTCCAGACACAAATTCGGTTGCAAAGTTAATGCCAGACGGCTTTAAATATGGCAACGAAAGTGCCTGTTTCAAGAGTGTTTTATAATTTAAAAATTATGTCATCTTTAGGTTATTTTATCAAGCTTAAAAATTACAAGATATTACTCTTTGGCTTGCAGACAACCTATAATTAATTTGTCAGACACAAATGCGGTTGCAAAGTTAATGCCAGATGGCTTTAAATATGGCAACGAAAGTGCCTGTTTCAAGAGTGTTGTATAGTTTAAAAATTTTAAATCATCTTTGTCATTTTATCAAGCTTAAAAATTACAAGATATTACTCTTTGGCTAGAAGACAACCTATAATTAATTTGCCGGCCACAAATTTGGTTGCAAAGTTAATGCCAGACGGCTGTAAGTATGGCAACGAAAGTGCCTGTTTCAACAGTGTTTTATAGTTTAAAAATTACAATTACATAAATGTACATTAATTACACAAAATTAAACATTTTTTGACATACACTATATATATATATATATTTACAAAGAAACGATTGTTGCTATGGTAACAATTAAGGCTTGACTGTCATTAAATGAAGCCAAATCCCTACAAAAGATGCCATTTCTTGAAACAGGCACTTTTGTTGCCATATTTAAAGCTGTCTGCCATTAACATTGCAACCGAATTTGTGTCTGGAAAATTAATTATAGGTTGTTTGCTCGCCAAAGTGTTTTATCTTGTAATTTTTAAGCTTGATAAAATGACGTATAGATGGCATATAATTTTTAAACTATAAAACACTCTTGAAACAAATACTTTCGTTGACATATTTAAAGCCGTCTGGCATTAACTTTGCAACCAAACTTGTGTCTGGAAAATTAATTATAGGTTGTCTGCTCGCCAAAGAGTTTTATCTTGTAATTTTTAAGCTTGATAAAATGACGTATAGATGGCATATAATTTTTAAACTATAAAACACTCTTGAAACAAATACTTTCGTTGATATATTTAAAGCCGTCCGGCATTAACTTTGCAACCGAATTTGTGTCTGGAAAATTAATTATAGGTTGTCTGTTAACCAAAGAGTAATATATTATCTATAAATGTGGATCTGGCAGGATCTTAACGACACTGGTAACGTCTGGTAATAATGGATTAATATCACAAATAGTAGTTAGTAGAAACAGATGTTATGAACAAAGATCATGTTATAAGGACGTAATTTTGAAGTTTTTTTGGCCTGCATAACCTCTTCTCCCGCAGGTAAACGTAACGTTTCCCGATTGCCAGACCGCCCGTAAACGAACTACACCATAAAATGGAAGAACATATAGGAAAATGAGCCTTGATAAAATGACGTAATTTTGAAGTTTTTTGACCTGCATAACCCCTCTTCCCGCTGGTAAACGCAACGCCTCTTGACTGACAGACTGCCCGCAAACGTACTACACCATAAGTCGGAAGAACATATAAAAAAATGAGCCTTGATAAAATGACGTAATTTTGAAGTTTTTTGACCTGCATAACCCCTCTTCCCGCTGGTAAACGCAACGCCTCTTGACTGACAGACTGCCCTCAAACGTACTACACCATAAGTCGGAAGAACATATAAAAAAATGAGCCTTGATAAAATGACGTAATTTTGAAGTTTTTTGACCTGCACTCTTCCCGCAGGTAAACGCAATGTCTCCTAACTGCCAGACTGCCCGCAAACGTACTACCATAAATCGGAAGAACGTATAGAAAAATGAGCCTTGATAAAATCAGGTGACGAAAACGTTTCTAGCTCTTAGACTATTATATTTGTACATTTCCTAATTCTACAAAATACTAAAAAATATATTTTAAATAAAAGATTTGAGTGGAGTTATAATAAATAATGCACAAAATCCCTATAAGTTCAAATCTAATTAATTAACTTTAATTGGAAAAATCCTTGTAAAATTTATTAAATGGTTGCGTGAATCTTCAAATGCAGTTTCAAAAATTCACGAAAAATGCTTTAGAAGATGAAATTTCCATAAATTCATAATTTGGGACATACAAGGTTAATCCACAACCTGATTGTAAAAATTGTACAAATTACGATCGCAGGCGTGTTTCTGTTGACAATACAGCATTTTAATATTTTTACAACTCACAAATACATACATTAATTTCGAGGCATTTTTCATTTAACTCGCCATAGGGGATAAATATCCAAATAATTTCTGTAACTCGTAAAATTGGTTAGAATTGAAGAAACAATGTATGTAATGATGCGCCAATAAACGCTCGCCAAAATATGCCAAATCACTGTGAAACTGCAGCAATGAGACACTTTAAGGACTAAAAAGTAGAAAATAAATTATAAATAAAAAATGAAGAATGTAATATATTTCTAAAAATACGATTTTTAACATATAATTTAGCGGTTAATAAACAATTTTTGTAGATAATATCTGAAAACTACATTTTGAAGATGTAATATCTCCTCCTAAATGAGTAAATGAGCACGTTAAGTTTATAAGTTTAACAAGTAACAAAAGTTTATTAAGAGCCACTTAAAGGAGAACGGGTGATGTTGACTGGGTTAACTTTAAAGAACCCAATGCTTCCTCAAATATTAACACAATAAAACATAATATTTAAAAACACTGTCAAAATCCAAAATAGGTATCTTAAACCAAATTTATTTCATAAAATGTCGACGCCACATCAACAATCAAGGTCTCAATTATTTTGAATGGGTTCCGTGAATCTAAGCACTTCTTAATGAGGGGAAAAAACCAACTTCTAACTAAATAGAAGTATCCTTTGCTGTTTAAGGAGTTCAGACGAATCAGGTAGCACTATAATACCTATCAATAGTCTCGCTCAAATCCTTGTCTTAACCCTTAAATGCCCAATTTTTCAAAAATCATTGTAATAACGTTTTTCGGCTTTTATTTTTTAAATAAATCATGGGAAAAATACTTTAAAAAATCATATTTTGTTTTAAGTATGGTTTACCGCTAAAAAACAGTTTGTTACTACTCGGCAATACTGGTCTTTAATTGAAAAAATAATTTTCCTTGATAAAATTCTATAACATTAAACACACAAGAATTTTAGGAACTATAATAAGAAATAAATTTTACTTGCTCACTGCAGAACAAAATAGGGTATTTCGCAAGCTTCCAAACAAAACAAAAAGAACAAGTAGCAACAATTGAAAAAATAAATCTATCTTTATTCTTAAACAGCACAAGTGTTGCCATCTACATGTTGAAAATTGATTTAATAATATTTTCAGAATGTATTTTATTGGCAACATTAGGCATTATAGCTTCAATATTATTCTAATAGTATTTTAGAACCTAAATTGGGTATGTTGCCGAAAAGCAACACCCGGCATTTAAGGGTTAAATAGTAACTAAAAAACCACGTGCTGAAACTATAGTTATCATGCTACATAACTGACGGTACCAACAGCTTGAATTATCTATTTTGCTTTTATAGGAAATTTATTAACTTCTAAACATCACACAATTTCAATTTTTATACCGTCGAGTAGGCAAAAAAAAAAAAAAAAAATTACTTTCAATTGTAATTTGTTTGAGAACTTTATTTCAATTTACTGATTTTTCGAGGTTTTAAAAATTATTTAAAAGATCGGCTTTTTCAAAAATCTGTCTTTAGTGCGTCCAGTGCGATTCCGGATGATTAATTTGTTTTCACTTAAAGCAGTAGACATAGTTTGTTCCAGATTAGTATTCGGTATTGAAATTAAATCTTCGTAAATCAATAAACATATCGATAAATAAAGTAAAGCACAAGTTTAACACATACATAATCGAATTACCCGCTTAAACATTGAAATAATCACAATAAAAGTAGTTGCTAAAAATAGGAATTTTTTTAACAGGTAGCATACGGGTAAAAAATTACTGACTGAAGTATCGCTTTTAATACATTTTAAAACTTTATCATTTGAATAGATAATTGGCGTTTTTCATATAATTTTTTTGTTCTGTTAGCAGGCAATTAAAAAAATATACATTAAGGAAAATGCAGTGGGCGACTAATTTTTAAAGTTTAAAAACAATCCCAAATGTATTTCTTGAAAAATACTGAAAGAAATCTGATTGACTACAAACTTTAAATATTAACTGTACATAAACTGTTTGGAATAACGGTTTTTTTCTTGCAGGTATATTTGTTTATTTTCCAGTGTGACTTCAAAAACAGATTTTTTGGCAAATTCTTAGAGATTTAATTAAGAGATAAGTTGTTATTTAAAACATTGTTTCTTTAAGATTATGTTTTATTTTAAAATTAAGCTGCTGTTGATATATGGGGCATTCTCACAATCTTTTGACTTTTGGGAAAACAAATCTGGCAAAATTAAACTTGCTAAAATAACATTTTAATCTGATAGACGAATGCCTTAATGATTCAAAATAAAGAAAAAATGGTCAGCAGCGAAATTTTTTCTGTTTAACTGAGGTTTAAGTTAAACTTGCGAATTTAATTTTCCTTACCATTTTACCCCTATAACTTTTTATTTTCTTCTAAATTTTTACTTATAATGAATTTGCAGAATACCCACACGATAGAGGTCTGTACGGGCCGGAATTTCCAGGCCCGGGCCCGGCCCGTTTACATTTTTACCGTTCTCGGCCTGGCCCGTACAAAAATCAGTGAAAACAGGCCCGGCCCGACTAAATTTCTACAAAAAATTCCGTTTTTTCTCGACATACAATTAAGATTCTTTTAATGAATACTACATACATATTTATGGGAACATTTTACAGTATATTTTAAATTACCATGTGTTCGCAAAATAGAAAACACACAATAGTAAACATTAACGATTACTTACTGTGTTTGAGTCAACGTCTCTACAGACGTTTCAAAATTTAAATAAGGGTTCATTAAAAGATTATTGCAGTTTAGAATAAAGGGTTAAAAACATGATAGCTTTTGAAGCTTATAACAAAAGGTAGATTTGTGAAAATATTTCTGTCATTTTTAAGGTTTTTCTGAAATCCAAAGGAGCTACATTTTGATACATTTATGAATTCATTTCTTTTCGGAAACGCATGAAATTGGCAGGTATTCTTATTCAGAAACCATGTAAATGCCGTTTTTTTCTTAGATAAAAGTAATATATCTTTCAGAAAATACTGGCAAAGTTAGCGTTTTGAATCGAATTTCCGGAAGCGATAGCACAAGAAAGGCGAAAAGCGTACAGTCACGTGACAAGAGTCTCTGTTATCTCTGTACGTAATTTATGAAAAATGGAACCGCTATTCGATCCCAAATGCCTTCAATACTCAGGCCTGTCAATTTTATGCCTTTATAGTTAAAAATGAGTCAGAAAATGTGTCTGAGAGTTTCGCATTGTTGAGCAGTATATATGAGAACCACCTTAAGGTAAATTTCCAAAGATACAGTTAACAGAAGTTCATTATCGCTATTAATAATTTTACAAAACATAATGCCTGTCCTACATATCCTGAGAACGATTAATACCAGTTCCGTCCCAGCACAAGTCTGCCGAAAATTAAACCCGGGATCAGGCATCATGTAACTGTACGATGCCGATCTCTAAGATGGACATGTTACATTTCTGTATTGATGTTGTTAAACTCGCATCGGCTCGTAACGCACATTTATACTTCTCGAAAAAGTCATATTCATTGGAAATGCCCTCGTATTTTATGTGCTACTCTCAAATTCTTATATCGGGCCGATGGGCCCGATTAATTATTTTTATCGGCCCGGCCCGTTGAAAAAATTGCCTATGGCCGGCCCGCGGGCCGAGCCGGGTACGGGCCTTGGGCCAAGCCCGGGTCCGTGCAGACCTGTACCATAGGACATTCAAATAAGAAATAATAACAATGCAATATTTTTAATACAGAATTTTTGTATAGCATTGCCTTAAAGGGATTTTAAAGAAGGGACGGTAAGGTGAAAAAAAAAGGGGGGGGGATGGTATTGGAAAAAAGGATGGAACTGTAAGGAAAATTATCACCTATTTTTAGGAAAATCATGTTAAGACTAAGTGATAGCCACAATGTTCATTGATTTTTAGAAACAGTTGTTAACAATGGATTAAATATATATATATTTTTAATTTATCTCGAAAAGTGCAGGAATAAACCTTGTGGACGGTGAGACTACCAATAAAGCCACGATGCTTGAAACTGATATTTAAATGCTGATTTAAATTCTACAGTAAATTTCCTGCCAAAGAATTTTAGACATTATTTATCTAGCATACTTCTGCATGAGAAAAAACTTGAAAAAAATTCTGTGGCTGCATCTGAAATGATTTTCTGTATAATTTTAGAAGAGGGATGGTAAGGAATCTAAAACCCAGGGACAGAATTTAAAAAATAATAGCAACCCTAAAAATGTGTGAAGGTTAATTTTTAGCTCCATATTTATATAAAACAATAGTTCCAATTTCAGAAAATAATTAAATTGAATTATTTTTATTGAAATAAGTTTATCCAGACAGCTCCAAACTTAAAAATCAGCATCAGGGACACGGGACGGTATAGGAGTTTTCTAGGTGTTTGGACCCCCAACGTCGTCCAAAACTTATTTATCTCGTTAATATTGTTGTGCAATCATGCAATCAGATGTTCCTCAGTACATGAAATTAAAAAACCCACAAAAAAGTGTATTAAATAAAAAAATATTATCCAGGGACATGAAAGTCAAAAGATTGTGAGAATGCCCCATATACTCTATTACATTATAGTTCATTTGTTGGATAAACCGGAAACTTAAAGATTCATGCATCAGAAATTTACTAGGCCCATTACTGCAGCATAGAGGAAGATAATTTTTTTTTATTTTTCATTTTTTCCGAAGAATATATTTTGAAACTTTGAATGTTTATTCTCATATATGAAGGTTAGGACTAGGCTAAAAAATATATATATCTTTTGGAATTATTAATAATTAGGTAAATGTCTTAAGTTGCCCCACTACTGGTGCCTTTGCCGTAAGTGTAAAAAAAATTATTAGAGTTTTTCATTAAAAATGGTTCTTACACTGCAAATTCTCAAACACAAAAATAAATACATTTTACAACACTTTTTTATCACCAAATTGACAACACATTAATGTGTTGTGAATTAGAAAACTTCATATACAAAATATTTTTTGTGTTGTGATTGTGTTCTTAATATGTTGCAAAAGTGTTGCTATTTAGAAACGTGTTCTTAATATGTTGCAAAAGTGTTGCTATCTAAAAATGTGTTCTAAAATAATCTTGTTAATTGTGTTGTAAATAGTGTTGATGAAAATATTTTCTTACAATAGTGTTGTATTGCACAACACTTTGTTACCAAATTAAAAACACATTCTAAACACCACATAGTTTAGAACACTATAAAACAACACATGTAAAACACTTTCTACATGGTGCCTTTAAAATAGCACGCACACACACATAAAACGTACTATTTATTAAACATTTATAACACAATTTTAAAACGAATGTTTTGAGATGTTTTGAAAACACATTTTCTTCTCTTGTAATTTTTAATAACACTTTTTGCACCATCCTTTATTTGACACAACACATTTGCAACACATTCACAACACAATCGAAAATGATTTTAGTTAGAAGTGTTAATTATTACGTTCAGTTAATGTTGCAAAAGTGTTTCACGAATTTGCAGTGCACCTATGTCCAGGACATCGGAAGAATTTTGTATAACCTGCACTGTAAAAAAAAAAAAAAATACTGCCAGTTTTCCGGTAGGAATCGGAAAAATAGTTGCCTTTATCGTACCGGAATAATTTCCGACCCAGCTCGGAATAAAATCTTTAAAAATAAGGAAATAGTCAGTAAAACGGTATTTTACGGATTTTGTTTCGATTTTACGGATTTTATTCCGAGCTGGGTTGGAAATTATTCCGGTACGATAAGGGTAACTATTTTTCTGATTCCTACGGGAAAACTGGCATTATTTGTTTTACAGTGTAGGTTGGATCTGCTGGTGTTTATACAATTCCACATTATGCGGAGCTCGATCATACTTCGGAAACGGAGATTTTGATAGGATAGTAACATTCATTCACGCTTACAGGATCAGTGTTGCCAGTCGGCTTATTTTTAATTAATCAGATTGCTTGAATGCCATCAATTTTTTTAAAATAGCGTAATTCGCTTTATTTTTAAATAATTTAATCTTATTAAATAAGGTGGATATTTCAAATTTTTAAAAAAGGGGAGGCATTCAAGAAATCTGAATTTAAAAAATGCAGCCAACTGGCAACTCTACACGTGATTAGATAAGAAAACAAAACTTCACAAAATGCACAATATGAACTTTAAAAAGCTCAACGTTTTTCTTAAAAGGCGACAAAGATAATAGTAATACAGATGTTACAATTTAAAAATATACATTTCATTTAAATTTCCCAGTACTTTCGACCTGCAATCCCGTAGCCATCGTTAGGGAATATTTTTTTTTATTACTGTTCCTCTCATTCAGATGCGTCACTTCATTTGAACTTATGTAGAAAAAAATTTTAACTGCTGTTCCATTTATTTTAATAGGCTTTGTTCACCTACGTCACTTTAATTTTAAATGCGTAGCTGTTACATAGTGAAAATTACTTAACTGCTGATCCATTTATTTTAAAACCTCACTTACTTTTTTACTTTTCTAAAAATGAATGTGACGTATTAAAATAAATGGAGCGGCACTTAAATATTTTTCTTTACAAAAGTTTAATCCAATGCACTGCTACCTCTACTTCCAGCTACCCTAATAATTATAGACTTACCCATTTCAAACGAAGTGGTGTATTTGAATGAATGGAATAGCAATTAATAAAAATATTCCATAACGATAGCCGCGAGATTGCAGGCCGAAAGTATTAGGAAATTTAAATAAAAAATATTTTTTAAACTTGTAACATCTGTATTATTATTATCTTTGCCGCCTTTTAAATAATCCGGTGAGCTTTTTAAAGTTCATGTTGTGTATTTTGTGATTAATTCAAGGTGGAATATTGTATTTCGTCTTATGATTTTGTTTACAAAACTTTCACTTTCAAGAACATTCGAAGATATAACTTTATAACTCAGAGTGTAAATAACTGTCTCAAAAAACAAACACAAGTAAAAGAAATTGGTTCATTCAATTATGAAGTTATTTATATTTATAAAATTTACGATAACAATATTTATAAAATTTAAAAATGATTGCATATTTTAGATTTTTTTTTCTTTTTACAACTAAAACTTAGATGTTATTTTTTTATTAGTCTGTTAATTATGTGGTGTATGTTGAACAATCTGCTGACAACGGATTCATTAATTGCATTAATTTTGGCAATTAATTTTATCCTCTGGGTTTACTTTTACAAGATTTCATCAGGGTAATTTAAAACCTTTTTGTGGAGACTTTTGTTATTAGAAATAAATTAAGATGCTGTTTTTGCTGTTACAATAGCTTTTTAATTGAGGATTTTAGCTTAATTGGATTTTGTTCTTTCGAGCAAATTTTTTTCCTTTTTATTTTAAAGTAGGCTAATGTATGTTTAATGATATTTGTTCTTTTACATGATTATGGAGATCTATAATTGTAAAATCTACTAATTTCATTTTAGAAATTTAATCCCTTTTTAAAAATAATAATAGTCTAAAAATACTGTAGAGACAATTTATTATAAAGTAGTTATTATTATTTACTTTTAAAAACTTTGAAATAACAAAAAATATGTGACTTTCTACAGTCTTACTTAGAAAAAGACATCATTCTTCAAAAATGTTTGTGTTTTGGCATTAGTTTCCTTTTATGAATTCTCTTTGTTGCTATTAAAAAAGCATTTTATTAAGTATTTGACATTATATCTTACCCACTAAACGTATATATGTGTGTTACTTTAAAAGAAAAAAAACACCGCTTTCCTGAAAATTAGAAAATATATATGTTTTGTGCGTTTATTAAAGATAAAGTTTTTATTAAATATGTTTCTAAAAGCAATTTGTTTAGTACATTTTATTTATTGTTTTAAGAAACTAGTAAACAAAACGGTACATGCATTCAAATATCTCTATTCAATAATTGAGAATAATGGAACACAAATGAAAGTAGATTAAAAATTAGTCGGATGTGCTACTCCCAATTGTAAAAATACTTGAAAATTCGCTCAGTGCAAAATTAAATGACAGTCTATGCCCATTATGAGGATTCTACAGAGAATCTGATGAGAATCTTCGATGAATTGTGTGCATTTAAAAAGGATATATAAGCATCGCATTTTTCAAAAAAAAAAAAACAAAAAAAAAAACAAAAAAAAAAAAACACTGACTTTCGGTACCCACTCTCTTAGACGTCTGCATCCAAAATTCCCAACCCAAAGAGAATAAAATCGACAACCTTTGGGCAGTATATACTCAAGCCTAACAAGAATTTATTTCTGTGAATGTGTAACAGAATATGAAGTTTGATTAAATTCTGAGCATTAGTTTTTGAGATATAGCTATCGTGAAAACCGTGAAAAATGCAGCATAGTAGTGCCACCTATTTCTATGATTTACATAAAAACCTAATCAGCACCAACTTTTGTCAAGGTCTAACAGAATATGAAGTTTGATGAAATTCCGTGCATTAGTTCTTGATATGACTACCTCTAAAATCGTGTAAATCCTGAAAAATGCAGCATAGCAGTGCCACCTTTTGCCAGATTTACCCCAAAACATAATCATCATCAACTTATGTAACGTCTAACTAAAAAGGACGTTTGATGACAATCCGTGCATTAGTCATTGAAATAGAGCTATTGCGGAAATCCTAAGAAATGCAACATAGCAGCGCCACATGTCGGGCGATTTAGATCACAACCTAATCAGCAACAACTTATGTCAACATCTAAATGAATCTGAAGTTTGCTGAAAATTGGTGAATTTGTCCTTGAGACTGCGGAAATCGTGAAAAATGCGGCATTTAAATGCCACTTGTTTGGCTATTTACACCAAAAACTAATCAGTACCAATTTTATATCAAGGTCTAACTGAATCTAGAGTTTTATTTTATTCTGTGCATCAGTTTTTGAAATACAGCGTCCACAAAATATATTTCTCATACAGACAGAAAGACTCACAGACAGACATTTTCTAAAAACAGTCAAATCGTGCTCAGGATCTTCTAAAAAGTCGAAGAAATTTTCGAAATTCCTCACGAATCCAATCTTTTCTTCTTGTAAAGATAGAAGAAAGATTATAGAGATTTTAAACGTCATACTTTGAGGGTAAAACAAGTAATCTGTAAGAGAATAAATAATCATTGTTTAACGTCTGATATCCAATTTAAAAATAAAAAATATATTACAATTCATCAGACATACAAGTAAAAATTACATAAATACATTTAATACAATTAAAAAATAAACGTTTCGAGCTAAATTTTAGCACCTCATCAGTGCAATAAATAACATTCAAATGACAGAAAACTATATATCATGTTTACAGTTAAAAATTACCAGCAGTTAAAATTAAATAAAGTATAAAAATTTCAAACAACTGAGTATTCAGGAGGAAGTGCACAAGTAGAGTTTTTCTGGAATGTGTGTTCACTCGTAAGCAAACGTCGCCGATAAATGAATCATGTGCACTTCCTCCTGAATACTCAGCATTGTTTTGAAATTTTTATACTTTATTTAATTTTAACTGCTAGTAATTTTTAACTGTAAACATGATATATAGTTTTCTGCCATTTGAATGTTATTTATTGCACTGATGAGGGGCTAAAATTTAGCTCGAAAAGTTTGCTTTTTAATTGTATTAAATGTATTTATGTAATTTTTACTTGTATGTCTGATGAATTGCAAAATATTTTTTATTTTTAAATCTGTAAGAGAGTTTCATGCTCTATTCTATGGAGCCGAAACATGAGCCATGAAAGCCGCGCAAAAGAGGAAATTTCTTGCGAAAGAATGAGAAGATAGAAGAAAGGTAGAAAGATAGAAGAAAGATTATAGAGATTTTAAACTTCATACTTTAGGGGTAAAACAAATAATCTGAAAGAGAGTATCATGCTCTATTCTATGGAGACAAAATATGGACCATGAAAGCAACGTAAAAG
The DNA here is from genome assembly GCA_963932465.1 of Maratus speciosus. NCBI lineage: Eukaryota > Metazoa > Arthropoda > Arachnida > Araneae > Salticidae > Maratus > Maratus speciosus. The sequence continues at coordinate 388,847,153 of OZ010786.1, forward strand.
AGGAAATTTCTCGCGAAAGAGTGAGAAGATAGAAGAAAGATAGAAAGATAGAAGAAAGATTATAAAGATTTTAAACTTCATATTTTGGGGGTAAAACAAATAATCTATAAGAGAGTATCATGCTCTATTCTATGGAGCCGAAATATGGGCCATGAAAGCAGCGCAAAAGAGAAAATTTACTGCGAAAGAATGAGAAAGACTGCTAGAAGTTGAACTAGAATTACTAGCATCTAAATTATCTGCATAAAAGGAAAAAAACAGAAATCCAAATTATTATATAAATAAAAATTAACATCATTAATTGTATAGAAGAGTATTCCCTAGTTGGGATACGTGCACTTAGATGCGGCAGACCTGTTGTAGGTACGCGAAAATAATATCGGTAATAGCAAAAATCACAAAAATAGTTCCAGGGCCTGACTAATGCAGGGGCAGTTATCCCAGGGCACCACATTTATGAGCCCCCTATGGCCCTAATCAGGAATTTTGTTAAAAAGGTGCCCAACACTTAAAATAGCTAAATTTTAACCAAATTTTTACATTTGCAAAGATTTGGGAAGGAAGTGCAACCCTCGCCGTCCAGAAGAATCACTGAAAGACCTGTATTTACACTTCAAAAGCTCACACAAGCGCTTATATCCCCCCCCCCCAAAAAAGCAATTTAACAAATTACAACGACCATTTGGAAAATGATTTTTTCAAAGACTAAAATTTAAGATATAAAAAATCGCGCGGAGTTGATCATACATTACGTACGCCATGAATTAAACATTTATAGTGTTATTACACGTAAAAATAGCAAGCGACAAAAATCACCTGCGACTCCTCAGATTTCCTGAAACTGATGGTGTTATTACACGAGGAGTCAAAGTCGTTTGAAATTCCATGCGTCTCCATGTTATTCCTATGGCTCCAGCAGAGTCGCTTCGAAGGCAAACAACTTTTTTTCTGTCGGCGAGTCTTTGACGCCTGAAACGAAGCGAGTCGCCAGTAACAGCCAATCAAATACTTGGAAATCTGACGATGGAAAAGCCTTTTCCCGAACAGCCAATGAAATGCTTGGATAATACGTAAGTTTCAGGTGGATAACACATAAGTTTCAGGAAATCTGACGAGTCGCAGGCGATTTTTGTCGCTTGCAATTTTTACATGTAATAACACCATTACATATTATCCACCTGAAACTTACGTATTATCCAAGCATTTCATTGGCTGTTCGCGAAAAGGCTTTACCATCGTAGAAATCTGACGACCAATTTTAAATAAAATTTCATTCTTAAACTTTTAAACATCCCAAAATATTACTTTTTACACCGTCGTATAGAGAAAAAAAATGTATTTTTAAATGCAATTTGTTTGAAAGCTGTATCTCAATTTGTATCTGAGTTATTAATTTTTTTGTAGTTTTTATTACTTTTTTGCCATAGTGGCAACAGAAGTATCCATCTCTGTTGAAAGTAAAGGGAAATACAGATTACTGTATAGACCAATCAGAAAACGAATAAAATGCGGATTCAACCAATAAAACGCCTCAGATATCTTTTTGATTTCCTACCCTGACAGAGAACAATAACCATTTTTCCAAATGGTTAAAAAAGACTAGAAAACAGAAATTCTGCTTTTTCAGAATTTAGTGTCGCCCCCCGATGAAAAAAAATATGTATATAAATATAGATATTGCAAAACATATTTCTCTTTTAAGACTTCAGACACACGCTTTTATTTTATATAAAATGACGTCATTCGCATTCGCCAGAATTCCTCATTCATGATCCAGTCTTAATCAACATCTACAGTAAAGTATGCATATGACGTCATTATCGCAGAATAATACACAAATCCAGCAAAAAGCGATGTCGTCATTCAAGAAATTCGATGAAAAAAAATCGGCTACTTAATAATTCATATGCCTTCATTTGTTTGCAACATTAATTTAGATACTTATAATTAAATATAGTTTATAATAGCTCCATGTTTTATCAGAAATCATTCACTCATATTTTTTCAAAATAGCACAATTTTAATTACATTTTTATTTTCTTCTATCTTTACAAGAAGAAAGTATTGGGTTGGGTTGATTGTTGACGGCCGATTATCTACTCGTGGGATATAGGCCCTAGAGGGAGTGCCCTTCGTGGGGGTCTTTCTAAGGGAACCTAACCCGTATTTACGCATGGAAAATCCAAGGCTTCGAAGAAAACCACGAAAACTCCGAAACGGTTAGGCCGACGGGCGCGATTGGGTTCGAACCCAGCACCTCCCGTCTACCAGCTTCGAGAGCAGAACCACTCAGCCACTGGTGGGGCGAAGAAAGTATTGGATTCGTGAAAATTTTCGACTTTCGGTTTTCGACGGATTTATACGTTTTAGGGGTCAGAGATTCCGAAAAACATATTTTTACAAAATGTCTGTCTGTATGCGACACAAATTTTGTGGGCGCTCTACCTCAAGAACTAATACACGGAATTTAATAAAAATTCCTATTCCGTTAGTTGCCGATATAAATTGGAACTGATTAGTTTTTGATGCAAATCGCACAACAGGTGGCGCTGATATGCAGCATTTTTCACGATTTCCACAATAGCTCAATCTCCAGAACTAATGCACGGATTTTCATCAAACAGATTCAGTTAGTCCTTGATATGAAGTGACGTTTTATATAGTTTGGAGTAAATCGCTCAAAAGATGTCGCTTCTATGCTGCATTTTTTGCGATTTCAGCAATAGAAGCAATCTGATAAAAGCAATAGCAATCTGAAGATCTAATGCTTGGTTTTTCAACAAACTTCAGATCCAGGTATACCTTGTTATAAATTACTGCTGTTTACGTTTTAGTGCAAATCGCTCATCGGGTGGTGCTGCTGTGCTGCATTTTTCAGAATTTCCACTATAGCTCTATCTCAATCGCTAAAGCACGAATTTTCATCAAACTTCAGATTCAGGTGTACCTTGATATCAATTGCTGTTTATGTTTTTGTGCAAATCGCTCAACAGGTAGCGCTGCTATGCTACATTTTTCCGAATTTCCGCTATAGCTCTATCTCAAAAACTAATGCACGAATTTTCATCAAACTTCAAATTCAGATATACTTTGATATGAATTGGTGCTAAATTGATGTAATTTCTTGTACTATTTAAATGATTTAATTGACGTGATTTATATAGAGTAAAGTTTTGTGATGGCCACAACATACTAGTTTTCACTTATTATAGGAAAATGGCATCGAAAAGATATTAATAAGGTCTACTATTTTTCAACTATTTTTCCTTTACTTTCTACAGAAATGGAATACTTCAATTGCCAACTTAAAAAAAAAAAAAAAAAAAAAAAAAATCGTTAAAAACTACAAAAAAATTAAAACCTCAAAAATAACTTGAGATGCAGTTTCCAAATAAATTGCATTTAAAAGTACTTTTTTTCCCTATATGACGGTATGAAATTTGAAAATGTGCAATATTTAGAAGTTAAAAAAAATTGTAGTAGAGATTATATCGTACAATGATATTTCTGCAATGTTTTACGACTGGCTTTATATAACATAACGTCCTTACTTTCTTCTATCTTTACAAGAATAAAGTATTGGATTCGTGAAAATTTTCGACTTCCGGTTTTGGACGGATTTACACATTTTAGGGGTCAGAGATCTCCCAAAACATGTTTTTACAAAGTGTCTGTCTGTGACTCTGTCTGTCTGTATGTGACACAAATTTTGTGGGCGCTCTATCTGAAGAACTAAAGCATGGAATTTAATAAAAAATTATATTCTGCCAGTCCCTGATATAAGTTGGTGATGATTAGTTTTTGGTGTAAGTCGTCCAACTGGCGGCGCTGTTATGCTGCATTTTTCACGATTTCCGCAATAGCTCTATCTCAAGCACTAATGCACGGATTTTCATAAAACTTCAGATTCAGTTAATTATTGATATGAGTTGGTGCTGTTTATGTTTTGGTGTAAATCGCCCAACAGATGGCGCTGCTATGCTGCATTTTACAAGATTTACACGATTTCCGCAATAGCTCTATCTCAAGAACTAATGCACGGATTTTCATCAAGTTTTAGATTCAGTTAGTCCTTGATATGAAATGATGCTGATTACCTGCTGGTGTAAATCGCCCAATAGGTGGCACTGCTATGCTGTATTTGGCACGATTTTTTCAATAGCTCAATCTCAAGCACTAATGCACGAATTATCATCAAACTTCAGATTCAAGTATTGATTGATTAATATTTCTGCTGATTATGTTTTGGTAAAACCGCCCAACAGGTGGCGCTGCTATGCTGCATTTGTCATGACTTCTACAATAGCTCTATCTCAAGAACAAATGCACGGATTTTTCAAATAACTTCAGATTCAGTTAGACGTTGACACAAGTTAATGTTAATTACGTTTTGGTGCAATCAGGGAATAGATGGCACTGCTATGCCGATTTTTTAACGATTTTCGCAATAGATCAATCTAAAAGCTAATGCACGGAATTTCCCCAAATTTCATATTCAGTCATACGTTGACATAAGTTGATGATGATTAGGTTCTGGTGTAAATCACCCAATCGGTGTCGCTGCTATGCTGGAGTTTTGCTGGATTTACACGGTTTCAGCGATAGTCATATCTCAAGAACTAATGCTCCGAATTTCATCTTTTTAGAATCCTCATGATGAGCATAGATTGCCATTTAATTTCGGCACTGCGATAGCGAATTTGTTAACCTGTATGAAATAGAAGAAAGTTTTGGGATTGGTACATCCGACTAGTTTTTTAGTAATTGCTGGCATAAAGAGAAAAGCTTATAAAAAAATATGCATTTTCATTCCCGACAGATAAAAATTTCCCAGAATCACTGTGCATTGTTAAAGGAAAGATACTGCTTACTGGCAGCATGAACCTCTATTTATTAATGTGTCATTTAGAGATAAAACATCCGATTTATAAACAAGAGGATGTTAGTTTTTTTCAATGATTTAAAGCAATGAGAATACGGTTGAAGCATCGTACAGAATACGTTTTCGTGTTGGGTATAACCGATAAAAATCATACAATTGCTAAAAATTTGATATCCTTGTATCGAAAATGCTGTTCAATGTATGGTCGATGGAAAAAATTAAAATATTTATTTCTGAAACTAAAATGTCCACTTGCTTCTTTAGTGGTCTAAAGGCAAATAATGCTATAGCAATTTTCAAAGTGTTTGACAAAATTGAGTCTGATTAGGAAATTAGATTTTGAGGACTGTTGCAAGAAACGACCAACCAGAAATTTTGAGACACTTGGAAGTTTTTTACCTTGAAACGAGTAAAAATTGTCGAAATAAGGGAAATGTAGTATAATGGCTCACTTAAAAGGACTTGAAATGGCGTGCAAAAAATATTTTCTGTAGCAGAATCACGAAATAACTAGATTTAAAACCCATTCAACGATTTACTCTTTCAACAAGCTTTTTCAAAAAGAAAATTTGAGTGAACTTTCGACTCATTGTTTTTTTTAACTAACAAATAGCGAACGACTAACTGATTTTTTAAAAAAAATTGCCTGTGTAGTAGTAACAGGAGAGTACTTAGAACTCAATGATAAATCAAGAAAATATTTGTTGCAATACCGACAAAATTACCAACGATTAAACTTTAGCATGAAAAACTATAAATACATAAAAACACATAAAACACTTGTATACTGAGAGGGTTTTATAAAGATGATTTGAGATTTATCAAAGATGAAACTTTTTGAAATATGACATGAGAAAGCATTCTTTAAAATATTTTGTTCTTATTTGTTTTAAGGAACTTAGTGCGTTCCAGACATTAACCCTTGATTACTATCCTTGCATATCTAAGATACAGTGGCTTTTCTTCTGACTGAAAAAACTTTTATGAAAACGCGAATTAGGTATAATTATTTTTTTAGCTCACAGGCTATCAAAGCCTGAGAGCTAACGTGTCCGTAGGTTTTGTATGTACAGTCGTGGAAAAAAAAAGTAACCCCCCCCCCCTACTAACTTCTCAACAAATTATCGTAGACGAAAGTTACCGGTACCGAACGATTGGAAATAAAGTCTACTTTTAAATGATGTACGTAACGCGATAACTCTTGATAGAAATATCCAATTTGCTTCAGATTTTGTATATAGGATAATCTGATGAAGCACTTCCCTGAGTAGTTTTGGGGTTTAATTGGCTAAATATAAAGGGGGGGTATCAATCCCCCTTAATTTAGATAAATGGGTTTTTCATGCAGAATTATCCGATTTGCTTCAAATTTAGTACACCGGTTTATTTGATAAGGCGCTTCCTTGATTATTTACCGTTTTGCTCAAAAAGTGTGAGTTCTATTTTATGAATAATAGACATAAATAATAGTATAAATACAATTAGTGCGAATAGCCCGTGAGATCAATGACATCAATTTAACTGGGCACTTTTCTTTTTTCTTTTATTATTATTAAATGCAAAAAAAAAAAAAAAAACATACATTTCTAGTTAATTACTACATTTCTCTGAAATACAGCTGCATAACGTGTATAAATATGGAAATTACGTCATGTGATTCCACAGCCACAACGAAGCAATAACGTAAGTTATCAAGTGTAAACATTAGAAATACTTACACTTACAAAATCTTCGAAATCTTTTGCAAATCATCAAGAAAAAGAGCTTTAGAAATCGGTAGTTTTAAAGTACGTTACGAAAGCAACAAAATGACAAAGAACGGGGAGAAAATTTTAAAATAAATATTTAATAGGATAGGATAATTTAATAGGATTTATAACTTTTAATGTCATGCTTTAAATATTTGCAAAAATGGAACCTACATTATCCTTTCTACATCCTTTTCCTCTTTCCTTCCGTTTCCTCTTTCAACCCCATTCACCATTCATTTTTTTCCCTTTTTCCCCTGCTACCTGATCTCAAACTTTTAAATAAGGGGTGATCAGAGTAGCAGAACATTAGAATTCTGCTTTAAACAGCAGTATGATATCATTGTTGTAAGTTTTTTTTTTCAGCTTTGAAAATATATTCCACATTTTTCTCCTTAATTCATGATTTTTGTGTCGTCATATTAGTGTCGTCAGTTTCAATATTTTAAAATGCTGTTTTAAAATAGTCCTCAACATTTTTTATTTTTGTTTTTCATTTGTTTAAATATTTAAAGTCAATGTTTAATCTTAGTATATAGTACTTTATCGCTAAAATTAATTTTGCTGCATATGTCAACATAATTATGAATGTGTATTTTATTATATTTTTGACTTGCTTTTGCGGAGTTATTTTTAATACAGTTAATCACTCTTTGGCAATAGAAAATAGTTTTTATTCCCCTTCAAATGGATTTACAATTATTACATGTGATGCATGCACTTTTGGTGCGTATACAAGTAAGTTCTCCTTAAAGCGCATACTCAAAATATTTTGAAAAAAAAAATAGCTAATGAAACTACTTATCTGTGTAATAAAGATTCAGTCAAATTTAGAGGCCGAATGCCAGTAGAAAGTCTGTAAAAAAAAAAAAAAAAAAATACTTTCGAATATTTGGCACGAAAAGACAAACACGCATTGTGATTTAGCGAGCAGCATTTTTCTTCGCCAAACGCATACTATTTTAATGCATCTGAAAATTCTTCTAAAAAAATATTCCAATGCGCGGTAATTAATGAATTTAAACTTAAACAATGAAATAGGTTATTATTTTTTCTATAATATATATAATCTATAAAAGTTGCATGTTCCTGAAGTTATTTAATTTTACGCGGTTCCACTGACTGGATAAGTTTGAATGTATCTTAAAAGTAACTGCCCGATTAAGAATGCTATCGTTATACATTTCGACATCGAATAAGTTGTTTCTATGGCAGCATGACTGTTCTCATGTTGTCTCCGGCACTAACAATATCAAAGTCAAATTAATGGTGCTCAGAATCCGATCTTAATTTTGATTTTGAAGCTATTGTAATCAATTTAAATTTTTCTCTAAACAGTCGTTAAACGATAGTTAAATTGCATTATGGATACATTTAAATGTATGGTGACAAAACCATGGTTATAAAACTGTATTTATTTAAGTTAAACTTACTGAAATTAGTTCAGTATGAAAAGCAGAAAAAGTTTTTCCTTAAGGTGGTAGGATACGTTTGAACACGTCAAAAAAGGAAAAAATATCACTATGTTCCAAGTTTCAAACTTGTGTAATAAGTCAAAAATAAAAATCAAACTTCATTTAAATATAAAGCTTATATTTAAATTTATATAAAAATATATATATACTTGTATATTCGTAAATAAATATTGATATAATAAGTTAAAAATACATATGAGTATAATTAATATATTAATATATTAATTATCATATGTAATCTTAACATGTAGTCTTAATAAAACTGCCTTAACTATGGGAATTTTTTGATGCGGTTTTTTGCATATTGTTCAGAAATGATTAAGAAATCAAAATATGTATACAATTTTTTTTCGAAAATTTTGAAGGTTTAAGGGTATCTTACCCCCATAGAGTATATTTATCATAAGAGCTTATTTTAAAATTTCATTGTGTCGCTAACCAACGATAAATCAAAAAAAAAAGAAAAAAAAAAAAGAAAAAAGAAACTCCGCGAAATTTTTACTATTTTTTTACAGACGCTCGTCGAGGTTGTGTAGAATTTTTTTTATAAACATGTATGTCCTCACGAGAAGAACATTCTGTATATTTTTTACAAAATTTTCTCACTATGCGCTTATGTAGACCTTGCTTGTTTGTACCAGATTACAGCCTTTATAAGAGGTGGTATAGAGCATACAAGAAATAAGTTTTGTATACACTCTCAAAAATAATTTACTTAAAAATGAGAACTTCCATGTACTCGTATTTTTTTAAGTACAATTGTTTCAAAAAGAAGTACATTGTTAAAAATAATCTACTTAAAAATGAGCATTTCTATGTACTCATATTTTTTAAGTACAATTGCTTCAAAAAGGAGCATTAATCTACTTAAAAATGAAAATTTCTTTGTACTCGATTTTTTTAGGTACAATTAATTCAGAAACGAGTACATGATACTTTGAAGTTGTATATACTTATACTTGATTTATAAATGTATGCAGAAATGAATACATATATTATGTATTTCAAAGTCTTAATATACATGTTTAAATCCTATGTGCTCAAAAATATAAGTTTTCTGATAAACCCTTTTGTAGAGAATTTGAAGAAAGAAATCCTTGAAATTTTCTTAATTTTATTTCACAACACAAAAACAAGTCTTGACATTCACGAAAACTTAACACACAATGAAACATACAGTTCTGGTTTCAGAATCAAATTTCTCTAGTTAAAATTAACACTCTAATTAGTATGCTTTCATCACATGAAAGCCTTAAATTACATTATAAAAATATATCCCCTGCCTCAACTGGGTGCAGATAATTAAATAGAATAAAGAAAGACAATAATGCAGCAGGAGCAACATTCTCCATGCCACACTCTCAGTAAACCAAACATCAACTCACTGATGATGTCATAATTAAGATTTCACAACAGCACAGAATGCATAGTGCTGCCATCTGTCAACAAACAGAATAACTAAACCTTAAATTTGATTTCTAATCAGTTTAGCACTGAACATACTCCCACCCATCAAGAAGCTATTCTTGATGCAAAGGAAGTAAACAAAGTTTTACAATAGGTCTTTTAAAAATACCCCTAGCGGTTTTAACAGTTACTACACGGACTATACCATCCTTACCTGGATGAATTTCAATAATTTTGCCTAATGGCCAAACAGAAGGAGGAACATTATCCTCTTTCAAAATTACTACATCATTTTCTTTAACATTTTCAGTATTTACTCTCCATTTTTTTCTATTTTGCAGAGTACTCAAATAATCAATACTCCACCTTTTCCAAAAACATAATTTCAATTTTTGTACAATATCCCAACGAGATCGTAAAGACAAATTTTCCTCATTTAAAGGTTCAGCTGGGGAAGTTATGACATCACCAGTTAAAAAATGAGATGGAGTCAATATATTTATACCTTCTGAATTGTTATCACTATCAATTGCCACTAATGATCTAGAATTCAAGATAGCTTCAATTTGAGTTAAAAATGTATAAAGTTCTTCAAAAGTTAAATTAGTATTTCCAATTACACGTTTGATATGAAATTTTACAGAACGAACAGCGGCTCCCCACAGTCCACCAAAATGCGGACTCACTGGAGGAATCATATGCCACTCAATGTTTCTTTGAGACAAAAAATAACAAATTTTTTCATTTCTTTCAATTGAACAAATAAATTTATATAAATCTGAGAGTTGCCTTTTAGCACCTACAAATGTTGTGGCATTATCACTATACACATGTTGAGGAGCTCCTCTTCGAGAGCAAAATCTGTTTAATGAAGCAATAAATGCCTCGGAGGTTAAATCACTCACCAACTCTAAATGTAGAGCTTTAGTTGCAAAACAAACAAATAGAACAATATAGCATTTAGTAGTTTTCGCTCCTCTACCTCGATATTTCAAAATATTAATAGGCCCTGCATAATCGATTCCACATGCAGAAAATGGCCTGTTAGGAGTGACTCTGTTAAGAGGAAGATCTCCCATTAACTGTTTGGAAGAAGCTGCTCTATATCTACAGCAGGTAACACATTTATGAATACAATTTTTAATTATCTTCTTGGCACGTACAATCCAATAACTCTGTCTAATGATACCCATTAATAAATTTAACCCAGCATGAAAATGCATAACATGAAAATATTTAACAATTAACACACTTAATTTATGTTGAGTTGGCAAAATGACAGGATGTTTTGCATTGTACTGGAGGGGTGAATTTCTCAGCCTACCTCCCACCCTAAGTAAACCATCACTATCAATAAAGGGACAAAGTGAAAAAAGAGAACTTTTTTTAGAAACTGGTCTGTTTGATCTAATACAACTAATTTCATCTGCGAAATATAGCTGCTGAATATAAGAAATAATCAAATTACCTGAATGTCTTCTTTCATTTGTCGATAAAGGAAGAAATTTACCTTTACTCAAAGGACTGGTGTTCATTTTGCCAACTATCTGTTTGCAATTTCTCACAAACCTAATACAAAAAGCTAAAACATCAACAATTTTAGTAAAAGAAGAATATTTTTCAAAAAGTAAATCAATCAAAGAATTATTCACAGTTACTGGAAAACAAAATTTAGAGTTCTTTTTCTCTTTATTTAAAGTGTCTAAATTAGTTTTTATTTGAGGTTGTTCAGGCCAATGTTCTTGACTTAAAGAAAGCCACTTTGGGCCCTCCCACCATAGGAAACAATCAGGAATATCCTTAGGAGATAAACCTCTAGAAGCAATGTCAGCTGGATTTTCCTTGCCTGGAACATACCTCCAACAGTCAGATGGAACAGAGTCTAGAATTTCTGAGGTTCTATTGGCCACATAAGGTTTCCAACACCTAGGATGAGATGACAGCCATGATAGAACTACTTGCGAGTCGGTCCAAGCATAAAACTTAATAATGAAGGTATTCAAAATAGTCACTAATGCAGAATACAGTTTGGAAAGTAGTAAAGCACCATTGAGCTCAAGCCTTGGAATGGAAACTGATTTAAGGGGTGCTACCCTGCTTTTAGCAACTAAAATGGTCACCTTTGACTTCACTTCACCAGGTTGAACGACATATATGATGGCGGCATATGCTGATTCTGATGCATCGCTAAATCCATGTAAAATGAGCTCTTTACTGGAAACTTGGATCCATCGGGGAATTTTAATAGAGCAAACTTGTTCAAATTCCTCTTGGAATTTCTTCCAATTTGCTTGGAAATTTTCGGGAAGAGCAGTATCCCAGTCTAACTTCATCAACCATAATTGCTGGTAAAACATTTTTATAGAGACAGTACATGGAGCCAAAAATCCTAATGGATCAAATAATTTGGCAGATTGTGAAAGAAATTTTCTTTTAGTTATGTTATCATCAAATTGTAAATTAACTTTAAAGACAAAAACATCGTTTGATGAATCCCAGATAAGCCCTAAAGCTTTGGAACAGTCATTAGGATGAATTTCTAAGTTTGTTGACTCAAGAGAATTCGAAGATAAATGATTCACTACATCAGAAGAATTAGATCTCCACTTCCGTAAATGAAAACCTCTATTTTCTAAAGCCAGTGAAAGTTTCTCAACCATTTTAATAGCTTCTTCGCTTGAGATTGCACCGGACATACAATCATCAACATAGAAACTATCTTTAATTATTGAAGCTGTTACAGGATCATTCTTTTCAATATCCTTTCCAATTTGAAATAGGCAACGAGTAGCTAAAAATGGAGCTGATGATGTACCATATGTAATAGTTCGTAGCCTGTATTCCTTTATAGCTGAGTATGCTGAGTCACGCCAAACAATACGCTGTAAATCTTGATCTTCTGGAGCAATCAAAACTTGTCTATACATCTGCTGAATATCAGCGGTAAAAGCAATAGGATTTGCTCTAAATCTTATCAAAATGGTAAAAAGATTTGGTTGTGGAATTTGTCCAACAGCTAAAACAGAATTTAACGAATTAGCATTAGGAGGTTTGCATGAACCATCAAACACCACACGTAACTTTGTTGAAATAGAGTCGCTTTTTATAACAGAATGATGCGGAAGATAATATACTTTGTTGCTTGCAGGATTTGAGTTTTTGTCGATAAGTGTCATATGACCAAGGTCTTCATATTGCTTCATAAAATTTCTATACTCATTTTCAAAATTTTTATCAAATTGAAATTTTCTCTCCATAGCAAACAAACGTGACACTGCCATGGATTTAGAATCGCCTAATGACATCACATCTTTATAAACTGGCAATTTAACTTCAAATCTACCTTCTGGTGTTACCTTGTAAGTTGAACAAAAATGTTGTTCACAAAATTCTTCTTCCTCAGACAAATGGGGTTTATTAACATCTATTTCTTCTGCTTGTCAAAATTTTTGTAATAATAGATCAACATTGGATTCGTTTTCAACACTAAGAAAATGAGATTGAATACTAGAAGAATATTTACATTTAGGTTCCAATTTTCCGGCTACCACCCAACCAAACATAGTGTTTTGGGCAATTGGCTCATTCTCGGTATTAACAATTCTACCATATCTTAAAATAGTAAAGAAACAGTCAGATCCCAAAATAATATCACATTCTTGTGGTTTCATGAAATCTTCATCTGCTAACGTAATATTTTTATGATACGCTATATTTTTCGTATCAAGTAATTCCGCAGGTAATTGAGATGTCACTTTAGGCAGGATGTATGCCTGAACCTTTAAGGACTCATTAGAAAGCTTTGAACCAACTGTAAGAGTTACTGAACCACAAGTTTGTCCAGCCAATACTCCAGCAATTCCATTTAATCGAATTCTGTCATTCTTTCTTTTTAACCCTAAAGTTCTTACGACATTTTCACTAACAAAAGAACATTCCGAACCAGAATCGAGTAGAGCTCTAAAAGAGTGAGGTTTATTTTCATTATTATATAAGAGAACTTTAGCAGTAGGTAGGAAAGAAACACATTTTGAATTATTGAAAGAAGCACTAGAATTAATTTGTAATTCGTGAGATGTTGACTCCTGTACAAATTCTTTATTTGAATGGTGGTTTTTATTCTCAGATGAATTTGGAAAAACTTTATTTTCAAACTTAGCAGTGCAAGCATTATTCCTTTTATTCTCTTCATGTAAGAGTGTATTATGTTTACTTTCACATTTAAAGCATTTCAAATGAGAATTTGGACATTCCTTAACTTTATGAGAGTTTAAACATAAAAAGCAACAGTTATTACGCTTAATAAAGTTCTTTCGAGCAACAACATCCATGGATTTAAATTTAACACATTTATAGAGCGGATGTATTCCTTGACACTTTAAGCACACCTTTGATTGCTTATCATTAGAACTGTACTTGGAACCAACAAAATTTGAACTTTTGGAATGTTTCACATCACTTTCATTGTTAGAGATGAGCTCTAAAGAAGAACATCTTACACTTAAGAAATCAAAAAATTCTTTCAAAGTGGGAAATTCATTTTCTGTACTTTCAATGGACCAAAGTCTTCGACTTTCCGGATCAAGTTTTTGAAATAACAAATATATTAACCATGGGTCTCTATTTGTAGCTTCATCACCAACAGCTTTCAAACCCCTAATAACTTCATCACTAGTATTCAGCAAATTTCTTATATTTATGCTATTAGGATGCAGAACTGATTTTTGTTCTAAAAATAATTTAATCAAAGAATTAACAATTTGTTTCTTTTTATCATATCGATTTAACAACTTTTCCCAAGCTTCTTGATAAGATTCATTAGAAAGGGGAATATGCTTAATTAATGTAGCTGGTTCTTCAGAAAGTAACCCTTTAAGATACTGGAATTTCTGAATGTTACTTAAACATACTTGTGAATGGACAGTGGAAACAAACATATCCTTAAAATTTGTCCATTCTGAAAACTTTCCAGAAAATACTGGAATATTCAATTTTGGTAGTCTAATATTACATTGATTAGGAATAGTAACAGAAGAACCTTGCACAGAATTGTGGGTTGCAACATTAACAACTTCTGAAGGATTCAAAGAATCTAGTTTGTTTTGATATTTAGTTTTTAACTGAAAATACCTGTCTTCAAATTCTGCTAATTCAGAATCATCATCATTTAAACAAGAATCTAATCTTAAGAACTCTTTAAGTAAATCATCTAATCTTTGTAATCTAATCAAAATTTCATTCTTAGTATTCACATTATCAAAACTATTCTCTAATCTATTTACAGAGCCTTTCACCCTACCTCTCTCAATTTTAATTTGAGCAGATTTTTTCTCATAATCCTCCATTTTATACAATAACTTATAAGCAGAATAATTTCCAAAATAAAATTAATCAGATAACTTGAAAACAAAACTAATCAAAATTACTTCAAAATCAAAAGTAATCAGAATTGCTTCAAAACAAAACTAATCAAATTAAGTTAAAAAAACAGAAGTAAATGAATTAAATTCAAAAACAGAACAAATCAGATTCAAAAACAGAACTACTATAAAATGTTCATAATTATTCTTTCATACAAACAATAGAATTTTCTGTTCTCAAATGTGCATAAAATTAAAAATCTTCAAAATTCTTCAATGTAAAATAATAATTCACCATAATAATTAAATATTCAAATATTTCAAGCAAATAAATCATAATGTTCTTGAGAACAACAAGTAAATAAATCATAATAATCTTGAGAACAATTTTCTTTTTCAAGAACTATCAAAACATAATATTGTAGAATACTATTTTTTCTTATTTTATCAATTCAATAAAGAAGATACCAGATTGTTCTCATATTCTAAAATAATATCTTGCTAAATGCAACTTCAGTAGAAAAATTAAGTTTTAGCATCAAAGAACAATTTCAAAACAAAGCAAGTACTCACATATCACGCCTAAGTGCCTCCAATTTTCTTTATGTAGAGAATTTGAAGAAAGAAATCCTTGAAATTTTCTTAATTTTATTTCACAACACAAAAACAAATCTTGACATTCATGAAAACTTAACACACAATGAAACATACAGTTCTGGTTTCAGAATCAAATTTCTCTAGTTAAAATTAACACTCTAATTAGTATGCTTTCATCACATGAAAGCCTTAAATTACATTATAAAAATATATCCCCTGCCTAAACTGGGTGCAGATAATTAAATAGAATAAAGAAAGACAATAATGCAGCAGGAGCAACATTCTCCATGCCACACTCTCAGTAAACCAAACATCAACTCACTGATGATGTCATAATTAAGATTTCACAACAGCACAGAATGCATAGTGCTGCCATCTGTCAACAAACAGAATAACTAAACCTTAAATTTGATTTCTAATCAGTTTAGCACTGAACACCTTTTCTTATACCGAATTGACAGTAGGGTTGGTTGGTTGTATTTATGACGGCCAATTATCTGCACGAGGGATATAGGCCCAGGGGGGGAGTGCCCTTCGTGGGGGTCTTTCTAAGGGAACCTAACCCGTATTAACGCTTGGAAATCCAAGGTTCGAAGAAAACCACGAAAACTCCGAACGATTAGGCCGACGGGCGCGATTGGGATTGAACCCAGCACCTCCCGTCTACCAGATTCGAGAGCAGAACCTCTCAGCCACAATTGACAGTAGGGATTGCCATGCTTTTATTTATAGATATGTCTAACTTTGTTATAATTTTTAATTTATAATACACACTTTTCCAATTTATTTACAATTTCATTAGAAATGTTAAAGAAGAAAATTTAGTTTAAAAATTGTTTTATTAGAAATCAGAATATTTAAGAAAGGGAAAAATTCATCTCTGCTGTTAGCGATCTTCCGTCGCTGATTCATAAAAGGTGTCATTTGTAAGCCGCTGGTAACTGCTCTTATAGCACAGTCAGTACAATACTAATCTCTCGCCTAGAGGGCTCGGGTTCAAATCACGGGGCGGTTCATGCACAAAGTTTCAAGAATTAAAGTAGTAAATTCGTTGTTCTTTACTCCAAAAATTGTAGTTCTTTGCATTTAAAAATGGCGTCGGTTCTCTGTAATTTCGCTTTTTTTTTTCCCTATAGTGTATGTATATTTCTATACATACTTATTTTCGAGTCCCTGTATGTACTAAAAAAAAATGTGTAGATGCGTTTTTCAAATTTAAGAGTTAAGTACTCGGAGCTATTTTAAGATCGGGAAGTGCTCAATAATTAGTACAATTTACTTATTTTTAAGAATAGTGTTTTAACAGTGTAGGAGTCAAGGGTCGCAATATATCATTTAGTTAAAATTAAATGGTGCTTCGCTTCAATCCGAGCCCGGATTTTTGCCCATAATTTTATTAATTATAAAGATAGTATTTCAATGATATTTACAATGTCATTAACTTAATGTGTGCAACATGCGATGGAATTACAAAAAGTGCTATAAATACACATTAATTCGGTCGATGCATTCTCTTGAGGGAAGACAAGACTGGGTGCAATCCTATGGGAAATATGCAAGTTTTAAGACCCATTTCCTCGGAAACTACCCAATCGATTTTCATGAAATTTGGAATCCATGTTCACTGGATAATGTTCAAGACTTATGGCAGACAGTTTTCTTCTGCGACTAAAACTTTATATTTTAGAGCAATGGCAATTTTTCAGAATTTTTCCATTTTTCAGATTTTTTTTTCTGCAAGTAATTAAAATTTTTTTTAACTGTCTGTCACATATCATTTCATAATTGGGCGATTCTCAAAAGGTGGGCACTGGACACAAGTCATAACTTTAAGCCTTTCAAACATAACTTTAATTATCATTGACTTTATTTTTTTTACACTGAGTTTTTAATTCTATTCAGAGATAGAAAATGACATAATTTATTATAAAAGCTTTGTATAAATATCTTAAAATTTTATTATTTTATGCTAAAGAGGCCAATTTTGGACATTCATAACGTTAACTGCTCCAATGTACCACCACGAAAAAGAGTTTTAACTTTTTTTCAGGTGGTTTTAATGGTAAACAACGAATGCATGAAGGAAACGGATGATTTTTTGATAATTTCGTTAAGAGATGGCAGGCTGATTTATTGCTTTTTTGAAGATAGAAGGACTTGTCTATAAAGCATTTTTCTGTATTTTGTTATGTCCGAAAGTAACGCACGTAACAAAGCATTTGATTTTATTATTATTATTACTGGATAACAAAAAGTTAATTATACATATATATATGTATGCAGACACATTTACTACATTCTTAGTCTTAAGAATTTTTTAAATACAAAGAGCAACGTCCAAATTCTTTAAGTCCAAAATCTGCAAATGTCCAAAATTTGTAACGTACACAACTGCTAATTAAATGCTTTAATCATTAATTTTCCAGAATAGCTACTGTCTTTTAATGCTTGTGCATAATTTTGTAGACATACTATTAAAATATTTATATATTATATGTATAGACAAAATACTATTAAAAAATTTTGGCATTAAATTTGAAAATTTTAAAAATTACATATAGTTAACATTTAATGATCCCACTTTTTGAGAATCTCCCAATTATACTCTACCACCGAAAAACTTTTTGTCGGCGTCTTTCTAGATCTTGAGGGTTTTTAGCAGAAAAGTACAATTTTTCGGAGAGCTAAAAAACTTAGACATTTCTAACTTGTGTGAAGTTTTTGCACAGTTATATAAAACACATGAATTAAAGTATATATAAACACTTGGATAAAATTTAGTTACTATAATAAATTAGTATAAAATGTTAGAGTAAAATTAATGTGAGTGGTCTTGGCGTACCAGTCGTGTTTTCCCTTAAAGATATCATCACATAATGACAGAAGGGGAAAGCATAGCATCTCCATACGACAAATTAGCTAACACCCGTTTTTTTAAATACATACAACACAAAAAAAATCTAATTACAGTGACATCTGAATTCATGAATTTCTATTTTTTTTTTTAATTTTTTTCAGAGTTAACCGAATTTACACGTTTTATCAAAGTAGCAGATTCTATGAAATTCATTCGTCTCTCTGCACTTTCTCTTTTGTCATTTTTGCAATGACTATTTTTACTACTGCTTTCTTTGAAATGTAACAATCAAATTTTTCGCAATAATGGTGATAACAATATCTATATTTAATTGTTATTTTACAATTGATAACAATATTTTCTGCACATATTTTGCTTTTCTTTCTAACAATGAAGTATTTATCAGTGCAGTACATATCTTCCAACAATTCATCTTATTTCATAAGTGATATATATAATTTTTGTCATGTTGTAACTAATTAATGATTTCATTGATTTTAATAAATTAAACCTATGTTTTCTTACAAATACAAATGAAAAATCATGGCTTAATGTTTATTTACTAACGTGAAATAGGCAGGTGTTCTTAAGTACGTTAAATACCGCTGCTTTAATTCTTTAATTTAATTTTTTGATTTATCGTTTTAACTCTTAAATGCATAATAGTGTAACTCAGGAGTTACGTGATCTTTTTTTACCATTTGGCGCTTTCTATTGACCTTTTGGTGAACAATTATGAGTTACTTACGTGTGATAACATGCATTTAAGGCCGTGAAGTCTGTTTTTGTTCTGATTTGTTATCACGGGGAGGTTATAAGGTCTTTTGTTGATGCTGCTTGCAGTGTGCTTGACTAGCGTTTTTTATGTATCTTTATAAGGTAGTCATTATTAATTCTTAAAATATATATCTCTCCCAAAAACAGGCAACGAAGGAGAAAAAACTTCATATTCAAGCAGAAGAAGACAATGCAATGATGAATTATATAATGTAAGAAGAAAAAAAGATTGTTATTCAAATATCGGAGGTAAATAAAAGTGCAATAAATTGATATGTAAATGAACTATAGATAATTTATACTTTATTACAGTGTAATTTCTTATATCAGGGATAGATATTAAAAAACGTATTTTTAAAATATATCTCTCTCCGAAAAACGGGAAGCGAAGGAGAAAATTTTTCATATTCTAGCTGAAGACAATGCGGAGATGACTGGTTTGAAAAAAGAAGAAAAATAATTTAATTCATATATCGGAGGTAAATAAAAGTGCAATAAATTTATATTTAAATGACCTATAGATTTTTGGTACTTAAATGCAATTTCTTATTTCAGGGATAGATATTATAAAACGATTTTTTAGAATATATATCCCTCCGAAACACAGAAGACGAAGGAAGAAAATGGCCATATTCGAGAAGAAAGAGACAACTCAAGGATGATTGTTAAAGTGAAGTAAGAAGAAAAAGAATATTATTCAAATATCGGAGGTAAGTACAAGTAAAATTAATTGATCTCTTAAAGAATTATAGATGATTTATGTTTTAATAATAATAAAATAAGTTGATATTTAAAGGAACTACATATAACTTTTGCTTTAATACAGTGAAATTTCTTATTTCAGGGATATATATTTTAAAATGAAATTTTACTATTCCTATCCCTCCGAAAAACAGACGACGGCTGAGGGAGACTTTCATATTCAAGATCAAAGAAACGAAAGCAAAGAAGATTGACAAGTTAAAGAAAGGAGAAAATGTCCCTATACAGGTGGTAAGTAAGGCTAGAAAAAATTCATATTTAAAGGAACTATAAATAACACAGGCCTGCGAAATTGAAGTTTTTGAAAAATACAAGAGAAGTTTTCGCTGATTTTTATGTTATTTGGTGAGCTGATTTCGAAAATGACCTTCATTTCCCCCCATCACATCAGAATTTTTTGTAACATTGATATCGATATTTTTGCTAAAATCCTATTTCAAATGGAATTCTCTCGGACAATTTTGCATGTACTATTTGGCAACAGTGATTTTATCCATGTAAATCTATGTAAAAAAAAAAAAATTGATTCTCAGTGAGGCAAATTGATTTTTCAGTAATCGATTATTTTGTTATAGGTCTAAACGGTTTAAAACAACTGGGTCTATCGGAAAGTTGTGCCGTGTTGGGAAAATCAATTCTTATCGGAGAATTCTATCATTTAATAATTAGACATTGATTCCGATATCTAATGTCTAATAATTACCTGGCAGAATTTACCGGTACGAATTGATTTTTCCTACACGACACGACTTTCCAATCGACCCAATATTTTTCAAAAAAATGTGGCCTGATAGAATTTTTTCATTATTTGTTTTTTAACTCGCACCAAAAAATACATAAAGCTCAGCCATCAATACCCTTGTATTTTTTCCTCGCAGGCCTGTGTAATTTATGTTCTTTGTACTTTAATGTATTACAACACTTTATTTCAGGAATAGATACCGTAAAACGTATTTTTAAAATATATATCCCTCCGAAACATAGGCAGGGAAGGAGAAAGACTTTCATATTCAAGCAGAAGATAATGCAAAAAGGAATGATGTGATGTAAGAAGAAAAATAATGTTATTTAAATATCAGAGGTAAATAAAAGTTCAATAAATTGATATATAAAAGAACCATAATTAATTTATATTTTAATATAGTGTAATTTCTTATTTCAGGAATAGATATTATAAAACGAATTTAGAATATATATCCCTTCGAAACACAGAAGACGAACAAAGAAAATGTTCATATTCAAGAATAAAGAGACAACGCAAAGATGATTGTTAAGGTGAAGTCAGAAGAAGAATATAATTTTAATATCGGAGGTAATTACATGTAAAATTAATTATCTTTTATGGAACTATAGATTATGTATACTTTAATACAGTGTAATTTCGTATTTCAGGTATAGCAATTGTAAAAAGAATTCTTGAAACATACATCCTGATACAATAAAATGAATTCTTAAAATGGATGTTTATCCGAAACATAGAAGTCGAAGAAGCAACACCTTTCATATTCAAGAAGAAAGAGGCAATACGAAGATGAATAATAAAGTGATGTAAGAAGAAAAGAGTATTATTTAAATATCGGAGGTACATAAGGGCAGAATAAATTGATATTTAAAATGAATAAAGATAAATTATACTTTAAAGGAGTATAATTTTCATTTCAAAAATAAATAATATAAAAAGAATTAAAAATATATATCTACACCTTCAAAACGCTAACGGCAAATAAGAAAGATTTTAATATTCAAGAAGGAAATAACGGATACAAAGAGATTGATAAGATGAAGAAAACTGAAACAGGAGGTAAGGTGAAGTAAGAAGGAAAAAATATTATTTAAATATTGGAGGTAAGTCTAAATAGGATAATCTGATATTTAAAAGAACTATAAATATTTTTTACTTTAATACAAGGTATATTTTTTTTCGGGGACCAAACATTGTAAAAATAATTTTTTTAAGTGCAGAACTCTTCAAAAAGCAAATGCAGAAAGAAGAATCTCATGTTCAAAAAGAAAGGGCGGATACCAAGGAGATTGATAAGGTGAAGAATCACGAAACAAAAGAATGTACAAATATCGGAGATAAGTAGGGATGTAACACTTTTATATTTAAGGGAACTATAGATAAATTATATTTTCATACAGTGTAATTTCTTTTGCTAATTTTATTTAGTTGCACAAATTGAAAATTTTAGTAATTTTAAAGACATTTATGGGCTACTTCCTTCCAAACATAATCTTAAGTTCATATTATGCATTTTTCTTGTAACCTAACAAATTGTTTTAATTAATCTGAGGGCAAATATGATCATTGTCTAAGCTTTTGCGCCGTGATGTTATTTCTAGATAATGCAGTTTTTAAACTCTTTAATGCAAAGTAACATCTTTTTTCAGAGACATACAGTATATAACCAACTTTTGAAATGCATATCTTATCGAAGGATAGAAGCTGAACTGCCATATGAAACTAACAGCAGAGAAAGATATTGATAAGATCCACAGAGAAGGAAAAGACGGTGTTCGAATATTTGAGGGTTTTTTTTTTTATCTACCAATATAATAATTGAAAGAAATATATTTAAATTATTTGTAAATGAATAAATTGATTTTATGTGCAATTTTAAAATACTAGAAAGTAGACAAGAGAACTTCTGTTCCTAATTTTAACGATAGGCAATATAGTATGTAAGGTTAGAGAAAAATTGGAAAGTTTAAGTTAAATTGCTTGCTTACAATAAGAAGTAAAAGTGCCGAGAAAAAAAAAAAAAAAAAAAAAAAAAAAAAAAAACTTTAATGATCTGTAAAATATGTCGAAGTTCAAGTAAGTTGCTTTCAACACACTTCACTGTGCTGCGACAGGCCATTGAAAATCACTGATCTAAACACTCATTTTCTCAAAAGACATAAGAATAATAATAAAAAAAAAATAAGTAGTGTTCCCCTGAAACGCAGTTTCTCTTTTTAGGGTTTCGCTCATCTCAGGAAACCCTTATAGTCTCGCTTCTCTGAAAAAAAGAATATTAATGTATATTAAAATTCGAAATAAACAAGTAAGAAAAAATCATCCGTCAAGCATAGATTATCAAACACTTTCCAACCCATTCAGAATAATGTAACAAAACTGCACCGCTTAAAAAATTTAAATATTACGTCTAATTCAACCATATGGAACGCATAATACATTTCAAAACCCAATTTCAGCTGTTCCCATCCACAATCGGAAAATTATGCGAATCTTCAGCAGCCCTGTATATAATATATAGATTTGAATCTATTAACTACATACATGCCAAAATTTAGTTCACTTAATAGATACATATACTTCAGTTGAAAATTTACCTTCAGCAATTTACTCTAATAAAAAGAACGGTACGTGAATACTTTTGTGCAGCCCTGTATTTGAGACATAAAATTTATATATAACGAGTAAGATGCAAAAAATTAATTAAATTTAGATACGCATACCAAATTTTAAACCGTGCCAGCAATTACTACTCAAAGACAGTACTGTACTGTAACTGATTTCTTTTGTGTGTCCCTATAAATAAATAAATAAACGGTCAAGTGCGAGCATTACTCGCGCACAGAGGGTTCCGTAGAATAAATATATGAATTTGTAATTCTATTAAAAAAAAAAAAAAAAAAAAAAAAAAAAAAAAAAAACGTTGCTAAAACAATACTAAGACTTTGTAAAAAACTATACAACGTAGGGTTGGGTATAACTGTATATATTAGAAAAGTGTAATCGGGTATACCATGAAAGTTCAAAGAGATAAGGAACCTAAATAATATCTAATATAGCTATTCGTATAACTCTTTTTTTAATATTATCTTAATCTGTTTTTGATGAACTTAATTCGGTACTGACAATAAAAGCAATGCATACTTAAACTTCATTTGGCATTTCATGAAACTAAATTCAGTGTAGTAATAACCTTTATTTCTACAGTGTAGTTAAAACAAAACCTTTGTTCAATGTTTAAATTTGGCATTGTGCTAAGCGCGCTTCGAATTGAGGTTTCAAAGTTGCAACGCCACCATGGTCAGTGCCGCGTTTTTCCAGATAGGTGTTTAATTAACTTTTAAAGTCACTCGAGGCGTATTGAGAGATACAATAAATGCAAACAATCGCGAATCCCACAGTATTTATGCGATTCATTCTAATTAAATCTTTCGAGGGCGATGCTCTTAAAAAACGGACGCCTAATTTTAATTCCAAAAGAGACAAACGGCACCAAGAATATTTAATTAAAATTTTCCTTTTATCATGTACGTGAAAATAAGCAAGTTCGCTTTTTCGAATAAATTCGTTTATAAATTCTGGTGTCAGTTCATTATTTGATAAGTTTATAACTGGAATTACTCCGTGCCGGAAAGGATTAAGTGGTCGCAGGACTCTTAAAGCTTCAAAATTTAAGAAATTTAAAATTTTTTAGCTGTAAAAACTCCTATCTTTTCTGAATATTTTGATATGATTGTTTCCTTGAAATTCCCATTAGAACAGAAGTTTTGGCTTTTAGAATTATAGCCGCTCAATAGCTGAAGCGACGTTTCCGAAACTTTAAAGTAATTATTTTCCAAATGGCGTTTTTTGGGCATAAAGAGCATGATACCTCAAAAACTTGTGAATATTTTTTTTATGAAATTTTCAAAACATATATTTCATGTTAGCCTGTATAAACTGAACTTAAAATTTCCTTTTTATTGTTCAAAAAAATATTTTTTTAGGTGAATTTACTGTTGAAATTTTCAAAATTTTGTATTAGCTAAATGTAACACTGCATTAAAAATATAAAAATGTTTTAAATACAAATTTATCTAAGTTCAGGGAAATTATTACAATCTGAAGTATAAGTAAGTACCAAAATTTTCATTCTAGTTCAATGTTTATTTTGTAATCCTGTGCGTAAACTGTTATGCCAATTTTTTGTTCGACAAATGTCTAACAGTTTCGAGCCCCCTATAAATACTAATTCTGTATCTTGCAATTTTTAAAATACATGAAACGAAAGAACATACTTATATCTTTCATCCCAATTAAAAGTGTTTTAAAATAATATGCATTTTAAGACATTAAATGTTGAAAATGGTCTTTTTTTCATTTTTTCATTTTTTCCTTTTTTTAGAGTCCCGAAACCTCTTAAATTAGTATGTTTTTAACAATTTGACGTTTATTGCTTTTATACTGTTACTGGTCATTACATTACACATATATATCATTAAAAGTTGTTAACTAGGCATAGAGTACGCTGCCCTGTCCTGTCTTGTGTATGTCCAAACTGACCGTACCTTTAAGGGTTAATATCTCGGCTAATTACCGAAGATTTTTTTCGACAATCATTATCAATAATGTTTTTTTTTCTTCTGCAACGATAGGTATATTCAGCGATGCTCAACAATTTTCCTGAATGCCCTTAAATCGAAATTTGTGTACAACAGAAAAATGCTAATTACTCAAAAACTATGTGACCTATGGTAAACGGTATAATTTTCCAGCAAGGTTTATAGTAGCGTCTACTACCTCTAACTTTTCCATAATTTTAGTTTCAGTAGATTCGGAATTAGATGGGAAGGAACTTATTTTTGCGCTACATTTTCAACAATATCTTTGAAAATATAATACCTAAAATTAAAAGGAATGTATTTTTGAGTTCAGCGTTACAAAAGCTTTCACAGGATACCCCACATGATATACAAAGGAAAGTTTTTTTTTCAAGTAGCATAATTAGACCCTCTCCTTTTTTACTAAATATGTTTATGAATGTTTATTAATCTGAAAATATGTGGGTCAATGATCTTTATTACTTCCCCGAATTTGAACTTTCCACGTTCCATAGTTTACGAGTAAAATGGCTGTGACAGACAGACGGACGGACATAGACAGGAGTGATCTTATAATGGTTCCGTTTTTACTTTTTAGGTACGGAATCCTAAAAATGCTATGAATGCCCTATTCTTGCGTGATCGTAGTGAAATTCAGTGATTTATATCAGTTTCAAAACATTTGAAATAGCAAAATGTCATTAAAATACTCTGCAAACGATTTTTCCCCATATACCATAATGTAATGGAATAGTTTTGAGTGTACCTGTAAATGAACGATTAATCCTACATACTTCATATACAATACCAAACATGCTTTGGTTATCCTAAATAACCTTTAACAATTTCATGAAAATCCGAGTATATTTACGGGAGTTACAGCGTGAACAGGCGGACTGACGGCCAGACAAACCGAATGCATAAACGCTTTTCAACTTCGTTGGAAAGTGTTAAAAAGAAAACACGTCTGTCTGTCACAAGCTCGCACTTGGAAACTATTTAAGTTACAGACTTCATTTTTTTTTTTTTTCATAGAGCTGAATACGCCCTGTCATACCCAAAATCCTAAATAATGATAAAAAAAAAGTCATATTATTTTAATTAAATGAATTCGTTCTTTTTCCATTTCAAAACATAATCTTAAATTCAGCAAATATCGCAGAGGACCGATAGCGCAACCGGTAATGCGTACGTGTGATGCGCAGTAGATTGTGGCTCCGAATCTGTCCTGTCAGGCGGAACTTAAAAATTTTGGTTTTTAATTTTTACACTTCATTTTCAGATGCATTTAATTAAAAGAAAGTCCCCTCTTCTTTTTTTTGACAATTTTAAAGGCTTATTTTATTATATATTAATGTTTAACATGTCAGATGATATAATCAAATCAATCACAAAATTCCTCATTTTTAATAATTAATTCTGTTGCCATATACAGGCAATGTTTTGAAATAATAGACTTATTATGGCCAATTTTTTTTCAAGCTATATATAAGCATTATTGAGGAATTAAAAGGTATTTTTTCTTTTTTATTTCGAATTTTAATATACATTAATATTCTTTTTTGGCGACATCTAGTGAATTTTTGAAAAGTGGAAGAATTAATATGGATTGTTTCTGAATTATTTCAGCATTTTAAATATGTTTTAACAATTTTTTGCTTTTTTTTATTAAATTGATGAATATTCGGAATTTTTTATTTTAATTAAATAATTTTACTTGAATATTTTTAATTCGATTAAAATAGATTTTTTAAATTATTTTAAAATTAAACGTAATGTTGCTGCCATTTATGTAAGAATTTAATAATTATAAATTAACAATTTTGATTTATTAAGAGTAAAGTTTTTTAAATGGCATATCAAACGAAACCCTCTGAGCGATCTGCGATCACAGTTATCCGCTTGTTTTTTTTCCTTACAGTCTTTAAGGAAAAAAAATTAAGAATTAAAAATCTTTCATAATTTGAATTTCATGTTTAAGATAAATCAAGTACGTCACTTCCTATTCACTAAAGTTTTTTTTTTTTTCGTTATAAGAATCTATTGTGAAGTAAAAATGATAAAAAAGAGATAATAACAGGCAGACCTCGACACATCTTTTTTCTACCAGAAAATTCTAAAACCATTTCTAATATAATAATACACGTGCAGATTACACAAGCGTACGATGGTTCTGTTTTTTTTAATTTTGGTAATTGATTTTTATTTTATTTTATTTATTTTTTTTTTAGCGCTGAATCCAAAAAGAACCTTAATTTTTAACCATCATGTCAAGGTTTTTCACAAATAGTAAATTTCAAAGTTCAAAAGTAAAAACAATGGCGAAAATCTAATACTATAAATTAGATGTAAAACTTTTTTGTTCAATTTAATTTTATTTAATTTAATAATTTATTAAATTTTTTGGCTTATTCTGGGTTTTCTTACAGTTAAACAGCTCATGCGTCCAATGAGGGATTCACTTTTAACTATTATCTTTTTAACTTTGAAATTTAGGATTTGCGAACAATCCTGACTTGATGGTTAATAATGAAGGTCATTCCCTGATCAACTCTGAAAATTACATAAAAACCAACTATCAAAAGTTTGTTTAAAAAAAGTATTTTTTGACTTCTTAATTTTAAAATTTAAGATTTGAAAAAAATATTTACTTGATGGTAACAAATGAAGGTCATTTTCGGATTCAGGGCAACACAATATATAAGAGTAAAAAAAAACATGAAACAACCCGAATTTTGCAGTCTAGTGTTATTACTTTGTCATTCCTTTTCTTTAGCAAAATATCCTCATGTTGCTAGCTTGATTTAATTAGTAGTTTTAGCAGAGAAACGCTTCCAGAAAATAACTTTATTTGCACAAAGTTTTACACAAAGTCATGTAGTATACAGTAAAAATAATTGGAAATGGAAATTAGAATAATAAATAATTTGAATTTTGAATTTCACCGTTTGTTTTTTCCGTAAAGTTTGTTTGTGAGAAAGAAAACTTGTAACAAAGTTATCTTTAAAGTTTTCCTTTATGAAATTTATTGTGCATGAAAATGAATGTATGTGGGTGTGAATATAGGAATACGATAAATATAAGTGTAAATAGAATGAGATTCATGAACATAATAAATATTAGTGTTATTAATACTTTGCATTTCTCATTTGACCATATGTGCTTAATTTTTAAGAAGCTAAATAATAATTTCAGCGAACGAAAATAAAGTAAATGATGTTAGTCGTTAAGAGCAGTTTTTTCATTTTAATATTTTAGTAAAAAAATAAAAAATATAAAACTTATAATTTAAATTTCACATTTAAACTAAAACTATATCACTTCCTATTTACTAATATATTGTTAGATCACAAATGTTTCCTAATGTTTATGTTTCCTAAATCAAAACTAATAAAAATAATGCTGATAATAAACATTTCACAACATATCTTTTTTTCCAAGAGACAATTTTGTTTAATCCAGCGCTGCATGAGCAAATTAACCTTTGCACAGCAAAATACCTCCAGGCCTTTAACACGACTTGAACAGTTTTAGTAAAGAAATATTTCATGGAAATAAGTTTGAAGTTTTATATTGTGACATTTAGTGTACTGAAAAAATAAATGTTAATAAAAATAGTATGTATGATAAATAATTTAAAATTCCATTGGCCTAACTTGAGGGGGGAAAAAAGAAAATTTGCGAGAAAGTAATCTTTCTTTTCTTAATATTATTTAGTGTATAGGAAAAAAAATAAGTATGAAAGTTTGAATATAATGAATATAAGTAGATGAATATGTGCGCACATAATGAGGAATAATCAGGAAACATGAATACATGTATGCGTGAATAATATACGAATTTTATGAATACGTATATGTAAAAGAATATAAGTGCGCATATAATGAAAATTATGAACACCATGAGTATAAGTGTTTAGATACTTTGCATTCCTCATTTTATCAAGTTTGCACTCTGAAGGCTTAAAAAATCATTTTATAACAATAACAGAAAAAAAGTGGTGCTATCATTAAGTGCAGTTTTTTTCCCTTTTAAAATTTTCTTTGAAAAAAAAAAAACTGAATTAAAAGAATTCATAATTTGCATTTCACGTTAAGCTAAAGCAACTGCACCATTTTCTCGCACTAGAGGAATTTTTAATGTTAAAAAAATATTTATCTTTCATAAAGTAAGTCTGATAAAAATAACCGTAATAACAGGCAGTTCATGACTTGTGTTTTTTCTACGAAAAAATTCTAACACTCCGTTTAATCCAGCACTATATGTGCAAATTATTTCTTCTTAATTTATTTTTCTTAAGAAAATAACCTCGCAGCTCTAGCACTACTAAGTAGTTTCAGTAGAGAAAAACAACATAGCAGAAACAATCTTTGGCAAACACATCGCAGAAAAAAAAAATTGAAATGCAGTTCCGCCTCAGAATTAAAAAAAAAAGTAAAAAAAAAAAGGGGGTAACATTGCATACTCAATAAATTAAAATCAGAATTTCTCTTATTTTAAGATTAAACTCTGAGTAAATTCACTTTTGGGGTAGTTAATATGATTAATCGAAGAAAAACTTCAAACGGAAATACGGGAGCTGCTAAAGCAAGACCGACCTGAAATTAGATTTCCTTATTTTTAAAACTTTGCGTGAGTTATTTCCCGTTTGCCACAGTTTATCAAAAGAAAAAGTAGAATTAATGGTGACTTTAGCTAAGGGATTTTAAAAGTATTGTAATATATTTTACAGAATCGGAGTTGAAAAAGAAATAAGAAAAGAAGAAGCTGTGCAAATTTTTAACAGAATTTAAACAAGAGAATTACACATTCTATCTTAGAATCATGCAAAACAGTTTGTAATAGCTCGGTTCATGATTTTTATACTTTATGTACTTTAAAAAAGAAAATAGAAAGAAACGAACAGTAAAATATATATACAGTGTGTGTAAAAAATTTAAGATAGCAAAAAAATGTAAAAAATTTGATAAATTTAAAATGCGATAATTGAAATGGTAATTTAATGTTCATCATAAAGTGGAAATACTAGCATAAAAGTCAACACAGTGCATATGTGAGCTTTTTATTGCAAAAAAATAATAATTATGCAAACAAACGCTATTTTTGCCTGGGTAAATACTTTAAGGACACCACAATTTTTTATAGAAATTTTGCGTATAATTATTATTCATTTTCACGTAAAAATTTCTGTGTATAGTGATTTTTCTGAAGTTTTCTATTAAGAGTTTTGTTAATTTTATAATAATGCGAAAAGTAATATGAACAAGTAATATAAAAATTTTGTTTTTAAACTCAATTCCTACTTAGGTCATCATAGAAAAATTTAATATAATCCCTTAAGCTAATATTAGTTTTTGTTCCATTAAAATATCTCAATTTGTTGATTTTCTGTGAGCAATTAGGTTTACAATGGAAGTCTATGGATATTTGGCGAAATATTAGAGATATCGCCAAGTTCGCGTCACTTTTGGCGACTCAATTTGGTCGCCAAATTTGGTGGTATATCGCCAAGTTGGCGACAAACGTGGCGGTATTTGGCGACAGAACAGGGTCCCCCTATAGTACAGCCCCCTTATAGATATGAAGATGCATTAAATGCTTCAATAACCAATGGCTGCCATTTTGTGTTCCATGTAAAACTAAAATTAATTAATTAAAATTTAATTAATGAATTAATATTTGAAAAAACTGTATTAACATCAATTGTCATCCAGTACAAGTTAAAAAAAAATTATTCAACTTGATAAGATGAATAATAAGTATTTTATTAACGATTGAAAATTTGAACAAGATATATAAATAAATAAATAAATATAGGGAGAGTGTGAACTAATAGTAGGAATTGAGAAAGGTGCTAATAAAAAGGCTAGGAAGATCTAAAACCATCATCAACATTTTTTCAAGGTAAAAAGACGAGTAGGGGAGAAAAAACGCTGGAGGCAGACCAAAAGCATTATCACCCAGAGATGAAAGGAAACTTTTAAAGCTAGCATCAACTGGGAAATACCCAAGTAAAGAAATTTGAAAAACGACTGGGTTCAAAGAGTGCAACTAAACTGTGCGATATAATTTATCGATCTGGGAATTTCCAATACACAGCAAAATTGTGTTAACCCCCTTTACTGACTAGCCACAAAACACAGAGTTTATACCGGGTGTTCGGAAAAGGACTGACTGATTTTAAAATTCAATAACTTGCAAACGGTGACAGATATTTAAAAAATTCTTGCAGTAGGATTATGCATGAGGTCAAAATGATTTTTTAGAGTGATTTTCGATTTTAGTTCGAATTACAAACAATAGATGGCCTTGCGATCAATAGACGCTAACTTCAGTCTCGTTTTTTGGCACTTCGGGACCCACTCAATACATTTTAGTCTCCTTTTTTCGCATGGAGGAATAGAAAGGCCAAAAAATCGAGCCTGTATTTAGCGTCTATTGATCGCAGCGCCATCTATTGTTTGTAATTCGAACTAAAATCGAAAATCACTGTAGAAAACCTTTTGAGCTCATGCATAACCCTCCTGCAAGATTTTTTTAAATATCTGTCACCGTTTGCAAGTTATTGAATTTTAAAATCAGTCAGTCCTTTTTAGAACACCCGGTAGTTTGCGAAACAAGTAATGACTTGGAACGACAAATGGCTACAGGTTGTGGTTTTTAATGAAACAAAAATGGAACTTAGATGGTCCTGATGGCTGGAAATATTATTGGTATGATTTGAGAAAAGAAAAAGATTTTTTCTCTAAATATCAGTTAGGTGGCGGATACATTATGACATGGGGCTACTTTTCGTTCAACGGGGCTCCTTGAATTTCTTTCATAAAAAGTTAATTCAAAGGTGTATCTAAAAACTCTTTCTAGATATATTTCACTTGTTTTAATGCTTCTGCCAGGAGAAAAATGGATGTATCAGCAAGGTGATGCGCATATCCACACAAGCCGTAAGACAAAACGCTGGTTCCAGATGAAAAATATTGAAGTTTTGCAGTGTCCACACAGGGGTCCTAATCTAAACCCTGTCAAGAACTCATGTGGAGACCTAGCAGGACGAATTTGTAAAATTGAAGACATTTTTCAACAGCTTTAGAACTGAGATCTACGATTGAAGATGAATGGTAGAAAATCAGTCCTGAATTGTGCCAAAAATTAATAATGTTCATGAAAGACAAAATATTTGCAATCAAATAATATCATAAGACGAAACGTAATTTTTCACCTTGATTCAACATAAAATATATAATGTAAACATTAGAAAGGTCTACAATCTTATTTAAAAGGCGACTAATGTCATGAAAAGGATGTTACAAGTTTAAAATACGCATTTTATTAAAAACATCTTAGTACTTTAAAGCCTTCCAAGCTCATCATCAGAGAATATCTTAATAACTAAATGTTGTTTATTTATGCAAATACGTAAGTTTGTTTTGAAAATGAGAGAGCCAATTATTACTAGAGTTGAAAGTAGAAGTAGCAGTATATCCTACAATATCCCCAGTTTGTGGTTCAAAGTCCTAAAAATAAATCCTGAAAACCTGAGCAAAGTGACGTATTAAAATTTAAAGTACAGAAGTTAAATATTTTCTTCTACCCATGGAAAGTGACGTATGAGAAACAGAGTGATGTCATAAAATAAATGGAACTGCAATTAATAATAATAATATATATTTCCTCTAATTAAATTCAATCCAAGAAACTACTACTGCTACATCTACTTTCAACCTAGCAATTATTGGCTCTCTCATTTTCAAAACAGAGTAACGTATTTGTATAAATAAACAACATTTAATTATTAAGATATTCTCTGATGATGAGCTTGGAAGGCTTGAAAGTACTAAGATGTTTTTAATAAAATGCATATATTAAACTTGTAATATCTTTTTCATGACATTAGTCGCCTTTTAAATAAGATTGTAGACCTTTCTAATGTTTACATTATATATTTTATGTTGAATCAAGGTGAAAAATTGCGAAGAAAACCACGAAAACTCCGAAACGGTTAGGCCGACGGGCGCGATTGGGTTCGAACCCAGCACCTCCGGGCTACCAGCTTGGAGAGCAGAACCTCTTAGCCACTGGTGGGGCCCTTTTAAGTAATACTGTGGACCTCTTTAATGTTCACATTATATATTTTATATTTTATTTGCAATCATTAAACACAAAGGTAGGTGCATAATATAATTAAATATTTTCTTCTTCGTTACTGTATTGTTTTTATTTTGCTGTCCTTAAAGTTTTTACACAGGCAGAAATAGTGCTTTTTTGTACAATTACTTTATTTTCATAATAAAATACTTAAAGATGAATTTTGTTGACTTTTTTACTGGTTTTTCAATTTTATGATGCACATTATAGTAAACATTTTTTCATCTGATTTGAAATATATATAAAAAAAGTAATAGTTTTTGCTGTCCTTAAATTTTTTACATGCACTGTATCAATATATATTTTAAATGTGATTTATAGTTTTTGATAAAATAGCATGTAAAAGCAACAGATCTAAGAGAAAATTAATTTGAAATCAAGATTGAAAATTACTCTCTCGACAAGATCATTTTAAGAATTTTACAAGATTCTTCACAAATTATTGGCACTGGCAAATATCAATGTAAATTTAATGTTACTTTTGGTTTCGTAACTTTCTATACAGCAGTTAAAAATGGAATTTAAATTTTTTCTGAAAATAGTAAATAAAACCAAATGAATGAACATAAAAACAATTTGAAATCAAGATGAAAAATAAAGTTCTCCTTAAATTACGAGTACAAAAGCATCAATGGTAATTTAAAGTTGCTTCTGGTTCCGTAATTTATATGTAAATGTATCAAAAATATAACGTATAGTTTTCTCAAAATAGTAACTAAAAGTAAACGACGTACGTAAAATATACTTTGAAATCGAGATTAAAATTAAAATCCCCGACAAGCTGAAATACAAAATTTTCACAAGATGTTTCACAAATTATTGAAACTAGACAAATATCAATGTCAATTTAAAATTGTTTTTAGCTTCATACTTTGTCTTTACATCTATTAAAAATGTAATTGATAAATTTTGTTAAAAATATTAAGTAAAAATAACAGACTTGAGTGAAAAATTATTTGAGCTCAAGATTGAAAATCAAGTTTTCGACAACCTGAACTACGAAACTTTCATAATATTCTTCACAAATTATTGACACCGGACACGTATCAATGTTAATTTAAAGTTGCTATTAGCTTCATAATTTGTCTGCACATATATTGAAAATGTAATTTATAGTTTTTGCTGCTAAACAAAAATTAACCGAGCTAACGGAAAAAAGATTCGAAATCAAGATTGAAAATAAACGTCTCGATACAAATTACAAAACTTTCGTAAGTTTTTTCACAAATTAAAGTTTACATAAAAACGTCAGTGTTAACTTAAAGTTGCTTCTGGTTCCATTATCAATGATTAGGTTTAACAAATGAAAACAAAATCATGTCACAGAAATATCTATAATGATCGTTTCAGAAAGTGTAGAAATAAAAATTATTTATAAATATTCGCAAACGTTTGAACGCAAAAATTAATGACATTCCAAAAAAAAAAAAAAAAAAAAAAAAAAAAAGATTGGAAAATAATGTGTCACTAAAATATATCAAGTAAATCAAAACTTTTGAAATGTAATCAATTTCGTCTAGCAGCATTCAAAATTCTTTAATTATGTGAAATATTTTTCTATTATGCGGACAGAAAATCTATTTTTCAATGACAGCGTTCCGGTCTATCTGCAAATTTAAGATATGAATAAAATGCTGGATGATGTCCTAAATCGAATTCCTTTCAAATAATTGGGATGCGAATGCATTTTGAATCGACTTTAGATCAACGGAAAAGAAAAAGTCACCAATGAAACAGAAAATGAATTGTGATTAAGAAAAAATAAATGAGACGGGGTTTAGTAATGGGAAAATCTAATTTTTTTTAACATTGTGAATAATACAATAATTAATGCCCCACGCAACCACGTGGGTTAACACCATTTAGCATTGGGAAAATCTAATAGTTTTAAACATTGTGAACAATACAATAACTAATGCCCCACGCACCCCCCCCCCCCCAAAAAAAAAAGAAAAAAATTCAAAACCTTTAAAAAACCAATAATTCATTAACTGTGATAAGTATACAGATGGATAAGAGAAATGTTTATAAGGCATCTCATAAATTGATAAAAAAAATTGTGATTAACAAACTTTATTTCACTCAACAGATGTTGCTGGTTACAAATGTATTTACCGGGCTAGGAAAATACCATGCTAACAATATATAAAAAATTATTTAAAAAATAATAAATATTTAAAATATATTAAAAAAATATTTAAAAAACTGAAATTAATTTGTATTA
Source organism: Maratus speciosus (assembly GCA_963932465.1). Classification (NCBI taxonomy): domain Eukaryota; kingdom Metazoa; phylum Arthropoda; class Arachnida; order Araneae; family Salticidae; genus Maratus; species Maratus speciosus. The sequence continues at coordinate 388,882,706 of OZ010786.1, forward strand.
ATTACTGAATAAAAATACTTATTCATACACACTTTAACACTTATACACATTCACATTTAATCCTCACCCATACATACATTTTTACTTACATACTTGCACAAATACATCTATCCGTCCCACATTTCCCTACATACATCTTACAATGTAAACTAAAATTAATTTTGCATTAATAACTTAATGTAATATCTTCATACGTACATAATCTTTTTTATACATTTCTTTACATACATCTGACATAAGTCAACATTACATTTTTACATACATCTTGCAACACACATTTTACGTACACAACGTACATATACTTACAGCATACACATATTCTTTATTAAATTAATTTACGTTAGGTATATCATTCAACATATTTACAATAAATGCGATTTACAATATATGTAATACATATTAGCTTACATACACGGAAAAAACTTTTGTTGAAATTAGTAAATTTTGGTTTAGTAATCAAATTTTATTTTCTCCATCCAAATATTTTGGTTAGAATGATTATATTTTGGTTAGATTAACCAAATTATTTTGTTAATGCAACAAATCGTTTGGTTATTCCACCCAAAATTTGGTCATTTCAACTAAAATATTTGGAGGAAGCTATATGAACCAAAATTTAGTAATTTCAACAAAACAGTTTTTTCCGTGTACAATAAATGAAACAGTAGTAACTAAATAACTGCCGTTAAGGATTACTGTAACTAATATTATTGAGGTAACTTTGTCCGGTGCAATTGTGACATACATTCTTATTTATATACTTGCACAAATACATTTATCCATCCTAGATGCGTAAATACATTCAGCTACATGCGTCTTACAATGTAAACTAAAATTAATTTTTGGATTTAATTCTTAGAATTACCTACGGAATTAATTCTTCTTAATTCTAAAAATTTAATTAAATCTTAATTCTTAGCCCGGATGACACGTAAATACTTGGCGTTGCCTTTTCTCAATCTGTAAGAATTCTAAAATTAACTTCAGAATCCAACCCTTTTTTTTTTTTTTTTTTTTTTTTTTAAGAAACTTGAGGAATAAGTCTCGAGATTTGTTTGGAACACACTATAAGCTGCCGAGGGTAGTGGGGCCTCCGAGACTAGGTTCATTTGGAAAGATTTTCCAGCCCGATATACGATATCGTAGGCAGCGGGGACCCAAACAACTATATATTTTTCTTTTTCTTTTTTTGCGATGTTAAAAAATTCGACGCGAAAACAAAACAAAAGTACAACCACAATCACAAGAAATCGATAAGAAAGCAGATGTCATTTACATTAAAGATAATAATATTTTTTTACGAAATTTTTACACCGGCTTTAAAACTGTTGTGTTTAGAACCGATAAAAAATTGGAAGAGTTCGGACAACAAAAACTATAAAAAAAAAAAAAAAAAAATTAAACGAGCCTACGTGAAAAAACGTCTTCGTATGAGCGCTTTTACCAATAAATATCAATATTTTTGCATGAATATTTCATTTAAAAATATAAATTCATACAAAATCGGTGTAGTTAATCATGCAAACTTAAGGTTTATTTAAGGTTATTGTCATGGGCTCGAGGAACGCCGATACAAAAACGGAATAAAGACAAATCATACAAATTTGGGGTTTATTTAAGGTTATTATCACGGTTTGGGCAACGCCGGGTGGGTGAGCTATTAAAATAATAAAAGTAACGTAATACAAATTCAAAGTAAATTTTCGCGTAAAATATAAACAAACAACACTGTGAAAAGATACTGTTTTATCACACTTTGTGTAGAGAACGGTTTGAGGCTAAAATGAGAAAAGTTTCAATCTCGATACAGAGTCTGTAGTATGGTGCATAAATTGTATTGACTTTTAAACTTTTTCTAAAATATTAATTTAGAAACTTATTTTTCTTTATGCAGTAAAAGGTTTTGATTACTTCATTTTTACAATAACAAGGGGTATAAATTCGGGCTTCCCGGGTTACAGAATATAGGTGAAAACCATTATATAAGGTAAATTGGGTGAGGATGACGTAGTTTTTGACTTAATTGCTTTAAAAATAGCCTGTTGCTTTTATTTTGTATTCATTGATTTCTTGTTAAAGTTTACACTTTTATGTATGATTTAAAAACATATTTCATTTTATAGATATTATAGAAAGCATCGGAATTTTTTTCTTTTGTAAACACTTGCATTTCGGTATCTTACCCAAGGTATGGGTAAGTTACCCATTTTATATACAGGGTGGTCATAAAAAAACTTTGCCGTTATATGGAACTCTAGCGGCCATTCCGTTTAACCGATCGAGATGAGATTTCAGATATACTTATTCAGAGGTATGAGCTCGGGATTCTGTGAACGGCAACAAATTGGCACTCACTGTTACGGTTATAGGTACAGAAACTCGAAATTTTCGAATAGCAACACCCATTTTTTTTCATCGCAAAATGCTCAGCGCATGCGAAAACCCAAAATACCGCTGGAATGGTACGTGTATCGCAATAAACGGACGCGTTATGCACGCACAAAAAACAGCTCAGTGAACGGCCAAAAACAACATGATGGCGCACGGAGGAAATTTGCATATGAGAGAGGCAAGACAATAATCACAGAACGCCGTTCGACAGATAATCAGCGTAGAAAACAGATTCTTGCCTCTGTCATATGCAAATTTCCTCCGATCTTGTTGTTTTTGGCCGTTCGCTGAGCTGTTTTTTGTGCATGCATAACGTGTCCGTTTATTGCGATAGATGTACCGTTCCAGCGCTGTTTAGGGTTTTCGCATGCGCTGAAATAAAATGGGCGTTGCCATTCGAAAATTTCGAGTTTCTGTACCTATAACCGTAACAGTGAATGCCAATTTGTTGCCGTTCACAGAATCCCGAGCTCATACGTCTGAATAACTACATCTGAAATCTCATCTCGATCGGTTAAACGGAACGGCCGCTAGAGCTCCATATATCGGCAAAGTTTTTTTTATGACCACCCTGTATATATATATATATATATATATATATATATATATATATCTTACTCGAAAGGTTAATATCGTTTTATTTCATCAATATTATTTTCTGCTGCATTTAACTTTAGTTACCTCTTCTGACTTATACATTTTGTTTTTTCAATAATATTTCCGTCTGAAAAGATAAATAAATGAATGAATGGCTATTCAAGAAAGTTCTGTGATAAAGACAGGAAAAGATAACAAAGACAAAGATGTGCAAAACATATTAATATTGAAATTACATAATTTTTCATAAAAACACTTTGACATTAATGATAACAAGAAGTTTTCAGTGTATCGACAGCAAAAAGAAGCGATAAGAAATAAGTATATTTCAATTTTATTGTAAGATAAGATTCACTACCTTTACCTTCTCATGCGTAGGCAGGTGGTTGAACAGAGGATACATCCCAAAATTATCTTGAAAGATTTTGCGACGGATAAATTGATATAAATATCCTGCAACAGTTGCTAAAAATAGACATTTTAAAGCTGGAAGCAAATCGATTTAAAGTGAGTAAATAAGGATCTTTAGGAGCTAAAAAAGAGAGAAGTTTATTTTAAAAAATGAAAAAGAAAGTTCCATATTTTTCAAAGGCTGATTATGGTCTACGCAAAGTAGGTACACATGATTAGGTCTTCCATATTTTTAAATACCCAAACAAATTAAAGAGTTATCGAAAAAGAAGTTACTTGAAAAAGAAAATTAGGCGAAAAAGAAGTTATAAAGTTACTTGTTCAGTCATTTATTTAAAATTACTTGAAAAAGAAAAAACAAAAAAGTATTTCCATAAGCATCTTGTTATGTTCAAGATTTAATCAATCTAAGTTATAAATATAATTTTAAATTTCGTTAGTCAGATTTTTGATGATAATACAGTCAAACCTCGTTATTCCGACACTCTCATGACCAGAAAAATGTCTCGTCATAAGTGGGGTGATAACCGGAGTTGGAGAAAAATATGTTAAAAAAAACTGTATCTTTTATTAATTTAAGACAATTTTAAATCAAACTGTTCTAGCATTTTATGTAATAAAACATTATTATTAAACAAAATAAACGCAAAAACAAAATTGAAAAGAATATCAGATTTCTGATGACATTTTTGTATTGTTATATGAAATATTATGTATTTCGGTTTGCTTAGCCCTAGAAGTGGTTCCTATAATTCTTTTTTCAATATTTTAGAATGAATTTTAATAAATATCCGTTGTTTCAGAAATACAGGTTAGATAATTTCTAACCATGTTAATGCAATGCAGTGCTTCGGTTTTAGCCGGAGGATTGTTTTGTTCCAACTCCATATTACTTTCGATCTCCAAGTCTGAAAAAAAAATCTGCCTTTTTCTCTTTTATCTCTTTTAAAATTTCAGAAGTCGTTACATCTGGTGATGTGGTGACATGCTGATCAAAATCGATTTACATCCGGACATTCCGCATTATATCTATTTCGCGATCTAACAACTCTTTAACCAATATTGGAAGTGGGATGCCATTTGCTTCTACACACTCGGGATCTGACGAACTGATCATCTGTTGAGAAGGTCATTCATAGTATGTGGGTTTATTTATTCAAATAAAAGATATATATTGAAATAAAATATCTAATTTATCTCAATGAATATTTTAGACACTTTTGTGAAAAGTTTGGCTAAGACATATCTTTGCTTATAAGATATGGATTATGAAAAATGGACAATTTTCTTAAACCGTCGGAATATCCGGAGTTGAAATTATTCCACGACGTAAAATCCGGAGTTTATTTACACTAAAATCATATACAAATAATCAAGACTTTTATAAACTTACATGATAAGCGGAGTGACGTGAAAACTGGGTGCCGGGATAACCAGGTCCAACTGAATGTCATAAAAATATACCCTTAATGGCGAAAATAAATTAAAACAAGTCGGAAATTGCTCGTCAAACGTGGCAAATGAGGTGCGTTCGTACTAAAACTAGTTTTATAATTATTTTTTGTACCCCATATTGTACTGAATATATATATTTTTTAACTTCATAAGTGCATAGTCTGTAACATCATTAAAATGCGCTTGCAATAATTTTTTTCCCATTCCCCGTAATGTAACGGAAAACTTTTGACTGTCCCTGTAATTAAACTATACATCCGATTTTCATAAAATTTGAAATGGCTCAACAAAATTTTGCAACAATTGTATATTTAAATTTTCAGACCATTCGGAAGGTTGTAACATCATTAAAACGCACTTGCAATATTTTTTATCCCATTGAGCGTAATGTAACGGAAAACTTTTGACTGTCACTGTAATTAAACTATACATCCGATTTTCCCAAAATTTCAAATGGCTCGACAAAATTTTGAAACAATTATATATTTAAAGTTTCAGAGCATTCGGAAGGCTGTAACATCATTAAAATGCATTTGCAATAATTTTTCCCATTGGCCGTAATGTAAAGAAAAACTTTTGACTGTCCCTGTAATTAAACTATGCATCCGATTTTCATAAAATTTAAAATGGCTCGACAAAATTTTGCAACAATCATACATTAAAAATTTCAGACCATTCGGTTGGGTAGTTTTTGCTCTGTTATATGCGGACAGACAGACAGACAGACAGACAGACAGACGGACGGACTGAACGACGACTATAGGTGCTATGTATTTATATAATTACGAACGCACCTAAAAAGCCCCATTGTCATCTTTTCTTATGTCTTTATTGCGCAGCTAACTAAACAGCGTCTTTCCGTTTCAGTGTGTCTACAGATCACGGAAAAACACAGTCAAAAACAGGATCTTTCTACAGAAAAATTTGCTTTATTTTATAGTGTGGTAATATACCGTAAAATCCAGCGTATAACACGCACTTTTAATACCAAAAATATGATCGAAATTTACTGGGGCGCGTTATACGCCGAATATAAAAATGACAGATATAAAAATAAGGAAAAGATGAGCAAATTAGCTTTAATAATTAACAAACTTTTATAAATATATAGCAAATTAACACGTTGTAATATTACATTTATTTCAATTACTAAAAGGTGTAAATTAGCACTTTAAAACCAATAAAAATACGTTTATTTCGACTGTTTACATGTTTCGACTCTCCCCGAGTCATTTTCAAAACAAGTAAAGATAAAACTATTCTAAAATTTCACAGTCTATGGAACGCCATCATTAAATTTTTCACGTATTCTTTCATATTATACACGTCATTTTTATTTTTCTTGTATGCTTATTTTATTTTCATAAACCTTGAGTAACTCGAACCATAATTTTGGTGCGTTGAATGATGCTGTATCGTTAAATATTTAATTTTTGAAACAGTAGGAATTGTAACACGCATTTTGCCTATTTTGTAATAAAAATAAAATATCAGAAATGATTCAGTGCTCATATTGCCAAATATGGTTCCATGTTGTGTGCGCTGGAATAAAAAATGAACAAAAGAAATTCATGTGCAAGCATTGCATCACTTTTTACATGATATTCAAGTAACTGGCAATTAGTTCCATAATTTTTATTCTTAATTACTTATAACTTTGATTTACATTTTGAATACATTTTGATTTAAAACAATTACACTTACTTTTAGATATTTGATTTCATTACATTTCATTGCTGTTGTTTTGTTTGATTGTTTCTTGAATTGCAAACTTTGTTTTTAATAAAATTAGTTATGTTACCTACTCATTAAGGCAGCCTAATATTGTTTGGTCCAATTAAGGAGACTGGAGATCCAACTTAGACGACCAGTCACTAAATTTGTATCTCTTTCGAACCTTTTTTTCAAATTAAAATAAAATAATTTTCAAAAAGAAATTGTTCTAAAGATTTATTTAGTTAGTAGATAAATAGAATGACCAAGTGTGGTGATATTTTGCAGATATTTTAAAAAGAAGATGAGTTAAACTTGAAAATAAGTAAAGTGGTCCGAATCCGGCTACTCTCCCCTATATTTTAAACTCAGTTATCTCAAAACACCGTTTTTCAGCAGTTTTGCAGCGATAAGTTTCGACAAAGTTAATGAATTCACATGTTTCTCTATCTCTTTTTATATGTCGAAGAAGTTAAATTCTCTAGAAACAATGCTTGAAAAATGCACAATTTTTTTTCAAGTTATAACAAAAGATGTGATCAATTTTTAAGGACTTTGAATTTATTGTTTTTATTATTATTTTTACAATTTTTTTTAAAAGTATAATCTAGAGACAACGTAGCAAATAGTATAAAAAAGAAATGATGACTCAAAAATAAGGAACTTTCGTGGGCTACTTTGGGCCACTTTTTCCCGGTTCCATTCACATTTCCATTGTTAAAAAATATTATATGTGACTTTTCAACGTCGAAATGGAGTGGTAAACAATTAACATGAAACAATAAAACAAACTGTATGGTTTTAATGAGGAAATTTTTAATTTTTTAATTTTTTTTAACTATTTTTAAAGTTTTGGAATAAAGTAGCCTCTGTTGGGGGCTTCTTTGGTCCATTCACTTAGTTTCATATAAAATTAATACATTTCATGTGTAAATGAATACATTTTATTGAAACTCCCTCGTAATAGCATTTGCTAATAAATTAACATTGCAAACTCGATAAACAAATGTTTTTTAACATTTAAACACAATAAAACAATTTTTAATATTAAAGAAACGAGAAACACTTGTCGTCATGTTATCCTCAGCAAATGAAAAAAAAAAACAATTAGTGTAACATTTTGCTACAGTAACATTTGAAAAAAAAATTTACTTAAAACATGTTTTAAGCGATTTGGTTGTATAAAAGGCATTTCTAAGTAATTGGGGCTATTTTTGGTCTAAAAAAGTCCTGGCACAAAGTAGCCCCGAAATACTAGTTTTCGTATTAGTTTTATGAAAACGCAACAATTTCCTCTCAAAATAAAAAGTCAAAGGAAAACCTATGATCACACATGGGTTACAGGTTGCTAAAGGTAATATTTTGACACTTAACGTTATTTGCATCTCCTGTCCAGATTGTTTCACTATAGAAAGTTTGGAGAGTTAAAATTTACGCACGAAAACAGTTGTTTACAAACACATCCAGTGTTGCCACTAAAATAATTTAAATTACCCCCCAACTATTCAAATACCCTGCAGTAGGGTATACAATATTTTTTACGGGTGAAAACTCCATATTATCTTGGATTGTTTATTCAATACAAAGAATAAAAACTTTTTTATTGGATGGACAAAAGTAGCGTCAGCTTATTCAACCGCCGCGGCGTGCGGCCTTTTTTCGTCCGCAGCCCTTTATTCTTCTACTCTATCCCGACTCTTTTGCGGAAGCAAGGTTCATAGGTCCCCAGCCACGTCGCGAGTAAAAGAGACTCTAGCGTAAGCGACGTTGAAAAAAACATTCAAAAATTAATACCGGATAAATTTAAAAGTGAAATTACACAAATTAAAGACACCAAAAAGCGGGAAGGCAGGGCTCGGGGCCCTGAAGTTACCGAACGACCCCTGCTACTTCGAGCTTAGTATTACTCTTATTTTAAAAATTCAATTATATGACATACACTATTAAAAATATGTAGTGTTTGCTGCATAGTCTACTCACTCCACCGGTTTTATAGAAAACGATTACTTGACTATACTATGGAGTTTATCATTGGTCAGAATAGCTCGAAGCTGGTAGACGAGGGGTGCTGGTTTCAATCCCAATCGCCCCCTTAGAAAGACCCCCACGGAGGGCACTCTCCCCCCCCTTTGTGCCTATATCCCTCGTGTTGATAATTGGCCGTCATAAACACAACCAACCACTGGTCAGAAGAAAGGTATTCTATAAAAGCGATGGATTTACTGTGCAGCTAAAGCTACAGATTTTTATCAGTGCAGATACATTTCTTTTAGTTTGAAAAAAAAAAAAAATCATTAAACCTCAGCATGTAAACGTCACCCACAGATATTTTATTAGCACCATACAACCTAGTAAAATGAGTGCCCGAATAATAATTTATTGTTAAAATGTTATGGGAGTTTTTCGATTACGAAAAGTCCATTCAGATATTTCGTAAATGTTTTCATGAAGCCTTGGGACCGCATCTCTTGGAAAACTATAAACGCGATTTTCTCAAAACAATGCTTTTTAAGAAGGTACTAGAAATATTTTGGCAGTATACGAACCAAATTCTTTGCTTTTCTTTTTGAATGAAAAACTTAATTTTACTAGTCTTTAACCGGTAATTTTTTTTTAAACTTTTGAATTCGTTCGTGTTTTACAAACAAAACAGTATAAGACTTTTGTTTTTAACAGATAAATTAAGTTTGATAATCCATCATTTTGTGAAAATGCAAAAATGGAGAAAAAATCGTCGGTAAAGAAATAGACAATTATATATTTTTAACGTGTTTGTTTCATTGAAATCAGATTTATTCACTCCGAGAATTTTTCTGTACTGTGGAAGAGTGTGCATCTGACTACAGTGGACATACAAAACGAGTCCAATAGGTTAATTTTTATATAAAAATTCATACAAACTCGATTTTCTTATAGTTCAAAATATGTGTTTTATTATTACAAAAACCGACATATTTCTACCTCATTCTTAGACTTAAAAGAATTTAATAGAATAGGCTTATTTTTCAAGATGACAATATTCTCATAATCGCCTAACAACTTTTTATTGTATTCCATTTCAATCTAACATACATCTGAAGGGCTCGAGATTAAAACAACTAACAAAATGTAAGTTTCAAGATATTGAAGATTCAAGTTTTTTGAAAGGAAACTACAAACAAAATGTTTGTGATCGCTTCCTCTAAAACAGGTGATTTGTTTATTTTCAATTAACTTATGTGGAACATTTTTCGTCGGATTTTTTTCTTTTTGTATTGAATTTATGTGCAAAGAGTAGTTATTATTAAAATTAATATCTAAAACTTATCCATGATTATCATGGATACATTAAGAAAAAAAAAAAAAAAACTTGTACTTTAAAAAAAGTTATTAGGATGCAATTAAATAATTTTACGTGAAAATAAGAAAAAAATAAAAAATGTCAGTTACTAATGTTTTATACACAAGTACTGTATTTAATAAAACTGTACTCATAACAATAGCAGTTTTTAATTTGGAATTTTTCCATCTACACATCAATAGATTACCATACTCCTTACATTACAAGAAAATTATTTTCTTAACACAAGCTTTTCACAGTTTGAAAATTTTCCGTATTTATTGTCAAACTTTACTACATTTTTTTTTTACATGGCAAGGAAGATTATTTTCATAATAATAAGAATTTGTAATTTTATCAGCTTATCTATTATTGAATTATCAGCGTCTTTATGCTAATTTAAATATTCTTTTCATGACTAAAATAATTTTCAACTTTCTCAGGTTATTTTCCATTATTCTTTATTAAATTAACAGGTATTTTATAGAACAAACAAGATTGTTTTTAGAACAATGAAAATTTGCGTTTTCCGTTTTACTCCGTTTATTTATTTTTTCCTTCCTAAATTATTGTCAGTTTATCTTTCCTATATTGCTAGAAAGATTTTTTAAAAATTAAAATAACAGCTTACTCATTATTTATGAGCATTATATATTTGTATTGTTTAATTTAATTTATTATTAAATCGATTTTTATACTAATAACAATACACAACGGATAATTAATAACTTATTCATTACGAGATTATCACACTTTATATATTTTTATAAGAATTGTTCTTTTAACAATATCAATTTATAGTTTGTAATTTTATTATCTTTATCAAACTACTACAATACTTGATTCATTATTTAAAACATGCTTTTACAGGTACTTCATGCTACAATTCACATTTTTATAATAATTGTGCTCTTAACAATATCAATTTATAATTAGTAATTTTACTATCCCTATCTTTATTAGATTAATACAAGCCTTGGTTCATTTTTAAAACAATCTTTTGCAGTCCATTCATGCTACAATTCATATTTTTATAATAATTGTTCTTTCAACAATACCAATTTATATTTTGTAATTTTACTATCCCCATCATTATTAGATTACCACAAGCCTTGGTTCATTTTTAAAACATACTTTTACAGGTTATTCATGCCACAATTCATATTTTTATGATAATAGTTCATTCAACAATATTAATTTATTTGTAATTTTACTATCCTTATCATTGTTAGATTACCACAAGCCTTGGTTCATTTTTTTAAAACATACTTTTACAGGTCTTTCATGCTACAATTAATAGTTGTATAATAATTGTGCTCTTAACAATATCAAATTATAATTAGTAATTTTACTATCCATATCATTATTAGATTACTACAAGCATTGTTTCATTTTTTAAAACATACTTTTACAGGTCATTCATGCTACAATTGATATTTTTATGATAATTGTTCTCTCAACATTATAAATTTTTAATTTATAATTTTACCATCCCTATCATTATTAGATTACCAATAAGTGTTGGTTCATTTTTTAAAACATGCTTTTATAGGTCATTCATGCTACGCTTCAAATTTTTATAATAATAGTTCTTTCAACAATATCAATTTATAATTTGTAATTTTATTATCCTTATCATTCTTAGATTACCACAATTCTTGGTCCATTTTTATATCCAAAATGTATAAAAATCAGTTATCAAAAGTAAGAAACGTTACCATTTCCTGTATCTTTCAGTATCAGATGTTCTCCATTTTTTGACTTTTTACCATTTAAATTTACGATTTGCAAAAAGCCTGCCATGGTAGTTAAAAATGAAGGTCATTTTCTGATTCAGCGCTAAAAAACATATAAAAATCAGTGTTCAAAAGTTAAGAAACATAACTATTTCCTGTATCTTTCAGCATCAGATGTTATCTATTTTTTGACTTTTTACCATTTAAATTTACAATTTGCAAAAAATCCTAACGCGATGGTTAAAAATGAAGGTCATTTTCGGATCCGGCTCTAAAAAATACATAAAAATCAATTATCAAAAGTTAAACAACACAATTATCGCAGGCTTGTGTTTTCTTTGAATGCAATATAAGCAAAATAATGGAAACTTTTATTTTACTTATTTATTTAGTTCTATGTTTCATTATTCTTTAGAAAGGAAACAGAAAAACAAAAAATAAGTTAAATTTTATAGGAAAAAGGTGGAAAAAAATATGAAAATATATTCAGTAATATATGCATGTAACTGAAAAGAAGAATAAAAAGAATCCCTGCCGGCCCGGCCTACAGGCGGAGGTTCAGTATAATTCGAAGTGTATAAGTGTAATTCGAAGTTAAGTATATTAATTTCACCAACAAAAACTAAATCATGATCAGATATAAATCCACTTTAACAGTTTTATCTGGCCTCTTTTGACACGTTTTTATTTCATTTTTATATAATAGCTGGTTTTATTATAATCATGTTAAGGAGGTATTAAAAAAAATACTTTTCCATGCTCAACAACTCGAAATTTTCTGGTACATTTTCAGATTCATTTTGAAGAGAAAAACTATGAAACTTGCTAACGGAATTTTTGAAAAGATTTATAAGCGACCTGTGTTTTTATTTTTCATTCAATTAATTAAAACGTGATTAATAAACAATTATTTTCTGAGAGGACAATATTGTTCGTTTCTAACACAATCGCTTCGGGAAATTCTGTTCAAAATGTCCACTTTGACATCATTTTTTGAAATATATTCAACCTCTATCAAAAAATGGATCATTACGGTGAATTGTATAGTTTCTGAATAAGAGAATCTACATTTTCGATGCGTTTGAGAGCAAAAATGAATTTAAAAATGAGTAAGAAAATAAGCAGTTTGGATTTGAATACACCCTTAATAAGAAGATTTTTTTCTTCAACCGCTGTGTATTTTTAATATGTTTTTTGCTGTAAGAATTGGTCCTATCAAAAACTTGTCTATATAAATGTTGAAGACAATATTAAGAAGATACATGATAAATTTATGGCAATTTTATATCTTGTGAATTGACGGAGTTATGGAAATTTTCTATCAATGGTCCTATCAAAAACTTGTGAATATAAAAGTTGTACATAATATTAAGGAGATGTATAATAAAATTAATTGGATTTGATATCTCGAGAACTGACGAAGTTATGATTTTTTTTTCTCCCGAAAACCCTATTTTTTGCGCCTCTTGAGCCCATTTTTAATTTTATCAAAAATCTGTGGTACATAAATTTTTGGCCCTATTTTTAGAAGTAATAAAAACTTTAAACTGATTTGATATGTATAAAAATTAAGAAGTTGTGTGTTTTTTTCGGTTTTCACAAATCCCTTCCCTATTTCCATCCCCTTGGTCCGATTTTGCCCATTAACGAACCCGAGATTTTATGCCCCTTGATTTTATGTATCAGTTTGGAAGAGATTTGTGCAGAATTGTGGAAGTTATCGTGTCCAGAAGAAAGTGATATATATATATATAAAGTTTTTTATTGAGGGTGATTTTGGGTTCTAGGGGTAATGATCGGTGTAGATCTGCAAAACGTTTTCTGAAATTCCAACATAGGAACGATCCCAATAGGTAGTATTTCATACAAAATCTACCTTTAATAAGAAAAAGTATTCAGTTGTACGCCTGTAATTGTACTGCTTAATTTAAAAGATGTTTAAAGTATTCATGACGAAATTCTGATTGTACTTGTTAATATTATGCAGCATAAAAATAATTCTATTGCAAGTGCATCATTTTCAAAATCAATGCATTTGAAATATCGTTGACCAAACAAATTACTAGTAACAAATTTAAGCTAATATTGAAAGATATTTATTGTGAAGTAATGAAAAATATAAATTTTATGGTAATTTGTAATAGGATTTAGATTTAATCTTTTTTTTTTTTTCCATCAGAAAATGGACTTGCCCAGTTTTCAATAATATCCAGCTTCTTAAGAGGCTACTTCAGTCACCTGAAAAGACTCTCTCACTAATACTAATCCTATGGATGAAATTTTTAAAGATATCTCGTTTAAGTCTCTTCTTAAACGTCTCTTCAAAAGCATTGAACTAGGGGAAAAAATATAAACAATAAAATAATACTAGAAAAAAGGAATTCTGCTTTTTCCGAATTTAGTGTCGCCCCCGATGAAAAAAAAAGTATATATGTATCTAAATATCGATAATACAAAACATATTTCAGTTTTAAGACTTAAAACATTTTTCACTCAAACTATTTTTTATATTACTTACCAATTTTTTAAAAATTTACTTTTATTGATGACTTTTAAGTTGTGTTTAATTGTTAGTTTCAATCTATAAACACTGTTTTGGTGAGGCCTATAGATGTTCATGACGGTTAGAGTTGCGGTAAAGCTAGAGATCCTACCTACACAACTTCCATATTGTATAATATATAAACGGAGCTTCTGACTATAAAATAGTCAATGAAACATAGTCTTCATTTTGAAAGACCTATCCAATGATATGCCACTGAATATGGTGCGTAAAAATGTTTTTTCGTCTCTGCCGCCATTTTGTATTTTACGGTCGCCATTTTGAATTTATAGAAACAAAATATAGCCTATAACCATCGGACGGTTAAGACGAATCGATAGAGGCTTCATTCATTAAAATCCATCCAGCCGTTGGGTTGTTTCGAGGGTATAAAGAAATCCGCATACCCAGATACGCGTGAAACACATAACCCTTCTTGGCAGTCGGGTAATAAATAAATAAAATCTGAATTTAACGGACGTTACAATGACACCCTCCTTAACCCCTCCCCCCACACCTAGTACAAAGTTTTAATGCTTCATGAGTGTTGTAGCAGTCGATTTCCTTTTTTTGAACCAAAAATTTAATTATATTACCTTTACCTTCAGCTTCTTCGTACGAAGTGTGTATTTGATTTTATTTATTAAGTTTAAATTATCCTTTTATCCCTATCAGAAACATAAAAATAAATAAATAACTAAAAGAAGGGGTGGTCAAAAAGATCACAATGACGTAAATGCATGATTTCACTGTCCAAACTTTTAAACACGTTATGTTTAAATACTTTTCATGCACTAATTACTAAATGCATAGATGATTTCGAAGTCAAAACTAAGTGTATCGTTTGTATAGAGTACTGTGTGTATGGTTACGCCATTCCAATTAGCGCTGGCTGGTAACTGTGATGACCGACGTCTGCACCATGAAAAATGGGATACATGCCGCACTGCTATTCCGGTATACATGCCGCAGTTTCTTTTGCACGGGATGATTAAATGTTATTAACTTTTCCTTTTCTTTTTGCCCAGACTCACCATGTTAGGCATGTTATCAAGTTTACTAAAACCAAAGGAGAAAAAGGGGAAAGTAAAAAGTAAGAAGGGCAAGAAAGATGCAAGTCAAGATAATAATAACGCAAAATTGGATTACGCGTAACGCAGACCTTTTTTGCAAATTACTCTAAAAAAGAGGAAGTGTATTTGGTTTCGTTGCATCATGTGTTTAAATGTAGTTACGACACTTTTTCTGTAGATTGTAGTCGAAAAAACAGGTATTTTAACCCATTCGGGACTATAGGTGCATATAAGCACATATAAAAAGCTTTAAAAATTTGTGTCTGCCACCAGTAAAAAAGAAAAGTAATATTTGCTTTGTTTAATTAGAGCATTTTCATGATTATTTAAGGAAAGTTAACTTCTTTTAAAAAAGTGGTACCAACCGAATAAAATTTGTGTAAAAGACACCGATCCCGAAAGGATTAACAAATAAATTATGTAAACACAATTTTACTTTTTTTCTTTTCCCTTTCTTATACATTGATGTTGCGTTGTTGCTGAAATTAGAATTAAAATTTAATATAAAAAAATAAGTGGATAATTTTAATATTGAAAATAGGCAACAATTATTAATTTGAATCTACTAATAGGTTTCATTGTACTCATTTAGTTTCATTTTGTTATTACATCGTTAATTATAGTCCAGATATAAATATTTTTTTTATATATTTTTATTTATAATTTCATTCTGTTCTTATTACAAGCGCGCCATTACTACCGAACAAGTGCGGCGTCTCATCCTGAATGTACGGGTGACGCGCCGCAGTGTAATGTTTTAGAAAAAAATCGTTAAAAAGTATTAATGATTTGTTTTGAATTTTTTGTCACACTACACGCGTTGTATATTTAACATTAAATAGCACAGCATGATTTTTTTTAAATTTTATGTCCACCATGGGACTTTATACACAAATTCAAAAAAATGTGCGGCATAAATCCCGGAATTACCCTACTCAGAATTATATAGTTCTTTCGTAAAGGTAGAAAAAATCATGCAGTTAAAAGTTAAGTATAATATTTTAACTTTTCTTTTTTCAAGAAAACTGTAATATCTGATTTGAAGAAATTCTCTTGTTAGTTTTTTTTTTTTTTTTTTTACAATGCGTATTACAAAAGCCTTATTCCGAAATAATAAAGTACAAAAACAAATAAAAATAATTCATTTACCCTCTTAAATTGAATAAAAAAGCTTAAACATTTGTGATGTAATCATAGAGAATATTACATAAAATTTCAAGAGCTTAAATTTTGTTTAAAGCATAAATCCACTTCGTAATCGCGCTTGAATTTAGTTTCGTTATCAAATTATGTTTTGAAACAGATGGTGCTCTTCCCTGACCGCTATTAAATGCTTTTATTTATGCAACGTATTAAAAACTACAAAAAAAGTTAATTTTAAATATTAATTTTTTGATTAATGTCAAAAAGTATGAAGCATGTTTGGTTACCTAGGAAAACTTCTTTCGCTTTAAATTGAATCAAAATTTAGACTTTTTTGATTGCAAAATCCTCCATCTTTCTTTTTCTTTTGAAAATGTAATTAAATAAATTTGATCCGCTGAACAGAAGGTTCGCTCTCACGTGGGTATTTTATCGTCTTGTGCACAAGTGCTTTTGTAGAATTTAAATATGCAAGAAAACATAAATTTAAAACAGCATTTTTATAGACGCTTTGAAGAACAGAGCTGATATATAATGTCAGTTTTTTCATAAATTGTAGAACAATTTATAAGAAATAAAAAGCAATAATTAGCAAAATATAATTTTTATTGAAAAAAAAAATATGAATAAAATTTATAAAAGAAAGTTAAAAAAAGTCATTTCATAAAAAATTACGAAAACTTACCATTTTAAAATATTATATTAAGAAATATTCTGAGATTTGAGAGGAAATTCTTAATGAAGAAAGATTGTTTTAAATTTAATTCAAGACCGAATAAAAAAGAAATTTACTTAATTCATCGTTGTTGTTAGTTGCAAATATTTTTACTGCATTACAAAATAAATGACTGAAATTTTTGTAAATAAATTTTATAGACATTTTCCGAAATATCATACTCTTACGTCTGAAATGTCGTAATTAATTAAAAAAAATATCGCAGTTAATAATTTAAAATTTTATTTCGAAAAAGGGTCATTTTCCTGAAAAACGTTTTCCCACCTTATGGCAATCTCCCTTCCAGTGCGCAATTTTTGAGGTACCGACAAACAAAAAATATGTTCTTAAACACTAATAAAAGAAAGTTACGCTCTGTGTATCTGTGTCTGTGTGCGATAGCTAGGAAAATCTACCGGACGTATAAGGCTAAAAATGTGAGTGAGGGTAGCCCAAGGCCTGTCCTGATGCACCTGATATTTAGAATTTTAATTTTTTCTTAATTAATCGAGATAGTAATAATAAACGACAATTAACTTTCATCAAAAACTCACCTTTTTCATTCTGAGCCCAAAAAAGCATTCGCGCATGCCCAGGATTTGATTTACGCACCGGGAGGTATAATGAAGAACTGAACGCAGGAGTTCTTTGTGTTCTTTTATAATTTTGTTTTAACCTAAATAGATCAAACCACGTCTCAAATGTCGCAATTAACTCTAGAAAATATCGCTGTTAACAATTTGAAATTTTACTTCGAAAAAGGGTCGTTTTCCCGAAAAACGCTTTCCCACCTTATGGCAACATCCCTTCAAAGCGCAATTTTTGAGGTAACCAAAAATATGTTCCTAAAGCTGAAACCTTTTTCTAATCGTTGGTGCAATCAGTTTTAAAAAATGCAAAGTTTAATCTTTTCAAATACACCGGTAATCACAGGTTACTTCGCATGTCACGGAGACGATCTTTTTTCTACGCTGTAAGTAACTAAAAGTCCGTGTTTTAGCACAATTTTTTTAAAAGATCTCGGTGGACCAGATTTACAACACCTAAATAAAAATTCGAAACGTCTGGACGAGAAAAGGGATTTTTTACAAAATAAATGCGTGAAAAATTCGACGAAAATACTGAAAACCGAGGTATTTCGAACGACTTCGGCTCAAGTTTTCACTACTAAATATAAATATTTTTTTTACGAAATTGTAAAAACGGCTTGGATATAGTTATAATTATAAACTATTAAAATATTATATAAATCCTTTCATACGAATTATTACTTTTATGCTAACGCAATGCAGCCGAAAACAAGAAAAAAAGCGAGGAAAGAACGTATTACTTTTTCAACTAGATATGAATTTTTTTTCGCGATTTTTTCTCACAAGGTGCATTAACCATTATATTTATAACTGCTTAAAATCTCAAAGCGTTCGGACAACAAGGACTATTATTTTTAATTACTGAAAGAGATCAAATGAAAAAAATAAGTATTATTACGAGCCATTTTACCACTAAATATCAATATTTTTTCTCGCTTGTTTCACAAAGGCTACGGAAAAAATTATGTTTTTAACGCCTAAAATTCAAAGAGTTTTAAGAATAACGATTATTTTTTACCACCTTTAAAATGCCGGACGACTCCTAACCCTTTTCCGGCATATTTCAAAATTACTTCTTTGCACTGAAAATCAAAATACGCAAAAAATAAAATACAAAGCATCATAAACATTCAATTCTCTTTGCATACTTGATTGCCTAAGAGGTACTGCTCAGATAAGGAAACCAAGTCCGTAGAGCATAGTTTCCCTCCCAGTCGCCTTTATTAAGGTCTTTAAAAAAATACAGTTTTCAACAAGAGCTAAATCCGCCAGAATCGCAACAATGCGCGGTATTTTCATAAATTTCCCTGAAAGGGGCACACATACCAGGTGCAAAAGAACCTAACGCGACAGAGGGCAGGTGAGAGAAAATAGCGGATAAATTAAAAAAAAAACAAGATTCTTTACCCTGGTGAACAGATCCCTTACGCGACAAGGGGCGGAAGAAAAAATACGAAAAGTAACCCTTTAAAAAAAATTCATTCTCTGAAGTCACTTTGCGTTTTTTCCACGCAATTTGCCGTAGGATTAACATTACATATAGTTTGTTTTAAAAAAATACACTTAATTTTATTATACTATATACTAAGCATTTAGTTAATGATCAAGTATCTATTTGGTTCAGGTACAGTCGGATTTAATGGTGATTTAATCAATTTGAAAATCAACTCAGGATTTCGATGTGAAAAAAACATAAAGATAAAAATAAATAATTGTGCTTAAAACAGTTCTTTTTACAGCTAAATAACAATATTTTAGCACAAAAATTACATAGTCGTCGGAAACATATCGTCTCTCATCCCGAATTTCTCGTTGCAGTTATTTCGAGGCCATTTACGGCTGAATATCTGTCCCCCCACTCCACCCCCGACCCCCACCCCGATTTTTCAAACAGTTACCGGGCCGTATTTCAGACAAAATCGAGTTGAAGATATAAAAATTATACAAAATTAAGTTTAATTTAAGATTATTATCAGTGGCTCGGGTAACGCCGGGCCCATACATCAGAAGAAGAAAAAATAACAGAAGATAACGCTGCCTTTTACGACTAAATATCAATGTCTTAGCATGAAAATTATATACATGCTTTGGACGACAAGAAATGTATTTTTTAAACTATGAATCATCCCCCCCCCTTTTCCGTTGCAGCTCCCGTTGCATTTAGAGCCCATTTACTGCTAAATATCAGATTTTTTAAACTGATTTTTCACACAGGCAGAGGGCACTCATTTTATACAACATATCTAAATCTTTAAGCATTTTCACAATTATACACTGTAAAACATATTGGTGGGACTGAATTTGGCCAAAAAATGGGGGTAATTAAGTTACAACCAGAAGTAGTGTAAGGAATCACCACCAGTAAATTGGTGTAATGAAACAACAGCAATCAACTGGAGTAAACAAACACCATTTTTGGTGTAAAGTCACACTACCACTTATTTGGTGTATTTTAACGGCAAAATAAAAAATAATTTAAAGATTACATTTTAAATCTAATACAGCCATAATTTAAAATAAATAGTTTCACTCAGAGAGGCTGCTAAACTTCTTTTAATTGAGATAATTTATTATAACATACATTTTAAATATTTTAGTTGGTAAACAATAATATTGTCTATATTTTACATTTTTATATTCCTATGATGCTTAAAAATATCTCTTTCATAGGTCTCATATGGGGGGGGGGGGGGGAAGTGCAGCTAGAGCACCTGTAAATTTTGTTATAGTCAAATTTATCATACATATTTCGCATTAAAACTAATTCTATTTTTTTGGTGCATCTAATAGATAATTACCCACTGAAAATCTCCCCCTCCCCCACATGGAAGTGCTGAGTTTTCCCACAAAATGCAACCAAATGGGCGCCCATGATCATTTTAATTATGTTTCGCCAATTTGATAAACACAAGAATAAGAGAATGACAATCGAGTGTTTTAACTCTTTCAGTATCAACATCTAAAAAACAAGTGGGTAAGTGTGATCATACATCGCACAAAGGGTTTCGTTTAATATTCCTTTCAAAACACTTTCTTTCAAAACGTCCAGTACATTTATCGCCATGGAATACCTTCTAAATTTTGGCAAACACATCCTAAACTATGTTAAAGTTTCAAACATATTCGCCTTGTTATATTTCCTAATTTTGTTCGCCCCCCGCCCCCCAAAATGCTACGATATTTCACATGACGGGTATCTGCCAAATTTAGAAAAGTGCCCCCCTTGGGGGGGAGTGGGCAGATGGTCACCATGATTTTTGACGCGGCCTGATTTTAAAAATTTATGTTATGTTTTATAAGCCATATTAAAGTTTCAAACAGATCGCCCAGTTATATTTCCTAATTTTGTTCGCGCACCTCCCTCAACCCCCCCCCCTCCTCGAAATGCGACGCGCCCTTCTTCTTTATAATTTATTATCGTGTGTTATAAAGTATCTTAAAGTTTAAAACAGATTGAATTGTTAGATTTCCTACTTTAAATGAAATCGCGGTCTGTTAATTCCACATTCCACCACCAGGGAGCGCACTGTATTCTTAACAAAAGCGTATCTGAACGAAAGCACTTTACACAACCCATTAGTAGATATGTTACTCGAGGGGGTGGCGGTCTTCAGCAAGAATTTAAGATAATTGTTGAAATTACTATTCGGAAATAGCGGTAATTTAACTTTTGGCATATTTATATTTAATAAGTATAAGTAGCATGTATCTGAGGACTCCATCAAAAAACGCACCTGAAACGGTATGAAACAAAAAAGAAATATTTTGCCCCTCCCCCTCTCCCCACCTTCCCGAAATTTCACGCGCCATTTTTTATAAACTTTTTCTAATGTGTTATAAACTATCGTAAAATTTCAAACAGATCGCCTTGTTATATTTCCTAATTTTAACAAAAATGTTAGTTCACATTCCACCACCAGGGAGCGCACTCTATTCTTAACAAAACTGTATCGGAAGGAAACTCCGTTAAACAACCTATAAGTAGATATGTTACTCGAATTGGTGGCGGTCTTAATAAGAAATTAAGATAGTTGCTGAAATTACTATTAGGAAATAGTGGTAACTAACTTTAGACAATTTTATATTAAATAAGTAGCATATATCTCAGGACTCCCTCAAAAAGTCACCTAAAGCGGTCAGAAACGCTAATTTTTTAAATAGAAATCTAGTGCCCACCCCCTCCCCGGAATTTCGCGTGTCATTCTTTCTTACACTTTATCTTATGTGTTATAAAATATCTTAAAGTTTCAAACAGATCGACTTGTTAGACTTCCTAATTTTAACAAAATCGCGTTATGTTAGTTCCACATTCCACCACCAGGGAATGCAATCTATTCTTAACAAAAGCATATCTGAACGAAATTCCTTTACGCAATCTTTCCGTAGATAGATGGGTCGGGATGGTGGCGGTCTTAAACAAGAATTTAAAATATTTGCTGCGGTAACAAACGCTAAGATTTTAAAAATAATTCTAGTTTAACAAAAATGTTAGTTCCACATTCCACCACCAGGGAGCGCACTCTATTCTTAACAAAACTGTATCGGAAGGAAACTCCGTTAAACAACCTATAAGTAAATATGTTACTCGAGGTGGTGGCGGTCTTAATAAGAAATTAAGATATTTGCTGAAATTACTATTAGGAAATAGTGGTAACTAAACTTTAGACAATTTTGTATTAAATAAGTAGCATATATCTCAGGACTCCCTCAAAAAGTCACCTAAAGCGGTCAGAAACGTTAATTTTTTAAATAGAAATCTAGCGCCCCCCCCCCTCCCCGGAATTTCGCGTGTCATTCTTTCTTACACTTTATCTTATGTGTTATAAAATATCTTAAAGTTTCAAACAGATCGACTTGTTAGATTTCCTAATTTTAACAAAATCGCGTTATGTTAGTTCCACATTTCACCACCAGGGAATGCACTCTATTCTTAACAAAAGCATATCTGAACGAAACTCCTTTACGCAATCTTTCCGTAGATAGATGGGTCGGGATGGTGGCGGTCTTAAACAAGAATTTAAAATATTTGCTGCGGTAACAAACGCTAAGATTTTAAAAATAATTCTAGCTCCCCCCCCCCACCCCCCTCCTCGAAATATCACACTCCATTCTTTTTTACACTTTTTTCTATGTGTTATAAACTATCTGAAAGTTTCAAACAGACTGAGTGGCGGTCTTAACCAATAATTCAAAATATTTTCTGAAATTACTATTAGAAAATAGTGGTATGAAGTAAACTTTCTGATGATGAATGAGTTATACTTATCTCATATCGCTGTTCAAAAAGCCCAGGCAAATTATTAGATTTCCTAATTTAAGTTAATTCGTGGTTAAATAAGCGCGTCTCTTCATTTTAATCGACGCATTTGATAGGAATAAACCGATTAATTAAATAATAATTAATATTTCAGCTTGTAATTAAGATAGGACTTAGATATGGGTATCAATGAAATCAGCGAGAAATTTGACATCGGGATGCCAAAAAATTTAACCAAAAAATTTAATATTTAAAAAGTTAAAATTTCGTATTAAAATATGCTATTATGGAAAACCGCAGCTTCGTCATGTCTACCTGCTTTCCCGCCGAATTGAAATCTTTTTATTTCCTTGTCTTTCCAATTAAAGAAATTAAATTTTTATCGATCGATTTTTAGTGGATTTTTTGCGTTATACCCAACGCAGAAATGTGAACTTTATATCAAATGAAAGTAGATTTTTTTCTGCGTCTGTCTATTCCATTTACAAATTTCTCGAACCAATATTTTCTGATATACGATTTCGTTTTAAAATCTCCACTTCATTTTTCGGCTTAATTTCCTCCGTGGTAACCGTGCATTCGGCTGATTTTACTGGCAACCCTTAGGAGAAACACGGATGATTTCGAGAAAGTCCGTTTGAATTTGTGTTAAAAAGGTGGATTGGTTAATTTTAGAAGTTAATTAGCCCGTAATTCGGTTAATTACCAACTTTTTCAAAATTTTATGATTTGTTGTTTGATGTGAGGTGTTCAGCTATAAGTACCCAAAATTTCAAGTCTCTAACATGTATAGTTTCTGAGAACGGGCTCTGTGACGGACAGACAGACAGACAGACAGAGGAGCGAGACGAATAGGGTTTCGTGAGATGAACGAAACCCTAATGAAATAAAAATTATGAAATTTTCACGCGTTGTTAATAATGCTCCCAGAAAGCTAAGAAATATCTAATAATGAATTCTTGGTGAAAATATTTTTGTTAGAGGACGGGCAAACGTCATGGTCACACGTTTTAAAATAATTTTGTATCGTTAATTATAATTACTTATAGCTATCACTATAAGTTTAATTCGGAGTTTCTAGTTTTATTTTAACAAATATAAGCTGCATCTGATATTAAATTACATCAGAATTACATAATTTTAATAACTATTGCCTGGACGAGAACATCCATTTTGATTAAAAATTTCTCGATGAAGTTTTTCTTCAAAAATATTCTCTTTGATATTGGTTTGATTTCTAATTATTTGTGCTTTTGATAGGGATATGTTTAGACAGACAAAAATCGTAAAATTATTTTAAATAAAACTAAAAGTCTTAAAATTTCTAAAATGTATGCCCTTTAATAAGGACCATTCTAGCGAGAGGATTAACACAATGAAAATGAAGTAAACTAAAAGTAATATACATCTGAGTAAATTTGTATTGTTTTAATTCCTAAAAATTCTTAAGGCAATATAAATTGTACTAATTTTAAGGAAAGCTTTCAGCCTTGGATCAATAAAATAAATTTAATGCATAGAATAAAATGCTTAAGCTACACCAGCTAACAAACAAAGCTTCATAAAAAAATTGACTGCAACAGTGATACAAAAGGCATATCTCTCGTTAAATTCGATCATGTCGCCATTATTCTTAAATTGGCAATACACTGTTAAAAGCATGATATAATTTTAAAAAGCACATACAAACATTATTTAAAGTCTTACATCTTAAATCTACAAATAATAATCATAATGCTTACCTTATTTTTGTTCTTTTAACTGCAGTTCGAAAATTAGAAAGGACGATTAAATGCGGAAGTAAAATGGCTTCGCGTCCACTGCTGACATATACCGATTCATAATCAAAACATGAAGAGGATTTCTTACACTGAATTTGGTGTCTCATTTCCATAATTGCGGTTAAAGAATAATGCTACACCATTCCGAGGTTATTCTGACACTTTTTACGCTACTATGCCCGAAAACATGTAGATTTGAACTTTATTTGGCATTTCGTAATTCCAATTTAAGTGTAATAACACTCCCTTGTTTTTAGAGTGTATGTTGTGTATTTTATATTTTTTGTGAAAAATTATGTAACGAAAGGTGAAATCCTGTTAATCAAATGAAAAAGTCATCTTACGAGCACTTTTACCACTAAAAATGAATATTTTTTCATTTAAATTTGCGATTTTTTCGTTTAAAAATATAAATTTAGACAAAACCCAGTTAAATACATAAAATAATGCACATTTAAGTTTCATTTAAGGTTATTATCATGGGCCCGGGCAACGCCGGGCGAGTCAGCTAGTATAGCCTAAAATAGACTGTATTTATCAATATTTCAAAATTTTTGTGAAGAATTAAAACACGCTGTTAACATTTTTTAGTTTCTCTTAAACGTGCGTCGTGTTCGAAAAGTAGACACACAATGATAATTGATACGTTAATTTAATAAAGCTTTAACTACAAATATTTTACAGGTGGAAACCAGGAGTGTCGCCAAAGATGGGGCAGACCCAAAGAGTACAGCTGTGCCAGGTTTGTAGACTCATCAAGGACTGATTTCATATATGCAATAGATATACACGGTGAACCAAAAGTCTTGCCCTGAATATAATAATTCATTACAAATTTACCGTTTGTATAATAATTTAACTTGTTGTATCATTGAATAGGTCAGTTTTAGTAGTTTTTTTTTTGTTGTTCAATAGAACGAAACAATTCCGGAACGGTGGGTTGGAAGGGATGGACCGGTATCCCGGCCTCGGCGCTCTCCAGACATTAATCCTCTGGATTTTTTCTTTGGAGGATATATCAAGGACAGAGTCTTTGACACACCAATTGCTGTCGTCCAAGAACTGAAGATTAGAATACAAGCTTCTGTGTGTACTGTAACAGAAGACATGTTAAAGATACTTGGCGGGAACTAGAATACCGCTTTGACATTCTCCAAGCTACCAATGGGGCACACGTTGAAATTTACTGAGGTACGTGATCTTATAAAAAAATTATAACATTACTTACAATGTAACCAAACAAACATGTGTCTAATTATAATAATTTGAGCACAATAAGTATTTATAATCAGGGTAAGACTTTTGGTTCACCCTATATGTATAGGAAGTATAAACACAGCTCAAAACAATTAAGGAAGCACATGGTTTGAACAAAATTACGAAAATACTTACACCGATAAGTAACGTAAAATAAAATATCTATAATTTAAAGCGTAGTAAAAAACAGATGAAGAAAACTTCACATGCAAATCAAAGTTTATGACGTCAAAATCTTGAAAAAGGAGATAAGTGCAGAAATCAGGATTTCGCGGAAACGTCTGTTTTGCTATCTCATTTGAAAATTCAATTGCTCTGATTGTGTTTTGAGAAAAGATGACCTGAAAATGTCACAACAACATGATTTACCGGAATCCATGGCTTTGCGTATTATCAGGGCTGCTGAATCCTGGCAAAGACAACGAATTATAACGGACAGTGTTGGAGTCGCAAAAAGTGTCAGTGCAAGGCTGTGGAATCGATTCCAAGACACAGGGAAGGTTAGACGTCGATCAGGGCAAGGTCGGCTATGTGTTATCACAGAAAGTGATGACCGATACATCCTGTTAACAGCTCGTCCAGACGGAAAAAGCAATACTCTCAGCTGCAAACTCAGCTGTTCTTGACCGCAAGACGAAGGGTATCCAGACAAACAATCCGAAATAGGCTTCATCAGGTTGGTCTCTATGGCACGTAAGTCAATGTTCTGTCTTCCGTGGACTTCAAGGAACTGTGCGGCCCACAGAAGGTGGGCAACCGAACGGCGAGATTGGAGGCAACGTGGATGGACGCTACCGGACCCTCTCCAGTGGGAAGCCTACGGAGTCAGTTTCTACGCGGTAGGGTACGGTAGATAGGCGGAGTCTCATCCCCCTGCATCGTTATGTTTGCCTAGCATTTCGGCCCAAAATTAACTTTCGGTGCAACTTGTCTATCTGCGGCGCTCCAATTTTATTTTATTTTTTTATTTTTATTTTATTTTATTTTATTTTATTTTATTTTTTTTGCTTTCCCACACCCCTCCAAAATCCATTTTCTTACGACAAGTCTGCACCAACAATTCGGCTTCTAAACCCCAGGTCATTCAGTAGTAGTTCGGGCAGCGGTGGCCCAGTTGACAGCGCATCGAATCCGCAGCTAAGGCCGCGGGATCGAGGTCTACTGCTGGCTATAATCCGCCATGTACGCTAATGGCGCTTGGTGCATGTAAAATCCGTCGTGGGTGCAAAGTCCTCCAAGTTACCTGTGAATTATACCTCTGGAGGTGCCTTGCCAGGTGAAGGTCTCATCATCTGATCAAGGTTCTAAATTACGAGACCAACTTGAGTAGCAATGTGCAGGTGCCAAACAACTGGATATAAAGTTAAATAACCGGCAAAACAAAGTATACACAAACGAGCAGTAGGCACTGCAGATAGGATGACGATCGAGGCAATGATGTCAGGTTTATTGCCGCTTCGCGGCGATTAGGTGGTCTTTCGCCCCAATGCCAGGTACTAAACCCGTTAAGCTGGGGCAACCCGGCAGGTAGGGGCTTGGTCATCGGTTAGAAAGAAAGAAAGAGGCATCGTGGATGGAAGTGAGTTCTGTTTACAAACAAGTCCCGATTCAGTCTGGATGTGACATCCGACGTGTTTTGGCATGGAGAGAAAGGCGCACTTGAAAGAATCCCAGATTTGTTCGTTAAAGATCACATTACAGACGGGGTGGGTTGATGATATGGGCTGGAATCAGCATAGGTGAACGTACGGACCTGCATATCGTTCGGAATGGCACTTTGACTGCCCAAAGTTATACAGACGAGATACTGAGACCTCATGTCGTATTTTACAATGCAGCAATTGGCGATTCCTTTTTCTTATGCATGATAATGCCTGACCGTATACAGCTGACACTGTGCAGAACATGCTTAAAGGTGAAACAATACAGCGAATGGAATAGCCATAGTGCTCTCCTGATCTGAATCCGATCGAGCATGTTTGGGACACACTCAGACGATGCATTGCAGCAACGCTAAGGCTTCCTTTTATTGTTCGGGACTTGGAGATTACAATCCTTGAGGAGTGGAACAGTATTCCAGTTAATAATAGTTTAAATAGAGACAGTCATCAGCTCTGTGAACACTACAGTACTAATTGTTTCTGAAAAGTTTAACTATTATGACACTAAAAGCTTTATTAGAAAATTTTATGCTTTTCTGTATTTCTGTAAAAAAAAAAAAAAAAAAAAAAAAAAAAAAAGTATTTTTTTATTATCTTTTTTTTTTTTATCTCCATTATTGGAAGTTTCAATTTTTTAAGTTTTTTATTCATCATCAGATATATACAGATATTTAAGTTTAACTTCTAGGTGTCAGACATATTTTTTAAATTACCCTAATGTGTTAATGATTTGTCATCAAACATGAATATAAGAAAAATAAGAAAAATGTGGTAATAAATTTCAATAATTTAGCTAATTAACTTCAAGGATATAATTGTGAAATCTGATTGGACAGTAAAGTGTCTCGAAAAATTTAAATATAAGTATTTGCGAAAATTGGGATAAATGTGAAAACATACTCATGCATGGAGTATGTAGGTGAAGGAGGGGCGGGCAAAATCGTAATTTGTATCACAACTTCTATCAACGTTTCTTGTTATTGTTGAATTCAGAAATTTTCTCCGGGAAGGATTTATGCAGCTCCGGAGGGGGATACTGTGAAGTTTCGGCGGTGGGGGAGGGTGGATTGCACATCTTGACCGTTAATAATAATAAAATAGCAAATTATTCGGGAAGACATTTTGTTTCTCAGGGGAGAAGTCCCCCCCTCCCCACCGCCATACTGAGCTACTCTCTGAATTCAAAAATGCTCCTTTTGAAAAAAAAAAAACGAATTTTTATTTGTTCAACATTTTAAATTTGAGGGTAATTAGAAAACTATTTTTTAATTTTACTATTGTAAAAAACTAAAGATTATATATTTTACTTTGAATCAGAATTTTGAAATCATAAGTCCGAGTAAACGAAATTATAATATAATTATAATGATTATGCACACATATAAAATATAAGCATATATATAAATAAAAGTATAAATATATAAATAAATATAGTTATTATGTTGCTATGGTGTTCTCTTTTTAACTTTTAAACAAAAATAGTAAAATTGTGGGTTGAGAAGGACGGATTACTATGTACAAAAAATTAATATTAAAATTAAAGTAGAATTTAAAAATCCCATCCAACCTATAATTAAAATTTTCACCGAAGAACATGAATCAAAACAGGAAATATATAAGGACACGTTTCAATCATATAACAAAAATGAATTGGAAAGTACTCAATATATATGTATATATATCTATATATATCTATATATATAGTACCATAGTACTATCGATTGTACAACATGAAGAAGTACTACTACTGATGAAAAATCAACAGTTCTTAGCAATGGATTCTAAATAATTATCCTACTTTAATATTAGATAAAATATACATTTAAATCTGCTCCGATTTCCATCAGCCATTACTGTACCGAAAAATGGGGAACTCGTGTAGGTTTGTGTCTGCAGTATTTCATTACTGTAAAAAAAAATCATAATAAAGTTTTCAAGAAATGCTTTAATTTTACCCCTTAAATATACACTTATTATCGCTTTATGCAAAAACATGTTATTTCCATTTTATAAGCAATTAAGTACTTTCATGTTGTTTAATAAATATAATATATTACTAAAACAATTTTTTTTTTTTTACAATAAAGAAATATTGCAGACACAAACAAACATACACGAGTGCCCCATTTTGAGGTGCGTTCATAATGATATAAATATGTATCACCTATAGTCTTCTTCTGGTCCGTCCGCATGTCCGCATACAACAGCGCAAAAAACTACTCAACCGAATGGTTTGAAATTTACTATATACAATCGTTGCAGAATTTTGTCGAGTCATTTCAAATTTTAGGAAAACCGAATCAAAATTTAAAAAGATATTAATAAAAGTTTTCCTCATTCTATTAAATCCTATCATACGTAATTAATTCAATGATATCCCATGAGAGGTACTGATTCTAGATGGCCATGCTGATTACGTCATATTTAAGATGGAGTCATTTTCCGTATTACTGAATTATTGTAATAAATGTTGTAATCCTGCATCATTTTTTTCATACGAGTGCAACGGCTACTGTACCAAAATCTGAATATTTAAAAAACTAGTTATATTACGAACGCACCTCATTTGCCATGTTTGACGTACAATTTCCGACTTGTTCGGTACAGTAATGCCTGATGGAAATCGGTAGAGATTTCAATGCATAGTGTAATACAAGCATTATCAAAACAACGTTTGTTTACTATTTATCAAAGTTAAATAAAATATCGTTATTTCATGATAATTAAAGTCTAATGGATATGAATGAATTAACGCTTTCATGATAAAATCGGCCTTTTTAGAGGAATCGTTATTTCATTCAAACAACGGTGAATATATTTTTCTTCCGATATATAACGACTACTCATTGTTATGCCATCATTTTAGATAGCAAAGAAAGGTTTGGAATTAAAAGAGATTTTTTAAATTGTTATTGAAAGCATTAAAAATTGGTTTAATTTCCAGTATCTATTGACGTACTCCGAGAAAAGAATATAACATACATTAACATACCTTTTAAAGTAAAAGCTAAGAAATATATTAGTCTTGCTTCACTTTGGCACATAAATAAAAGCTTCCCGAAAAGCAATTTGTTTGTTTTTCCGACAGTTTTATGTTTTTTCGTTCTTGTAATAAATTTTAGAATGCAGTCCTCTAGTCACACTGACCATTGGCGATTATTTTTTCCCCCATTTGTTCCACTATTTCCAAGGTATTTCTTCGTAGTAATTAAAAAAAATGTTGTAGATCTTTAAGACAAAGATTATAATTATTTTTCTTTTGAAAATGCAATACGAATAGAATGAAAAAATCCATGCCGGTTCGGCCTAAAGCGCAGGTAGATTTCGAACTTAAGTGAAAAACAAGTTAAGTTTTAACAACAAAAAAGTAAATCATAATTAGAGATAAACCCACTTTAACAATTTTATTTGGCCGCTTTTGACGAGTTTCTATTTCATTTTTATATGAGAGATGGTTTTATCCAAATCATGTTAAGACGGTATTAAAAAAAAATACTTTTCCATGCTCAACAACTCGAAACTTTTCGGCCCATTTTCAGATTCATTTTTAAAAGAAAAAATATGAAACATGCTGACGTAATTTTTGATGAGATTTATAAGCGACCTGTGTCTTTATTTTTTGTTCAATTAATTAAAACTTGATTTATAAACAATTATTTTCTCAGTGGGACAATATTTTTCATTTCCAACACAATCGCTTCGGGAAATTCGGTTCAAAATGCCCAGTTTGACATCATTTTTTGAAATACATTCTGCCTCTATCAAAAAGTAGACCATTACGGTACATTATACTTTTTCTGAATAAGAGAATCTACCAATTGGAAGCGTTTGACAGCAAAAAGGAATTTAAAAATGAGTAAAAAAAATAAGCAGTTTGGATTTGAATACGCCCTTAATACGATGATTTTTTTTCTTCAACCGCTATGTATTTTTAATTTGTTTTTGCTGTAACAATTGGTCCGAGCAAAAAATTGTCAATATAAATGTTGTAGATAATATTAAGAAGATATATGATAAATTGATGGGGATTTTATATTTTGTGAATTGACGAAATTATGGATTTTTTTCTGCTTCAACCCCCACCCTTTATGTTTTCGTTTTTAATTTTTTTTTTTTTTTTTTGCGGTACGAATCGGTCCTATCAAAAGCTTGTCAGTATAAAAGTTGTAGATAATATTAAGGAGATTTATAATAAAATTAATTGGATTTGAAATCTTAAGAATTGACGAAGTTATAATTTTTTTTTTCCCAAAAACCCTATTTTTTTTTTTTTTTTTTTTTTTTTTCATCCTTGAACCCATTTTTAATTTTATCAAAAATCTGTGATACATAATTTTTGGCCCGATTTTTAGAAGTAATAAAAACTTTAAACTGATTTGATATGTAGAAATATTTAGAAGTTATGGTTTTTTTTCGGTTTTCACAAAACCCCTCCCTATTTCCATCTCCTTGACCCGATTTTGCCCATTAACGAACATGACCGAGATTTTATGCCCCTTGATTTTATGTATCAGTTTGGAAGACATTTGTTCAGAATTAAGGAAGATATCGTGTCCATAAAAAGGTCTATATATATATATATATATATATATATATATATATATATATATATATAATGTTTTTTACTGAGGGTGGTTAGGGGTCATGATTGTTGTAGATCTGCAAAAATTTTTCAGAAATTTCAACATAGGGGAGAATGTAATAGGTAGTATTTCATACGAAATCTACCTAAAAAAGTCGCCAATAATAGCTCCTGCCTTCAATACATGTCTTTTTTTAAAGACTATAACGCTCTAGACTAACCAGCCAAACGAATAAGAGATTGCTACAACTATTGTGATCTTGAAATGTAGAGTGAAAGTTATGTTTATCTCAATAAGCTCGTTGTTTTTTTGTTTGAACTTTTCCATTCATGATGCAACACGTTAATAATATAAGGTAGAATAGATTGGAATAAAACGCTCAGAGCAGAAAAGAATCTGTCATAATTTGATCACAGTTCATGGAAAACACGCAAAAATTTATCTATATGTAGAAGTGATATTTGTTTCCGATTCTGTATGTCGTAGTAGTGCAAAGTTATCGTAATTTTAAAGGAATGTACTATTGTCGAAGGTAATGTGTTTGGGAGTTTCTCCCTCTATAAGTGTGTATGAGGCCCCCTACCGTGCCTTTTGCCCTCACGTTCCAAAAATACTGAAATAACTTAAATTTAATATTATTTGTC
Source organism: Maratus speciosus (assembly GCA_963932465.1). Taxonomy (NCBI): domain Eukaryota; kingdom Metazoa; phylum Arthropoda; class Arachnida; order Araneae; family Salticidae; genus Maratus; species Maratus speciosus. Next base: position 388,915,574 of record OZ010786.1, read on the forward strand.
AGATTTATAAAACGTAATTGTTTGCTTTTACATTTGGCATCAGTAGTTATAATAATAAGGTCATACAAGTTATAATAAGAAAATAAATAAAAAAGAAAAGTGCCCAGTTAAACTGATGGCATTGAACTCACAGTTTACTCGCACTAATTGTATATTATACTCTTACTTCAAAGTGTACTTCCTTTCGAAAAATAAATTAAGAGAGGATTAGCCGATCCCCTGTTTCACATCTTTATACTTAACTTATGAGCCTCCAAATTTCATCAGGGAAGCGCCCAATCAGAATAAACCGGTATACCAAATTTGAAGCAAACCAGATAAGAAAACCCATTTATCTAAATTAAGTGGGTATTACATCCCCGATACCCTTTTTGTACTTAAACAATGAACTTCCAAATCTAATGATGGAAGCGCCTTATCATAATTAACCGGTATACCAAAATTGAAGAAAATATGATAACTCTGCATGAACAATCCATTTATCTAAGTTAAGGGCAAGGATTAGCCCCCGTAACCCCCCCCCCCTTTATACTTAACCAATGAACCCCCAAAACTAATCAGGGAAGCGCCTTATGAGAAAGAATCTAGAAAAAAAAATTGAAGCAAATTAGATATTTCTATCAAGAGTTATCGCGTTACGTACGTAGATACATACGTACATACAGAACCTGCGGGCACATTAGCTCTCAGGCTGTGATAGCCTGTGAGCTGAAAAGAAATAACATTTCAAGCACATTATCCAATCGCGAAAAGCATAAACATAAGTATGAAGATAAATCAAATTTCAATGTTTGAAAAAGCAGTTAACAATTAGTTTTTCAGTTTAATTTCCATCAGAAACACACAAATCCTTATCGGATTCACAGTTGACATAAACATACGAAAAAATTCCAGCAGTATAAATGCATTGATCATGCGCTTAATGCTGACACCCAGTGCAATGAACCCATTCTTTGCAATCCTTCATTTATTGTTTGCTATAAAATAGGCATGTTCAGTCTTTTTCGTCGCTATCAACATCAACTTACGACCTTTTTTATCCTATTCCCTTTCAGTTTTCTTGGTTTTTTTTTGTTTCTCAAGCTTTGAATTGCTACTTCTTTTTGTAAGATCGACTCCTCATAAACTCACATTCTTCAAGTTTCTTTTTGAATGGAGAACTCATTGCTGTGGTTTTTTTTCAGTTTTTTCCTTCCGGGAACATCTGGCTTCACTGCTGTTTATTTGATGCATTGTGATTTCCCGGAGTAGTGTCTATAAAATTCTTGTCAAAAAAAAAAAAAAAAAAAAATATATTCTAATGAAATGGTCAGATAACTGTGCATTTCAACCCGGTTACAGACATGTCAGGTTAAAACGACCAAGTGGTCGTTTTACCCTTACTTTGGTAGGGACTTTTACCCTTTTCCAACATTTTGTTACAAGGACATTATTTTGCAATTAACCATTGAACATGATACTATTATTATCTTAAAAACAAAATATTTCCATACAATACATTATCACAAAAAAAATCCATAATATACTTACTTATGAGTAAAAGATAATGGGTTGAATTCACGTTAAAATTATTTTTCAACTGCCTGAAAATAAACATAGGCAGCTTTCCAGTAATAAATAACATGTGGTCGCGTGAAACCATAAAATGTATCCTTCTACAAATTCCTATACCGAACAACGACACCATTTCTTGCATCATTTGATAATTAATAAGGTGGGAGCACTGTGCATTTTATCGCATTCTACCCAACGCCAAACACACGGAATTCATGAAAGGTTATGTGATATATAAAAGTTTGAAAATCCTTAATGTGAAGTATAAACTTTTCCACATTCTCTTGTGAAACTGTATGGATTCAACGCTGTGCATAAAACACAGTACACAAAGTTATGAAAGCACATAGTAAGTTTATTTTCGTAAAGATCTTATAAATATAAAAAATCTTCTTATAAATATAAAAAATTACTCAATGTAATACAGAAATAGAAAATCGAAATAAACTCCAAATTCTTTGAACTTTCGGTATGAGGAAGAGAAAAGAAGATAGTGTGAAGAGAAGGATGCTCCTTAGATGATGCTATAGAGCATAGCTGCCAACTCTTCCGCTTTTTCAGACCACAAAAATTTAATAGAAATTTTCCCTAATTTAATCGGCAGATTACGGCGATTTAAAAAGATAAAATTTACTATAAAATTTTTGTGGTACAAAAAAGCGTAAGATGTTGGCAGCTATGTTATAGAGTGATGAAAAAGTTTGAATTGGATGAAAGCAATTGGCCGAAGACTGGATCACGACGGAGGAGAATTGTGTAATCTGAACCATGTTGTCTTGGAACAAATTTCTAGCTTATCAGTCAAAATACAAAATAAAATATATTGCAAAGGTTGCATATTCAAAGGTTCTACACTATCGATGGACTATTGGTAGCATTTGGAAATACGCAGTTTATCTAAAACGGGATCCCCTCCACTAAAAAAAAGCACTAAACTTTCTTGAAGATTATTAAATTCAATTCCTTAAATACCCATTAAATTACTTAGACTTCAGTCGAATTACAAATTAGCTTGCTATGAGTAAAACTTGTTTTTCTGATTAAGATTTAACCGGTATTATTGAATGGAAACTCATTGTTCTGGATTTATGAACAATTAGTTTTATATATATGTATATATATTTCGCAAATTCAAATACCATAACATAAAATGTATTTAAGTGTTACGATATGAAAGTGAAATTTAAAAAATATTATTAAAATTACATAATTCTTAAATCATACTTATATATATATATTCTTATAATTTTACAAGTAACTTGCAAATGTCCATAAAGAAAATAAAATAGAGATTAAACTAAAGATAGAACTGAAAATTAAAAAGAAAAAATCAAGCAAGAAATGAAGTACACGAATTACTAATATCTTAAAATACTTAATTGATATAATATTAAGTAGAAAAAAAAATCTTCAATTCTTTGACATTTGTATGCAGAGCCAAAAATTTTAAATTAATTCATTCTAAATTAATTCATCTAATATACCCAATGAACTGCATGTTCCTGAAAACTTCTAAAAACTAGCTTTCCGTAAAATAGTTTTTAAACAAAAACGCTATTTGTCTGTCTCCTTCAAAAAAAAAAAAAAAAAAAAAAAAAAAGAATCATATATTAGTCCTGCTAATTTATCGCAACCCAATGGCAATTAGACTTCCTTCTGTTACTTTTTTTTTTTTTTTTAATTTTTTTACTTGAGATATTTGTAAATTTCAGAACCGAAGCATAAAATTAGGGGGTACTTCTCTTTTATTTAATTTTAGCATTTTGTAAAAAAAAAGCCTTTCTTTTCGTTTGCGTTATTTTTTGGAATGCTTTGTTATTTTACTGACGCCCATTTTGCGTATGAAACGGAAGCATTTGTCTACAAAACGGATTACTGCGTAAACAATTACTTATATTAAAAAACAAAAGACCTGAACACGCCCCTTTGCTTTTGTTATAACATTAAGGGCAATAAAATATTTGCATGGGAATTTCTTTTAATAGTTTTTTGTATGCTTTGTTTCTATTTTGGCTATTTTTAAAGCCTTTTTCGCAAATTCGGAAACAATATATTTTTTTAAAGGAGATAATTTGTCTCGTATGTATGTCGCTAGCATATGTTTTTCTCAGCTTATTTTATTTCATTTGAATTTTGCATCTGTTCTATATGTTTATGGATGTGATAAAATAGGTAAATAAGTTTCGAAAGATCATGTTAATTAAGAATGTATTACAAAAGAAAAGATTTATTTTAATGCCTAAAAATAAATCAGGATTTAATTGAGCAATAGGGAGGAGAAAAGCAAAATTAATAGCAGGTTTGTACAATCTTTTGTACAATTTGCAAATATGTATCATAAAAGTTGCAGTTATATTTTTATATTAGGTTTTTCGGAGACTATAACTAATTTGTATTTAGGGGGTTGTATGTACTTCATTTATAAAGGCAGGACTTTTTTCAGCGATTTGTCCTTTTTATTTTGTTGTCCGCTATTTACCAGCGCTTTGTCGTTATAGTGAAAACATTTTTTTTTTCATTTCTACAAACAGCATGGAATATTTATATGCATATCGTGCTGATTTTTTTTCATTAAATTATAACAAGAACTGTAGACTAATAGATTTTCAATTACTATTTGCATAGAATCTAATAACAGTAAGATATCCATAAACAATGCAAATTAATTGCTTTAATGATAACAATCATTATAAATTTACTATAATTCTTTAAAATGTGTCTGTAACTAAAAACTTTGAGGAATATTTTAACGTATTTAAATTAATATTATAAATGCTTGACTAATTAATATTCCAAATGAAAACTGTATGTTTCTGAAAACGTTCAAAATTCAACGTTCTGTAAAAATAGTCTTCAAATAAAAACTCTTTTTGTTTGTCTTCTTTCATAAACTTTGATCCACATATTAGTCCTGCTAACTTACCACTGCCAATTTTTTTTAAGTAATGGCAGTTAGTTTCTTTCATTACTTTTCTTTACCTTTTTTTATTAGAAAAACATTCACTAAGATTATTCGACTCGATTAATACGAAGTTACAGTAAGGGAAAAAAAGGCTAATTACTACTTGGGTAAAAAGTTTCAGAAACGGAGCTTAAAATTAAGGTCTACCATTGTTTTATTTAATTTTAACATGATTAAAAAAGACTTTTATTTTAATTCATGTTTTTTTTTTTTTATATATAATGCTTTTGTTTTATTACTGACACTCTTTTGTGTAAAAACCGGAAGCATTTGTTCAGTAAACGGAATTTACTCCATAAACAATTATTCATATTCAAAAACAAAAGACATGAACACGTTCCTTTTGCTTTATTATAACAATAACAGAAATAAAATATTTGCATGGTAATTTCCTTTAATAGTTTTTGAATGCCTTGTTTCTATTTTAGCTATCTTTTAAGCTTTTTCGCAAACTGGGGAAACAATGGTTTTTTGTTCCAAAAGGCGGTAATTTGTTTTCGCACATATATCGCATATGTTTCACAGCTTCTCTTATTTAACTTTAATTTTGAATCTGTTCTATATGTTTGTGGATGGATAATATAAGTAAATAAGTTTCCAGAGATCTTGTTAATTAAGAATGTATTACAAAAGAAAAAGCTTATTTTAATAACAATAACATATTAATCAGGGTTTATTTGAGCAATAGTGAGAAATAAGCAAAATTAATAGCAGGTTTTTTACTTATTTTGTATAATTTGCAAATAATTTATAATAAAAGTTAGTTTAACTGTTACATTTTTCTATTACTTTTTCGGAGACGATAACTAATTTGTATTTAGGGTGATTGTATGTATTTAATTTAAAAAAGGAGGGCTTTTTTTCAGCGCTTTGCATTATTTATTTATTTATTCTCTATTTAATAGCGCTTTGTCATTATAGTGACCAAATATTTTTCATTTCTCAAAACAAGGAGTTTTCATATGCATATCTTGCTGATATTTTTTCATTAAACTATAACAAGACCTATAGACTAATAGATTTTTAATTACAATTTGCATAGAATCTAATAACAGTAAGATATCCATATAAACAATGGAAATTATTTACTTTAGAGATAACAATCATTATAAATTTACTGCAATTCTTTGAAATGCGTCTAAAACGAAAAACTCCAAGGAATATTGTACATATGCAAATTAATGTTCTAAATGCTTGACTAATTAATATTCCAAATGAAAACTGCACGTTTCTGAAAACCTTCAAAATCCAACGTTCTGTAAAAATAGTCTCCAAATAAAAAAGTCTTTTGTTTGTCTTCTTTCATAAACGTTGATCCACATATTAGTCCTGCTAATTTACCACTGCCCACCTTTTTTAAGTAATGGCAATTAGTTTCTTTCATCACTTTTCTTTGCTTTTTTTTATTAGAAAAACATTCACTAAGTTTATTCGACTCAATTAATACGAAGTTACAATAAGGGGGAAAAAAAGCTAATTACTATTTGGGCAAAAAGTTTCAGAAGCGGAGCTTAAAATTAGGGGCTACCGTTATTTTATTTAATTTTAACATGATGAAAAAAGTCTTTTCTTTTCATTCGCGTTGTTGTTTTTTTTTTTTTTTTTTTTTTTACAATTCTTTTGTTTTATTACTGACGTTCTTTTGTATAAAACCGGAAGCATTTGTCTAGTAAACGGAATTTACTGCGTAAACAATTATTTATATTCAAAACAAAAGACCTGAACACGTCTTTTTTGCTTTATTATAACACCAACAGAAATAAAATATTTGCATGGGAATTTCCTTTAATAGTTTTTTTGAATGCCTTGTTTCTGTTTTAGCTATCTTTTAAGCTTTTTCGCTAATTCTGAAAACAATGGATTTTTCTTTTAAAAGGCGGTAATTTGTTTTCGCATGTATGTCGGTTGCATATATTTCACATCTTCTTTTATTTAACTTTCATTTTGTATCTGCTGCAGAAGTTTACGTATGGGATGAAAATAAATGAATACATTTCTAGAGATTACGTTAATTAAGAATAATTTAGAAAAAAACGGCCTATTTTTAAAATGTTTAAATGTGGATTTATTTGAACAATAGTGCAATAAAGGAGAATTAATAACAATTTACTTATTTCTATTTTTTTTAATAAACCTGTATCATAAAATTTCGTTTGCTAAATTTTAAATAATCCATTTTCTATCAAGATTTTTCGAAGACGTTAAACATTCTGTATCTGCACTGCAATGCAATGCAATGCAATGCAATGAAAAAAAAAAAAATCCCTGTCGGCCGGCCTACAGGCGGAGATAGATTTCCAAGTTAAGTATACTAATTTTACCAACAAAAACTAAATCATGATTAGATATAAACATACTTTAATAATTTTATCTGGCCACTTTTGACGAGTTTTTATTTAATTTTTACATAATAGCTGGTTTTATTAGAATTATGTTAAGGCGGTTAAAAAAAAAAAAATACTTTTCTTCCATGCTCAACAACTCGAAATTTTATGGCACATTTTCAGATTCATTTTCAATAGAAAAATATTAAACTTGCTGACGTACGTGATTTTTGAAGAGATTTATAAGCGACCTGTGTTTTTATCTTTCGTTCAATTAATTAAAACTTGATTTATAAACAATTATTTTCTCAGTAGGACAATATTTTTCTTTTTTAACACAATCGCTTCGGGAAATTCTGTTCAAAATGTCCACTTTGACATCATTTTTTGAAACATATTCTGCCTCTATCAAAATACCGATCATTACGGTGAATTATATAGTTTCTGAATAAGAGAATCTACCAATTGGATGCGTTTGAGAGCAAAAATGAATTTAAAAATGAGTTTGGATAAGCAGTTTGGATTTGAATATACCCTTAATAAGATGATTTTATTCTTCAATCGCTGTGTATTTTTAATATGTTTTTTTTTCTGTAAGAATTGACCCTATCAAAAACTTGTCTATGTAAATGCTGTATACAATATTAAGAAGATGTATGATAAATTCATGGGGATTTTATATCTTGTGAATTGACGGAGTTATTGATTTTTTTCTTCTTCAACCCCCCTTTTTTGTTTTCGTTTTAAATTTTTTTTGCGGTACTAATTGGTCCTATCAAAAACTTGTGAATATAAAAGTTGTAGATAATATAATGGAGATTTATATTAAAATTAATTGGATTTGATATCGTGAGAATTGCCGAAGTTTTGAATTTTTTTCTCCAAAAAAACCCATTTTTTGCGCCCCTTGAGCCCATTTTTAATTTTATCAAAAATCTTTGATACACAAATATTTGTCCCTATTTTAAGGAGTAATAAAAACTTTAAACTGATTTGATATGTACAAAAATTAAGAAGTTATGGCGTTTTTTCGGTTTTCACAAAACCCCTCCCTATTTCCATTCCCTTGGTCCGATTTTGTAGATTAACGAACTTGACCGAGATTGGGTTCTAGGGGTCATGATCGGTGTAGATCTGCAAACATTTTTTCAGAAATTTCAACATAGGGGAGAATGTAATAGGTAGTATTTCATACGAAATCTACCTTATATGTACCCCTAAAATTCAGCATTCTGAAAAATATGTTAAATTTTCCCAAAAGAGAAAGACATTAGATGAATGTAAGTGGTAACTGAAGAGGAAAAATGCATTTTTAATTAATAGCATAAGGGAAAAAATACGTTAATGTTTGCTTTTGCTTTTGCAGAAGGAAAGACATAATTAAAAGGACGTCCGTCACATTGGATTATGTTTTAAATCTGGATGGCATGCTTTGAATAAGATTTATCAATTTCATCCCAGGCTTTTAATATTGATTCAGGGAGCTCGTCTTTGATTTCATATTGTTCGCTGTGGGCATAGATCTTGTGAACTAAAATTCCCCACATGCTCTCCATAGGATTGCAATCTGGGGAACAATGTGTCCAATTCAAAATATTAACTTTTTGTTACTTCAACCAATCCCATGTACTGTGCATTTTAAAATTCCGATACTGTGGGTATTTTTGCGCACAATTAACAATTGATAACAATTAAATGAAATTGTATTTTGCACGAAACCACAGAACATGTTTAGAAATATAATGCAAGCACTTTAGTGAATCACAGCGCACTTATAGTCATGAAAACAACTCGACAAAACTTTAGGATTACTGTTTATCATATTGAAATAAGCGGGAAAATGTCCACTTCTGCATTGCTTTTATACTAAAACGCACATATACTCAAATATTTTTTTCAATATTCCTAACTTTGCAATTTATTCAATTTTTACAAAGGTAATACAGTCAGTCTGGTTTTTTATTGCATATTTTTTTTTCCTTTTTTTACAATCCTTTTATATCAAATAAATTTTTGAAAGTTTTGTTGGATTTTTTTGTTTTTCTTTTCATTAAGATTAATAAGGGGATTTATTAAACTAATCGAATCTGTTATTTTGGACTTGTAATTAAAGAATGATATCAATGTGCCATAAATGGCTTTTAGTTAATTTTTAATCAGATAATAGAGCTACTTAAAAATTTACAAAATATGAGCAAAATTGGGGAAAATCATTTCATAACGATGAAATATAGAATTCTGAACTTTTATTGAAATGAAATATAATTTATCGGAAGAATTATCCGAAATACATGAGAAAATACTTGGAAAGCATACAATTTAGTATGCCCTGTTAGTCACGTAAAAAACAATTAGGAATTTAGAAAGTACATACATTGAAAATTCAGAAAATCCAGCAAGTGTTAGAGTTATGAGAACATTAAAAAAAAAGTTTAATCAGATAATCTGAGTTTCTGCCGCACTTATCGGAGGGACGTTAAATTTTCTGAAATAAAAACAACATAATTTTATTTAAAAATTACTCTAAGCAAACTTGGTGATAAAACAAATGCTCATTATTCAGTCTGTTTTTATGTCTTTACATATTTTGTGTAAAAAAAAAAAAAGTGAATTTTGAAAACGTAAAGGCAGTTTTTCAAAACTTATCAGGATAACATCCTTTCTGAGTTAATTAATGAATCACCATATAGCTTATATAACAACAGCAAAAAATATTGCTGGTTAGTTAGGCACATTTTATCATTTCTAAAAAATAAATGACTTCTTCTGAGATTTGTAAGGATCGATAAAGTGGTTTTGAATTATTTAAAAAAAAAATCCAACATTGTGTCTTACTAGATATATGACACTTTTGAAAATTTTATAGCATCACTATAAAATTATATATTTTTTTACTTATATCACCTTTCGTTTATCGTTTCTTTTCTGAATTAAAATGGAATATGTGTAATGAAAATGAAATACCTTACAAAAAAAATTGATATCTAATAAAAAACAACTCGTTGTAAATGATCCCGCTGAGCCACAAACCTAAAACGTCAGTCATAAAAAGAAGTGATATCACATAAAAAGAAGCGACATAGAAGCGCATACTCCGAGAGCTGTGTAAAAATCTATCACTACTGATAATGTTTCCAAAGGACTCGGAGTGAGGCACAGTATGTGAAAACTGCTTGGCGACCTGCAGGCGTATATTTAATATATGCAGTACCTATATCAATTCCGAAAAATTGTGAAAGCCGAAAAAAATTAATTTTTAATTCTCATTATATCACTCTTATAAATATTTGTAGAAGGAAGATCTGTAATAAATTAGAAAGATTTGTAAGAAAAGCAGGAAATGGAATGTAATTGTGGTAATCATCTATTATTACAATTATATTTATCAATATTTTAAACATAATTTTTAATTACGTACCGTATATTTCCGTGTATAAGCCGAGAATTTTTGGGCATTTTTTTGGCTTAAAAGTGTGGGGGGTCGGCTTATACACGAGTCAAAGAAAATTTCCGAATTTTATATTCGAAAATAAAAAAGTTGGTAACAATAAAAAACATTAAAAAAAAACTTAAAAATTTCTAAAAATACTTTAATGCTGCATTCTTTTACAACGAAAAAAATCACGTATCATCATTTACTATCCATTGTCATCATCAAAATTTTCAAGCAACTCCTTAAAATTGCTTTAAAAAAGTAAACACCCCTACTAACTCCTTAACAAACTATCATAGAAGGAAATTACTAGTACCGAACGATTGGAAATAAAGTCTACTTTTAAACGATGTATATAAAATTTGCTTAGGGGGCCATCTACATATTAAAACGAACCCAAACTTCATTTTTTCAATGGCAATACCCAATTTTAACAAGATATTTCAAATCTTCTGTTCAAACACCAAAGCCTAGACACCAAATTTCAAGTCATTTGAATAATAAATTTTTGAATTATGAACATTCAAATTTAGTGCTTCTAATGTTAAACTACATTTTCATATTTTTATTTACATCTCCTGAAATTTTATTTATCCTCCTAATGTGCTAATTTTTTGTGTAGCAATAATACTAATATACCCAAACATAAATAAGTTGAATTTGCATTTTTTAGAATTTTATGATATGAAATTAATATTAGAAAAAATTATGAACGGCAACCTACAATTTTTTTGATGGATTTAGATTTATTAAGTCCTGCTTTATGGAAATACAAAATTTCACATTTTTCTTCCAAGTAGTTTTCAAATTATGCTTAAAAAAAGGCAAAATGATGGATTAAGGGACCATCTATGATAGAATTGACTACATATTTTGAAATGTCTGCTACTATCCTGTAATCTATCAGTCTTCAATGGCTGCTTGAGTAGCGCTTAAGATGCCTTGATCAAGGAGGAGGCTCTTTAGGTCAACAATCGAGTACGGAACTTCAATTTGGATACAGCCCCTAAAATACGCTCGTTTTAAAATAATTAATTTCTCGGAAACTTATCTTACGAATTGCATAATAATTTGTTTTTAGGCTAATTGAAGGGTGTAAAGTTCATTTATGCTGTCAGAATTGTATACTGCTATTGAGAAAAACAACGTTATGGTTCGTTTTAATATGTAGATGTTTCCCTAAGCCAAGCAAATTTTATTTACATCATTTAAAAGTAGACTTTATTTCCAATCGTTCGGTACCAGTAACTTTCTTCTACGATAATTTGTTGAGGAGTTAGTAGGGGATGTTTACTTTTTTTTTCCACGACTGTACATGAGGATGAATATCGTCAGTATCTAGTTCATCATCATCTTTATCGCCATTTTGTTCAAAAATGGCATCGTCCTTAGTTTCATCCATAGCATTGCATTATCGATGCAACATTTTGTGAAAAGATCGGACAATCATTTCTTCAAAGATAGCAACGACGTCAACTTTTTAAAAAATTGCCGCCATTTGTCATAACTGAATCCGCAGATAACATCCATTCAGTCCATCTCGAATGGAGCTTAAATGATTCATTTAGAAAGACGCCCGTTTGTTGAAGAATGGAAGAAAGGCCGAGGTATCAATACGAAATATCAATAATTTTGGACATCGCAACTATGCAAAAAATTAACTATGAAAAAAAAATTATAAGTTTTCGTTCGCTGAGATTTTCATCACATTAGTTCAACTATATACGGGTTTCCGATTTTGAACGATTTTTCTCTGAAAAGTCGTATGCTCGTCTTATAAACGGATCGGCTTATACACGGAAACATACGGTAAATACGTTTAATAATACACTGTTTCAACATTAAAGGGGAAATTGGTAAAAAGGATCCTATTTATGACAGAATAATTTCTTAAATATAAAATGTCGCGCAACTTAAGGAATATTATATAATACTATTGTAGCAGAAGCCTTACTAGAACAGATTTTTTCCTGTCATGTGGAATTCTGTTTACGCAGGCTTTACTGCAATATATCTCAGTTTAGTTAACGTCTATTATTAGGTGCGTTGTAGTCCAGGCAATAGAGACCGTATAGGGGCTCTAACTAGCAAAATTCATGGTAATTCTGGAAAAAGGCTTACTATATTTTTGGGGGGTCTCTGAATCCGAATTTTTAACTTCCCACCAAAATTTCCCCCGGCAACCCTCCAAAATGTTGGTAAAATGCCCCCCAAAAAAGGTTTTTATTAAAAACATCAATTTTTTTATTGTTTTAGGGGAAAAGTATCTAGAAATTCAGAAAGTAGACAAAATTTCCAACAAATTAGACATATAACATTATGACTTAGGATGAAGGGGAAGGTGGGATCTGCCTCGGAACATGCGCGCGGTGCTGCGTGAACTAAGTTGCGCAATTCCACTTAACCACTCACACGTTTACATTCTCTCTCCCATCTCCCCTCCGAACTTTCTCTATAAGGTTTACTTTAAGATTTTTGGGTCGCTGAATCCGAATTTTTAACTTCTCCCCAAAAATTTCACCCCCGAACCACCCCCCCCCAAATAGTTGTTTTTAACTTACATTTCTTATTGTTTTAGGGGAAAAGCATTACGAAATTCAGAAACTAGACAAAATTTGCAACAAATAGGATATATGAGATTATGACGTAGGATGAACTGGGAGGGGGAGGGCTGCCTCTGAACATGCACTGCGGCGCTACGTGCACTAAGTTATGAAGTCCAGGCAATAGGGGGTTTTACCTGGAAAAGTTAATACTAGTTCTGGATTTCGACTCACTTTATGTTTTTAGGGTAGCTGAATTCGAATTTGTAACTTCCCAACAAAATTTCACCCGGCAACCCCCAAAAAATTGATTTTTTGAAAAAATTTATTTTTTGAGAAAAGCGCGCGGGGAATGATCCGAGGCAGCCCCCTCTCTCCCCGTTTATCCTACGTCATAATGTTATATATTAGGGTGGGCCGAAAAAAACTTTTTTTTGATTTTCGATGATGGGTAGTGCGGAAAAGTGGCCACTTGTGGCACCAAGTTCACACAAAAAATTTGAGATTTTTAGGACAATTCCTATATTTGCCGCTTTTGGCGTGAAGTTTTGCTAAAATGCTGATTTTTGAACTTTTTTAGCAAAAATTTTAAAAATGTTAAATTAAACTTATTTTAATCGTATTTACTTGAAAAGGTATATTTAATGTTCCAAATGTATAAATAAGCTCTGATAATGTATTATTTAATTGCTATGTGTATTCTAAATTAGACGATTTTTATATCCTTTTCGCGTTTAAGTGAGCAAAAGTTGCATGTATTGTTTAAATCTTTCAACGGTTTCTCTTTAGTCTTGTTTATGTCCCTTGGTCTTCCTTATTTTTTTCGATGCTTTAAGGGTCATATATTTGGGTGACGGACAGCAGAATCCCTCAGAAACAGATCTGGAAGAAGAGAAGGGGGTGAGGCGAGAACTTAAGCGAACGCAGTGACTCATCGCGATGTTGGGGTACTGAAGGAGGAAATACAAGAGGGGAGAAAGTGCGATAAGGGATGCTTATTATTTTTCAGTGCTCAGTTTCCTTGTGACATTTGTTCAATGTAAAAGTAAACCCTTTTTCTCGTGCAATATATTGCTTTTTGGATCCTGTAACTGCCTTTACTGTGTTTTGTGCGCTTTATTACGACGAGTTTTGAAATGGCTAGTGCGAAAGTTCATGATCATGTAAAGACATGTGATAGTGTGAAAAGTAGCCATTTTGGGGCACCGTGTAAATTGAAAGACTTGCAATTGCCAACTATTGCTGACATCATGCACCACTACTATTAGTTGCGAAGCAATATAGAAGAAAATCGAGAAATTTATCTTAAACCAGTGGATGATATTATTAAAATGGTAGGTGAAAAAGTTTCCGAAATCTGGATAAAATCTTCCATACCAGTGGTTTCCCAACGAACAATTAACGGAAAGATTAAAAACTATTAAAATGAGTGTAGATCATTGGAGAAATCTTGTAATCATATGGGCGTTAAATTCAAGGCTATCCGCGAAGATTTCATACGAAATGCAGAAACTTCTCTCTTTGACATTGCAGCTTGTAAGCGTAGAGGCTTGAACAATTGTAGCTGCGACATCAGACGTAAAGTTCCACATCAGGAGGTGAACTTCTTGAAGGATCAAAGAACTGTTCGAAAAATGTTTATCGGAAATATTGGTTTAAAAACAAGCACAAGCTCTTACAAAGAAAATATCACGGAAAATGAAAAGGGATACAATTTCAATGAGGAATAGTGGTTCTGCGACAAAGCCTTCAACGAGTGGAGTTAGATGGAAGACAGTTATATTGCTGGAAGATTCAAGTAGTGGAAGCTTTCAAGCAAGCAGTTCGACTGAATCTGAATTTGAACCAGGCCCTTCAAAGCCAAACACTCCTAAATGCATATTCCTGTCTCACACAGCGTCTGCCATCTCAGGGAAACTGAGCACTGAAAATAATAAGCATCCCTTATCGCACTTTCTCCCCTCTTGTATTTCCTCCTTCACTCCCCCAACATCGCGATGAGTCACTGCGTTCGCTTAAGTTCTTGCCTGACCCCCTTCTCTCCTTCCAGATCTGTTTCTGAGGGATTCACCCAAATATATGACCCTTAAAGCATCGAAAAAAATAAGAAAGACCAAGGGACATAAACAAGACAAAAGAGAGAAACCCTTGAAAGATTCAAACAATACAGGCAACTTTTGCTCACTTAAACGCAAAAAGGCTATAAAAATCGTCTAATTTAAAATGCACATAGCAATTAAATAATACATTATCAGAGCTTATTTATACATTTGGAACATTAAATATACCTTTTCAAGTAAATACGGTTAAAATAAGTTTAATTTAACATTTTTAAATTTTTTGCTAAAAAAGTTCAAAAATCAGCCTTTTAGCAAAACTTCAAGCCAAAAGCGGCAAATATAGGAATAGTCCTAAAAATCTCAATTTTTTTGTGTGAACTTGGTGCCACTAGTGGCCACTTTTCCGCACTACCCATCATCGAAAATCAAAAAAAAGTTTTTTTCGGCCCACCCTATTATATATCCTATTTGTTGCAAATTTCGTCTAGTTTCAGAATTTCGTAAAGTTTTTCTCCTAAAACAATAACAAATTTAAGTTAATGACAACTATTTTGGGGGGTTTTCGGGGGAGGGGGAATTTTGGGGGTAAGTTAAAAATTCGGATTCAGCGACTCTAAAAACATAAAGTAAACCTTATAAGGAAACTTAGGATGGGAGATGGGAGGGCGAATGTAAACGCGTGAGTGGTTAAGTGGAATTGCGCAACTTAGTACACGCAGCACCGCGCGCATGTTCCGAGGCAGATCCCCCCATCCCCTTCATGCTAAGTCATAATGTCATGTATCTAATTTGTTGAAAATTTTGTCTACTTTCTGAATTTCTAGATACGTTTCCCCTAAAACAATAAAAAAATTGATTTTTTTTAATAAAAACCTTTTTTGGGGGCATTTTACCAAAATTTGGGGGGGGGGGGTGCTGGGGGAAATTTTGGTGGGAAGTTACAAATTCGGATTCAGTGACCCAAAAAACATAAAGTAAGCCGATTTCCAGAACTACCATTAATTTTGCTAGGTAAAATTCCCTATTGCGTGGGTTATTGTTAGTAACATTCATATGATAATTATTTTTACTTTCTTCAATCTTTACAAGAAGAAAGTATTGGATTCGTGAAAAATTTCGACTTCCGGTTTTCGACGGATTTATACGTTTTAGAATGCTCAGAACACGATTTCATGGTTTTTAGAAAATATCTGTCTGTGACGAGATAAATAGTCAGCAAGAACATTTTTTTTTACCAGGGATATGTTTAAAAGTGTATGAGTACTCTTAAAGCTCCATGAGCCAACAAGAGATAATATCAGCTGGATTAGTAGTCTTGTTATATTTTTCTAAGGGTTTACTGTCAGAAAGGATTACAAATTGTCTGTTATATAAGTAATATTTGAAAGCAGTAACAGATTTTATAAATTGCCATGAGTTCTAATTTAAGTGCAGGGTATTTGTTTTCTGACGCCTTAAGAGATTTAGAAAAGTATGCTACTGGTAAAAGTTGTTGATCATGCTCTTGTAATAAAACACCAGAAATAGCAACATTTGACGCATCAGTGTTTAAACAGAATTTCTTGTTCCAATCTGGTAATCTAACCATGGGAGAATTAAAGAAAATTTTCTGTATTGTGTCCATGATTTCTTGATGTTTAACTGTCCATTTAAATTTAACTTTTGGAGTAGTTAGGTTTACCAGTGATTGAACTAACTCAGAAAATGATGGGATTAGAGACTTATAAAAGGTTATAACACCAATGAGTCTTTTTAGTTGGCGTTTAGTTGTGGGTGTGGGAAAAGATGTTATTTTTATATTTGACTGAATCGGGGAAACAGACTGATTTTCTACATGAAATCCCAAATAGTCAATGCTAGTTTTATGAAAAGTACATTTGCTAGGAGACAGGGTCAAGTTATATTTTGTTAAGATAGAGAGAATTTTTTTTAATTTATTACACATTTCATCAAAAGAGTTTGCACCTACAATGAAATTATCCTGATATGTATATACACCATCTAATTGTAATTCATCAAGCAAAGAGTCCATTAAAGCTTGGAAAATAGAAGCGCTGTTTTTTAATCCGAACACTAATCTCTTGTATCTAAAAGAACCAAACATAGTAGTAAATGTCAACTGATTTTGGAACTTTGCTGGCAAATCAATTTGATGATATGCCTGATGAAAGTCGAGAGAAGAAAAATAGCGGTACTGAGAAAGATTTGAAATGATGGTTTGAATTTTAGGTAGAGGGTAAGATGATCCTTGAATTACAGTATTGATCTTTCGAAGATCTAACGCGAGACGGAATTTTTGTTTACCAGTTCCGTCTGGTTTCTTTTTGACTAATAGCATGGAGCAAGCCCATTCTGAACAGTGGCGTTCAATAATTTTGGCATCAAGTAGCTCTTTAATTTGTTCCAAAGCACCTTTTTGCAAAGATTGAGGAAGGGTAAATGGAAGTGTTTTTATAGGGTAATCATTAATGAACTTCAAATCATGTACAATCTTATCAGTATGTCCAAGTGTATTTAATGATTTTGAAAAGGCGGGGTAATAATTAAGTAATAATTTAGTCAATGTATTTGCCTCATTAGAACTTAAATGAGAAAGATTGAAATCTTTATCTGATAAATCATCTTTCCTTTTTTTTAATATTTCATTAGATGCCTGGATAAAATTTAGGAAGTGTTGTTCTGAGTTATGATGCTTGTCCAAATTATCAGAGGGGTATTTAAGAATTTCCTCAACCTCAGATAAATGTCCAATTTTTGTGTGTTTAGGGAGATGAATGGTAGTGTCAGAATTATTTTTAAGTGAAATAGAAAAGAAATGATTTAATTGTAAAGGCTTCTTTTTGCGTTTAGACTTCTTATCCATTTGAATAATGGCATCATGACCTATTAATTCTTTTTTATCTGCCAAATATTCAAATAGATAATTTATGTCATGTTTGATATTATTGTTTGTGTAAACTGAGCACCATGTTTGCTCTTGGGGTTCTAGAATGATTTTACGGGTTAAGAAAACTTTTTGATTTGTCACCACATCACATAAGGTGTTACATTGATTACTTTCACAGACTTTTGACTTAGTGTGTGATGTTTCTATTGGAATAGTCAAGCTGTTGTTAATGTGAATGCATTTATTGAAAGTATCAATGATAATGTTAAATTTACTAATGAAATCGAAACCAAGAATGCCCTCAAAACTGGAGGATTCAGGAATATTCACTATATAAAAGTGGTGCGAGAAGGATTTTTTTTCTAACTTAATGGATGCTCTAATACACGAAGAAAAAGAGACATCCGAATTGACAGTTTTAATGTTTATGGCTGTTGATAGCCTCTTGTATTTTAATGTCGGTTTAAGTTCATTAAATAATTTTTGTGAAAGCAACGAAATGCTACTTCCAGAATCAGCCAATAAGGTGATATTATGGTTTGCAATAGTGGCCTTTACAAGAGGAAGTGATGGAGAATGTGTGTTAACACTACAAATGATGTGAACATTGTTATCGCCTTCATTTTCTGTTTGAGTAGTGATATTATTTGCGATTTCAATGTGATCTGAAGTTTGTGACCCGGTTGAATTAACTAACCTTTCTTTAGAAATTTTTGGTAATGTAGGGTCAATAGGAAATGTTGCTGATGTTAAGTCACATGGTTGAGACACAAAATCATCAGCATAAAAATTGTGTCTCTGTTCTAGTTTTCCTGAACATGGTAATTGTTGTGTCTATTAAAATTTCCCCTTCTCTGTGTGTTAACTCTTTTCCATTTAAAACACTGTTGGGCTTGGTGACCATTGCGGAAACAGAGTTGACATGTCCCAACTTTTCTTTGGGGAAATTTGTGAGGGAAAAAGGTTTTGGGAAAAACGTTTTGAAATTTTTCCTATAGCGCATCGCGTTTGAGTTATATTTTGGCCTACCTTGCATCTCATTTTTTTCAGTTTCTGTTTTGGGTCCAGGCGGTGCAAGTGTTAACGCATTTATTTTTTTAGAGAGTTCCTTCAGTTGTTCTTCAACGTTATTTTGAGATTTACTGACAGAGGGCAAGGAATGTAGAATCTTTTCATTATGCAGAATTTCATGTAACGTATGTGCTCTTTCAACAGCAGCGCGATATTTTGTGATATCTTCTTGTAATTTTATTCGTATGTTAGCTGGCACAGCCTCCATGAATTTCATAAGTTTAATTGTGTTACGGGCATTTTCGTCGTTAATATCAGCATACACGGTTGCGGCTAACACATTTAATCGGTGTGCCAGATTTTTAATTGACTCCGCTGGCAGAAGAGATAAACTCTAAAGTTCAACACCAGCCACACACTTGCTCGGAGGTGAGAAAAATGCCGCAAATTCTTTTTCCAAGCGTATCAAGATCGTTGATTTTTTGAAGTTCCGGATTTTGTGCATAAAATTTTTGCGCAGGAACAATTAACTTCCCTACAAGTATAGCAATGGTACAAATACTGAGGGCTGTATTTGTTAATTTTAACCACAGATCTAATTTGATTAAAAAAAAATTAAGCAAATCCGGATCTCCATCAAATTGAATGATGTTAATTGGAATTTGTTTAGCGGACATGGTCAACGGATACTGTAAACAAATTCCCTAATCCAAACTGTTACTGAGATTCTGCATACATATATAAATATGACACATATAAACAGATAAAATGCAAAGCAAATAAAATAATGAAATAAAATAGTATAATAATCACATTAAAAAAATAACACTCAACTTAAAAATAAACTAAAGGTCTTCTTTAAATTTTTTATAGAAAAAAAATGGAACAAATCTATCTGGGGATAAAATTGTGTTTCTCAAAGTAAAAATAATATCATTGATTATTTTAAGTAAAAGAAAGAGAAACAAAAAAAATTTCACAATAGCTACCTTTTCCTTTTTTTTAACGGATGTGAACTGTACGTTTTTCAAAACACAACCACTAGGAGCTAGCAAGTAAAAATGGGTACATATTTTATCTTTTTTTTTTTTTTTTTTTTTTTTTTTTAATAGAGAGAAATTGCTATCTGTCCTTATTTCTCTACAAGGACAGAAATTAAAATTCTCTCAAATTAAAATATTTTCAAGCCGAAAGGCAAACATGAAAAATCTTATTTTAACCTTAGTAGTTAATAGAAAAAGAGAATAAGTATAATCCTCGTTAAATTTTTTGAAGAAAGAAGAAAAAAAAATTCAATATATTTTAATATCCATTAAGAGTTAAGCAGGGGAGGATGTATTTGATATTAACAAAGAATATTGGAAAATTTCATGCAATGCGAAAAAATAATATATTATATTTATAAATATTATAGTAAACTGCACAAAATAAATCTCAAAATATTTAAAATAGCAATATCACTGTGTTTTCGTATCCTGTACAAAAACACAATATTATGTGTATATACTTTTCAGTTACTAAATAAGTACCCGTGAGTACCCATTGAGTGTGAAAGCAGATAAAATGGAATGAAACTTGCTGGGAATTTTAAATAATATTTCAAGAATCAATTGAAAATAAATTAAAAGATAGAAAAAAAATGGGGGAAATAAAAACGTCTGCTAGCACCCTCTGGTATTTAAAATTTACGATATGAGAGCACTGTTTATTTCGATGCCATTTTTGTATCTTTTTGAAATTTTGTTTCGTTTTTTTTCTAAGTGCTCTTTTTTTTACACGTGCCTTTTATTTATGCACCTTTATGACCTATTTGTCAAGCTCATAAAAATTTGCAAGAAATTTATGCATTCGTGTGAATGAATCTTCAAAATGATTCTTTGGCAGCAAATGACCTTTTGCGAGATTTTTTTTATCACTAAAAACGACTGTTAAATAATAGGATGTAAGACTTGTAGAAAACACAACTCAAAAGCACACTACGGATTTGTTGGAGTACTTGAATATCACAAACAGTTGGTGTCGTATGGTAAAAAAACTACACGAGCAGCGAATTTTGAGGAGGCTGGCTGCATAAATAGAAGTGGGAGCGAGATTTTTTGATTCAATTGCTGAATCGCTCGGACGTTCCTTTCATTTTGTAAACAGGAAATAAACAGGGGAATTTTAGCACACGCTGAGCCGAGTATTCTCTTATCACATTTTTTTTACACATGAGGGGGGAAGCACACGTTTTCTGCAGGGTTTTTTTTTTGCAGAAATCAGTCCTTCACTGAACTTAGGAATTCACATCTCGCGATTATAAGCAAGTGAACATGTAGAGGCGCACTTTGAGCACACACTAACGTGCACATATTTCACACACACACGCTTGCAGTTGTACGCTGAAAAAATTCACCATTTAGGGGCAGTAGTTTTGCCACGTGGATGAAGAGTCACAAAAACGCACTAACATATTTCACAGGTTGTACTTTTGAAGCTGGTTTCTATTTTAGGGCGCTACACAAACACGAAGGAAAATTTCACAAGTGTGATGCGATGATGGGAAGGGGGGATGCTCCGAGATACACCAGATAGAACGCAGGCAGATTTCTTCGGCGACGGGCAGCGTCCGGTGCGAGTAGTTGAAAATCCTCTTTCGGTGATGGGGTGCGAACAGTTGATTCCAAAACTCCAGGGGTTGGCAAAGGGGGAAGGCAGAAGACACTCTCTTATTCCCGGAGGTCGTTCGACGCACAATCTTCGGAATATGGCAGCTGTTATGAAAAATCGCCGGACATCAACAGAAAGGCGCGAGCAGGTGCCGGCAGGGATCCGCCGCTTGAAGAAAAATGCAGATGAAGACAGGAAACACTTACCTCTCCCTTACATTTTTTTTAATTGGAGAAAAAATATGGTCGCGGTAACCAATTTCTGTAATAGAGATTTTAACTTTTAGCCGTGATTAAACGTGAAAGGAGAAGCAATAACCAGTAGTTAAAAAAAACCCCAATCTGGTAAACGAAGATGTTTATTCCATCATAAAAACAGCAGGGAGAGGTACAAGGGGGGAGGCATAACAAGACACTTCTTAGTGCCTCTTTCACAGACAGCATCAGGGCGAAAAAAAGTGAGATGAATATGCAGTTACAACTTTCTTGCTTGGCGGACTACAATATTGCCAATCTACAAGTATTTTGCGCCATGCACAAGAGAGACAGAAACACATTGGCTGGTATGGATTCGCCAAATACATACGGTAGGCTTCTACCATATATGAATCATGTAGGGGTGCCAGATTTGTGGGTTACTAAAATTCCTGAATCGTGAGAGGCGCAATATAATCTGTACCCTGATAAAACTGCGGTTAAGTGTAAAAATAAAATGTTTATGGATAAAGACAGAGGGTGAAAACTGACCGAATTCGTTAGGTGAAAAGGGCATGAGAATGTATTTTTCTAAAACCAGATGTTAGGTCAACGGTTAACAACGTGCATTGCCACAAAAAATGCAGCATTAACATACATATGAACAAAAGGGTGTGAATGTTAAAGTGCAGTGCGAAAATAATTCTAATGAATAGATTGCATGTTAAGTGATTTTAAATGATAAGTTATGTTCATGCCCAAATAAGGAAGTGGCCGAAGTTAAAATGCTTTTCTTACTAACTGTCAGCAGCAACGTTTTTCTACAAGGTTAAATCGTATGTGTGAGATACTCTCAAAGTAGAATTGAAGAATGAATCACTGATTTATTTTATTAAAGAAATGAGTAACTACAATAATTTAATTTAAATGTGAAGGTCTATTAATACAAGCGATGTAGCTATTAAATGTGAAGGGCTATTAATACAAGCGATATAGCTATTAAATGTTAAATTTAAATTAGGGGCTGCACTGTGCGACTATAGTACCCTAAAATAAATAAAGTATTAAACAGAATTTTAAATGAAACTGCTGGGGGGGGGGGGGGATCGAACGCAAACATATATAACGGGATAGTCGTTATAATTACGTATTGCAAATTGTTCATTTTTAAGCGTTGAATATGCGCATTGGACGTTTTAAGGGTTCACGAAGCAAGATTTTATAATGATAATATGCATTATAATAGTGCATAAAGACAGGTTTTTGCCATCATGCCTAATAATTGCATTTTTCTGTTGTTAAATCAAGTTTTAATTTTTAAGATTATTTGAAATATTTATTTTACTTTTAATATAATTGACTCTGTAAAATAAAGATTGATCGTGATTCAAAATAGTTCTATAATTTGTTTTTTAATTTTATATGCATTCATAGACTTATTCTTGAAGATACTAAAATTGCACAAAACACAAAAGTAATTGAACTATTTTCCTTTATTAAAGATGTAATACAAAAAAAAATGTACTAGAACATTTTCTTACTGCAGTTTTAATTTTAAACGAAGAAAGAATACATCTACTTTCGATTGAAAATTTTATTTTTAAATATGTATAAAAGTGTGGTCCACTGTGTTCCTCTTTAAGACGTCCCACTGTATTTTATGTACATATAGAATAAGAAAATTTCCAAAACATTTCATTTTATATAAAGCGCAAATTTTATAAACTTTTAGCAGTAACTGAGCGTCTTTTCTTTAAATTTCCATTTTTTAAATCTACATTTAAATGTTTCATTTATGAAAAAAAAAATTAAAATTTTAAAGAAGCAAAATTTACTTTTGTAGCTCAAAAGAAAGTTTTTTTCTAAACTGATTAAATTCCATTTTGACCATGTGATTTAAGACTATTAATATATAATTCATATGAATATATTGATAAATATATGAATATATAGTTTAGTAATGAATGAATGTATTCATATACATTCATTACTATACTGTCATTTATGAGTATCCATATAAAGTCAAAACAATGTAACATAAATACATTTTGAAGGGTTAATCCACTGTGCTCCTATGTCCTTTGTACCCCATCTTCGTCTAATGACTTCATATTCATCCCACTGTTCCAATTAAACCTCAAGTTGATAATGAAGCAAAATCTATAGCTAAATACTATCAGCAGCTCTGTTGCTCCATGCTCATAACGTGCAAAATATAAAATTAAAAATCATAAAAATCCTTGTTGAAAGAACACGTGTTCTATAGTTCAGTCATTTTTACGATTTTATATTAGGATGATTATGATAAATGCAATTATAAAAAATGTTGGTTTATAGAACATATATTTCACCACCCAGTCATGATTCACGTGCCAAAAGGACCAACCTTCATTGCAGGCATGTACTTCTACATTTTGACCACCCTTCATGGTATGTATGGTTAATACTCCGCTAGACAGCGTCACATATTTGCAACACATTTTAGCACTGATTATTTATATATTTTTTTTAAGTAAGGAGGTACATATAACGAAACTCCCAGTCAGTTGACTCAACAGTAGGATATGTTGCCATAGCAACAGCGCACACCCTACTGCACGGTGACAAAATGAAATGTAAGGTATCCCGATTACGGGTGATGGCAAAGTAGTGATGGTAACATCTGCAATCAGAATATTAAAAATTTCATTTTGCAGCGAGCTTTGTGATGTTATTATGTCAACACTCCCTGCTGATGCATCAGCAAATTGGTAGTTTCGTTATTTGTCTCATAATCTATCATATAATCATCGCTAGTAAAATTGATTGCAAAAATATGACGTTGCGCGCCGGACTATAAAGTTTTCTTCCAGACTTCTTTATGCAATAATCGCACTATGGAGGGGAATTAGAGATTCCAGGTTCATGAATGAATGAAAAAAAACTCCAACACGAAGATTTCGAGGACTTACTTCTTTATTATGAAACTTTTTAAAAGGGGGGGCCATAAGAGTACAGTGGGACGGGAGAAGTCAAAGGAAGGCTGCCCGACGGGGGCGACCCCGAAGGGCAGCGAGCTGAGGTCTCTCACATTCAAGATCAGAGGGCGTAGTGGTAAAATATTCATTACAATCACTCACTCATTGGCGAGATGAATAGGAACATATATACCGTATTGGCGATGAATATTGGTGGCGTGGACAAAGGAATCAGAAGCATCCCGAAATACTGCATAGGACTCAAACCTACGCCATGGCGAGCTATATATGGTTACACGTATCTTAACATTCCTGCGGTAAGCAGGGAGACTTAAAGGAATAGGAACACGTGATTTTTATATGCACGTTACAGATTTTAACGACAGCTGAATTAGTCAGCAAGGGGCATATGGCTTTTATCCGACAAAGTACAAGGGTGAGAATTGAATACTAATGCAAGGCCAGAGGCTGGGAAAATATGCATTAGATATCGTCGGCTGCAAAGCGAAAAGACATTCATTTGTATTTTATTCTTTTACTTTATTTCAATGGAAAATAACTGCGGTTAAGATCTTTTTCTATCGTGTGAATTTGAAAGACAGAAAAAGGAACCGAGATAAATGATGTCTGCATTTGAAAAGAACTTTAAAAAGTAAAGGCGAAACTTAAAGCAGTGAGAGGGGGGGGGGAAAGAGAATGAATAAAGACATATGAAATTAATTCTAAAATGTCAAATTTAAACTAAATATTATATTTGAAGGGGGGGGGGAGAATAATGACAATTTATAATAAACCAGTAAAGTTAAAAGTTGATTTTTTTGAGGGGAAAGGAGGAATAATGAATATATAACGGTAAAGCCGTTATACGCACCATCAAAAAACGTTTCAAAGGTTGGTTGATTATCATCGGTATGAATTCATTGTTGCTCTTTTTGAGAAATCTGTAAATAAGCAATATTGTGTAGAAAAAGAAAAAGATTGATATATTCGAATACTCGATATAACGAAGCATGACATAATGGGAGGATATTTTCTTTCAAATTCCAGAAGACAATAGTCTTCCATTATATCACGCACTGTTCCGGATTTATAAATTGCACTTTATTTCCAAATGAGTAGCATGTGAGGACATGAAATATTATTGAAAGGATATAAATAAAACATGTAAATAAAGGATGAACATTATAACAAATAAAAATAATGATTATAGAAATAATAATAATGCAAATAATAAAAATGAGTGAAATTCAGTAATGCCATAATCACTAAAACGCAAGTATGTGCGCTTCGCGAGCATGAAAACAAAAAATATAAACATCACTGGGTGCAGCATCCTCGATGAGTTGTAATAAAAAAAATGCATGAAATTCAGTAATGCAGCAATCACCAAAACGCATGTATGAGCACCTCGTACCCATGAACCCCTCCCCCCAAAAAGCACTGGATGCAGAAATCTCCTGGCGTTGAAATCGCAAAAATGCGGAAAGTTCATAAAAAACATCATTGAAAATTATCTAACTAGTATCCGTCAGGCCGAAATGTCGGAGCATGGAGTCGTATAAACTTAACACATAACATTTTAAAATTAAAAAAAAAAGTTTAATTTTCATGATTACTGTTTAACAGTACAAAATTAAATTTTAAATAACACTCGTTGAATCCTCATTTTCTAGTGTTTAATTCAGTCATCAGTTGCCTCAGGTAATGCTCAAATGCTAACTTTTGGCATTATAATCAACAAAATGAACCATTATAGCCTGTGGCAAGCCTGGGTGGTTGAAATTTTGGGTCATAGACAGTATCTTTTACTGTACTCAGTACATCGCTTATCAATCTCCACTCCATCCAGATATTGGTATGTAACATAACTCTGCATCCAACTGCTGAAAAAAGTCCAGCCTGAAGTCCAAACACGTGATCATCTTCACTACATCTTACTTTTAATTATTGTGGTCTGCAAACATTCTTGTCATTGACCACTTTGATTGCAGAAGTACTTCTTGATTATGTTCTTTCGCTTGCTTGTTTTTGGAAAAAAAGACATATAGCATCTTGAAATCATTCAAGTTGAGCCGTAAGCAGTATAGCTTTCCACCGTTGCTTAAGGGATGAGAGTAGTCTGAAACTTGACCTACGCAAAGTGAATATAGAGTCTTTTGAAACTGTCTTTGCTGATCGTCATTTTATCTCAATGAGTTTGTTAATGTGAAGCAATTTTCAAAAGATCTAAGCATTTTTTGTCTGCGAAGAGCCAAAATGTATTTTATAGAATGTCTCTTATATAGGGGGATGTCTTTTACGCGATGTAACTACCTAATACCTCCAAGGATTTAAACAAAGTACCTTTGCGATATCTTTATTCAAGTTCAGCCATAAGACGACAATTGAAAATTCGTCAATAAAGATAAATAATACTGTATTTATGCTGAGCTGCAGATTTATTTCTGCCTGACTTTTTAAATCAGTGAACTATTTAAAACACGGTGGTTTTTTAAGTACTGAGTGAATTAACTTTCTTTCGACATTAAGCGTAGCAGTACCTGTTAGTGCCAAAAGAATAACAGCTTCTGATCCTAACTGCTTTATGATTGTTTTACTAATTTCTTTGATCATCCTACTTTTTCCAGCTCTTGCTTTTTCAATAACAAAAGTTGACTTAGGAAAAATTGTAACTTTTGTTTGCAATGACGAAAGATGTTCTGTGCATAACTAAAGTATTTTCTGCTGCTCATATGTAAATCTGATGTCAGAATTATCAAAATTTTCATGCAGCTTGATTTTTGTTCTTTAAAATAATTCAGAAATGTTAAAAGTAAAGAGAATTCATTGAATAAGAGAGTCTACAGTAAAGAGAAAGAATAACCATCGGGGATGCGTTGAGCGATTTTGACTTGTTTAATGTAGCTCCGATCATTGAGATAATCAAAAATTGGAACTGGATCCATCGAGCTAACGGCAGAAAACTTCAAAGCCCCTTCAAAGACGTGCATGTCTGGCATAGCCCAGACATATTTAATATGGTATAAGAGAAAGGTTTGTAACACGTATGTAACACGCACACATGTGTAATCTGCTATACTCCTCTATCAAACTTGATACTTTTGTTCATCTGAGTTATTGTTATATCGTTATTCGCGCAATTACTCGTAGGCAGCTGGGTTATTTTTATGTGTCTTTTCCACATAGAATTACGCTGAATAACTCTTTTCATCTCAATTGCTTTCTTTTAACCGGCATTTTCGAAACTTTAGTGTATAATGTTACGCATATAAAAATATGTACATTTCTTAAAATGTACACTACATCTAGGAAACAGGTTAAAAAAATCACTGAATGATTTATGACTTTTAGTGAAGTTGATTTCTCACGAATTATCTTTCATTGTTGTATCCATTTTCCGATTATAAGCATAAAACTATATAGTCATATACATTAACGTCAAAACTTTCGCCAAGCTTGGAGACAATTCGCGAAATTTCAAAAATACGTTGATATAAATTCAGCAAATTTGGCTGTAGCTGCCAAATTTGGCGAAATTTCTACTGAAATTCAGCACTGATGATTCTTCTCTAATCGGGTTCTTCGCATTTTAGCTTAGTGCTTTACCGTAAAATTAGCTAAAATCTTAAAATCAAGAAATAAGTAAGCTGCCTTTTCTTAACGCTTTTAGGACTATTTTATTTTGTTATCTACACATTTCTGTTTTCAAGTGTACATCTAGGCCAAAGACACTTGAGAATGTTCACCCGCATTTCAGTTGCAACAAATTCACTTACGATGGATTAAAAAAAAATGAGTAAACTTCTGTAATTTGGACCACTACCAAATGGTTATATTTGCGCATAAAACAGCGCTCACTAAGTTATGAAATTTTCTACAAACCCGATTACAGAAATTTCCTAATACAAACATACATACCTCTCACTGTAAAAAAAAAAAACGGAGTAAAAAACTGAAATATTACTGGCAATCTAGACGCCAGTACTATTTCCGTTTTTTTACGTGAATTTTCACCCATAAATTACAGAAAGTTTTCCGTTTTTCTAATTAAAAATGGAAACTTTTCTGTAATTTATGGGTAAAAATTCCCGTAAAAAAACGGAAATAGTACTGGCGCCTAGATATCCAGTAGTATTTCCGTTTTTTAGTCCCCTTTTTTTACAGTGATGAATAAAAACATACATAAGAATACTTACATATAAGTAATGCATACATAACGTTATATTTTTCTCGACTTCTTTTATTATCATTCGTTGCTATGTGTTTAATACTGAATCTGTTATCATGCAACTAACATCCAAAATCGTATTCTCCGTATTCGATTTCTTTTTATTTCTTTTAATTTAAAATTCAAAGTGAATCGCATCGATTTGGTAGGTTACGGAAAATATTCATTTGCTTTACAGTTGCAGCACATCCACTTACGGTGAATTAAAAATAAAAATTAATAAACTTCTGAAATTGGGACCGCTACCAAATAGTTAAATTTGCACATCTAACAACGCTCACTAAATTATGAAATTGTTTACAAACCTGATTACGGAAATTTCTGAATACAAACATATATACGTTTTAAAACAACCATACATACATAAGAATACATACATATAAGTAATACATACATGACATTATATTTTTCTCGATTTCTTTGATTATCATTCGTAGCCATGCGGCTAATACTGAAATCGTTACAATGCGGCTAATAAACGAAATCGTACTCTCCGTATTCGATTTCTTTTCAGTTCTCTTAATTTAAAATTCAAAATGAATTGCACCGATTTGGAAGGTTACGGAAAATGTGCATGTGCATTTCAGTTGCAGCACATTCACTTACTATGAATAAAAAGAAATGAGTAACCTTCTGTAATTGGGACCGCCACCAAATGGTCAAATTTGCGCATCAAACAACGCTCGCTAAATTATGAAATTGTCAACAAACCCGATTGCGGAAATTTCCCAGTACAAACATGCATACGTCTGAATATAAGCATACATACATAAGAATACATACATATAAGTAAAACATACATGACGTTATATCAGGGTTCGTACGAATCCTGGAATTCTGCGACCAGGAAATTCTTCTGCATCGCTATTTTCTTACAGAAAATCTCTCCTTATAAGAATACAAAATTTCACCAGTTTAACCAAGATTTCTTTTTCTATAAAAAAATACTGGAAACTCTCCTGAAAATACCCTGATCCGTGCAAAACCCTGTTATATTTTTCTCGATTTCTTTGATTTATCACTCGTAGCCATGCGGCTAATGCGAAATCCGTTACTATGCGGTAAGACCCAAAATCGAATTCCCCGTATTCGATTTCTTTTCATTTCTCTTAATTTAAAATTCAAAGTGAATTGCATCGATTAGGTAGGTTATGGAGAATAAAAGGTTCGCACTTAAAAAAAAAGAAAAAGTGGTCGTTACGGACGTAGAAAGTAAAACTTCTGAAAGTGAATCTATATCTCAGGTCACTAATATTGACGACGCCATAACGATTCGGATGAGGTTAAAATGCATATTTTACAACAATGGAGCTAATGTTTTGTTTAATAACGAGATGAAACCCGTCGTATTTTGACGAAAGAAATTGTTTAAAAAAGAACTCATACATTAGTTAATACTTACTCTCAACAAATATTATTTTTAATTTAAAGTTGCCAAAATACTAATTCTATAAACTTCGACAGTTCAACGTAATAAAAAATTAAAATGTATTAGTATACCTAACCAAGATAAGTAATTATGATGAAATTAGCCATTGAGGCTCTTATGTTTGAAATTACAGATTGAAAATCAGCAAAAATGATTTCTCCATGAGCCAATCATAGAATTATTTTTCGCGTGAAATCTAAACTTAACGTCATTTTCATCGTCTCAGAATTTACATACGTATCTCTCAAATTTTCATTCACCATTTCAAAAATATCGCAGTACGCAATAAGTTATTAATACATGTATTTCCAAACTTTAAATCAAGTTTGTTAACTACGACTTTGCATGTGAACATTCGCACTCTTGACTTGGGATTCCAATCTCCGTATCGGCGAGTAAAATTCCAGAAATTTATATCTTTTAGAGGCGTTCGTAGTAAAATATTTCGTTTTATCAGAGAAAATGATGGTTTTCATTTAAATATGATGTCACTTAGCCTCATTGAAGCTTTTCACATAGCGTCTCAAACTCAGTGGAGTGAAAAAGTATTGAATTGTAATAACTTTTTGAGGAAAAATTTAGTGTTTGTTTAAAGCGTGACGTCATTTTCTGTTCCTTTTTTTTAAAGTTAATTTTGAATTTTATTAGAAATTGGCATCAATAAAGATAAACATACTTTATTAATTTTCTTTTCTTTACAACAATGGAAGTAATCCAATTGCTACCATTTTGAAAAAAAAGACATAGAAAATTTTTAAATTTTAAATTTAAATATAAAAATGGGAATATTAAAAAAAATAGCTAGTGCCGCAAATCTACAAAGAAACAGTTTTCATTTTAAAAAAGAATTATTAAAATTGGTTCAGAAAAAACTCAAGGTAGATGTCTAAAAAAAAAGCCTTATCTTTCAAATATATAGATTTAAACCCGCAATGTTATCTCTATGGGAAAAATTTGAGCAGACATTTCATGCTGTTAGGGTTGACGAATATTTATGATTTTCAATACGCACTGAGATTTTGGCCTTACCAACGTCCATTTAATTTTTTGTGTCGATACGACAAATATTTTGAACGCTATCGTGTTAACAATAAGTGTAATTTTTGCAGGGAAGAAGGAGCTGTGCCCCGACAATAAAAATCAATAATTATCGTCATCACTATCAATCATCGCCATCACCATCACCACAATCACCATCATCAATCGTCATCATCATGATTATCATTCATCATAATTAATCAGCAGCAGCATCAACCATTGACCGTCATCATCTCAATCATCTAAAATAGCACTAAAAATCATCATCTCATTCATGTAAGAAAATCCCGATAGCAGGAACAGTGCCAGACCTTGTGAAAAACAAAGCCATGCTTGAAACCAGAATTCTAAGTAAGAGTTCTTTCCTTCAACCTCTTCGGTTTAAAACCGTTGTAAAGTTGCACTCTACTGATAGATGCTTCTGTAATTTGTTTTTTTCTGTGTTCGTCAACTAATCTTTCTATTTCTTATAATTATTTGAATTCTTTCTTTGCTGAAAACCCCATCTCAATAAAAGTTTTCAAAATATGAATAGCACATATTACTGGTTCGGATTTGAATATTAAAGAACATCATCTGCTCCATTGTCATCTTCAGAAATATCGCAGTTTTTTACTAATATATTCAATTTGAGCTCGAATTCTTAAGCTGGTTTTCATATAAATTCTAATGAATTTCGCTACTTAACCGAAAATTCGAATTAACAGAATTCAAATTAGATCGAATACATTGTTTATTACTAAAACTACCAGAAAGTTGCTACAATTTTGTTAAACCTAATACAGGAAAATTTTAATGTGGAAAATAACAAGCATCTTTCTTCAATAATTTAGCTTAGGTATAATTGCATGTAGATAAAAAAGCGTAAGTATTCTAAATTTTTTTAAGAAATAAAAAAACAAAATTCAAAACAAAAATTGCTTTAAAAGTAGTATGCAAATTATGAATTTCAATATTTTTACTTTCTTCCTTCTAAAAAAAGAAAGAATCTTAATCGATCTTTTTATCGAATTTTGGTTTTAGACAGATTTACATGTTTTAGAGGTGTCAGAGATACCGAAAAACATGCTTATACAAAATATCTGTCTGCAAATCCGTATCTCCGGTGTCTGTATGTCAGCTTTGAATCATCAAAAACTATATGAAGTTATGCATAGAATTGAACCAAATTTCACATATATGCTTTTGGATATGACAAGCAGATTCTTCTTTAATTTTGAAATATTCCGCAGGGAGGAGCACTGTCATAGCGATTTTTGTGCCATTTTCATTATTGGTACCATCGAAAAGTGTATGAAGTTACGCATAGAATCGAATTAAATTAAAAATATGTTTTTGGCAATGGCAAGCAGTTCCTCCTTAAATTTGGAAATATTCCTCTGGAAGGCTGTAATAGCGATTTTTGTGCCATTTTCATTATTGTACCATCGAAAAGTGTATCAAAATAAAAACAGAATTGAACCAAATTTCGCATATATACTTTCGGTTATGAAAATATGCAGGTCCTAAGCGAATTTGCAAATATTCTGCCGGAAGATGGGCGCCATAACAGCGATTTTTGTGTAATTTTCTTGATTTTTCATAGTTCTGTTGTGCATCGAGAGCTCGAGCAGAGACGAAAACTTCGCGTCCTGCTAAGTCGGTGACTCGCAAGCAGCTGAAGTACAACATAATAACGAAAAATAATGATTTTATTAAATATTATGAATAAAGCTACTCGTTTTTACTCAGATTAGTAAAATGAAGCAGAAACTTAAGATGAAAATCAAAGTGGATGTAGTCTTGAAGTAATAACACTGGAGGATTAAAATGTGTAACAACTTTTTGAAATATTAACATGTGTGAGAAATATGAAAGTTTTCGGATTGACACATCAAACTACACCGGTGTCCAAAATTAAGGACCAATCACAAAATGCTAATTTTCAAGTATGCGAATACTCAAAAGGAAATAACATAATTCGAATAATTACTACCTCTACAGCACAGCTAGTCCATATAACATCTCATTCATGCCACACATGGTCACAAGTATCACAGTCGCTACGGTGAAGCAAAAAAATAGGAAATTCCATACATCTCATTATGAGTCTCAAATGATCACCATTTGTGACTCCACTGAGACGTCACTGTGACTGCTACTTTATGACGAGTCCTCATGTGACTTTACAATGTAGTTGAATTGTGACACTCATGTGACTGTCATCGATAGACTCAATTTCAAAGTAATCGTGAACGCTGATTAGTGATAAGTTACCAAATAATGTCACATTAAAGTCACATGATGATTTTCAAGTGACATAGAGACTACTGTGAAGTCACCATTTTGCTCTTTTGGGAAAAGTCACCATGTGACTAAAATGTGATATTATTTGATGACTTATCATAATGCAACGTTCCTGATGACTTTGAAATTGAGTCTAAAAATGACAGTCACACGAGAGTCAGAATGTAACTACATTGTAAAGTCACCTGGTGACTCGTCACAAAGCAGCAGTCATATTGACGTCCCAGTGGAGTCACTATAGTGATCATTTGAGAGTCATAATGAGACGTGTGGAATTTCCTATTTTTTATTTCACCGTAGTGACTGTGATACTTGTGACCATGTGTGATATGAATGAGATGCTATATGGACTAGCTGTGCTGTAGGGATAATAATTATTTGAATTATATTATTTCCTTTTGAGTATTCACTTATTTAAAAATTAGCGTTTTGTGACTGGTCCTTAATTTTGGACACCAGTGTAGTTATTAAAGAACTTGAATACTTGAATATGATGAGGTTCATACAAGTTTTGCACCAAATTTATAAACGGTCATTTAGTTGTAAAATAAGATAATATATTTTTTAACAGCCCATACTTAATTTAAAATTATTGAGCTACTATTTGTGGGTTAGTTTAGCCTTTCGTAACGATCATCGCGTATGCAGAGAGCTCAGAATGCATGATTATTCAAACCATCGAAAAATTTGCCTTATTTCATTACAGAATTTCTGAGCTTCAATTCAAAATATAGGTGTGGCGGTTAATAATTCTTATTTTTTTTCATAAAAAAACACGCATAATTTGGAAAAACTGTAAAAAATGTTTTATTCAAAGTATGTGTCACCACTAGTTACACATTTTCCTCATCTCTCTGAGAAGTTGTGGATGCTTCCCAGAAAAACCGTGTATCTTTGATGTGATACAGTCATCAAGCCATTTTTCGATATTTCCGTAATTGTTGAACTTTTCATGGAGAATGCGTCAGATATCTATGAAAACAAGTGGTAGTCGGAATGGGTCAAATCTGGTGAGTATAGCGGGTGATACCGAGTGTGGAAATGGTGTCTCTGACTGCTTCCGCTGTGTGTAAGGGGCCATTGTTGTGCAGAAAAATCACTTATTTGAGTCTTGTAGCCCATTCTGGTCGCTTTTTGATGAATGCATGGTTTAAATTCATCATTCGTTCACGGTAATGAACGGTAGTACCTGTTTCACCTGGTTTTAGAATCTCATGGTACACGACATCCTTCTAGTACCCCCAAATGCACAGCATTGTCTTCTTTCCAAAGCAATTTGGTCTTGCAGTCGATGTTAACGGTTGTTTTGTGTCAACCTTTGATCTTGCATTGAAACATTGTCTCCGAAAATTTCCACAAGTGCACGGCAGCTTTCACTCGCGTTTTTCTTTTGACTGAACAAGAAAAGAAGTATGTGCCGCACATACTCTTTTTTTGGTTGAAAATTCGACATGTTTACATCACGAAAAAAATATGACTTTAACTCGAGAGCGCTTAACCCTTTATCTATTGACGGTACTTATAAGTACCATTAAAATAACTTGTTATAAAATTCAGTTAACACATCGATTAGTTGTAAAACAATTTAGATTGAGTTATAGATACATTACTTTATCTTGTTCAAAAACATTATTGATTA
This sequence comes from Maratus speciosus, assembly GCA_963932465.1. Classification (NCBI taxonomy): domain Eukaryota; kingdom Metazoa; phylum Arthropoda; class Arachnida; order Araneae; family Salticidae; genus Maratus; species Maratus speciosus. The sequence continues at coordinate 388,950,768 of OZ010786.1, forward strand.
CACAAAACAAAAATATTTTTAAAAGGATGATTTATTTCGTCTTTGCATCATTTCCGATTTCTTGGCGTTGGGAGAGGGAGTGGGGGTGGGGGGAGGGAAATTCTTAATTCGGAAATATTTCTATATTTCTATTGCAAGAACATTATATTTGTACATTTACTAATTCTACAAAATACTAAGAAAAAAATTTATAATCAAATATTTGAGTGGAGTTACATAAATATTGCACAAAATCCCTATAAATTCAAATTTTATTAATCCTTCTAAACTCTTCAATCCTTCTAAAATCCTCCTAAAATTTATTAAATGATTATGTAAATCTTCTAATGTAGTTTCAAAAATTCACGAAAAATGCTTTAGAAGATGAAATTTTCATGTATTCATAATTCAGTACATAAAGGCTTAAACATGAATGGCATTTTAAAAGGTACTGTCATGGCTATAAAATGACATAGGAAGTTAGACTGTGTAACAGAACCTTGTTTCCTTCGCCATCTTTTAAAAATTAAGAATTATTAATCACCATTCCTGGTAAAAAATTAAAAATTCTGTGAAGGACATTTGTCGTAGACGGATGAACACCAAATCATTATGCTAAAAATATAAACAACTATTTTTTATAATGATTTACAAAAATTGTAAACTTCTATTTCTTTCCTATTTGTTCTCTATTATTCTCCTATTTACCTTCATAAAAAGAAATAATAAATTATATGTATACAGTCGTACCTCGTTATCACGACACCCGGTTTTCACGTCACTCCGCTTATCACGTCCGTTTTTCAAAGTCCCGATTTTCTGTATATGACTTTAATATAAATAAACTCCGGATTTTACGTCGTTGTATAATTTTCAACTCCGGATATCCCGGCGGTTTAGGAAAATTGTCCATTTTTCATAATCCCTCTTATAAGCACGGAAATTAAGCGGTAAGAAATGTCTTAGCTAAACTTTTCACAAAAGTGTGTAAAATACCCATTGAGATAAATCAGAAATTTTACTTCAGTCCTTTATCTGAATAAATAAACCCAAACTCTATGAATGACCCACTTAAGCTCCAGATAGACGTATCAGTCTACTCGCGGTCTTTTTGTTCCGGTCAGGTGGCGCTTTCTTCTGGTTATAAGGCATTTTTCATCCGACTAAAACCAAAGCATTGCATTGTATTGAAACAATCAGAAATTATCTAACTCCATTTCTGAAACAACGAATATTGATTACAATTCCTTGTATAATATTGAAAAAAGGATTGTAGGAAGCACATCTAGGGATAAGCAAACCCTGATTCATCAATATTTCATGTAACAATAATAAAAAAAAACACGTCACCATAAATCTGATTTTTATTCTTTTCAATTTTGTTTTTGTGTTTATTTTGTTTAATAATAATGTTTTATTGCTTAAAACTGCAAGGACAGTTATGAATTTGAAATTGTCTTAAATTACTTAAAAATACAGCTTTTTATAAACATTTTTCACCATCTCCTGTTACCGCGACACCCCGCTTTTGACGACACTTTGTTCTGGTCCTTAAAGTGTCGGGACAACGAGGTTCGACTGTATATTATTAATGCTTAGCTTTAATGTAAAGCTTTGAATATTAACGAATCTTTATAAAGGGAAAATTTCAGAATACTAAAAAAATCTTTTATTTGTTAATCTGGCGCAAACGCTTCTAAGTTTTTCAATTTCTAGTGCCTAATAGAGCCCCAGGATTGATAATTAAGTGCTTAATAAAGGTGTTGAAGTAAGTTATTATCTTCCACAATAAATAAATAAATAGCTTAAATCAGTAATAGAGTAGTCGTGTTATTTCATTTTCTAAAATTATGTCAAAAACCAAAATAAATAAAAATCATAAAACACTGAAGTTTAACACTTACATATTTTAAGTGTGATTCCCATAAGAATACATACAGAAAATTATTTATAAATTACTTCAAAGAAATCATAATTATTATCTACAACCAATAACAACATCCAATTTAACTTTTATGCTGTTTCCTTTTGTTAACGAAAAATATTTTATTAGGTTTATAAATATTCAACAACATAATGCAGCGTTATTTACGCTTTGCTTATTTTATGTATTTGCATTAATTTGAATAATTTTTATTTATTTTCTTGCAAAACCGTATGTAATTCTGAATAAAAGTTGTCAGCGTTAATGAAATATTTATCCCATTTCCTTTATTAACACCAGAAAAAGTATAATCATATGTTTTTGTTTATTTTTAAAATATGCTCTTTATGTAATTTATTATGCATGTTGCAGCTAAAACAAGTCTGTTTTTGAATTTTTCGCTTTTGTCTGCTAATAAACATAAACGAGTACCTTAGGAAGCGAGGTTTTTTTTGCTTGCTTTATCAACCGTATTTAGGATTCAGACTCCATTACTTAAGGTTGGATGCCCAGGAGTTTTCGGCGATAAATTCTTTTAATGTATTTTTAAAAAGTGGTGAAAACGTTAGAATGTTATTGGCATTACATATAATATTTTAAAATATGATGCTAAACTTTTTTTCGGTATGTTGAAAGAAGTAAATGTTAGTTTAAAAATATGCGATGAGAAAGCAGTTTTTAATTATTTTTACTTTTTTCTATACAGCCATACAAGAAAGTATTGGACTTGTGAACATTTTCGATTTCTATTTTTTGAAATTATATTAAGCCTTTTGAAATGTCCCAAATATGGTTTGACCGATTTCGGAAAATCTGTATGTATATGTGACACAAATTTTGTAGGCTTTAACTCAAGAACTAATTAACGGAATTTCATCAAACTTCAATTCTGTTAGACCTTGACATAAATTAGTGCTAAATACATTGGTGCATATCGCCCTATTTTCTTCTACATACGTAAGAAGAAAGTGTTGGATTCGTGAAAAATTCCGATTTCCATTTATTGGTGGATTTACACGTTTTGGGATGTCCCGATTATGATTTGACTGATTTTGGAGAATCTGTATGTATCTATGACACAAATTTTGTAGGCTTTAACTGAAGAACTAATTAACGGAATTTCATATCAAACTTCAAATTCTGTTAGACCTTGACATAAATTATTGCTAAATATATTTGTTGCATATCTCGCAACTTTTTTCTACATACATTGGAAGAAAATATTGGATTCGTGAGAATTTTTTATTTCTATTTTTTTATGGATTTACACGTTTTGGGATTGTCTTGAATATGATTTGGCTGATTTAGGAAAATTTCTATCTGCTTTTGACACAAATTGTGCAGCATTCGTTTATGCTGCCACTTCAAACTAGTTTTTATTATGCGTGAAATGGCGCTGCTATGCTGCGTTATAAACGATATGAGTGATAGGCTACTGAGTATTGACAATTTGACCTTAAGAAATAATGCATGGAATTTCATTAAATTTCATATACAGCTAGACCTTGATATAAATTGTTACTGATTACATTTCTATATATATCGCCAACATATTGTACTGCTGTTCTGTGTTTGTCAATATTTCTGTATATATAATATATGATGCTTATTAGAAAAACTATGTTGATTCAGTTTCGGCTTTGATCACCCAACAAGGCGTGAATGCTATACTTTTTTCTATGAACTTTATCGCTTTGTTTTATTTTCTATGGAATAGAATTGGAACAAATTTTATATTTGAAGCTCTGTATTAAAATATGTATATTGATTTAATTTTGAACTTTAATATTAACAGGGTGTGCTGTAGTGCTATGCTTTATATCAGAGGTTCCCAACCTTTATTGGTACGCGACCCACCTTTAAGCAAAAAAAAATTTCACGACCCACCTAATATGTGAGTGTATATCAGCATGGAAATTGTTGTATGACCTTTATAAGCGATCGGCTATCCTATCCTATGAAAAAGGCAAATTTTCGTACGAAGGATACACTATCAACAGAAACAAGAATTGGTAATCCCAATGTGTGTGAGTGGAATGATAATTAAAACAACACACAAATTACGAAGATAATTAAAAATACGTTTAATTATTATCAAAACATAACTTTATAATCAGTAAGATTTCTGACACTGGTGTTTACCGATTAGGACATTTATATCAGGGTTAAGGGGTCTTGTACCTTTTAAACGCGCCGAAAATTAACGAAAAACTTCAAAGTTTGATTTAGTCTATCTTCAAAACCTTTTTATGTATGAACAGGAAATTTTGGAAATTGATAAAACTGATTTTGCTTTGTAATATATTCCCAACAGAAATTTATTAACCCTTTACAGAATTTGTGTATATTTGAAATCAAAATAGCTCTTTTTTTACCCCATAAGTCATTGCGCGCATGATATCTTGATAAAGTATGTATGGATTGTCATGAAATTTGGTAAATATACTAAACAAATACGTGTGTTTAAAATGATCTACTTTTAAGTATTTAAAATGGTAATATTTTTAGTTATGATTTTTTTTATTCATTAAAAATACAAATTTTTATTTTGTTTTTACGAAAATATTTTTTTTATATAGTTAATGAAATAATTTTAGCCTAAGAGTAGATCATTTTAAACACACATATATGTTTAGTATCTTCACCAAATTTCATGCTAATCCATACATACTTTCTCAAGATATCATGTGCGCAATGACTTATGGGATAAAAAAGAGCTATTGTGATTTCCATAAATTCTGTAAATGGTTAATAAATTTCTAATGGTAGCATATTACAAAGCATAATCTGTTTAATCAATATCCAAAATTTCATGTTGATACATAAAAAGGCTTTGAAGATAGACTAATTCAAACTTTGAAGTTTTTCGTTAATTTTCGACGCGTTTAAAGGGTACAAGACCCCTTAAAGCTGGTAAATTTAACTTTCAGGGGGTTCCCCCGTGTGACGACCTGTATTTAAAGCATTTTTTGGGAATTTTTTTGACGAGAAATGAAAAAAATAGAACTTTTGAGTTTTCTATTATACATTTATTGCTATTTCAAGAATATGCAAAACAAATTTAAAAAAAATCTTTATTAGAACGTAAGTTACATCACTCTGAAGACACCTGCCTCAAAAAAAAAAAAAAAAAAAAAAAAAAAAAAAAAAAAGACACTCACTTCCTCCACGATTTCGGCTGATTGGCTTATCTGAAAGAAAAAAAAACCATACGGAATTTTAATCTGTAAGCCAAAATGCATCGAATGTATTTGAATCACTTGAAACTATTAAAAGTTGAGATTTTGGTAGACTTCTGAAATATTTTTTAGAAATTTCATGATTTTTTTCATTTTTCGTTACGACAAAAATAGAAATATTCGGAATTTTCGGATGATCTTAGTTCACTTCGTGCGTCTGCATGTGCTGAGTCTACTCTATAAATTTCAATTGAATCGGTCAAACCGTTCTCGAGATATGATGGAGGAAAGTTTGAAAAACAACGTTTTGATAAAAATACGTTTCAAGTACGTTAAAACTATGTCAATCTCAACTTACCATCAACCAGCGATGCCTGGTCCATAGAGCATTCCTTCTTCTTTTTTCTTGGAGGTCTTTCAATGCGGATTGCTCTGCTCTTGCTTCGATCCTGGCATTTTTCGCAACGCCATTCGTGCACCGTTCAGAGCGAACCCATCACATGAGGGAACCCCCTTAAGTCACTTTCTTCACTCAATTTATTTCTGTACTTGTTTTTCAAAAACAGCACAATAGGAAAAGCATGTTCGTACAAGTACGTCGTGATGAACCCCATCAAGGAATTCAAAGCTGATTTAGATATTTCTGGATATTCTGCTCTTATATTCATCCAGAAGGAAATTCAGGATTTTCCCTTGAAATATTATTTGCTGTTGAAATTGTTACATTTTCTCAGCAGATGAAATAAAAGATATATTTTTGTGATAAACCTCGGTTGTTCCGCGACCCATCAAAACACTCGCCACTAGCCACCAGTGGGTCGCGACCCCATAGGTTAAGAACCGCTGCTTTATATTATTCATTGTAACTTAGTGTTAACCCTTGGAAGAGTGGTGGTATATTATCTCTCTATACCACTTACTTTCAACTACCAAGTACTACACTTACACCATAATTCTGAAATAAAATTTTGCTTTTATAAAGTACGCGAAGAAAAGCATTTGCATCTTATTAAAAATATTTCCTCGTAAATTTCTGGTGTCATTCAATCATTTCAACATTTAAGTAACAAAAGTAATTTGCCCGTGAAAAGATTAAATTAAAAAAATACACTATAAATGGTGGTTTGTAAGCAAGTTATTTAAAATAATATATGTGAACAAAGAAGAAGAAAGCTTTGTCGAGGCCACTGCAAACTTGTTATGAATATGCATAAGCAACTGAAATGTGAATATGTATGAGCAATCGAAATTTGTATATGCATAAAAAACCGAAATTTGAAAATGTATAATTATTCGAAATTTGAATATGCATAAAACACAAACCAAATGGAAGCTCGCATACCTGTTAGAAGTAATTTTCTTTAATCTAAAATATCATATTATTTTATTTTTTTACTATTAGTTTGTGTTACTTTATAGTAAAGGATTATTTCACTAGTATTATCAGCTGCCATGATTAACGCGTAGTGTCCCGATTTCTAAGGGTTTCAAGAGTCGTCCCACGAAACCACAGCGCGGGATGCCAAAAGTCCGGATTTTCCGTGATACAAAAGTTCTATTCCATTTTTTTTAGTACCATGCTATTTATTAGTCTTCATTGACTGGAATATTATAAAAAAAATCCTCTGAAAATAGAATCTGTTTATAATGGAAAGGAATACTGCCAAGAAGGAATTTTCTTTCGGTTCCTATATATTCTATTTTTATAGGTTTTACAGTATTTGTCAAATAAAATCTGTGAAAGGGGAACTTGCTTATTACTCATTTCTGTCTTAAACATAAAAAAAAAAAAAAATAATAGTTTCTGCGGAAGGAATACCAAGCAATTATAACTGCTTAATTGAAAACCTCTCGCAAACGAAATTTTATTTCGGTCATGAGCGATTTCGCTTTCTCAGATTTTACTGCATAAATTATTGTGTTTATTTAGTATAGTAAAACATGCTAAGACGGAAAATTAGGCGACCGGAAAATAGTTCCGTTTTAGACAGATTTTCATGTTAACAGGTATAATTACATGCTATTCTTTACATAGGAACCATAATTTCTTTATGTTTTAAGACAAGTTTTGGATTTATAGGATGTACTATATTTTTATTAGTGCTCGCGATTATACGTATAATACGTATAAAACGTATACGTAGAGAACCGCTTTTACCATATTATACCTATCCAAAATCCGAATCGGTATAATACGTTTTATACGTATTGTACGTGTAAACGCGAGCACTAATTTTTATGTTCAGATTTAGAAAACGCTATTCCGCTTTTTTTGTGACAGCGGACTCGGTACCATTGCACTTCATTGAAATCGCAAAATCCCATTAACCTATGCGATCTGTGCGACTTATGGTGTTAAACTATCGGAAAATTTAAATACGTAAAATACTGTTTCGGTAATAGATTCTGTGTAAAAAGTACCTGGAATTTATCAGTTAAAAGACGCCCGTAAAAAAAATCACAACATTGTTTTTGCTTGTTAGTGGATACCACTGTACCGAGTTATAAAGCGGATTTTGAGCGCCATTTGTGACTTAGTGTGGTAATAGCAGCTGTTTTTTTTTAGTCTTACTTTTGAGTGCTCTGTGATTTTTGACAGTAGAAAATTGGTTGAACAAAGACATTGTTTAAATTTGGGTTTCAAATGAATATCGTGTGCCGAACATCTTAAAAATCACAGAAATTTCACGCGAATTTTGTACTACGATAATGCACAAAGTTACCGTTGTGCAGGTGTTTTTGGTCCAAAACGCAAAGAATATCAATTACCAAACATCATAATCGCCTGATATGACCCCGTGTGACTTTTTCCTGTTTCCGGAGCTAAAATGACCACATCGAGGAAAGCGTTTTGAGTCAATTGAGGGCATACAAGAAGATTCGTTGATTGAGCTGGAGACTGTAACTCAATGAGTCTACTAAAAATGTATATAGGATTGGGTCAAACACTATAGCTGTATTCGATTATATGGGGCCTACTTTAAAGGCGACAAAATAAATTTATGAATATATTAATTTTTATTCCCCGGTACGCTATTTCTTTCTGCCAGCTTATTTTGTGTCGTCTCCAAAAAATAACATTAATGTTGTATAAGCCAGCTGTAAAACAAAGCAGATGTATTATTGTACGATTACATATTCTACAGCAATTTTTTAAACTTTTAAGCATCGCAGATTTTCAATTTTTATACCCTCGTATTGGGAGAAAAAGTACTTTTAAACGCAATTTGCACGAAAAATGCATCTCCATTTATTTTTAAGATATTTATTTTTTTGTAATTTTTATCGTGGTTTGCTTAATATTGGCAAAGGAAGTACTCCATTTCTGTAGAAAGTAAAGGAATAATAGCTGTAAAATAGTAATTATATATTTTTGTTGCCATTTTCTCATAACAACCGAAAGAAAATGTAATTAAAATACCTGCTATTTTGAAAAAAATATAAACGAATGATATCTGATAAAAAATGGAGCTATTATAAACTAAATTTAATTTTAAGTATCTATATTAATGTTACAAACAAATGAAGGCCTATGAATCATAAGATATCCGTTTTTTTTTTTTTTTTTTTTTTTTTTTTTTTTTTTGTCGATTTCCTTTAATGACGGCATCTTTTTGCTGCCTTTCTGTATTATTTCGTGAGAGTGACGTCCTCAGCATACTTTACTGTAGATTTTTAAGTGTGGATCGTATATGTGGAATTCTTAAGCGGTTGCGAATGACGTAATTTTACATAAAAGAAAAGCATGTGCTTTAAGTCTTAAAGTTGAAATATGTTTTGTACTATTTATATATACTTTTTTTTTTTTTTTTTTTAATCGGAGCGACACCAAATTCTGGAAAAGCAGAATTCCTGTTTTCTAGTTTTGTATTTCAATAGCAATTCCGAATATTTCTTGTAAAGAATGTATAATTATCAAAATACAGTTTCCACCATTTGAAAGTAGACTTTAGAAGTTGACAAGGTCCGTTTTTAAAAAATGCTTCCTTAATTTGTAAGTATTTTTCAGAATATGATAAAATTTCGTCAAGTCGAAATTTAAAAGTTTACAGTAATTTTTTAAATACTTAAAATCTAAAGGGACTTTTTTTTAAAAACGGTAACCACCGCCATTTTATATCTACTTTCTGATGGTGAAAATTGTATTTTGAAAATTTTATTAGGTAATGAGTAATCAGTTATATTAAGTTTGCCTATAGGTTAACGTGGGATTTCGCTGTCAGTGAGTTACAGTGACGCGTCATATTGCTATTGCCGGGCGTGATCATATAAACTCAAAAAGTGTAAAGAAAACGTCTAAATCATATTTAAGTATATACAGTGAATTCTCGTTAAGTCGAATTCAAAGGGACCGGCAAAAATATTCGAGTTATCGTAAGTTCTACTTATCAAAAATCCTTAAATACATACAGAAAATATATGAAAAACAATTCAACCATCTACATATGAATTGCAATTATACTGTAATAACGGAGTTTGCAAAATGAGCGCTAAAGAGATATATAATTTAATGCTACATATAAGGTACTTACAAACTCAAGTTTTCCGAAAAAACTTATTAATTATGACTGTTTGAAGAAACTTTTTTGTCTTTCACATGTCAGAAAGTATGCAAACAAAGGAAAAGAGAATCGTCCACACCGTCTCTACTTTCGAGATATTGCTGTAGTGTCGTCATTGTCGCATGTGCTTCTTGATTGTTTGGAGGTGAAATGGAATTTACTTCCCCATCATCCTCAAACTCAGAATCGTTCTCCACCTTTTTCATTGCTTCAACTATATCTGAAGCACTAATTTCTAGGCAAACTGCGACATTTTCATCAATATTCAAAAACTCATTATCGTCATCTTCAGAAATAACTTGATCGTGTAGATTTTCATTCACAACACATGAGTGCGCATTGCTTGCAAAGAAACCACATCTACTGAAGCAATTTTTGATAGTGATTTGTTTCACGTAGTTGTTCCAGGAACTTGAAATCAGTCTAATTGCTTCTAACACATCACACTTTTGATTTATTCCATTTTCGTCATCTTCGATTGCCTTCCACCCTTTTCTGTAGGAATGTTTTAAACATTTAAGTATTCCCTGGTTTGCTGGCTGTAGTTCAGAAGTTGTGTTAGGAGGGAGAAATTCTAACTTGATAGATTTCAAGTTCAAAAGTTGATCGTGAGCTGTACACGGATCAACGAAGATCAACATTTTACGCTTTTTTGCATGAAACACTGCATATTAGTTTCTGATGTACTCCTCGAACAATATCAGTGTCATCCAAACCTTGTAATTGGATCTTTACTCTACCGGAAGTGAATTTTTATGTTAGAAATAGCGAGGATTTTTGTATTTAGTGATGACCAGTAAAGGTAATTTTTCTGTTCCAGAAGCATTTTCTCCGAAAAGCACATTTAAACGTCCTTTACTTAACTTTCCACCGAAACATGATAAGATCTTAAACATCATTGTCTTTTTAGGAAAACATTTGTAAAAATCTCCCATTTCATCCATATTGTAAACGTCGTCTGCACTATAGCCTGTAAGAAGTTTGGGTAATGAAACTGTCTTCGATTCATCACACAACGTATCAGACACATCTTTTGCTTCAGTGTCTAATGTCCGAAACACAATGTTGTGTCTGGCTTTAAATTTTCCCAGTCATCCCGTGCTTGCAGGAAATCCTTCCACATTCAACAATTTTGTGAAATCCAAAGCATTCTCATGTAATATCGTACCACTTAAAGAAATTACACTCTTCTGTGTACTGCAAGATGTAAACCACTTTACGAGGTCTGTTTCGATATCTTGGAAGGCACACGTATTCATCCTTTTGCACTTTGGGTTAACACTTGACTTACGTCTTTCGAAAATGCGTTCTTTATCTTTGAATATGGTAGACAGAGTGTTGCGAGGGATACCATATTTCAAGGCTAGATCTTTTTCAATAAATTAGGATTGTTTTCAATATCTTTTATCAAATTTACTTTTTGTTCTAAAGTGAGAATTTCTAATTTCCGCTTCGACATTTATAAAAATCCCACTAAAAATGTATCACGATGTGAAAGCAATAAACACTAAAATGACAAGACTCAACATTAAAACAAAGAACCCGAATGAAATCTCAATAATGGAATCGAAAGATTAAAAAAAAAAAATCCTTCCATAAAAGCATGAGAAATTTGGGAAATTAGAATACACTAAGCCACCTGAGAGATGAGGAAAGGGAATACGTAAAGGAGAAATGAATGGGGGAGGGGAACCAATTGCCACCGAAATTGCAAACTCGCAGACTCTTCTCACTGTCCAAGGTGGGAAATAAAAATAGCATCCTTCAAAGGCCGCGAAGGAGTTCAGAAAAATTTTATCTAACAGAAAGTGTCAGCATTTTTGAGCTGTGGCTGAAAATTTAAGAAATTAATCCAATTACTGTTATTTGTCTTTCTGAAAAAAAAAATCGACTTAAAAGATGTAGACTTCGACAAAACGAGAAAGTTTAACATTGATTTGTAATAAAGAGGTCGGGACTTCGTGAAAACTTCGACTTAAATGAATATTCGACTTATCAGAGAATATTATCGAGAATTCTCTGTATATATATATATATATATATATATATATATATATATATATATCGTATTTCAAAAAGATATCGTATTAATTTTTTTTATCTCATTCAGTTATATATAATTAATGTTAATTACATATTTTATTTACTCAAAGTGGTTTTCTCCCACCGGCGAGAACGGTGGTTAAATTTAACGTTACATTAGATTGCATGTAAAGATAATGTTAATTTTGTGCTAATTGAGTCGAATTATTTTGCACATTAGTCTGAAATAAGGATGATTTGCAAACGCCGATTTCATTCTTTTGTAAAGTTCAACATATTATTATTAATTTTCCACCAAATACTTACAGTACATTACCACGGATGCACGCAGAAGAAAATCCATGGATCCATGGAGTGGCCAGATTTTGGAAAAGGTACGTTAACAGTCCGCCGCCAAGTTCACGTTTATTTCAAAGAGGAATATAAACATGAAATAAAACTTAAAACTCAGTAAAAAAAAAACTGTTTACCTTAAGAGTTTTTTATTTTATTTTTTCTCAATTTCTTATTTTGACAATTTCACCCGTAAAATAAGCGGTTTGCTGTGTTTTTTTTTTCTTTTGGTAAAATAAACAGATTTGTATTGGCGTTTAGGCTGTCTGTTTGTTTTGTAACTTCAACAGATGTTCATTTTCCTTTTTACAGTGTAAGTACACTTACTATCAGAGAGATAAAATCACTATTAAGAGAAAATATCTTATCGGTTTACTCTGATATCAACAGTGAGGTCGCATATTTAGTACGTGTTGATTCTTTACTTTTTTAAATCCAGTCTGAGCTAACAAGCATAGTATAACATATGTTCATTTAGTTAAAAATATAAGTATATGCAACCAAACATCACAATTTTGAGTACGGCTTTTTCCGAATGCAAAGATTAACTTTTCTTAACCCTCTCACCCACCTAAGCTTCATATGAGGTTCCTAACTTAAGTCATAAAAAGAGATGTTTGAATTTTTTTTCCGACTAACTTTTATTTTGACTGAAGTCCTTTAAGCTTTCAGATTTCACGTGTGTTTTAAATTTTCTTTAATTTTTTATAGCATATGAAAGCACAAGATTATTTTCAGAACTGAATTTTCAATGTCTTTCAACATCAGGAAAGCTGTGGAAAAAGAAAATATCCATTTAAACATATTTTTTCAAAGAATAAGGCTTTTGGAACATAATAAATTAAAGTATAACTATAACTCATCCTAAATTGTGTTACTGCCGATCAATGTGTTAAGTGATTTTTACAAGTTTTCTGTTATGGTACTTTAACGTACCGACAGACCCCAAAGAGTTAATAGTATCGCAGTAAATACATTGTTCTTTTTTCTATATAATATAGAATATTATTTTAAGTGTATCAAAATGCAGAATTAGTTTTTTCTTTTTCATAATTATTGATCCAGAGATTTATTGTCAAAAATTTGAGATCATATATGGCGAAAGGTGGTATACAGTAGACCATGATCTACAGCGAAAACATTTTCGTGATTAAATGTGTTAGTGATTGAAATTATTGCGTTTTAAAAAATAATCGTTGACTGTAATCCAGGTTCGTAGATCCTTGAATATTAAAGATAAGAATGAAAAGAAGAACTCTGCACATGTGAAGACAGTGTAGTTTTATTTATTACTGATGAAGAATGTAAGTGCCAGAGAGGGACCCTTTGAATCAGCTATTATCAGATCGATGTATAGAGATGGAGTGAATAATTTGTCAAATATTGTTGCTAATGTGTCGAGCCAAAATATTGGTACCTTGGACTATTATAACCCCAAAGATACGAGGGCTGATTGATAAGTACCTGACCGTGACAAGAAAAATGCATTTTTATGTCTAAAATGAGATTTATTTTTCAACATAACCTTTTTTTAGTTCGATACACTTAGCCCAATGCTTTTCGATTTTTTGTATCTCCTCTAAAAAATACGATTTTTCTAACCCTTCAAAATAGGCGTTTGTTTCAGCTAAAACCTCATCTTTAGAGTGAAAATTTTTTCCACCGATCCATTGTTTCACATTTGGAAATAGAAAATAATTTCTAGGGGCTGAATCTGGCGAATATGGTGGATGCGGCAGAATTTCGTATCCTAATTCATGGAATTTTGCCATAGCGACAACACAGGTGTGCACGCATGCATTGTCTTGATGAAAGAGAATTCTTTTCTTCGCCAAATGCGGATGTTTTTCTCTCATAACTTGGTCGAAACGATCCAATAGCCCTGGCATAATATTCTCCATTGATCGTTTTACCTTTTTCAAGGTAATCGACAAGAATTATGCCGCGTGCATCCAAAACACTGTAGCCATGACTTTGTCTGCAGATAAAGTCGCTTTAGCATTTTTTGGCGCAGCTTGTCCACGAAAAACCCACTGTTTGGACTGTTCTTTGGTCTCTGGCGTACTGTGTTGAATCCATGTTTCGTCAACTGTTATAAACCGACGCCAAAAATCATTTGGATTGTGCTTTAATTTCGCCAGACATTGTTTTGAAATTGACACACGATTGCGTTTAATGTCAATAGTGAGCAATCGCGGCACCCATCTTGCCAAAAGCTTTTTTATATCCAAATGGTTTGTTAAAATATTTTGCACCCGTTCACTTGAGATGCCCATAGTCTCAGCAATCTCGCGTACTTTCACTCTCCGATCATTTATCACAATATCGTGGATTTTTTCGATCATTTCTGATGTCGTAACCTCAGTTGGACGACCTGGACGCTCTTCATAAAAAATGCTTGTACGGCCGCGTTTGAATTCAGCTGTCCAATATTTCATGGTTGATAACAAAGGTACGGAATCCCCATAAACTTTGCTGAATTCCGATTTAATCTCGCCATTAGTTTTCTTTTTCAAAAACAAGTATTTTATCACCGCTCGATATTCAATTTTATCCATTGTTGAATTATCACCAAATTGTTCTATTGAAATGGCTACCACTTACAAACTAAACCACGTAGCGACTTGGCGATTAGCCAAGTTTGTTGTGAAAGATCACCATTGCGAAATAAATCATTTTTTAAACTCTAGTAGTGCCATCTCTGGCCGAGGCCAGGTACTTATCATACTGCCCTCGTATATCACTTAATGCAACTTTGAAATAAAAACTAGCCAAAAGGACAGTTGATTGGCGTTTTAACATTTCAACATACAAATACGAATGCCTAAGCTGATTAATGGGAAATATGCATTTAGAAGCAGCAACGTAGATGTCGGACGCCGATTTTTAATATAAACAGAGTATATATTTGCGGCCGAAAAGGCAGTTGTATTCACTATCAAACTGAGAATTAATAATGCGTGTATAAATAACTGCTACAACAGGAGCATATGGTCAGAGAATATCATTTTTTTTTATATATTTGTTAACCGAAGGAAAGTATGCTCGCACAGAAAATGATTTCAGGATGAGAAAAAGATTTGTTTTTTTATTTATTTTATTAGCCGCTTTGGGTGAACTTGGGAAAACTTAAATAACTGAAAACTAAAGCGCAAAAGAAATATATATATATATTATATATATATATATATATATTATATATTATATATATATATAATATATATATATATATTATATATATATATATATAATAGAAATATATATATTCTTTTTAGAAAGGAGAGGAAGTTTTGATTAAGTGTATAATTATGAAAGGAGAAGTTTAAATTTAAAATGGGGAATTTAATTTTAAAAAGGAGATAAATAATAATATGTGATGATATTTTATTTTCAACTTCACAGGCGGCTATTCGGAAATAGTAGTAATCAAACTTGAAATGTTTTGCTATGTTATTGGGTGTTCAATCGTCAAACTTATTTTCAAAACTATTTTTATCTTTCTTTTCAATACCTAAACAGAATAAATATAAAAAAATGAGCAATATTTTTTCAGATATACACATCACTTTAAGCATTCTTACAAGTCGAAACAACGTAGCGCCATCTATTGGCTACATATTAAATTATTTTTTAAATTACACTAAAGAGAATTTATGAACTAGTTTAACAGCATGTTACCTAAAAAAATTGTCCTCAATTTACTTATGTTCTCGGTTTATCTTCATGTGAATTTAGAGTTTTGCGTTGCTGAAGTTTTTCAAAATTTTTATTTAAGTTATGATTTGTCGATTTTTTTTAATTTAATGATTTAAATTAAATGATTCAATTTTCCTGCCATTGAAATTATCAATTTATGACTTATACTAGCCAAAAATTTATGTGATAGTTAAGCAAAAGGAGCAATTTTCTCCCATTCCAAATTAAGTTATGAAAGAAAACGTATATTAGATAGGATCTAGTAGGGTAAAAGTTACTTTAAATTATTTAGACACTTTGTTCATCATCACAGTAAAGAGGAAAATAAATGTAAGCAAACTACTGTATAACCTTAAAAATCCGGCATCGTCGTGATATAGAATAAGCCGAATTTTTGAAAATTTCGAATTTCTGAAAGAATATCAAAAGTACTTCCGATATTCTTAATGGTGCCTTTAGCAATAACTTAATTCAGATCCAAGTGACGAAAAGAGATAAATAAATATTTAAAAGAAAAAAATTACTTTAATAAATATTTTGTATGGAAAAAAAGAAAAAAATCTAATAAACAATGAAGTCATTTCTTCTCGCGTAATTTCTGAAACATCGATGTCAATTTTATTTGTTTCAATTTATTTTGGACGATCTTTAAGAAGTTTTTCTTGCAATTTATACAAGTGAAGAATACCTATTTTGGAAATACAGTCTTGTTTCTTTAAAGCAGATATTAATTCTCCAGTCAAATTTAAGTGCATTATTCCAGTGACACCCTTTTTTCCGTCTGTTCCTTGTCCTCGTCCTCGTCCTCTGAACTGCTACTATAGTGTTATTGTATGTTGCGGCCATATATTCGCAGCTCCCAGTTTTCTCGAACTTTCTGTTGTTCAAGGAACTAATGTTGTCTAAAAAAGAAGAAAACACGCATTCGGTCTTAGTCAATTATTCGTTTTCGCACTTTTACTTTCTAACTCAAACTTTTTAATGCGCAAACAATTGCTATTTTTATTTCTCTCGTAAGTTGGAAGTGTAAAAAAAGGGAATGAAAAAAGGATTTTGATGCCGGATTTTTGAGGTCACACTGTATTTCCTTCCTTCGTGTCCCTTTCTGTTGCATCAATTTCAAAGTTAAATTTTGCAGTTTTTTTCAACATTCATTTGCAGTTATGATTACCTAAAAGCTTTTTAATTAAATTAAGTGTTTAAACATTTCTGTCAGTCGGTTTAAGTTATTTCATGTAAATTTTGGTAAAGTTGGAAATTTTATGGAATTTAAAATTTTCCACTCTTGACGTTTTACGAAATACTAATTTAAACGATGCTTGAGGTATTTTAAAATTAAATATTCTCCGCATCTTATGATTCAATTTTCTACGTTCGATATAGTTATAGTTAATATCTTAGTATTACTTATTAAAATTATGAGAAGATCAAGCATAAGAAGAAATTTTCCCTTTACTCTTAATTAAGTTCTGAAAGAAATCTTTATAATAGGTAGACTTTAATACAGTAAATATTTTAAATTCTTTAGCTATTTTGCTGAAAATCACATTAAAGAGAAAAATAAAATGTAATCAAAATATTTATTTCTTAAACGTTAATTTCTTTCAGGCCAATTTCAAATTTAAATTTTAGCACAGGCGTTCTTTCAATATTCACTTGCAATTATGATTACATAACAGTTTTAGTTAAAATTAAATTAAGTAATTAAGCATTCCTGTCAGCAAGTTAAACTTATTACATGTGAATTTTTGCAAAGCTGGAAATTTTAGTGAATTAAAAATTTCTGCTGCTGACGTTTTATGAAACAGTAATTTGAACGATTGTTGGCGTATTTTAAAATGAAATATTCTCAGCATTTTATGAGTAAATGTTTTTGCCGTCGACATGATTAGTTAATATCTTAATATTAGCTATTAAAATTATGAGAAGATTAAGTAACAAGAGCAAATTTTCTCTACAAACCTAATTTGATACTGAAAGAAAACTCTGAAATAGATTGATTCTAGTAGAGTAAAAGTTATTTTGAAATTCTTTAGATACTTTGTCGATCATCCCATTAAAGAGGAAAATAAAATGTAATCAAAATATTTACTTCCTTTCTCTCCCTTTCTCTCTCATCAATTTCAAATTTAAGTTTTTGCAAAGACTTTTTTTCGACGTTCATTTGCAATTATCATTACATAAAAGCTTTTTATTTAAATTAAGTAATTAAACATTTCTGTCAGTTAATCTTATGCCATGGAACTTTCAGTAAAGTTGAAAATTTTATTGAATTAAGAGTTTTCCGCTGATGACGTTTTATGAGATACTCATTTGAACGATACTTAGCGTAAGTTAAAATTAAATTATACTCATCATTTTATGATTACATTTTCATGCCGTTGACATGATTAGTTAATATCTTAATATTACTTATTGAAAATGAGAAGATTAAGTAAAAAGAGCTATTCTCTCTCCACTCTTAATTAAGTGCTGAACGAAATCTGTACAATAGAGAGATTCTAGTAGAGTAAAATCTATTTGAAATTCTTTAGCTATTTTGTTGAACATTATATTAAAGGGGAAAATAAAAAGTAATCAAAATATTTACTTCCTTTCTCCCATTTTATCTTTCGACGATTTCATGTTTAAAATTTAGCACAGACTTTCTTTCAATATTCATGTGCAATTATGATGACGTATCATCTTTTAAACACTTTCTAACAAAGTTGAAAAGTGTTTATGAGTTCGGTTTGTCTCGTCGTCTTTCCGTCTGTCCGCGCTCTAACTCTTTTAAATATACTCGGATTGCCCTAAATTTTTTGGACGTTATTCAAATTTATCCTAGCACGAAACCTATTTCAAATGAAGTTTGTAGCATGTTTAGTTTATTTACAGGGGTAGTCAAAATTATCCCGTTGCATTACGGCCAATGGAAAAAAAATAGTTTTAAAAGAATTTTAAAGATGTTACACCCTTTCAAACATAATAAAATTGATATGCATTTACAAAGTGCACTGAGATATGCATTCTGTAGCATATGCGGTGTAAAAAATAATTATTATTCATTTAGAGGGACACACAAAAGAATTCCATTACATAATGATATAAGGGGAAATAGTTTGTGACGTACTTTAATTATATTGAACTATTTCATACATAATGAAATTGATATACGTCAGTGAGGCTTACTAGAAGTTATTTCAGGTATAATACGAAGGGCATAGTATTTACAGGGACACACAAAAAATTTCAAATAGTATATTCTATCCGAAGTACTGCAGTATATTATCGATGATGGCAGGTAATGCATTTATAATTATGATATGCGCTTTTAAGTTTCACTATATGTATGCAAACTATATGGTGTGTATAAATTCTATAGTTTATAGACAGGGTTACACAAATAATTCGTAAAGGTTACTGAGTGTGAGTGTAAATTAATTAAAGGTGATTTTTAAATGAGTTATGCATTTGTACGCTGAACTGCATTCAGTTTACTAAGAAATGTTTGTAGAATATAGATAAGATGATATACAATTCCAAGCAAAGAATTGGATACATGGCCGTCCATGGATGATAATTTCTGGAAATGTGATTTCAGTAGTTTTAAGAGTGTTTTAGTTCGAATTAAATTTTAGCTAAATAATGGCGTGTAATAAGGGTACTAGGTAAATTACAGATTCGAACAAAAGTATTCAAGTATGTTTTCATCTATTAGTATAAATTTCTGAAAGAGAAAATTCAACCTGTTATGTGTTTTCTTCAATATAAATACCGAGTCAAATACAGAACTGTTCAAAAGTATTGGAATACATATTTGGCTATGAACAATAACTGCTGAAACCAGTTTTTCAAATGTTTATTTTTTTTTTCTAAAATGTTTATTTAGTTATCTTATTTACCTTATTTCACTAAATAACGAAGTTTTGTTAAAGATTTCAGGAAGTGTTGGAAAGTGTTTCATAATCTATGCTTGGCGCATGATTTTTCTTTCTTGTTATTAAAATAAAATGAAGTAATTAAACATCTCTGTCAGTCAGCTGAACATATACCACAAAATTTTTCATATAGTAGGAAATTTTATTGAATTTATGATTTCTGCTGCTAAAGGTTTATGAAGCATTATTTTGAACGATGTTTGGCGTATTTTAAAATAAAGTATAATCAGAATTTTTTTTTATTAAAATCTCCTGACAGTTGGTATAATTAGTTAATAACTTAATAGTAATAATTAAAATTAGTAGACGATTAAGTGAAAGGAGCAATTTTCCTTCGATTCTTAATTAAGTTCTTAAAGAAATGTGTATAATAGATAGACTTTAGTAGAGTAAATACTATTTTAAATTCTTTAGCTATTTTGCTGAAAATCACATTAAAGAGGAAAATAGAAAGTAATCGAAATATTTACTTCTTAACTGTTCATTTCTCTATCCACGATTTAAATGAAAATTTTAGCACAGACTTTCTTTTAATATTCACTTGTAATTTTGATTACATAACAGCTTCTTATTTAAATTAAATTAAGTAATTAAACATCTCTGTCAGCCATTTAAATTTATGGCACGTAAATTTCGGTAAAGCCGGAAATTTTAGTGAATTAAAAATTTCTGCTGCTGACGTTTTATGAAACAGCATTTGAAAGATGCTTAGCTTATTTTAAAATTAAATATACTCAGCATTTTATGATTAAATTTTCCTGCCGTCAACATGATTAGCTAATATCTTAATATTATTGATTGAAAATGAGAAGATTAAGTAAAATGAGCAAATTTTCTCTACAAGCTTAATTTAGTTTTGAAAGAAATCTCTGCAATAGATAGACTCTAGTATAGCAAAAGCTATTTAAATTTTTTTAGAGACTTTGTTGATCATCACATTAAGAGGAAGGTGGACGTTAAAAATTTATTTTTTTAATTTTCTTAATTGGGTTATGAAGTTTTGTGGAAATATACTTTTCACCATAAGTATATAGAACACCTTAAAAGAAATTTTAAATCTTATTATAATTTTAAGATATTTAAAAAAAATTAAAATTTTAAACCGAAATTTTAAAATGCACCATGCGTTATAAATTTTTAGATTTTTCCTCGATTTTGAATTTTAATAACTTTAAACTCTATTACGAACAAATCAAATCTGTGCAGCGATTTTTTAATCCCTTGAACAGTTAATTTTTTAGAGATTTTTTTCTGAATTCTATATCGATGTTCATCAAATTTTTGTCTTTTAATAACTTAAAAATCAAATTTAACTATTTTAATGAAGTCGAATTTTAAAATGCATGCACAATTTCTTTGTAAGCAATATCAGGATTCTTCTTTATCAATTTCATGAATTTTGATCAAATATTATGACGCGTGGAGCATTTTAACAAGTTAAAAATATTGAAAAATTAGTTTTGAGAGTAACAGATTTAAAATGTATTAAAAGGCCGAAAAGTTGTTTGCGTACAAAATTCAAATGCTTGTAACTTTGCGAAAAATAATCGCATTTGCATGCGGTTTTTTACAAATGGTTAAGAAGAAATTGGAGAATAATTAATATGCACAAAAATTAATTTTCGATTTTTGGGCCAATTTCTACTCAAATAAAGGGCCACGGTCCCCTTAAGGGGGCAAGGAACCTTCAAATTCATTTTTTGTATTTTTTTAAAGTTTCAGTTTAAACACTATTCAAAGGGGCACTATATGAATTATGGCATATATTTTATTTAAATTAAGTTAAGTAAGATTAAGAAAGATATTTTATCACTTTTTTATAGCATTATTTAACTTAATCTGTTTATAAGTGATTATTATACATGTTGTTATAAGTTAAGTAAAAGATCTCTGTGAAACAGTTAAACTTATCCACGTAAATTTTGGTAAAGTAGATTTTATAGAATTAAAAACTTTCCACTGCTGACGTTTTATGACACACTAATTTGAACAATACTTAGCGTAAGTTAAAATTAAATAATACTCAACTATTTATAATTACATTTTCCTTCCGTCGACATGGTTAGTTAATATCTTAATATTAGTTATTAAAATTACCAGAATATTAAGTAAAAGGGGCAATTTTCTCTGCACTTTTAATTGAGTTCTGAACGATGTCTGTACAGTAGCGATATTCTAGTGGAGTAAAATCAATTTTAAATTATTTGTGTATTTTGTTGAACATCATATTAAAGAGGAAAATAAAATGTAATCAAAATATTTATTCCCTTCCTCTCGTTAACTTAATATTTAAATTTTAGCAAAGAATTTTTTAGAAATTAACTTGTAATTATGATTGCATGACAGCTTTTTAGTAAAATCAAATTAAGTAATTAAACATATCTGTCAGTCAGCTAAAATTATTGCACGTAAATTTTCGTATAGTAGAAAATTTTATTGAATGTAAAACTTTCCACTGCTGAAGTTTTATGAAACAGTAATTTGAACTATCCTTGACGTATTTTAAAGTTAAATATACTCAGCATTTTATGATTGCATTTTCCTGCTGCCGACATTATTAGGTAATATCTTAATATTAATTATTAAAATTACGAGAAGATTAAGTAAAATGAGAAATTTTCTTTCCATTCTTAATTAAGTTCTGAAAGAAATCTATATAATAAATAAATCTAAAGATTAAAAGTTATTTTAAATTCTTTATCTATTTTGTTGATCATCACATTAAAGTGAAAAATAAAATGAAAGCAAAATATTTACTTCCTTCCTCTCCGTTTCTCTCTCGCCATTTTAAAATTTAAATTTTAGCAAAGAGTTTTTTTCGAAATTCACTTGCAATAATGATTACATAAAAGCTTTTTTTAAAAATCAAATTAAGTAATTAAACGTTTCTGTCAGCCAGCTGAAGAACTTATGCCATGCAAATTTTTGTATAGTAGAAAATTTTATTGAATTAAAACTTTTACGCTGCTGACGTTTTATGGGATATAAATTTAAATGATACTTAGCTTAACTTAAAATTAATTATGCTCAACATTTTATTACATTTTCCTGCCGCCTATATGATTAGTTAATTTCTTACTATTAGCTATTAAAATTACGAGAAGATTAAGTAAAATAGCAATTTTCTCTCGACTCTTAATCAAGTTTTGGACGATATCTGTACAATTGAGAGGTTATAATAGAGTAAAATCTGCTTTAACTTGTTTATCTATTTTGTTGAATATCATATTAAAGAAGAAAATAAAATGTAATCAAAATATTTACTTCCTTCGTCTCGTTTCCTCTCTCGTCGATTTCAAATTTAAATTTACCATAGACTCTCTGTCAATATTCACTTGCAATTATGATTACATAACAGTTTTTTTTTATTAAAATCAAATTAATTAATTAAACATATCTTTCAGTCAGCTAAACTTATGCCATGTCAATTTTCGTATAGTAGAAAATATTATTGAATTTAAAATTTTCCGCTGCTGAAGTTTTGTAAATTAATTTGAACTATCCTTGGCGTATTTTAAAATTAAATATCCTCAGCATTTTATGATTACATTTTCCTGCCGTCGACATGATTAGTTAATATCTAAATATTATCTTATAAAATTTCGAGAAAATTAAGTAAAAGGAGAAATTTTCTTCCCCTTCTTAATTAAGTTCTGAAAGAAATAGATATAACATATAAACTCTAATAGAGTAAAAGTTATTTTAAATTCTTTAGTTTGTTGATCATCACATTAAAGAGGAAAATAAAATGCAATCAAAATATTTACTTCCTTTCTCTCCATTTCTCTCTCGTCAATTTCAAATTTAAATTTTCGCAAAGACTTTTTTCTACAATTACTTTCACTTATGATTATATAGCAGTTTCTTTTTTATTAAAATTAAATTAAGTAATTAACCATCTCTGTCAGTCAGTCAAACTTATGCCATGTGAATTTAGACAAAGTACGAAAATTTATTGATTAAAAATTTTCCGCTGCTGACGTTTTATAAAATACTAATTTAAACAGTGCTTGACGTATTTTAAAATTAAATATTTTCCTTATTTTCTGCCGTCAACATGATTAGTTAATATCTTTATATTAGCTATTAAAAGCACTACAAGATTAAGCAAAGGAGGAATTTTCTCAATACCCTCAATTAAGCTTTGAAAGAAATCTGTACTTTAAATTCTTTAGATACTTTATAATTCATTACACTAATGGAAAATAAAATTTAGTCAAAATATTTATTTACTTCCTCCCTCTTTCCCTTTCTTCAAATTAAAATAAATTTTTTTGTGAATTTCTTTTTTCGACACACACTTGCAATCCCTTTTACATACCAGCTTTATTATTAGCACAATCCCTTTTACATACCAGCTTTATTATTAGCAATATTATTAAAGTAATTAAATAAACTTGTCGGTCAGGGAATTAAATTTATTACTAATCGCTATTGCTAACCCAGTGTTGCTCTAACAAAAATAATTTTAAATTTTCGAAGTTCCAATAATTAAGAAATGCTCCTAAATTTCCTATATTGATTTTTGGGAAGGTGATCATATGTGGTAGAATTCTAACAACTTGGTTAATGGTATGTAAAGTACAACAAACAATTTTTCTAAAGTCTGGCTCCCATTTCTTTAATTAATTCTACTCCCCCACACCCTTTTTTTTTACCTAGCGCTTAATGACCAATTAAATACTTATCATTGGTCTCCTCGGGTCCCTGCGGGAACTCTTGACTCCGCTGTTTCTGTTCAATATTTATTGCCATTTCTCCCTTGGATGCGAGTTGAGTTGTTTGCAATCTTCTATATTTTTATTAACTTACCTCTGGCAATTTTAACTACTGGGTTGATGATGGAGCTTTAGAAGCTTCAAAACAGCTGTCAGCCTTTTTCTGCACACATACATATATTCACATGTGCTGTTTTCACATTGTCATTTTTTTTTAATATTTCGTAAAGTAAATTCATGCCAAGTGAATTGTAGTAAGGTATGAAATTTTACTGAATTTAAAAATTTGCATCTCTGAAAATTTATGAAACAGTTGTTTAGAGGATGATTTTCTGAATTTTTAAATACAGTATAGGCAACATTCTAAGCTTTTTCTTGTCATCGGAATGATTTGTTGGCACCATTATATCAGTTATTAAAATTATACAATGGTTAAGCAAACAGAGCATTTTTCTTCGAACTCCAGAAATGAAGTAGAAGGTCAGAAATAAGACATTTCAGATTAGAAAGAAAATCATAATTAGAAATTAAGATTAGAAAGAGTATTAAGATTGGATAATTAAGATTAAAAGATTAGGGGATTGAAATTAGACGATTAAGATTAGAGGATTAAAGTTAAGAAGATGATTGCGATTAAGATTCAGATTATAAAGATTAAGATTAAGAAGATTAAGAAGAATAAGAAGAGAAAAAAGAAGAAGCGATAGAGTAAAGAAGAGAAGGGAATACAAAACAGAAAAGAGAAAGGAGAAGAAAAACAGCAAAAAAAAAAAAAAAAAAAAGATAATAGAGAATAAAAAATATAACATAGAATAAATAATAAAGAAAACGGGATACAGAAGAGCAAAAGAAGAGAATACAGAATAAAGAATGGAGAAGAGCACAAGGAGATAATAAAGAAAAATAAGAAGAACAAGAATATTAAGATTACAAGGATGATCTTTCACTAGAAAAAAAATTCTTCCTTTAAATAAATGAAAGAAATCTATGTAATAGGTAAGTTCTGGTAGATTAAAAGCTACTATTTTTTATATCATTTTACTAAAGAAAAATAAAATTTAATTAAAATTTTTACTTACTTCCTCTTCCTTTCTATTTCCCAAATTTGAAATTAAAAATATTGTAAAGTTTTTTTTTCGACGTACATTTGCAATCGCAATTGCATATCATCTTCTTATTTAACTTAAATTAAGTAAATAAACTTCTCAGTCAGGCAATCGAATTAATACCAAGTAAATTTGATAAAGAAAGACAGTCAAGTTTTGAGTTGTTGGCATTTTACGAAACATTTTTTTTTTAAATGCGAATTATAAGATTTAATATATTCAGCATTTTATAATTAAATATTCTTGTCATCGAAATGATTAGTTGATACCTGAATATTAATTATAAAAATTATACAAAGATTAAGCTAAAAAAGCATTTTCTCTCCGCACTTTTAACTAAGCTCTGAAAGAAATCTGTATATTATTGGCTCTGATAGAGTAAAATCTACTTTAAATAATTTAGATAATTTGTCTATTACTCCGTTAAAAGGGAATAAAAGTTAATCAATATATTAAATTCCTTTCTCTGGCTTTCTATCTTGTCATTTTCAAACATAAATATCAGATATATTATGTAATTATTTTTTATATAAATTATATTAATTTATCAGATGCAAAATACAGAATAAATTTTTCATAAAAATTACATTTTTATATTAATTATTATATAAAAAAACCTAATTAGTAATCAGATTTTTTAATATAAATAAAAGTAGGTAAATAATTATATTTTATATAAATTATATTAATATATAAAATATTTTATATATATTAATATAATTATACTAATATATATAAATTAATTATTTATATATAAATATATATTCATAAGTAATAAATTATACATAAATATATATTCATAAATAATTATTTTTATATAAATTAAATTATGCAAATAATATTTAATCAAAATATTGACTCCCTTCCTTGATTATTTAATTTTTTATATGAATTAAATTAGGTTAATAAACTTCTCTAAAAGACAATTAAATTTATTTAAAGTGAATTTTAGTAAAGTAGGGGATTTTACTGAAATAAAAATATTGCGTTTCTGACATTTTGAGAAACACTTGTTTAATTGATGATTTTATGAATTTAAAAATTCAGTGTATTCAGCATTTTATGACTAAATTTTCATGTTATCAAAATGATTAGATGTATAAACGTTATTTATTAATTTTGTGCATAGTTTAAGCTAAAGCAATTTTTCCCCACTCTACAGCGAATTTTAAAATGTAATATATTGAAAATTTTGCAATTAACTTTTCATGCCATCGAAATGATTATTTAATATCATAATATTAGTTATTAAAATTATGCGAAAGTTAAGCAAAAAGAGCAATTTTCGTCTCACTTTTATACTTAAACCCTGAAAGAAAATGTACAGCATCGATAGATTAGCCTACTTTAAATTGTTTGCATTTTTTGTAGATTCTTATTCCAAAATAACATAGAACCTAATAAAATTATTTACTTCTTTTCTGCCTAATAGAGAAATTTCAGTCCGCGTTCTCCCCAGATTATTTTTCCTTATAAATTACAATCGCTGTTCGTTTTTATATATCACATTTGTATTAACTTTTAATAAAGTAAATGGCTTTTAGATAAGGTCATTTTATGTATGTTTGTACTGTTAAACTTTACTACACTGGCAAATGTTTTTTTTTTTTTTTAATGTTGACTAAGTAGCTTTAAAATGTATCAGTCATTCAGGATGCATACAGTTCTATTACGATTTTTAATAGACTTTTTCACCTTATTAACATTTTCTGACATAGTGAAAAGTGTTTATGACTTCGGTTTGTCTGACCGTATTTTAAATCGCTTAAACAAAATTGGATTGATATGCACTTTTTATATGTTAACGAGGTTCCCAATACAATAGTTCGCTATTAATAATAAAGTGTTCAGTATTCATAATTCTTTCACAAGGCACTCAAAACAATCTTGATACATTATGGTCTATGGGAAAAATCGTTATAGCTGCAGCATTCCGGGAGGTGACTACACCTCGCTAGCTCGATATCAAATCCTTGTTTTTGGCCTCTTTGATGAGCATATATAGGTAGAAGGTTTCTAAGTGGATTCTCGAGTGGTTGTAAGTGTTCATAAGTATCAGGAATGTATGACATCGTTACTGCTGGAATAGTGTCACTCTTAAGAATTTTATGGCGTTTTATTGCTTCTGTCACGCCAAGTGAAATGTTTTTGACTAGAATTATGAGCCACTATAACAATTCTTATGAGACACATGCGAAAGCTCTCCATTTTTGGTACCTCTTGAGAGGGGAGGGAGGCATAGGATCTCTATTACAGAACTATGCATTCATTCAATAGTGGCTAAATGAAGAAAACCTCACAACGTTGGACAATAATCAAAAGAAATTGCTGAGGCAACGATAA
Source organism: Maratus speciosus (assembly GCA_963932465.1). Taxonomy (NCBI): domain Eukaryota; kingdom Metazoa; phylum Arthropoda; class Arachnida; order Araneae; family Salticidae; genus Maratus; species Maratus speciosus. The sequence goes on from OZ010786.1 coordinate 388,978,571, forward strand.
AACCTTTCTGGGCCCATAGATTTAATTATGGAAGAAATTTCTTTAAAAAATCCTCTAACCAGGTAATTCTTAATATAATATGGTTGGCTTAAAGCGCTGTTCTAACTAGTAAAATAACAAAATAAAAAATAAAATAGATATTTTTTTAATAAGAAAGCCACTGAGTTGTTAACTTCCCAAGAAATAGAAGTAAAAATTTCAGATTCTGAGATTCAGTGTGAAGAACTTTTAGATGAGGAATTGTTTAAATACATTTCTAAGCAATTTCTAAACATTTTCTAAGCAAGCCTCCTAAGAGGTGACTACGCAGTACGCACCGCTAGCTCGATACCAAGTCCTTGTTTTTCTCCTCTTTGCTCACTATATATTGGCAGTAGGTTTCTAAGTGATTTCCGGAGAACAAAACGTCCAGGTTGTCAGAAATGCATGATTGGTTGCTTTGTCATTATTAAAATCTTGCAGAAGAAATAACATTCTCCCCAGTTTTTATCTTCTTTTATACGCAGAACTTGGTTGCAAACCATGGGTGTTATAGAATGTTTTGTGCTTACAAAGTGACATTTTGGTCACATTGACAGTTTAAGCTTATTTACATTTTTTTCCATTACAGCAATAGAAATAAACGGATAAAGTTTATTTTCAATGTCTTTGGTTTTATTATTATTTTTTGTCTTTTTTCCCTAATTTATATTTGAGAGCACTATCTGTTAGTGATCCTGGAACTAAATATTTTTTTCGTAATATTTTGCCCAATGTCTTAATGGTATGTACACGAAATTTGAAGCCTTTACACTTGGTAGTTCGATATGTAAGGAGGTCAGAGTAGGGGTGTTTCAATTGTGGCCATCCGGTACATTTAGAACGAATTAATACAAGTCAATGATAAACAATATTTATTAATATATGTTAATAAATTTTCATAGATTTTACTAATATTAAAGTTAAATAACAGGTTTGGAAATTAAGAAAAAAATGGTATTAAACTAGATTTTTTTGAATTTAATAATTGTTAGATTTAATGGTGTAAAATAAAATTACATCAAAAGTTATATTTATTTATAAAAGTTACATTATTTATAATAAAATTAAGTTTAATATATATTCTTTGAAGAATCTATATGTATATTACGCTAACGTACGTGGCACAGAAATCGCGATTATTTGTTATTGTCTAATGGCAACGCCCGAGAAACACATCTCATTGGTTATTGTGTACAAGTCCTTTGGCAGGATTTAGGGCGATCGGGTTTATTTACATTTTGTCGTGGAGGAATCCGTGATGTTTCGCTCTTTTGCTGCAATTATAGAGCTACAAAATATCATTTGAAATGCCCGTAAAAGATCTCGGCGAATGTTTGAAAGTGAAGTAGAAGACGAATTAAGAACAGAAAATTGAAATAGATTGGATGGAGAACACCAATAAACACAGAGCATAAGCGATCGCTAAAATAGGCTTAATAACCGTAGCATGCACGCGTTGCTTCTGAAATCTAAATTATTGATTAAAACGTTCCGTGGCATAACTGTGGGACTTTGAGTAAAACGTGCAATTTCTGCAAAGCACTGTATTGGAAATGCGAATTATATATATAATGGTGCAAAGTGTATAACGCTTCCGGAGTGAACTCATCCGGATCTTGATAATCTTTCGTTAAAATCATCCATTTTATTTCGGCCATGTTAGGCTTAAGCATTCCGATGCCGTATTATAAGTCGAACAACACCCTTATTTAATCTACGTTGTATAACATCTATCCTTCTTCCGTTTTTTAAAACCTTCAAAAGCTATAAAATCATCTATATATATTAAAATACAAAGGAAAAATTTTAAGTAAACCCGTTTCGGGACATCTGAAACATGCATCAACCCTGTTCAATTTAGAGGGATTGCGAGCGAGTTCTCGGTGAGCGCTGATGTTTTGTAGTGGATAGCAGGTTCGTACCCAGCGCCCGACAAAATGATATCTGTAATATTTTTCGCGATAAGTTATTTCAGTAATGACATTTTATTAGGAGGAGAAGTTATATGATTTTTATTTTATTATTATTATTATTTGAATGCTTTATAATTAAATAAAATTTAACGTTGAACAATATTTAAAATAATAATAATTTTATATTTAAAATATTTAAGCTAAAATATTTTTAATGTAATTATCAATTAAATAAATTAAGCTGATCTACAATTTTTGTTTTATCTTCTGACCATTATCAAGAATATATGTGTGTGTCAGAAAGAAAAGTTTGCCCTCTTTTAGCTGAAAAAAAGAAAACGTAAAGAAAGATATTCATATAAGAACTATAAAAAAAAATACCTTGATATCCATTGTTTAATATTTATAAAATATATAAAAATGTAAAATAAAATTCAAGTAATAAAAATTATATGCTGCATCAAGTTTCAAATTTGGTCTTTTAGAGAATGAGACTGATAAAAATAAAATTCATGGCAGCTTTTAATGGTCATGTAGTTAAAAATAAATCATAATAAATAAAAATGAATGCTGTTATTTTTTCGAAAAAATGAGAGCATAGTAAATAAAAATGAATGCTCTACCCACTATTTTTACTTAAATTTCTGTTAAAAGAAGCATAATTGGTTGTAAATTATAAAGTTAAAATTATGTGACTTCATTGGATAGGTTTGGCTTTGTACCCTCTATCGCTTTAAAGAAATAGGAATCACTTATGCAATATAGAAAATTGTCACAATTTCAATAATTAATTAAAAAGCAATTCATTAAAAATTCAAGAATTTTTCTAATGAAACATTCAAGTTATTCACCGTCAAATCTTGACGGGTACCATCTAGTTGATCAGAAGAAAGAAATTTACAAATGTTGTCATGCCGTTAAAATAATTTTGTTTAACCCCCTCTCTGTAGAGACCTGCGATACAAATTTCAGGTTCATTTAAGAATATTATTATGGGCCCACCAGACGTAAGATACAATAAAACCTGCTTAGACGGAAAGGAAAAAGACCAGTGATAAATTCCATTTTATGCAGGTTATTTAAATTGAACAAAGCATAATAACATTTTTGGAATTTTTTAGCGCACAGGCTATCAAAGCCCGAGAGCTAATGTGCCCGCCCGTTCTGTATGTATGTATGTATGTATGTACGTACGTATGTACGTAACACGATAACTCTTGATAGAAACGTTCGATTAGCTTCATTTTTTTTTCTAGGTTCATTCTGATAAGGCGCTTTCCTGATTAGTTTTGGGAGTTCTTTGATTAAGTATAAAGGGGGGAAACGGGGCTAGTCCCCCCACCTTAATTTAGATAAATGGGTTTTTCATGCAGAATTATTCAATTTGCTTCAAATTTGGTATATCGGTTTATTATGTTAAGGAGCTTCACTGATTAGATTTGGAGGTTCACTAGTTATGTATAAAGGGAGGAAAGAGGGGCTATCACACCTTAATTTAGATAAATGGGTTTTTCATGCAGAGTTATTGGATTTGCTACAAATTTGGTAAGCCGGTTTATTATGTTAAGGAGCTGCCTTGATTAATTTTGGAGGTTTATTGTTTAAGTTTAAAGAGGGTGGGCTGGGGCTAGACCCCCCCCCCCTTAATTTAAATAAGTGGGTTTTTCATGCAGAATTAATCGATTTGTTTCAAATTTGATATGCCGGTTAATTCCGATATGGTACTTCCTTTATTAGATTTGGGAGTTCATAGGTTAAGTATAAAAAGGGGAAGGGGGCCTGGACCCCTCCCTAAATTTAGATAAATGGATTTTCATGCAAAATTATTCAATTTACTTTAATTATTTTTCTATGTTCATTCTGATAAGGGGCTTTCCTAATTAGATTTGGAGGTTCATTAGTTAAGTATAAAGGGGTAAAAGGGGTTAAACCTAGCCTTAATTTAGCGAAATGGTTTTTTTCATCCAGAATTATCTGATTTGCTTCAAATTTGGTATACCGGTTTATTATGTTAAGGTGCTTCCCTGATTAGATATGGAGGTTCATTGGTTAAGTTTAATGTGGGGGGAACGGGGTCTAATCCCCCTTCATTATTTTTTGTGGGCGTTATTCTTTGAAATAAGAGTATACTATACAATTAGTGTAAATAGCCTGTGAGCTCAATGCCATCAGTTTAACTGGGCACTTTTTTTTTCTTTTTTTGTTGTTTATTGCTGGATTCCGTTATAAACAGGCTTTACTCTATTAGAAAATAAATTTGCTGGATGGTACTTTAAAAAAAAAAAATCTATATAGTAATATTTGCTTACAATTTTATTACAGTGAAACCTCCCTGTGAGACTACCTTCATTAAGCGACCACCTCCTTGAACGACCATTTTTTCATGGAACGAAATTTATTCCCATAGGCTATCAATATTAATTTTACCTCTATTCAGAGACCATGCCAGCTGAACTCCCTCCATGAGCGACCAATTTCTTTGAAGAAAATGAAACAAATTCCGCTTTTTCCTGGTCGCTTGAAGAAGGTTTTATTAGAAAAATAATTCCATAGAGTGCATTATTCATCAAACTTCTAAACTAAGTTTAGAATTTATATTTATACCAGTATTTTTTAAGTGTTTAAACTTTTAGTGTTATGATTATGAATATGTTTAAAGACCTTTGGGCCTTTTTAGGCAATGAATTCAACTCTGATGACAAATTAAGGATGACGGTTAATAAACTACCCTGCTCTATTTTGTCAGGAAACTCTCAAAGAAATGGATAAATTAATTAAATCGTCATTATTTGTTCCCGTCCAAAAAAAAATTGCATTTATTTACTGAACTTTGATAGGATTTGGAAATAAAAGTTATAAAAGATAAAAGCGTAAAATCAAAGCAAACGTCAATGTATTCATTTAATTAAACTCTGCAGTAATTAACTTATGTAATTAACTTTTGTTTTGATACTTAAATTTTCATATTTTTTTCCTAATCTGATAAATAAATTTTCGTAACATTAACTGTCACCTTTTATCAACAATTAAAATCTAGATTTAAACATGACCTCCATTAAGAGACCACCTCTAGGAGCGACCAATTTTTATCGGACCGGAATGTGGTCGCTTTAGGGAGGTTTTACTGTATTTCTTTTTCAGTATTACAGTTTATGTTGTATTTGTAATTGCTTTTACATCTAAAGATTTTAAATAAAAAATTAAATTATTGAAAATATAATTAAGTTTTATTTGAATTCAATTAATTTGGAATAAAAAAGTATGAGGCATATAAAAATTAAAAAACTTAACCTGTGACTTTACACAACTTTGGAACTAAACAAGAGTCGGGCCCTGGTAATTTGCACCGTCTCCACCCCCACCTCTCTCTGTACGGACCTGCGATAAAAATTTCAGATTCATTTAAGAATATCATGACGTGCCCGGGAAATGCCGGGCGGGTCAGCTAGTATAATATAAACGGCAGCACTATGTTACTGGAATATTTCTTACAAATGGTTTTATTCCTCTAATGGATGAAAAGATGGCAACATTGAACTTATAAAGCTGTTCTAATTTAGAGTAGAATTTGAATTATATTAGATTTCATATAGTCTTAAATTATATCCGGCATCCCTATTGAATTATATGTTTTATATTAGTAATAATTATAATTTAATATGTTTTACTGTATTTTAAATAATTTAATAAATGTATTAAGAGTATCTCTCTTATTAACCCTTAACCAGGGCGTAGTGGAGGGTATACGGAGGTATACACCGTATATAATCTGGTACCCTCTGGATTTTATAAAAAAAGTTCCGTATACCCGCTGTTCTTCATCCATGAATGTTCATAGCTACCGGGTGTCCTAAAAAGGACTGACTGATTTTAAAATTCAATAACTTGTAAACGGTGACAGATATTTAAAAAATTCTTGCAGGAGGGTTATGCATAAGGTCAAAAGTTTTTTTACAGTGATTTTCGATTTTAGTTCGAATTACAAACAATAGATGGCGCTGCGTTCAATAGACGCTAAATTCAGGCTCGATTTTTGGTACTTCGTGGCCCACTCAATACATTTCCATCTCCTTTTTCCGCATGGGACAAGAGAAAGAACCAAAAATCGAGCCTGTATTTAGCGACTATTGCATACAGCGCCATCTATTGTTTGTAATTCGAACTAAAATTGAAAATCACTGTAATAAAACTTTTGACCTTATGCATAACCTTCCTGCAAGAATTTTTTTATCATCTGTCACCGTTTGCAAGTTATTGAAATTTAAAATCAGTCAGTCCTTTTTAGGACACCCGGTATATACCCTCTGTCTATAACGTTTACCCTCTGATTTGTTTTACGACTACAGCACTGCCCTTAACTGTTATCAAGGATCTTGATGTTCCATAATTCAAATGCCTGTTTTTTCACGTTACTTGGAGTGATACTATACCACATTTTTTGTGAAATGTGTGTAAAAAATTTTCTGATTGTTTTGCTTGTGTTTCATGGTTGTTTTTCTTCTTTCAATACAATATATCGGCAGTAATAGACGATTCTTGGCAAATTTGCCTGCCTATTATATGAAATATTGCATTTTTGCGACTTCTGTCATGTTCTGCTAGCTGACATTCACATGTTGCTTTGGTTTTTCACATGTCCATCCAAATTTATCTAAATTCCATTTTTTGTTCCAATATATGATTAAATTTATCTCAAATTTATCTGGCATAATTTATCATTGAATACGTTTTTTAATTTAATTTCATAGTAGGTTTCATTTAGTTAATGACGTTTTGTATTTTTATTTTATGTAGCTATCATGTAATTTATTATTAAATATAGATGTTCTTAAATACAGAACATTGATACGTCTTTGTTAAGCATCGAAAAAAATACACATTTGAAGTCACCTTATTTGTCAATTTTCTTGTTATATGAATACTATGTTTGTTTATATCAGTAGTATAATACAATAAAGGTTAATAAGTATATAACCTACATAAGAAATTGAGATATATTCTGAAAATAAACTGTTCATTAATACGAGATTGAAGCTCGTTGAAATGTGTAATATACGCGCACACAGTATAGTAAGAAAAAAAACTTTTTATTTTTTTCAAGAAGGATGAAAAGCCAATTCAACATCTACCGAAGCATTAGTTCGATTTATCTAAAAATAGTAATCGAAATTACATTAACACTGAAGAAAGCAAAATGCTGTCAAAGCACCAATAACAGAGAGCATACGCCACAGAGTCTGTGAACTGAGAAATAAAGAAAGAGGAGTGGGTTAAGTTTTTTTTTTATTTCACATAATCTCCTTTTAATTTCAATTCACGTACCAATAAGCAAAGCTTCACGTACCAGTACTGGTACGCGTACCATAGTTTGAGAACCCCTGCTCGACATTATTACTCCTTGTTCGTACTCATATTTATTCAAATATTTTTGGTAACATGTGAAAATCATGTCTTATACTTATTTTTTGCTTTATCATTTAACACCAGGTTGGATCTTCAATTGGTAATATGCTTTTCTTTTTTTTTTTTTATCCAATTCAATCCATATATTTTTTATCTTAAGTTATTTCTGGTTTTATTTTTTCTGTATTTATTGTGCAGTAGTGTTTCTTTAGCTTGTTATGGCTAATACAAAGATGAAACCGTACGTGTTGTTTGTAAGAATCAAGGTAATTAGGGCCTATAGATGCTGCCTTGGTTCCACAAGTATTTCCATTTTTTCAATGTTTACTGTATTTTCAATTCAATGTTACTCTTGTTATAAGGATCGGTTTAAAAGAATTTTATAATGGTTTATACATCATTTTAAATTTGAATAAATTAATTTACAATTCACATTAGTTGCTGATAATTTGTATTGGTTTATAATGTTTTTACATACATATATATAATTTTTATCACTAGTAGTACATACAGAAAATTTAAAATAGATAAATAAATGTTTCCATTATATCATCTCTAACTTTGATCCACTTTAATTAGAAATAAAAATTTATAAAACATTTATGTAATATTTGTTAAGTTATGTAATATTGGTATGGTACTTTAAGCTTAATTTTTCATGCTATCAAACTAATTGGTTAGTAATTTGATTTTTGAAAATTTTTAAGGTTAAATGAGAGCATTAATTTTCACCTAAATTAAGCTCTCAAAGAAATCTGTATAAAAATGGTACTGATAAATTAAAAACTACTTAAGTACTTTGTCGATCATTACATTAAAAGGAAATGAAATTTAAGCAAAATATTTACTTCATTTTTTTTTTAATCGGGAAATTTGAATCCATGTTGCAATTCAGTTTTTTTTCCTTTGACTTTTAATAATTGTTCATTTGAATGTATGAGATTTTTATTAAAAAATTTTTAATAAAATAAATGGACTTTTTATCTCAGTGTATTAAAGTTAAGCTAGTGAAATTTGAAGTTATTTTTATTATTTACTTCAGATTTCGAATTGGAAAACATCATTAGATGACTTATATATGGTATTTGACAAATGGATTTTAGAAAGAGAAACGCTGAAAACATATTATGAATTACAATAAATTAAATGCTCAAGATCTTCAAACTTAATAAGTTTTTATAGTTTACAGAATATACTGAAAAATGTTTCTGTTCAAAATAATGAGAATTTTACGACATTTAATTACACGCAGAGTAAAAACAAACTTATTGAAATATTAAATAACTAATATTTAACTTTAATAACTCGATAATTTTCTTACACAAATAAATGAAACTTTTAGAGAATCCATTTTAAATCTGAAATAACGGAATTTTTTTACTTACTTATAATATATCTTAAAAACATTAATGAAATTAAACATTTATAATACAAGTTTGCACATTAAATCAATTTTATTGGACAAAAACTACTGTGTAATTAAAGATATAATCCTTATTTTCTGTTCTACACAATTTTCGAAAGATAATGTCATTGAGTGTATTTTAAAATATTTTAAATGCTGAAACAGAAAATATAATGCTGTATCATGTCATATTTTTTCAGTTATATAATTTTAAATAAACCTATTGTGTAATTTTCCCCACATAATAGAAAAGATCTATCTCAAAATACAATGAGCCATCCATACAGAACAAATAAATAACGAGTCTTTGCCCGAATCCAATGAACAACACTTTAAACTGTGAAGAATGCCCAACCTGTTTAAAATAGCGTTTTCTGTCAGTGGAGCTAAATCTATTTGTGGGTGTGGTCGTCTGTGGTAATTCGTGTTAAATTCTTCGACTTTAGTAAGTGCCCTATAAATCTTAGAATTGCGCAAGTTTGCTTTATTTTCTTTTGTATAATTTTATAACTTAGTATAACCAATTCATTTTGTATAATTTTATAACTAACAAATTTATTCATGGTGCAAATTTAATACTTTTCGAGAAATTTCTTAAAATTATACAACAAAATTTTGTATTTGTGATGGAGAAAACCTCATTTAATTTCTGATTCAGCTTCGATAAAAATTCAGTTATTGCAATTTCTGTTCAGAAAATTATTTAGTTATTTCGATTGTAGAATTAGAAGACCTCTAATTTTCATTCTTTTAAAATTTTTAATAATTTGATAATTCTATCTCATATATATATCATTTTGTGGCGTGAATGCGAACCGTCGGTTACAACGTCATTTTGTAAATTGTGACATCACCCAAAATTTTAATAACTTTATTCAATAAACAAATGGGAAGCTAGCTATTAAGCATGTTACTAGTTGACAGACTCTAATGTAACTCAAACGACAAGAACTAAAAGGGGAGGGACTTTCCCAATTTCAGTGAGCTCAGTGGAAAAAAAAATGTCCTGCCGACTTTAGTATGGCTGCTTACACTACACAACACAAAATTCTTTCACCAGGGAAAAAGATCCATACAATGGTGATTTAAACTACACAGAGATTCCGGGAATCAGATAAACTTTTTTTTTTTTATTGAAGGGCAAAAGACTACCTCTCAAATGACTAACGCACCACGTGGTTCCTCGAATATCTAACAAAAAATTAGCTCCGATTTCACATAAAGAAATACATGAGACAGCCTGATAAACCTCACTTTAACAGCTCGACAAGATCTGCCGCAAATCCTTTTGTACTTGTAAAATTCTCATTATTTACAGGTATGAAACAATCACAATCGTCTAAGTACCGTAACTTCACATGATACAAGTGTCAAGCCGATTTTTGGACCTGTTTCATACTTTACTAGATGGTACCCGTCAAAACTTGACGGTAAAGAACTTACAGGTTCCACAGAAAAAAGGGTTAACATGATAACACCATTTAAATGTCTAAATTGTTTACAGAATATCGATTGTTAGCAATAGTTTAAAGAAATAAAAACCTCTACATTTATGACCAGGCTGGGGAGTGGCTGGATATTAACCCTCTTTATACGGATACTGATGACAGCAGAATATTTTCTAGAGATTTCATTTTTCAATGTTTTTTTTCCTTAAAAGTTTTACAAATAAAGAAATTCTTGAAGTTAAAATTATATTAGTTTTCTAAAACATAAACATTGAACTGCATTACAGTACTAATAGAATACATCAGTTTTTTACATAAATATTTTCCTTTTTTTCTTTTATGAAAAATAATCACCTACGTTTCTTAATACGTATACTTTATCGCTCAGTTGTAAAAGAAAAAATGTAGGTCATTTAAATTTATTTAATCGATAATTACTCTAAAGCTGTTAATTTAAAATTTTAAATATACAAACTCATTAAGAATATATCATATTTTCTTTAATAATAATAAAGAAAAAATTATAATATTTCCTCATGAAATAAAATGTAGGGGAGACTAGGGACGTAAAGCTTTTATTGTAAGCTTTTTTCAAATAAATTGTATCATAGAAATTTAAGTAAATAGGTTTAAAGTAATGCAGACATATCGAGCTTTCATTCCAGGCATAAAGAGTGTACAGTAAGTTAGGCTTAACATAATAATGTGGTATTCTTTAGAAAAGGTCTATGTAGGGAGACTTGACCCAGTGAATGTGAGGGAGGGTTGACCAGATGCTCAAGGCTCCCTTAATTAAGTGGTTTTGGAAATTTTTTTATTATACACTGCGCATAATGAAAAGTTAATGGTTATATACATAAAAGAATGTAAATTTATTCTGTAAAGCTTCAGTGAAATGGTGTGATTGAAAAGAAAATGTTTAAAACTGACTATAGAAAAATGTGAAAAATTGGTAGAAAATGGGAAAGTTGATAGGAGCAATTTTACATTTAATATTGCTTACAATAGGTAAATAGAAACAGTGGGAAATACTAGAAAGGACTAGAAAGGATGAAAGCAGCAGTCTTAACTCTTTGAGGGGAAGTGGTATGTTTATCAAACCACTTAATTTTAATTCTGAAACATCACAATGACACCAGAATTTTGCTAAAATCTTTTCATTTAACATGTATGTGGAATATAGGCTTTTTCTTATTTGCAAATAAATTTTTTCATAAATTCCGGTCATTTATTTCCACATTTTAGTACTGGAAGTACTTTGTCCCTTAAAGGTTTAAATCCTGTTAATGATAAGTTAAGTGCTCGTGCGATTGCAAAAGAACATAGCATCGATCGAAAAACTTTAGGGAGTTATGAAGAAAAATGTCATCAAGGTGGATACAGTGAGATGAAGCCAAACTATGTGGCAACTAGATTTGTCAGATCGAGTGTCACAATAAATAGAACAAGGAGATAAAAAAAGCGGGACAGTGGCTCCTAAATCCCGACTTAATAACATGAAACACTATGAAAATGGAACCTGTCTCTAACAGAATACTGCTTTAAATGTTAAAATTTCATTTTCCCTGCTGTACAATTATGCCTGCTCAGACAAAATCTTGTTTAAAACAAAATTTTTCTCCTCTGTCTTGTAATTGCGTCTTAACAGGTTTGTTTAAGCCTCATATTTAAAAAAATATTTTTTTATATAATAATTAAAGGATGTATAATAAAGATATTGTGCTTTTTTAAAAATGATTTTATTTCTTTTCACAAATAGTGCAATATAAAACAAAGTGGGTCAAGCCTCCCATATAGGGGGTCATGCCCCCCATATGTGGGGAGCCTTGGCCCATTATTTTTTCATGATTAAAATCAATCATTTTTCAAATTTCTGATATGTTACACTTATGTAGCAATTTTATTTTGATAACTAATTGTATAACGAATAAAATGATACATAATTTTTATTCTACGTTCAATATTTAAAAAATAAAAAATCATTTTGTAAAAAGTGGGTCAACCCTCCCTAGTCTCCCCTAATTTACATCACAGAACTGAGTTATCAGAACACTAAAATCATCTGTGAATCACCTCATGCCAGAAGCGGGTTTCGAAACCACGCTCATTTTAGCGAAACACAATTGCTCTATCTAGCGCCTTAGACCATTCAGGCTGATCTTCATTCAATGGCATTCTGAAATGAAACCAGTTAAAAACTAATTCCGTACTCCGTTCAGTGACAGGAAAGTATAATCATTGCGCATGCTCAGATCAGCTAAATTCGATCTTCCTGATACTCTTTGCGTTTCGAATGTGTAGATGAAATTTAAAGAAAGATAGAATAGAATTCATATTCATGCACACAGTTTAGCATAACAAAAGTCCACAAACAGATTCCAAAACGTCTGTCGATTTATAGAGTACCCTTATCAAGAATAATTAGGTGAGCTGATACAAAGTTTACATAAAAATGTATTTGTCAATGCAGTGTTTAAACATTTAAGAACAGCCTCAGTGATCTTGTGTATATTTAAAATCATAAAGTGAAAAATCGGAAATCCTAAAATAAATAGAATATACAATGGTATTTCTTGAAAACGTCGTATAAATTGTGTTACATGCGAATTTTTAAATCCAATATATTCAGCACTTTGATATTAACTTTTCATATTTTCAGAATTATTAATATTAGTTATTAAATTTTTGTGAAAGTTAAGCAAAAAGAGTAATTTAATACTTCTTGGTTCATTACTTTCAAGACTAATAATATTTCATGAAAATATTTACTTATTTTTTGTATATTTGGCGAATTCAAACGGGATTTCACTCGGATTAATTTTACTTTATGAACTGCAAGCTTTGTTCATTTAAATATATCATATTCTTATTAGCTCTTAATAAAGCTTAAAAATTTTATATATTTCTTTTAAGCTTATGTTCTGTAAAGTTAACATTTATTAACAATTTAATTTTTTTTTTACATATTTATGATATTATCAGATGAGTTAAATATCATATTAGATGTAAATTTCCAACTGGGCGAAAAATGTCCGGACCAGGATTCGAACCCGGGACGTCCTGGCTGAAGACGCCAGTACTCTGCCATCTGAGCTATCCCGGACAATTCTGGTCGAACTCTTTCACCCATCTAACCTTGATGATTACAGCATCTGGTTAGCTGGGGAATCCAGGTGGTTAGCATCTGGTTAGCATCTGGATGATTACATCATCCAGATGCTGTAATCCTGAGTGAAAGAGTTCGACCAGAATCTTCCGGGATAACTCAGACGGCAGAGCACTGGCGGCTTCAGCCAGGACGTCCTGGGTTCGAATCCTGGTCTGGACATTTTTCGCCCAGTTGGAAATTTACATCTAATATGATTTGTTTACCAATTAGAATAATTGTGTTAAAATTTATCTAGAGTTAAATATCGTTTTTAATGAATAAAGTTTTGAAAACAATATGCTATAAAGAACTTAAATTAAACGCTCAAAAAATACAAAATGTGATAAGTTGGCATTGTAGCCGACAGAAAATATTTTAAAACATTTCTACGGGAAAGAGAATAAAGAGATTTTAACAATAATTAAGTACTAATAAAATTAATAAAACTACTATCCAAAATATTAATACAGTTTATAGAGAGCATTTTGTGATATCTAATGGCCACATCCATAACATGTAAATACACTGTCCTCCAACAGTTAAGATAGAACCTGTTTTTGAACTATAATTTAAAAATGAATGAACAGATAAACAAGGAATTTGGAGAAAATGTGCAATAAACAGTTCTTTGTTAAATGTGACAAAGAAATTTAGATAATTTACATGAGTTACAGCAGTAAAAAACACTCGAAAGAAATCTCCATTCTTGAAAATAACAGTATATCACAGTATTATGTGGGGAAATGTGATGGAAACATAAAAAAATAGCTCCTATTAAGAAATATGTCCACCAGTATCTGCAATTCATTGTCGGCGCCGACGTTCCATACTGCTAACTTAGTTGTCGCACACCGAAATGGGAAGCAAAGACCAGAAACGGAGGAACCTTGTTCTAGCTCATGTAAGGACATTATAGCAGGACTTAAAGCGCAACGTGTCTGGCCGAAACAACACTAGGTTGACCCAATCCCTCTCCATGTATCGGATTCAGGTCTGGAGATCGAGCTGGCCATTCCATGCGCTACAAACTCTGATTTTCAAGTTAATCCCCAACAAGTAGAACTCGGTGAGGTTTTGCTTTACCATCCATCAGACAGAAATCGTTAACAATAGCAGCGGCATATGGGCGGACATATTCATCAAGGATCTCGTCTCGATATTTCACATCAGTTAGAGTTCCTCCCTGGAACACATGCAAGTCAGTGCGACTACCGACAGAGATTCCCGCTCAAACCATTATTCCACCACCTATGGAACTGTGTCTTTCAGCAATGTTGAATTGGTTGTATCGGGTGCGTTCTTCCCTCCAGAACTGCAGACGCCCTGAATGTTAACTTGGATTCATCTGTGAACAGTTCAGAAGCCCATTGCTGTCTGGTCCAGGAAACAGGTTCTCTTGCCCAACATAAATGGGCAGTTCTCTATCGTCAATTCAGTGGTACACACAACTGCCCGTCTTGCATAGAGACCAGAATTATGAAGGTGTCTTCGCACCGTAGTAGCGGATATCCTTGCCCCTGAAGTGACAATATGATCTGAAACAAGCTGAGGCACAATAGTGGTTCTTCTTCTTCAGGCCGAAAGAGCTGGCAAGCGGTCTCTCGCAGGTGTTATAACTCGTGATCGCCCTGGAAAAGGTCTTCTAGACACAGTATCTTTTGACATAAACCGATTCCACTATCTTTGGAACTCAGTGCGAGACACATTGAGATGTCTTCTGCATCAGTTTGTGACAATCCCATTTCAATCCATCCGACCACCCGCCACCTTAATGAATCGAGTAAATGACTTCTCCGAGACATTGCCAAGATTCTCCTGGGTATTGTCAACGAAACTGCCAACAACAGTTGAAAATAAAGAATAATGCACAATAATTACACAAAGTCAGGAAAGTTAGACTTTTCCACATTTTCTCTTATTGCTACATAAGTGATTTTTTTTAAAAATAAAAGTGATGACCAAGGTTTTTTGCATAAGTTTTCTTAAAGTTCGTTACTTCCATTCATATACACTATGGATTTATTTTTACCTTTACTTTGATGCCTTTATTTTTATATGCCTTTATTTTAATAGTGAGCATCGAAAACATGTTGTACCTTAAGTTTTGGAAAACAGTGTTTAATGTATTTTTTCAGCCAAATTCAATCTGTTTTACACAATAAATGTGTCAAGATGAAATTCGATATTTAATTAATTAATTAATTAATGTGTATTACAGACTAGATTTGTTATTAGTTAATAGATTGTTCTACCTCAATTGTAAATAAAGAATTTTTTTATTAACTTATATATATAATTCATTTATATGTATATATAAGTTTAAGGGAAAACTTTATCTCGAATGTTAGTGAAAATCTTGTTGAAAATTATTTAATGGGGCATGGGAAAGGTTTGGTTTCAAAATATGAGTTTTTTCTTGCAATTTCTGAATGAGTGACACTTTAGAAAAGTTCTCTGGAAGCTGTTTTTAAAAGTTTTAAGGTAGATATATATAAGATAGATAAGAAGGTACAGCGATGCTTGCCCTACAGTGCAAGAGCGAGCTAGTATACTTGATGCAAAACTTTATACATGATTTTCTTGAAGAAATGTTTTTAAACTATGTTTCAGAAATTTCTCAGTAACGGATAACCCCCCTTTTTTTTAAATTTTTAAGTTGTTATTATTTTTAAACAAAACAAAGTCAGTATTTTGGTGAAAATCGATACTTTAAATTAGACGTCCAATTAGATTAGTCCATCATTCTATTGAATATGGAAAATAAAAAAAATCCTTGTTGAGGACTACACTGTAAAAAAAATAAATAAATAAATAAATCTGTAATTCTACAGATGTAAAGTTAGGGAAATCTGTATGCTTACTAAAGTTTTATCTGTACACTGTTCAAAAAAAGATGTAAATCTACAAAACTAGTTTTTGTAAAGCTACAGAAATCTATGGCTTTATAAAAGAATCTACTAAAATTACAGTAATCTTACTAAAATTTTATATATAACTCGGGTTGCAGTTACATAAAAAAGTTCTAAGCATCCCAGTTTCCTAAAAAAATTCTTACTAACTTTGCAGATTTTTTGATTTATGGTGCAAAAACGTATCTGTTACTTGGATTTTTGTTGTTGTTACATAAAAAGTTCTAGGAATCCCAGCTTTCTAGAAAAATTTTAGTAACTGTGCAGATTTTTTTTTACGGTGTAGGCATTTATATTACACTCTTTTATTTAACTATTCTTGGTTCATATACGCAAAGAATGAATTTTGTAATAGATTTTTTCCTCACTTCCTGATATGATAGAATGATAAAAATTACGTACACAGGTGTGTTTCTGGTGACAATATAACATTTTAATATTTTTAGAACTTAATTATAAATTAATAATTTACTACTAATGCATTTTACGTTAACCGGACGCGGTTGAGAAATCGTCAGATATTCTTTATGGTTACATCTGTATACGAGTTAAACAACAAAAGTGTTAAATATGTTCCAAATCACGTTCGCTAAAATAGCCCAGCTTTATGTGAACGTGAAAAATCGAAACATTTCAAACACTAAAAAGTAGGAAAAATATACATAGTAAAAAAAAATTCTACAAAGTTACTAAGAATTTTATAGGAAACTGGGATGCCTAGAACTTTTTATGTAACGGAAACAACAAAAAATCATGTAACAGATACACATTTGCACCGTAAATAAAAAAAGCTGTAAGGTTACTAAGAATGTTTTAGTAAACTGGGACGCCTAGAACTTTTAATGTAACTGCAACCCGTGTTACAAATAAAATTTTACTAAGGTTATTGTAATTTTAGTAGATTCTTTTGTAAAGCTACAGATTTCTGTAGCGTTACAAAAGCTAGTTTTGTTGATTTACATCTTTTTTTGTACATTGCACATATAAAAAATAGTAAGCATAAAGATTTTTGCAACTTTACATCTGTAGAATTATATCCTTTTAGGTAGCTTTCTTTACAAAAAAGCTACCTATTGCAGCCGTTCGGAGGAAAGCGATTTCAAAAAATTTTGGTATATTTTCATCGATCATGACCCCCAGACCCCGAAACCACCCTCCGTTCAAAATTGATATATATATATATATATATATCTGACCTATGTCACACTGTAACTCCCGTAATTATGAACCGATTTCGATGTAATTCGGTGTGTACATAGTACATACCAATGTCTCGACCGAGTTCGTTGGCCAGCTTCATCTGCCGTTTTGTTTCAAAATGGCGGCCACTTAAAATTCAAAAAAAAAATTAAAACTTGAAATGTGGTACCAAAAAATTAAAAATGGAAAAATATTTTTTTCTTATGTATTTGACCTTTATACAAAGATTCCGGAGCAGTTTTTGTTTCGTCTATATCTTAAAAAATGGCTGAGTTATAGCATTTTGAATTTCTAGCGTGGCTGACATTTTGAAACGTCCTGAATTTTGTCACGCGATAAAAGGCGTATTTATGAACCGATTTGGATGTAATTCGGCGTGTACATAGTACATACCAATCTCTCGACCGAGTTCGTTGGCCAGCTTCATCAGCCATTTTGTTTCAAAATGGCGGCCATTTAAAATTTTTTTTTAATTTAAAATTTGAAATGTGGTACCAAAAAATTAAAAATGGAAACATATTTTTTTCTTATGTATTTGACCTTTATACAAAGATTTCGGAGCAGTTTTTGTTTCGTCTATATCTTAAAAAATGGCTGAGTTATAGCATTTTGAATTTCTAGCGTGGCTGACATTTTGAAACGTCCTGAATTTTGTCACGCGATAAAAGGCGTATTTATGAACCGATTTGGATGTAACTTCGTTTATACATAGTACATACCAATGTCTCGACCGGGTTCGTTGGCCAGCTTCACCCGCCATATTGTTTAAAAATGGCGGCCATTTAAATTTTTAAGAAAAATTTAGATTTGAAATGTGGTACCAAAAATTGAAAATTGAAAAAATATTTTCTTCTTATGTGTTTGACCTTGATAAAAAGATTCGGGAGCAGTTTTTGTTTCGTCTATATCTTAAGAAATGGCTGAGTTATAGCATTTTGAATTTCTAGCGTGACTGACATTTTGAAACGTCCTGATTTTTCTCACGTAATAACAGGCGTATTTATGAACCGACTTGGATGTACCTTGGTGTGTACATAGTACATACAAATATCTCGACCGAGTTCGTTGGCCAGCTTCATCCGCCATCTTGTTTCAAAATGGCGGCCATTTAAAAAAATTAAAAAATAAAAAAATTTAAATGAGATACCAAAAAATTGGAAAATGAAAAAGATTTTTTTTTGTATGTGTTTGACCTTAATGCAAAGATTCCGGAACAGTTTTTCTTTCGTCTATATCTAAAAAAAAATGGCTGAGTAATAGCATTTTGAATTTCTGTTGTGGCTGACATTTTAAAACGACCTGATTTTTGTCATGCGATAACAGGCGTATTTATGAACCTATTTGGATGTAACTTGGTCTGTACATAGTACATACCAATGTCTCGACCGAGTTCGTTGGCCAGCTTCATTCGCCATCTTGTTTCAAAAGGGTTGCCATTTAAAAAAAATTAAATTTAAAATTCAAAATGAGGTATTAAAAAATTGGAAAATGAAAAAGATTTTTTTTTTATGTGTTTGGCCTTGATACAAAGATTCCGGAGCAGTTTTTGTTTCTGAAAATTTGTTCTTTTGTTGATATCTTAAAAAATGGTTGATTTATAGCACTTTGAATTTCTAGCATGGCTAACATTTTGAAACGATCTTGTATTTGTCACGCGATAACACACGTATTCGCCTATTTCGATGTAAGAAGGCATGTGGATAGTATACATCAACACCTCGACCAAGTTTGCTGGCCAGATTCATCAGCCATCTTGTTTCAGAATGGCGGCCATTAAATTAAAAAATATATATATATTTAAAGTGAGGTGCAAAAAAATTAGAAATTGAAAAAGGTTTCTTTCTTAACTATTTGATCTTGATATAAGGATTCAGGAGCATTTTTTGTTTGTCTTTACCTTAAAAAATGGCTCAGATATAGCAGTTTCAATTTCTATTGTGGGTGACATTTTGAAAAATCTGATTTTTTGCATGCGACAGCACTCCTATATATTAACCGATTCCGATGTGAGTGAGCATGTGCACAGCAATTACTAAGGTCTGGACCAAGTTCACTGCTTAGCCTCATCCACCATGTTGTCTTAAAATGACAGGCACTGTAAGAAATTGCCGAATTTGGCAGCCAAATATAAGTTACTTTAAAGAAAAGCAGCTTGGATAAAGCTGACTAATTTCGCGAAATTCTCATTCATTATATTGATAAAAATTAGTATTGAATCTCCTATATTCGGTTTCCACTAAATTGAGCTTCGTGTGTTTGCATAATATAAGTTGGCTTTTTTTAAATAAGGATTATGAAAGCTACCTCTTCCTCCCGGCACTGGCCGGAAGGACTTTTTTTTTTACCGTGTATGAATTAAAAAATTAAAAAGTGCAACATACATTTTTTAAAGTGCGCTTTTAATAGGTATTAACGTAGTTTTGGTTTTGTTAGTTTCTGGTAAAACCATCGAAACGAATCTAAGGTACCGCAAAATATTACACAACATGCGACAGCGAAGAAAAGCAAGTTAAAAAATGCATTTCACAATAATTTCCTTTTTTTTTTCGAAAGTTCAAAATATGTGTTTTTCAAGTTAAAAAGTACATATTTCTACTTCGTTCTTAAGCGTAAAAACAACTTAAATATATATGCGTATTTTTTCTAACTCCAAAATTCCCGAGTCCTTTAATAATTCTGATTACAACGTTTACTCAAAAAGGAATTTACATCACCTGGATATTTTTAGAGTAGTTTAAGTTTTACTGTGCACTCGAAACTTTAAGGTGAAAGTACATACACCTGGAAATCATTGGATCAAATGAGGAAACAGAAAAATACAGCAAGCGTGAAATAACCCTTCCAGAAATTATCATCCATAGGCGATCATTTAACCAGTCTTTTGCATGCCCCTGTATATGATTTTCTTTATTTATTTCTTATTATACTAAATATATGATGTGTGACTATCAATTTACCGGACTGACGACATAAAATGTTTCATTTATCATTAATTATATCGAAAACTTTATCGCCTTCAATATTCTCCCCATGGCGATCTCTGCATCTCTCCAATTAAATTTTTCAATGTGCACAGCAGTCCTGGAAGTCTTCTTCTGTCAGTTGATTACAAGTCTCCGCCGTTTTTTTCTTTGACCGATTCCACTCTCTCAATTTTTTCCTCCAATTAGACCTTTGTAAATAAATAGATGGCTACGTCGGGCAAGTACGACGGATGCTCGAACAAAGGGATGCTGTTATTAGCCAAGACTGTAATTATAGGCGTTATTAGGCAATAACGCCTTCACAGACTCGTGATTTCTTTTGCTCGAGTGTGAGAATGTTTGGAACTATTGTTGCACATACTTTCTTCATGTTGAATGCTTCATGCATAGACTGACGAACAATTCTTTTGTCGATTTCTTTCAACGCAGAAACAGTTCTGATATTCAAACTCTTTCATCGAGATCATAATTTTTGCGGATCAACTGCCCAATATGTTTAACTGCGTCCGTTTTTGATGTGCAGCATCGTATAGGGCGTTCAATGTCTTCGGTCGTTTCTCGTTCCTCGTTGAACCATTTAAACCACTCAAAAACACTCCCCAATCGTGTTTTTCTTTTCTTTTTGGCCGTTAAAGAGCTGTTTTTTATGCTTCCATAACGCGTCCGTTTTCTGCGACACACGTACCATTTCATCGCTCTTTAGGGTTTTCGCATGCGCTAAGCATTTTGCGATGGAAAAAAAAATGGACGTTGCTATTTGAAAATTTCTGTACTTATAACGGTAACCATTGTTGCCGCTAGCCACCAAACCACTTCGTTACCGTTCTCAGAATCCCAAGCTCATATCTCTGAATAATTATTTTTGAAATCTCATCTCGATCGGATGAACGGACTGGCCGCTAAAGTTCTATATATTGGCAAAGTTTTTTTTTATGACAACCCTGTATATATATATATAATTTTTGTCATGCTGTAACACTCATATTTATGAACCGATTTAATGTGACTGATCTGTACAGCATTTACAACGGTCTTGATCGTGTTTATTGCCTAGCTCCATCCGCCAACTTGTTTCAAAATGGCGGCTGCTTAAATATCGTCAATTCTAAAAGATACAAAAAAAAAAAAAAAAAAAAAAAAAGAGAGAGAGAGAGAGAGAGAGAGAGAAAGAAAAAGAAATCCTAAAAGCTTTTATCCTTAACTGCCATATTTGATAAAAGGATTTCGGAGCATTTTTTGTTTTTGCCCCAATTTAAAAAGAAACGATGAGAAATTTTCCATAGTAGGGTTTTATTTATGACTTTTAGAAAAAGGTGGGTTTTTGCAATTTTACTTTAATTGTCGTAACCATTGATCTTAAACTATCCAGTCATATCCGCCCGCGTCGAATTCTCGCTAAGCTCGGTGATACTATAGCTAAATTTGGAATCAACATAAATGAAGCTAATTTGGATATACAATGTTTAGCTAAAATTTGCTGATTTTTTAAAAACAAGGAACAGGGAAGCTACCTTTATTTCCGGGTACATTCCGGAAGGAATTTTTATTAGTGAAACTTCCCGTGATAACACATTAACCCATTTATGCCTAACGTCCCATTTTTGGGACGTTTCAAATTTTAATGCATCTGTATAATTTTCTTCTTCTTTATAACATGAAAATTGCATGAAATCATTATTTATAAATGTCTTTATCTATAACCGAGAGATGACTGCATAAGGTGGATATTTATTTGCTTAAATTAAGGCTTTTTTCGGTGTTTATAAATTTTTAATTTTTCAAGCGGGCGAAATGTAAAAAGTAAGTTTATTTGTATTTTTTCCATCATGGACCCAAAATCGCAAGTTATGATCTTAGATTGTGCACTTTTTTGAAATATGTATTTTTTTAAATTGCGAAATTAAATGTTCAAGCCTATTTTTTATGCATTTTTGTAATGTACAAAATATAGGGTTCTAGGCACAAATGGGCACATATTTTTGTTAGAAATTTAGGAGACAGTTATTTATGCAATCTCCTTTCGAAGATATTTATGAAATAAATTGTTATTAAGTCTGCAGTACGATTATTCTTATTTTATTATTAATAATAGTTATAACGTTATTAGTCTCTGCAAAGAAATAAATATATTTTTTTGTAGTTCATTTAAAATACTAATTATAGTACATAACATACAATTCAAAAACATTTTAAATATAAATGTAGGCAAATTATATAATTATGCATATTATTCTACTAGAAATACTCATATTTAGTTCTTTTACATTTTATCAAATAAATACAAATAAATTAAGCTTAATTTTTTTTTAGTATTTTTCCAGTTCATTTTGCAACATTTTAAAGTGATTTTACCAAAAATTTTGAGAAAACAAAAATTCAGGCACAAATGGGTTAAG
This sequence comes from Maratus speciosus, assembly GCA_963932465.1. NCBI lineage: Eukaryota > Metazoa > Arthropoda > Arachnida > Araneae > Salticidae > Maratus > Maratus speciosus. The sequence continues at coordinate 389,001,398 of OZ010786.1, forward strand.
AAACTTAAGATGCATGCATTAAATCAGTTTATGTAACATCTTCACAGGAAATGATAATAACATTAAATTAATTCTGCTCTAATGCCCCATGACAATATTGATTTAGAAAATGAAATATTTCTCAAACAGTACATATTTTATATTATATCGAGTACAAAACATAAATCAAATTCTACTCCAAAATTTGTGTTACTAATAGCCTCCGGTATACTATTTCTTTCTCCCAGCAATTAAAATGTTGTCTCCAAAAAATAACGTTCCGTTGTATAAGGCAGCCGTAAAACAAAGCAGATGTATCATTGTACGGAATGATCTGTACTGCAATTTTTTAAACTTCTTAGCGTAGCGCATTTTCATTTTTTATACCGTCGTATTGGAATAAAAAAAGTACTTTTAAATGCAATTTGTTTGAAAACTGCATCGCAATTTATTTTTGAGATATTATTATTATTATTAGTTTTTGTAGTTTTCAGCGCCATTTGTTTAATTTTGGCAACTCAAACACTGAATTTCTGTAGAGAGTAAAGGAAAAATAGTTGGAAAATTACAATTATACCTTTTTGTTGCCATTTTATCATAAAAACTGAAAAAAGTAATTAAAATACGTGCTATATTGAAAAAATGTGAGTGAATGATTTCTGATAAATCATGGAGCTATTTTAAACTAAATTTAATTTTAAGTATCTATGTTAATATTACAAACAAATGAAGACATGTGAATCAGAAGATAGCCAATTTTTGTTGTTGAATTTATTGAATGACGAAATCTCTCTCTCTTTTTTTTTTTTTTTTTTTTTGGATTTGTGTATTATTCAGCAATAGTATCACGTCCTATGCATATCTATATTTATATACATATATATATTTTTCGACGGGGCGACAGTAAATTCTGAAAGACAGAATTCTTCTTTTCTAGTTTTATTTCTAATTTTGATCTATTTTTCGCATGATTTCTAAGCTTTGTGTTTTTTTCAGTTTATGATACACTCATTTAGGAAAATATTAACCTAATTTTAAAATATAATTTACTCAGTGTTTTAAAATTAATTTCCATGCCAACGAAATGATTAGTTAATTCCCTAACAATAGTTATTAAAATTATGCGAAGTTAAGCAAAAGGAGGAAGTTACTCTTCATAGTTAATTAAGTTCTCAAAGAAGTTTGTATAATAGTGGGACTTTTAAAATAAATTACTTTAAAATCCTTAAATACTTCGTATGGATTATTACATTAAAGTTAAATAAAATTTAACCTAAATATTGGATTCTTGAGGGGTTAATCATTACCTTGGAGTCTAAGATTCAGTTAGGGATTTTTTTTCAACAATCTTTTAATTACGAGGAATTATTCATTAATTACGACACGCAAATTCGTTCTTTTTTTTAATTGCCCCTTTCTGCTATGTCATAAGTTGTCACTCACCAGTGATAGTTCTTTTCCAGTTGTGACGTCACATTTTTTAAATTGTTATTTAGAACTAATTTTGTTTAAAATAATCAATTATTATACTCAATCTGTTTTTGTATGTAAAGGATGGAATTTTGAAATCGATTTTTTACCCTCTTCCTGATAGGTTAGAATTATAAAAATTACTTTCATAGTTAGGGAAATTTTACCCCATAACTTTTTAATTGCGAGGGCTTATTCACTAATTACAATACGCAAATTTGTTCTTTTTTTAAAAAAAATGCCCCCTTCCTGCTATGTCACAAGTTGTCACACTCCAGCGATAGCTCTTTTCCAGATCTGACGTCATATTTTTTAAATTGTAATTTAGAACAATTTTTGTTTTAAAAAAAATCACTTATTACACTCAATCTTGTTTTTATATGTAAAAGATGGAATTTTGTAATCGATTTTTAACCGTCTTCCTGATAGGTTAGAATTATAAAAATTACGTCCACGGTTAGGGAATTTTTATTCTACAATCTCTTAATTACGAGGGCTTATTCATAAATTACAACGCGCAAATTTGTTCTTTTTTTTTAAACTGCCCCCTTTCTGCTCTGTCACAAGTTGTCACACTCCAGTGATAGTTCTTTTCCAGTTGTGACGTCATATTTTTAAAATTATTATTTAGAACGAATTTTGTTTTAAAAAAAAATCATTTATTACACTCAATCTGGTTTTTATATGTAAAAGATGGAATTTTGTAATCGATATTTAACCCTCTTCCTCATAGGTTAGAATTATAAAAATTACGTCTACAGTTAGGGAATTTTTATTCTACTACTTTTTATTCTAATCTTTTAACTACGAGGGCTTACTCATTAATTACGACACGCAAATTTATTCTTTTTTAAAAAAAAATTCCCCATTCCTGCTATGTCACGGGTTGTCACACTCCAGTGATAGCTATTTTCTACACTGTATGGCCAAAGATAACTGGTCACTTCCGATTTTTGACGTTTTGTTAAATATCTAGAAAAATACATGAGGAATTAACGTGAAACTGCAGATGTGTAAACAGTATAGTATGGGTTATACATTTCTGCAAAGATTTTTTCCCACCTATACTCGTAGAGAAATTAAGATTTTTATAAAAACAGTCCCAAATTTCGCCAAGTTTCTTGCCTTTAATTTACAGCGTTCTTAATATAAAAAAAGTCCTTTTCAGAAAATATGGCAAACAACATTGTACACAGTACTCTGCAATCAGAATTAAAAAATAATAAAAATTGGATGAAAAATGAGCAGGTTTACTAAAAAATATTTCACTGCGCATGTGCGAATGCAATTAAAATATAATATGCATAATATATTAGCTAAGTATATAGAGCAACTTTTGTGAAAGTCTCAAAATCATAGCTTGAAAATTCTGAAAATTATCGTCGATAGAATAAGCTCGAAATCCGTTGTTCCTAAAAAGAAGCAAAAATATGAACGGTTGTATCAAATATATGTTGATTAGTGCCAAGATAGCGTACACAATGTTGCACGTACATTGTATTTGGATACAACCCCTCATATTTTTGCTTCCTTTTGGGAACAACGCATTTTGAGCTTATTCTATCGACGAAAATTTTCAGAATTTTCAAGCTATGATTTTGAGATTTTCACAAAAGTTTCTCTATATACTTAGCTAATACATTATGCACATTATATTTTGATTGCATTTGCGCATGCGCACTAAATCAATTTTTTAGTAAACCTGCTCATTTTTTCATACAATTATTATTTTTTTAAATTCTGAGTACTGAGTGTTGTGTACAATGTTGTTTTTCATATTTTCTGTAAAGAACTTTTTTTTATATTAAGAACTCTGCAAATTATAAGCAAAAAACTTGGCAAAATTTGGGACTGTTTTTATAAAAACTTTAATTTCTCTACGAGTATACTTGCTATCCTCATACAAATGAACACAGTATAGTACAATAAGACACTTATTAAGAATCTCGAGTTTGAACACTTTTGATATATTAGTTTTTACAGGGTTATCTAAAAGATATTCATTTTTCAATTTGTTGATGGTCCCCTATGGGGTTTCGGGAAAAAATCTTCGCGGAAATATATGACCTATACTATACTGTTTACACAACTGCAGTTTCAGGTTAATTCTTAATGTATTTTTCTAGATATTTAACAAAACGTCTAAAATCGCAAGTGACCGATCACTTTTGGCCCTATAGTGTAGTTGTGAAGTCATATTTTTTTAACTGCTTTTAGAACTAATTTTGATTAAAGAAAATCAATTATTACACTCAATCTGTTTTTGTACATAAAAGATGGAATTTTGAAATCGATTTTTCATCCTCTTCCTGATAGGTTAGAATTATAAAAATCACCTTCACAGTTAGGGAAATTTTATCCTATAATTTTTTTTAATTACGAGGGGTTATTCATCAATTACGGCACGCAGATTTGTTCTTTTTTTTTTTCTTTTTTTTTTTTTTTAACTGCTCCCTTCCTGCTATGTCACAAGTTGTCACACTCCAGTGATAGCTCTTTTCCAGATGTGACGTCATATTTTTTAAATTGTTATTTAGAACTAATTTTGTTTAAAAAAAATCAATTATTACGCTCAATCTGGTTTTTGTATGTAAAAGATCGAATTTTCTAATCGATTTTAAACCCTCTTCCTGATAGGTTAGAATTCTAAAAATTACGTTCACAGGGGCGTTTTGATGACAATACAACATTGACAATACAATATTTCTAGAACTAAATTGTAAATTAATTGCTTAATTTTAAGGCATTTTTCTATTAGCGCGCCACTGGTGAAAAATCATCAAATAATTTCTGTAACTCGTAAAATTGCATACGAGTTGAAACGACAATGAGTTTAATGATGGACCAATAAACGTTCACCAAAATATGCCAAATAACTGTGAAACTGCAACATTGAAACATTTCAAAGAGTAAAAAGTATAAAATAAATTTAATACAAAATGAAGCGTGCAATATTTAATAAAAAATTTGTTTTTATCAATTAATAGTTTTATAAGAATTAATTTAAGATTATACGATGAGAAATCAATTATGAAATCCTAAAAGGATTGTTTAAAGAATGTTTCACATTTTCTTCTTATTGCAATATTTGAAAAAAGAAACAGAGCAAAATTATATACTTTTCTGTAAAATTATAAATTTACGGGCTTAAAGGTAGCAGTTCTGTAGACATAGTTATCTGAGCGAAGCGAAGGCTAATACACAGCGCAATATTACTTTCTGGACATATATAGCTATAATGGATATTAAAACCTTTCGTAAAGCATAATTCAAAAAATATTATAATAAATAAAGACACAATCTTGCTTAATGGTACACAAAACACGAACTTTAATAAACTAAAAGTTAACTTCAACGTTTCGGGCTGTTTCTACAACGATCTTCAGGAAAATATGATGGTAAAAAAGCTCAAAGTTCAGAGACGAAAGCTTCCTTAAACTTGTATTAAGTTGCCAAAACTTGAATGAAAACTTAGTTGAACATGGTTTTGTCCCTCCTGTGTAGATGGCGGCACTCATGGTTTCTTAAATCGACCTTTTTGATTCATGTGATCTCAGTTCATTAATAATTATTTACTTTCACTAGATGCAACACTTCATTTTTGTATTCAAATCATTGGTCTAGTTTCGACTAATTATCTCTTGCACAAGAAGCTTTCGTCTCTGAACTTTGAGCCTTTTTACCATCATATTTTCCTGAAGACGGCTGTAGAAACAGCTCGAAACGTAGAAGTTAACTTTTAGCTTACAACTTAAAGGATTAATATCTATCTAATAGACTTGATGTTAATTCCCTTTTACACGGGCCTTCAGGCTTTTTTAAAAAGGTTGACGCAATTCGGTTTTAAGAAAGTAAGAAAATGCCAAATGATATACACAATTATGAAAATAAAAGTGGTGAATTATTATGCTGGTTTATGTATATATTTAAAAAATTGCATCTAATTTCACATATTAGGTAAATTACTTCTGTTTGAATATAAAAGACAGATAACCCACTGATAAAACTACAAATCAACCAATAATTGGGCCTGCAGGTGGTTTCCACCAAGTTATGATTTGGCAGCCAGTTGCATTTTAGTTGCATTAGAGTTTTACCTAATCGTGGAATTTCATCCTTCAACTCCATAAAGAGAAACTTTGTGTAGTCATTTCTCTCACTAATTCGGTGAACTTATTCGGGGAAAATTCTGTAATATCATATTAGCGTATATTAGCGAGCAAGATTTGCTGAGAAAATACGCACGGATTTATTTATACGTGGAACAGCACTTTGACAACCCAAAAGTATGCAGACGAGATATTCAGATATCATTTGCCATACCTTTATGCTGACGCCATTATTGATTCATTTCTTTTAGTGCATTGTAATACGTAATACAACTTGGGTAGAATATGTTTGAAACAGAAATTATACAGTGTATGTAGTGGCGAACATTCTCTCCTCACTTAAATCCAATCGAGAGTGTCTGTCTCACTAGAACGACACATTACAGCGAGAGCGATGCTTCTTTTGACTGTTCGGGACATTGAGATAGCATTTGCTGATGAGTGGTACAGAATTCACAAACTCTTACGTAGAACCTCATCCCATCGCATAAATGGAAAACTGATATGCATCAGTCTTAATTGTTCGAAAGGAGGACACCCGTATAAAAAAATCTTTCATTCTCTTCAAACGACACATTTTTTGTCATTTACAGGGACTCAGATTGGTGCGATAACACGGATAACACGTTTTATTATAAATCGCGTCTATTCATGTTCTTCACATTATTTCAAAAAATTAAAATTTTTATACACAATGTTTTAGTGCATGGGTGTCTTGTAATGTTTTCTCAGTTTGTTTTTTGCTTCCCTATTTTTTTAAACAATGTATATGAATTAATATATGGTAATTTGTTATTCTTCCATTTAATTTGCTCATTTTTCATATTTGAATTTGTACATAATTTAATTAAAGTTAGCATCTCACTTTCATTTTTTGGCAGAGGTTATTTTTGCATCTACGTTAGCAGCAATATCGCTCAAACTAATCCCTTTCAGCGAAGTCCTGGTATGAGGAAAGTACAAGGTGTCCGGGCTAAAAGTATCCGAAAGTTATGGCTTACTTTTACGGAACTACCCATTAGAATTAAAAAAAAAAAGTTATTTAAATGTAAAGAACATCTCACCAAGTTTTGTAGCATGACAATCGTCCAAACGGCTTTCTCTGCAAGTGTTTCGTAGCATATCAGGAGATATTAAAATGAATTGCTAGGAATGACACGCTTCTTAAACTCATCCACAGTTTCAATGTTTTGTTTATGCACAACGAATCGAATGAATCCCCATGCAAAAAATTCTGATGGAGTGAAATCCGGAGACCTTACCTGCCCCTCCCCTCTTCCAGTCCGACTACTGTACGCATGCACCCAAAATATCTTGGAGTCGTTTCCAATCCACGGAGGAGCAGTCTATTATATTCTAATGGGTAGCTCTTTAATAATAAGCCGCAACTTTTGGATATTTTTACCCCGGACACCCTGTATTAGAATTAGGTTTTGTGTGCGTGCGTGAATAAACACGATAATTCCCAAATGGTACTTGTGATTGAACTCCTATCTGACGAAAATGTTATAGACCGCAGTGCCAAGAACTGTACTGATTTTGACTGATGGATTGGGTATTCGAGCCATTTTTAAACCCTTGTGCGACCGATTCTATATGGAAAATCACTCAAGGAAATGTGACACAGTGTGAGTGATAAATACTGTTTAGATGTTATGAAGCGTTAGCTAAGAAGATGTAAAGTTTCCAGTTTCAATTCTGGAGGTTCGGCGTTTGAATTTAGCCTATTCCATTTTCTCAAAAATTTATAAAATTCATTTTTTTCCTTTATTACTTTCCGGAATGACACTAGCGTTCTGGAAGTCGAGTGCACTGTAAAAAAAAAAAAAAAAAAAAAAATGGTAACGTTCAGGTAAATTCCAGAAACCTTTCTCATTTTCCTACGTTTTCAGAAAAAATTGAGCAGTTTCCTAGAAAATTCTAGTTTTCAATTCTGAAAAGTCTCTATTGTCAAAAATTTCAGGTGAGAATGCAATACCATACTCTGATACTTCTAAGAAAAAAAGATTACCCTCCGAATACTTCGCTTTACAAGTAGTCTAGCAAGTTTAGAACTAACTATGCTAACCGCGTGTTCTAAGTTGGTGTGTGTTATTTCTATAAAATTTTATTTTATTTTATTTTAACGTTAATATGTTTAACTTTATGTGAAATTTAATTTTTAAAAGTGAATGATCAAAGTTTACTGATAATCTCGTGACATAAAGAATCGAAATTCCTTTCTATGGGATGTTTGAGAAACAGGATATGTATAAGCAGCCGAGTATTTGGATGATTGAAGAAGTTAATTCTACCAAAGTTTTGAAACTGTAGTCTAACTGGGCTTGGTTAATTTCAATGAAAATATAAATAAATCAGTTATCTAGAAATCCTTGTTGGACATAAAGAAGTTTTTCCCCCGCCTAAAGGATTATAAATTAAAAGTTGGACATACTCAAAAGAGTAAGTGGTTATAATATATAATACTCCATTTTGTTCCGCTAATGTTTTTATATGCTACATTGTTTTTAGAACAAATTTTGTTTTAATGAATAGGCCTCATATTATTACTTATGCTTTAATGCTTTTAAATAATGGTCTCATTTTTAAAAGTAAAACAATTTTATAATAAATATTTTATTATTGCAATAGTCATATATATTTATTTTATTTTTATGTGATATATTACTGTAATTTATAATTAATTTATAACCAAAGCAGAACTTTATGAGTTTGCTATAATGAGAAAAAGATTTGCAGTTACATACCACAGAACTGAGATTATAAGTAATATTATACTGAATGACATATCTTTTTTCCCAAAAAGAGACATGAATGAATTAATAGGCAAAATTTTGAAAAATTGAATTATCAAATGTGTTTATATAATATATGGAAGTTTATGATTCAAGAGTTAGTAATGTCTTCTTTTAAAGAGAAGTGAATATTTTTACTAGTTTAATACATCATTTAAAATATATTATTAAATTTAACCGTCCATATTGAAGTATTTTCAATATGATAATTAGAAAAATCTAAAAACACTGCGTATCTTATTCTATTATATTATACGAAAAAAAGTGGGAAATGTTCATTTCAAAATAACCTTACTTTTATCGTGTCTACACTGTTGAAGGAATGTGAATTCTCTAATTATCTTTATTTAATTACATTTAATTTATAAAAAAAAAATATTTTAAAAATATTCCCAGATATGGTTTGCATGCATGTCTAAGAAATTAAATTGACTAAATGATTCATAAGCTGGAAAGAAATAAATAAAAACTTAACTCAATATTCTTAAATCGTTCAAGTGAATTAACATATTTTGCATGTGATCTAATAAATGTAAAAAAAGAACAAAAAACAAAAGACAAAAATACCAAAAAACAATATTTTCAAATATTTAAAATGGATTAATATATTTTGACAATTTAATTTAGTGAATGGGAACGGAAAAGAAAATTATTATTTTTAAATACTTAAAAAGCGTAAATATATTTTGCATCTAATCTAATAAATATTTAAAAAAAAAACTTTAATATATTTAAATACTTAAAATGGATTAATACATTTTGGCATCTATTATAATCTAATGAAAGTAAAAAAAAAAAAAAAAAAAAAGGTTTAGTGGAATCTAATATATGAAAAGTTCCTGCATTGTAAAAAGAAATTAAAGAATGTTCCTGGGAAATAATCGGCATCTGGGTTGACCAATATTTATGAGAAACGTTCCTGGAAAACAACAGAAACCTTATTGAACAAGTTTCTGTTCTCATGACATTTTCCTGATATTTCACAGAAAGATTCCTGGCGTTTCAGAGGGATGTTTTTGTTGTCGACCGAAACATTCCTGATATTTCACAGGAAGCATACTGGCATTTACGTGGTACTTTTTAAAATTATACAGTAAAGTTCCAAAAATTTTCAAGAAATGTTTCTTGAAAATAATGGGCAACCCAGCTGCCCATTTTTTTCCCTGGAACGTTCCTGGATTTTTTTTACAGTGTGGAGTCACTTCAGATATTTTTTGCATGCTATGTAATTTCAAAGAAATGCTACAGAAATAAATGCCGTAAAACCGTTTAGGGTTTGTCTGGTTTTAGTTCAAGGTATTGTAATTCAAAGAGAAAAAAATGTACCTAATAATTTCTGATGAACAAAAAGTATTTTTTATTAATTTATACTGTTTGAAAACAATGCTTACCTAGTTGTTTTCACATTAAAGATGTGATGTCATAAAGTGTTAATCAATCATCTCTCCATGTCAAGGTGTGGCACAGTTTGTGACACAGTTTGTGGGTCCCCTGTACACCTGAAGTCAGATGTAATTAATGAATGATCCTCAGCTTGGGTTAACTAAATATGTAAAATTTTTATCAGAATTCATTAATGCAAGTGACTTTTCCTTGTCAACTTATTAAACTTGTGTATATATATTATAATTTTTTAATGCTATGTTAGTGCAGTGTAAATAAGATAGTGTTTTTTAAAAATTTTGAAAAAATTGTATGTTTTTTGTAATATTACAAGTTTAAAATTTTGAAATTTTTAGAGTGAAATCTCAGTGGGATAAGGTGTTATTAAATACAAGCTTAAGATTACCATACAAGAAAATAAATAAATAACAGAATAAACGAGAGTTAAAACACCAAGTAAATAAATTAAGACAGACTTGAGCACAGTTTAAAAAAAAAATATAAAAAAATATACTTAAAAACAATTAAAAATACAATTTGCAAACGTTTCGCCAAGCGAGACGCTAGGCTTCATCAGTACAAAATATCCATTGCATTGCAAAAGACGGAACAAATCAAAAACAATTAAAGTTAGTTATTTTAAGAACAGACAATATTCACTAGGGATAGAACGAGCTTCATTCAAAGTTTGCGATCGCAGGCGTTCGCAATAAGCGGAATGTGATTCGATTGAATGCTGGACAATTTTTGAATTCAAATTACCATTTTTTAAAGCACCAGTATGTTCTTTTAGGCGAATTTCCAATGATCTACTGAATTTCTGGTATTCTAAAATCATTCAATATTGGGGTTTCTTTTAAACCAATTAATAAATTGAGTTACTTTTTCAATAAGCCTAAATTTCAGTATGATAAGTCTAAATTACCCGGTGTCGTTTATATTATTCCTTGTAAAGATTGCAATAGTGTTTATATTGGTGAAACTGGTAGATCATTGGAAATTCGCCTAAAAGAACATACTGGTGTTTTAAAAAATGGTAATTTGAATTCAAAAATTGTCCAGGATTCACTTCAAACGAATCACATTCCGCTTATTTCGAACGCCAGTATTTTGAAATCGGGTTGCAACAGCTACCACGGTAGATTACTCCTTGAGGGTTGGTTCACTGAATTGCGATCGCAGACTTTAAATGAAGCTCTTTCTGTCCCTAGTGAATACTGTCTGTTTTTAAAATAACTAACTTTAACTGTTCTTGATTTGTTCCGTCCTTTGCAATGCAATGGATATTTTGTACTGATGATGCCTCGCGTGTCGCTTGGCGAAACGTTTACAAATTGTATTTTTAACTGTTTTTAAGTAATTTTTTTATATTACATTTTATTTTTTTAACTGTGCTCAAGTCTGTCTTTAATTTATTTAATCGGTGTTTTAATGGTTTTTAAATTCAGACGTTAAATGTACACATACTGTAAACGAGAGTTAGATTATTATTGCATGGTAAGTTTCAGCTTTTATTTCATAACTCTTGATCCTAATTTAAAAACATACAATTTTTTGAAAAATTTTAAAAACACTGTCACATTTTTTATGGAGATTTCGCACGCAAACGGAAATTTCCATTACGGAGAATCAGGGAAAAGACGTGGAAAAATTCGTTTTAAACACGGATGTTTCCATGACGAAAATTATTCTCAAATTCCCATAGGTAAGCTGTCAACTGTGCTGCCAGCAATTTCCCGTTTTTAGACGAATATTTTCGAGAGAATATAAATAAGAATCAATTATCAAAAGTTAAAAAATACAATCATCACAAACTAAAAAACACAATCATCACATCTATTTTATTGTATCAGAATTTCACTATTTTTTACTTTTTAACATTGAAATTTGCGAAAAAACCTGACATGGTGGTTAAAAATGAAGACCATTTACAGATTCAGCGTAACAAAATACATAAGAATTAATTAACAAAAGCTAAAAAACAGGGTTGAACCCAAATTTTGTAATTTGATGTTTTATTTATTTCTTACAGTACTTTTTTTTTTCACTTAGTTTAAATACTTTTCGTTCTCATTTTATAATACCTAAATTTAGTAAAAGCTTAGGCAATTTTTTTTTAAATGCTCATCATGATTAAATTTTCATGACATCGGAATGATAAATAAAAAGAGTATTTATTTTTTTCATTATTCTTAATTAAGCTCTCAAAGGCGTTTCTATAATATTGACACTCATAAAATAAGTTACATTTAATTTTTCAAGTACTTCGTGGATCATCATATTGAAATGAAGTGAATATTCAATCTAAATATTGACTTCCATCCTATTTAATTGGAGATTTTAAATTTAAAACTTATTCAGGAATTTGCTCTTATGACGAACTACACTGGTGTCCAAAATTAAGGACCAATCACGAAATGCTAATTTTCAAGGACGTGAATACTCAAAAGGAAATAATATAATTCGAATAATTACTACCTCTACAGCACAGCTAGTCCATATAACATTTCATTCATGTCACACATGGTCACAAGTGTCACAGTCACTACGGTGAAGCAAAAAAATAGGAAATTCCATACATCTCATTATGAGTCTCAAATTATCACTATATGTGACTCCACTGATACGTCACTGTGACTACTGCTTTATGACGACTCACCATGTGAATTTACAATGTAGTTACATTGTGACTCTCATGTGAATGCCATCTACAGACTCAATTTCAAAGTCATCGTGAGCGCTGCATTGTGATAAGTTTCCAAATAATGTCACATTAAAGTCACATGATGACTTTCAAGTGAGAGAGAGACTACTGTGAAGTCACCATTGTGCTCTTTTGTGAAAAGTCACCATGTGATTATAATGTGATATTATTTGGTGACTTATCATAATGCAACGCTCATGACTTTGAAAATGAAAAAATTTGAAATTGAGTCGAAAAATGACAGTCACATAAGAGTCACAATGTAACTACATTGTAAAGTCACCTGGTGACTCGTCACAAAGCAGCAGTCACATTGACTTCTCAGTGGAGTCAGATCATTTGAGACTCGTAATGTGTAATACGCTAAGTGTGTAAATACGAGTAATTGCGACGTGTGGAATTTCCTATTTTTTGTTTCATTGTAGTGACTGTGACACTTGTGACTATGTGTGACACGACTGAGATGCTATATGAACTAGCTGTTCTGTAGGTATAGTAATTATTTGACTTATATTATTCCCTTTTGAGTATTCGCTTACTTAAAAATTAGCATTTTGTGACTGGTCCTTAATATTGGACGTCAGTGTATTTAATTCCGGCAGCTTCTCATTAGATTTTAAACTTTAATGAAATGAACTTTTATCTCAGCGAATTACTTATGCTGATTAAAGCTAACATAGATGCATGAAAATTGTTTATTGCTTTTAGCACAAAATTAAATTTAAAAACATATTTTCGAGTGAAAATCCGTTCGAAATAAATCGATAGATTTTTTTAGAATTTTAGATAGTTTGTTTAAAATGTATATTTAAAAAATTCGAAAATGTTAAGTTTCAGTGATAATACACTAATAAGCATAAGACATGTGTTAAACCCCGTTTATTAATTTTTTAAAACAGAATGATGTTGACATTTAGATAATGCTATTCTAATACCATGAATAGGAACTAATTAGCAAATGAAATATTTAAATAATTAATGATGAAAAATACGATTTATAAATAAGTAATACATATTTTATAAATCATAATACATAAATAATAATACTTATATTAAAAAAATATATATAATATATTTATTAAATTGTAAATAATTTATCTATAATACATAAATAATATTTCTCATAATTTTTTTAAATACTTTGTGGATCGTCACATCAAAGTGAAATAAGATCCAATCTAAATATTGACTTCCATTCTGTTTAATTGGAGATTTCAAATTTAAAACTTACTCAGGAATTTGTTCTTATGGCAAACGATTTAATTCCAACAGATTTTCATAAGATTTTAAAGTTTAATGAACAGTGAATTAAAGTTATGCTGATTAAAGCTAACATAGATGGGTGAAAATTTTTTAGTGTTTCTAGCACAAAATTAAATTCAAAAACATATTTTCGAATGAAAATTCCTTCGAAAAAATCGATCTATTATTTAGGATTTTGGATAGTCTGTTTAAAATGTACATTTTAAAAATAATTTTAAAATGCTGTTCTCAAAGTTTCAGTGATAATACACTATTAAGCATAAGACACGTGTGTAAACCCCGCTTATCATTTTTTAAAAACAGAAATGATGATGACATTTTGTTAATGCTATTCTAATACCATTGGCAGTATCTAATTAGCAAATGAAATACTTCTCAAGTAATACATATTTCATAAGTCATAATACATAAATAATAATACGTATATTTAATAAAACTTTATAATATATTTAATAAATTATAAATAATTTACCTATAATACATAAATAATAATACCTATGAATTTTTAAGTACTTTGTGGATCGAAGTGAAATAAAATCCAATCTAAATATTGACTTCAATTCTTTTTAATGGAGAATTTCAAACTTAAAACTTACTCAGGAATTTGCTCTTATGGCGAATGATTTAATTCCGACAGACTTTTTTAGTTTTTAAACTTTAATGAAATGAGCTTTGATCTTAGAGACTTAAATTTTTGCTGCTCAAAGCTAACATGCATGGATGAAAATAGTTTAGTGCTTCTAAATGAAAATTAAATTCAAAAACATATTTTCCAGCGAAAATTCGTACGAAAAAATCCATCGATTATTTAGGATTTTAGATAGTCTGTTTAAAATGTATATTTTGAAATATATTTCTAAAAATGTTGTTTGCAAATTTCCAGTGATAATACACTAATAAGCATAAGACATGTGTCTAAACTCCGTTTATGAATTAAAAAAAAAAAGAAATGACATTGACATTTAATAAATGCCGTTCTAATACAATTGTCAGTATCTAATTAGTAAATGAAATATTTCTCAAATAATACATATATTATGTCATAATACATAAATAAGAGTACTTATATCTGTCGTTTCTATGTAACCTACATAAAACTCTACGTCTAAGAAAAGTAATAAAACATTAAATAAAATTGTGCCATTAAAGCTAACATAGATGAATGAAAATGGCTCGGTGTTTCTAACACAAAATTAAATTCGAAAACACATTTTCCAGTGAAAATTCATTAAAAAAAATCAATCGATTATTTAGGATTTTAGATAGTCTGTTTAAAATGAATATTTAAAATTAATTATAAAATTGTTGCTTTCCAGTTCTCAGATATAATACATTTGTAAGCATAAGACATGTTTAAACTCTGTTTATGATTTTTGTAATAACAATGACATTTAGTTAATGATGTTGTCTAATACCATTGGCAGTATCTAATTCGTAAGAGAAATATTTATCAAATAATACATATTTTATAAGTCATAATATATACAAGTATCTGTCGTTTCGATATAAGACATACATTCGACATCTACGCCTAAGAAACGTAATGAACCAATAAATAAAATTATGTCATTAATTAAAGCTAACATAGATGGATGAAAATTGTTTAGTATTTCTGAAACAAAATTAAATTCAAAAACAGATTTTTAAGTAAAAATTCGTTCGAAAAAAAAATCGATTGATTATTTAGGGTTTTAGGTAGTCTGCTTAAAATGTATATTTTGAACTTTACTTGTAAAAATGTTGTTTTCAAATTTTCAGAGATACACTAATAAGCATAATACATGTGTTTAAATTCCGTTTATGATTAAAAAAATATATTGTTGACATTTAGTTAATGCTGTTCTAATACCACTGGCTGTATCTAATTAGTAAATGAAATATTTCTCAAATGATACATATTTTATGTCATAAAATATAAATAATAATACCTATATCAGTCGTTTCTATATAACATAAATAAAAATCTGCGTCTAAGAAAAGTAATGAAACAATCAATAAAATTGTGTCATGAAAGCTAACATAGATGGGTGAAAATTGTTTAGCGTTTCTAATACGAAATTAAATTCGAAAACGTATTTTCGAATGAAAATTCTTTCGAACAAAAAATCGATTATTTAGGATTTTAGATAATCTGTTTAAAATTAATATTTTGAAAAATACTTCTAAAAATGTTGTTTTTAAATTTTCAGTGATAATACACTAGTAAGCATAATATAATATGTGTAAAGTTCTTTTATGAAAAAAAAAATATTATTGACATTTAGAAGTAGTAAATGAAATATTTCTCAAATAATAGATATTTTATAATCATAATATATAAATAATAATAGCTATATATATAGCTATAAATATATATAATAGCTATAGCTATAAATAATAATAGCTAAATAGTTTCTATATAACATAAATAAAAATCTATGCATAAGAAATGTAATGAAGCAGTAAATAAAATTGTGTCATGAAAGCTAACATAGAAAATTGTTTAGCAAGAAAATTGTTTAGCGTTTCTAACACAGAATTAAATTCAAAAACATACTTTCGAGAGAAAATTCGTCCAGAAAAAATAGATTGATTATTTAGGATTTTAGATAGCCTGTTTAAAATTTGTATTTTGAAAAATATTTCTAAAAATGTTGTTTTCAAGTTTTCAGTGATAATACACTAATAAGCATAAGA
This sequence comes from Maratus speciosus, assembly GCA_963932465.1. Classification (NCBI taxonomy): domain Eukaryota; kingdom Metazoa; phylum Arthropoda; class Arachnida; order Araneae; family Salticidae; genus Maratus; species Maratus speciosus. The sequence goes on from OZ010786.1 coordinate 389,017,777, forward strand.
CATGCATGTAAACTATATTTATGATTTTTTTTTTCTTTTTTTTTTTTTTTTTTTTTAAAGAAATGACACTGACATTTAGTTAATGGTGTTCTAATATCATTAGCGGTATCTAATTAGTAAATGAAATATTTCTCAAATATTACATATTTTATGAGTCACAATATATAAATAATAATAGCAGTCGTTTCTATATAATATGAATAAAAATCTATGCCTAAGAAAAATAATGAAACAATAAATAAAATGGTATCGTTAAAGCTAACATAGATGAATGAAAATTCTTTAGCCTTTCTAACACAAAATTAAATTCAAAAACATATTTTCGAGTGAAAATTCGTTCGAAAAAATTCGATCGATTATTTAGGACTTAGGATATTCTGTTTATAATGTATATTATGAACATTTTTTCTAAACATGTTGTTTTAAAATTTTGACTGATAATACAGTAACAGGCACAAGACATGTATAAACTCTGTTTATGATTTTTTAATAACAATGACGTTTAGTTAATGATGCTCTAATATTATTAGCAGTATCTAATTAGTAAATGAAATATTTCTGAAATAATATATATTTTATAAGTCATAATACATAAATAATAATAGCTATATCAGGCGTTTCTATATAACATAAATAAAAGTCTACACCTAAGAAAAGTTATGAAACAATAAATAAAATTGCGCCATGAAAGCTAATATAGATGGATGATAATTGTTTAGTGTTTCTAACACAAAATTAAATTCAAAAACATATTTTCGAGTGAAAATTCGTCCGAAAAAATCGATCGATTATTTTTAAAGAATGACACTGACATTTAGTTAATGCTGTTCTGATACCATTGGCAATATCTAATTAGTAAATGAAATATTTCTCATATAATACATATTTTATAAGTCATAATACATAAATAATAATATCTAAGTCTGTCTTTCTATATAACATACGTAAAACTCTACGCTAAGAAAATATAATGAAACAATAAATAAAATTGTGTCATTATTTATATTTTTACTTTAACTTATTTTTCTCTTGATTTCAGTATCTTTCGTTGTCATTTTATGATAAACTCATTTAACAAAAACCTTAAGTGAATTTTTGTTTCATATTCTCACTTAGATTAACTTTTCATGCCACAGAAATAATTACTTAATACCATAATGATAGTTATTAAAGTCATGTGAAGGTTAAGTAAAAGGAGAAATATCATTTTCATTTTTAATTAAGTTCTCAAAGAAGTCTCTATTACAGCAGCGCTGTTATAGTAAGCTACTTTAAATTCTATGCATACTTTTTGGATAATTACATCAAACTTAAATAAAATTCAATCTAAATATTGACTTCCATTCTGTCTAATTGGGGAATTTAAATTTAAAACTAGTTTTAACTAGTTTAAAACTATTTTAAAACTTAACAAGTTTTTTTTTCCCTGATGCGGAATTCGGCATTATTTATTTCGTTCTTAATGATTTTTCATGTGAATTCAATAATTTTCGTTGCTGACATTTTATAATATGTTCATTTAGAGAAAACTTAAATTTTTAATCTTTGTATACTACTCAACAAAATTAACTTTCCAGGGATCCGATATCATTACATAGTCTTTAACTAACGGATGACGCCATAATGGCGACAACCAAATTTGACTGTCCTCAATGTGTTGGTTCCAATTATTATTGTTTTGTCATAACTTTTTCTGATAAACTATTTTTGCATTATTTTATTACTGAAATTTTGAGAATAAATAACGCGAAATTTTCTGAGAAAAAGTACTGGGAGCAAATGGAAATCAACACATTTGGGCAAGAAAAATCATTCGTTACCTTAAGGGTTAATAATAACCGTTATTAAAATCATGTGTAGGTTAGAGGTCTTCACGGCCGAACAAAAGATAGATTGGCTTGTTTATAATATTGCAGTTCACGACTCGGCCTGTTCAAAAATCAGTGAAATCAGACACAGCCGGGACCGTGCAAAAATCAATGAAATCGGAACCGGAGCCCGGCTCAATTTCTTCATAAAATTCCAATTTTTCTTAACGTACTGCTAAGATTCATTTAACGAATACTGATTACATATTTATGGAAAACTTTTGCAGTATATTTTGGATTACTATATGTTCCCAAGCCATAGAATACGGAATAGTAATATTAATGACCACTTAGACTCTTACACTATTAAATTAAAAAAGACAAAAAATTAATGTAGTTTAGAATAAAAGAAAAAAGATGGTTAAAAACATCATAACTTTTGAAGCTGTATAATAATAAAACAGTAGATTTTTAAAATATTTCTCTATAATTAAATAAAATATATTTCTAACAACGAAGATACAGTGGCTCCATGTCCATATGTCGAATAGAATTATATACATGGCTTATCCTGGATTCGAAAGTCGTCAGCGTTTCAGCGGCCTTTACTACTGATCACGTCACCGGGTCGGAATCTGTACGCTGGACGTGTTATATTTCTGTATAAGTCTTGTCAAGCTAGTATTGGCTCGTGCGGCACATTAATACTTATTCTCGTCCCGGTCGAGTCCATTGAAAATTGTTCATATTTTTCAGCTGAGTTCGATTCTTTTTATATTGGGTCAGTCGGCCCGATAAAGTTTCTCATCGGCCCGACTGGATCGTTTTAAATTGTCTTCATTTTGACACCCCGGCCGTCCTTAGAGTCCGTGCAGACCTCTAGTGCAGGTTAAGCAAAAATAAGTAATTTTCTCTACATTATCAGTTAACCTCACAACGAAATCTCTTTTACAGTAACGCTGCACTGTAAGAAATTTATGTGACGTTACTCCATAAAATTGGTGGCAGCTTCGCTGCCTCCATTTTATTGAGTAATTTAGCCGATATAGCTGGTGTTATGTTACACTAATGCGTAATTTTATAGCATTTATATCAATATAAATTACACCATTATATACGTTAAATTCTCCATAAAATTAGAGGCAGTATGTTACCACCAATTTAATAGAGTAACGTTACATAAATTTCTTAACTGTGGTAGAGAAAGCTACGTTAAACTCCTTGCATATTTTGTGGATTATTATTAGAGAAAGTGAAATAAGATTCAAGCTATGTGTAGGCTTTCATTCACTTTAACTGACGATTTCAAATTTGAAACTTACTCAAGATTTTGCTTTTATGGCGAACATTTCGATAGATTTTCATTAGATTTTTAAATGTAATGAAATGAACTTTTTTTTAATCTTTTACTCGCTGAATTAAACTTTGGCTACATGAAACTAACACGTGTAAATGAAAACCTTTTAGCAATATTAACACAAAAATAAATTAAAAAACACATTTTCGAATGAAAATTGATTAAATGGGTATTCGAATCGTAAATTATTCGTTAGAAATAATATCGGTCGGTTAGTTAGGATTTTATTGATTGTTTAAATTATTCCTGCATGCAAATACATTTTTTGAAAAATATTTACACAAAGGAGGTTTTAATATTTTCAATGATAAGACACTAAGAAACATAAGACAAGTGTACAAAATCGACTTATGATTTTTTAAAAAAGATATTTTAATAAATCTCAAATATAATTTATTTTATTAAATTACTTTGCTATTTTAATACCCCTTGACTGCACTTACTTAGTAAATGACATATTTCTCATATAATACATATGTTATAAGTTCTGCCGTTTCTGTAACATGCATAAAAGTCTACGCCTAAAAAAATGAAAAAATAAATTAAAACTTTTATTCTTTATTTCGTACCTTAACCTAATTTTCATGTGAACTTAATACTTTAATTGTCATTTTATTATATGTTCATTTAGCAAAAACTTTAGTGAATTTTTATGTTTAATATACTCATCAAATTAACTTTTCGTGCAACAGGATTACTTAATGTTAGTTATTAAAATCATTCAAAGGTTAAGCAAAACTAGAAATTTCCTCCTTATTAAATAAGCTCTCAAAGAATTCTCTATTACAGCGGTAACGTTAAAGTAAGCTACAATAAATTCCTTTTATTTTTTAAGGATTATTACGTCAAAGTGAAATAAAATTAAGTCTAAATATTGAATTTCTTTGAGTTTAATTGGCAATTTCTAATTTAAGATTCATGTAGGATATCTTATGACGAACATTTGAGGTTCATTAAAAAATATAACGGTTTCATTATACTTTAAAATTTTCCTAAAATAATTTTTTTTCGGTGATTTGTTCTTAAAACTAGCGTATAAAGATATCACTTATTTAGTTCTTGTAATGCAAAATTAAATTTAATAAATACTTTTGAATAAAAAATAATGAAATGTGTATTGGAAAAGTAAAACTGCAACGTGTCACATACAACTCAATGTTTATACTTTGAACATTCATTGTTAGTTTTTAAGGGGTCAGGTACCCTTTGAACCAACAAAACATATGAAAAAGTGACCTTTGTTGGAACTGCAGTCACTCTACAACTAATTGATTTTTAATTACATAATTGAAAACACACATTCATAAAGATTTATTTTATCAGTGAAAGTTGTTAAAAAAAAGTATGCACATATATAAAGTTTATTTTATTTATTTTGAAAGATAATACAATTTTTACCAAAGATTTATTCTTGCATCCATTGCGCGCATGGTTTTTCACATTTGAATGGCCAAAAGAAACCAAGATTTCTTTTAATAAGTACAGATATAATGTGTTTTCAATATGACCTACAATGAAAAAAAATAAAATTTGTAGAAAAAAAAAGAAATTCTTAATGAAATCGAAATATCGAAATTTTTTTTATACTAAAGTAGTCGTGAATTCTAAACTTCTTACTTGAGAAACATATTAATAGGTCATTTTGTTGCTGTATATGTTTAATACATCCAGCTAAAATTTCGTTAAATTCTAAGTAACCATTTTTCAGAAATCGTGTGTACAGTGTTCAAAATTGCTGTTTTGAGAAAAAAGACTTTAAAGATTAAATCACCCCTTGATCATACATAAAAAGCTCAAAGTGTTTTAGACATAACTTCTCTTCTAATGCAATATTTTGTGTGGGATTTGTTTTTAAGTGTTCCTAAAGAATCATACTTAATTATAAGCTATTAAAAAAAGATTTTTTGACGTTGTAAAGGGTACCTGACACCAAGACTACCAACTTTCATCAACCTTTAAATTGAGCTCTATAGGTAGTAACGACTTTCTGTTATAAAATGTTTTAATTTTAAAAATTTCGAAATCATGTTTCATTAAAAATTTTTAGTAACCTCGTTGTTTATGATGACGTTTGTGTTACTTTCTATACAGTAGCCGGTAATTTAATTACGTGCAGAGATTTATAACAGATCATACGAATGTTTCCATTACGTTTCTTTCGAAATAACATTTATAGGTTAAATAACATTCGTCAAGGAAAACAAACGTTCCAATGTACGCGCATTTGACAAGTTAAAGAATAAGGTGGTTATAATTAAACTGGCAGTATTCAGAGTGTTCTGTTTTGTAGCGCGATCTAATTTCAGAATGGAGCCAAATTTTTTAAGATGATTAACCCTTTAATGCTTGATTTTTTAAAAAAATGTACGGAAAGCATTATAATTGAGTCTATTTTTGTTAATTATAGAGGACTCAAACCGCCATCACAGGATATAATCAAATAACCCTTTAAGACCGGACCCGCACGATCGTGCGGGTTAGGCATTAACTAAAATTCTACCTTCTTGGGTTATCTATTCCATAAATGCCGGTATCGACTGATTGTGCTGGTTAGCAGAAACTATGTTGTATGAATTTTGTCAACAGATAGTGAATTATCAGTTACAAATTTCAGTTATATCATTAAAAAAAAAAAAAAAAAAAAAAAAAGCAGTTCGGTCTTAAAGGGATAAGTTGCAATAGTAATTATCGATACTACACAGAACAACGCTTCTGGGTACTATGTGGCATAGACCATGGCACCGGTCTTGGCTCAGTTCTGCTGTCAGGGAAACTGGTCAGTCGACTTTATTTTAGGGAAGTTCGTTATTTTCTTTTTTCCCGTTTGATCAGTCATTTCGAGAATTATCGCAGCCTTTTTTTGTACTTCCGCTCCTACAGACGAAGTTCCTTCCCTACAAGTTTTGGAGCCTTCGAAAGCAGGAAACCTAATTGGGTTTTTCTTGTCTAAGCCACGCAGTATGTCTTACTGTGAGGTATGGAAAATCTTAATGAGAGATTATTCATTTCTATCTGTATAAGATCAGATGTGAATAAATGCGACTTATTTTTGCTCTCACTATTCTGACCAGAAAGGAGGCGGATGATGCTTAGACATAGAAAATCTTATGTGAATACGAGACCAACTTTTACCTGAATAGATGTGTAAATAGGATGTGTAATGTCAGGGGATGTGCGGAACATTCTTGAAGGCATGTTAATTTCTATTGTTGTGAATGCTGTACTGTGTATTCTACTGTGTTGAAATCTGGTGCTATGTGGAAATATGTGGTCCAGAAAAACGACAGCCATATTGAACCTGAATTTAATGTGGTAAATAAAATGTAATTTTATTTTAGTATTGATTCTGCAATGTTTAAAATTCTCTTCTGTTATACAGCGCCTGGGTGGTGGTTGTTGAGCTTAAGTCCTTGGGTAAGCCTTCCCACTTAGCTGAACCTCTCACACAGCGCATCAATTTTTATCGCGGAAACCTTCGTCTCCTGTTTTGTTTAATCACCCTACACAATTTGGCACCATTGTCGCAATCAGATCGCGCAACAGAGCACAATGAGTAGTGTCAGTTTAATTATAGACACCTTGTATATTTTCTAAAAAAAGGAGGGGATTACAATGTAGTTTTGAAACTTTCACTGATAACACAGTCTATATAAAGGCAATAAAAAAATCTTCAGAAAAAATGATAATGACGTTTAACTGTTCAAATGCCTCTGCGCAGTGTCGACTTCATGAAATATATCTCAAATAATATTTAGTTTATATATTCTATTAATTGTAAAACGCATATATAATTTTATACCTGAAGATAAATAGTTAAAGAAAAACTTGCCGTCTCTTTATTTCTTACTTTGACCTGATTTTTACATAATTCAAAAATTTGCATTGTAGTTATTTTATGATATAGTCATTTGGCGAAATGTTTAGCAGTTTTTTTAATTTGTTCTACTCATCAAGATTAACTATGCAACACTGTAAAAAAACGGACTAAAAAACGTAAATACTACTGGCAATCTAGACGCCAGTACTATTTCCGTTTTTTACGGAATTTTTACCCATAAATTACAGAAAATTTTCCGTTTTTAATCAGAAAAACGAAACATTTTCTGTAATTTATGGGTAAAAATTCCGTAAAAAAAACGGAAATAGTACTGGCGTCTAGATTGCCAGTAGTATTTCCGTTGTTTAGTCCGTTTTTTATACAGAGAAGCTACCGAAATCATTACTTAACACTACATGCCGGTAGGACGCATTTATGCGTCATTTGTTAAACTATCGTTAAGAAATTTTGAATTCTCCCCAGAAAACTTGAATAGTTATTTTTGGTTATTATGAATCAATGAAGGGAACTCGGGAATGCTCACAAGAGCTGTAATACTCTCGTTTTATTCCAACCGAAAGTATGCAGTCGAGTGGATCTTGATGCGTAGATGTTAAACAATGGTTATTATAATGATAAATATTTCGTGAATAAAATAAAGGAAAATTAGTATTAAACATTTTCTGGTGTAAACTCGAAATTTCTGAATAAAAAAAAAAATGCTAGATTTGGCAGCACTGTTTGCGGCCTGTATAGTGTTATTATAATGATAAATATTTCGTAAATAAAATAAACGAAAATTAGTATTAGACATTTTCTGGTGTGAACTCGAATTTTCTGAATTAAAAAAAATTGTTATATTTGGCAACACTATTTGCGGCCTGTATAGTTTTATTATAATGATAAATATTTCGTGAATAAAATAAAAGAAAATTAGTATTAAATATTTTCTGGTGTGAACTCGAAATTTCGGAATTAAAAAAAAAATTGCCAGATTTGGCAACACTGTTTGCGGCCTGTATAGTTTTATTGTAATTCTAAATATTTCGTGAATGAAATAAAGGAAAATTAGTATTAAACACTTTCTTGTATGAACTCGAAATTTCGAAATATCACTATTTGCGGCCTGTATAATGTTAATTAATCCAATATTATTTGTTAAAATCATGCGAACGCTGCACAAAAGAATCTGTTTTCCACAAATTCTTAATTAAGCTCTCAATGAAGTCTTTAAAACAGTGGCGTTGATAAAGTAAATTACTTTGAATTCTTTATACAATATGGATCATTACATTAGGGTAATATAAAATTCGATCCAAGCATTGACTTTCATTCTATTTAATTGAAGATCTCAAATTAAAAAGTTACTCAGGGTTTTGTTTAATATGGCGAACATTCTGAGTTCATCCCGTCAGATTGGCATTAGAGTTTAAACTTCAATGAAAAAAAAAAAATTTACCTCGGCGAAAAAAACTTAAGCTGTGTGAAGATAGATGAAAATTGTTTAGAGCTTTTAATACGAAATGAAATTAAAAAGCACATTTCAGAGGGAAAATAAGTTAAATGAGCATTCAAAAGGAAGAAATAGTTCCCTTTTCATCACTTTCCAACATACATTGAAAAGGGTTTATGAATTCAGTTTGTCTTTCTAAGTCCTGTCTTCTCTCTATCCGTGCTCTACGTTGCGTAAATAAGTTCGGGGTGCCATGCAATTGTTATATATTATTGAGGTTTACTGTGACGTGTTCGTTAATGAAAATGAAGCGTGTAACATTTATAGTTCGTTTACAGAGACACCCAAAAGAATTCCGCTACGTTACGGTTTATAGGAAAAAAATCGTTTGCGTTGAATAGTAATAATGTTATACTATTTCAAACATGTTGAAATTGATATGAATCACTGAGGGGAATTACGATAGGCTTACTGTAGAATATGTCATGTATTTTATTTATCGTTCAGTTACAGAGACGCACAAAATAATTCGATTACAGTACCGTCTATTAACAATAATGTCTGAAAAAGTGTGTTTTCAGTTGTGGTACACTTTTAAAACTTAATTAATTTTTACCTATTACTTGATATATATAAATTCTATAATAAATCATATACAGGGTACAACAAGAGGTCTCGAGTACATTTCGGTTTATCAACGGAAATTTCTAAAGAGGAATTTTCATTTGTGCAATGCGTTACCCATCAGAACTAAATTTTTGCATACTATGCAGTACATATATTCAAATCCATAGATCACATACAGGACTTCACAAATGAATTCGCATGTTTTTCCGACAATTCATGTTATGCTTTTTCCAAGTGAGAAATGTTAAAAAGTATCTTATTATCTTCAATTAACGCATAATTTTTCGCTCTTATCGGATCGATTAAAGTACTTCTGCATTACGTTGACTTTTTCTAAAGGATTTAAAGAAATGTACTCTTCAGGGGTCGATCCAAGCAAAACTTGGGACCTATTTAGGGCCCCTTCATAAAAATCCATCTAGTAAAACAGGCCCCCTCACAAAATTCCGTTTTATAAAACTGACCCCTTCACAAAATTCCTTTTCATGAAACAAGCCTCTTCACAAAATTTCCTTCCATAAAAACATACTCTTCATTAAATATTTTTATTTTGTTAGGTTTTAAAATGTGTAAATTTCAACTAAAACAAGTTCTCCTAAAAAGAAAACTTTAGCAGGAGGACTTGAAGAAGTTATCATTAATAAATATTGGTTCGAATTTGATTAACAGAATTTCATCTTTCAAAAATGTTATTTTTCACAAAAATATAATAAATTTCCCAAAAATAATTCATTTTTCACAAAATGGGTCCGAACAAAACAAAACCTGGATCGACCCTTGAGTTTTAAACTTTTCAGTGAAAATATACTAAAAAGTATAAGACATGGAAATATATATTAGTTTATAAAAAAAATATGTACAGAATATATTCTTTCTATATAAGTAATACTGTTCAAATTGCCCTGTACAGTATTAGCTTAGAAAACGAGATGAATTTCTCAAATAATGCATATTTTATATTTCTCTTATCGTTCTGTAACACTCATAAAAATCTACACAAAAACAAAATTAATTTATTAAAATGTGTCATTTTTTCTTTCGTTCGTATTTATCTATTTTACCGGGAATTCAACATTTCTTGTTCTTGTCATTTTATGATACGCTCATTTGGTAAAGGCGATTTAGGCGAATTTCAAAAAATTATCATGCTCATCAAAATTAATTTTTGTTGCAACCAAAATGTTTACTTTATAGCTTAATATTAGTTAATAAAATTATGCGAGAGAAGAAAGTTTCTCTCTATTTTCAATTGAACCATCAAACCAGTTTCTATTACAACGGTGCTGACAGAGAAAGTTAGATTAATTTCTTTAAATAATTTGTCGTTTACAACCCAATAGCGTGTTTAAAGTTTGAATTTAAGGGGCCTCAGGACTCTTAAAGCTTCGAAATTTTCGAAATTTTTATTTTTTAGATGCTAAACTCCTATCTTTTCTGAACATTTTGATATAAGTATTTCCTTGAAATTCCTATTAGAACAGAAATTATGGGTTTTAGAATTATACCCGCGCAATAGCTGAAAGGGCATTTCCGAAACTTTTAAGTAATTTTTTTCCAAATGACGTGTTTGGGAATAATACGCTGGATATCTAAAAAACTTCTGAATATTTTTTCATGAAATTTTCAAAACATATGTTTCATGTTAGTCTGTATAAAGTGAACCTAAATTTTCATTTTTATTGCGCAAAAAAATACTTTTCTAGGTGATTATACTGTTGAAATTTTCAAAATTTTGCATTAGCTAAATATAACTTTGTATTAAAATATAAATACATATTAAATACAAATTTATTTAGGTTCAGGTTAATTATTATAATCTAAAGTATAATTATTCACAAAAAAAAAAATTCATTCTAGTTGCAATATTTGTTTTGTAATCCTTCGTTTAATCTGTTTTACAAATTTTCAGCTCGACAAATATCCGACAAGTTTGGAGCCCTCTATAAATAGTACTTCCGCATCTTGCCATTTTTTTAAATACATGAAATGAAAGAACATACTTATATCTTTCATACCAATTAAATTTGTGTTTTTAAATCATATGCATTTTAAGATATTAAATGTTGAAAATGGTCTTCTTTTTTCTTCTAATTTTAAGTGTCCTGAGACCCCTTAAGCAACATTTTTTTTTTTTAGAATAGCTTTAGAACGTCAAGAACTAAGTTTTGTTTCATAATATTAAAGAAAGGCATTTCTTATGTCTATGATAATAATATAAAGAAGTATCGCTTGTATGCTTGTGTGTTTTTTGAAGGGGCGGGGGGGGGGTAATCTCTGTAAATAGCGACACGATTTCGAAATTAATGGTGGCAAAATGCTGGTGACGCATTTCTCAGCGCTAACATAGACTAGAATTTAAGTCGCTATATCAACCCACAAGTAATTCAGTAGTGAAAAATCTTCAAAAATTGCAATTTCTATGATATCGTTAGGGCTAGAAACTTGAAAATTGGTGTAGTAGTTATTTTTAAGATGTAAATACTCTCTGTGATCGGTTTAAAAAAAGTTCACAATTTAAAATGATGAAATGAGCGGAAAACATTCTAAAAACGTTCTAAATTACAATTTATATAGATTCGTTGCAGATAAAAACTTAAAATTTGACAAGGTAGTTATTTTAAGACGTAAATGCTCGCACAGGCCAGTTTTTTTTTTTCTTAATTTAAAATGATGCTACAGAAAAAAAAAGTCCCAAAACTGCGATTTCTGTGACACTGTTAGGGCTAGAAACTTTAAATTTGCTATGGTGGTTATTTATAAGATATAAATGTTTGCAAAGAATGGTTTCTAAAAAAAAAACGAATTTTAAATGCGTGGCATGGGTGGAAAACGTTCTAAATTACGATTTATTTGGAAAAGTTAGCTAGAAACTTAAAATGTATAACTAGATTTCTTTTTTCTCCAAACAATCGAGAAAACTCATGCAATTAAGATGCAACACAACGGGTTACGCAGCTAGTACACCATAAAAAAAGAAGCTAACGCTGTGTGTTTCGAAAGAGATAATCTTTTTTCATTAATCGCAAAAGAACGTCTCTCCACTACGAGAGTGAGAGTAGACACAAGTTTTCCTTCTGATCTCACGGCAATAGAATGTACTACTGTTAGTACATATTACATACACATCAATTAGCAGTGTGTAAAGACAGCTTAAGGTCAGCAAGGTTTTCTAATCCAATCGGGCATATTTTATTTTTAAATTCATTTTTGTTCGCAAACATGTCAAATTGGTAGGTGCTCTTTAAGAAGCTATGTAATCTAACTGTTTTTTCGGTTTTTCAGTAAAGGCAGAGTATTTTTCTGAAAATGTTGTAAAAGTTGCTGTTTTTAACCAAGTTTCCGGACGCGAAAAATAGGAAACGAAAAAAAGTTGCCATCCTGACACAGCAATCACTTGTAACTCAAGATGTAATTTATTTATTGGAAAAAACCTGTTTGATTACAGGTTAACTTCAATAATTATTTCTACAAATATATTTAAAAATTAGTCAGAAAATGCGTCAGGAAAGTTTTACGTTGTTGAGCAGGGGAATCGCCTTAACGATCTACTCCAGAAACAAATAAAATGCCATCGGTAATGCTTCAACAGCAGACGGAAAAACTAGACTATATAATAGGACGCCTCGATATGAGAGTGATGACATTCGTTATTAAAAAAATTAGTGCTGCTATTTATATTGATTTAGGATTACGATATAATCATTTGTTCATTTCTACTCTACTTTAAAATATTCTTGCTCAAGAATATTTTAAAGTAGAGTAGGCAAATATAAACTGAAGGCTAAAATGAAAGTTTCTATATTTAAAATATACACTTTTATCATATTATATTTGACTTATAGTCAAATAATTTAAAAATTTTAAGAGCTTTTCTTCATGTTCAAACAAATAACAGAAATATTGTATTTTCCGCTCAAAATTTTTCAGTATATATATATATATATATTTCTCATTAAGGAAAAAAAAGACAAGAACGAAAATTTTCGTATTTAAAATATATACTTTTATCTAAAACGTCAAATAATTTACAAATTTTAAAAGCATTTTTCCCTCAAAAATTTTCATTATTTATTTTATTCTCTTTAAGGAATAAAAAGAAAATCACTAAATTACGCCACAAAATGTCAGCCTCAACTGATTTACTCATTTTGTATGGAATAACCCACAGCTGAAAATTCCCGTTCAGCAATTTCCAACAATAAGCGTAAAAGTACTCGAACTCGTTTGTGCAACCGTGATATAAGATCTATAGAACTTATGCACTTGTTTTATTTGATAAAGTAATATGAAAAAAAAAACAGTTTAATTTAAAAACGCATGTGACAATCGGAAATGTATTTTCAGCAATTATTGCTCATTGACAATTCTGTAGCAACGGAATTATTTTGTGTGCCCCTGTAAATGAATGATAAATGACATGCGTTAGTTCGTCCATTTTTGTTCCGGAGATTTTGGACTCGAAGATGCTCGACACTTTGGACTATTAATTTAAGTTGATGACGACGAAATAAAAGCAATGTTCGGAGCTCACTAACGCAGTTTGATACAAGAGCTTTGTACGATAAGCTTACCGTATGGCAAAAAAGCGTTTGCAACCATTTAAAACAATTTCTTTATAACAATTAACTTAAAATAGCTTAAATGTCTATAAGCTTAGATATTTCATGGGTCTTTGCAGTAAAAAGAAATAAAATTGAATGGAAATATTTGCTTCATATCAGTTAAATCGCCAGCTTTGAGCCTAAGTTTATATAGTATTTTTATGTCCCCATGAAAATAAAATTAAAATCAAGGCATTTCTTGACACATTTAAGAAAGAGAAAATCTCGCTTCTAAAATAAATAAATAATTAAATTTAAAAAATCAAAAAACCCGACTGCGTAAAAAGCGAACTAATTAATTATTTCTTATCAATGTGAAACTATTTTTTATATTACTTACCTACTTTTTTTATTTACTTGTATTGATGACTTTTAAGTTGTGTTTAATTGTTAGTTCCTATCTATAAACACAGTTTTGATGAGGCCTATAGATGTCTATGAAGGTTAGAGTTGGAGTAAAGGTAGAGATCCTACCTACACAACTTCCAGGTTGTATAATATTTAAACGGAAATTATGACTGTAAAATAGCCAATGATACATCGGCTTCCTTTTGAAAGGCCTATCCCATGACATGCCACTCAAAATTATGCGTAATTTGTTTTTCGTCTCTACCGCCATTTCGTATTTTACGGTCGTTATTTTGAGTTTATAAAAACAAAACCTAGTCTATAACCATAAGGCGAATCGATAGAGACTTCATTCATTAAAATCCATCCAGCCATTGGGATGTTTCGAGGGTATAAAGAAATTCACATACCCAGATACGCGTGAAACACATAACCCTTCTTGGCAGTCGGGTAAAAAGAGGATTTCTTACTTCAATGTAATTTTTACAATTTTGATAATTAAGGGGTCAAAACATCCTCAAAATTCAAGAACATCCTCAAATTTAGGAAGGACTATAGTTCTAGAAATTTTCAGAATTTATAACTTAAAATACTTAAAGTGCATTTGAAAGATGGGATAAATTTATGGGACAAAAACTTTACACACTAAGCTTAAAAAGTTATAAATTCTTAAATTATGAAAATTTAAAAAAGTTTCTTTTCTAAAACCGTTGTAGCATTTGGTCAACCTACAGATAATACACCAAGAAATTTAAAATGCACGTAAATGAGACGAATTATTTTATGGGACATTTTTACAAGAAAGGACTTTACATTGGATTAATGTAGTTCCAGAACCTGTTGACAGTATCGACTTAAAAAACTGCTATTAATAATACACACATTGTAACTGTAAGTTTATTATATTCCAAAACATATATCGAATTATACCACTAAACATACAGAGTGTTTCAGTACTAGGTTTACAAACTTTAAGAAGTGGTACAGTTTATCTTTATTTTTAAAGAATATTTTTCCTAAATTTAATAACATTAAAAACGGAAATTTTTCTGTAATTTATGGGTAAAAATTCCCGTAAAAAAAACAGAAATAGTACTGGCGAATAGATTGCCAGTAGTATTTCCGTTTTTTAGTCCTTTTTTTTTACAGTGTATAGTTATATTCAAACTGGAGTGAAATACGCGATTGACCGAGTAAATGGATTGCGACTTTGGTTTTTCAAACAAAATATATAAATTGTATAGTGAGCTCTACCAGCTCTTAAATTTTGGAAGCCTGATATCGAGACATCCAGCATATGAAAACAAAATCAATTTAAGTCTTATTTCGATTTCTTTTCGAGCAAATTTTGAAGTTTGCGTATTTGTCATTTTATGATATTAATTTTTAAGTGTGATGTACTCATAAGGATCAACTTTTCATGCCAACGAAATGACTACTTAATAACTTAATATTAGCTATTAAAATTAAAATTAAGCAAAGGGAGCAATTTCCTCTTCATTCTGAATTAAGTTCTCAAGAAAGTCTTTTTAACAAAGGCACAGATAGACTAAGTAAGCTACTTTAAATCCTTTACATATTTTGTGAATCATTACTTTAAAGAAAAATAAAAATTTAATCTAAATATTTACTTCTTTTCCGCTCAATTGGAAATTTCCCTTTTAAGGTTTATTCAGATTTTATTTTTATGATGAATATTCGGAATTCCTGTAAAGAAATCAAATTTTCATTATGCATTAATCTTTAATGAAGTAACTACCTTTGTGAATTAACCCTTTATCTACTGACAGTACTTGTAAGTACCATTACAATAACTTGTTATAAAATTCATTTAATACATCAATTAGTTGGAATGCAGATTAGAATGAGTTATAGAACATCAAAAGCATTATTGGTTACACAAAACAAAAATTTTTTAAAAGGATGATTTCTTTTGCCTTTGCATCTTTTCAACTTTCTTGGAGTTGGGCCGGGGGGATTTTTCAATTCGGAAGTATTTCTATATTTCTATTGTAAGAACATTATATTTGTACATTTCTTAATTCTACTAAATGTGAAGAAAAATATTTAAAATAAAAGATTTGAATGGGGTTATAAATATTGCAAAAAATCCCTATAAATTCAAATTTAATTAATCCTTCTAAATCCTTCAATCCTTCTAAAATTTAATAAATGATTATGTAAATCTTCTAATGTAGTTTAAACAATTCACTAAAAATGCTTTAGAAGATAAAATTTTCATGAATTCATAGTTCAGTAGATAAAGGGTTAAACTTAAGCCTTTTGAAGATAACATGTAATATAAAAATTTTTCAACGCTATAAGAAAAAAATCTAAAAATTCATTTTTGTATGAGGCTGATGAAGTATGTCTCTGAAACGCAAAACATTCATAAAAAAAAAAAAAAAAAAAAAAAAAAAAGGTAAGTTTTTTCTGATTTGAATTAGACTATCTCTAAATTTTGTGCATGTATAGACGACAATTCCTTCGTTGCTGAAAAGAAAAACTTACCTTAAAAACGCCTTTTTGAGTGAAAGATGGTCAACCTTCCAACGTTTGTAAGTAAACATACAATTTTTTCCCCTTCAAATTCATATCTAGTATTGTATTGTTTTCAGTAATAAAGAGAAATAAAAAAACAAATTTTATCAAAAAGTACATGTTATTAAGTAGGTGACATACGAACTCGAGATCGCATCACAGCAATAAAAATTAACCAAACTGTCGAAATCTCTAAAATATCAATTCAACTTTTAATTACTTGATTTTTCATTCACATTGCTAACAAGACGTAAAACCAACAGAGTGAAAAAGTATCCAGCTCAGGGTTCGAACCTATATCTTTGGTTCAGCGCATCAACGCTCTGACAACTAAGCCACCTAGGCTGGAAACCATCACTCATATGTGTTGGTGAGGCTGCAACCACAGACATCTTATCTTATGCTGAAATAAAAATTCATATAAATTAAATGTTAATAAAAATTCAGGCTACTTCTCGGGTGTATTTCATCGTTGAAATTATTATACAGTAGAACCTCGATTATCCGAAGTAATTGGCACCGACCATCTTTCGGAAAATCGAAATTTTCGGTTAATCGAGAATGCTTCAATTTTAAGATTAAGGAGAAATAAATGCAATATTTCTTATTATGGTAACAAGTGCTTAATAAAAATAAAGCAATAGCAAAATAGAAACAAGAATAAATTACCTGAATTTTAATTTTGAAATTAAGTACCTTTTACATAGATCACAAGGGTTTGAAAAAATGTTTTGTTTGTCGTAGTTTTGGTAGCATTTGCTTTGAAGCTCTATCACGGAATTTTTTAATATTATTAGTTCACCAGTATCGCAGTCTTTCTGCTACTCCAGCTATGCCAAACCTTTCGCAAAACATTTAAAAGCTTCAGAATTGCTAATTTGTTCGTTTTGTTCGTTCCACTCCACGGCTTACGGGATCTCAAGTTAAATTCGAAGGAACTCTAAGAAAGGTGATCGAAACTATATATATATGTACTCGTAGTTTGGAAAGGATCGCTTTCACACAAGGAATATGATAGTTTTTTAAAAAAAGCTTTCAAAATGGATTTTCCAGACAAAGAATGGGATAGCAGAAAGAAAAAAAAAACCTTTAAAAATGGATTTCGGTTAATCGAGAGTTTCGGTTAAAAGAGTTTCGGAGTTTCGGTTAAAAGAGGTTCTACTGTATATCAATTCAACATTTAGTTAACTTAACATTCAGGCAAAAAAATCTTACTGTTGTTTTTTTACATTTGTATCCCTTAAAATAAAATCAACTCAACTCATTGCAAGTTTGGAGGCGATACAAAACTTTGGAAGGTTATACAGTATCATAATCAGGAAAACCGAGAGATATGGGATTTTTTTCTATGAGTAGTAAATTTCGCCCAATAAAAACGCTAAGGTTACATTTACTGTATGGCTACCAAAGGAAAAAAACCCTGGATAGTGTTACCACTTGCGGATGTGCCAAAATTTGTAGTGAGGGAAGCTCACCCGTAGGAGTGGGGTTACCATATTTGGCAGCAATCATACAAAACCGGTCTCGGTGGAAAGTAAAAAAAAAAAAAAATATCTGATGATTCACTGATCGACCGATTAACGGGAGGAAATTGGCGAAAAAAGAAAATATCGGACTTTCCTAAAATGATGTCGATTGACCCGTAATACAGCGTTCAGATAATGAAAGTTGAGTCACTTAGTTTAACTTTTTTGAACCGAATAACCCGGAATTCGGCTTCACCTGTTCACATTGTCAAAAGTTTTAACCCGTAAGCACACGCATCGGGTATTTTTGACCCGATGCTTCCTATCATACTCAGGATTTTTATTAAAGGAGAGTTTTTTGAGATTTTTTTTGCTTTGAAATTTGACTTTTAAAACAAATAATATGTCCTGTTACTTAAACAACCATTCAAGTAATACGTTTCACTTTATTTTTACTTTCTTCTATCTTTACAAGAAGAAAGTATTGGATTCGTGAAAAATTTCGACTTCCGGTTTTCGGCGGATTTATACGTTTTAGAATGCCCAGAACACGATTTGATGGTTTTTAGAAAATGTCTGTCTGTCACTCTGTCTGTCACTCTGTCACTCCGTCACTCTGTCACTCTGTGAGTCTGTGTGTGACAAAAATTTTGTGGGCGCTCTATCTCAAGAACTAATGCACGGAATTTTACAAAACTTCATAGTTAGTTAGACCTTGATATAAATTCGACCTGATTAGTTTTTGGTGAAAATCGCCCAACAGGTGGCGCTTCTATCTGGCATTTTTCACGATTTCTGCAATAGCTATATCTCAAGAACTACTCCACGGATTTTCATAAAACTTCAGATTCCGTTAGTCCAAGATGTAGTTTGGTCCTGATACTTTTTTGTGAAAATCGCCCAACAGGTGGCGCTGCTATCTGGCATTTTTCACGATTTCTGCAATAGCTATATCTCAAGAACTACTCCACGGATTTTCATAAAACTTCAGATTCCGTTAGTCCAAGATGTAGTTTGGTTCTGATACTTTTTTGTGAAAATCGCCCAACAGGTGGCGCTGGTATGCTGCATTGTTCATGATTATCACAATAGCTCTAACTCAAGAAAAAATGCACGAATTTTCATCAAACTTCAGATTCAGTTAGTCCCTGATATAAATTAGTGCCGTTTAATTTTTGGTGTAAATCGCCCAACAGGTGGCGCTGCTGTGCTGCATTTTTCACGATTTCTACAAGAGCTGTATCTCAAGAACTATTGCACGGATTTTCATTAAACTTCAGATTCAGGTATACCTTGATATCGTTTAGTTAGTCCTTGTCATGAATTGACGTATAAATTAGTGCTGTTTAATTTTTGGCGTAAATCGCTCAACAGGTGGCGCTGTTATGCTGTATTTATGCGATTTTCGCAATAGCTTTATTTCAAGAACTAATGCTTGGATTTTCAACAAACTTCAGATTCAGGTATACCTTGATATCGTTTAGTGCTGTTTACTTTTGGTGTAAATCGCTCAACAGGTGGCGCTGCTATGCTACATTTTTTCAGAATTTCCGCTATAGCTCTATCTCAAGAACTAATGCACGAATTTTCATCCAACTTCAAATTCAGATTACTTTGATATGAATTGGTGCTAAATCGTTGTTATTTCTTGTACTATTTAAATGATTTAATTGACGTAATTTATATAGAAGAAAGTTTTGTGATGGCCACAACATACTAGTTTTATTTATAATGCCTATATTTTACCGAGAATTTAGCAAAAAAATTAGGGTCAGATTGACCCGGTGTGTGTGGTTACGTCATAGAAATGGGTGCAAGTGCTGAAGGGTTAAGAAACTTAACTTAACCAAAATTTATAACTACAACTTCTGACCATACATAGTTTATTATCATTTTTATTCATTGCTTCGTGTAAAATAAATAAACTGTTGATAGGAAAACCGAAAATTCAATCAAATAATAAAAAAATGATCAATTATTTGTAGAACTCAACCGGAAACTTCAGAACAGTTTCAAATAAGAAAAAGCGTTCAGAAGGCACAGTTGACCTCAATTCATAGTTAAGTGAGTATCGAAAGTTAAGTGAGTTTCAGAAACTTACTCAAGTTAAAAATCTTGATTCCGAGTCGTCTGCTTCAAAAAACTTCAAATTAACAGACTTGCTATCATAATTTGAACACAGTATTAACCGGGTAACAGGACCGAACCAACACCGGTTTCAGGGTTTTTTTTTCTTTTGAGAGGCACATAATACTTAAAATCTAAGAATAGAGATTCTTTCAAAGACACATGACTTGGAGAGGACTATTGGCGTTGGGGGTTAATATTTTTTTGTGTATCCGAACCTGAAAAATTAGATTTTAAAGCTTTAGATTTTGTAAATGTGATAAGCTCATCCGGATTAACTTTTCATGCCAGAAAATGACTACTTAATAACTCAATATTAGCTATTAAAAATCAAGGTTAAGCAAAGGGAGCAATTCCCTTCTCATTCTTAATTAAGCTTTTAAGAAAGTCTTTTTAACAACAGCACCGGTAGAGTAAGTAAACTACTTTAAATTCCTTACATACTTTGTAGATCATTACTTTAAAACGAAGTAAAGTTTAATCCAAATATTTACTTCCTTCCTGTTTCATTGGCAATTTCGAGTCCGAGGTTTACTAAGGTTCTTTTTTCTCTTATAGGCTATTACCGGGCTCATTTAAATATATTGGACTCTTTAAGCTTTATTGAAATAAATGAATTTTTTTATCTTAGTTAATTAAATTTATGTTTTTTAAAGATAACTTTTGAAAGTGAAAAATTCTTAGTTTTTGTAACGAAAAATTGTATTGAGAAAGTCATTTTAGAGTGAGAGAAATGCCCATTAACTAGAGAACAGGAATTCTGCTTTTTCATAATTTAGTGTCGCCGCCGGCATTTCCATTACTTCATTTTCTTCTGATGGACTGTAGGCTTCTATTATTATAAAACAGCCATTATAAATGAAGTGTTAGGTGAAGGTGAAAGAGCAGACGTAAAAAGTTAGAACTCTGATTTTCTGGTCAGAATGGGGAAAAAAAAATGGCCATAATTTTTTTTTTTACGGCTGGTCTTTCATCTTCACCTAATACTTCATTTATAATGGCTGTTTCATAATAATAGAAGCCACTAGTCCATCAGAAGAAAATAACTCGGTTAAGCGGGACTCTACTGCAGTACAAAACATATTTCAATTTTAAGACTTAAAGCACACGTTTCATTTTATGTAAAATGACGTCATTCGCATTCGCTTAAGAATTCCACATTTACGATCTACTCTTAAACATCTACAGTAAAGCATGCATAGCACATCACTATCGCGAAATAATGCACAAATGCAGCAAAAAGATTCCGTCATTCAAGAAAATCGAAAAAAAAAAACTCGGCTATCTAATGATTCATAGATACTTACAATTAAATATAGTATATAATAGCTCCATTGTTTTAACAAAAATCATTCGTTTAATTTTTTTTTAAATAGCACGTATTTTAATTAAATTTCCTTTCGGTTGTTACGATAAAATGGCAACAAAAATATATAATTACTATTTTAAAACTATTTTTCCTTTACTTTCTACAGAAATGGAGTACTTCCGTTGCCAATATTAAGCAAATGGCTCCAAAAAGTACAAAAAAATTAATATTTAAAAAATAAATGGAGATACAGTTTTCAAACAAAATGCATTTAAAAGAACTTTTTTCCCCTATATGATGGTATAAAAATTGAAAATGTGCGATGTTTAGAAGTTTAAAAAATTGCTAAAGAGTATTTAATCGTAATGCTTTGTTTTACGGCTAGCTTCTGTAAGGTAACGTTATTTTTTGGACACAAAATAAGCTGGGAGAAAGAAATAGCATACCGTACCGGAGGCTAAAAAGGTTCTTTAAAATGTGTATCCAAAAAAAAAGTAGAAAAGATCGTTTAAAAGAAACTTCTTTTTAATTATACGGAATTGGGAATAAATTATCTAAAAACTTTAAGTAAATAATTATAATACGGAATTGGGAATAAATTATCTAAAAACTTTAAGTAAATAATTATAATAATAAAATAGCTGTTATCTTTATACCAGGTGAGCCAAAAGTTCGTTACAACTTTAAAAACTCATAAAAAAGGATGAAATTCTGTTAACCTCTTCGCTACTGAGGTCCACATACGTGGACCTTGGATCGTAGACTATTGTAATAAAACTAATCAAAATATCTAAATTTTGATTACGAATTCGCATTTATGTTTGTTTAAACTTCAAAATGAATCCAACAGATTTGAACACTTGACTTATTTTCATGTCTAAACCGTTGGTTGCAAGTGAGGTTTTGAAAAATGTCGTCAATTCAGCGATTGCGTAAAAGTAAGTAATATTTATCTATATTAAAATTTTAATTAAGATGTCATAATTTTTTTATTGCTAAAAACATTATAAATGTTCATTAGATAACTTCCTTTTTTTTGTTTTGTGAAATTTTCGATTTTAAGATTATCCTTTTATTGAGGTCCACACACGTGAACCTCATAACTCAATTACTATAAAGAGGCTTAAACTCAAGGAATACTCTTATCGTGTTTAGAAGTAATAATAAAGTTTCAGTATATTTAATTAACTGCGTTAATTAAATTGCGTTTTTTTAACAGAATATGCAATTTAAGCTAGCTTAAGTGCATTTTGTATATTTATTTGATTAAATACTTATTGCCGATTAAATTCTGATATTTTATTGAAAATGCATAGATACATTGGAGACCATACATAATGTATCTTTCACTCAAAATAAATAAAGATGATTATTTTTATACATATAGTTATATTTGTAAATGATTATGTCGCGTAAATAATACATACTAATAATAAAAGATTAAAAGATTTCCTTAGGTCAACTTTTAAATTTATTTTTTTTATCCCAATTCTATTAATACTAATACATATGTATTTTCTCTTCTTATACATTAATTTTAAACTACGTGATGGAAATCCAATAGCTGATTATTTTTAAGTGTACAAACATATTGCATAATACGGTTAAAATTAATAGTTTTCTTCAAAATAAAATTTTACCACAGTTATGTATATTGAGCTTTTCGAGAAACTAGCTGCATAAAGAAATTTACATTCAGTGCAAAATTGAGAGCACAGGTGAGTGGGTACTACAGTTTATGATATGATGAAACTTACAGGCCGGAATATTCTCATTGGTACATCGAAACTCCCCCAAGCGAAATTGTATTATTTTGACATGTCAATCCAGCAATTTGTTGATACAATGGCAAAAAATAGATTCTTTAAACTAAGAGAATATCTGTATTTTGTTGATAATTCTGCCACTCTTTTTAGATTTTACAAGAGAAAAATGTTTAAGCTTACCTCGACCTAAACATATTTCTTTGGACTAAAAATGATTTTCTTTTCTGGGCAGTGTGATTTCCCATAAAATGAACCCTCAAAACCAAATCCTCTAGGTTTATAATATTTGTCTGGTCTGTTAGAGATGGATTGGAATTACATTTTTGTATATACATATGTTAGCAATGGCAGTATTTCCTCAGACGATATGCGAGATTTTCGTTTAGGTAGGGATATTGTTAAATTATTGTGTTAAAGTGTGCTCCAATATTTTAATCATATAATTTATACAGACAGATTTTTTACTAGCTTGAAATGCGCAGCATACCTTTTGCAATTTTTTTTCAAGAACTATTGCGACAAACAGAATCGTTTCTGCTACACAAAAATTGAGAACTGATAAGAAACAAAAAAAAAAAAAAGGAGAGTGAGATGAAGTTCTTAGAGATGATGAGATTTCCGTTTTAAAGTGGAAATATAACGAATCAGTTATTTTTCTTTCAACATGTTTTGAAAGTGAAGTAATTTATACATGTTTGAGATAGTCCAAAGAGGATAAGGAAAAAGTAAAATTAGCCAGCCAGTTACAACAAAGATGTACAACATATCTACAGGTGGTACGGATTTTTTAGTGCAGAAAAAACAAACAAATGGCCAACGCGTGTATTTAATCACTTTGTATACCTAGTGATTTCTACTTGCTGAAAACATTACGTAAGAGATAATAAAGCGATGAAGAGGAAAATACATGTCAATAGATTATAGGATGTGTATTGCTACACTTCTGATCAAGTATGAAGGAAGAAATGATATAACTCCCCGTAGACGTAGGCCACCAATAAATTCAAGTTCTGAAAGAAGAAATGACAAACAGGGATGTTGTCGAGGGTATACGGGGGTATACGCCGTGTACCTTCTAGATTTTTTTTAAGAAGCTCCGTATACCCCCTGTTTCTCAGAAAAAAGCATTAGTGTATACCCTAGCTATGAACATTCATGACGTCAGTGTACACCATCTGTCTTTACCGTATACTCTCTGTTTTTTTTATGACCACTACAACACTGATGACAAAGAAGCAAAGAAAAATTAACACACCCTCAAAGAAAATCTGTCTTGACAATGTAGAACATTTGTTAAGACTTACACATAAAAAATGCGTCTAAGTGTTATTTGGAAGAATGTTAATCCGAAAGAAGAGCTATGTGTATAATGTATAAAGTTTATTTATGCATTTTGAAAAACAATTGATTTGAATATTTTTACACTAAGTAAAAAAAAAAAAGTAATGAAATTTAAATTTTGTAGTCGTTTCTTAACAATAGTTCAAGGCAAAAGATATTTAAAATTTTTGAGATTTACGATTTTATTCATTTAATATGTTTAAAGCAATAAATATATTATATGTAATTATGTTATATATATATATATATATATATAAAAAAAAAAAAAAAAAAAAAAAAAAAAAAATCGCAATTTTTTTACACAAATATTTTCGCAGAAATATTTACAATGATTTTTCAAAATTTCAAACTTTTAACGCAATTGTGTACCAAGGTCCACATATGTGGACCTCCATTTACTAGCGCCCTGGTGCATCAATTTTTAAAATTTTTCAATTATTATCATTTTTTAAACTAAAATAGCTAAAAAAACTTATTACAACATTTTTTCAAAAAATATTTTTTGTTCAGTAACGAAGAGGATAAAGGAGTGCGGTTTGCAAGAAAGGACTCACAAGGAAGTCGGATTTTTTAAGCAGAAAAAAAAAAAAAAAGTTAAAAAATTACATATGCTCTGACGACCCGAAGAACAATGAACAGGACAAGAGTTGTGTCATAGAATATTCTGGATGTCATGTTAAACATTTGTTATTGGAAGAACAAATAAATGGAGCGTATTGTTGTCCTGTTCATTGTGTTTCGGGTCGTCAGCGCCGTCTACATGTTATTTTTTAACTTTTTTTGTTTTTGCTGCTAAAAAAATTGACTACCTTGTGAGCCCTTTCTTGCAAACCGAAACTCCTTTATCATAATTTCTTCCTTCTATAAGTTTTTAAAGTTGTAACGAACTTTTGGCTCACTCCGGATTTATTAATATTAATGTAACCAGTAAAGCCCTGCGAAGCTTTCGCACTGCAATCTTTGAGTTTATCCTCTGTTACATTTTTTCATTAATTTATAATTAACTACAATTTAATTTAATGAAACAACTTATTTTAACGGAATATCAGTGTAATATATCAAAAGAATGTTCAAAAACCTTTTGTATATCACTCCATTTATCCTTGTGGGTTTCGTATGTGCATAAAAAAAGGGATGTTGAAGAAATAATATGTATGATGGTACCTACTTAACCTAAAAGTACAATGAAAATTCCGTATGAAATATTTGCTGGCAAAAAATTCTATGCAGTGATACCTCATTCCTCATTGTACGCTAGATGTTAATTAGATTCAGTATGCGTTGTTAAATGTGGGCAAAAAATCATATTTTGTTGTACCTCATTCATCATTGTACGCTACATATTAGTTGAGAAAAAGGAATGTTGACGAGAGAAATAATATATATAACTTATTATATTATTAGAAAAACAAAAGGGGAGAGGAAGTAGGGATGGGGCAGTTTTCATAAAAGCATTTCTTACTTAGTATATTATTATCAATTTTGGCCAATCACTATATAATAATGTTTATCTATAAAAGCTAGAACTCTATACAACGTTTAAAGCACAAACATGTACAGCACTATATGACACTAAAAACCACATAGGCCGTTTCAAGGATTCTTGGATCACCTTGCTCAGAGCGAGAAAAAAAAAATTTAAAATGGGTTCAAAGAACCCCTTGGTAATAGCTCCGAGTACTGGCTAATGAATTGACTGAAGTGACGAAAGCAAGAGTTTACATGTTCGAAAGAAATGACGTAACTGACAAGAAATCATTGAATAAGATGAGTCACTATGTAGGATTCCTCCACACTGGCAAGAGAAAAGGTGCGCTAGTCATAGTCATATCATTCACAAAGGAAGAAGTATGTTTATGTAGGGTAAATTGGGTGAAGAAGCCGTAGTTTTTGACTTTATTGTTTTAAAAATCGCCTGTTATTTTTATATGTTTTTCATTGATTTCTTGTTTAAGTTTGCACCCTTATGTATCATTTAAAACCTTATTTCATTTTACAGCTATTATATAAAGGATAAAAATTTTCGTTTTTTGTAAACACTTGCATTTCGACATATTACCCATACCTATGGGTAAGATGGCCAAAGATATAGGGGTAAGATGCCTTGTGGAGTTTCAATGTAAAAAATAATTTTCGTAAAGCAGTTTAAAACATAATGGGACGAATTAGAGTAACTTTAATATTTTAGACATACTAAAGTTGTTAACTTACTTAATATTAGGAAATTACAAAAATATGAATGTAACAAACGGTGGCAATTTAATAAAAGGACACACTAATATTTGAAAAAAAAAGTTATGTTCTACTTAACATTTAAAAGAATTATGGCTCTTAAGTATGCCTATTTTTAAACATTATAATAAGTTTAAATACGATAAAATTAATGTGATAAAGTGCTTTAGAGTGCAGCTTTTTTGATGGTGTTTTTCATGTGCCCCTTTGTTCTTTTCATCTATAACTCAGATCTGCCACAGACTACACATTTGTTTAGGAACTTTGAGCAACTTTTATATAACCAACAGTTTCACTGAATGCATTAGATGCAATCAGATTTTTCAGATGTTTTATTGCACTCTGCTAGACACTCAGAACACTGATTCTTATTCACTTAAAACAAATCCTAATCTTCTGAATCTTGGTAGGAAATTTAATCCGTTATCTTTTCAAAGCAGATCAAATTAGAATGTTTTTAGAGTCTGCGGTGTCTTGATGGAGATTGGGGAGCGTAGATCGTAGGGAGTAGAAGACTCTAGTTATCTAAAACTATATTATAATCTACCGATATTTACTTTTATTAAAATTATTTATAGCTGCATTTAACATCATTTTTTTAACAATGATTAAAATTAATATTTATTAACCCATTATTTATAAGGCCAATAAAGTTTATTTATAAGGCAGAATACATATAGAAGCCTTATTTTAATATTTCTTTATATAATTTTAAACATTTAGAAAATTTGTGATTTTAATCAATGAATTTTTTTAATCGGTTGATTAAAATCATGATTTAACGCTTAACTGCATGAATTATTCTTTTAGAATTGTGCTTTTTTATTTTTATATTAAGGATTAGACACCAGAAATCTTAAGATAGATTTTTAACTTTGTTTAGTAGCATATTTTTGTAATTATTAGAGGATTAATATTTCTATATAAATATAGTGGTTATAAGAACTTAATTTATGTATTAAAAATTAAATAAAAAGGTGATGGAAATTTACATCACTATGCAATTAAGGGTTAAAGTTTCTGACTAAAATGCTTGATAAGTTAGTTAATAGCCAAGAGTAATTTAAACAATGAAGAAACAATCAGGCATTTGACCGCAACGGAAAATAACCGACATCTTACCCCAAGGGAAAAAAACCGGCATCTTACCTCCAAAAAGTTTCGTCGGCTCACCCAAAGTATTGGACAAGACGCCGGTACCCCTACTGAAGTGAAGAAGCGGGAACCGACCGTCATTTATGATTTTCAGAAAGGCCAGGTACCAGTACTCTAAAAAAAAAACATCAGCTTTATTTCTCTGGTGTTTAAACTCAGACTTATATAGGCAAATAAAGAAGTCACGTAAAAGATTTTTGAGACTTACCAGAAGTGTTAAGACGAAATAGCAATAAAAAAGTATCACTTAAAATTTTTTTTAAAGAACACAAACGGAAATTAAAGTATCACTAGGGAACCCTCTTCCTTACAACTGAGCAGGGTTTCCGTACAGCATCTCCGTATATGAAAACTACGTGATTCGGCATCTTGTACAACACGGCATCTCACCTCAAGTTACCCTATAATAAGCTTCGTAAAAGTCTAGATCCAAAACGGAATTGCATTTTTGAATAATATTAGCCTCTGAAAAATTAAACTGTGGTTAGAATTCCATTATGGTTAGCTATTGTAGATTTGTCACATTCTTGCCTTCCAACATAATTCTGGTATTATCTCAGCCTAAGTCTAAGTGCACACTTCGTCTGCCCAATGTAAGAGAGGTCGCACTCACAAAAATTCTATAAATGCCCCAGATATTATGGCTGTCAATTGTATCTTTGAGATTGGAGAAAGAAACTTTATTGATTGGAGAGAAAACAACTTTGAAATTAAACTTATTGAGAATACGCCAATGTGTAATGATTTTTGGAACATAAGGCAAGACAATAACATTTTTAAATGTTTTATTTACAGGTACAGAATCACTGACTGTCGGAGGTTTAGATAAAATACGGCCAATGATATCCAAGGAAAATCTACGATCGATGGCAACTGCTTAAATATACTTAGTTTCACTATTAAATAATTCAGTTTGAACAAATTTTTCGTGCGTTGGAAATAAGAGTAATTGAAAGCTGCTAATATGTGGATGATATGATATGGGGAATGATTGACTCTATAATGAGGAGGTAAACTTACAGCAAAGGGTTCATGTTAAACTGTCGTCAAAAACCCACAATCATTTCGAATTACCAGGACATCCAGAAAGACAAAACGTTGATGAGTTTCAATTTTGAAGATGAAAAGGTTTTTTCTCGCACTGAGGAAAAGGATCCAAGAATCCTTGAAACGGCTGTATGTGGTTCTTTGTATCATGGTGTTGTACGTATTATTGCGTTTGAGCGTTCTATAGAGTTTTAGCTGTTATATTTAAGTTATTTATTTATGGAAATAACGTTTAACATTACCTGAAACTAAAAAAATATCAGATATTTGAAAATATTTGAAAAATTTTATTTCCATGCAATTTGAAAATTGTGAAACTTTTGTTTTACTTTCTCCTCAAGTACGATAGGAGTGAGACATACATCTAAAATAGAGGAAATATATGAGGACTTTACATTTAACGAACATTATACTTTTACAGGTCTAATCAAAATAAAAAGTTTGATTTGGCTGAATTTATTATTTTGTGTTCTACAACATTTGGAGCTAAATGATTTACAATATTTGTAGTTAAAAAATCTCTTTTTATAGATCAAAAGAAGAAAAAAAGTAAATTTATTTTGAAATCTATTTTGACATGTATTACAAAATAAATATTACAAAAATTGTGCCATATTCAAGAAAATATTTAAAATGATGAAATTAAATAATTGTAGTTGTTTGGAAACACAAGATAAAGAAATGGAATAGCCCACATTCCTCTCTCCAGCTAGTATGTTTATCCAGCTAGTATAGTATTACCAGCTTGTATATTTAGTGTATGGCTTATCAAGCTGGGGGTTAACCATACTGCTTTTCAGGCTTAATTAGTAACTTGTAAACACATATAT
Source organism: Maratus speciosus (assembly GCA_963932465.1). Classification (NCBI taxonomy): domain Eukaryota; kingdom Metazoa; phylum Arthropoda; class Arachnida; order Araneae; family Salticidae; genus Maratus; species Maratus speciosus. The sequence continues at coordinate 389,047,602 of OZ010786.1, forward strand.
GTCTATGGAATTATAATAACCCTTCATTATTTGTATTTTACAAATTAGTAAGTGCCACAATTATAATTTCTAAGTAGAATTTAAAATTTACTTTTTAGTTGTAAACCAGACTTTAAACTATAAATGTCTAGAATCTTTCTATTGTAAAATTTGTACCACATATAAATGTGTTTATAGGAACTTAGTCTTGTTTTGAAATATAATAAATAATATTGTTTAGTTTAAGTAAAATTATTTTCGTCCTATTCCAACCTCCTCTTCCTTTATAACAAGCAGCAAAATAAACCTCATTGACAGATTTTATTTATGCGCCTTAGTCACCAAAATAAATGAAAACTCTAAAAAATACTTTCATTTTAAATATACTTTTAAAATCATTTCCTTGTGCATAATCCTGCTTACAAATTAACATATTTCCAATTGTTTTTATTATAAAGCCAGTGTTTGTGCCTGGGTGTGAAATATTTGCATCACCGCGTTCCATATCTGCAACATAATCAAAATTCAATGGTACATATACAACACGCTTTAAGACGATTTTATTTATTGCTGCTATTTCCCAACGTATCAGTTAATATATGTAGTAAATTGTTATAGAATTTCCATCACAACACACTGAGTTAATTTTTGGAACAGATGCTGTATATTCTCGCAGCCGCCATCTTGGATTTTTTCTTGGCGTGAAAATTCCTTTTCTGCCAAGTAGTAAAAGTCGCCAAGCACCGATTTATGCGCATGTTAGGCCTGAGGGTTGCCAGAACACGTCACTCGTCGGAGTTGCCTTATCGATAAACGCCAACAAAAAATCGCCAAGAAATCCAAGATGGCGACCGCGGGAATATACAGCATCTAAGCCTAAATTTTCATCGCAAAGTTGTTGTTTTTTATCATTTGAGGAATTTTGAATTGATATTGCTAAAATGAATTTCACAAATTTAGTAAACTTAAAAAGCATGGAGATGTCTGATTTTTTTTTTTTTTTTTTTTTTTTTTTTTTTACCAAAGTAATTTCATATACGTTATTATTTTATATTAGAAAATTAGAAATATTTATGAGAAGCATGTAAATTTGTGTTTATTGTAGATGCGAAAAAAGCACAGTTTAGTCTAAAATATTTTATTTTTATGTTCTAAATTGTTGTTATTGTTTTTTACATGCGAAAAATGATGCCTTCTAACATCTGAGTAAATATTTATCAAATCAGAGTTCTTGAGTCACGAAGGACATGTCTTCATTGTCTCACATGTCAGCTACGTGCTCTATCTATGATTTATCTCATAAATATCCCCATATGTAACTTGATTTGAGACGTGACTTTGAGACCTTTAGTTACTATGACTCGAGAGATCGTTACATAATATTTATTAATTCCATACAATACATTGTTATTATTACAAATGTTCTCACATCTTCAGTAATCCATACAACAAATTAAAGTTGTTGATACAGATGACCCATAAGATGAATAGCGATGACCAGAATGCACTACAAGGTAAGAAAGAAGAATTGTAACCTAGAAAACTCTACAATAGAACCGGAGAAGTACAACCTGATACCACAACAGCAGATGAGTACATTAGTCTTCTACGTACCACAAACAGCTTTCTTCTTCTTCATCTTCAGTAATCCATACACCATCTTAAAATTGTTGATACAGATGATCTATAAGATGAAGAGTAAATAACAGAATGCACTACAAGGTGAGGAAGAAGGATTACAATCTAGAAAACTCTACAATAGAACCTGTATGAGTAAAACCTGAAACCACAACAGCAGATGAGTACATTAGTCGTCCACCTACTACAAACCACTTCAACTTTTTAACTAAATGACATAAAAATACATGGTCAACATACTAAAAAAAATCTCGCAAAATTATCTAACTAACGATGCAGATACTTTAGAAGTTTGTTCAAAAGAATGTAAAATCATATGTTACATTTTCCATGATTAAGATTTAATACATAAAAGATATATCTATTTTATAAAATTAAAGTAATATTGGCTAATGCAAAGTCTTCCATAATCATTATCCACAATACAGTAACTGCTACAATACAGTTTTGTCTTATTTATGTATTTTTATCGTAAATTACAATTCGTTTGCAAAGCGATTTAATGAAATAAACAACTCTATCGTTTTTTAATAACAATAATAATTATTATTGCTATCATTATTATAAAAATTGCTCTACGGAAATGACATAACGAAGCATATGCTTTAGCTGCGTGTGATTCCAAATTCTTCGACCAAATATTTATAATTTCAAAAATTTTATAGAGAATTAAATGTCTTTAAGAATGTGAATAGGTTTATCATGATTATTTCAAATGAAATCTTTTCAGTTACCTTTAATGTTTCAACTTCCGACATAAAGCTGAAGTGATCTCAAATAACAGATAAAATGTTTCTCTTCCTATCATTCATCAATCAATAGGGAGTATTAAAAGCAATTTTAAAAAGATATTTTTGGTTCTGATAATGTATTCGATTCTTTTTATCTTTCATTTCAAAGTGAAAATTTCTTTTCATTCAGTAATGATGATTTATTTAACTATTCTTCCAGATCAAGGAAATTTTAAAAGAGATTTTATTTCAGCTTTCATTAAAACGGAAATTATAAACTCTCTGTTTTCTTTTGCATACGAATGATGCCGCTATTCATAGAATTTATCCGATGTTGTGTAATTTTATGCATAAAGTAAATCTAGATTTTTTTTTTAAATGTCGTAGATCAAATGTTTCTTCTTTTTCTATACTATTTTGTAAAAAAAATGCAAATGTTTCTTAATCTAAGAAAATATAATACACCTAAGAACGAAAATAAACAATAACCTATTACCCAGTTACCCATTATATTGAAAAGTGTTGTTTATCCTTAGAAGCCTCGGAAACCAATATCTTTTCGAGATTTACAGAAATTTTTATAAAAACAAAGTTATTTTTAACTGCCATTGATTTTCGGAAACGTTTTCGAGTAGTTTTAGGTAGCTTCCACCAAAAAAAGTAAAAAGCTACCTACTGAAGCCGTACGGAGAAAAGCACTTCCGGAAAAATTTCGTATATTATCACCGATCACGACTCCCAGACCCCCAAAACCACCCTCCGTTCAAATGTGACTTTTAAATATATCTGATTTTTGTCTTGCGACAACTCTCGTATTTATAAACCGATTTAGATGAAATTAATTGTGCGCATAGTACATACAAATGTATCATCCGAGTTCGTTGGCCAGCTTCATCCGCCATCTTGTTTCAAAATGGCTGTCATTTTTTTTAAATTAAAAATTTAAAAAGAGGTGCAAATAAATTAAAAACAAGAAGATGTTTTTTCTTAAGCGTTTAACTTTAATACAATGATTCCGAAGCATGTTTTGTTTTGGCTTTACCTTAAAAATTGGCTGAGATATAGCAGTTTGAATTTCTAGAGTGGCTGACATTTTCAAACAATCTGACTTTTACCATGCTGTAACTCTAGTATTTATAAACCGATTTGGATAATATTAAGTATGTGCGTAGTACATATGAAGATCTCGGCCGAGTTCGTTGTCCTGCTTCATCCGCCATCTTGTTTCAAAATGGTGGCCATTAAAAAAAATATATTTATTTCTGCGCAATGCTTAAATTTTATTAATATCGGTTAGCTTCAAATTCTCGCCAAGCTTGACGATAGTTGGCGAAATATCGCCAATATATGGCTAGTACCATGACATAATATCGCCAAATTTGGTGACCAAAAAAAGTAACCATAAATGACGCCTACTTTTCTATAGCTTACTAATTTGCCGCAATTCTCGTTGAAATTCAGTATTGACGAATATTCTCTTGTCGGGATGTCGCGTTTTAGCTTCTTAAAATTTGAATAAAATTAGCTTCGAGTAAAATTTTCAAAATTTTAAAACCACGAAATATGAAAGCTACCCTTTCCTCCCGGCACATACCGAAATGACTTTTTATAGTGTATTAATCAGTTTTCAAACTAGGTTGATACTTGCTTAAAAAGATGAAAGTACACTTTCAAGGCAAATAAATTTCTTTATTCAGATCATGTTTGATCGCTCAGAGGGCGACATTCTTAAAATGTATAATGATACAAATATTTAAGAAAACATTTTATAAATTGAAAACTGGTAAACAAAAATCATGGATTGGAATGATATCCACATTTCTAGTAGATCTATAAAAGATTAAAGGTAAATATAACATTATGACAAACAATTTCACAAAGTGTCCTGAGAAATATAAGTAATCAAAGTTTTACTATTTCTTAGAGATGTGTGTCATAATAATCCTCCGCTTACTTAATCGAATACACTTGGAAGTTCCATTAATTGGATTTCTGAGAAAAGATTTTCTTAACACTCACATAGAATGAAGTTTTCTTAACTGGAAATAAAAATGTTTCAAGAAAAATAAATAAATGTATAGAGCAAATGGAGCTATCACTGAATCGTATTTATATAATAAGGTATCTAAATATACCGTAGTACAGAAATGATGGCTTCCTAACGGATCAAAAAAGACATTAATAGGAGAAGATACTTTTCTCTTAATCACTTCTGTACATCTTTGAAAGCCATATTAGATTAATGTAAGTTTATTTACTAAATTTCGAATCTTACAGTATACATAAAAGAATTTTTTAAAAAAATGAAGTTTTTCATTAACCCTCTCGCTACGTAATTGTTTTATCAAAACAGCTTTAAAAATTGCGTATTTAATCCCTTCGCGACGAGCGAAGAATTTTTATTCTTTTGTCACCGGTCTTTCAAAACAAGAATGCAAAATAAACTGGATAAATACTAAAAAAAACATTACTCTAAAAATTTTTCATATTTATTTGATAAAATGTAAACGTACTAAATATAGGAATTTGCATAATATTTGTAATAGTATAATTAATGTACTATTACTTAATAATTATTAATTTAATTATTAATTAATTTATAATTTAACGGCATAAATATAGGTTTTGTCTAAATTTATATAAAATAAGCTTTTAAATTGTATATGATATATTATAGTTAGTATTTTTATGAAGTACTAAAAAATATATATTTATTTCTTTACAGAGACTAATAACATTATAAGTATTAATAATAGTAAACTAAGAATAATCGTATTTGAGGCTTAAAAACTATTTATTTCATAATCATCTTCAAAAGAACTTTACATAAATAATTGCCCCTAAAATGGCTAATAAAATTATGTACCTATTCGAGCCTAGCGTCCTATATTTTGTACGTTACAAAATTGCATAAAAATTAGGCCTGGATATATAATTTCACAATCTGAAATAATACGTATTTTAAAGAAGTCTACAAGCTAATATTATGACTTATTTATTTGGATTCTTGATAGAAAAAACGCAAATAAACTTGCTTTTTACATTTCGCTATCTTGAAAAATGAAAAATCCATAAACATCAAAAAGGGCCTTCATTTAAGCAAATAAATATCAATCTTATGCTGTAATCTCTCGGTAATAGCCCTCATAGCATGCATAGTCACAGTGACGTCATTGTGACGTCACTGTAAGTCACTGTGGTCACGTCACATCTGTGACCAAAATGCCACCACTCAGTGATGTCACATTGTGACTGAGATGTGAACTTCTTAGAAAACTTTAAAAAATTACAAAAATTATTAAAAACATGTTATTTACTGTAAAAAATATTTTTCTGCCGGATTAAAAATTTTTTTAAACCGTGGTCCAAGTTGCATCTGTGCCTCTAACAAAAACTTTTTATTTTCATATAACATAAAATGTAATTAATTCATCAGCAACACAAAACGATTTCCTACTTATGAGAATTTCATATTATTAAAAAAATGTTTTAGGTAAGCAGACCTCGACTTATCTTTTATAAAGATTTTTGTAAATGATCATCTGTTATACTAGAAGTTTCTCAAAGAGTAGTCGAAACATTTCTGTCGTTTCAAACTAAAAACTTTCTATTACAGTTAAGGCTGCAGCTTTTAATGAGCACGCAGAAAGCGTCTTCAAAGTTTAGTCATATATGCATTTCTTGCTTTATAATTTGCATTCAAGTCATTTTTTTTTTCCTCTTAGTGCTTCACTATTTTAAGTATTTTTTTTTTTTTATTCTACTTCTTTCAAACGTTTAAAATAGAATTGACATTTTCCGAATATAAAATTAATGTACAAAATTTAGGCAAAGCCCACGACATAATTAATTATTCATGTTTTATTTTTTGTTTTCAAAATATATCTTTAAAAATTATTTTACAAGTTTTATTCTACAGAAAATTAATATTAAGAGAATGACAGATTGACAAAGAAAAACTCATCCCTTCTCGATAATCTTGTTGTATTTTTTAAGAAGATATTTTGTATATATTACCTGTGATACAAATTTTACTTTTAAAAAAAAGGAGGGAGTCATCATTATTATCATTAAATTAATTTGTATACATTTTGAAAAATTAAGCAATGTTTTATCTAGTAAACTCTAGTTATGGATAATACTATTATTATAATTTACGTAAATGAAACTATACAATTCAATAAAACTGATAAAAATAAAAGATGAAATACAATAAAACATTTTCAAACAGGAAATTGAATTAGAGACAATTTGACAAAATTATTACGCATTTAATTTCCTTCCGAAACTGTGGTATAGAAAAACAAATAAAACCAAAAAACATCTGCTTCGAACTTCGAAACTTAAAAATCGTCTGCATCTGCACTATTTCAGTTGTTACCACTCGACCGCAGAATAACGGATAAAAGTAACAGTGAAACTTTTTAGAATAAACGCGGGACACTGGACAGTTCTGTGGACACTGAAGTTCTGTGGACACTGGACAGCATAGATGTGTTGACACGGATTTAAAAACTGAAACAAGAACGTTCTCAGGATCCAAGTTAGTTCAGCTAACAAAATATAAACCCGAGAAAATTACGGTAGCTTTGACTTGTTGAAGATGATTCAAGTCATTGCTATCGTACTTATAATCGGATTTAATTGGTTCCCCAAAATCAAAGTATCACGTACAACGTCAATGAAATTAGGTATGTAAAAATATTATTTTCCCTGTTTGCTTTTTTTTTTTTTTATTACAACAATTTTAGTTAGCTTCTCATTAACATGCTGTAGAACATAAATATTTCATTACATTTATTTTTTATTTTGCTGAAATATCTAAAATATTATTTTCCTTGTTTGCTTTTTTTTTTTTTTTTTTTTTTTTTTTTTTTTTTTTTTTTTAATTACAATGATTTCAGTTATCTTCTAATAAACATGTTATAGAACACAAATATTTCATTACATTTATTTTTTATTTTGTTAAAATATCTAACTTCCTTTTCAACAGCTTTGATCAGATTATTAAAATTAGTGATTTAAATTGCATTTTAATCTGGTTTATTTTCTTATTTAAATATTGGGTTAAAACCACATGGTGGCATAAATATAAAAGTATATGGACAAGTATTATCATCAATCATTAACATAATTAATAGACATTTAAAGATAATTAAATTATTTAAAATTTTTGGATGTTATTAACGTTTACCATAGCAAGACCCCTATTTGTAATGAAGTTTGTAGCATGTTATTTCATTTACAGGGACAGTCAATTGTATTCCATTACATTACGGCCTGTGGAAAAAAAATCGTTTCAAATGATTTTTAATGATTTTACACGCTTTCAAACAGAATAAAATTGATATGCATTTATGAAGCGCACTAAAATGTGCATTCCATAGAATATGCGATGCAAAGAATAGTTATTGTTCATTTACAGGGCTAAAAAAGGAATTCCAATACATAATGATATAGGGGTGGAGGGAATTGTTTGCGGCGTACTTTATTTATGTTAATCTATTTGATATGTAATGAAATTGATATACGTCGTTGAGGTTTACATACTATGAATTATTTCATGTATAATACGAAGTGTATATAGCATTTACAGGGACACACAAAATATTTCAGATACTATATTGTATCCGAAGTACTGTTCATTAGCGATGATTGCTGGAAATACATTTTTAATTATGATATACACTTTTATGATTCACTACATTTATGCATAGTATATGGTATATATATATATGCTATAATTCATATACAGGAATATACAAAAGTATTCGAAAGGGTTACTGGGTATTGCTTAAAGGAGGTTTTTAAATAAGTTATGCATTTTAACGCTGCACTGTATTTAATTTACTAAGAAATGTTTGTAGTATATAGATAAAATGATATACAGGGTCACGCAAAGAATTGGATACGTTGCTATCTATGAATTATAATTTCTGGAAATGTAATTTCAGCAGTTTTAAGAGTGTTTTAGCTTGAATAAAATTTTAACTAAATAGTGGCGTGTAATAAAGGTTCTAGGTAAACTACAGGGTTGTACAAAATTATTTAAGTATGTTTCCATATATTAGTATAAATTGCTGAAAGAGAATTTCAACCTTTTATGCGTTTCCTTGATAAACTAAATTTTTCCATTATATAGTATATATATATATCAATCTACAGATCAAATACAGGACTGTTTAAAAGAATTAGAAAACATATTTGGCTGTGGATGGTAGGGTGTTAACGATTTTAATCGGTTGATTTAAATCAGCGATTAAATCATGATTTTAATCAACCGATTTTTTTAAAAAAATCATTGATTAAAATCAAAAATTTTCTAAATGTTTAAAATGTCAAAAAAAAGTATTAAATCTATCATGAACATAATTTGAAAGTTTCTACAGGTATTTTGACTTATTAATAAACAAAAAAAGAGCTTTAAATAATTGTTTCTAAGCTTAATTCATTAGTATTGTAAAAAAATTAAAAACAGTTGAGTTTGTAAAAAGCACTGTTTTTAAGTTTTTATCCAAATTAAAACAGTTTCATTTAAAAATGATATTTAAATCTAACATAATTTGCAATGTCATAATTTCCTTTAGGTAATCAATTTATGCATTATTTTATATAAAATACACATAACAAGCATAATTACATTTCTACAAGTAAAAGAATAAATAGTAATTAATAGCAATCTCAAGTTAAAGAAGAATGAAAGAATGACATCTGCTCAGCAGCTAAATTGTAAATGAATGCATAAGAGAAAAAGAAATAATTGGTATAAAAATGCTAAGCACAGCAAGAGCTTCTTTGGTATAGGTTGAATAAATGTTTATTATTATTAATATTATTATTTTTTTTTTTTGTAACTCATATATATTAAAAAATTGAACCATTGAAAGCTAATAGAGGTAATAATGCTGTTACTTAAATATTTTGAAGATTTCAGATATTAGTGGCTAACTTATATTTATTCTATATGAATGGGTTTAACTCATTTTCATTTTTTTCTTTTTTTTTTTTTTTTTTTTTTTTTGGTTAGCATACACGTACATGTGTGTAAGTATAGATTTTGGTGGTTTACAGAAATTTTCCTAAATGCAAAATGAGCTGCAAATAATATTTGTTAGTTTTGTTATTTGTGCTACTAACTAATGAATTTTACTTATTTGCAGTTTTTATTAATTCTGTAATTACTTATACTGCTTCTTCTAGGCCATTTTGTTTAATGGTGCCACACCATGCCCCTTTTGAAATTGGCAAAATGCACCCTGCCTTAAAAAAAGAAAAAAAAAAGTTGAAATTTACCTGTAGTTGTAGCCAGAGATTTCTTGTAAAAAACTTCCCCATTCAACATTATTCTAAATTCATGTGGAAAAAATCTTGCAAAAATATACAACTTTATTTCTTTAGAAAAAACAGGATATTATTAAAACATGTTATTTAATTGTATTTTTCAATTTGTTATTCATAAAATTATTAAAAATTAAGGACACTTTACTTATAATGCTAAAAAAATTCTTTTTTTTTTTTTTTTCTTACATCATTACTAAACACATTACTAATATATTTCCTCATGAAATAGTGCCCGTTTTTTGAACTAGCATCCTGTCCCTTTTTCTTTCTAAAATGAATTATTATCATTTTAATAATTAAGGCTTAAAAATGTATAATATGTTCCTAATTAGAGAGTTGATTGTTTAATAATTAATTTGAAGTAATGTTAGCTATTTAATATAAACTGCAGTTAATAATTTTCATAAATGTTAAGTATCTCTAGTATTTATAAAGTTTTACATAATTATTACAATATTAATGTATATAACATTATTGTATAATACTACCTAATGAAACTACTAATTTGCAGTTTTTATTTCTGTAATTACAAACTAACAATTATAATTTTATTAATTAAAGTGTAAAAACATAGATTATGTTAGCAATTAGTGGTGTAATTGTTTTGGAAACCTAAAACTCATGATAGCTATTCAGTATTTGAACGCTGGGAAAAAAATCATACAAATCTGATTTAAATAAAAAAAATCTGATTTAAATAAAAAAAAAACCGATTTTTTGATTTTTTTTTAAAATTATGATTTTTTTACACCTTAGTGGATGGTAACTGTGTAAATCAGTTTTCAATTGTTTTACGCGTTTTCATGTTTACTTAGTTATCTTATTTACGTTATTTCCCCCGATGTCTTGATAAAACATTTAGGAAGAGTTGGAAAGTGTTTTATAATCTATGCCTAACGCATGATATATCTTACTTGTTGTTTCTATTTCCCAGATCAGTCTTTTCATATAAAACATACCAAATCTAATTAGCTCATATTCACAAAATACAATATATACGGGAATAAAAAATTTAAATAAATAGGGCTTAATAAGTAACAGTTGTATTAATGTCCGTTAGACTCCATGTTCGTATTTAAAAAAGCAATGACAAATCATAACACATTAAAAAGCTTACACATTCTTAATATTAAGCTTGAATTCAAGATCAAGCTAACTTAATAAAAAAAGATGTCAGTTAATAAGCATTGTTTTTTAAATGGAAAATTAAAAATATTTTAGAAGAATAGGACTCCAAAATAGCGATATCTTACTAAAAAGTACGGTAAAAAGATAAAATTTTATATTTCAAACAAAACTTTACTTTAAAATTATCGTAGTTTTTATGACAAGAATCATCACAGTATTAATACTTGGACATTTTTCCAGAGAGAAACATTCGCCTTGCATACAATATTTCAAATGAAAATCAAATTTCAAATAAATTGCTTAAAAGGCGCAAAGGCAAACATAGTGAAAAATATCCACACCGGGTCTCGATCCCGGGTCATCAGTATAGCGCACTGACATTCTACCGACTAAACCACATGGAACGATACCCAGCCTGGAAATTTTCTCCTTATTACATGTTGGCAAGGCTACAAACGCCGCACAAGATGGAATATTTATCGTGAGCCACCGTCATGGGGCAAACACGAAACTTAATTAAACCAGCATCGATTAAATCTATATTAATACTTGGAAATTTTTCCAGAGAGAAACATTCGCCTTGCATACAGTATTTCAAATGAAAATCAAATTTCAAATTAAAATTGCCTTTTAAGCTATTAATTTGAAATTTGATTTTCATTTGAAATATTGTATGCAAGGCGAATGGTTCTCTCTGAAAAAATTTCCAAGTATTAATATAGTTTCAATCGATGCTGGATTTAATTAAGTTTCGTGCTTGCGCCATGTCGGTGGCTGACGATAAATATTGCATCTTGTGCTGCGTTTGTAGCCTTGCCAACATGTAATAGTGAAAAATTTTCCAGGCTGGGTATCGTTCCATGTGGTTTAGTCGGCAGAACGTAAGTGCGCTATACTGATGGCCCGGGTTCGAGTTCCAGCATGGAATCTTTTTCACTAGTTCGCCTTTGCGCCTTTTAAGCAATTAATTTGAAATTTGATTTTCTTTTGAAATCATCACAGAGTTTATGACAAGTTCGTCACAAATGACACATATTTCACAAATTGGTCACAGTGTGACTTCAAAACATTGTCACTTTCGTCACAGGTTCGTCACAAAGTTAATGCCAAAATAGTCACAAATGACACACTTTTCACAAATTAGTCACACCGTGACTTCACAGAGTGGTCACAATGTGACGTCACAAACGACCTCTAAAACGGCCATAACGACCTCACATTCTAGTCACTGTGACGTCACATCCACGTCACGTGACGTCACATCGACGGTCACAAAATCACAGTGTGACTTCACAACGACGTCGCCGTGACGTCACCATGCCTTACGGGAGATTAAAACATTTATATATAATTTCTTCATACAATTTTCATGTTGTAAAGAAGGAGAAAATTACACAAATTTATTAAAATTCAAAGCGTCCGAAAAATGAGACGCTAGGCATAAATGGGTTAATGAGTGACGCGATTTTTCGAAAAAAAAATAGAATTTACTTAAAATTATTATTGAGAAGGACTTCCTTAAAAGGAAGGTTTTATTAATTATGAAATTACACTAATGCTACAAATTTCTCATCCAGCAATACTGAAAAAAAAAAATAATTAATTAATATTTGAAAAAGAAACCAGCTCATAAGTTACTTGACTTAATATCTCTTTAATACGCGTTTTATCAGTTTTCTTGATTTTTGTAATCACAGTGCACATATAACCCTTAAAAGGAACTGTCTGAAATAATTTAAAATAATTTCTGTTATTCCTTATACAGCTAATTAAGGCACATTGTTGTACAAAAACGGTAGGTGCCCGGCAAGGAAAAGCTTTTGCCCGACCTAGTGTAATTGATCCGACGTCCCTTTCTTGACCAAAATGACGTTAAATTTACTAATTTTCTTTTCACTTTTCCTTCTTAAGGGAGGAGGGGGTGGGCAGTAAGACTAATTCGGTGGAAAAAAAGCATATTTTCAAAAAAAAAAAAAAAAACTTTGTACGATACAAGTAATGCTGGTTTATTTAATTAATTTCCATATAATAATACGACATCCGAAAGATATTTTCCTAAATTTTATTGCAAAATATTGGTAAATAAGCCGTTGGCAGCAAATCTCCATAGGTACCTCGAAAAAAAAATTGTTTTGCGGTGTACGTTATAACTCATTACTGGGTCATCTGAAACAAAAAAAATCAAAATACGTTTATTAGGTGAGATGTTTCACAAGGTAACGCTGTCGAGGTTTTTTTTTTTTTTCCATTTTTGGTGCCACTTGAAAGTTAAAAACGCGATTTTCTCCCCCCAAAAAATAGGCAAATTTGTTATTGTAAAATAATAAATAATAATAAAAAAAAAACTCGAGAGCGTTACCTCGAGAAACATTTCACCTAATAAATGCATTTTGATATTTTTGGTTTAGATGATCCAGTGACGAGTTATAACATATACCGCTTTTCTCGAGGCGACTGCGGAGATTTTCTGCCAACGGCTTATTTACCAATATGTTGCAATAAAAATTTAGGAAAATATCGTTCAGATGTTTTCTTATTATATGGAAATTAATTACATAAACCAGTATTACCTGTATCGTCTAAAGAATTTTTTTGAAAATATGTAATAAATTTTCTTAGATCGAATTAACGCCCCCCCCCCCCTTTAATACTTTCTAAAATAGTTGAAAAGGTTAAGTTAGAATTTTTATAGAACTGTAAATAAACATTGAAAGACACCTATGAACTTTAGGCTACTATAAATATGCTTGGTTGTAGCAGTGCTATCCAGGAATATACTTTTTATGCAATGACATCCAATAATCGTCTTTAAAGATTTTCCATCCCACATCAAATATGTGCCATCTAATTTTTATGGTAAAAAATAAAACGAAGAAAAATAAAATTTTTAGAAATATTAAAAAAAAAAAAAAAACATTCAAAGACACCTATGAGCGTTTGGCTATTACAAATATGTGTGGTTGCAGCACTGCTGTCTAAGAATCTATTTTTTATACAATGACGTCCAGTAATCGGCTTTAAAGATTTTCTTGACGCATCAAAAATAGCTGTTCTAATTTTCTTGGTAAAAAAATAAAACAAAGGAAAAGTTAAGAACTTTATACAAATATAAAAAAAACATTTAAAGACACCTATGAACTTTTCGCTACTATAAATATGGATGGTTGCTGCATTGCTATCTAAGAATGTATTTTTTGTACAATGACGTCCAATAATCGACTTTAAAGATTTACATGACGCATCAGAAATATATGATCGAATTTTCTTGGTAAAAATAAAAGGAACAGAAACAGAAACTTAAAATTACTGTTCAAAAAATAAAATATGAGCAGAGAGAGAATACTGAAGCTATATTAAGAAGTTTTATATAGATTGTTTTGCACTAGGGGAGACCGGGACAAGTTTTCCAACTTTTTATAATTTTATTTTTGCAATTTTTATTTTTATCTATTTGATATCTACAGGATATCATTATATTCCCTAGACATTTCTGTACAAACTGGCACAATTATTATTCAAAAAACTAAATATACTTTTCACAAAAAATGGTTAAGTCTAATGATGTTACGTTGGAAAATGTGCCCCGTATGCGGAGCAAGTTTTCCAATTATACTTTAAATGGTAAACACAGGTAATAAATCTTGCTTGTTAATTAATAAGTATTATTTATTGTGAATTAAATGCACAGTAACATAACAGTAACATAAAAAGCAGTTTTAATCCATTTCACATTTCAAGACGAAGGACCAAACAGCTCCTTGGTCGGGATTGAATTTTGTTTTTTCTCGCCCCTTTTACCTGATTCCTATTGCAGTTTTCCTTTTTTTAGAATAATCTTTTCTTTCGTTTTCAGTTGAATTTTAACAGGAGAATCAGTATGTACAATACTTCCTATTTTTCTTTCCACTATCTGTATGCCTCCTTAGTGCAGCCTTCGCAAAAGTATTAAGTTCTTCTCGTGTATGCGAAGTTTGTTTAGATGTAGAAGGAATGCTTTTTTCATAAGCAATAGGGAAAGTTTGAGTAGAACTTAAGGAACAGCTTCTTTGGAAGTGCTAGCCTGCGTTGGTGTAGAAGGATTTGATGCTTTCGGAGTTTTTTTTTTTTTTTTTTTTTTTTTTTGGGGGGGGGGGGGGACAATCGATTATTGAAGAAAGTTTGAAACCTTTTCAGGATTGTTGGTGCTTTTAAGGTTTGGTGCGGCAGGAGCTGGCCTGTCAGAAATGTAGGATGGCATAAAAGTAGAGTCTGTAAGTATTTCAGGATTCAGTGGGAAAATTCTCGAACGTTTAAAACCAGCCATAATATTGACTGTGTATTAACGCCAGTGGAGCAGCTCTAAGCACGGTTAATTTGCTTTGAGGGTCCTATACACACTGCGATCTCAGTGTTGTTGTTTATGACTATAAAGGCATAATTAACATAAAATGGATTCATTAAATGAAGTCATTTTAGAAAAAAATTGACGTTTTATTATATTTTTTAATTTACCTTGTTTTTTATATTGATAGTTTCACTGAAATGACTAAATGGTCAAACGGGTTCGTAGTATATATGGTTATTTGGTCGATTTTACTACACAATAAATGCATTTTTGATACAATAAGACTAGCTGATTTAGGAGGGGAGATGTTTTCGAACTAGAAACATTTTGGAAAACCTGCCCGTCACCATATTTGAACTTTTACACTACCTGGACGAATAGCGCTATAAGTTATTTGCGAAACAAACGCATAGTTACCTAAAGAAAGACCCTTTTTAGTGCATGCAATGTCAAAACAGTAAGTTTAGCGTTAATACGTTTATTTTATGATTTAATAAAGACCTGAAATTTTACCCGCCGTTGGAAAAATGAAAAAAAAAACAGCTCTCCTGACAAAGTGACAGCAGCTACTAAACTATAACTTTTGTAGATGGTGTGTAAGATGTTGCCATTTCAGCCAGTTTACTCGCTAGCGTCACCCACCGACTCATTTAAAAACTAAAGCGAGTTGGCAAACTTGCCCCTATGGAAAATGTGCCCCGATCTCCCCTATCATATATGGATCTATACATGGATCCCGTTCACCTCGAACGTTTTTTTTAAAATGAACATTTATTTTAAGAACCCATAATTTTCCTTACTTTGAATAATAGAGTTGTAAAAGTGACCCATATAATCAGCTCTTTGATGGTTGAATAACCCGAAATATTGGATCATTCGGATTTAGATTTATTCCCCTTAAAAGCCATAATGAAATCAATGATCAAGTTGTCAGTATTGTAAATCGAATTTTCGAGATATTTGTTTGGATAACTTGACGATTTTTGTTTTTAGTCACTTATGTATTTATTTTATGAGTAAACAGGTTTACTCATATGTGCAATATATGCTAAACATTTTATACAACAGAGAGAATAATCAGAAAATGCAATTTCAGTTTAAAGTTATTATTATTATTATTTTTTTAATCGAAACGCAACCATGATATCGCTCACCCGCAAGAAGAGTGAAACATCAATTCATTTTGCGTTTTATTCCACTAATAGTTCTGTCATAGGTGCGTCTTTCTACACAGCAAGTTTCATAAGTGTAGTTATACGGGAAATCACTTTATTACGCTGTTTGTCCATTCGTGACCACAGAAGATGGGTGGATTGTGTGGTGAAGTAAATTTATCCAAACCTCCAAACCTCATCCTATGTCTTCATTCTTAAGCATTTTACGCTTTTATGCACATTTTTACTCCTGCATGCAGATATAAGTGCTATGATTTGATGTTACAGTAAAGTCATGCAAATTTTCTTTTGACTCTCAAGTGAAATTTACTTTTGTCGAGATGTGTCACTTTTCTTGCGGGTGAGCGATATCTTTTTTTTTTTTTTTTTTTTTTTTTTTTTTTTTTTTTTTTTTTTACACTAGGGGGCTCGGCCCCCTACGAGCTACGCTCGCCAACCCCCGTCCAGACATCGCAGACTCTAAATGCACGCTAATTTGGATCGGCTTTAAAAAAATTTCGAAAGATTGGATTATAATTTAAAAAACAGTGGCGATCTCCCTATAAACGAATTTCTATTCATTTCTCTTTGATTGGGGAATTTTAACGCCAAATCCGCTGCGGTACTACTTGATTATCCTGTCGACCAATTTCGCCAAATTATATAAATCGCCAAACCACTCGCCAAATTATACAAATTGATATCATTTTTATTTTAAATAACGAAAGAACAAATAAATTCGTACAACATTAATAAAAACACAAATAAAACGTCGAAATAAAAATAACTTGATGAAGTATACACGTGTAACAACATTTCAAAATAAGCTAATATAAAAGGAATTAAGTAAAGAGAGTCTTTGTCTCCTGGTATTTTTTAACAAAGCGAAAAGAAAGTTCTTTTAAATGAGACATTTTAAATTAATTCTCAAAATATCAAATAAATGTCTAGCGCAATTTCTAAATTTAAACTTTTTTGCAATATTATTTTGTGTTCATTTTATGTAATAACTATAATGTGACGTAAATATGACGTAATTTCTCCTAAGACTTCTAACGCATGTTAATGAATTTATTATTTTACAATATCCTTTCTCTTTTAAAATTCACGTGTATATTTTTTATGACGTAATTTTTAATAAGTTCCTGCTTTTTATACGTAATTATTTAATTCTAATTTGAAAGTTTTTTTCCTGTTTATAATAATCACGTGTAAATAAATTTTTAATTTGAAGCAAACATTATTGCTTGCGCTTTTTATACAGTTGGCAACAGTTTAAATTAGTACAATTTTCTGAAATCTGTAAAAAATATCTCTAGAAATGCTGAAAATTTGAATTTAAAATAGAAATAAAACCTGAAAAAATGAGTCAAAATAAAAAAATTAATGCAATCTGTACTCCGGCAAATTCTAACGCATAAAATGATCTAAAAATGATTACACTGCCATGTATAGTTTTTGCTGCTATAAAACTTTTTTAGTGGAACGATTTTGTCCAACTTTAGCATTAAATAACTCTTAAAATAATTCTTCGATTTGAAAACTGTCTGCATCAGCGTGTTTATCAAACATTTCTGTATAAAACCACCGATTTTCATATTTTTGTTAATATTAACGAAGAAAGGCCTCCGGTCACAAAAAAATCAAAACCGGCGGCGGTGACAGCGGTAGTTACTTTTTTTTAGAATAGAGAGATTTCATAATATCCAACCCATTTGACAAGAGTTTAATAAACACTTTACACAGTCTTAGTAGGTAAAAAGAGTTTTGAAATTTAACAAAAGTGATAAAAGAGCAATAATAAAATGCGTCTATCGGAAAACTTGTTAATACTTATACATATTAATTGTGTAAAAGAAAGCAAATCATACATTAATTAAAATTATTTATTTAAATAACACAACTTATTTATGTCATGTGATGTTTTGTAATTGATTACCCGGGTTTCGTCCATCTATACAGCATGCTACTCTATGTGCGAAAGGAATTCTTTTACTTAAACCTCGTATTTTGGGCCTCACCAGCCACTTCAAAGAATAATTTGTAACTTTATTTTTACTGTCGTATTAAATAGAAATGTCAGGCAAGTTTTTAATGGCCATTTGAGCCATTTTTCAAATTTCTTTTAAAATGCAATATTTGTTTTGTTTTTTTAAATACAGGTACAGTACACATTTCATTTTGTTCAATCTCCTTGTGCAGTAGAAACAGCTGCATGAGAAAGAAAGAGGATTCTATGCCGAAAAGATATCGCTGGAAGAAAAGTTAGAAGAAATTTGGCGTCGATGCAGAAATCGCAGTTTTAATTAATAAATAAATCTAATTAAAAATTCAAAAATTGGACAACGACGTGCATAAATTTGAGTATAAGGGCCATTTAATCCATAACACAGCAAAAACACACACTGACGAGCAGTTTATTTACATATAATTTTTATTGAGCATTCGAACAACTCTTAAAGATTTCAGTTTTGCCTGGAAAAGGTTTTGTTAATGCAAAAAAATTGTAAATATGTGTACATAATTTTCAAGTAATTATAAAACGGATAAGAAAAGGGGAAACATTAAATTAGTTTGACCCCCGTGGCAGAAAATTCGCCCGTCATTGAACCTTGGTCTAGCTAAGGGCCTGGAATTTTCCTTATCATTTATAATACACTTCTGAGAAACATAATACATAAATACCGGGTGTCCTAGAAAGGACTGACTGATTTTAAAATTCAATAACTTGCAAACGGTGACAGATATTTAAAAAATTCTTGCAGGAGGGGTATGCATAAAGTCAAAAATTTTTTTATAATGATTTTCCGATTTTAGTTCGAATTACAAACAATAGACGGCGGTGTAAGCAATGGGCGCTAAATACAGGCTCGATTTTTCGGTCTTTCTCTTCTTTCATGCGGAAAAAAGAGTTTGAAATGTATTGAGTGGCTCCCGAAGTACCAAAAATCGAGACTGAATTTAGCGTCTATTGATCGCAGCGTCATCTATTGTTTGTAATTCGATTTAAAATCGAAAATCAGTGTAAAAAAACTTTTGACCTTATGCATAACCCTCCTGCAAGAATTTTTTAAATATCTATCACCGTTTGCAAGTTATTGAATTTTAAAATCAGTCAGTCCTTTTTAGTCCACCCGGTATATTCACTATCATTTTTTATATAAATTCTAAAATGAGGCAATATATTTCTGTAAAAAATTCTATTTATGTTCTGAAGTGAATACAGGAATATTCTTCAAAAATTTTTAAACTAAAAAATAATGAGCAGAATTTTTTTAAATTATTGTTTGGTTACAAAAACACAAGATAGCCAAAACTCATTAATTGTTTTTATATTATGTTTTACTAAATTTTTAATTAGCAAGGGCAAAAATTTTTTAAGTAAACAATAAATAAATTCAACTGAATCGATTCCAAATTTAAAAATAAAATGTAACTGTAGTAACGCACGTATGAATTTGCATACACACACATATACATTATAAATTCCTCTATTTAATTCTTCTTTTTCCTTAATACCCTTATTATCACACGGGGAATGATAAACAACAAACATTTCGGGAAACATTTTACAAAACATGTTGGCTCAGTTTGCTCCGTGTTCGGTAAACAGGTTCTTCAAACTTTTCGTAGGGTTATCTGTGGTGCATTGTCTGGAAGGATTACCTGATACATTTGTATATCTTTGGCGTGTTTTCATTTCGTCTCTATTTGACTACAGTGAAACCTCCCTGTACGACCACCTCCCTGAACGACCATTTTTTCATGGAACGAAATTTATTCCCATAGGCTCAATACTAATTTTCACTCCATTCAGAGACCATCCCAGTTGAACTCCCTCCATGAGCGTCAATTTCTTTGAAGAAAATGAAACAATTCTGTTTTTTTCCTGATCGTATTAAGGAGGTTTTATTAGAAAAATAATTCCGAAGAGCGCATGATTTATCCAACTTCTCAGCTAATTTTAGAATTTTTTCTTTTCCGGTAACTTTTCTGTGTTTAAACCCCTTTGTGGCTTTTTAGGCAACGAATTTATCTCTGAGGACAAATTAAGAATGACGGTCAATAAACTCCCCTGCCCTATTCTCTCAGGAAACTCTCAAAGAAATAGATAAATTAATGAAATTGTCATTATTTGCCCCCCCCCCCAAAAAAAAAAAATGCATTTATTAACTGAACTTTGAATGGACATAAAAATAAAAGTTATAAAAGATTAAACCGTAAAATCAAAGCAAACGTCAATGCATTCAGTTTTTAAACTCTGCAGTAATTAACTTATGTAATTAACTTTTGTTTTTATACTTAAATTATTATATTTCTTCCTAATGTGAAAAATAAATTTTATTAACATTAATTGTTACCTTTTTTCAAAAATTAAAATCTAGATTTATACATGACCTCCATTAAGAGACCACCCCCTCGGAGCGACCAATTTTTATTGGAACGGAACGTGGTCGCTTTAGAGGGGTTTTACTGTATTTGTAATATTTGGCATGATGGCAGAAACCACGAGCTTGCGATTACACAATTGTTTATATTTCAGTTCATTAGTTTTTAGTTTATGAGATTAAATAAATATAAAGGGTTAAGGGCGGACTAGCTTCAAACAATGACAAAAAAACATATAAATAAATAAATAAATAAATAAAAGCTTTGCGCATTACTTATTTTATTGTCAGCATCTGCAAAGAAAAAAGAAGTTAAAAACAAGAAATTGTGGTTTTTAAAAAGAAAAAAACTGGGATGTTATGGAAACTTGATGAGTGAGTTAGCATTACAGGTAAGGCTTTTTCTTTTCCTTTATTTTTTGTGCATCATTCTTATTAAATTAATCGAATGGCACCGGCAGAATGAAATTTGTTAGAAGGGCAAAATTTATTTGGAGATAGTTTTGTGATAAGCAGATGCCTCATTATAAATGTAACTTGATATATAAATTAAAACATTCCTACCTCAACTCAAAATTATTTATTTCTAGTAAATTTTATTTGTTTACCTGAAAAAAAGTTTGAAATCATGGGGGGGGGGGGGAGAGAGAAAGAAACAGTACTAGAATAAATTTCACAATCCTTGGTTGAGGGTTTTACCTCTAGCCAGCCGCCATGAAAAAGTCCCCGTTAAATTTAAGGCTATAAAAAAAAAATGAAGGAAAGGAGCTTTATAATGCGAAATTTTCTGGCTCATTCATGGTTATTTTTGTACATATTAGATGACTTTCGAGGTGAATTGAAATCGAATAGCGTCTTTCATTTTTCAAAAAGTGTAACATATCTTAAGTTAAAATCAACTGCTGCTTTACGTCTTTTCATGGGCTACCGGCTTAAAATGTCAAATTCTACAGCATCATTTGAGCGATTAAAAATGAGCCTGAAAATAAGCAGTTTGGACTTGAGTAAATATTTATACATTGGAGTATTTGAGTAAATTTATACACTGGAAAGGTATATTGTTATAGCTATACCCTCTTATTTAAACCAGGCAATAGGTTTAAATAACTAGATTTTTTTCCTTGTCTTCTCCTCTACCTCCCCCCCCCCCCCCCCCAAAAAAAAAAAAAAAGAGGTGCACTTTTAAAAACACACTCTCATGATTACTACTTGAAACACAATTTTCGAGATATAAAAATCACCAAGAGTTTATAACCAGTTAGAAAACCACTATTTATTTTTTATTTGTTGTTATTACTTGTATTTATTCACGCTTTATTGTTTTAATATCCACTTTATTATATTTATATTTTTTTTTGGAGGGAAAGAGGTGTTCGAATCACTTGCCCATGTATGACAATATATGAAAGGTTCATACATTTAAGTATGATAATATCTATATAAATATCTGTGTATATTAATCATAGATCTCTTAGTTAATTTTTCTTTTTTCCTTAAAGTTTTCTAACATTCAACAAAATCTGACTTAAATCTCTGACTTGAACCAAAATATAAAAAATAATATAATATCAATCAATGTCTTTAGTTATAGTAAATCAATGAAAATACAGTAGCCTCCCTCTTAACCGGCCTCCTCTTAACCGGAACTCCGCTTTAACCGGCCGACTTTTTTCCCAACATCAGGCAAAATTCAGGAATAACGGCCTCGGGAACTCAGCTTACGCTTTCGAGCTTAAGTGCAATCCCGAGGAAAAGGAGCCAAAATTCAGAAAGGAGAACTCCGGTTCTAGGGGAGACCGGGGGAATGCCGCCAACCCGGGTTATGCCGCCACCCCACCTAGTTTAAAAACTAAGGGCAGTTTGAGATAGTGAATGTGTCTGCACTATAGCGGCCAACAATATAAACAGTGCCTAAAGTGAGAGTGACTTTGCTGTACGTCGTTCGTTTGTTTTAGTGAAAAATGTAGTTTTCATCTAGTTGCTTATTATTTTGGAGCTTCAAATGAGTAGAGATAAGCACCTTTTATTGTAACATTAGGTATTTAAGATAATATGACCCGTAATCTACATGCATTCGCCGACATTTTGATGCAATGTGTTGAACAAGTTCGGTTCTTCTTTCGGCTTTGCTTGGGGATTTCCGCCATATTGTCCTCTAGGGGTAATGCCGCCGCCATGCAAATCGGGTGATAAATGGCCTCATTTTAGTGTAGTGGAGCCGATTCAGCAGAGTGACTTTTGCAACATGAAGTAAATTGTAAGCTTAATCATTATTCTGCTCAATTACATTGCTTTCTAACTATTTTCAGTAGGTTGTGTGTTTCCTAGTATCCATTTGATGCATGTACTACGTCATTAAAGAGTGGCGGCATTACCCCGGTACAGTGGCGGAATTACCCCAGTGTCCTGGGTAATCCCGCCACTGTGCAGAGGTTTAAAAAATATTTTTTTTATGTATGCTTACTTTACAGTTATGATTACGGTTAAATTTATACAGATACTAAAGATAATGATTCAGCTTTAGAATTTTTACTATTAAAAAATAAACATTTTTTCGAGGTGAAAAAATTTAAATTCCCTTAAGGTGTCGCCATTCCCCCGGTCTCCCCTATATGGATACGCGTCGACCTTCACCACTGTTGAATTCAGGGTGTGGTCCGGGGAGGAGGACACTCCCCTCAGGAACAATGAGATGTCCTCCCGGAAGATTTGAGATTTTATGTTTTTAATAATCAAAAGTGGAATCTTTCCCATCCCCCGGAACTCTATAATGTCTGATCTATCTGCAAACTGTTTTGTACAAACATTTAAAAAGCCTGAGGGATGCGAACAGATCTCCGTAGAAGATGTATAAGAGTTGTTTGAGTCTGATAAAGATCCCAAGCACGAAACATTATTTGACGAGGATATAATCAGGACTGTAACTAATGTTTTTTAATACGAAGTCGATCCTGATGATGATCCAGTTGAAGTTGACACTGCTAAAATTCCTCATACGGAATGGGTAAAAGCATTAGAGTTGATGCTACGCTATGTTGATCAGCGGCTAACAGATTCCTCGGTTAAACTTATGATGTTAAAGAGATGAAGAGATTATGCTGCAAAATGTCGGACATTTTGCCTTCAACAGGAGAAGGTCAATGATTTCTTTATGGTTGATTAACTTAAATATACATAATGTAGAACAATTTCAACTTCCTATAAAGGTGTGTGTTAACCTTTTCAACAATTTAATTTGTATTAAATATTTTTCATTATTTGTTATCAGTTATAATTTTTCTTTTAATTCAGTTAATTATAACTAGTATACATTTCACAAAATACAGAAAATATGTACTTTTTTAAAACTACCCAAAGTGAAAAACTAAATGCATCGTACGGGTTTAATTAACTAAATTACGCAAATACTTATTTATTTTCTTTTTACTTCTCCGTTTTAACTGGTTTTTCTCTTAACCGGCTAACCCTCGGTCCCGTTTAGGCCGGTTAAGCGGAAGGATACTATAGTTCAAAATTTCATCCAGATCGATCAACCTTCACCTGTTTAGACATCTTTTATTAACTATTATAACAGGGAGAAACTTAATTTTATTTAATTTTTTCTTTTCCTTAACGTTTTCAAACTTCCATCAAAATCGGACTTAAACCTGATTTACTTAACTTGACCTGAACTAAAATATAAAGAATAAAACTACCGCAATCAATGGCTTTAGTTATAGTAAATCAATGTAAATAGTACAGCATTCTACCAAGATAGATCGCCCCCCTTCACATGTTTAGAATTTAAGTTTTTCCAGTTATCTTTTATTAACTATAATAAGCAGGGAGAAACTTAATTTTACTTAATTTTTTCTTTCCGTTAACGTTTTCAAACATTAAACGAAACCTGATTTAAACCTGATTTACTTAACTTAACCTGAACCAAAATATAAAGAATAAAACTGTTTCAGTCACTGGCTTTAGTTATAGTAAATCAATGTAAATAGTACAACATTTCATCCAGACCAATCAACCTTCACATGTTTAGAATTTAAGTGTTTCCAGTTATCTTTTATTAACTATAACAATAAGCAGAAATAAACTTAATTTTACTTAAATTTTTTGTTTTCCCTTAACGTTTTTAAACGTTCAATAAAACCTGACTTAAACTTGATTTAAACCTGAATTACTTAGCTTGACCTTATTCAAAATATAAAGAATAAAAGTATCTCAATCAATGGGTTTTGTTAAAGTAAATCAATGTAAATAGTACAACATTTCTGTCAGATTGATGAACCTTTACTTGTTAATAAAATTTAATTTTTGCTTGAATTTAAGTTTTGCCTGTTATCTTGTATTAACTATAATAAGCAGGAAGAAAGTTAATTTTTCTCCTTAACGTTTTCAAACTTTCAATAAAACCTAACTAAAAGTATCACGAGAATGTCTTTAGTTATAGTAAATCAATGTAAATAGTGCAATATTTCATCCAGATCCATAAACCTTTAATTGTTTAGAATTTAAGTGTTTCCAGTTATCTTTTATTAACTATAATAAGCAGGAAGAAAGTTAATTTTTCCCCTTAACGTTTTCAAACTTTCAATAAAACCTAACTAAAAGTATCAAAATGAATGGCTTTAGTTATAGTAAATCAATGTAAATAATACAATATTTCATACAGATCGATCAACCTTCACATGTTTAGAATTTAAGTTTTCCATTTATCTTTTATTAACTATAATAAGCAGAAAGAAACTTCCTATCGCACACTTATACATGCATTCGGTTTTGAATGCTACACTTAATACTACTCAAAATCAGTGGAATATTACTTCAATTGCGCGGATATTCTCACAATAAACTTCTTTAGAACATGCGGAACGTGACATTCTTCCTGATTTGCATCTAAAGTCCATGATTGGTGTTTTAAAGAAACGTGGATTTTATGTTTTTGCTCAGTGGAAATGCAGATATGATGCTACTTGTTAAGCCTCTTCCATGATATCGTCACTTTAATTGGTATGCAATTAGCTTGCTTTCCTGAAACATATTTCTAAATTTAGGCTATTAGAGTCAGGGACATTGATTCTTTTTCTATCTTACTTATCATCATTTTCATCAGTTTTTTTTTTCCTTGTTAAATAAGTACTCGTGCACAAATGAGTCGGGTTTATTTTTAACACACAAGAACAGAGACACAACACGGTTTATAAAAAAACTGCACCCCAGCGTTTATCTTTGGACATTTTTCTTATATATGTGTTTATAAAATATTTAAATGTCTGTTTTGTTTTTAAATAAAAAGTTTTACGAATTTTGAAATTTCTAAATTTCAAATTTTTATGCCACGTTTATTTGTATTGCACACCCGTTAATAAAAATAAATGCACCATTCCAGGATTAAGAGAACGAAGAATCGGGAAAGGAGATAAGTAAAACCTCCATAGCAAACACTCTTTGAATAGTGGACACCTCTATTTACCGGACTCTTTTTTAATCATAAACGTATACATGATAACCGCTAAATAACGAATACCTCGTGAGCACGGAATTTGTGATGTATTCGGAGGCGTCCGCTTTTTAGAGAGAAAAACGTAAAAATAAATACGTGTTGGGGTTAAAGAAATATTGGTTAAATAGAGAGCCCGTTATGGATGTTTTACTGTTCATTTTTTTATTTTTTTACCGCTGAAAAGCGGACACTTCCGAATAGCAGACGAATTCCACGTTCCCGAAGTGTCCGCTATTCGGATAATTTACTGTGTTAGAAAATTGATACGTATGTTTAACTGCAATATTTTCTCTATTTGTGAGGTCTCCTTATGCCGTTTTAGGCGGATTCAATTAATTATTTATAATTACTTTAAAATAAAGTATTTATTTTATAGTATGATGATTAAATAAACAAAAAGTTCAGTATTATATTGAAAAATTAAATCGACCCTTTAACCTTTAATTGATGTCATAAAAATTGTCACATAACTAGTGTGAAGCGGTTTGTGAGACCGCTGCAACAAAAGATGAATAAAAGGTACGATTAACTCATAGGATGGTGTTTTTGTACTAAACTTTCTACACAGGACTGTTATAATTATAATTCACCTATTCAAATGTTTCTGGTGCTAGTACTAAAGTTCCAAACGGAACAAAATAGTGTTTGTAGTTAAACTGATAATTGCAAGTTAAGCTATAAAATTTGAAAAAAGCCGCGGTCTGAGAGACCGATAACATCAGTTAAAGTTTAATTGAAATTCAATTAGCATGCTTTCCTGAAACATACGTCTAAATTTAGGCTATTAGAGTCAGGGACATTGATTCTTTTTCTATCTTACTAATCATCATTTTCATAAGTTTTTTCTTCCTTGTTAAATAAGTACCGGTACACAAAGGAGTCGCGTTGATTTTTAACACGCAAGAACAGAGACACAATACAGTTTATAATAAATATAAAAAAACTGTACCCCACCATTTCTCTTTGGATATTTTTTCTTATACATATATAAATAATTTAGGTTTCTGTTTTGTCATTTTAAAATAAAAAGTTAACAAATTTTGAAGTTTCGAAATTCCAAATTTGTTTATGAGGTGTTGTAGATCCGCTAATAAAAATAAAAGTAAAAATAAGTGCAGAATTCTTGGATTAAGAACGAAGACGTAAAATCTCCATAACAGGCATTTCCGAATAGAGGAAACCTCAATTTAGCGGACACTTCTTCAATCACCAGTATATATAGTAAAACCTCTGAATAACGGACGCCTCGGGAGCACGGAATTTGTCTAATATTCGGAGGTGTCCGCTTCTCAGAGGTCAAAACGTACAAATAAATATCTGTTGGGGTTATCCGCTATTCTGGAGTGTCTGTTATGAAGTCTTTACTGTATATATTTGTATGTTTTTTTCCTCTAAAAAGCGGCCATATTCTGGACTCCCGAAGTGTCCGCTATTAGGAGGTTTTACTAGAAAATTGTTCCGTATGTTTAACTATAATATTTCATACATGTAAGGCTATGTCCTTAGGAAATTTTACAAGGATTCAATTAATGATTTATAATTATTTGAAAATAAAGTGCCCCTTTATAGTAGGGCCATTGCATGTTACGAGTGGGACAGTTTTTCTACGTTTTTAACATGCTATTATAGCCTCAAATTAAAATAATTATGTGAATATAAAAAATTTAGTTTTTTTTTTGTTATTTTAAATGCGAAGTTTATATTTTAACAACTTATAGGGGAGACCGGGGGAATGCCGCCACCCCGCCTAGCTTAAAAACTAACGGCAGTTTGAGATAGTGAATATGCCTGCACTATAGCGGCCAACAATAGAAACAGTGCCTAAAGGCAGAGTGATTTTGCTGTACGCCGTTCGTTTGTTATAGTGAAAATTTTTGTTTATATCTAGTTCCTTCTTATTTTGGAGCTTCAAATGAGTAGAGGTAAACACCTTTTATTGTAACATTAGGTATTTAAGATATTACCAGTAATCTACATGCATTCGCCGACATTTTGATGCAATGTGCTGAACAAGTTCGACTCTTCTTTTGGCTTTGCTTGGGGATTTACGCCATATTGTACTCTCGGGGTAATGCCGCCACCATGCAAATCGGGTGAGAAATGGCCTCATTTGAATGTAGTGAAGCGGATTCAGCAGAGATTTATATTTATGTCTTTTGCAATATGAAGTAATTTGTAAGCTTAACCATTATTCTGCTCAATTACATTGCTTTCTATTTTCAGTAGGTTATGTGTTTCCTAGTAGAGGAGACCGGGGGAATGGCGACACCTTAAGGGAATTTAAATTTTTTCACCTCGAAAAAAATTTTTTTTTTAATAGTAAAAATTCTAAAGCTGAATCATGATCTTTAGTATCTGTATAAATTTAACCGTAATCATAACTGTAAAGTAAGCATACATAAAAAAATATTTTTTAAACCTCTGCACAGTGGCGGGATTACCCAGGACACTGGGGTAATTCCGCCACTGTACCGGGGTAATGCCGCCACTCTTTAATGACCTAGTACATGCATCAAATGGATACTAGGAAACACACAACTTACTGAAAATAGTTAGAAAGCAATGTAATTGAGCAAAATAATGGTTAAGCTTACAATTTACTTCCTATTGCAAAAGCCACTCTGCTGAATCGGCTCCACAACATTAAAATGAGGCCATTTCTCACCCGATTTGCATGGTGGCGGCATTACCCCGAGAGGACAATATGGCGGAAATCCTCAAGCAAAGCCGAAACAAGAACCGAACTTGTTCAACACATTACATCAAAATGTCGGCGAATGCATATAGTTTACGGGTCATATTATCTTAAATACCTAATGTTACAATAAAAGGTGCTTATCTCTACTCATTTGAAGCTCCAAAATAACAAGCAACTACATGAAAACTACATTTTTCACTAGAACAAAAGAACGACGTACAGCAAAGTCACTCTCACTTTAGGCACTGTTTATATTGTTGGCCGCTATAGTGCAGGCACATTCACTATCTCAAACTGCCCTTAGTTTTTAAACTAGGTGGGGTGGCGGCATAACCCGGGGTGGCGGCATTCCCCCGGTCTCCCCTATATAATCACTACCATGTTAAAACGCAGTTTTAATATTACAGGCACCAAAATCAGGAGCAACCACGTTTTTTCTATTGTTGTTTATTAAAAAGAAATTTTGTTCATTTTATATTGTATGCCATTAAAAGTCGTCGATTTCCGTAGCCGATTGCCAATCATAAAAAATTAAGTTCATTTAAAACATACCATATCTCAAAATTTGACTCATCTTTTTTAAACACCACGTAGAACATGTCGATATTTTCATATATATGCTGCATCAAATCAAGACATAACAGCCTTTTGTTTTTTAGGTGTATTCATAATTATATAAATAAGTGGCATCTATAGTCACCGTCTGGTCCGTCTGTCATTCTGTCTGTTCGTCTGTCCGCATATAGCAGCGCAAAAACTATGCAACCGAATGGTTTGAAATTTAATATAGTACATGATCGTTGCAGAATTTTGTTGAGTTATTTCAAATTCTATGAAACTCGAATCAAAACTTATAGAAGTTATCAATAAAAGTTTTCTTCATTCTATTAAATCCTGTCATACGCAATTGAGGACTAAAAATGGAAAACACTGAAAGTGCAAAAGAAGAAATTTTTGAAGAGAGTGAAAAAACAAAACAAAAATCCTTCTTCTGGTACTTAGGGGCTATGCATATATAATGTTATCATTTTAGGGGGGGGGGGAGGGTGTCTGACACATGATATCGTAAAATATCTCTATGGGGAGGGGGTTTGTTTTTTGATATCGATATCATTTTTGATCCAACCAAAGTTTTTCTTTTTACTTGTCCTGGTACTTTTTACCTGGTCTTTTGATCAAAATAATGCATTATCTTTTACAGTATGTTATCTATTTTTATGAAAATACAAAGTTATTATTAAAATCATTAAATGATTATAAAATTATTTAATTCCAAAATATGGAATATCCCAACGCTAGGTATTCCTAGTCTTCTGTCATACGTGTATGCATATATAATCCGCTGTTCTACAAACCGTATGCGAAGTATGTTTAAAATGATAATTGTATTTACTAGTAAATAAAAGAGCAAGAATGTTGTCCGATTGTTTTGTTGATAAGAAGCTCTGTCTGCCCCACCCCGTGAGAGGGCAAGTGCAAAAGGACATTATTGCTGTTGAATATGCATTATGTAACAAAAAGCTATTATTAAATACTTTTAAATAGTAGCTATTTCTTTTAAGTGTTATTTGATATAAAGTTATTTCATATATAAACTGATATGTTATTGGCTTCCATTCATTTGAATCAATAAAGTATGCGAAAAATAAATGTAACCTTATTTGTATATCACTCCAAACAAAAGAAAAAAATTCCAAAAATCTAACGAATTTTAATACATTGATAACGATATCATTACGTAGGGGGGAGGGTTTCTAAGGATGATAATATATGATATCTTAAGGAGGGGAGGTGTCCAAAATTACCAAAAAGTTGATAACATTATATATGCGCAACCCTTTACAGTGTTTTCCACTTCTCTCCTTTCGGCTCTTAATTCAACATTTTAAAATGTAGGTGCCTAACTTCCTTTCTTTTAGTGTTTAAATACCTAATATTATCATTTGTAAACATTTCTTTTATATATTTAATATTTTTTAACCTTGCTTAAAAACAACCCAATGATGTAAACAAAAACAACACGATCAAGATGTATAATGGCCACCAGTCGCCGCGCATCTTATCACTAGCACTTTCAGCATTCTCCACTTCACTTCGTGTGGCACATTCAACCAGCGACATTTTTCTACTCTTTTTTGAACTATTTCTTCTAGGGCTGACACTTCAAGGGTTCTGCGATCTGTTCAGAATTGAATGAGATAAAGAAATTTTTTCGTAAAAAAAAAAAAAAAAAAAAAAAAATTCGATTTTTGTGTGTACTTTTAGAGTTTTTCCATTTTAGTACTCAGTTCAATGATATATCATGATAGGCAGTGATTCTAGGTTGCCGTGGTGATTACGTCCTGTTCAAGATAGAGTCCTATTATTTCCGTATTTCTGAATTTAATATATATAACCCTAATAAATTTTGTATTCATGCATTTTTGCATATGAGTGCAACAGCTGACTATTTGTAAAACTAGTTATACTACGAACGCACCTCATTTGCCACGTTTGACGTACAATTTCCGACTCTTTTTAATTAAATAAATTATTCTTTGATGCGTTCTGATTCATCACAAGCTGCTAGAAAGTAATAATTTGTAAGTGCATTTAAACTATAATGAACAATATACATTTAAAATTTAAGCATAAAAAAGATGCTATTCTAACTTGGAGACGACCCCCTAAGCTTATTGTATTCACAAATAGTTACAAAACACCCTGATCTCAGTCAATTAAAGGTTATTAAATGTCCAAATCCCGAGCCATTAAAATGTAAGTGCATTTAAAATATACAATCTCTTAAAGTGTGTCTCATATATATTTTTTAAACATACTGTTGTATACGTTGACATATCCGTATTTTTGTTACATCACAACGCGATATAACAACCTTTAACTATTTTATATTATTTAAGCTAAATATTTGACGAGCTCTAAGTTATCACAAACTATTAGAAGATAATAATTTGTAAGCGCATTTAAGATATAAGACAAATAAAAAGCAACGAAGAAGAAAGCTGTAATTCACTATATAATTAATTCGTAAAATACTATTCTTCTGCAAACGAATTTCTTCATTAAAGTCCCTTCAAAAGAAGGTAAAGCGGTATTTTTAATTAACTCTGCCGTGTTTACGGCGCAGTTTTCACTGACTACGCACTTAAACCAGATGGCGTTTTTCCCTTGCACGTTTTTTAACGTGGTGCTCTCCACTTCATTATATGAAATGCCTAATTATTAAAGACTAGCATTTTCATGCGTAATCATTATAATTAATGCTTGAAAAAGCGCATTTTATTCAATTAGGAAAGTTGAATATTTATTTTCCTAGTTTATTAATTTTATATTTTTTTCTTTTATTGTTCCTTTTACAATTGCGGTAAAATTAAAATATGTATTTTTTTTAAATAAAAAGCTTTAAATAAAGCAAGTTCTCCCCCCCCCCCATTTTTTTACTATGGTAAATGTTAAAATCGTTTTTTAGTTAAAAAAAGCAGACAAAGAAAGATAATATTTTTTCCTGTTTTCATTATTTTTTCCTCTTATTTATCCTGATTTATTAGTCTCTTTTATCTTCAACTGCACTTTTTTTAAATTTTTTCAAAGAGTTTTTATTTCCGAAGATAATAAGTTTAAGTCTGAAGTACTTAATTTTTACGTCAAAACCATTTTAGAGTTTAAAAAATAACTACTGTTTTTTTTAAATTTTTACTTTGTACAACAAAGCAACGTGAAAATTAATTACATGATTTAAGAAACAGGGAATTTGTTTTAAAAAATACAATGTTTTATGAAGTATATTTGAATACATAGATAAAATAGATAATTAACTGCTTGAATATGCAATATCTATAATAATAAAACTACATGACGGTCAAAAGTTTTCAATAAATACCCCGATAATGTATTTTGCTACTATCGAACCATAATATATAAGACCGAAACTAAGGGGGGGGGGGGGTGCAGAGGGGGCATGAACGCCGAGCGCCAGAACGAAGGGGCGCCTAGTGAAGGATTATACCTTTGGAATGTATCATTATCTTCTGATTGACTGATAGCTTCCATTAAAAGAAATTCCGTTAAAGGATGGCTTCCATCCATGGGGAAACAATGGCCATAATTTTTTATAAAAAAAAAATTCTCCATTCTGACCAGAAAATCAGCGTTTTAACATTTTACGGCTGCTCTTTTATCTTCACCTAACACTTCATTTATAAAGGCTGTTTCATAATAATTTCGAAGCCACCAGTCCATCAGAAGAAAATAACTCGGTTAAAACTCGGTTAATCGCATCTATACAGGTTGATGTTCAGAGGGGGGGGGGTCATGACGCCCGTGACCCCCTCCTTAGATCCGACATTGTAGATTACGTAGTTCAGTATTACATATTTTATGATTACATATTTTAAATTTTAAAATAAGTCGGCTATTAGAAAATTAGTAAAATTCTCTTCGTAAGTATACTTTGTGGAAGAGGGGGGGGGGGGCGGTCGCCAAAATCCATGTTTAACCCGGGTGCAAAAAAGGCTAGTTTTGGCCCTGAAGGGAAAGTTACAAGCTGATATGAGAGGTCGGAAATTAGTAATAAATTGTTTTCCAAATATGCCAATAGGTAGCAGCATTATCCAACTGTAAGATGTTAATTTCGAATTTGTGAGACAACAGTTCTACAAGATGAGCAGTTGCATTTGAAAATGGCGACTGTGCTCAAGGAATGTTCGAGGATGAGCTTGTAGATTTTCAGTGGCAATTTCGTCAACGTCCACCTTACAGAACAGATTTAGCTCCAATCGATTATCACCCGTTTAGAAATGCTGAAATTGCATCTGGAGCGGCAAGCGTTTCGCCACTGATGCAGACGTTAAGTATGAGGTACATACATGGCTCAGAAAACAATCCAAAGACTTTTATGAAGCAGGTATTGGAAAACTCATAAAAATATGGGACACATGTATAAATGTAAAAATAGTGATCGTATGGAGAAATAAACATGTTTTTCAAGTGTGTACCTTGCTTCCCATTTTTACTTTCTTCTATGTTTCCAAGAAGAAAGTATTGGATTCATGAAATTTTTCGAATTTCGTCTTTTAACGGATTTACACGTTTTAGAGGGTCAGAGATCCCGAAAAACATGTTTTTACAAAATGTCTCTCTGTGAGTCTGTATGTCTGTATGTCTGTCGGTATGTGACACAAATTTTGTGGGCGTTCTATCTCAAGAATTAATGAACGGAATTTAATAAAATTTTAGATTCAGTTAATGCCTGGTATAAATTGGTGCTGATTACTTTTGGTGTAAATCGTCCAACAGGTGGCGCTGCTATTCAGCATTATTCATGATTATCGAAATAGCAAACTAATGCATAAATTTTCATCAAACTTCAGATTCAGCTAGTTCTTGATATAAATTAATGCTGCTTAGTTTTGGGTGTAAATTGCCAACAGATGGTGCTGCTATGCTGTATTTTTCACGATTTCCGTAATAGCTGTGTTTCAAGAACTAATGCAAGAATTTGCATTAAACTTAAGATTCAGTTAGTGCCTGATATAAATTGGTTCTGATTGTTTTTTTAAGTAAATCGCCCTACTGATGGCGCTGCTACGCCAAATTTTTTACGATTTCCGAAATAGTTCTATCTCAAAAACTAATGAACGGATTTTCATCACACTTCAGATTCAGTTAGTTCACATAAGTTGTTGCTAATTAGATTTTGGTGTAAATCACATAACCGATGACACATTTTTCAGGGAGTAATAACATGTATCAGATAGAAGAAAGTTTTGGGATTGCCACATTCGACTAGTTTTATTGGCTTTTGTAATCGACTTACAATTGGCACAATATTGAGCCAATATTCCATCCATTCTACAAGCATCGAATAAAACTCCATTATTAGATAAATTCCGTATTTACATTGGAAATACATGGTGTGTTCACAAAGTTTCAAAACTGGTCCTGGAATACAAAATTTATTTAACATTTTTGTACAGCGAACTAAAATTCTCCGAAATATGACCCTTGGGCATCAACACACCGCTGCCAGCCTTTCTCTATTATTCATAGGCTCCCTGGGAGCCTTCGCGCGCAGCGCTGTTAAGTGACCTCATCGAAGCTGCAATCGTGGATCGCTGGAATCGTGTCGAATCGCTTCCCTTTCAGGTCTTTCTTGATCCGGAGGAATAAAAAAGTCGATGGGAGCGAGGTCGAGGCTATAGGGAGGTTTGTGGCAGTATTGCCACGTTAAGCTTAGGCAAAACTTTGGCGGCTGCGTGCGACGTGTTAGAGAGCGCATCGTCGTTGTGAACAATCCAGTCTTCGCTTGTGTCTGGGCGGACGCGCCGGGTCAATTCAGTTTTACGCTGGAACGCACCATCATTTGAAGGATAGAGTCTGGTGCGCCCACCCAGACATCAGAGACGATTGGATTGTTCACCACGACAATGCGCCCTCTCACAAGCTGCGTGCCGCTGCTGAAGTTTTGCCAAAGTTTAACGTGGCAATACTGCCTCAAGCCCCCCTACAGCCCCGACCTTGCTCCCAGCGACATTTTTGTTCCACCGGATCAAGAAAAGCCTGAAAGGGAAGCGATTCCAGCGACCCAAGCAGCTTCGACGAGGTGTCTTAACAGCCTTTCGCACGAAGACCCCCCTCCCCCCCCCGTGA
This sequence comes from Maratus speciosus, assembly GCA_963932465.1. Taxonomy (NCBI): domain Eukaryota; kingdom Metazoa; phylum Arthropoda; class Arachnida; order Araneae; family Salticidae; genus Maratus; species Maratus speciosus. Next base: position 389,083,122 of record OZ010786.1, read on the forward strand.
GCCTATGAATAATAGAAAAAGCGCTGACAGCGGTATGTTGATGCCCAGCGTCATATTTCGAAGAATTTTAGTTCGCTGTACAAAAATGTTTAATAACTTTTGTATTCTAGGACCAGTCTTGAAACTTTGTGAACACACTGTGTATATATCATGAAATTTCGCTATTATAGAAACCAGAGTATGCAACCCTGACTTCCCGGGTAACAAAGCATAGGTGAAACTCATATTTTTTTATTGAAACTCTAATAGATTGCAGCAGAGTCTCGATTATCCGAGTTAATATGGACCAAACGCACCTCGGATAAGCAAAAAACTCGATAAACGGTATTTACACAGATCGTCATCCACTAAGGAGATGAAATATAAATTTTCACTTAATTCATTAATTTTTATGATACTAGTAACATTTCTTTGATGTACATTCCCGCTACCTTTCAGGAAAACGAGGAATGAAATGGTTTAATTGAAAAACTCTTGACAGTTTTTTTTTATTTGTTGAATATCAATTTTACTGCAGTTTTTTTTACTGCAGTATTACGCAACTGCATAGCTACCAATTTCTAAGATTTTTTTTCTTACCACTAAAACTTGCCAGTAAATTTTGCCTAATTCAATCGCCTAAATCTGACAATCGTCAACGATTAAATATGGAAAAAATTTGTTTTCAATTTTAGAGATAACAAAACCGTACAAACTGGCAGATATGTGATTCTATTAGTGACATGAAAATTGCAGGTGTAGCCTCTTCTTTCTACTCAAAGTATTAAACAGTTTTTTTCAATCGAACTTATACCTTTGGAATGCATCATATTCTTCTAATAGACTGTTGGATTCCATTATTATGAAACAGTCATTATAAATGAAGTGTTAGGTGAAGATGAAAGAGCAGCCGTAAAAAATTAGAACTCTGGTTTTCTGGTCAGAATGGGGAAAAAAATGGCACATAATTTTTTTTATTATTAAACTATGGCCATTTTTTCCCCATCAGAGTTCTAAATTTTTTACGACTGCTCTTTCATCTTCACCAAACACTTCATTTATAATGGCTGTTTCATAATAATGGAATCCATCAGTCCATTAGAAGAAAATAACTCGGTTAAAGCGGAAAGTCGGTTGAGAGGGACTCGGATAATCGGGACTCTAATGCATTTACATTTTATAGATATTTTGCATTTAATATATTTTTTAGATTGCTTTCTAATAACACCAAAAGCATTTTTATATGCAAAATATCAATAATGTATTCAAATACGGTTTTAAAATTTATTAAAAGCAATACTTTCGTATTAGCCACATGCTAGTACTTAATGGCCAAAGAAATCACTAATTATGGACTTTTTATTAAGATTATTTCAGTGTTTAAGTTCTTGGTTCGATTAAGGGCTGTACATATATAACGTTATCATCATTTTTTTTTAAATTTGAAACCCCTCCTCCCTCTTACGATATCATACGTTATCATTCGTTGACCCCCCCCCGCCCCGATGATATTGTTATCAATGTCTAAAAATTATTTTTCTTTGTATACGTTTGCATTATACTACATTTATTAGTCACATAGTTTACGGATTCAAGAAGTCAATAAAACATTAATATATGAAATAAATGTATACCAAATAACATCTAAAAGAGTTAATTACTATTTAAAAATATTTAATAATAGTTTATTCTTGCATAATGCATTAAAAAGTAATATTGTCTTCAAGCACTATTGCCCTTTGTACGGCAAGGGTAAACGCAGAAATTATCAACAAAACAGTTGGATAACAATATTTCTCTTTCTTCGCTGGTAAGCGCAAATATCATTTCCAACATATTATGCTCCTGGTTTTTCTAATAGCGAATTATATGCGCACATCGCAGAAGAACAGGAATGCCAAACTTTGGAGTGTTTCGAATTTTGGAATGAAATGATTTTAAAAAAAACCTTGTAATTTTCGTAAAACATATAAAAATAATAATAAATAAAAGGTAACAGACTTTCTGGAAGTAAAGAAAAATTTACTAAAAAAAAGAAAAGTTTGGTTCTATCAAAAATGACAACGATATCAAAAAGCAAACCCCTCCCCCTAGACATATCTTACGATATCAATTGTCAGACCCCCGTCCCCCTGAAGTGATAACATTACATATGCACAGCCGCTAAATGTATGTTATATTTGTGGGTTTGTTTCTGAAATTTTGGAATATTAGTCTAAACAAATGATGAACTGCTTATGTTATTTTAAGTACAAACGGATTATTCTTCTGTAATCGGGCTGCACGCAATCGAAAAAAAAAGCATTCTTAAAAATTAATTTAAAAATCATAAAGAACAGTATATTGAGATACAGTTTTTTTTCCTTACTTGACGGTGTAAAATGTGAAATTTTGCGATGTTTAAAAGTAATTAAATTTCCAATCAAAGCAAAATTGATCACTCTAGTAATTGCCGCCGTCGATATAACGATATATGTTTCTCACGGACATGTTTTTGTTTTATTATGTATTTATGGCGTTTACGTTGGAAATAGTGGCAATAAAATAGGCAAATATATATTTAAAATATTCGTGTAATATAGCCTAAATGTAGATACCAGCATTGAGACAATATTTTATGCCAGTATTAGACAGTATATTGAAATATTAGCCAATACAAAAATATTGGCCCATGAAAAAGACAAGACAAAAGAAATGAATTCTAGCAATATTGTGTTCTAATTGTTTTGAAATAATAGAATGATAATTAATAATGATTTCCTTTAAAAAGTTATGTTGAATGCGATAATGTAAAGTCACATGAAAATACATTAAAAATTTAACAATAACTGTTAAATTGTTGTTTTAGAATTATTTACATAGTAAGCTCAACTTTTTTTGTTATTATCCATTAAGGTTCAGGGATATCCCAATGTAAGATACATTTTTCTAAAGCTTTCCATTATGATATATTCATATTATCATATGCAATAATTTCTTCATTGTCACTGAATTTAAATACTTTGATCGATCGACTATGTTTCATTTACTGTATCTTCATTTAACACTTAATCGTTATTCTACAAACAGTGTTTTAAGAAGGCGTCATTTTGTGTCATTCTTTTGGTACAAAACTTCATTACAAGCGGTATGGAAATTTTGCAATTTTTTAAAGAGTCAGGTTAAAAAACAAGGAATTTTGCGAATTACAGGGATTTTAAGGCATTTCAATTTAATCGTTTCGTATTATACGACATATACAACAATTAAATAATTTATATAGGCTTCGATATAGTAATTTATTTAATTTTATAAGAAAATTGCTTTCTTGTTAGTTTCTATACTTCCAAGTTAATTTCTTAGGAAAAAATTAAGTTAAACTTAATAAGGTTACCAACCGTGTCTTCAGCATAGCTATTGCAGTGAGACGGACTCAGCCCAATTCCTGTATCAAAACAGGCTCGGTATCAACTTTCTATATGAGTTCTAAATTTTCCAAATGCGTGAAGAAAGTCCGGTCCAGGACTCGAACCAGGGATGTCTTGGCTGAATCCGCCAATGCTCTACCGACTGAGCCATCCCGAGCAAATCTGGAAGACTAATTCACTTAACTAACCTCTAACAATCACAGCATCTGGTCTGGTTCTGAATCAGCTCAACAGAATAAATCGTAATTTTTTTTTATGGAACTATAATAAATGTTGCATGTGTGATGTTTCAGGAAACTTTTCTCTATAGAATGAATTAAAGATATGACTATCACTTAAAGGAAACCTTATTAAAAAACCCTTTCAAATTTGAAAATTTAAATAACCCTAAAAAATACAATTTTTTTTCATTAAAAATAGTGAAAATATTAAACTATCTACAATATATTAATTCATTCTATAGATAATGTTGTATGCATGATTAAAAAAAAAAAAAAAAAAGGAGGTTCGAGGCTTAAAATTCTATTTTTTTTAATTTATAGAGATTTTGTTATGAATTTTTTATCTGAAATATGTTTTAATATGATAAGAATATTCCATGTAAAAACAATCTGAAAAATTTTCAACATTTTTTTTAAATTAAAATTTTTTAACATTTAGTTTTTGATATAATTCTGTAAGTACTTACTCGATTTACAAAATTTTTACATTTTTTTTGTACAAAAAATGTGTTATTTTAATTTGCCTTCAGGATTTTTTCAACTATTCATTATGAATTTTATAAAAAAAAATTTAAGTAAAAAAAATGAAGTTTTTTTATGAATGAGTTTTGCATTAATTAGCATATTTTCACAATTATCGCTCAAAATTAAAAATCCTGAAGACAATTTGTTGGAAATATAGCATAAAATCTATATGTTGAAAATTTCATGCACATATCTTACAAGGAACTTTAGATGTATCCTTTTAAAGTTGAGAAATCGTGAAAAAATTCATTCAAGATAAATGAAGTTAAAGTTCTCGTTAGAGAATAGCTGATGCATCGCTTCTCAAGGCAAAAGGTTTTATATATCTGGATCTAATGAAGATAAAAGCATGCCGTTTGCGGTATTTAACGCTAAAAACTTTGAAACGCAAAAAAAATTTGCGTTTTTTTTTTTAGAATTTTTAGCCCCGAAACCCCCTTTAATCTTACGGTTAGTCATCAAAAATCAAGTTTAGAAAAAACGCGACTTAAAGCTGCAATTAAATGGCTTTGAAAGTGATTGTTACATAAATGCTTATAACTCAGTTAAAAATGCAAATATGTTTATGCGGTTTTTTTCACTATGTTCAGAATTAATTGAATAATCAAAATGTATATATAAAAAATCGATTTTTTGAAAGTTTTCAAGCCCTGATCCCCTTAATATCCTAAGTTAAAGTTTATCAAAGAATCCAAGAATGATATCCAAATTAGATGTTCACACTGAAACTTTTCAAATTTGCTATGATTTCTGTTATGTAGACCACTCTAAGCAAAAAGTAAATATTATGTTATTTAGTAGGAATTATTAGTAATCGATTTGTTACCATTCATATATTTAAACGATGATAATTAATCGAGTTATTACAGTCTGAGAAATAATTTCTTTAATTCACGGAAATATTCCTGGCAGCATTGCTACAGGAATATATACGAGAATTGAAGAATGTTCGCTTCTTTTCTGTTTGCGACAAGAAAGAAAATATCCAACAAATGAAGAAATTTTCGTTCTTTTTTCCCGTTCTAGGACAGAAAATTTCTATAATCTGAAAAGGGAGTTTTTTTAAAAGTTCTTTTCTTGTTCTTCCGTGGATGATCTTGGCTTTGAACCTTAGACCGAACGTTTCGAATCAAGCATCTAAACCACTACACAAGTAAGAACTTGTTACAGGGATCTTTTAAAATGAAGATATGGGTTTCTTCAAATGGGGGGATTGGTAAGGGTTGTAACATTTCTTGTTCAGAAAGCTCGGAAAATTAAACTTAATTGCATATATATTTCGTCGTTATGAAATTACGGTTGATGTTTTAACACTTATAGAATAATAGAGGATAAAAAGTATTATATATTAGAAATAATTTTAATGAGACATAATTTGATTGTTAGATGCAAAATATGAATATTTTTAATTAAAATCCAGAAGAAATATTTGTTTTTTTTTTTTTTTTTAATAAAATAGATTATGTTAACTTGGTTGAACTACTATATACTTTTTAAATGTGTTCGTTTAGAATATATTTTACATGCGAATTTTTATTTATTACTATAAAAAATAAATTGCGAATAATTTTGAATGAATGAGAAAATTACTACTTTATTAAATTCGAAAGCATTATTATTGTTTGTTGTTTTTAAATGAATTAGAAATTTTAATTTATTGAATTTTCGATTTTTCATTTTAAAAATAAATTCGAACTTTGGTATTAATATCGCCAATACGCATGTGTACAAGGAATAAACGGAATTTTCCCCTCTTTTTCAGACTTTCGGGTAGAATTAACGGTAAAAGCATGTTTTCTAGGAGTACGGAAATTATTTGTTTAACAAGTGGGTAAGTGTGATCACAGGTCGCACAGAGAGTTTCGTTTAATATTCCTTCCAAAACACTTTATCATTTTGCTGCATCTGTTTGTTCTACATTTCGCAACCAGGGGGTGGCCACTCTATTCTAAACGAAACTCAGTTTTACAACCTATCCGTAGATATATTAGTCAAGGGGATCTGACCCATAGCACCCGATATAAGTAGGCGCCACCTGGCGGTAAAAATTGGAGCTAACATATGTAAGGTAATATGTAGAATATATAAGTGCATAAAATTTAGAAAAGTGCCTCCGTTTAACCCCCGTTAACCCCCCCCCCCCCCCCCCCGCCGGGTGGAAATTAGAAAAATTGCTTAAAATTTACAAGTTAGAGCCCGGACGGGTAAATAATATAACAGTTTTTGAAAAATTTATGATTTGTCGTGTGATCGCAAGTGTTTTGCTATAAGTATGCAAAATTTCATGTCTCCAACTTAATTAGGGCTGAGTAAAAATTGCTTAAAATACACAAGTTAGAGACCGGAGGGGTATATAATATATGACTTATCGAAATTTTTATGATTTGTCGTCCAGGATTGTTTTGCCGTCTTCCGATTTGCTCTAACTCTATTAGGTGCCCGGGTAGGGCCCCTTTTAAATATTTTTCGAGAAGTATGAAATACCGGTTCGCAACCCCCTAACATACACATATTTTAAATTTCAAAAGTGCCCCTTTGGGAGTTCAAAGTGGGGGAATGGATACCTTTAGATGCATAATATCATTAAGCTGTCACAGACCTTTCCACCGATATATCACTTGATGGGTATCGCCAAAATTTAGAAAATTGCCCCCTTGGGGGGCAAAGGGGGAGGAAAACCGGAGATGCATAACATGATTAAGCGGTTACAAAACCTTTCCTACGATATATCACCTGACGGGTAACTGCAAAATACAGAGAAGTGCTCCCCTTAGGTGGGCAAAGTGGGGGGATTGGCGCCTCCAGAAGCTATTGAAAGGGAAGTTTTAAAGAAATGATCCAATTAATGAAATAATAACTAGTAAATCTGCAGATCAGGAGCCTCAACGTCATCTTTGCAAGTCATTGTTTTTTAACACTCTTTGCGTAATATTCAACTTCCTACAATCGTTTTTTAAAGTTTTCAAATTACATAAATATTTATAAGCGTACAAGATACTTCGTAAAGTTTCAGAAATTAAAAGTGTTAAACAAGAGGTTATACATTGATGTTCTGAAATTCTGATGAGTTACTTATTCTGGTAGCTTTTTAAATCAAAAATTGCATTTCTTCAGGATGGTTGGGTTGGATTGATTTTTGACGGCCAATTATCTACACGAGGGATATAGGCCCGGGGGAAGTGCCCTCCGTGGGAGTCTTTCTAAGGGAACCTAATCCGTATTAACGCATGGAAGATCCACGGCTCGAAGAAAACCACGAAAACTCCGAACGATTAGGCCGACGGGCGCGATTGGGATCGAACCCAGCACCTCCCGTCTACCAGCTTCGAGAGCAGAACCTCTCGGCCCCTGGTGGGGCTTTCTTCAGGAGGACTCTCCCCCCCTGAACCCCCCGTAGTCTATTTAAATTTACATTCGTAATTTTTTATTGATTGTGCGGATGGTTATATTATATCTTAGATTTTTTACGCTGTGATTTATAAGGATAAGCATAAGTTTTTTTTTTACAAATTAATAAAATTTAAATTTAAAATAAAATATTCATGTTAACCGTACGCAGACAATAAATCTTGAAGTGACGCCAAAAATGTAACCCTAAAATCCGCTACATTCGGCACAACACAACGACGTGCTTAAAAAAAAAAAAAAAAAAAAAAAAAAAAAAATATATATATATATATATATATATATATATATATATATATATATATATATATATATTTATATATATATATATATATATTTTATATATATATATATATATATATATATATATATATATATATATATATATATATTTAGTAATACAGTTTTTAATTCATAATACAATGAAATGCTACCTTAGAATGCTTATTGCTTAATTATAAGCAGATCATTTTCATTTCACAGAAAAAAATGCACGAATGAAGTCAAAGAATTCGGTCCCTGTTCCACATGCTGGTTTTGTTTGGGCCGAATGAGGGCATTTAAATCTGAGCGATAACGCACATCGTATTGCAAACTGTTTTTACGGCATACGCATCTCCATCTATCTCTTTCCTCCATGAATAATAGTTAATTTTATTTTACCCAAGATCTTTTTATTCCAGCATCTTTGTTTTCGATAAATGACGTCTAATTCACCCGCTATGCGTACTTACTCAAAACTTTTCATCTTGTTATTTTAAGAAATACTCGAGAGTTTTCTTTTTATTTCCAATATGCCGCCATATTAATTTTTCTATTCTTAATTTTATTTTTCATTTTCCTGTTACACGACAAAACATTTCATTTGAAAACTGTTTAAAAGAAAATATTTTTCCGTGTTTTGATTTTCTTGGCAACAATTAAATAAATATTGGTAAATGTTATGGAAAAATGTGACGTTATTCTCTATGAAAATAATGAACTTTTGTAATTTTAAGCAAAATATTTGAATAAAATAAATAAAATAAATGAAATATTGCCTATTTTTATTTTTGGGCTAAAATCCATCTATATGCAAAGATACAAATGCATTAATTCATCCGTTTTGACGTTGGCTTTACTCAAACATTATACATGCAATTATACTAATATTATTAGGACCAAATACGTTGCTAGGCAACAGATGAAAGAAAAGGGAAAAAATGAAATATGCATTATGTCAAATTGATAAAACAAAATACTTTATATTATTGGAAAACATGCATAAAATTCCCCCCAATATTATAAACCTAATTAAAAAAATCTCGCAAATATATTGACAAAATTTCAAACTAATTGGAATAATTTAATAATCTTATTTAAAAATTTCAGCATCAAAAATTTACCATTTAAATCCCTTTTTCATATGAGCCATTTCTTTCAACAAATGAAAATCTGAAAATCGTCTGACTTGCCATAGAAAAGCATTATACAGCAAAATAAAATGTTCCATATTTCCCGAACGAATGAACCAAATTTAACCAAAAACTATACAGCTAAGTCCGGGTACCTCATCAACATGCCCAGTGAATTTCAAGCCGATCGGATGCTTTTTGCGGCAGTTATCACGGAACAGACAGACAGACTAACAGACAGACTAACAGAAACCAGAACTTTTCGTGTCTCCACAGTAAGCCTTCACTGACATTTCGGCAATTAAATACATCCAGTAAAACTAGTAAATCTGCAGATCAGGAGCCTCAACGTCATCTCTGCAAGTCATTGTTTTTAAACACACTTTGGTAATTGTGCCTTCAAACTCAATTTCCTGAAAAACCGCAATTTAAAGTTTTCAAATTACCGTAATTTCGGGTGTATAGCCCGCAGATCAAATAGTTCAGTTTGGACCCAGAAATTTTATTCAGTATTGGAAGACCAATATTTACCGTAATCTAAAAAGTTACATTTTATTTTTAAAAAATTTCTGGGTCGAAACACGATTGTTTGGTCGGCGGGCTATACACCGGAAATTACGGTACTTAATTATTTATAAGAATTAAAAAAATACGAAGTTTTCAGACATTAGAAGCGTTAAATTAAAAATGTTGTTATGTAAGGATATTTTTTAAATTTCATGAGCTTCTACTTCTGGTATTTTTTTTTTTAGATAATAAAGTAGATTTCTTCAGGGGGGCTTTGCCCCCTTGACCCCCTCCCCATGGTCTCATTAAATTTAGATACATAACTTTTTATTGATTGCGCTAATGGCTACTGTAAATCTTAGATTTCTTTTTATAGTTCCTAGCCTTATTCTTAAATACCGGTGGACAGAAAATGATTTACATTGCGGCATTTATATTAAAAGTTTAGGTTTTATGAACGAAAATGTAATTTCCTTTTAAAAATAAAATAATTTTCATTCATATTTTCTGAAATGAGGCTGCATTAAGAAGTAATACTCGTCAAGATATTTTTTTTCAGGCAAGCTATTTAATGCTTGATTTTTAAGAAAGAAAATATTTATTTCCCGATACAATAACGTCATTTTCGACAAAGATAATTTTGCGGTGCATAATTTTGACATTTACTATCTATTTGCTTTTCAATTTTTTTTTTTCTCATTGAAATTTTCGATTAAAAATTAAACATTTCTGTTAGCCGTGTGCAGACAATAAACCATGAGATATTGGTAACATTTTTTTAATAATAAGAATTATTATAACACAGGGCCCTTTTATTTCAACCTCAAAGCGTATTCGTTTGATTTTTGATATATGAGGTCAAATTCACCTTCATTTCGTATTTTTGTTTTATTTCCAATAGGAAGACGTATTCATCTCTATTTTTTATTTCATTTTCTCTTGCACATGAAAATCTTTCAAATTAAAATTAACTGTTTAGGATAAATTATTATTCGGGGATCTGATTTTCATGGCAACGGTAAAAAAATGATTTCTAAATTTTATAGTAAAATGTCAATTTATTCCTTAAAAAAATAATGAACTTTTTAATTTAAGAGAAAAATATTTGAACAAAATAAATCGAACATAGCTTTTCTTTATTTCTGGGATAAACTCCATCTATATGTAAAGACGCAAAAGCATTAATTCATCCCCTTTGACATTGATTTGACTCCAAACAATTACACATACTTTCACATTTACGATATGTTTAGGTTGCTAGGTAACAGTTAAAAGAAAATTAAAACAATGAAGTATTTTCAATTAAAAAAAGAAAATTTGTAAAAAAAAATATTTGATATTATTGGAACACGTATATAAAATCCCTCCATAAGTTATATACCGAATTTAAAAACTCTGACACATGTATACACAAAATTTCAAACTAATATGAAAAATGCATGGTTCTTATTAGGGACTCATTATCCATAGTTTACCAAATAAATCCTTCAATCATATGAGCCATTTTCTTTCAACAAATAAAAATGGAAAAATCATCTGAATTGCTATAGAAAAGCATTATTGCGCAAAATAAAATATTCTATATTTTCGGAACGAATGAACCAAACATAACAAGAAACTATACAGCTAAATCCGGGTACTTGACCAACCTACCCACCGAATTTCAAGCTAATCGGATGCTTTTTGCGGCAGTTATCGCGGAACAGACAGACAGACTAAAGGAAACCAAAACTTTTCGTGTCTCCACAGTAAGCCTTCACTGACGTTTCGGCAACTAGTAAATCTGCAGATCAAGAGCCTCAACGTCATCTCTGCAACTCATTGTTTTTATCAAACTTTGCGTAATATTAATCTTTCTACAAAAACAAAATTTAAACTATTTAAATTACACAAACATTTATAAAAGGAAAAAAATATTTCGATGGTTTCAGACATTAAAAGCGTTAAATTAAACACGTTGTTATGTAAGGATATTCTGAAATTCTCACGAGCTACTTATTCTAGTAATTTTTATATAATAAAGCAAATTTCTTCAGGGGGCGCCCCCCTGAACCCCCCGTTGTGCAATTTATTTTGCATTTGTAAATTTCTACTGATTGAGTTAATGATTACCCTATATCTTAGATTTCTTTTTACACTGCGATTTATAAGGATAAGCAATAATTCGGTCAAGCATTTTACGTTATCCTAATATCCATACAGCAGTATTTACTTGCCTGCTAACCACAAATACCTGTATCTAATGGATAAAGAACTTTTGGAAATGTAAACTGAAACATCTAATTTAGAAATCTAATACCTTTATAAATTTTGTTTATAAAAAAATAATTTTGATTACCATTCTGCAATATTTATATCTAAGATCTAATCTAAATATCAAAAAATGTACTCGATAGCATTAACTTACTAAAATTACCCTAAAGTAGGGGTTCTTCTAAACCTAACAGTTAATAATTCATCATCGTTAAATAGATAAACATGATTTGGCGCCTTTAAGTATTTTTTGTGATTTTCTTTTAATAGTATCTACATTTAATTTAAAATCGTGATGTTACAAATACCGTTGAAATTTGACGCAAACCTATGTTCAGGTCAAATTACGAAAGGTTAACTAACATTTCATTTCCCTTAGCCGGACTTTCTGTTTCATTTTTCGTAATAAGGATTATTTTAATAATTTAATTTATTTTACACTCTACAAGCTGTTACACGGACGTTGTTCACGTAGCATTAAAATAGAGATAAATGCATTAAGTAAAACATTTCACTCCCCACCAGACATGCCAAGTCTCAAGCTTTTTGCACATCACTATTATCTTAGAGAAAATGTTCTTTTAAATCGCGCAAATGTTTCAATTAAATAAAGTAACATTTTCTGTATTAAAATACTGGTATCCAGAACGCCGGAGGCTTGGCATCTCTGCTCCTCTTAATAAAAACATATATGATTAACCAACACTTTATCACATTTTATAGGAGACAATACGGAATTTCTTATTTGTATGGCCTTACATATATCTCAGTCATAAAAATGTAAAATTTTGTGCCAATTAATGCACGCAATTGCGAAAATGAAATCGCAAAGAATGAGAAAAGGAAGGCCAAGTAAAATCGTGTAAATCGAGGAATCTTTCTTCATAGTGCTGGGAAAATACTGCTACAAAAACTATTTTAGGTGGTATTTGGTGTGAAATGTTTATATGTATTCATTCCTGTCCTATATATATCCCTTTTTTTTATTTTTTATTTGCTTATTCCATTTTTCTTTTGCACGTGAAAATCTTACAAATTAAAATTAACTCTTTGGGAGAAATTGTTATTCATTTTTTTTTTTTTTTTTTTTTTGGCAACAATAAAGTTTATAAAATTTAACAGAATAATGTCAGTTTATTCTGTATGAAAATAACGAACTTTTTCATTTATAATCAAATAGTTGAATAAATAAATGAAAATATTATTCTATATAGTATATAAATACTATTTTCATTTCTGCGTTTAAATCAATCTATATGCAAATATCTATACAAAGGCATTCATTAATTCATTCCTTTTGCTTTGATTTGACTTCAAAAAACCATACATACTTTCACATTTATGATATTTTTAGATGAGATGCTGTTGCTACGCAACGGTTAAAAGAAAAAATGAAATATAAGTAAATTCATAAAATAAAATGTTTTATATTATTCGAACACATGTATAAAATTCTATCATAAGTTATACACCTAATTTAAAAGCTCTGACAGATGTTTTGACAAAATTGCAAACTAATAAGAATAATTTAATACTCTTATTTAAAAATTTCAGCATCCAAAATTTACCATTTAAATCTATTATTCATATGAGCGATTTCTTTCAACAAATGAAAATTTGAAAATCGTCTGACTTCCCATAGAAAAGCATTATATCACAAAATAAAATGTTCTGTATATTCCGAACGAATGAACCAAATTTAACCCAAAACTATACAGCTAAATCCGGGAGCTCATCAACATGCCCAGGGAATTTCAAGCCGATCGGATGCTTTTTGCGGCAGTTATCGCGGAACAGACAGACAGACTAACAGACAGACAGACTAACGGAAACCAAAACTTTTCGTGTCTCCACAGTAAGCCTTCACTGACGTTTCGGCAATAATTTCAGTTTTACACTAGTAAATCTGCAGATCAGGAGCCTCAACGTCAGCTCTACAATTCATTGTGTTCAGCACCCTTTGAGTAATATTAATCTTTCTGCAAAAAACGAAATTTAAAGTTTTGAAATTACATAAACATTTATAAAACGAAAAAATATTTCGAAGGTTTCTGACATTAGAAGCGTTAAATTAAACCCCTTGTTATGTAATGGTATTCTGAAAATCTCATGAGCTACTTATTGTGGTAATTTTTAGATAATAAAGTAGATTTCTTCAGGGGGGCAGAGCCCCCCTGAACCCCTTCGTAGTGTAATTTAAATTTACATTCGTAATTATCAATTAATTGTGTTAATGTCCTTTAGTAAATTCTACCAATAGACGGAAACGTACATGAATTCTTTTCTACAGCCCTGTATATTACGTGAAGATTTTTACGCGTCGTTTATAAAATTTAAATTTAATGCAGACAAAAACCCTCTTAAAACTGCTCATATCACATTTCCGGGGATTAGTATGCATAGTGTGCACCATATATCCAGTTTCTGCGGAGTCCTGTATATGGTTCTATTTAAATTCTGCAAACATTTGTTAGTATACTAAATGTAATTGGGCTGGGAAATACATAACTCAAATAAAAAAAAAACACTGAAGCAATTCGCGCTCATTTTCATTTATACTTACGAATTCATTTGTGTATCCCTGTACATGGTCTGTACAATATTTAAGCACTACTTATTAAGCACAAATTTACTTAACGTTAAAACGCACACCATAATCGAAAATGCTCTTCAGCAATCATTCCTAATAGACCAGAACTGTATCCGAAATTTTTTATGTGACCCTGTAAATGAACGATAAATACGATACAAATCATATTCAAGCTTCTTGTAGTCAACCACAGTAATGTAATTTAATTTCATAATGTTTGAATTAGTGCAACACAATTAACACACTGACGACAGGCAATTTAATTAAATCTGGGTTTAAAAACAGTAGAAGCTCCTCCCTCTTCTGAAAGTGTCTCGGAAATTGGTTTTTGAGATATGTTTTTCATGTTTATGCAGCAGTAAATATCTTTCAATATACGGATGTAATATATAATGTCTTACAATCTATAAAAAATATGGACACCACAATATAAATGTCTTTTCTGTAAGGTAGAAGTCACTCCCTTAGCCAATGATGTATTCTGAATAAAAACGAGAATTCTCGTTTCCCGTCGCTAATGTGTTAAAATAAGCTGTGAGGAGTTTTTTTTTCCCCCGTAGACCACATTTTAATCGACCACTTTTGTGTGACCCTGAAAAAAACATATGCTTTGCACCCCATATACTACAAAAATGTTTCAAAAATACATATCAATTTTATTATTTTGTAACAGAGTAACATCATTAAAAAACGCCACAAAAGGATTTTCTTCAAAGATTGTAATATTATGAATACTTTTGAGTTCCCTGTACGCATGCTGTAAGTGCTACACATAACATATTTTATAGTAACCAGGTTCTAGTGCACCTTAATAAAGTATATAAATTTCATTACGTTTAAAATTGTGTAACATTATTAAAATACACCGCAGACGATTTTTCCCAAAGACTATAATGTAACGGAATAGTTTTGAGTGCCCCTGTAATTAAGCTATGAATGGTACACTCTTCATTTTTAATACCAAACATACTTTGGCAAACCTCAATAACGTATATCAATTACATGTAATCCCTACTATATTTACGCGAGTTAGAGCACGTAGAGAAACACGGCAGGCGACAGATAGAAAAACTGAAGTCATAAATACTTTTCATCCATGTTGGAAAGTAAAAAGGATTTACATGCCTTTAACTGTACTTTTTTTTCACTTATAGCATGGTTAAACATTAGTTTAAACATCCTAATCCATGCGATAGCAATAACATATTAAAAGCCCCCAAAATATGCATATCTGGAGATCTATAAATCTACTGGAAAATAATTCATTATCGTCCCCACTGTTAATTGCATAAATTGCATCGATTTGGCGCGATAAAATATTTTTTGTGATAGCCTTTTAATAGTACCTGCAACAAAATTAACGTAATTTACTAACTTCATTCATATTTGACGCAATGATAGGCTACGAATAACAGTCGCTAGGCAACGAAGAAAATGAAAAAAAAAGAAATATGTATCATGTAAAACAAGAAAATTAATTTAAAAATTCTTTATATTATTGGAATATATGTATAAATGTCCTCAAAACATTATACACGTAAATAAAAAAATCTGACAGATATATTGATAAAACTTCAATATAATAGGAATAATTTAAAACCCTTATTTGGAATTTTAGTATCCATAATTTGACATTTAAATCCATTAATCAAACGTGCCATTTTCTTTCAACAAATGGAAATTTGAAAATCGTCTGACTTGCCGTAGAAAAGCATTATAAAGAAAAATAAAATCTTCCATATTTTCCGAACGAATGAACCAAATTTAACCAAAAACTATACAGCTACGTCCGGGTATCTCACAAATATGCCCAATTAATTTCAAGCTGATCGGGTGCTTTTTGCGGCAGTTATCGCGGAACAGACAGACAAACAGACAGACAGACAGACAGACAAACGGAAATCAAAACTTTTCGTGTCTCCACAGTAAGCCTTCACTGACGTTTCGGCAATTAATATCTCAGCTTGTAATTAAGATAGGAGTTTGAAATGGGCATGTATGAAATCAGCGAAAAATTTCGCGCCGGGATGTATAAAAAATTAATCTAAGAATTTAATATTTAAAAAGTTTAAATTTCGTATTAAAATATCCTACTATGAAAAATCACGTGACCAGGAGCCATTTATCTGGAGATAAAAACTTCTCTCAGTCATCAGAAATGAAAATAATGAACACCTGTCTTTCAAATCCAAGAATATGGATTTTTTATCGACCGATTTTTAGAGGATTTTTTCTGTTATACACATCGCAGAGATGCAATCTTTATACCTGCTGAAAATAGAATTTTTTCTGCGTCTGTCTGTACAAGTTATAAATTTCTAGGGCCAATACTTTATGAGATGCGCGTGGAAATAAAAATCACTTTTTTGCTTTTAAAGTGCTCTCTGGTAAACCTGCAATTTTGCATCTCGAACCCCAGCTGTCTGGCAACCCGGAGGAGAAATTGGAGGTCTGTTTGTACCTCCGTTCATTTTATGCCTTTTCTTCGTTAATGAGACGTAAAATTGGGAGTTTTTAATTAATAACGTCCGTTAATTACGACTTTTTCAAAATTTTATGATTTGTCGTTTGATCTTTGGTGTCCAGCTGTAAGTATGCACAATTTCAAGTCTCCAACATATATAGTTTCTGAGAATGGGCTCTGTGACGGACAGACAGACAGAGGAGTGAGAGGAATAGGGTTTCGTCAGATGAAAGAAACCCTAAAACTGACGAATAATTCACTGTATAAAGGCGATTTTTTCTGGCAGTATAGGGATGATCAATTTAATTTTTCTAAAACTGTGCAATTACTGGACTGCAGACGGTCCCTTAATTCTTTTTTTTTAGCATGCATTGAAATAAGAGATAAATTTTCGACTGAATGGCTATTTTTGTTTTTCTCTGCGAATTTCAAAATTGGAGTAATGGCCATCGTTATTTTTAAATGGGGTTGAGGGCTGCATATGTAACAAATACTTTTTTCTGAAAAAAAAAAAAAGATTTTCTCGATTTTAATGGGGAATAAGATATTTTTTAGCTGGAAAGATAGCTCTTAATAATCGATCTTTTTACAGAATTTAAAAGGAAATGACATTTTCAGAATGCTACATGTTTCCCCCAAAAAGACTTTAGGACGATTTCGTACCGAGAGGAAATCACATTAATTTATATGTTGTCTGAATTGTAAGACTTATTATATTAAAACCCGAGTGTGTTAATATTATAAATGCTATCTAAATGTAGAAGAAAATATTTCTTTTTCTTAAAACATTCGTATTTTAACCAAGATCATAATCCATTTATGCAGCCAAAAGTTCAGAATGCCTCATTCCATTCCAACTCTGGATTTATCGTCCGAAAGGTTAGAAATAATGAAGCAATTGTAACTACATTTTCAGCATATTAATTTTGCCTTCTAAGAAATATAAGATTACAAAAAACGTTGGCAGCAGTCACTATTCGCTCCGAAATAATATTAAGCTAGACGTTTCATAACTAAACCTATAGTTGACAATATGTACGGTACAAGTGATTTACTTAAATATTGTTGAAAATAACCTTAAAATATCTTCTTTAGAGCTAATGGGATGAACGAAATTCCAAGTTCGTCATGGAATGAGACACCCTGTATTTTTGATTGAATAAGCAGATTGTATTTGTGTTGAAGTGTGTTATTATCCCTAAACCTTTGTACTAATAATTTTTACTCACCTTTTAAATCGCTACGAAGCTAAACTAGCCGTTGGGGGGCACCGTAATACTTCCCATCATGGATATGTATAATATAAAATATGAAAGTAAAATATGTGAAACTATTTATAAAATGCATTGCAATTCCAAAATAAAACTTAAAAGAATATATTTAATACATAGTGATGTTCTATTACTGAATTGCGGTCACTACTTGATTATCCCGTCGACCAATTTCGACAAATTATATAAATCGTCAGACTACTCGCAAAATTGTGCAAATTGGAATAATTTTTATTTTAAATAACGAAAGAACAAATAAATTAGTAAAATATTAATGGAAATACAAATAAAACGTCGAATTAAAAATCGCTTGATGACTCAACAAACACGTTTAACGTGTTTAATGCCAAGTGAATGTGGCATTTACGATAAGCATTATTGACATTTAATCTTATAATTTGGCGATAGTTTTTTGGTCGACGGGATAACCAAGTACTACCGAATTCCGTAAAAGAAACATCCTAATAACTCCAAAAATGATAAACATATTAACTAATAGTTTGCTACGTCGGATAAAGCGTCTCATTCCCAATTAAAGTATATCTTTGAATTGAAGTTTGAATGAAATACAGGGTCATTAAAAATCTATGAGTGTGAAAAATATGATTACAAATATCTCGGCAGCTAATTATCCGAACGACTTTATTCTTTATGCAAAATTTATGGTTTTTTATTGTCTTTTATATTCACTCTTTAAAATAAACAATTTCGAACATTTTTATATACCTTTTATCAGAACGAATATTTCGAGAGTCCGAAAAAAATAGTTCCTGATAATCCAGGTTACTAATATTCAGTATGCTTCTTCCCATTTACTAAGTACACACCAAAATTCAAGTCCCTATCTCTATTTGTTCGGGAGATAGAGCGTTTACAGACACACATACACACAAACAGAAGGACGGCAATTTTTTCTTCTTCTAAAAATCTGTTTTTCGTAATCTCCAATGTCTGAAACATGCAAATCCGTCAACATTTTTTTTTTTTTTTTTTGGATTTTTAAAACGATTACAAAACGTACTCTATACTACGTATGATGGGTAAGTAAAATGAACAATCTGTTTCAATTTTTAAAATGCATTTTCATTAAGGATTAAGTCTTGAGCATTATGCTGAGAAACAACAAAGAAGTGGGAATTTACAGACGTGTTTCCCATGCATATTTTGTTTTTAATTGCCGGTCGCTCAGAAATTCAGAAAGCAATTTCTGGAGGAGAGTCGTAAAATGAGGTGAAAGTGGATGTATCAGTTTGGTCGGTTCTGGCTTTGATTTGAAACTTAAGCTTGGAAGATTTGGCTTGGTTTTTTTTTTTGGTTTTTTTTTTAGATTTTGATAATTGGTATTTGTGTATTTTATAGCGATAAATCCGAAAATGACCTTCATTGTAACCAGCACGTCAGATATTTTCGCAAACCGTAAATTTCAGAATTAAAATTTAAAAAAAAATAGCAAAAATATGATACTATAAAATAGATGGGATAGTTCTGTATTTTACCTTTCGATAATTGACTCTTACGTATTTTGTAGTGCTGGATGGGAAAATGACATTCATTTTTTACTATCACGTCAGGATTTTTCCACAAATCGCAAATTCTAGAAAAGTCGAAATATTTTGCCAAAATCTGATACTATAAAATAGACATAAAATTTTTTTTTCATAATAATCAATTCCTCTTTTGGCTTATACTATACAGTTTCACAGCTAAACCTGTAAAATATTGTGTATTTAAAGTCCATACAGTTTTACTCTATGTGTGGAAGTTTCTTTTAACCGCTCATGTTCTGCCTCGCGCTTTTTTTTTTTTTTTTTTTTTTTTTTTTTTTTTTTTTATTCTCTATGGGGCTCATCTCGGTTTCCTCTTTTGTTTTGGCGGTTTATAAAGCTGAAAATTTGTCGCATATGTATTTTAAACATTTGCCTTCTGAACTTTGAAATTTACGATTTGTAAAAATTCTTGACGTAATGGGAAAACAAAAGTCATTTTCGGATTCAGCACTAAAGAATACACATAAAAATCAATTACAAAAGTAAAAATACGAACATCACATATATTTTATAGTAACTTTTTTTCGCTATTTTGTTTTTTTCTTGTTAACTTTGACATTTACGATTTGTAAAATTTCTTGACGTAATGGGTAAAAATGAATGTCATTTTTGCATTTAGTGCTAAAGAATACATACAAATCAATTATGAAAAGTTAAAAACACGGACACCACATCTATTTTATAGTATCAGTTTTTCGCTATTTTTTGACTTTTTATCTTTAAAATGCGCGCTTTGCGAAAACTCCTGACGTGAGTTTTAAAAATGAAGAAATGCTTTCAGATTCAGCCCTAAAAAAGACAAAAATCAATTATTAAAAGTTAAAAAGCAATATTATCGCAGGCTAGTGTTAACAGAGGCATTTGGTTTGAAATTCTTCTTTAGTTGTCAACATTTCGCATTCTTTAACTAAATATATACCCCGAGTGCATTAGAAAAGTTTTATTATCAAAATTTTGAAAATTATCTGATTATTTGTTTAGAAAGTTTGATCTATGACATGTATTATAATACAATATTTTAATTTTTTGTAGATACATCTCTCTCTGTATTACATTAGAGTAAAACCTGTTAAGACAGAATTGCATTGGATTGGAGAAAATTCCTTTTTTAGACAGGTTAATATGAAAGTTAGCTACATTGAAAATTTTCAACAGTTCAATGAATTTCATATTAATGTATTTCCACTGTAATAATATCTTATCTGCTATGATTTTATTTTTATTTATTTATTTATATATTTTCTTGACAACTGAACCTCTTATTAAAACGGAAACTTTCAAATATTTGAACTAATAAACAATTTTTACATTGAGTATTTTTAGTAAATTCAGAAAAACTTATTTTTCAACCTAGTGATTAAGAATTTCTTTTTCTGTATTTTGGGAATTTGACTTTCTTTCACTGAATTTGCCGCTATTTGAATATCACCTAAAACAACTTTCTGTTAATTTCATATTATGTGTAAATATTTACTGCCATTAATATTCATAGATTGACTGCTTATTCCTATGTGATACCCTGTATTTTTGTCTGGATAAGTGGATTGCATTTGTCTTGTAGAAATGTTTCCCATAAATCTTTTGTATTTAATTACACGTCACTCAAAAATGCAGAATGCAATTTACGGAGGAAAGTCGTAAAATGAGGTTAAAATGGATGCATCAATTAAATTTGCTATATGGCCGGTTTTGGTTGGGATTGGAAACTTAATTTATATTTATTCTTAATTAGGCCGTAAAAAAAGATTAATTAACAATGGAATTACATTTGAAATTCTCATTTAGTTGTCAATAGGGTGTCAACGATTTTAATCAGTTGATTTAAATCAGCCATTAAACCGTAATTTTAATCACACGATTTAAAAAAAAAAAATCATTGATTAAAATCAAAAATTTTCTAAATGTTTAAAATGTCAAAAAAGTATTAAATTCTAAGCTGAACATCATTTGAAAGTTTTTTCAGGTATTTTAACTTATGAATAAACAAGAAAAAAGGGCTTTAAATAATTGTTTCTAAGCTTAATTCATGAGTATTGTAAAAAAATAAAAAAATTTGAGTTTGTAAAAAGCATTGTTTTTATCCAACATAAAACAGCTTCATTTAAAAATGATATTTAAATCTAATATAATTTGCAATGTCAGGCCTTTAGTAATCAATTTATGCATTATTTTTATATAAAATAAACATAGCAAGTGTAATAAATTTCTGAAAGTAAAAGAATAAATAGTCAGTATGTGTTCCTCTTTCTACTTTTGTAATAATAAATTAATAGCAATCCCAAGTCAAAGAAGAATGAAGGAGTGACATCTGCTCAACAGCTAAATTGTAAATGAATGCATAAGAGAAAAGAACTACCGTATATACTCGCGTATAAGTCGACCCCCTAACTTTCGAATGCAAATTCTGGAAAAAATAAAAAACCCGCGTATAAGTCGACCCCCTAACTTTTTGCTTCAATTTTGCACAAAATCAAACCGAAGATTTCACTTGCCAATGCAAAAAGGTAGTAAGTTAACAAAAACAAATCATTGAAATATTATGTATATTAATATATTTTAATATATTTAAATATATTAATATATTTTAAATGATAAATTATTATTATTTGTATATTTATATATTATTTTTCTATTCATACACATAAAATGCCATATTTTTGAAGTATTCGAAGTTTTTGTTTTTGCTTTTTTTAACTGACTCGCGTATAAGTCGACCCCCCAAATTTGCTTACCGAAAATTGTCAGAAATTCCTCGACTTATACGCGAGTATATACGGTAATTGGTATAAAAATGCTAAGCACAGCAAGAGGTAATAATGCTGTTATATAAATATTTCGAAGATGTCAGATATAACTGGCTATCCTTAGATTTATTCTGTATGTGCGTATGAATGGGTTCAACTCATTTTTATAATTTTTTTGGTTAGCATACACATACATGTGTGTAAGTTTAGATTTTGGTGATGAACAGTAATTTTTTAAGTACAAATGCAAAACGAGCTGTAAATACCTTTTGAAATTGACAAAATGCACCTTGCCTTAAAAAAAAAAAAAAAAAAAAAAAAAAAAAAAAAAAAAAAAAAGGTAAAGTCATCTGCAGTTGTAGCCAAAGATTTCTTGTAGAAACTTCCTCATTCAACAGTATTTCTAAATTCATCTGCCCAAGATCTTGCAAAAATAATAGAACTTTAGAAAAAACAGGATATTATTAAAACATGTTATTTAATTGTATTTTTCAATTTGAGATTCATAAAATTATTAAAAATTAAAAACATTCCATTTATCATACTAAAAATTCTTCTTTTTTTTCCTTATATCATTACTAATATATTTCCTCATGAACTAGTGCCCTGCTCTTTTGGAACTAGCATCCTGCCTCCTTTTTTTCATCTAAAATGAATACTACATTATTAATTATCATTTTAATAATTAAAACTTAGAAATGTATAATATGTTCCTAATTAGAGAGTTAATTGTTTAATAATTACTAATTTGAAGTAACGTTAACTATTTAATATTAAATGCAGTTATTAATAATTTTAATAAATGTTAAATATCACTAGTACTTAATAAAGTTTTTCATAATTATTACAATATTAATGTATATAATATTGCTGTATGATACTAACTAATGAAACAACTAATTTGCAGTTTTTATAATTTCAGTAATTACTAACTAATAATTATAATTTTGTTAATTAAAGTGTAAAAACATAGATTATGTTAGCAATTAGTGTTTTAATTGTTTTGGAAACCTAAAACTCTTGGTAGCTATTCAGTATTTGAACGCTGGAAAAAAAAATCATAAAAATCCGATTTAAATAAAAAAAAATTGATTTAAATAAAAAAAAATCCGATTTTTTTTTAATTATTTTTTTTTAATTTTGATTTTTTTACATCCTAGTTGGCAACATTTATCATTTTTTAACTGCTATAGTTAAAATGTTGTACTCAAAGAACTTTGAAAATTATAGGATAATTTAATTAGAAATATTGATGTCTGACTGGAATAATAATACAATGTTTTAATTTAAGGCAGATATATTTCTCTTTGTACTAAAATATTAATTTTAATGCTTACATAATTACTGAAATTAAAGTTTCTTACTTAGTTTTTTCAGAAGCATTTTTTAATTGTTATGTTTAAAATATGTTTTTAGAACTGTCAAAATTATTCACTTCCAAATAATGTAATATAACCTGTATAATAATACAATATTTAAAGTTATGAGCTATAACGTATATGGGGCATTCTCACAATCTTTTGACTTTCAGGAATAAAAATCTGGTGAAATTAAACTTGCTAAAACAACATTTTAATCTGATAGACGAATGATAGACGAATAAAGAAGGGACAGTAAATTAAAAAAAGGGGGATGGTATAGGAAAAAACAGACGGTAAGGGGGAAAAAAGGATGGTAAGGATGGAACGGTAATGAAAATTACTACCTATTTTTAGGCAAATCATGTTAAGACTAAGTGATAGCCACAGTCTTCATTGTTTTTAGAAACAGTTATTTACATTGGATTAAATTAAAAAAAAATTTAATTTACTTCGAAAAGTGCAGGAATAAACCTTGGGGATGGCAGGACTACCAATAAAGCCACGAGGCTTGAAATTGATATTTAAATGCTGATTTAAATTCTGCAGTAAATTTCCTGTCAAAGAATTTTAGACATTGTTTCTCTAGCATACTTCTTCATGAGAAAAAACTTGAAAAAAATTTTGTGGCTGCCCTTGAAGTGATTTTCTGTACAATTTTAGAAGAGGAGCAGTAAGGAATCTAAAACCCAGGGACAGAGTTAAAAATAAAAAAGAAAAGTGCCCAGCTAAACTGATGGCATTGAGCTCACAGGCTATTCACACTATTTGTATATTATACTCTTATTTTAAAGAATAATGCCGCTCAAAAAAATAAGGAAGGGGAATTAGCCCCCGTTTCCCCTTTTATACTTAACCAGTGAACCTCCAAATCTAATCAGGGAAGCTCCTTAAAATAATAAACCGGTATACCAAATTTGGAGCAAATCGAATAATTCTGCAAAAAAAACCCATTTATCTAAATGAAGAGGGTGGACTAGTCCCCCCCCCCTTTATCCTTAACCAATGAACCCCCAAAACTAATCAGGGAAGTTCCTTAACATAATAAACCGGTATACCAAATTCGGAGTAAATCGAATAATTCTGCATGAAAAACCCATTTATCTGAATTAAGAGGGGTGGACTAACCCCCCCTTTTCCCCACTTATCCTTAGCCAATGAACTCCCAAAACTAATCAGGGAAGTTTGTTAGCATAATAAACCGGTATGCCAAATTCGGAGCAAATCGAATCATTCTGCATAAAAAAACCCATTTATCTGAATAAGGGGGTGGACTAACCCCCCTTTTCCCCCTTTATCCTTAACCAATGAACTCCCAAAACTAATCAGGGAAGCGCCTTATCAAAATGAACCTAGAAAAAAATTTTGAAGCAAATCGGATGTTTCTATCAAGAGTTATCGCGTTACATACGTACATACGTACGTACACACAGAACCGGCGGGCACATAAGCTCTCAGGCTTTGATAGCCTGTGAGCTAAAAATAATAATAACCGTAAAAATGTGTGCAGGTATATTTTTTGCTACAAATTTATATAAAACAATAGTCCCCGTGTCGGAAAAGTATTACATCGAATTACTTTTATTCAAACAATTTTATACAGACAGCTCCAAACTCAGGCTCAAGAACACGGGACGGTATATGAGTTTCCTGGATATTTGGACACCCAACATCGTCCAAAACTTGTTTATCTCGTTAATACTGTTATGCAGTCATGCAATAGGATGTTCCCCAGTATACGTAAAGAAAAAAAACCCCACAAGAATATGTACTAAAATAAAAATTATTATTTAGGGACTTAAAAGTCAAAAGATTGGGAGAATGCCCCATATATGGACTATAACGTATAATAGTCATAGAACATTCCCTTTAGAAACAAGGAATTAAGCTAACATTTACGTCTTATAAGTCAGATATAAAATTCCTTAATCTGTCCAGACTTTTCCCACAGGATCCTATTTTTATGAAATTGTGAACAGCTTTTAATATTTATGAAAAATCTAGTCATAATTTTGTGAATTCGAAATGATCGTTATATTCAAGTTCCTGCTTATATTTTTAACACGGTCCTTTACATATGTAAAAGTAAGGTAATAGGATCTTAGGCAACTTCAGCTATTTTGTGATATATCACATTTTACTTTTAAATGATTCAATTTGTGAAATTTTCTGTTTGGAGTTTTGTGAATGATCTCCTTTTAAGACAAAAATTTTTGTGAAGAGCCCAGTTTTAAGTTGAAAAGTATTCTGAAAGGTACTCTTTTGAGAGGGGAAAATTTGTGAAGGATCCTTTAATGGACGTAATTTCTTCCTAACATATATCTGAAATTGAAAGATTAAAAAAATAATAATAAACATAATAATTGATATAACTAAATTAATAAACAGTAGAAGAAGATGTGCTAAGTTATACAAACTAATGAATGATTCCAAAACCTCTGTAAGGATATATTGTTTGCATTTGTCTTGATGTTTAATATAACCCCTATAGCTTAGTATTGACAATTTACAGGCACCTTGTATATTCTTGTAAAAGCAAAAAAATGGTTAATGTATTTCAATTTTTTAAAATTTATTTTCTTTGTAGTATTGAGTGTTTTTATAGGAAACAAGTAGGAAATTACAGAAGTGTTTCCCATAAATCTTTTGTATTTAATTGCTTGTCACTCAGAAATGTAGAATCTAATTTCTGGGGAAGAGTCGTAAAATGAGATGAAAATAAATGCATCAATTAATTTTACCTATATGGCCCGTTCTGACTGTGATTGGAACTTAATTTATATTTATTTTTAATGAGGCAGTAAAAAAAGATTATTTAACAATGGAATTACATTTGAAATTCTCATTTAGTTCTCAACATTTAGCATTCTTTAACTGTTATAGTTAAAATGTTGTACTCGCAAAGAACTTTGAAAAATGTAGGATAATTTATTTAGTGATATTGTTCTCTGACTGGAATAATAACACGATATTTTATTTTAAGCCAGGTGTATTTCTCTTTGTAATAAAATATTTATTTTTTATTTTTTACATAACAACTGAAATCAAAGTTTTTTACTTAGTTTTTGCCATAGCATTTCTTAACTGCTATATTTAAAGTGTTATAGTTACAGAACTGTCAAAATTATAGAATTACCGTAACTTACGGTGTACAGTCCTCGGATCCAACAATCATGTTTTGATACAGAAGCTTTATTTAATGATTGAAGTCAAATATTTACTGCGATTTAATAAGATACATATTATTAAATAAAATTTATGGGTCTAAACATGACTGTTTGATCAGCGGATTATACGCCGGAAATTAATGTATTTAATTCCAAATAATATGAAATCTAACCTGTATGTTTTAATATTTAAATTTATGAACTATGTAGAATATTCACTTTAGAAATAAGAAATTGACATAATATTTACATTATATTATAAGTCAGATGTAAAACTGAAAGATTAAAATAATAATAATAAACATAAGAATTGAGATTTCTAATTTAATAAATAATGGAAGAAGATGTGCTAAGTTGAATGATTCCAAATTCTTTGCAGGGATATATTGTTTGCATTTGTCTTGATGTTTATTAAAACCCCTATATCTGTAGTGACTATTTGTAGTCACCTTGTATATCGTGCAGAAGCAAAAAATGCAAATTCAACTTCAATTTTTTTTAATTTATTTTCTTCATAGTATTGGGCGTTTTTCTAGGAAAAAACCAAGAACTAGGAAATTATAGAAGTGCTTCCCATAAATCTTTTGTATTTAATTGCTCGTCACTCAGAAATGCAGAATGCAATTTCTGGAGGAGATTCGTAAAATGAGATGAAAATAAATGCATCAATTAGTTTTACCTATATGGCCGGTTCTGGCTGTGATTGGAAACTTAATTTATATTTATTCTTAATGAGACTGTAAGAAGAGATTAATTACCAGCGTAATTTTATATGAAATTCTCATTTAGTTGTCACCATTTAGCATTCTTTGTTATATTTTAAATGTCGTACTCAAAGAACTTTGAAATTGTAGAATTATTTCATTACTGATACTCATGTCTAACTTGTTTAATAATACAATATTCTAGTTTAGTGTAATTATGTATCTCTCTAGTATACTCTAAGAACTATTAAAATTCTAGAATTAATCAATTATGTTACAAATGTTGTACTCAAAGAACTTTGTAAATTGTACAATTATTTACTTCGAAATATTGATTTCTGACCTACAAAATAATATAATATTATTTTATTAATATATTATTATTATATTTAATATATTATTAGTTTAATAATAATAATATGATATTTTATTAATATACAGTAAAACCTAATTTGAAAATTTTAACATATGTCAATTATTGCTTCGTAAATGTCAGTTATTGGATATCTGCATTACTAATAATTTAAAACGTAAAAAAAAAGGACAAATGCATCTGCAGTATGATATAAAATATAAATAATAAATTCAAGGAACTAAATACTAATTACCCGGGAATGCTCGCACATATCCAGGATATGGACGATTAACACTTTGCCACCAATAAATTCAAACAAAAATCGTCATTTTATTTAATCGTTGACATAGCTCACAAAAATAATTTGACGATTACTTTTCGAAAATTAGTGGTGAGAAATGTAATAACCGTGCACAGCCTGGGTATGACATACCCTGCGCGAGCAATCTCGTGTTAAATTAAATAATAGCTTAAAGTGAAAAAGCAAACTGAATAAGATCTTATACTAGCAATCATTAAAGTCCATCTTAGAAATAAATTTTCTTTTGATTTTAATGTATATTTTCAGATTATGTTTTTAGCAATTTTTGTTTTTTAAAGTAAAATAATGACATCTAATAGAAATCCTCTACTGAATTTTTGAAGCAGCCGAATTTTCAGTATTCTATTGAAATTATGGATAATACCATATATACTGTGAAGTACAGGGTGGTTATAATTAAAGTTACCCTGTTTGGATCTACGTTGAGTCCGTTCTGGTAAACAGATATCAATTAAACTTGAAAGATACGTTATATGGACAATGGGGAAAAGAAATCTAAGATAAAAAATAGTAGTTCAAATTTCGACCACCAGGTGAGAAGGGACAATAAAGTCCAAAAAACTCAAACTGGTAACACAAAACTATTTATTCACCGCATACGTTCAATATGCATTTCATTTGCATCAAGCGCATGTTCAAAGCGTGTTATTGTGTGTTCAACAGTAGCTGGAATGGTTTCTCGATCAATTGCAGCAACATGACGAGTTATGCTTGTTTTCAAATCAGGCAGAGTCCTTATAGGCTTCCTCTATAAACACAATCTTTCAGGAATCCCCACAACCAGAAGTCACAGAGATTTAAGTCCGGAGAACGAGTAAGCCAGGTTGTAAGGTGGTGCACCATCTTGCATGACAAACTACTTCTGATAAAACAACTTCACCAGTAACGCTCATTATTTTTTCTCTAATAGCAGGGGCTACTGACTTTTTAAACTGCTCCAAATTTGCATACCGTCGTTTCTCGAAGATGAAAACCGCCATCTATCGATCGAAATTTGAACTACTATTTTTTATTACAGATTTCTTTTCCCCATGATCCATGTAACTTGTTTCCCCAGTTTCACCGATATCTGGCAACCAGAACGGACTCTATGTAGGTCTAAAAAGGGGAACTTTAATTATAACCACCTTGTAGGAGGAATGGGTGTATTACATGCAAGTAAGCAATTTGGAGTTGCTCGAAATACTCTAACAACCAAAGCAGGCCTCCCAGTGGTAAGCCACTCTTGTAAAAGGGAGAAAAGAGAGTAAATCGTAAAAAAAGATATCAAAAAATCCCTGCCCGCCCGGCCTACAGGCAGAGGTAGATTTCGAAGTTAAGTATACTAATTTCACCAACAAAAACTAAATCATGATTAGATATAAATCCACTTTAACAGTTTTATCTGTCTGCTTTTGACGAGTTTTTATTTCCTTTTTATAAAATAGCTGGTTTTATGAGAATCATGTTAAGGCGATATTAAAAAATACTCAACATACTCAATTTTCCATACTCAACAACTCGAAATTTTCTGGCACATTTTCAGATTAATTTTTAATAAAAAAAAATATGAAACATGCTGACGTGATTTTTTAAAAGATTTATAAGCGACCTGTGTTTTTATTTTTCTTTCAATTAATTAAAACTTGATTAATAAACAATTATTTTCTCAGTAGGGCAATATTTTTCGTTTCTAACACAATCGCTTCGGGAAATTCTGTTCAAAATGCCCACTTTGACACCATTTTTTGAAATATATTCTGCCTCTATCAAAAAATCGTTCATTACTGTACATTATATAGTTTCTGAAGAAGAGAATCTAGCAATTGGATGCGTTTGAGAGCAAAAATGAATTTAAAAATGAGTAAGAAAATAGACAGTTTGGATTTGAATGCACCCTTAATAAGATGATTTTTTTCGTCAACCGCTATGCATTTTTAATTTGTTTTTGCTTTAAGAATTGGCCCTATCAAAAACTTGTCTATATAAATGTTGAAGACAATATTAAGAAGATATATGATAAATTCATGGAGATTTTATATCTTGTGAATTGACGGAGTTATGAAAATTTTTCTTCTTCAACCCCCCTTTTTTGTTTTCGTTTTTTTTTTTTTCTTGCAGTAGGAATTGGTCCTATCAAAAACTTGTGAATATAAAAGTTGTAGATATTATTAAGGAGATAATAAAATATAATAAAATTAATTGGATTTGATATATTGAGAACTGACGAAGTTAGGAATTTTTTTCTCAACAAAAACCCTATTTTTTGCGCTTCTTGAGTCCATTTTTAATTTTATCAAAAATCTGTGATACATAAATTTTTGGTCCTATTTTTAGAAGTAATAAAAACTTTAAACTGATTTGATATGTACAAAAATTAAGAAGTTATGAGCGTTTTTTCGGTTTTCACAAAACCCCTCCCTATTTCCATCCCCTTTGTCCGCTTTTGCCCATTAACGAACCTGACCGAGATTTTATGTCCCTTGATTTTATGTATCAGTTTGGAAGATATTTGTGCAGAATTGCGGAAGTTATCGTGTCCAGAAGAAAGTGATAGCACAATTGCTTCCGGAAATTCCGTTCAAAATGCCCACTTTGACATAATTTTTTGAAATATATTCTGCCTCTATCAAAAAATCGATCATTGCGGTACATTATATAGTTTCTGAATAAGCGAATATACCAATTAAATGCGTTTGAGAGCAAAAATGAATTTAAAAATGAGTCAGAAAATAAGCAGTTTGGATTTGAGTGCATCCTTAATGCAATGATTTTTCCAACACAATCCGCTTCGGGAAATTCGGTTCAAAATGCCCACTTTA
Source organism: Maratus speciosus (assembly GCA_963932465.1). Taxonomy (NCBI): domain Eukaryota; kingdom Metazoa; phylum Arthropoda; class Arachnida; order Araneae; family Salticidae; genus Maratus; species Maratus speciosus. The sequence goes on from OZ010786.1 coordinate 389,114,136, forward strand.
ACAGCATTTTTTAAAGTATATTCTGCCTCTATCAAAAAATAGACCATTACGGTACATTATATAGTTTCTGAGTAAGAAAACGTACCAATTGGAAGCCTTTGAGAGCAAAAATGAATTGTAAAATGAGTCAGAAAATACGCAGTTCGGATTTGAATACACCCTTACTTAGATGATTTTTTTTCTTCAACCGCTATGTATTTTTAATTTGTTTTTGCTGTAAGAATTGGTCCTATCCAAAACTTGTCTATATTGATGTTGTAGACAATATTAAGAAGATATATGATAAATTCATGGGGATTTTATATCTTTTGAATTGACGGAGTTATGGATTTTTTACTTCTTCAAACCCCCTTTTGTTTTCGTTTTTAATTTTTTTTGCGGTACAAATTTGTCCTATCAAAAACTTGTGAATATGAAAGTTGTAGATAACATTAAGGAGATTTCTAATAAAATTAATTGGAATTGATATCTTGAGAATTGACGAAGTTATGAATTTTTTTCTCCCAAAAACCCTATTTTTTGCGCCCCTTGAGCCCATTTTTAACTTTATCAAAAATCTGTAATACATAAAATTTTGGCCCTATTTTTAGAAGTAATAAAATCTTTAAACTGATTTGATATGTACAAAAATTAAGAAGTTATGGGGGGTTTTCGGTTTTCACAAAACCCCTCCCTATTTCCATCCCCTTGGTCCGATTTTGCCCATTAACGAACCTGACCGAGATTTTATGCCCTTTGATTTTATGTATCAGTTTGGAAGAGATTGGTGCAGAATTACGAAAGTTATCGTGTCCAGAAGAAAGTGATATATATATATATATATATATATAGATAGATAGATAGATACATAGATAGATAGATAGATAGATAGATAGATAGATAGATAGATATAAAGTTTTTTACTGAGGGCGGTTTTGGGTTCTAGGAGTCATGATCGGTGTAGATCTGCAAAAATTTTTCAGAAATTCCAACGTAGGAACGATCCCAATAGGTAGTATTTCATACGAAATCTACCTAAAAAAGACTAACTTGTAGAAAATTTAGAATTATGAATAAAATACAATTATCATTTATACTAATTTTATAAAGAAGTAAAGTTTGTTTTCTATACAAATACAGTAAAACTCGGATATAACGGTCACCGCTTAAAACGCTTTCCCGCCTTTTACGCTCATTTGTCCCGATCCCTTGAACCATACCCATACGAACAATGTAAAAATTCATTGTTTTTAACGCTCCCCGCTTTTAACGCTTTCCCGCTTTTAACGCGCTTTTAATTGGTTCTTTGAACAAAAAAATCCCGGATATTACGCTTTGGTACTTTGGTTTGCATCAGAAATTTTCATTTTCTCGCCCGTACACACACACAGAGAGAGAAAGAGGGGATACGTGGAATTGGCTGCCAATCAACGCCCAAAGACTATGTAAAAAAAAAAAAAAAATCAGCCAGCTCATCGTTTTTTTCTCATTGGATCAGAGAATAAAAGAATTTATGCCGTCCATCTCAGTAGCGCCAGTCTGTCTCTTACTTCACACAAACTGTTCCCGCTTTTTTCATTTACACATAAGTAAGCAGCATCGCTGGCGACTCCAATTAGGTGTAACATGGAAGCTAAGAGTATGAAAAGAAAGACGCTGACAATTAAAAAAAAATTAGAAATTCTTAAATATTATGATAAAAAATCCCCTATTGTGAGCCAAAAAGATTTTGCGTTATCTATGAATATCGCACCGTCGTCTCTTCGGACTCTTCTTCAAAACAGAAAAGATATTGAAAAAAATGCTGCTATTGGTGGCTCAAAGAAAAAGAGAGTGAAAACAGGAAAATATGAAGAATTAGAAAAAGTTATGTACGAGTGGTTTCTTGAATCAAGACACTGTAACATACCTGTCAGCGGATCCATAGTTAAAGAAAAAGCTGCAGAAGTATCTCAAAAGCTAAGAATTGAAGATTTTACTCCATCTAATGGGTGGTTAGACCGATTTCGAACCCGTCACGGCATTGTGTACAAGAAGATTTGCGGAGAATCCGCTGCCGTGAACACAGAAAATGTAGAATTTTGGAAAAAGAACAATCTTCCAAGGCTTATCAAAAACTATGCCAATTGTGATATTTATAACGCCGATGAATTTTTTTTTTTTTTTTAAAGCGATGCCTGATAAATCCTTAAAGTTAAAAGATGAGCAGTGCCATGGAGGGAAGCTCAGTAAAGAACGTGTTACTGTGCTTATTTGTTCCAACGCCGATGGGAGCGACAAACGCAAGCCTCTAGTGATTGAAAAATCGGCCGAACCTCGCTGTTTCAAGAACATCAAACGACTGCCCTGTGACTATGCACATCAACGTAAGGCTTGGATGACGGGTCCCCAGTTTATTAAATATGTGTCTGATTTTGATGTCGAGATGCGGACGCAAAATAGGTATGTCATACTATTCGTAGACAATTGCGCAGCGCATCCCCAAGCAATACCAGATATTACAAACGTCTCTCTTGAATTTTTACCTGCAAACACTACAAGCGTACTTCAACCGATGGATCAAGGGATCATAAAGGTTTTAAAACAACATTATCGCAAACGTATAGTTAAACGATTTCTACATGAAATGGAAAATAAAAGTAGTCGATCTTCTGTAACTCTCCTCGACGCCATGAACTACCTTAGCGCTGCTTGGGATGCAATCGAACCTAAAATAATTCAAAATTGCTTTAAAAAGGCAGGCTTTATAACAGACGCCAACTATAATATGGATGCAGCTGAAGAGGGGTCGGATCCTATAGACGACGAGGACTGGCAAGCTGTTTGCGAGCATCTTGCAGAAAACGCACACAGTCTTCAGAACTATCTTAACATTGATAAAGACGTTATCACAAGCAACGTTAGGAGCATTGACGACATTATAGAGGACACTGTACAGGATGCCGCAGAAGAAGAGGACCCTGATGAAGTTGCTGACGGCGATGTTCAAGAGCGCATCCCAACGATAGCTAAAGTAATGGAAGCTTTTAGCACTATCCGCCTATACACTGCTTCAGTAGATACCGCCGCTTCACATGAAGATATATTAAGACATGTAAACAAAGCAGAAAACGCTCTTTTGTGTGGTCGTTCGTCCACCCGTCAGACGAAACTCGATGAGTTTTTCTCTAAAACACAATAAACAGTAAGTGAAAGTTTATAGTCCTCATAGTGGTGCACAAGAATACAAATGTTACATTTTTTTAAACAAAATATTATTATTAGTTTCTTTCATAATTTTATTTTATGTTTAATATAAGGATAAAGATTCCTATTAGAAATGTTAAATATATTTTGTCGCTTTTAATGTTAACAATTCTTTTACTTATTCTGATTTGAAATAATAATACACTTTGTAAACACTATGTAAATTTGTGATATTTAAAATAAAGGAACGCTTTTGTACCTATGCTGTGGAGTTTCTATTTTAAATAATACACGAAAATGATTCCCCGCGTTATTTAAAGCAGATAATCTAATAGTCTCAATTTTAAAATGTCGAAAACTTTCTCCTGCATTTAACGCTTTCCCGCTTTTAACGCGGTCCCCCGGAAGAGCGTTATATCCGGGTTTTACTGTATTATAAAGATTTAAAGTTTATATTCAAGGCTGGAGTAGCACAGTTGAAGTTTTTTCCAACAGAGCGAAAAATGTCCAGACCAGGAATTGAACCTGGATACTTGGCGTGCCGTGCCAATGCCTTACCTGTTAGGCTATCCGGACGATACCTGGCTGACATAATTCTCTCTCATTTGTTGGACTTTGCTGCGAACTCCAGCGCTAGTTTCATTCATCCGAGCTATAACTATAGCATTTACCTGATGAAAGTGCTTTAACACGGAAACTCCTGTATATCACGCAATTAGATCATAATGAAGGAAACGAATATTTTTTTCCAACTGGATTAAATCATATTCAAGGCTGGAGTAGCACAGTTCAAGTTTTTTCCAACAGAGTGAAAAATGTTCAGACCAGGAATCGAACTTGGATACTTGGCGACGTGAAGTTTGTTTGTTTGTAGGAGGTAATCTTTGAAACTTCCAAACCCATTTTAAAGTATAAATTCCTTGAATTAAAAACAAGTTGGAAATTTCTCGTCAAACGTGGCAAATGAGTTTGCGTTCGTACTATAACTAGTTTTATAAATATTTTTTACACCCCATCTTGTACTGAATGTATATTTTTTTTGCACTTCATATGTGCATAGTCTGTAACATCATTAAATGCACTTGAAATAATTTAATCCCATTCCCAGTAATGTAACGGAAAACTTTTGACTGTCCCTGTAATTAAACTATACATCCGATTTTCATAAAATTTGAAATGGCCCGTCAAAATTTATTTTGCAACAATGATATATTTAAAATTTCAGACCATTCGGAAGGCTGTAACATCATTAAAATGCACATGCAATAATTTTTCCCATTGGCCGTAATGTAAAGAAAAACTTTTGACTGTCCCCGTAATTAAATTATGCATCTGATTTTCATAAAATTTGAAATGACTCGACAAAATTTTGCAACAATCATATATTTAATATTTCAGACAATTCGGTTGGGTAGTTTTTGCTCTGTTATATGCGGACGGACAGACGGACTGAACGACGACTATAGGTGCTACGTATTTATATAATTACGAACGCACCTAAAAATGAACCTGCGGCTGTACGATTCATGAAGGATCAGGGAACAGTGCCTAATTCTGTTTACTTGACCCTGGACCCCGAGGTGCTATGCAGCATGTGTCCCGGCCGGGTGGTCAACCATACGTGAGGCCCTCGGTGTTTAGTTCTCAAGAGAGCTTGTTACTCATTTTATCGATCCCGAAGGGATGAAAGGCTGGGTGAACCTTGCCCAGCCGGGAGCCGAACTCTCGACCTGTAGTGTGGCAGACAAGCGTGCTGACCACTACGCTACTGGACTTCGAATTATAAAATAACATTTTGATAAAATCTTTGCAAATAAAATGTCAGACACTGGTTCATTTACTGGTTTTTCAAAATACGATTGGTATCAGTTACTGTAGTTACTGATCACATTTATAAAAAAATAATTTTTTATAATAAAATGTATAATTTTTGAAAATTTTGTCAACGATAAGTTTTTAATGTATCTCTACATTTCAAAAACAAAAATAAATGGAAAATGGATTTAAATTTTTTTTAACAGTGATTTGAACAAGAAATAATCCTTAATAATTAAGGACTTAAAGTTGTAATATCTAATGCATAACAAAATAGGTGTTGCTACCCAACGTACAATTTATTCACAAATTAAAAGATGTAAAATAAACATATTAATAAAATATATCTCTTACGTTTCGGTTTAATCATTAAAACGTTCACCAGGAGCAAAATTTTCGAAAATATAAATCGACAAAAACACTTTATATGCTACATATTAAAAATCTAATTTAAATTTGGATAGCAACACCTATTTTGTTATGTAATAATCCTTAAGTTGTCAGTTACTGGGAGTTTCACCCTATAATGCTTTATCTTTCCTACTGTAAATAGGTTCTGTCCCGCATTACGATTTTTTATATGATTAATATTAAGTTTATTTCCTATTATGTAAAATGTTTCGAAATTTTATAAAGTACAATGAAATTGTTACCCAGTATTTATTTATTTATTTTTAAATTTGTGAATAGTAAATGAGAATAAAAATTTGTATACGTTCATTACCTGAAAACAAACATTTATACTAATAGTAAATTTATATTCGTTTACAATGTTAATCTGTCAGATTTTTTTATTGACGGAGATAATTTGCAATAACTGTAAAAAGGTGAAAGAAAATTTTTCATTATTACAAAGTTTAATTTGTAAAATCTTGAAGTAAATGTGTTCAGTTGCACGTTTTATTATTTTAACTGAATTATACATACTTTTTCAAATCTTATAAAATAAAATGCAATTGTTTAACAGTAAAAATTCTTAACTTTTGAAAAGATAAATAGAAAACAAAATCTAACTATTCCATTTCTAAAAACGAATATAAATATTTAAAAAAATCTAAATTCACTTATAATTTCATACTGTCAGTTTTCTTATAGACAATGATAACTTAAAAAAGAAAATAAAAAAATCCATTATTAGAAAATGCAATTTCCTTTAGCTAAATGGAGTATAAATTACATTGTTTACTTCTATTTAAAAATTTTAATTATCTATTGTGCGTTAAACAATTTGCTGACATGGGCGTCGTTAATTTCATTAATTTTAGTAATTAGTTTTACCTTTAGGAGTTATTTTTTAAAGATTTCATCAGTGTAATTTAAAACGTTCTTACAAAGCAGTTTGTTATTAAAAATTAATTAAAAAGTTGTTTTTGCTGTCCGCGCGAGGCTTTTTAATTGCGATTTTTTAACACTTAATTGGATGTACTTTTGTGCAAGGGAAAATTTTCTAAAACATGTTGTTGAACATTTATTAAGGGAATCAGATTACGATTTAAAGCAAAAGCACAAGGATGTCTTAATTGTTATAAAAGCGCCTAAATAAATTTGTTAAGGTCTGTTTTTGATTATTCTGAATTAGTAAATATCAGGTTTTTAATTAAATAAGTTATTTTGATTAAAAACTTCTGCATTGATTAGTTTTCACAGGAAAAAATTATGCAATGAATGATGTAATAGAATAAAATGCAAATATAATAATATATATCAACAACAATAATTGTTATTTAATTTGCGTTTTTCTTTATTTTTTTTTATATTATAATTTGGCAGCTGTATTGTATAGTATCAGGCTTCTCCCGCTACGCTGGTGGGTTTCTCCAAACGAATATCCGAGAATTTGAATTCGTAGGAATTTGACCTTTTAAAGCAGTATAAAATTTTACCTGGGGTGTCCTTCCGCATTGCTGAAAACAATACGAACGCCATTCAGTTATTATAATTTCTATTGTGTCAGACAAAATTTGAGCTGTTAAGGATCAATTCTTTTAGTTGATTGTTTATAGTAGGTTTGGTAAAGATCAATATCCAATATATAGTAAAACCAACCCCTCATAGAAATCCATATAGAAGAACTCTTTAAAAAGGCTAATATTTCATTATCGGGTTTTCCTGATTATAGAACTTTCCCTTATAACTCTAACTAAGTTACATAGAACATGCGATATATTAAAAACGTCCTTAAGAAATATCTAACTAAAAGTGCAAGTCCCGTCAAAATCCATTTAGTGCAATTTAAGTTATAAGCAGCCGGAACGAAATTCCCATTTGCATTATCTATATATCTATACATCTATCTATATATATATATATAGGAAAAATAAAGGTGGGTCAAAAGTCCTTGACATATTTTGAAAATCAATAATAAATCAAGTATTTAGCATGCAATAGTGCAGTTTAGACACCGATACTTCTCATGATCGAAAGTTTTGTTCAATTAAATTATTAGTTCGGAAAATCGGCCTTAGATGGCACCATTTTCAGAGGTAGAAAAAGTATTACAAACTCAAGCAGTTACCGATCATTTATCCTCTACATGTACTATACGTAGCGAGTGCGCTCTTTGTAGCTCGAATCACCGCGAATAATATAATTAAAATATAGTATAGAAGATTATGTTTGTAAGTGCTTATCTTTAGTATTTTACGTTTGTCGCAAATTTATAGATAAACCGATATCTATGGTAAAACCCTGTAGCCTAGTTGAAGAAAAATTCAGCGATTAAAATTTTTAATTTATCAAGAACTTTTTGAATTCAATTTAATAAAGGTGACATCTAATTTATCGTGCACAAATGGGGAAATAAAAGTCATAAAAATAAGAGATGACCATTGCTAGCGGCATTGTGTAATGTGTAGGGATAATACATAAGAAAAAAAGCGTGCAAAAAAGAGGTCCGTCTGACATTAGCCCTAGTCACATTTCAAAACTTGAACCACAAGTGAAAACGCACTTCTATCAATTATTGTTCATGGACAAGTACTGTAACAGAATTATTTTATGTGTCACCGTAAATCACCGATGTATGCTATGCACGCTATATTGTATAGTGATACGTGTGATACGTGTCTATTTAAATACTGTGTCCACTCTCAACGGTGTCCAATGGCTAATTTCTAAACCGTTTGTCATAGAGATATAGTTCCCATTACAAAAATGTTTTAACCCACTTTCGGCCAAAAGTGCGTATACGTACAATTTCAATAAATATTTTTTTATTAATACTGTGACGAATATTTTTCAATAATTTTATTTTTCTGCTATTTTTAAGGGTTTTGGAGACATCTATAAAATACCAGTAATTCAATTGCAGTAAATACTTTCTGTTGAGAAATTTTCAAAATACGCTAGTTTTTTTTTTTTTAATTGAAACGGTTATTGACAAATTTAACTTTTTGAAAATGTATAATTATTCCACTTGAGATCAATCATATGTCTTTATAATGGATTAAAGTTGCAAGTTCTGTAAATAAAATAATAATAAAACAAATGTCATAAAAAATTAAAAAAATTTATTAATCTTAAATTTAATGGTGCGTTAGCGCACCATTGACCGAATGCATGAAAATTCCAAATGCATTCTATTTTTGATGCACGCAGGGGCGGATCCAGAGAATCGTTTTTTTTTTTGGGGGGGGGGGGGCGATACCGAGTGACATATAATCAACGTAGTCATAACTTCTGTTGCTCAAATCATTCCTTGCAGTTAATTATTAAATGAATATGAAATATTTAATGCGATTTGAAAATATTACAGACTCCCGATTATCCGACATCCGATTAACCGAAACACTCGGTTATCCAACACCCTTTTTATATAATCCCGCCCTCTCCTCAAAATATGGTTTATTGTTACTTTTTAGGTCATTCATAAAATTAAAAACGTTATAACAGAATTTATTTATTAAATGTCTTATTTATTTCTTTTTCTTTTTACTCTTGTACTATGGTAATTATTTATCTTATTTTTTGTTCTTTTAGTTATAGTGAACAACATTAATAACACAAGCCTGCCATGATTGTGTTTTTTAACTTTTGATAATTGATTTTGGTGTATTTTTTAGCACTGAATCCGAAAATGACCTTTATTTTTAACCATCACGTCACGATTTTCGCAAATCGTAAGTTTCAAAGTAAAAAAGTAAAAAATACCGAAAATCTCACAAAGCAATTTGTCAAAGCCTTAACAAAAGAAAGTAAATGTTTTAAATGCATCTGCGACAAATTTTCCAGTCTTATCAGCCGCCAAAGTGAAAGAGAATACCGAGATGAACCCCATAGAGAGGATTAAAAGAGAAGCGGGAAGCAGAGCATGAGCGGTTCAAAGAAACTTCCACGCATGGAATAAAATTATAAAGATTTTAAATACACAATATTTTACATGTTTAACTATAAAAATCCATGTATGAGCAAAAAAATGAATGAATTATTATGAAAAAAAGTTACGTCTATTTTATAGTAGCAGATTTTCGCAATATTTCGACTTCTTAAAAATTTGCGATTTGTGAAAAAAACTGACGTGATGGTGTGGTAAAAAATGAAGGTCATTTTGGGATTCAGCACTAAAAAATACTTAAGAACCAATTATAGAAAGCTGAAAAACATAACTATCACATCCATTTTTTAATATCAGATTTCTGAAAGAGGATAATCTCTGAAAAAGGATCCCCTTCAGAAATCTGAAGGGGCCTTAACATCCTTGAAAGTAAAAATGTCATCTAAGTGGTGTGTATACCTCTTCACAGGCGCGGATCCAAGGTAGGGGGGAGATCGCCACCCACCCCTTGGATCAAAAAATATAAATTCACCGATTATTGCAAATTTCGACAAATGCTCGCCGAAAAGAATCATTTTTGTCAATCGTTCGCAGGTCAAAAAATCGCGCAAAAAACGCGAATTTCGTCAAAGGATCGAGCGAAAAGCGCGAATTTCGTCAAAGGATCGCGCAAAAAAGCGAATTTCGTCAAAGGAAAACGGAAAAAACGCGAAATTCGTCAAAGGACCACGAAAAAAAACGCGAATTTCGTCAAAGGATCGCAGAAAAAAACGTGAATTTCGTCAAAGGATGACAGAAAAAAACGTGAATTTAGTCAAAGGATCGCAGAAAAAAACGTGAATTTCGCCAAAGGATCGCAAAAAAACGCGAATTTCGCCAACAATTACGGAAAAAACGCAAATTTTGAGAAATAATCGCTCAAAAAATACGAATTTCGTCAACAGATCTCGGAAAAATGCTAATTTCGTCAAAGAATCGCGAAAAAAATACGCGAATTTCGTCAAAGGATCACGAAAAAACGCGAATTTCGTCAAAGGATAGTAGAAAAAACGCGAATTTCGTCGAAGGATCGCAGAAAAAACGCGAATTTCGTCAAAGGATCGCAGAAAAAACGCGAATTTCGTTAAAGAATCGCAGAAAAAACGCGAATTTTGCCAAAGGATCTAAAAAACGCGAATTTCGCCAAATAATTAAGAACGCTAATTTCGCGGAAAAGCGCGCAAAAATGCGAATTTCGTCAAAGAATTGCGAAAAAATGCGCGAATTTCACAAAGGGCAGCGGAAGAAACGCACAATTAGCACCAGAGGAGATTCTCCTAGGCGCGCATCCATGGGGGTTTCTATCGGGGCGCTCGCCCCCCCCCCCCAAGATATAAATCCAACGCTTTTAACGGCAGTTTTCGCGGAACAGACATACAAGCAAACGAAACCAAACACTTTCCGAGTGTCAATGGTAAACCTCACTGAGGTTTCGGCAATTAGTGAACAAAATAGGATTATGTCCTGTCAAAAGGCATATGGCGCCATAATTTTTGACACTATAGGTTGAGGTGGGGGATGATGCCACTTCGTGTACCTTTTGTTGAATCTCTATAACAGAAATTGACAACGTTATGCGGATACCTATAAGGTGTTGAAACTTTTCCTTCTTTCAAAGAAGCTGCAATTCTAATTTCTGTATAAAGATATTTTTGAGGAGTTCTTTATTGTTTGAGAAAAGAATGGGAATCATAGCAATTTCCAAAGAAAGAAAGAAACAAGAAAAAAAAGGTCCTTTGAAAAATGCAATCATCTTAATGTTTTCTGAAGAAAGCCACTAATGTGTAAAAAATGTCCTGTTATTGCCACCCACATTGGCAAATTTCAAGGGGTATTTGATGAATGAACAAAAAAGGATTATGTCCTAATCATAGTCAGTTAAAAGCTAAAATGCTTATGGTGTGCTGATTTCTTACAAACCGACTTGGTAAATTTGTTCTTCCCTTCTTTGCCCCGATCGACTCCCTCCCCCCCCCCACTCCCGTGGATGCGCGCTTAGGGAATCTCCTCCCGGTTCTAATTGGCGAAATTTTGCGTTTTTTCGCGATCCTTTGTCGAAATTCGCGTATTTTCGCGATCCTTTGACGAAATTGGGTTTTTTTTCGCGATCCGTTGACGAAATTCGCGTTCCTTTTACCTGCGAACGATTGACGAAATTGATTTTTTTTTCATCGATCATTTTACGAAATTCGCGGTAATCGGTGGATTTATATTATTTTGGGGGGGGGGGCGATCGCCCCGATCGCCCTCCCCGTGGATCCGCGCCTGGATGCGCGAAACTTTTTTTTTTGTCTTAATGAATGTAATTTAAGCATATTTCAATGAAAATAATACCACATTCTATAAAATTTCTATGCTTGGCCTAAAATGGGTTAAACGAGGTTAAAAATTATTTTAAAAGTACGGGATGGTTATAATTAGACTTCCCCTATAAACAGCATCCTACAGCGCAAACGGGTGAACGGAATGCAATGAAATTTGGTATATAGCCTATACACAAGATGGGCTCACGGAATTTTGAAAAAAAAAATAGTTCCAAAATGTCCACCAGATGGCGCTTTTTACGGAAAAAACATGAAATTTAACACAATAAACGGCCAAAACATCCGGTTTTACATTTTATTACTCATAATTCTTGTTCTGGATTGTTAATATTGTTTTTGTATTCCGTTTTGGTCGTTTATTGTGTTAAATTTAATGTTTTTTCCGGAAAAAAGCGCCATCTGGTGGACATTTTGGTACTAATTTTCTTTTTCGAAATTCCGTGAGCGCATCTCGTGTATAGTCTATCTACCAAATTTCACTGCATTCCGCTCACCCTAAAAAACAAAATTAGAAACAAAATGGGAAGAAGACTGTGAGAGATAGTCGTAAAGAATTTTAGAAATTTGACAAAAATACTTATTTATTAAAAAGTGCGTATTTTTTCTGTGCATAAGAAATGTTATTAATCAATACAATTTATTAAAATAATATTCTTATTGCTTAATAATCATCATTAGCTCTATTTATGTGATCTTTTGGGAAAAAAACTTAGGTAGCCGATATTTAGGCCCCATTTAAAAAATTTAAAATTTGAAGTCTTTCGGAATTTTGCTTTTTATAAACAGAAAATTCCTTTTAAACTACTTTTTCTTCTTCTCTAAACAGGTGTAAAACATGTCAAGGTACCCTGCTGTCTGTCTCTCATTTTATTTTATTAATTTTGAAAATTGTATGATCTAGATTGAAAACAAAAGTGGTAGCCGGTATTTGGACCTTTTACTCTACCAAACATGCCGTAACGAACCTCAAAAACATATAACAATTGCATGACAATTGGAGTACATTTATGAGAATTAGAGCACGGACAGATGACAGAGAGACAGACAAACCGAATTCATAAAAACTTTTCAACTATGTTGAAATTTGTTAAAAAGAAGGAAAAAGCTCCAAATATGTATTTATTTTATTTATGAAAGGCATTTTGAAATAATCAGTCATAAAATTTAAAACACAAAATTTTAATACTTTGAATGATTAGTAATGGCATTCAGGCAAAAATAATGCCGCATCAAATATTAAATTCAGTCTGCAACTGTAAAACTAAACAACCTTTCAAAAAAGCAAGATTGATTAGATTTCTTAATGCTTTATTTTAATATTCAAAATCTTTTTCACGTGAGTTTTGCATTTTGCAAATTAAAAATTAACCTTTATTTATCAAGGAAAGAATTCCATTAGATGGTGGAGGGGGGGGGGGGGGAGGAAAATAAAAACATGCAGTTTATCACTTTATTTGAAAAGTTTTCGCTTTTAAATATGGACTCCCGAGTTTCAGAAAAATAATAAAACTATATATTTTTTTTCCAATCTCTGAATTAAATGTGTTGCATATACATTTTTTTTGTTTTAAATTATACTGATTGCTTTTGAATATGTACTCCAGAGATGTAGAAAAATAAAGGAAATAAAGAAAAAAAATTGAAATTCCCTTTTTTTCCCCATTTCCTAATTAAATGTGTTGCATATTTTTTTTCTTTGAATTATACTGATTGCTCTTGAAATTGCTAGGGGTGAATAATAAATCATCATGATTTTCTAAGAAGTCTCTGAAAGATCGAAATATGAAAGGTCAAGGCAGCTAAATATGAGGGTTGATGGTTAGTTTAAATTAAATACAAAAATAAAAATAAGGGGAGACATAGTATTTCAAAAAATATAACTGAAGGTTTGTTCCTAACAATACTAGAGATGTTATCTGAACGTTACATATATATATGCACATAGATGTTCAAAAGCTCTAAAGAAGCTCGATTACAAATAGGATACAATTTTTTGTACTGTAGATATATGCCATACGTTTCAGTTTACGCAATTAATCAGTTTATATAAATAATGATTCGTAATTTGGAAAATAATTATTTCCTGTTATTAGATGCGTTCGTATTTACTTAAATACGTACCATCTATAATCGTCGTCTGGTTCTTTTGTCGGCCTGTCCGTATACAACAGCGCAAAAACTACCTAACTGAGTGGTTTGAAATTTAATTTATATAATTGTGGCAGAATTTTGTCGAGTCATTTCAAATTTCAGGAAGATCGAATCAGAATTAAAAAGGTATTAATAAAAGTTTTCTTCATTCTATTAAATCCTATCATAAGTAATTAATTGAAGGCTACCCATGATAAGTAATGATTCTGGGTTGCCATGGTGATTACCTCATGTTTAAGATGAAGTCATTATTTCGTGTATTATTGAATTTATAATATATAATCATAATAGATGATCGCAAAATGTTGAAAAATAAATGAAATAATGGAAAAAAAATGAAATTTCCTTTTTTTCACCATTTCCTAATTAAAGGTGATGCATATTTTTTCTTCGAATTATACTGATTGCTCTTGAAATTGCTAGGGGTAAATGGTAAATCATCATGATTTTCTAAGAAGTCTATGAAAATTCGGAGTATAAAAGCGAAAGAAGCTAAATATGAGGGTTGGCGGTTAGTTTAAATTAAATACAAAAATAAAAATTTAATTTAAAAAAATCAAAAAATCCGACTGCTTAAAAAGCGAACTAATTAATTATCTCTCATCAATGTGAAACACTTTTTTATATTATTTATATATTTTTTTATTTACTTGTATCGACGACTTTTAAGTTGTGTTTAATTGTTAGTTAGTAGAAGGAAAATGGGGGTTCTACCCCAGCAGGCGTCATGCTTTGAGGTGGAGGTGGAGGGCGTGTCCAAAGATGATTGACAGGTGGGCGGAGTCGAGTGATTGACAGGTAGGGGAGATAAGAAAGTGATAGACAGGTGGGCGGAGTCGAGACAGACAGGCGCCCGCGCGTCATGCTATAGTAGAGGGGTTAAAACAAAGAAGCGATAATGAAAAGTGTACTGTAAGAGAGGGGTTAGAACAAAGGATAATGTTAATGAATCAATTAAAGTATAATGAATTAATAAAAGTCTACTGTAAGAGAGGGATTAGAACAAAGGAAAATGTTAATGAGGATGATTAATGAAGGAAAGTCTGTTGTAAGAGAAAGGTAGAACAAAGATAATGATGAGGTGATTAGAAAAGATTGCATGCAATTAAAAAATACTTAACACGGAGCAGCGTCGAGACACGTCCTACCTGTATGACATCCACCGGGCTAATGAACGAAGAAGCGTGCAACAACCGGCTTCATCAAGATAAGGAGCTTGCTTCTGATTGGACGAGAGACGAACCTAGGGGCAGCACAATCGATTCCGGCGACACGAGCGCCCTCTCTTGAGAGGATGATTCACTTACCTGTGATGACATCATCCTATTTTAAACTGAATAAAAAAGGTTAATACATTTTATGAGTTTAACGAAAGAAGTTTTTGTCATTTGCTAATTTCCGAAACATGTTTTTAAAAGCCGAATGAGGGAAATGATAACGATGTTTTTGTTTAATCATTATCATTGGAGACTTTTAGCCAGGATGATTAATGAAGGAAAGTCTGTTGTAAGAGAAAGGTAGAACAAAGGAATGATTAGGAATGATTAGAAAAGATCGCATGCAATTAAAAAATACTTACCACGGAGCAGCGCAGAGACACGTCCTACCTGTATGACATCCACCGGGCTAATGAACGAAGAAGCGTGCAACAACCCGCTTCATCAAGATAAGGAGCTTGCTTCTGATTGGACGAGAGACGAACCTAGGGGGCAGCACCATCGCTTTCCCCCCCGAGGGCATGAACACCAGCGCCCTCTCTTGAGAGGATGATTCACTTACCTGCGATGTCGTCATCCTATTTGAACTGACTTAAAGAAGTGAATACATTTTATGAGTTTAAAAAGAAGTTTTCTCTATGAGTTTAATCATTTAACGAACACGTTTTTAAATTATTTTTTTCCATTTAGTCATTTGCTAATAAACCTTTTTTATTTAATAAGTTAATTTTTGTTAATACATTATTTTTTCGAAACAATTTTACTAATCAAAAGAACGCAAATTAGTTAATTTTTTTATTTAGTCATTTGCTAATTTTCAAAACATGTTTTTCATTTAGTCATTGTAATAAAGTTTTAAATAAATTAGTTAATTTTCATTTAGTTATTTGTTAATTTCCGAACAAGTTTTTTTTCAGTAAGTTATTTGGTAATAAAACATTTTAATAAATTAGTTAATTTTTCTTTCAGTCATTTGTTAATTTCCGAAACAAGTTTTTTCTCAAATAAAGCTTTTAATAAACAACTTTACATTTATTTTCATTTAATTATTATTTAAAAGAATATAAATTATTTTTACTAATCAAAGAACGCGAATTAGTTTTTAACAATAATGTTTTTGTTTAATTATTGTCAAGGATGATTGTTAACTGAAATATATGCTGAATGCGAAAACGGTTTTTTTTTTTTTTTTTTTTTTTTTTTGAACTAAGAAAAGAACTTTTTTTAATTAATGAACAACTGTTTTTGGAAAAAGGAGAAATATTGTGCTTTGCAACACTGAAAAAGAGTTGAAAATTAATGACTTCACCTAGTTTAAAGCATATTTAACATAAGATGAAGACCTAAGTGCTGTGGAAAGGCTTAAAAATAACATACTTTTGAATCGACCGATTTATGTTGGATTTACAATCTTAGAATTGCCTAAACTTCTAATGTATAAATTTCACTATGATTTTATTAAAAAGAGTATAAAGATGATGTAAAGCTAATTTCAACGACACGAACTCATTGTGTTACCATATACACACTAAGAATGTTTTGGATGATATGGAACATCATGCAATGATATTCGATTTCTCTGAGTATCCAAAGAATCATATACACAAATTCCATTATGGTTTTGTAAAGAAAACATACCTTTAGAATTACAGGTTTTGAACCCATACACTGCAACACACTCCCTTTCAAGAAAATAGATTGTATCAGTACATCCCGGAATTTTTCTTTTCCTGGACAGGTGAAATACTTGATCATTATCAAATCTGGCTCGGAGAGGACACATTATTGCAACCCGTTGTTTCATCATATGAATATGCTTTCTATATTAGTTTTTTAACTACTTATTTTGAGATATATATATTTTATTTATAAGAATGCAAGTTAGTCTTAATCTTTTAATTTGTTTAATTATTGTCAAGGATGAATGTTAACTGAAATACAAGCTGAATGCGTAAACAGTTTTTTTTTATTTTTTTGTTTTCAAACTAAGAAAAGAACTTTTTTAAATTAATGAACAACTCTGTTTTTGGAAAAACTATGGAAAACTTAAGAAAGTGGTGGAGTATTGTGCTTTGCAATAACGAAAAAAGGGCAAAAAATTGGTAGCCTCACCCACATTTAAGTCATTTGAAACATAGGATGAAGACCTGAGTGCCGTAGAAAGGATGAAGACTTATGAATCAACCGATTTATGTTCTATTCACAATCTTAGAACTATCCAAGTTACTAATGGATCAATTCCATTACGGTTTCGAACCCATAAACACATAACCAGACTTTACATTTTTAACTCATCACGTTCACCACAGAGCCACCGAGGCCCCGTTGTTTTATCTTACTTTTAACTACTTATTTGATATATATATATTTTTTTTTTATCGAAAAGAATGCACGTTAGTTTCAGTATTTTAACTAATACATTTCAGTGACTTATGAAGTAAAGTTTTATTTTCTTAAAAAAGTGGTGTGAATTGAATATATTTTTTACCGTGTTAGTTCTTTTAAAGTTTTATTTTGAATTAGAAAACACTTACTTTTGTCAAATATTATAGTTAAAGATTCGATTTTTTTTTTTCCTAAGATCGACAGAATTCATTGATTTTCAATTGAATATATTTTTAACATGTTAGTTCTTTTAAATTTTATTTTGAATTAGAAACCACTTACTTTTGTAAAATAGTATAGTTAAAGATTCGATTTCTTTTTTCTAAGATCAACAGAATTCATTGATTTTCAAAACAAGATCTATTGAATAAGTATAGTTAATATTGCCGTTTTTATCTTAGTTTTAACTACTTATTTTCAAAGCAGATTTATTCACTTTTAAATGTAAAACACTTTCTGTAAAAGCATATCTTTAACTGTAATAATTTTTAAACCATCTTTAATTAGATATATATTTTTATCACAAATGAAAATACAAAAAGATTCAACAATTATACTCTTACCTGACTAAAATTAAATTCTTCATTGCGAATAACAAACTCTCACACACAACATCAGTTTTTTACCGATATATAAACAAGACAATTTTGGAAATGAAGGTTAAATATATATATATATATATTTATATTTCCTTTCTATTAAGTATACATTATTTGAAAAGATGTGTATTGGATACCGAGGACTGCACATCTCCGTGATTTCATTCGCTACTTATGACATCAGATCCCTTCGTTTTTATTGGTAGATGATTAGGTCACTTTAGTTTTTTTTTTCTTTTTACATGTAAGTGTTGCTATATTGCTTTTAACAGTGAAACATCTACTATCTGATATACAACTACCGTTCACTTAAGTGGTTGAAATATCGTACAATAAGCAAGGATTTCCTTATCGAAGGAAATATCTGTACGAGATCTACCCTACATGCGTGTTTCTTTAGCAAGGCAATCTTTTCAATCTATAAGGAGATCTTTATCTTACGGTTGTAGACACCCTCCTCTGTAGACAGATAACAAAAACATGCAATTTCCATTTCATGTCTAAAGGCTAACGAAATCTTAGTGCAATTTTTTAAAGAATGATATTTCCTATTATTGACCGAAAGCAACAGGTTGTTTTGTTTTAAGAAAGATTGTTAAAAAGATAAATGAGTAGTCACACTTACATTTAAGTTATTGAAAACATATGATGAACATCTCTGCTGTTGAAAGGATGAAAACTAACATACATACATAGGAATCGACTAATTTATGTTGCACTGGTTGTGATGCATATAATAGGTGTGATTATATATTGAAAATGACATATACGATGGTTGTGATGTATCCAAAGTAGATATCTTTAAACTAAATTATCAAACATATGAGTGAGGATTGCTACGTGACAAAAATCGCCTTTAACAGTGAATTTTGAGTCAGTTTTAATTTAGAAAAAAGTAAATGGTTAACTTTAATGACATATTTTTAGTTTTGTTGTTAGAAATAATATGTTAAACAAATCACACTGTTTGAAAATATATTTTTTCGAGTTTATTTTCAACAATTGTTTTTTAAATGAAATCACATATAAAACTAAGGAAAGCTAAACTTGTGAAACATAAGTTGAATATCGAGAATGACAGAACATGTTTTGAATTAAGTAATGTAGAATGTGCAAACTTTTGAATTCATTCATTCACAGTAACAGAAAGTGTGAAATTTTAAGTTCAGTTTAATAAAGCAAATAATTAAATTGAAAGATACATTTAAAAAGGATTGTTAAAAGTTTGTTAAAACTTTTTTGTTTTAAGAAATACTAGACAAACATTACACTTAAAAGACAAAATAATTATACATACCTTTTGTTGATTGAAGCAAGCAGACTCATTGAAAATAGCAAGAAGCTGAAAAGTCGACGGTAAATTTAGCTAACCAGATATTGTAAAATGTTCGATATGGTACCGTAGAGCACTAAGCTAAATGTACGGTAAACGGGGGCTAAGGAACATACGACCTTCATCGACGAAATCCAAGACACGACTGACGTGTGCGGGGTCTACACCCGTAGATGAAGGTTGCTGATAAGAGATCACGTGACCGCTATCAACCAATCAGAAGCGAGCTTGCAGGTGTGACGTCATCGACTGTGCTGTCCTCCCCCATCGCAAACGAGGATGATGACATCGTATGGCAATACCTATAGACAACCTGGCGCCATTTGATTGACAGGAATGCAGACAGAGTGGCGCCTACCTTCTGCATCATAGTATTTTAGGAAAAATATATATATATTACGTTGATGTAAAAGACATTATTTTTTAAACTAACTGTTAATATTTTTTTGAAATAACATACTTTTCTCATACAAGCCAAAAAAGAATGTTTCAGAACATGTCTCTTATCATGATTAAACATAACTTTAAGCATAGTTAACCATCTCAGAGTATGATTAAACAAATTCGAACATAACTTTGGGTATGTTTAAACAATCCGAACTATATTTGAACATATCCGAACATGTTCATTCATAACTTTGACAGTTTTTAATCTTTCAGAATTTGAAAAAACATATTTAAAACTATTTTATTTTAAAAACTTTTGTAAAAATTTTAATTTATAATTTCTTTTTAAGGTTTTAACTTTTTTTTTGTTAAAACTTTTTTAACGTTTTTTTTGTTAAAACTTTTTTAACTTTTTAACTTTTTTGTTAAAACTTTTTTTAACTTTTTTTTGTTAAAACATTTTTTAACTTTTTTTGTTAAAACTTTTTTTAACATTTAACTTTTTGTTGTTAAACACTTTTTTTAAATTTTGTTAAAACTTTTTTTTACTTTTGTTAAAAAATTTTTTTTTACAAACTTTTTTTTTTAATTTTGTTAAAACTTTTCTTTTACTTTTGTTAAAACTTTTTTTGTAAAACTTTTTTTATAAAACTTTTTTTCTTAAAACTTCTTTTCTTAAAACTTTTTTTGTAAAACTTTTTTACTTTGTTAAAAAAATTTCTGTTAAACCTTTTTTTTACAAACTTTTTTTAAAACTTTTTTTTTCTTTTTTAAACTTTTTATCATCTTTGTAAACTTTCTATAATTTTTAAAACTAATAAATTTTATACATACATATGTGTATAATATATATACATATATATAAATATACATATATATATATATACATACATCATATATACATATATATATCTATATATGTATTTTACACAAGAACCCGTACATAAACATTTAACTTTCATATATTTAGAGACACGTAGACGTGGATGTATGCTTTTACTTAAACATTTATATAGATAGATACTACCCTTAAATTTACGTTCATGCAAAAAACATTATTTTTCTTAAACTGTTAATATTTTTGAAATAACATACTTTTCTCATAAAAGTGAAAGGAATGTTTCAGAACATGTCTCTGG
This sequence comes from Maratus speciosus, assembly GCA_963932465.1. Lineage (NCBI taxonomy): Eukaryota > Metazoa > Arthropoda > Arachnida > Araneae > Salticidae > Maratus > Maratus speciosus. The sequence goes on from OZ010786.1 coordinate 389,134,963, forward strand.
CCATGGTTAAACATAACTTTAAGCATAGTTAACCATCTCAGAATATGATTAAACATGTTCGAACATGACTTTGAACACGGTTAAACATATATCCTGACAATATTTGAACCTACCCAAACATGGTTAAACATGTTTGAACAAACTTTGAGCATATCCGAACATTGTTAAATATATCCCAACTAACTTTGAACATGATTAAATATACTCGAACTATCTTTGAGCATATCCGAACATGGTTAAACATGTTCGAACATAACTTTGGTCATGGTTAAACATTTCCTGAAGAAAGTGCGAGCTACCGAACAAAATTCATTAAGAAAGACAAACTCATGAATTTGATAATCACAAACCAGTCCCAACTTTTAAAAAGCAACTGATTAACTAAATTTGGAAGAATTGTTATTAGTTTTTTTAAAACACTTTGTTAGAAACTGACGAATGAGTTTAACAAATTTTTGGAAATAATAGAGTATGATAATACTCTTAGAGTATAATATATACTACTTAAAGTATAATAATACATTTGATGTCAGAACATGTTTTGAATGAAATCGTGAATTCATAGTATGCAGAAAACGCGAACTTTGAAATTTATAGTTAGGTTAAATGAAGAAAAATAAAGCAAATTACTAAATTGAAAGACACATTTTGAAAGGATCGTTATAAGTTTGTTAAAACTGTTGTTGTATTAAACACTATATTAGACAAGAAAAATTACATACCTTTTGGAAAGAAGTTTCCCTAAGCTTTTGATGATTCGAACAAGCAGACTCATTGAAAAGTAGCAAGAAGCTTAAAATTCGACGGCAGTTTTACTCAATCTTGTGCCGTAAAAGGTTCTATAAGGTACCGCATAGCACTAAGCCAAATGTACGGTAAACGGGAGCTGTGAAACATGCGACCTACCTCCACCAGATCCAAGCCTCGACTGACGTGCGCGGGGTCTAACACCTGTAGATGAAAGTCACTGATTAGAGATCAAGGTCACTGATAACAGATCACGTGACCGCTAACAACCAATCAGAAGCAAGCTTTCAGGTATGACGACATCCTGTGGCAATACCAGTAGACGAAGTGACGCCCTCCGCCTGCAAGAAACGATCATGTCGAAGCATGTACCGTCTTTCTGGCGCCAGTTGATTGACAGGTGGGCGGGGAATGCAAGGAATGCAGACATAATGGCACCCTCCTCCACCGCCTACTCCTTTCACATGTCAGGTGATCTTCGCATCCAATCACATACAAGTATTAGATGGTAGAGGGCGCTCGTGTTGTCTTCAAGTACGACGTCATCACTTGTTTTGTTCTTTGTCATCAACCATTTCCCCTTCAGTTGATGTCCTGGGCAGATGCTTCACAGTAAGTAACACCATTTAAATTTAAGTTTTTTTGTTACTAATATTTTTATGTATAAAAAATAACAAAAAAAGACATTTTGTTTAAAATAACAAGTGTCTTTCATCACTTTTTCGAATATCAAGTTTAACTTTATCGAATAACACACTACTTAAATTATCACAATTAGAAATATCCACTTAACAAGTTGTTGAACAAGTTTATTGTTCCGACGAATTTAGTCATGTTTTAGCATGATCTAAGCATGATTAGTCATGCTTAGATAATCTTTTTCTGTTTAAAAAAATTAGATTTAAAAATCTATTTAAGTAAAATATTTATCGGAGAAAAAATTTTACTTAGATTTTTTAATCTATTTTTTTTAAACAGAAAAAGATTATCTAAGCATGACTAATCATGCTAAAACATGACTAAATTCGTCGGAACAATAAACTTGTTCAACAACTTGTTAAGTGGATATTTCTAATTGTGATAATTTAAGTAGTGTGTTATTCGATAAAGTTAAATTGATATTCGAAAAAGTGATGAAAGACACTTGTTATTTTAAACAAAATGTCTTTTTTTGTTATTTTTTATACATAAAAATATTACTAACAAAAAAACTTAAATTTAAATGGTGTTACTTACTGTGAAGCATCTGCCCAGGACATCAACTGAAGGGGAAATGGTTGATGACAAAGAACAAAACAAGTGATGACGTCGTACTTGAAGACAACACGAGCGCCCTCTACCATCTAATACTTGTATGTGATTGGATGCGAAGATCACCTGACATGCGAAAGGAGTAGGCGGTGGAGGAGGGCGCCATTATGTCTGCATTCCTTGCATTCCCCGCCCACCTGTCAATCAACTGGCGCCAGAAAGACGGTACATGCTTCGACATGATCGTTTCTTGCAGGCGGAGGGCGTCACTTCGTCTACTGGTATTGCCACAGGATGTCGTCATACCTGAAAGCTTGCTTCTGATTGGTTGTTAGCGGTCACGTGATCTGTTATCAGTGACCTTGATCTCTAATCAGTGACCTTCATCTACAGGTGTTAGACCCCGCGCACGTCAGTCGAGGCTTGGATCTGGTGGAGGTAGGTCGCATGTTTCACAGCTCCCGTTTACCGTACATTTGGCTTAGTGCTATGCGGTACCTTATCGAACCTTTTACGGCATAAGATTGAGTAAAACTGCCGTCGAATTTTAAGCTTCTTGCTACTTTTCAATGAGTCTGCTTGTTCGAATCATCAAAAGCTTAGGGAAACTTCTTTCCAAAAGGTATGTAAATTTTTTTGTCTAATATAGTGTTTAATACAACAACAGTTTTAACAAACTTATAACGATCCTTTCAAAATGTGTCTTTCAATTTAGTAATTTGCTTTATTTTTCTTCATTTAACCTAACTATAAATTTCAAAGTTCGCGTTTTCTGCATACTATGAATTCACGATTTCATTCAAAACATGTTCTGACATCAAATGTATTATTATACTCTAAGTAGTATATATTATACTCTAAGAGTATTATCATACTCTATTATTTCCAAAAATTTGTTAAACTCATTCGTCAGTTTCTAACAAAGTGTTTTAAAAAAACTAATAACAATTCTTCCAAATTTAGTTAATCAGTTGCTTTTTAAAAGTTGGAACTGGCTTGTGATTATCAAATTCATGAGTTTGTCTTTCTTAATGAATTTTGTTCGGTAGCTCGCACTTTCTTCAGGATATGTTTAACCATGAGCAAAGTTATGTTCGAATATGTTTAACCATGTTCGGATATGCTCAAAGATAGTTCGAGTATATTTAATCATGTTCAAAGTTAGTTGGGATATATTTAACAATGTTCGGATATGCTCAAAGTTTGTTCAAACATGTTTAACCATGTTTGGGTAGGTTCAAATATTGTCAGGATATATGTTTAACCGTGTTCAAAGTCATGTTCGAACATGTTTAATCATATTCTGAGATGGTTAACTATGCTTAAAGTTATGTTTAACCATGGCCAGAGACATGTTCTGAAACATTCCTTTCACTTGCATGAGAAAAGTATGTTATTTCAAAAATATTAACAGTTTAAGAAAAATAATGTTTTTTGCATGAACGTAAATTTAAGGGTAGTATCTATCTATATAAATGTTTAAGTAAAAGCATACATCCACGTCTACGTGTCTCTAAATATATGAAAGCTAAATGTTTATGTACGGGTTCTTGTGTAAAATACATATATAGATATATATATGTATATATGATGTATGTATATATATATATATATGTATATTTATATATATGTATATTTATATATATGTATATTTATATATATGTATATATATTATACACATATGTATGTATAAAATTTATTAGTTTTAAAAATTATAGAAAGTTTACAAAGATGATAAAAAGTTTTAACAAAATTTAAAAAAGTTTTAACAAAAAAGTTTTAAAAAAGTAAAAAAAAGTTTTAAAAAAGTTTGTAAAAAAAAAAAGGTTTAACAGAAATTTTTTTAACAAAGTAAAAAAGTTTTACAAAAAAAGTTTTAAGAAAAAAAAGTTTTAAGAAAAAAAGTTTTATAAAAAAAGTTTTACAAAAAAAGTTTTAACAAAAGTAAAAGAAAAGTTTTAACAAAATTAAAAAAAAGTTTTAACAAAATTTAAAAAGTTAAAAAGTTAAAAAAAGTTTTAACAAAAAAAGTTAAAAAATGTTTTAACAAAAAAAAGTTAAAAAAAGTTTTAACAAAAAAGTTAAAAAGTTAAAAAAGTTTTAACAATAAAAACGTTAAAAAAGTTTTAACAAAAAAAAAAGTTAAAACCTTAAAAAGAAATTATAAATTAAAATTTTTACAAAAGTTTTTAAAATAAAATAGTTTTAAATATGTTTTTTCAAATTCTGAAAGATTAAAAACTGTCAAAGTTATGAATGAACATGTTCGGATATGTTCAAATATAGTTCGGATTGTTTAAACATACCCAAAGTTATGTTCGAATTTGTTTAATCATACTCTGAGATGGTTAACTATGCTTAAAGTTATGTTTAATCATGATAAGAGACATGTTCTGAAACATTCTTTTTTGGCTTGTATGAGAAAAGTATGTTATTTCAAAAAAATATTAACAGTTAGTTTAAAAAATAATGTCTTTTACATCAACGTAATATATATATATTTTTCCTAAAATACTATGATGCAGAAGGTAGGCGCCACTCTGTCTGCATTCCTGTCAATCAAATGGCGCCAGGTTGTCTATAGGTATTGCCATACGATGTCATCATCCTCGTTTGCGATGGGGGAGGACAGCACAGTCGATGACGTCACACCTGCAAGCTCGCTTCTGATTGGTTGATAGCGGTCACGTGATCTCTTATCAGCAACCTTCATCTACGGGTGTAGACCCCGCACACGTCAGTCGTGTCTTGGATTTCGTCGATGAAGGTCGTATGTTCCTTAGCCCCCGTTTACCGTACATTTAGCTTAGTGCTCTACGGTACCATATCGAACATTTTACGGTATCTGGTTAGCTAAATTTACCGTCGACTTTTCAGCTTCTTGCTATTTTCAATGAGTCTGCTTGCTTCAATCAACAAAAGGTATGTATAATTATTTTGTCTTTTAAGTGTAATGTTTGTCTAGTATTTCTTAAAACAAAAAAGTTTTAACAAACTTTTAACAATCCTTTTTAAATGTATCTTTCAATTTAATTATTTGCTTTATTAAACTGAACTTAAAATTTCACACTTTCTGTTACTGTGAATGAATGAATTCAAAAGTTTGCACATTCTACATTACTTAATTCAAAACATGTTCTGTCATTCTCGATATTCAACTTATGTTTCACAAGTTTAGCTTTCCTTAGTTTTATATGTGATTTCATTTAAAAAACAATTGTTGAAAATAAACTCGAAAAAATATATTTTCAAACAGTGTGATTTGTTTAACATATTATTTCTAACAACAAAACTAAAAATATGTCATTAAAGTTAACCATTTACTTTTTTCTAAATTAAAACTGACTCAAAATTCACTGTTAAAGGCGATTTTTGTCACGTAGCAATCCTCACTCATATGTTTGATAATTTAGTTTAAAGATATCTACTTTGGATACATCACAACCATCGTATATATCATTTTCAATATATAATCACATCTATTATATGCATCACAACCAGTGCAACATAAATCAGTCGATTCCTATGTATGTATGTCAGTTTTCATCCTTTCAACAGCAGAGATGTTCATCATATGTTTTCAATAACTTAAATGTAAGTGTGACTACTAATTTATCTTTTTAACAATCTTTCTTAAAACAAAACAACCTGTTGCTTTCGGTCAATAATAGGAAATATCATTCTTTAAAAAATTGCACTAAGATTTCGTTAGCCTTTAGACATGAAATGGAAATTGCATGTTTTTGTTATCTGTCTACAGAGGAGGGTGTCTACAACCGTAAGATAAAGATCTCCTTATAGATTGAAAAGATTGCCTTGCTAAAGAAACATGCATGTAGGGTAGATCTCGTACAGATATTTCCTTCGATAAGGAAATGCTTGCTTATTGTACGATATCTCAACCACTTAAGTGAACGGTAGTTGTATATCAGATAGTAGATGTTTCACTGTTAAAAGCAATATAGCAACACTTACATGTAAAAAGAAAAAAAAACTAAAGTGACCTAATCATCTACCAAGAAAAACGAAGGATCTGATGTCATAAGTAGCGAATGAAATCACGGAGATGTGCAGTCCTCGGTATCCAATACACATCTTTTCAAATAATGTATACTTAATAGAAAGGAAATATAAATATATATATATATATTTAACCTTCATTTCCAAAATTGTCTTGTTTATATATCGGTAAAAAACTGATGTTGTGTGTGAGAGTTTGTTATTCGCAATGAAGAATTTAATTTTAGTCAGGTAAGAGTATAATTGTTGAATCTTTTTGTATTTTCATTTGTGATAAAAATATATATCTAATTAAAGATGGTTTAAAAATTATTACAGTTAAAGATATGCTTTTACAGAAAGTGTTTTACATTTAAAAGTGAATAAATCTGTTTTGAAAATAAGTAGTTAAAACTAAGATAAAAACGGCAATATTAACTATACTTATTCAATAGATCTTGTTTTGAAAATCAATGAATTCTGTTGATCTTAGAAAAAAGAAATCGAATCTTTAACTATACTATTTTACAAAAGTAAGTGGTTTCTAATTCAAAATAAAATTTAAAAGAACTAACATGTTAAAAATATATTCAATTGAAAATCAATGAATTCTGTCGATCTTAGGAAAAAAAAAATCGAATCTTTAACTATACTATTTGACAAAAGTAAGTGTTTTCTAATTCAAAATAAAATTTTAAAAGAACTAACACGGTAAAAAATATATTCAATTCACACCACTTTTTTAAGTAAATAAAACTTTACTTCATAAGTCACTGAAATGTATTAGTTAAAATACTGAAACTAACGTGCATTCTTTTCGATAAAAAAAAAATATATATATATATCAAATAAGTAGTTAAAAGTAAGATAAAACAACGGGGCCTCGGTGGCTCCGTGGTGAACGTGATGAGTTAAAAATGTAAAGTCTGGTTATGTGTTTATGGGTTCGAAACCGTAATGGAATTGATCCATTAGTAACTTGGATAGTTCTAAGATTGTGAATAGAACATAAATCGGTTGATTCATAAGTCTTCATCCTTTCTACGGCACTCAGGTCTTCATCCTATGTTTCAAATGACTTAAATGTGGGTGAGGCTACGAATTTTTTGCTCTTTTTTCGTTATTGCAAAGCACAATATTCCACCACTTTCTTAAGTTTTCCATAGTTTTTCCAAAAACAGAGTTGTTCATTAATTTAAAAAAGTTCTTTTCTTAGTTTGAATACAAAAAAATAAAAAAAACTCTTTTCGCATTCAGCTTGTATTTCAGTTAACATTCATCCTTGACAATAATTAAACAAATTAAAAGATTAAGACTAACTTGCATTCTTATAAATAAAATATATATATCTCAAAATAAGTAGTTAAAAAACTAATATAGAAAGCATATTCATATGATGAAACAACGGGTTGCAATAATGTGTCCTCTCCGAGCGAGATTTGATAATGTTCAAGTATTTCACCTGTCCAGGAAAAGAAAAATTCCGGGATGTACTGATACAATCTATTTTCTTGAAAGGGAGTGTGTTGCAGTGTATGGGTTCAAAACCTGTAATTCTAAAGGTATGTTTTCTTTACAAAACCATAATGGAATTTGTGCATATGATTCTTTGGATACTCAGAGAAATCGAATATCATTGCATGATGTTCCATATCATCCAAAACATTCTTAGTGTGTATATGGTAACACAATGAGTTCGTGTCGTTGAAATTAGCTTTACATCATCTTTATACTCTTTTTAATAAAATCATAGTGAAATTTATACATTAGAAGTTTAGGCAATTCTAAGATTGTAAATCCAACATAAATCGGTCGATTCAAAAGTATGTTATTTTTAAGCCTTTCCACAGCACTTAGGTCTTCATCTTATGTTAAATATGCTTTAAACTAGGTGAAGTCATTAATTTTCAACTCTTTTTCAGTGTTGCAAAGCACAATATTTCTCCTTTTTCCAAAAACAGTTGTTCATTAATTAAAAAAAATTCTTTTCTTAGTTCAAAAAAAAAAAAAAAAAAAAAAAAAAAACCGTTTTTGCATTCAGCATATATTTCAGTTAACAATCATCCTTGACAATAATTAAACAAAAACATTATTGTTAAAAACTAATTCGCGTTCTTTGATTAGTAAAAATAATTTATATTATTTTAAATAATAATTAAATGAAAATAAATGTAAAGTTGTTTATTAAAAGCTTTATTTGAGAAAAAACTTGTTTCGGAAATTAACAAATGACTGAAAGAAAAATTAACTAATTTATTAAAATGTTTTATTACCAAATAACTTACTGAAAAAAAACTTGTTCGGAAATTAACAAATAACTAAATGAAAATTAACTAATTTATTTAAAACTTTATTACAATGACTAAATGAAAAACATGTTTTGAAAATTAGCAAATGACTAAATAAAAAAATTAACTAATTTGCGTTCTTTTGATTAGTAAAATTGTTTCGAAAAAATAATGTATTAACAAAAATTAACTTATTAAATAAAAAAGGTTTATTAGCAAATGACTAAATGGAAAAAAATAATTTAAAAACGTGTTCGTTAAATGATTAAACTCATAGAGAAAACTTCTTTTTAAACTCATAAAATGTATTCACTTCTTTAAGTCAGTTCAAATAGGATGACGACATCGCAGGTAAGTGAATCATCCTCTCAAGAGAGGGCGCTGGTGTTCATGCCCTCGGGGGGGAAAGCGATGGTGCTGCCCCCTAGGTTCGTCTCTCGTCCAATCAGAAGCAAGCTCCTTATCTTGATGAAGCGGGTTGTTGCACGCTTCTTCGTTCATTAGCCCGGTGGATGTCATACAGGTAGGACGTGTCTCTGCGCTGCTCCGTGGTAAGTATTTTTTAATTGCATGCGATCTTTTCTAATCATTCCTAATCATTCCTTTGTTCTACCTTTCTCTTACAACAGACTTTCCTTCATTAATCATCCTGGCTAAAAGTCTCCAATGATAATGATTAAACAAAAACATCGTTATCATTTCCCTCATTCGGCTTTTAAAAACATGTTTCGGAAATTAGCAAATGACAAAAACTTCTTTCGTTAAACTCATAAAATGTATTAACCTTTTTTATTCAGTTTAAAATAGGATGATGTCATCACAGGTAAGTGAATCATCCTCTCAAGAGAGGGCGCTCGTGTCGCCGGAATCGATTGTGCTGCCCCTAGGTTCGTCTCTCGTCCAATCAGAAGCAAGCTCCTTATCTTGATGAAGCCGGTTGTTGCACGCTTCTTCGTTCATTAGCCCGGTGAATGTCATACAGATAGGACGTGTCTCGACGCTGCTCCGTGGTAAGTATTTTTTAATTGCATGCGATCTTTTTTAATCACCTCATCATTATCTTTGTTCTACCTTTCTCTTACAACAGACTCTCCTTCATTAATTATCCTCATTAACATTTTCCTTTGTTCTAATCCCTCTCTTACAGTAGACTTTTATTAATTCATTATATTTTAATTGATTCATTAACATTATCCTTTGTTCTAACCCCTCTCTTACAGTACACTTTTCATTATCGCTTCTTTGTTTTAACCCCTCTACTATAGCATGACGCGCGGGCGCCTGTCTGTCTCGACTCCGCCCACCTGTCTATCACTTTCTTATCTCCCCTACCTGTCAATCACTCGACTCCGCCCACCTGTCAATCATCTTTGGACACGCCCTCCACCTCCACCTCAACGCATGACGCCTGCTGGGGTAGAACCCCCATTTTCCTTCTACTTGAGTTCCCATCTATAAACATTGTTTTGATGAGGACTATGAAGGTTAGAGTTGCAGTAAAGCTAGAGATCCTACCCACACAGCTTCGAGGTTGTGTAATATTTAAACGGAGCTTCTGACTGTAAAATAGTCAACGAAATATCGTCTTCATTTTGAAAGACCTGCCCAATGATATGTCACTCAATATGGTGCGTAAATTTTTTTTTGTCTATACCATCATTTTTTTGTTTTATGGCCGCCATTTTGAATTTATAAAAACAAAGCCTAGCCTATAACCATCGGACGGTCATGACGAATCGATAGAGACCTCACTCATTAAAATCCATCCAGCCGTTGGGCTGTTTCGAGGGTATAAAGAAATCCACATACCCAGATACGCGTCAAACACATAACCCTTCTTGGCAGTCCGGTAAAATTTAGGGGAGACATAGTATTTCAATAAATATAACTGAGGGTTTGTTCCTACTAATACTGTAGATACTATCTGAACGTCACAGATAAGTATGTACAGAGATATTCAAAAGCTGTAATCCATACGCAAACACAAAATAAACAATATGAACTTTAAAAAGCTCACTGTTTTACTCAAAGGCGACAATAATAATAATAATATAGATGTTACAAGTTTAAAATATACATTTTATTAAAAGATTATTAGTACTTTCGGTCTGAAACTCCCGCGGCCATCACCAGCGAATGTTTTTATTATTATCCTCTTCGCTACCTGGGTCCGCATATGTGGACCTTTACTGTTTTCCCCACAAAAACTAAACTGTTTGACTTCTTTACATTTTGACATCATTTAGTAATAGCTGAATGTTTTTTGCTTTAAAAGCAAAACAATAAATGGCAAAATATGTGCTGATTTCCTCATAAAATACATGTTATTTTCATCTGAGTTTGCAAAACGCCTTCAAGAGGGTGTGGCCAAGAAATTGAGAAATATTCATACTTACTTAACTTAAATCCTTTACAATAAAATATTTTGTGGATTTGTATATCATTCACTTGATTAAAGGCCTTAAATTTGTGATTGTGTGAATTTGGGTTAGTGATAATTAAATTGATATTTTAACGGAATTTGTAATTTTAGATCCATATTTGTAAACCTAAATTACTAGTTCCTTAAAGTATCAATTCCTGAAAAAAGTTCTTTTTTCTGTCATCTATGATGTCATTTTGTTTGTTTAAAACCAATGAATGAGTATTTGTAGTATTATTTTAGCTTTGGGAACGAAGAGGTTAATTGTTGTTCCATTCAATACAAATACGTCACTTCCTAACCAAATATCAAGGAGCTTGATTGGGAAATTTTAACATAGATTTATCCAGCTGAGTAGAAGTGTCAAATTTCTTTTGCAGCAGGCATAAAGAATTATTATTTAAGCACTGTTATCATTACCTTGCTCATTACCTTTCATATCATCACATATCATTACCTATCTCACTTTCTAATTGTGATTGAATCAAGGTGGAATATCGCATTTCGTCTTATGATTTTATTTACATCCGCAAACAGTTTCTAATTTTTGTACTGTAGATATATGCCATACGTTTCAGTTCAAGTGATTAATCGGTTTATATTAATATTAGTAAATATTAATCCATAAATATTAAAACAATTATTTGCTGTTATTACTAATAATCACCGGTTTTTATTAATATTAGTAAATTATTATTGTTAATTATTATAGGTTATTAGTAATGATAACCGCGCTTAAATAATCTTAACTGTTTATGCCCGCTGGAAATGAATTTTATACTTCTGTGCGGCTGGATAAATCTATGTGAAATTTTTTCAATCAAGACCTTTAATGATTGATTATTGCAATTTTGATCGGATAGCTCCTCAAATTAAGGTTATAAATTAACTAATTATCGTTGCATTATGTAATTGTGCGTTGTGTAAGTTTTCATTGACAATTTTAACCCTTAATCCATTCAGGGGCAAGGCATTTCTGCTCCAAAAATGTTCAAATAATTAATTCAATTCGCAATTTACAAACAAAATTATTTGAAAATAATCAAAAGCTTTTCTTCACGATTGCTATGAGATCAAAATTTTACTAAATAATTACTGGTGCAATTTGTCAGTTTGGACATTAAAAGTAAGCGTTTGCAGACTGTAAACGACGCCCCTGAAAGGCTTAAATGCATAGAATTGCTCAGGCGTTACATGATCTTTTTTTTTGCATCTGGCGCTTTCTATTGGTTTTTTGGTGATCTATTATTTGTTACTTACGTTTTTGTTCTGATTTGTCATCACGGCGAGGTTACAATATCTTTTGTTGATACTGCTTGCAATGTGCTCGACGGACGTTTTACTCTATCTTTATAAGGTTGTCATTATTAGTTCTGCAAAGTATTAAAAGAATTATAAAAAATATTATATCGTTGAATAGTTGTTATTGTGCAGTGCACTTTAAAGTAAGTATATAATTTAAAGTTATCATTTTTTGAGCAGTTCTTGTTATATAACTCAGGAGTGACACTATGGCGTCATGGCAAACTGAAACGTAAATATTTTTTTTCGCTACTTTTCTTGTGGGTATTTAACAAAAATAGACTCAAATAATGTTTTCTGAAGAAAAAAAAATCCTGCATTAACACGTTGACTGCCACGCTACGAGTATACTCGTAGCTTTAATATTCGTGGCTTTAATTTATTACTTTCTCACCATCATTTTAAAATAAAAAAATTGCCTTATTTATTGGCAGAAATTTCGCTGTATTAGTATAGCGAAATTTACCTTTCAGAATTTGTGGTGGCAAACGACTTTTAAGAAGAAATTTGAAAATTCTTACTTTTTGCGGCATTTAACGTGTTAAAGGGTTAACCCATGAGGATAAAATAATTCAATTTTAGTGCTATTTGTTATCCTTGGCAGGGTTGTGAAGTCTAGCTAAAATGGAATTTAATGCTTCATAATCAGAGACAAAACCTCATGTCTGACAATACGCATATTCAGGGATGTAAAAATCTAGGCGCCAGCAGGCAGTCTCTCACCACAAAATTTTATTAATTTTCTGTGCTTAAATTTTATTAGCATTCTTACAAAAGATTTAGACGAAATGTTAGACGAAAAATAATGTACAAAATTTAGTGGGGATAGACTGCCCGCTGGCGCCTAGATTTTTACACCCCTGCACATGTCCTCGTGCTAGTTATGACATAATATTTTAAAAATAATGTTGATATTCGTAGATGTTGTCTTCCATCTCTCATTACCTTTTTAGCGCCTCTAGCCTTCTTTTACTGTTTATGTCTCTTATTGTCTATACATTTTTTAGCATCGAATTTTAATTAAAAAACTTTTAGACAGCCGAGAAAATTCACATTTCTTAACCATTGGGTGAATTTAGTGCCATCGTCATGTTGCTCTCACATTCGCCAATAGGTAGCAAGGGGGCTAAACTTTATTTTTCTAGCTTTCTATTCCCCTCCACCTGTTGTAAATTATGTAGAATAAAGCTTTTTTTTTGACGAACGACAAACTGGCGCCGATGAAAATTAATGATTTCTCCTTTACCTTAGCTGCCATATTAAAATACAAAACATTAATAATCATTATGCATAACAGAAATAGGTGCATATATATTGTTCATGAATCATAATATTATACATAAAAAATGCATTTTTTATCTGTGTTTTATACAGTGTTTAACACTTTTTGAATTTATAATTACACTGACCTTTCGCTGTTAGCATAATCAGACAGAAAGGCTGAAAGTTCGTGTTTTCTCTACAGTCTAAAACAATGCCACAAACCCAATATCAACACAAACATGTGTTAAGCAAAATCTACTAATCGCATATAATAGTAATAAATTTTTTACTTAATTAATTATCAATTGTTATTATTAATAATTAGAGGTGTATCGAGTACTCGGTAAATACACCGTACCCCGTCGTACTCGGCTAATTTCCTGAGTACTCGACTTTCGATCAAACTTTGACTCTGCATTCGGCTAACACCGAGTAATTGTAGAAAATTGGTTAATTTTTGTGTTAAGCATCGTCAAAGATAAAAAAAATTCCAAGCAAGTGATTTGTAAAAATTGATTGAACTATAAATCGCAATATAATATAATATACGCAATAATTCATAAAGATTTTCTGCGGGTACATAAAAATGTGTCTAGAACAAAAGTTAAAAAAAGAAATATATAGAAATAATACATAACAGAATTTCAATGTTTACATTAATTCGAATAAGTCCTTATTTTTGAAATTGTATGAAAAATATTAGAGACAGTCCATAAAGATAACTTGTAGAAATTAAAAAAAAAAAATGCAATATAAGCATAAAAAAATTAATTATATTTCTTACGTTTAAAATTTTTTATGAGAAAATACCAAGCACTCTACATTTTCAGCAGGCGAATATTTTTTATTATAGGTGTATGTGTACACATATATCTTGATTTTGCAACATTCAAAGACAAAATTCAACAACATACTCTTGTTCATTCAACTAATCAAGTCACCTTTTCTTTTTCATTAATACAGAAATATCAATACGGCATTTTTTTTTTTTTAACTAGTTAACTTTTTAGAAATCTGGTACTTAAATTTATAAAGAACACTTGTAAGAGAGTATGAAGTGAGATTTTTGCAAAAAGTTTAAAATCATTAATGAGGTGTAGTTTTAAAATTTTACTATTATTTTTTTTTAATTCAGCTTTCCAAATTTTACCATAAGAATTGCATTTTTCTCGATTAACTCTTAAATGCACCGTGTAACTCAGGAGTTAAATGATTTTTTTTTTTTTTTTTTTTTTTTTTTGCCATTTGGCGCTTTCTATTGGTCTTTTAGTGTACGATTATGTATCACTTACGTTTGATAACATGCATTTAAGCTCGGGAACTCTGTTTTTGTTCTGATTTGTGATCACCGGGAGGTATAATATATTTTGTTGATACTGCTTGCAATGTGCTCTACTGGCGTTTTTTCTCTATCTTTGTAAGATAGTCATTATTAATTCTGAGAACTATTAAAAGCATTATAAAAATTATTATATTGTTCACTAGTTGTTAGTATGCAGTATAAACACTTTCAAATGAGTATATAATTTTAAAAAAAATTTTGAGATTTTTTTTTTATGTGACTCACAAGAGAACCACTTTTGGTGCTGCTTGCACCTACCATTGAGACTTGGTGCATTTTAAAGCCCCGTATTAGGAAGTTTGAGAATCGATAAATTTTTTCTGATAAAATCATATTTTTTTTTTTATTTATTTATTTTACCGCAGCACAACTTTCTGAAAATGTGACTTTCGAAACCACTTATCGAGCTATTAACATATAATTTTTTTTAAGAAAAATCATTTAAAAATACTAATTAGTCAATAATAAGTATAAAATATTGAAAAAAGTTTAAAAATTCTTTCAAGAACCCAATAAATTGAACTTGAAAAATTACAATATTACATTCATATTTTTGGCGGGAGAAAAGTTGACTTTTTTTTTTTTAAACGTAGAGCTTACCGGCAACCCTATCCAAATGTCATAGCTGCTGATCGTATGTAAGTGAGCATTGGTTTGGATTTCTTAAAATTGTAATGTCCAACCTAATTAGGCAACAATAAAATTTCTAAATTGAATAAAAATATTAGTTTACTTTATGATTACTTCTACCAAAAGAGTTAAGACATTTAATACAACAACGTTTCATTTTAAACATTCGAAACTTTATAATATATGACTTCAAAAGAAAATAGTTTGCTTATTATGTATTTCAATAAAGAAAAAACAGTTTTCAATGATCTTGAAAGCTTTTAACATATATATATTTACTATTTATACATTTATCGTCTGCATAGAAAAAAAAATAATTCTCTTTTCTTATGCTATTATAAAACAAATCGCAAACTTATTTAATTCTAATACGTACCGCATAAATACTAGACACTAGAGGGATAAAGCAGGCGAAAAATGTTTAGCGCCATATTTGGCGACTTAACTCACTTTTGGCGTGGAATAAACAAATAAAAATCCAATAATAAAAAATTAAAAGTATAAAAAACTATATAAAGTATTATTTTAACAGAGAAATTTTTATCGGTTCTCTAAATTTTATGTATAGGGCACCAGTTCTCGATACTAAGTGTGAACAGCACCAAAAGTGGTTCCCTTGTCAGGAGTGATATTATGTCATTATGTTCAACAGAAACATAAACACATTTTTTCACTATTTTTCTGTGAAGAAGTACCAAAAGTAGACTCAAATGTAATGCTTTCTGAACAAAATAAAAAATCATGCATTAAAATATTAAATTATTTTCTTTCGTAAAATCAGTAACTAATGACAAAAAAATGTAATATAAAATAGTATTAAAAAAATAGTTCAAAGGTACAGAGCCTCATTTGTAATAAAGCATTTTAAAGTAAAAACTTATAAAAAACATTTTTCATAATCCTATATTTCCAAGCTACAACAGAAGAAAGCTTTTCTATTAACCTAATTATTTTAAAATGAGCATATTTTAGGGGCTGTATTCAAATTGAAGTTCTGTACTCGGTTGTGGAAATGCTACAGAATAACTACGTCACTTACCAGTTTCATGAGTTTCTAGAAAAAGAAAAAAAAAATTAAAACTTGTGTCATAAAGTTGTCCCTTTGAATTTGAGAATAGCCTTAATGCTATCTTTTTTTAAATTTTTCCTCCGAATTAAATTTGCTCACAGGTTTTGCTTTTGATTAGTCTAAGAAATTGCAAGCAATGACCTATAAATCATTTGAAAAATCTGAAAAGAAGTGAATTGATATACATTTTTTTAGTTAAACGTAAAACATTTAATTAAGATTAAATATCAAAATTAAGCGCTACATACATTTTGAAGAAGTGGAATGAATAGTTTATTTCTGCTGCATTAAAGCCATTTTTGAAAATCACAGAAGAGTAGATACAAAGATATTTGAAAGACCTTACCATCCATAAGCAGAGTAATTTTTTTATATTACAGAAATTTGCTAATGCACACATATATCTTCATGCTCGGCTCCCGTATTTAATCTGCTTAAATTACATGTAATTTAAGCAGACACATATTACAGGTACGCATTTACAGGCATTATATGTTGATAATATTAGCTTATTATCCCCCAATATGCTATTTCTTTCAAACAACAATTAAAGTGTGGTATAAAAAAAATGACGTTACACCTAACCATAAGCCACCTGTAAAATGAAGCAATTGTACCGTTAAATACTGATAATCTACTGCAATCTTTTCAACTTCTAAACATTGCACATTTTCATTTTTTACACCTTCAAATAGGTTAAAAAATTATTTTTAAATGAAATTTGTTTGAAACTGAATCTCAATTTATTTTTCAGATAATATTTGTGCAATTTTTAAATGCCATTTTTATAATGGTGGCAACTGAAGTACTCCATTTCTGTAGAAAGTAAAGGGAAAATGAGGGAAAATAGTAGATTACTATATCTTTTTGTTGCCATATTTTCATAACAACAGAAAAAAAATTGTAATTAAAACACGTGCTATGCCTAGAATATCGTCTGCTATAAAAGTGTATTTTAAACAATATTTGTGCGACTTATTTTGTCCGCATTTACTTAATTGTTATAAAAAAGCTGAAAGAATGCAATTTTAATAATCCGTGTGTAATAACATTTTCCGAATTTTGAAAAAATATAAATGTATGATTTCTGATAAAACATGGAGCTATTATAAACTATATCTAATTTTCAGTATAGATATTAATGTTCAATCAAATGGAGGCATATGAATCTTTAGATACCCGATTTTTTGTCGAGATTCTTGAATGACGAAATCGTTTTTTAGCTGGATTTGTGTATTATTCGCGATAGTGACGTCACATGCATTCTTTTCTATAGATGTTGTTTAAGACTGGATCTTAAATGTGGAATACTTTAGCGGATGCAAAAGTAATTTAATATAACTTAAAAGTGTGTATTAAAGTCTTAAAACCGAAATATGTTTTGTACTATCTATATCTATATCTATATCTATATATATATATATATATATATATATATATATATATATATATATATATATATTTCATAGGGGGCAACATTGATTCTGAAAAAGAAGAATTCATGCTTGTTAATATTGTTAATAACAATCGGTATTTCAAATTACTGATTAACCCATTATAATTAATTGGCGTAAAATAAGACAGTTTAGTCACGACATTCAAGCAAATATAATGCTTTACCAAATATTAAATGCAGCCAGTGATTGTGAAGCAAAACATCCTTAATTGCGAGAATGATGGATTGTTTTTCTTAAAATGTTTTCCTAACATTTGAATTCTTTTGACGTAGTTTATGCATTTTGAAGATTAAACATAACCTTTCATTTATTCAAGAGAGAATTTCCATTAGAAGTAAAAAAATGCAATTTATTACTTTATTTGAAGGATTTTTGAAGATGGATTCTTGAATAGCAGAAAAATAAGTGAAATAAAGCGAAAAAGTTAAGGGTAATTTCTTTCTCTTTCTCAAAATTAAATGTATTCATAAACAATGCTTCACCAAATATTAAATGCAGCCATGATTCTGAAGCAAAACATCCTTATTTGCGAAAATGATTGATTGTTTTTCTTAAAATGTTTTCCTAACATTTGAATTCTTTTGACGTGGTTTATGCATTTTGAAGATTAAACATAACCTTTCATTTATTCAAGAGAGAATTTCCATTAGAAGTAAAAAAATGCAATTTATTACTTTATTTGAAGGATTCTTGAAGATGGATTCTAAAATAACAGAAAAATAAGTGAAATAAAGGAAAAGCAGTTGAATATAATTTCTTTCTCTTTCTAAAAATTAAATGTGTTCATAATTATTGTATTGATTTCTTTGCAAATTACAAGTAGTAAGCTACAAAACATTGGAAACGACAATGAAAGAAAAGAATATGAAAATGAAAAATATATGGGATGATTAGCCGTGAAATTAAATTAAATTTGTAGTTAAATGCAAAATTTTTAAATTAAAAAAGATAAAATTTTGGACAACACAGTTTTTGAAGAAATACAAATAATAGAACTTACACTAGGTTAATTTTAACACAATTATCCTGAACAGTAAATAAATCAGATGAGTTATGACAGGCAGGCATACGCGTTTTTGCAAGTTAAGAGTGTCTTAACGTATTTTTTAATCCTCCTGCCAATACTTCCCGAGCGCGAAATTCTAAAATGGAGGTTTAAAATCACAGTCAGGTGAAATCCGAGCACCTCATTGGTCATTGAGTCGCATCCTTTTTAGAGAGCAATCTCTAGCGCAAGAGGAAACATCGAATACTCCCTTTTCCGAGAAAAAATCATGTATTGAAGTGATTATTTTCTGTTTCATTTAAAATAAGCCATCGAACTTAATTCAAGATATTTTGATGACGTTTTATAAAATGTGAATGAAAGATTTCAATTTTAAGCTGTAAAAATTTTTAAATAATATGGCATGAAACTTTTATTTTTTCCCCTTATGTTACTTTTAAAATCCAAAATAAAACAAATATTCACAGTTTTCTGTAGAAAAATTTAATAACTAACTTAGAATACTAAAAACTTTCCAAAATTTTTGCCTAATGCAAAATAATTTAAGAAAATTTCAGTTTTTTACACCGATTTTAATCATTAAGAATAAACAGAACAAAAAATATTACATGAACAATTTTGTAATAGTACGTACAATAAGTTATTTTGTTTCCTGGTTCATGTATTTAAATCTGGAATTTTTAAATCGATTTTTCACTCACTTCCTGGTAAGCTAAGATTATAAAAATTATGAAAGCAGGTGTGTTTTCGATGACAGTATAATATTTTAATATTTTGAGAATTTAATTATAAATTAATGATATGTTTCCCTAAGGAGAGTACTGGTGATAAATTGCTAAATATTGTTTATAGTTATAATTGTATAAGAGTTACAAGAAGAATGAAATTAATTATGTGCCAAATCATGCACGCTAAAATATGCCAATTAGCTGTGAAACTGCAACAATGAAATATTTTAAATATTAAAGTGTAAAAAATAAAATATAAATAAAATATAAAGAATGTAATATATATTTTAAATGCACTTTTATCATTAATTAATTTATTTATGATTTTATGTTTCAAAAAACAATTTAGAAATCTTGGAAGGTTGTTTAAACTATGCTTTTTTTTCCTTTTGTATTTTTTAAAAGAAAAAAAAAACAGAGAAAATTGTGATTTTTAAAATAAATGCACAAGTTCATGCTTTTCTAATCGTAAATTAAACGAAGGAAATTTCCATAATCGGGGTCCACGCTAAATTAACACATTGTAGCGGACTTGAATAGCAGTCATGAAACTAGGCTTGATTTTTAAGATAAACATTGAATGTCTGTAAAAGAATGTTTACCTACCTTTTATGTCCCAAATTATGAATTTATGAAAATTTCATCTTCTAACGCGTATTTTGTTAATTTTTGAAACTACGTTAGAAGATTTACACAATCATTTAATAAATTTTAGAAGGATTTTACCAAAATTAATTAAATTTAATTTATAGGGATTTTGTGCAATATTTGTAACTCCCCTCAAATCTTTTGTTTAAAATCTTTTTTTTTTTTTTTTTTTTTTTTTTTTTTAGTATTTTGTAGAATTACAAAATATACAAATATAATTTCTTACAATAGAAATATTTCCGAACAGAAACTTTCGTCTCCCCCCCCTCCCCCCTCAATCTGTCAACGCCAAGAAAGCTGAAAAAGATGCAAAGGCAAAAGAAGTTATTATTATTTTTTTCTTTTGTGCAACCAATTATGTTTTTTGAAACAAGATAAAGTAAAATATCTATAATTCATTCTAATTGAATTTCTATTTTTAAGGTTTTTTTTTTTTCATTTAATGCTAAAACATCTTCTGTATTTTTAAAATTATTTATGTAATTTTTTTAATATAATTTTGTTAGTTTAAAGTTTTCGATTTAAAGTCTATAGAAAAAAGTCTTTTTTTTATATACTTTACTTTTTCTAGAATAATATTATTTTTTGTGATTTTATGGAATTAAATGATGTGTGTCTGTGTGTGTGTGTGTGTGGGGGGGGGGGGGGTTGGGGGGTAGAGGAGAAAATTTATTGATATTTTTACCATACGGAATTTATAGACAATTTTTAAATGATATTACAAGTTTTTTTCAATTAAAACAAAATTTTTATTAAAGAATATTTGTCATGTCATATCGTTTAAAAATTGTTAAAACTTATAATCTAAATTATTCACTCTCGTTGTGTAAAATATTATCAAAATAACTTAATTGAGTTTAATTTCGACTGTTTATTACAAATAAAGGCAAACAAAATAATAAGGTAAATAATGCATAAATGTAAATAAGGTAAAAATCGCTTCAAAATTACTTTTCCCCTCACTCCTTTCAAAATTCAAATGAAGAAACAAGTTGGTGATCCTCACCCTTATTTCTCTTAAAACCACGCGACCATACAACCAATGGGGTGGCTGTATTTCACTTGACTGTGATTTTGGCCCTCCTTTTTAGAATTTCGCTTCCCGAGCTACGGGCAGAAATCGTTTGCATCAACACATTGCCGGTTTCTCTGCTCTTTTCTCAGTCACTTCGGGTTCTACGAAGTCTTCGCGTACGGCTGAATGCGGGGAGTTTTTTTTTTTTTTTTCTGTTACTGATTATTTCTAGCATCTTGCTTTATGTAAATTTTTCGGCAAATATGTGGTGTGACGTAACAGTTTAACTAAATGTGTATATTATGTGGTTGTGATATAAGAGGCGGCTCTGTTTTTGATTTAAAAGATTATGTAAGTTTAAGCCGTTTGTAACATGTTGTTACTATTAGATATTATTTCTATCTTAGTTACCATGTTTTTAAATATTTAATGTCTTACGTTTTTCGACATCGAAGTAATGATGTTTGCTTTTGTGATTTTAAATAAAACTAAAAAAAGTTCCACGTGTTTTCAATATATAATCAGCTGGTAATGACTGCCTACATTGCGTTTACTCGTGTAGTTTCTCTAATCTCTAGTAATTCTCTGACCTGAATTTAAGTTGTTTAAGCTCGACGAATTATTAAGTTGTAATTTTCCAACTTGGCGGAAAATGTCCAGGTCAGGATTCAAACCAGGGATATCTTAGCTGAAGCTGCCAATGTTCCGCCAACTGAGCTATACCGGACAAATCTGGAGACTTAATTCACACATAATTCATCGAGCTAATCGTATTGATGACGGCATTTGGTCTGGTATAGGCATTAGTCAACAGAATAAATCGCAGATAATGGAATGGCGATTTATTCTGTTGAGCTGATTCATAATACTAACATAATGAGAGTTGCTATCCAACGTACATTTTATTCATAAAATAAAAGTTGACATAAAATAAATCTCATAGTTTCGGTTTAATCTTTAAAACCATCATCAGGAGTAACATTTTCTAAAATGTAAATCAGCAGGCAACAATCTATAGATTACATCATAAAAAATTAAATTCAAACTGGGAAGAGCTCAGCGGAAGCTTTCAAAATCCATAAAAACAACTCAGGGGCGCCATCTGTTATCCAAAGTAAAAAAGAAGAAAGGACTGGAACAAACATGGAAAATTCAAAGTTCTTTTAAAATAGAGAGCCAGATTTCAGGTATGCGAAAGGAAACATTATCATTACAAATTTCTTGGTTCCCTAAACGAATTTCCAAAGGTTCACGAATGACGGCTTTAAACGGAACCACTTGTTTCGAAATAATCGTAGCTTGGTCGAAGTCAATAAATGAAATACGTCATTTAAGGAAATTTCCTGAGAGAGCTGTAGAAAATTTATTAAATTTCAAATCAGTTTTCTGTTCTTTTACCTTTAGCCTGTTGTTTTACCTACAGCTCTCTCAAGAAATTTAGCCTGAAATTGCCTGTTGGTTTATATTTTAGAAAATGTTACTCCTGATGATGATTTTAAAGAACAGAAACGTTGAGATTTATTTTATATCAACTTTTAATTTAAGAATAAAATGTACGTTGGATAGCAACTCCTATTTTGTTAGTATTAGATAGTACAACGTAAAGTCCTAAATTAGTAGGATGAATTAAGCCCTGCAGATTCGCCTGGGATAGCTCAGTTGATAGAGCTTGACAGCTTCAGCCAAGATACACCTGTTTCAAATCCTGGCCTGGAAAATTTTCACCCAATTGAAAAATCAAAATTAATATGCTTTATTTATATTAAATCTAAACCCATTCTTGACCATCCCTTAAGAGTAAAAGTAGAGGTGTTCAGCAGAGCATCTTCTGTGAGCACACACACCGCACACATATGCAATAATTAATTGGCTTATATTACTAGTAACATATTATTGTTGATAATATTAACCTTTTATTAATGAAAATAATAATAACAATTATTATTATTATTATTACTTTTTACAGATTGATTAACTAAGAATTTTTGGAGTAAAATCAAATTGATTAAACGCAGAAAACTAAAAAAAAAAAAAAAAAAAAAAAAAAAAAAAACCGAATGCCTTATGAGATAATAAGCTCCGCCAGTTTCTGAGAAACAGAATACTTTCACCTGCAAAGAATATGGATTCTTTTTCTTGAAATGGTTTAGTAACATTTGAATTCTTTGATGTGGTTTATTTATTTTGGAGATTAAACATAACCTTTCATTTATGCAAAAAAAAATTCTATTACAAGGGAAAAGAAAAGGAAAAAATCGTTTATTGTTTCATTTGAATACATTTTAGCTTTTGAATATGGATTCCTCAATTGCAGAAAAATAGGATAAGTGAGGATGGGGGGCGGGGGGGGGGGGGGAGAGATAACCAAACATTTTCCAATTTATTTCATTTCATTTTATTATTTTTGTTTCTTGAACTAATCAAATTAATCGTTTAATTATGCTGCTTGTTCTTGAATTTTTAAAGTGTGGATGGTAAAGCATCGTTGATTAAAAGTACTAACTAAAATTAAGGATCATAAAATTTTTGAAGAAATGTGTTTAAAGGTTCCTTCCTATTGTCACTGAAGTCCCTCTTTGAAAATCACAAAAGTACACTTTAATACTTTGGCTGATTAATCACAGCAATCAGACAAAAATAATGCCTTACCAAAAACTAAATCTAATCAATGACTATGAAACTAGCATCTTGATCTGCGAGGTGTTGATTAAAATTACAAATTAAAATTAAGTATGCCAAAATTTTTGAAGAAGTGTATTTAAAGGTTCCTTCTTATTGCTATTGAAGTCCCTCTTTGAAAATCACAAAAGTAAACTTTAATACTTTGGCTAATTAATCACGGCAATTAAGCAAAAGTTATGTCTTACCAAATATCAAATATAATCAATGACTGTGAAACAAAGCCTCCTGGTCTTCTAGGCGTTGCTTAAATGTAACAATTAAAATTAAAGATGACAAAATTTTTGAAGATATGCATTTAAAGGTTCCTTCCTATTTCCACTGAAGTCATACTTTGAAAATCACAAAAATAAACTTTAATACTTTGGCTGATTAATTAAGGCAATCAGGCAAAAATAATGCCTTACCAAAAACTAAATCTAATCAATGACTGTTAAACAAAGCATCCTGATCTGCGAGGCATAGATTAAAATTAAAAATTAAAATTACGGATGGCAAAATTTTTGAAGAAGTGTATTTAAAAGTTCATTCCTATTGCCACTGAAGTAACTTTTCGAACATCACAAAAGTAAACTTTAATATTTTGAATAATTAATCACGGCAATCAGGCAAATGTCTTACCAAAAACTAAATCTAATTAATGACTGTGAATCAAAGCATACTGTTTTGGGAGGCGTTTATTAAAAGTACAAATTAAAATTAAGAATGATAAATTTTTTTGAAGAATTGTATTTAAAGGTTCATTCCTATAACCATTGAAGCATTGATAACACTTTGAACATTACAAAAGTTTTGGCTTATAATATTTTGGCTTATTAATCACGGCAATCAGACAAAAGTAATGTCTTACTAAAAAATAAATCTGATTTATGACTGTGAAACAAAACATACTGTTCTGACAGGCGTTGATTAAAATTACAAATTAAAATTAGGGATTCCAAAATTTTTGAAGAAATGTATTTAAAAATTCATTCCTATTACCACTGAAGCAATTTGAATATCGCAAAAGCAAATTTTAATATTTTGGCGATTAATCACGGCAATTAGGCAAAAGTATGTATGGCTCAGTATGTTAAACAGTGTTTTGATACATTATGAAGCAGTCCACTATAGTTCTCCCATGATACTTGGCAGTTGACCTTGAAGACAAAGAGTTTGAAATAACAGAGGCAAAGAAAGTTGTTAACAGATGCAAATGGTGAAGGAAATGAATTACACAGTAGACCACTGATCTGCTCAGCTTGGTTCGTTTTGCATGTAACAAGTCATTTCTATTTAATATTTGCCTGCCCTTTTTTAAATTCATGTTTTAGACAAAATTAGTGATTAGTTATTAATGCTTAAAAAAAGAAAAATTAAATAAAGCAAGAATTATTTAAAAAATAATTTATTTGTTATCATCAACATTTGTTTGTATCAAAACATTTGGTTTATGTTTTTGAATTGCATCGTGCAGTCTGTAAATTGCCATTATTGACCACTGAACCACAGAATTTTGTTTTCAGAACTATTTTTGTCAAAACATTTTCAGTACATGTTTAAGATTATGTAGGAATTAATATTTTTACATGTTTAATATTGATTTAAAAGGAATTGACTGCTTGGTTTTTGAATATTTTCCATTCTATAAATTATAATTATTTCCAGATGAGATATTAAATATATCATATAACAATATATCCTTACCAAATCTAATTAATGACTGGGAAACAAAGCATACTCTTATTAGAAACGTTGATTAAAATTAAAAATTTAAATTAAGGATGACAAATTTTTTTGAAGAAATGTATTTAAAGGTTCGTTCCTATTACCACTAAAGTCACTACTGGTGGGGTCACCTTAACGTGTAATGTATTAAATATTCTTATTATTCGTTGTTTCTGTTAATAACTGGCTAATATTGATAATAGTAACTGTTATAAGCGATATCAAATAATAATATTAATAAGCAGTTCTTTCCATAAAAAAAAGAAAAACAAAAAAGAAAAATCATGCATTCAGCATTGATTACGAAACACTTCCAACACTTCCAAAACAGTTTAACAAAATTTCGCTATTTAGGTAAATACGGTATTATAAAGATATGAGAGATTAAATATAAGATATTGCAATAAAGATTTTTTATGGATTTATTTCCAATGTAACAGACATTTTGAATTTTTCCCATTGATTGTCAATAGATCTAAATCACAAAATTTTAATATTTTGTATTATTAGACACAGCCGTCAAAAAATAATAATGCTTTACCAAATATTAAATCCAATCAGTGACTGTGAAACAAAACATCTTAACCATCGAGGAAGATATATTATTTCGCTTGACATAAAATATATATATATATATATATATATATTGAAGTCTTTTTTTTTCCTTACGTGGTTTATTCACCTTGAAAATTAAACATAATATTTCATTTGTTCAGAAAGAATTTCCCATAGAAGAAAAAAAAAAAAATGTGAAAAAAAATGCAGTTTATTACTTTATTTGAACAGGTTTTCGCTTTTGAATATGGATTCCAAGTTTAAGAAAAATAAGGTAAATAATGGAAACTAAATAAGGATGAAAATTACACATATTTTTTTTACTCACTCCAAGTTAAATGGTACATAGTTTTGCTTTACATTTTGTTGATTTCTCTGGAAATTTCAAGAAGTAGATTATCTTCGTTTTATGAAAAGCCTCTGAATAACAGAAATAGGATGAAGAAAAAAATGAAAAATAGTTAGCAGGTAGCTTTAATTAAAAATAGTAATTAAAATTTGAAATGGCATAGTTTTGAAAAGAAAATTAATTAACCCCTTAACGGTCGCATTAAATTACGGTTTAAAAATTCAATTTGCTTATTGGCACCACATTTTTGAAAAAGAAATATTCACCTTATTTAATGACAGGTAAAATGATACCATAAACAAAGCTAATTACACTAGTTTATAAAACTGGTGCGAATCAAGAAAATCTTAATAAATCTAAAAAAAGACACAGACCGTGTATATGACGGAAGCGAGAATTAAGGAGTAAAAGTCCCCCCCCCCCCCCCCTGCTGACATTGAAGTAATTTTTCCAAAAACATAAAAGTAGAGATATTATTATTAATAACTGGCGTTCGTACTGCGACTAGTTTTATAAATATTCAGATCTTGGCACAATAGCTGTTGGGCTCTTATGCAAACATGCTTGAATAAGAAATATATTACAATTATATATACTAAATTCAGTAAGACGTAAATAATATGACTCCATCTTAAATAGGACGTAATCACCATGACAACCTAGAATCATTATCTGTAATGGGATATCATTGAATTAATTACGTATGGTAGGATTTAATAGAATAATCACCATGGTAACCTAGAATCATTACCTATCATGGTATATCATTGAATTAATTACATATGATAGGATTTAATAGAATGAAAAAAAAATTATTAATATCTTTTTAAGTTTTTATTCGATTTTCCTAAAATTTAAAGTGACTCTACAAAATTCTGCAATGATTATATATATTAAATTTCAAACCATTCGGTTGGGCAGTTTTTGCGCTGTTATATGGGGACAGACAGACGGACTGACAAGAGGACAACTATAGGTGCTACGTATTTATATAAATACGAACATTTTTCATTTTTAGGTGCATTCGTATTTATATAAATACGAACGCACCTAAAAATGAAAAAAAAAAAAAAAAAAACAAACAAACAAACAAAAAAAACAGAACTTCTTACTTAATTTTTATGGATTTATTTTCAGTATAAGCCTCGTTTAAATTTTTTTTCCTTGATTCTCTATGGATCTAAATCATAAAGTTTTAATATTTCAGATTATATACAAGAATCATCAAGTATTGGATACAGGAGTCAGGAAATAATAATGCATCTTCAAATATTAAATCCAGCCAGTGACTGTGAAACAAAACATGTTTACCTTCGAGGCAGATGGATTATATCTCTTGACATAAAAAAAGTATTTAAAGCTCTTTTTTTCCCTCTTTTTTACGTGGTTTATTCATCTTGAAGATTAAACATAACATTTCATTTGTTCAAGAAAGAATTTCCCTTTAAAAAGAAAAAAAAGCAGTTTTTAACTTTATTTGAACAGTTTTTCGCTTTTGAATATGGATTCCAAGTTGCAGAAAAATAAAGTAAATAACGGAAACTAAATAAGGATGAAAATTGTATTTTTTTTACTCACTCCAAGTTAAATGGTGCATAGTTTTGCTTTAAATTTTGTTGATTTCTCTTGAAACTTCAAGGAGTAAATTATCTTCGTTTTATGAAAAGCCTCAGAATGAGAGAAATCTGATGGAAAAAAAATGAAAAATGGTTACCAGGTAGCTTTAATTAAAAGTAGAAATTAAAATTTGAAATGGCATAGTTTTGAAAAGAAATGTAATTAAAGTTTTTTTCCCCTGCTAAAAATGAAGTAATTTTTTTTACAGCATAAAAGTACAAATATAGAGATGTTGAAAATTGTTACATTGTCCATGAATTGGAGTATATTTTTATTTTTACATGAATCTTCCAATATGCTAGGTTACAGTTTCTAGAAGTATATAGTGTGGAAATCAACAAGCGAAACCGTAACCAAAATATTACATTTTCAGCAGAGGGCGCTATGATCAAGTCTATTGTTACGAATGAATAGAAATCTAGCGTGTTTTTATATATTTATGATACAATTTAAATTACGGCAAGGTTATTTATAAAAGATAAATTTTGCAAAAAGCAGAGTTAAAAAGATTTATGATGTAATACGCGATACATTTGAAATGTATGAAAATTCAGGTATATATATTAGGT
Source organism: Maratus speciosus (assembly GCA_963932465.1). Taxonomy (NCBI): domain Eukaryota; kingdom Metazoa; phylum Arthropoda; class Arachnida; order Araneae; family Salticidae; genus Maratus; species Maratus speciosus. Next base: position 389,163,606 of record OZ010786.1, read on the forward strand.
CAGGATTGGCGAACATATGGCACACGTGCCAGAATTAGCACGTAAGGCAATTTCTCTGGGACGCGAAAAAATAAATTTTATAATCATTATACAGATAACACATCTTTTTGTTTTCTATTATAATCAATAAAATTTTGTTCCACAGAGTATCACAAAAATGCAACTATTTTTGCATGATTAACCCATTTTAGGCCAAGCATAGAAGTTTTATAAAATGTGGTATTATTTTCATTGAAATATGCTTAAATTACATTCATTAAGACAAAAAAAAAGTTGTGCATGAAAAATAATATTTTATTTGAGAAATAAAATATATTCGGTCAATGGTGCGCTAACGCATCATTAAATTTAAAATTAACAATTTTTTTAAATTTTTCATGACATTTGTTTTATTATTATTTTATTTACAGAACTTGCAACTTTAATCCATTATAAAAATATATGATTAATCTTAAGTGGAATAATTACACATTTTCAAAAAGTCGAATTTGTCAATAACCGTTACAAAAAAAAAAAAAAATAAAATAGCGTATTGTGAAAATTTCTCAACAGAAAATGTTTGCTCCAATTGAAATACTGATATTTTATAGATGTCTCCAGAACCCTTCAAAATAGCAGAAAAATAAAATTTGTGAAAAATATTCGTCACAGTGTTAACAAAAAAATATTTATTGAAATGATGCGTTTAAGCACCTTTGGCCGAAAATGGGTTAACACATCAAAAGGATGTTCTTTTCCTGATATGTTATGCAGGGTTTTTAACATGTATTTTTGTCTTCCTATACGAATTCATAAAGTTGCATTTTTCAGATTAATTTTGTTAGCCAGTCACTGCAATAAGATGAAAAATGGATACAATTTCTGTGCATACCTATAAAACTATCAAAATATGAATCAGTTATAAAGAAATCTCCATCGAATGCTCCATCAAACATCAGCAAAAATTTCATCAATAAGTTTTCTCATCAATACATTGTTTAATGCACCTTGGATAATTATAACCAGATGTTGCATTAATAATAAAGTTAAAAATTACTAAAATATTTTTTTTATCTTTATTTCCTTGTTACAGTACGTATAAATCATATTTACGAATTAAAATTTCGTTAGTTTAATAGCTTATTCCAAAATACAGAGAAATCGCATTTTAATTTTTAATTTTTTTTAATTTTTTTATTTATTAATGCATGAAAGCAACTGATTTTTTACCTAGTGTTTTGTATAAACATCGCACACTGTAAAATTATTTTATGTCAAAGTTTGGCACGTTACATTGTCGATAGATGTTGTTTGTGAAATTTTGGCACGTGCACATAAAAAGGTTCGCCGATCCTGTATTAGGTCATTAAGAATGAAACGTCCGATTTAAAAACGGTTTTTTTATTTTTAAAAATAAATTCTGAATTCATACCAGAAAATTTTGAATAGTTATTTTATTTTATTTTATTTGTAGAATACGTATCACTTTTTAATATAAAATTAAAAATAACTATTAAAACTTTCTGGTAAGAATTCAGAATTTCTATATTAAAAAACTGCTTTGAAATCGGACGTTTCATGCTAGATAACTTAATATTTTAAATGCATTTCGCACCACATGTTTCTAGACTCTGTAACTAACACTTTGTCTTTACACTTTCAAGAAACAAACTCGATGGTAGCGGCCTCTAAGAAAATGAAATTTTTTCTATACATTCTAAAGCAATACTGGTATACGCGATTTCCACACTCTATATTTGTGGACACTGTACACTGTTAAAAATTTGGTACAACGTTGAACCAATTTTTGGTGCTGCAGTAGCTACCACCATAAAATGTTGAAATATTGCACCAACATTCGGTTCTAAGGATGAACCATAACTTGGTGAAATGTTGAACCATAAATTGGTGAAATGTTAATGAAGCAATGATTTTTCTCTCCCCCCCCCCCCCACACCTCTTTCACCAGTAAAATATTTTTTTTCTATTTTAAGATATTCTGTTTTAATATAATTTAAGGCGAAATATTTACGGTCTCCCCAATTTTTTTTTTTTTTTTTTTTTTTTACAAGGTAACTTTCAAGATCAGAAACTTAAGTTTATTTAGCAAATTTTAATACAGTTTAATTATACGAGTTATTTTAAATATCTTACACTATAATTTACATATTAAAATACATAAGAAAGGCTACGATGATGTTATGGGGCTTTATATATATATATATGTATATATATATATATATATATATAAACTTATCAAATTGGGGTAATTGAAATGTATTATAATTTTCTAAATAAACCTATAAAATTGATTTTGTATGACGCATGCAAGCAATTTTTAAACAAAAATCAATCAGAGAAAGAGTAAATATAAATTCCATTAAATCAATGAAAGCGTCTAAAAAAAAGGACAAAAAAACAACTATGCCAGACGGAGGTGGGGGCAGAAAGCATTGCTTATCAACTCACATCTTTTTTTTTAATAATTTCTAAACGTGATATAAATAAGAATGTGTCATTTTTTTTAATGGTAATTTGTAATTGTTTTATTAAATGTGAACATCAACATGGAGTCTATTTTTTTTTAATTCTACGGAATATGTAGGAGAGGGTAGTATACAGTGAGACGAAAATAATTATTACTTAACAAATGGCAACGATTTTTATTCTTTTGAAAAAAATTTTGCTGCAACTTTAAGCTACACAAATACGCTACACATTAATGTATAAATGGTTTTTAAAAAGTTATTTATAAAAGCACAGAAGCAGCATAAAGGGGTATCGAAAATTATCTCACTGTGTACCACAAGTGGTACACAGTGAGACAATGTATATATTTTCATAAATCATACATTTTTACACTCTATCAATAATTTTCTGCAGTTTATGACTTCTAATTAATATTTCTAGATATTTTTTTTTTTAATATGAGCCTCGGTTGGACAATGGCAGACATTGGGCTATCTTCATGCAAACTTTCAGCCTCTTACGTTTAGTAGATTTCACTAACCATCGCACCCCCCCCCCACACACACACACACAGAGAGATAGAGGGAGAGAGAAAAAACCCCTTCTTTTATTAATAAATAACTTTTTTATACGTCAGAACCGCATAGTAGATACACAATGAGGCACGTCTCACTGTGTACCACAACTGTGTGTCTCACTGTGTACCACAACTGTGTGTCTCACTGTGTACTTTCGTTACGTTGTAACAAAATGGATGTCATATCTGTTTCATCATCAGTTTTGATAGCTTTGAATGCTTGTGTCGTTCTGTCGACATAGTCTATCATTAGATATAGCTAGGTTTGGTTAAGTAAATATATGCCATAATGAAATAAATAAAGTCTAAAATGGACATTTATGTAACTTTAACCCCTATAAAATAAATAATTCCTTATTTTTTTGTTGGACGAGTAACCGAAGTGTTGAAACTACATCCACGTGTTGAATAAGATGAGGTGGTTCAGTGTGTGTTCCAGCTAGGAGAAAAAGTTATAACTATATGTCAAAATGGCTGCTGTCTCACTGCGTACCATGTCTCACTGTGTACTCCCCTACCCTATATAATTTTCTTTTAAACATATTCCTTAATTATTCTTATTAATGGAACGATGCGATAAGCCATATTCAATTTAATTTTTTTATTCCCATATACAATGTATTTTATAAATATAAGCTAAATACATTTTATATATTTTATAAGAAAAGATTGATCTAGGAAATAGAAAAAAATGTACTGTATGTACTGTTCTTCATTGCTTGAAAAACATTTTGAATGTAAAAAGTATTTATTAATCTCTTTAATAAATATTCAATCCAACAATATATAAATAAAATGTAAATATAAACTTAAAATATACTAAAGCAGTTTTATACATAAACTTTATATCGGCATAAACAACATTTTATTTGAATGCATAAATATCACGTTTCCTTTTTTAGTGCCAATAGTTTACTTGTATCATAAACATAAAAAATGCGTCTGCATAATAGGAAATTTAATAACTGATACAAAATGTCGCTAATTAAATGTTTTGATATTACTCAATCTTAAAAAATTAAAAACATAAACCGTAGAAAAAAGCTTACATACAATTTAAAAAAATTCATATGCCAATTTAAAAAACAGTAAAAATAATAATTAGTATTTTATAATTATACTGTTAACTAAAAATATAAACTTCAATATATTAATAAATGCAGTATTAGATTTACCAACGGGTCAAAAATATTGCCATAAGATTTAATAAATATTTCCTATCTATTTCAGAAATTAGGTAGATACTAAATGAATCTGATACATTGGGTATGAAGATTTAAGATTTTAAATCACAAATTAAAACATAATTAGTAATAAAAAAAATGTTTCAAAAGTTTTGCATCTTAAATTAAAAACTGTAATATGTATAAGGAAATTTTTTCAGTACTATTTTAAAATCTGAATCCTTTTCTTATTATCTTAATCATTGAATATCATGTCTTACTCCAAAATATTAATAAATATAAATACTAATTCATTTGCTGTTAGGGTTTATAATCAGGAAACAGTAAAGGACCCAAAAATTCCAATAGAAATAGAATCTCAAATCACTGTAAATTAAAGTTTACACCTACTACTATCATCAAAAAACCAACTAGCCATGAATCAACATATCTCGATGTCAGCATTTTAAAACTAAGATAGTACTTCACGTTTTGTTTTTGCTTTCGAGCTCCGAAGAATTAAAATACTTCACATCTCACTATTGAATTGGAGAAATGAAATGTTTACGCTCATTTTTTTATTTATTGAAAAAGGCAAGACGAATGAAGTCGTGATTAATATTTGTTTTTTTAAACCGATACATAAAGAACGAATATAACAGACAATTGCTTATGAATTCAGGAAAACTAAATCAATCTTTTTATATAAAACGTGAAAACTATTTAACTCTTATTCATAAAATATGAGAATGAAAGATTAAAATTAAATAAGACTTACCCTTAATTCCGTAAATAATCACTTTTATATCAGTTTTGTTTAATCATTAAATGGCGGTCGAAATGCAGTCGTTTCGCTTACCTTATAATGGCGGCGAAAAGAAAGCTATGCTGTTCTGATTGGCTGATAAGTCGTTCCAATTCTTGGTTCAACTTATTACCAAAATGTAGTGTAATTCAGAATAACGTCCAAGGTTAAACCATGAAATGGAGTTTTTGAAAATTAAGAAGTACCATATTTTGATATTCTCATTATTTTACTTCATTTATTGGTTCAACGTTAAGCGGAAATTTTTAACAGTGTAGCTGGGTGTTCTGTATCCTCTCATCATTGTCAAATATCTAATTACCAAATCTTTAGTTTTAGAAGCACATCTTCAATTTTAAAAATGTTACTTCCATAATATTAGAAGTCATTTACTTCAAAATAGTTATCTTATAAAGTAAAAATAACTATTAAAACTTTCTAGTGAGAATTCGGAATTTCTATATTAAAAAACCGCTTTGAAATCGGACGTTTCATGCTTCATAACTTAATATTTTAAATGAATTTCGCACCACACATTTCTAGACGCTGTAACTAACACTTTGTGTTTACACCTTCAAGCAATAAATTCCATGGCATCGCCGCATAAGAAAATACAATTTTTTTCTATACATTCTAGAGCAATACTAGTACACGCAATTTCCACATTCTATATTTGTAGACAATGTAGCTGGGTGTACTGTACCCTCTCATCGTTGTCAATTATCTAATTACCAAACCGTTAGTTTTAGAAGCATTCTCCAATTTAAAAAATGTTGCTCTCCGTAATATTAGAAGCCATTTACTTCAAAAAAGTTATATTTTTAAGTAAAAATAACTGTTAAAACTTTCTAGTGAGAATTCGGAATTTCTAAATTATAAAACCGCTTTCAAATCGGACAATCGGGCAGCGCCGCATAAGAAAATACAATTTTTTCTATACATTCTAAAGCAATACTGGTATGCACCTGATTTCCACACTATATATTTCTAGATACTGTAGGTGGGCTTACTCTCTCGGCGTTATCAAATATCTAACCGTTAGTTTTAGAAGTATATGGACAATTTCAAAAATGTTGCTATCCATCATATTAGGAGCCATTTACTTCAAAACAGTTATTTTTTGTAAAAGTTATAAATAAAATTTTTTATATTGACCTTGAATTCTCACAATATGCGTTTAGAGAATTTTCTCCATACTGTAAAAAATTTTTTCAAAGCAATAAAAAAACATTTAACTTAACTTGGACCGTGAATGATAATTAGATATTTTACAACGATGAGAGGGCACAGTACACCTAGCTACAGTGCCTACAAATATAGAGTGTGGAAATCGCGTCTACCAGTTTTGCTTAAGAACGTATGGAAAAAATTGCTTTTTCTGAGGCGGCGCTGCCATCGAATTTATTGCTTGAAAGTGCAAACACAAAGCGTTAGTTACAGCGTCTGGAAATGTGTGGTTCGAAATGCATTTAAAATATTTAAATTTGGAAGCATATGGACAATTAAAAAAAAAATGTTGCTATCTATCATATTAGAAGCCATTTACTTCAAAACAGTTATTTTTTGTAAAAGTTATAAATAAAAATTTTTATATTGACTTTGAATTCTCACAATTTTCTCCATACTGTAAGAAGTTTTTTCAAAATATTAAAAAAACATTTAACTTAACTTGGTCCGTGAATGTAAAGATGAAATTTTATAATCGATTTTGACATTTCAAGTCCATCGAAGTGGTGATTTCTTTGATGCTTATAGCTACAATGGCTATTGCCTCGAATGATCCTTTATTTCATACACAGATATAATTACACAAACCAGACATAACAATTTCGTCAATATACAAGGATGGATAGCACAAGGAAATTTACAACACCAGAGAATTATCCGGAAGCTCCATAAAGAGTGTGCAACAGAGACAGCCGGAGTCGAACCCACGGACCTTCTACACTCTCAGGAGATTGGCGACGTGGTGCCTTACCTTAAATTAGTGCATCATCATTAAAATACAACGCAAACGATTTTTCCCCATAGGCCGTAAAATAACGGAATTCTTTCTAGTGTTCCTGTAAATGCTACACACTTCATTTTCAATACTGAACATACCACAGTAAAAATAAATAACCTATATTAATTTCATGACAATATAACTGTATTTACGCGAGTTAGAGAAAGGGCAGGTAGACAGACAAACCGAATTCATAAACGCTTTTCAACTAAATTGGAAAATTTAAAAAAGAAACAAAGTAAAAATTATAGGTTTTAAAATAAATTCACTATCTCTCGATTTCTACAAAGCGTAATTTAAAACAATGAATTTTCCACGGCAAATTAACGTATTGAAACGAAAGGTTTTACAATAACATGAATTTCAGCCATAAAATTAGCCTTTAAATTAGCCATAAAATTAGTTTTTTTAAAATAAACTTTGGATGCTTATAACAGTGTTTTTCGAAATGTATTTTTACTTACGATCAGGACATACAAAGTTAGTTTATTAAATACAATTTTTCAATACTTTTCAATAATTAATACGTTCATTTTTTTTTTCATTTTTCTTAGCAGAAAACACTGAAAATTAATAAAATACATAGTATCGTAAGTTGCGTATTAGTATAAACAAGTCAGACAAAGCCTTGTAAGTAAGGATTCAATAATTTTTTATTTATTTATTTTATTTTATTTTTGATAGAGCACGAAGGCAGTTTTTCTAAATGTAATTATAAAAATCCTAAATCGGACAAAAGTTTAAATCTCGTACTCTTCGAGAACAACTTTTGAAACATTTTTTTTTTTAAATTTGGAACTATACCTCTAAAACTAACGGTTTAGAAATTACCTACTGGGCAACCATGAGAGGGCAACCATAAACCCTACATATGTAACCCTACATTGTTCAAGTAATTAATATGTTTATATTAATAATAACCTTTTGATTTCTATGTATTAAAAACTAATTGCCCCAAATCCATAATTTTTCGGTATTTAAATAATACATTATTTCAGAAATAAATTTTGATATCGGTTACATTCGTATGGAGGCCTGGTCAGTAAATATCTACAGCATTTTTACCCATTTTAATGCAGGTTATACAAATTACAAAACTCAATTTTATTGTTAGTTACTTTTTTCTCGATTTATCTTTATATGTACATTTCTACCTTGAGTGATAAACTGTAAAAAAGTTTAGATGCAAAGGCTCCTGTCATTTTTCAGACGAATATAAGGTCTTGTTTTGACACACTTTACATCAATTTAATTAATCTGAATCGTATTTAATAATTAAACGCCAAATCTTGCTGAAGAAGTTATTGCTGTTACAAGATATTGTTGCATTCCTATGCAGATGCCCCCAACATTTCTCCCACAAATATAATATCTTGTTTTGACACACTTCACATCAATTTAATTAATCAGAATCCTGTCTAATGATTAAGTGTCCAATGCTGCCGAATATTGCTGAAGAAGATATTGCTATTGCAAGATATTGTTGCATTCCTATGCAGATGCTCCGTACATTTCCCCCACAAATATAATGTCTTGTTTTGACGCACTTCACATCTATTTCATTAATCAGAATCCTGTCTAATAATTAAGTGCCCAATGCTGCCGAATATCGCTGAAGAAGATATTGCTGTTATAAGATACTGTTGCATTCCTATGCAGATGCTCCCCACATTTCCCCCACAAATATAATTTTACTAGTGTAAATGCCCGTCCTAGGACGGTGGGTAAAAATTGTGTTTTCCATTTAAAATTTGAAAAAACTGATAAAAATAATTGACAATATGGAAGCATTTAGATGAGCAAAGTTCGGCTAGTTTATGTTCTGATAAACACACTATTAGCATTTAGAATACTTCTGGGTAAACCAGGCTTTCCAATTATTATACCATAACAAAATTAGGATTTCTTAATAAAACAAAAAATTAACAAAAATGCAATAAAACTGCGTAGTTAAAAAAAAAGTCTGCTGAAACTATTGAGATAATACTGATAATTAATATATTTTTTAAATAGCACTTTGAAATTGTATTTTTATCGTTTTATCGTTGTATTTTTATCGTGAAATTGTATTTTTATCGTTTTGTTAGTTTTCAACCTTTTACAGAAAATTATGTTGAACAGAAGGGATTTCATGTAGAAAAGATTTGTATTTAAGCAGATAAGTTTTCTCTTACAAATCTCAAATCGAAATTAAGCCTAACGTGGCTCCATCTTATCGGAGATTGGCAAAATCGATAGGTTCGCCCCGGATGCGTTCCAATGCTTTTTACTATATAGAGATTTGTGGGAACGCTCTCACAAAATATATACGTTATCGCAATCGGAATGGCATTAACAAAACCGGGTAATTTTGACTTATCATATTAAAATTTATGCTTATTAAAAATAATCCTAGTTTAGTAATCGGTTTAAAAGAAACACTAATATTGAATGACTTTAGAATCTCAAAAATTTTCTCACAAATACTATTATAATATGAGATGCAAACAAATTAACTTGGTTTACTATACTAAAAAAGGGATGTGGGTGGGAGGAGTAGAGTTAACAAGGGTCAAAACAGTTTTGAAGATTTTCTTGGAGACTTTTAGAATAGCCATTATTAACAAAATTCTGATAAATTTTACTTTTTTATTTTTCAAAGTCCTCTCTGGAACTTTAAAACGTTTAATATATGTATATTGCAAATATTATGGTTATTTATTACACTGATCGACACCAAAATCCGCTCTGTAATAATAATAGTTGATTCCTACAGATTTCATTCTGCTAAATAAAAATATAGTAACGAAATTGCTGTATCACGAACCATTCTTTTGGGTTTGCTTTTAAAATTAAAGTATTTTATATCTTGTTAAAACATAAGTGGAAATTTTGCAAACCATAAAAAATAGATAATAATTTCTAAATTACCTGTAAATAAATGTTTAAATATGATTATCCGAGTGACAGCGGCATAATGAATGAAAATATATTAGTGGATAGCAAATGGTAAACTTGGACACGACAGTGGGGGGGGGGGGGTGGTTGCGGCTAAAAAGAAAATGCACGATACAAATATAAAAAACTAGATTTTCATGCTATTTTTATAAATTTTATATCTAAGGTAGTGAAAGAACTTTTTTCATGATTTCATTTTTATCTTGCATTGGAAATTAATATAATAATCCTTCACTGATGATTATTATTATAAAATTGTTTCTCGGAAAAATGGTATGCACTGGAGGAATTTGGATAGCATATTTAGAATTAGGAATGTTAGATCTGTATACTTTACATATTTAGTTTAAAGGGAGGAAACTTTTTTTTTTTTTTTTTTTTTTTTTTTTTTTTTTTTTTTTTGCCGACCAGTGTTATTAGCAAATTGTTTCAGAGTTAATTAAACAAAAGAATTTAGAGTATCATCTGGGAGACATAGTTCTATTACGTGCATTTAATTGAGAATCACCATGTTAAGATATGAAAGAGCTTACAATTTTATCTTTATCTAAAACTGTTATTTCCGCAAGACTGATGATATTTGTTAATATCCTAATAAGTTTATAAAGTTTGTTCGTATTTTAGAGCAGCTAAGAAAAAAAAATCTATCTACTTTCTACAGCTATCCTTTCTAAATCAAATTCACAAACATGAATGGAAGAACTTACAATTTTAATACGATCCAAAACTTTTATTCCCATAAGATTCATGATATTTATTAATATCCTAATAAGTCGATAAAATTTTCAGGTATTTTAGAACAGCTATGAAAATATAATCTAATTTCTACAACTATCCTTTCTAAATTAAATTTACAAATGTGAATGAAAGATAGAGTAACTATTTACAAGTTTAATTTCAGTCTTATGCAATCATGTATCTTTTTAAGTGGACTTTTTCACTGATAAAAACAAATTAATAAAAATTTCTTAATTCATTATCATTTTGATATTTATGATGTACCAATAATATTTACGATCCATCCTAGCCATTTTCTTCATTTTCAAATTAATAAAAACGAATGACAGAATTGAAAGCGAAATTTTGTAATGAAAACAATTATTTCAATTCAGCATTTGCGAAATATGTCACATATATTTAGAAAATTGCATTTCGAGTATTATCTGAGGCATAGCTCTTTGACATGCACATAAATAAGAATATCATGATAAGTTATACAGAAACTTGACAATTTTAATTAGATACGAAACTTTTATATTCTTCAAGACTTGAGAGAGATGTTGATATTTTAATGGATACAGAAAGTCAATGAGTATTTCAAAACAGCGATGAAAAAAAATAAATATATGTCTTATTTCTATAATTAGTATTTCTAAATTAACTTCAGAAACGTGTATGAAAAGAAACAATATTTATTTAAGCAAATTTCATTTTTGCTCGCTATAATTATGTATCTTTTAAAAGTTAGCGTTTTTCAGTTGAAAAACAAATTAATTAAACTTTCTCGTTTCATTATCACTTTGACATTTATATATTCTATTTACTTAGCTATTTCCTTCATTTTCAAATTTAATAAAAACGTAATGACAGTATAGAAAATGAAATTTTGTTGTAAAAAACCGTTACTTCTATTCATTATTAGCGAAACATGTCAGCGACATTCGGACAATGAAAGTTAGAGTATTATCGTTTGCGTAGTTCTTTGACATATAATAAAAATGAGAATTGCATGTTAGGCTGTAAAAGAGTTTGAGAATTTTTAATTAAAAAGGAAAATTTTATATACTTTAAGACCTGATAACATTTTAAACTGTCGATAAAATCGATCTGTTCGATAAGTATTTCAGAAAGCCATGAAAAAAGAAACTGTAACTTCTATCACTAGTATATCTAAATTAACTTTAGAAACATGTGAGAAAGATACAATAATCATTTACGAGTTTAATTTTTTGCTGATGTAATTATGGATCATTTTAAGTTGACATTTTCCACTGGAAAAACATATTACTAATTAAAACTTTTTAATTCATTACCAATTTGACATTTAAGATTTTTTCTAATCACGATTAATTCTAGTGATTTTCTTCATTTTCAAGCATAATAAAAACCTATTAATAGTAGACAGATTGAAATTTTGAAATGAAAACAATTATATTTGTTTATTATTAGAGAAATATGTCAGCGACGTTTGGACAGTGGTATTTAGTATATAATCTGACGCATACTTCTTTGTCATCTATATATAAAAAAAAGAATAACCATGATGAGCTGACAATTTCAATTGCAGCTAAAACTTTTATACCCCATAAGATAGATTTTAATATCTTAACGAGTCAATAAAGTCGATAAGAATTTCAGAATATTACAATTAAGAAGCGATGAAAAAATAAATTGTCTGATTTTTTCAACGAGAAGTTATTTATAAATATACTTTTAAATTACGTGGTCGGTTCAATAATTATTGTCCCTAGTGTATTTAAAATATTTGTACTGTGATGGTTGATGTGGAATATCGAAACCTAATGTCTTATATGCCCATATGCTCAGTTTCAGAATCGTAGCTGCTATATTAACATAGTTTTGGAAGGAGAGGCGAGGTTTTAAAGACGTATTTTTGAGGAAGTTTTTAAGGAGGGGGTGAGCGTGAAATGCTGGTTTGGAGTTTATGAGGCTACATTTGTGACAGTGGATGAGATGTGGCTTACATCACTATGATCCCGAGTCCAAACGACAGTAGTTACGTCTCATCCGATGTCACAAATCGAGCCCCATAAGCTAAAAATCAGCTTTTCATTCCCCTTTTTTTACTCCTCCCTACAAAACTGCGTGAATATAGCAGCTACGGTTCTGAAATTGAGCATATAGTCATCTAAGACACTAAGCTTCGATATTCCACAACAACCATCGCAGTACAAATATTTTACATACACTAGGGACCATAATTATTGAACCATCCACGTATATCAAAGATACAATAATAAGTCCAAGTTTTATCCGATGTAATTATGGATATTTTAAAGTTGGCATTTTTCAATCGTAAAAACATTAAATTAATACCTTATTTCAGTATCCTCTTTACATTTATTATTTTTACTTTCCTGGTGTAATTATAGATTTTTTAAGTGGACGTTTTCCACATTTTATATGATTCCATCTAGTGATTTTCTTCTTTTTCAAATATAATAAAAACCAAATTACAGTAGAGGCATTGAAAATTTGAAATAAAAGCAATTATATTTATTTATTATTAGCGAGATATGTCAGCGACATTTGGACAATGGGATTTAGTGCAATACTTCTTTGTCATCCATAAAAATAAGAATCGCCATACAAATTTTAATTAGGCCCAAAGATTTTATATCCCATAAAATATATTTTAATATCTTAATGGGTCGATAAAGCCGATAAGAATGTCAGAATATCACAATTTACAAGCGATGAAAATATAAACTGTCCATTTTCTACGACTAGAAGTTATAAATAAACTTGAATAAAAAATATGTGAATTATACAGCAATAATTTTAAGTTTTATCCGATTTAATTACTGATATTTTAAAGTTTATGTTTTTCAGTGCTAAAAACATTAATATTTTACTCTAGTATTATTTTGACATTTATGATACATTTTATTTACGATTCACCATAGCTGTTTTCTTCATTTTCAAACAAAATGGAAAGTTAATGACATTAGAGAAAGCGTAAATATTTTAAGGAACATATTTATATCCCATTCAAATCTTAGCGAAATATGTCAACGACATTTGGACAATAGGATTCAATGTACCTTCTGAGGCACAGTTATTTGAAGTACATAAAAAGAAAAATAGCATGTTGAATTATTCAGGAATTTCACAATTGTAATTTGATTAGAAAATTTTATATCAGTTTCACTTTTATCATATGTTTTATTTACGATTCACATCAGCTGTTCCCTTCATTTTCAAACAAAATCAAAAGTTAATGACATTAGAGAAAACGTGAATAATTTAATGAAAACAATTATATCCATTCAATTTTAGCGGAATATGTCAGCGAAATTCGGAAAATACGATTCAATGTGCCATCTGAGGCATAGCTATTTTAAATGGATAAAAAGCATGTTTATTAAGGAATCTGACAATTGTAATTAATTTAGAAATTTTTTTTATCATTTTCACTTTTATGATATATTTTATTTACGATTGACCCCAGATGTTCTCTTCATTTTCAAACAAAATCAAAAGTTAATGAAAACAATTATATCCATTCAATTTTAGCGAAATATGTCAGCGAAAGTTGGACAATGGGATTCAATGTGCCATTTGAGGCATAGTTATTTTAAGTGCATAAAAAGAAGAATAGCATGTTGAATTATTAAGGAATCTGACAATTGTAATTAGATTAGCAATTTTTTTTTATCATTTTCACTTTTATGATATACTTTATTTACACTTCACCCTAGCTGTTCCCTTCAAACAAAATCAAAAGTTAATTATATTAAAGAAAACGTAAATAATTTAATGAAAACAATTATATCTATTCAATTTTAGCGAAATATGCCAGCGAAATTTGGACAATAGAATCCAATGTACCATTTGAAGCATAGTTATTTAAAGAGCATAAAAAGAAAGCTAGCAAATTAAATTATTAAGGAATTTGACAAATGTAATTAGATCAGAAAATTTTATTTACCCTATAAGTTCAAATATATATTAATAACTTAATGGTTCGATACTACGTATTGCAGCTGTATTGTCGGTATATTTTCATAGATCATCAGACCCCTCCCGTTTAAATGTTGATATACACTGGGTTTCATAATGATATGAACACCTAGTAATTTTGTGATATCGTGGCAAAAATTCATAAATAATTATCATAAAACTTCATTCTCGAGCCAAATACAGTAATTTTACATAATACATAGCTGGAGCATTCTCACAATCTTTTGACTTTTGGTGAAAAAATCTGACAAAATTAAACTTGCTAAAATAACATTTTAATGTGATAGACGAATGCCTTAATGATTCAAAATAAAGACAAAATGGTCAGCAGCGAAAAAGTTTTTATTTAACTGAGGTTTAAGTTAAACTTGCGAATTTAATTTTCCTTACCATTTTACCCCTATAACTTTCTATTTTCTTCTAAATTTTTACTTACAATGAATTTACATAGTACCCACAGGACCTTCAAATAACAAATAATAACAATGTAGTACATTTAATACAGAATTTTTGTATAACATTGTCTTAAAGGGGTGTTAAAGAAGGGATGATAAGGTAAAAAAAGAGGATGGTATTGGAAAAAAAGGACGAAATGGTAAAAAAAGGGACGGTAAGGATGGAACGGCAAGGAAAATTACGACCTATTTTTAGAAAAATCATGTTAAGACTAAGTGATAGCCACAATGTTCAATAATTTTTAAAAGCAGTTGTTAACATTGGATTAAATTATTATTTTTTTTAAATTTACCTCGAAAAGTGCAGGAATAAACCTTGGGGACGGTGAGACTACCAATAAAGCCACGATGCTTGAAATTGATATTTAAATGCTGATTTAAATTCTACAGTAAATTTCCTGCCAAAGAATTTTAGACATTATTTCTTTAGCATACTTCTGCATGAGAAAAAACTTGGAAAAAATTCTGTGGCTGCTTCTGAAATGATTTTCTGTATAATTTTAGAAGAGGGATGGTAAGGAATCTAAAACCCGGGCACAGAGTTTAAAAAATAATAACAACCCTAAAAATGTGTGCAGGTTAATTTTTAGCTGTATATTTATATAAAACAATAGTTCCAGTTTCAGAAAAATATTACATCGAATTATTTTTATTGAAACAATATTATCCAGACAGCGCCAAACTTAAAAATCAGCATCAGGGACACAGGACGGTATAGGAGTTTTCCAGGTGTTTGGACCCCCAACATCGTCCAAAACTTATTTATCTCGTTAATATTGTTCTGCAATAATGCAATAGGATGTTCCCCAGTATATGAAATAAAAAAAAACACAAAAAAGTGCATTAAAATAAAAATTATTATTCAGGGACATGAAAGTCAAAAGATTGTGAGAATGCCCCAGCTGTAAAAGAAATATCAAACTTTAAATTCATTGAAAATATGAATTATCTAAAAAAATGGTGTTGCAAAATGATATGAACATTGATAGAAATTGTCTCTAAACGAGCATGGAATCTGTACAGGAATATGGAATGCCACTCCAAGAAGAAGAAAACGAAATATTCAAATTAGTTTAGCACATAAAGATAATTTATAGGCAAGGAAATTTCTAAACCTGGCCGCAAAGTGAGTTCTAGAAGTATTGGTCGTAAAAGCGCTTTAAGTGGTTTTGAGAAAAGGAAAATTGTAGATTTTAAGGATCAAGGACTTTTGGCCAGAACTGTCGCAAAAAACTGAAAAGATCTCCAGGTGTAATATTAAAGTTTCTTCGATTAAAATAAGATTATGGAGCAAAGACGTCTCCCGGACGTCTACCAAAGTGAGTCTAAAAGGGAAAAAAAGAGCCATTATAAAAAGAATGAGCAATGGAAAAACAACTTTAGGCGAATTTTCAAGAGATCCACTGATAGCAGTTTCAAAAAGTACATTGTCTAGAGTAGTCAATAGCTCTAAGATGATGAGGTACCAGAAAAGAAAGCCCCAACCACTTCTGACCAAAATGCATCAGCAGAATCGCCTGGATTTGGCAAAATATCCTATATCCTGGAAGTTAGAATATGAAAATGTAATATTTTCCGATGACAAAAATTCAATTTGGATGGCCCAGACGGTTTTTCTTACTATTGGAACGATCTACCCAAGAAACCATAAACGTTTTCAAAACGGCAGTAGGGTGCAGGTTCACTCATGGTTTGGGCTGCGTTTGGATATCATGGTAAGATCAACACTGCGTTTTCCTCTGCCAGAATGAATGCATTAATCTATCAAGATCTACTTGAAGTAAACTTGCTGCCATTTGCTGAGGAAATTGGTGGACCTTTCTGGATGTTCCAACAAGACAATGCATACATCCACACGGAAAACAGCACTTGGATATGTTTTCTCAATAATGGTGTACATGCAATTCCATGTCTATCTGTTTCTCCTGATTTAATTTCAATGGAAAATGTATAGAGCCTACTGGTTAGAGCTGTTTACAAAAATGGAAAACAATATGCCACAATTTCAAAATGAAAAGCTGATATCATCTCCCACTGCCATTAAATCGATCAAAATATATTAAAAAGTTTGGTCCACTCCATGCCTGATCGCGTTTTTACATTAATTAAAAGATCTGGTGCAGACACTGGCTATCAATCTATATTTTTGGCCCATGTTCATATCATTATGAAACACCTCAAAATGGAAAAATGCAGTTTATTTTATGTATAATTTGCTGTTTCAATTATATTTTGTTATAAATTAAAACGATTTGTTCTATTTCTAACATTGATTAGACTTTAATTTGTTTTGTAACATTTTCTTCTTTTATATCCCTTTATGCCCTGGCCCACACAATTGTGGGGGTGATACTAAAGTAAAAGAAAATGACTATTTCCTGTTTTTGTGAGATTTAAAACCAAATCTGCACATTTATATGAGTTAATTGGCTTCAGATGTTTTGATAAGACACCACTAGGGGGCTCTAACTAAAATACAGGGTTAGAATTTCTGCTTTTAAAAAGACTATATCATCTGACAGCAATATACAAAAAGTATGTACTGCCGCAATTTCTTTTAAATATGATTTTTAATGTTTGCTTAGATTTAATTTTTCTTTTCATATACTTTATTCATGATTTTAATTGATTTTTTCTTTGATAAATTTAATTAGGCTTTACAAATGTTGAAAAACAAATGACCCACACAATTGTGCGGGTCCGGGTTTTACCGTTTCCAAAATGGATACAATTCCTACTATATAAAATTTTTATTTTTAAGTGATTTTTTTTTAACTTATGTTTTTAGCAATTTACTTTTTATTAATTACATTTTTAAACCGGATTAATTTTAAATAGGTTTGTACTATTCATGATTTCTATTTAAAATTGATAGTATTAGATATATAATATGCACATGTAACGAACGGTATGTTTTTGCTCTGAGTTATAGATGTCATATATCATTTATAAGTTTTATATGAGTTATATGCATATCACGAGATAGATTTTTAAATTTGATAAATTCATTCCATTTTGTCGACACAGCAAGTAAGCCACAAGGAATAGATAATAAACTATGGAAAGTTCAGCAAATGCTCGACAGATTCCGTAGTTTCTGCTTGAATTTACCAGGAAATCAGGGAAAATTTTCCATAGATGAGCAGACGATTCCTTTTTTTAGGACGTGCTTCAGTAAAGCAGTATATAAAAAACACACCACACTCTGTTAAAACAGTATCACCTTGGATAGTTTTAAATTTTGTAGTTTACCAGTGGGAAAGTACAGACCTAGTCCACAAGGATCTGGGCTTAGGACCTGCTGTAGTCCTTACTCTGCTTCAGAACTAGTTTTATGTACTTCGATCGGTATTTCAACAAAATACCGCTGCTGGAAAAACTAAAGAAAGAAATTTGAAGGATCAGGCACAATCCAAACGTAGTGAAGGACATACCATTTGTCAACGGCTCTTAAGAGAGGTGCGAGCATTGAGCACATCTCAGAAAATGAAATTGTAGTGGTCTGTCCAAAAACAAAAATTGTTTCAAACATTTTCATTGTGGCTGATGAAAATTATCTCAATAAACAACAACTTTTTTTGCTTAAACTTTTATTTTTAGATATTTGCACACGTAATCCCAAACTACACAATTGTGTAGATACAGCCCAAAAACGGCTGTATTAAGCCCGAACCCACACAATTGTGTGGGTCCTCCCTTGGCATAACCTGACATGGGGTATTTTTTTTTTCAATCAAATATTGGTAAGGGGAAACCACCCAAACTTTAAATTTCTACCAAAAAATCTCCCGGTCTTAAAGGGTTATGCGTGAAAAACTGGGTGTTCATATCATTATGAAACCCAGTGTATATACACTATACAGTGGTGGACAAAATTGTGGACATTTTTTGAAATTTTCATGTTTTATAAATTTGTGTAGTTATATAATATATTAATTTTCACTTAAATACAAATTTTTATACACCAAATTCAAGGAAAGTTAATGTAGAATTTAATAAAAAAAATAATTAAAATATCTGCATTACAAAAAAAAGTTACACTTACTTTAGTCTAAAATATAAACACAATTTGTCATGAATTCTGAAGTGTATTGCAATAAAAGTTTCCTAGCCAATCACAATGACAGTTCTGAGAACAAATCAAATGTCAGTAACTAAACTGTAGTATGTTTTGATTTGTAAAAGCGGTATTTTGCTGGAATGAATTTTGCCGAAGGGTGAATACTAGTGTAACTAAATAGAATAACTTTTTTTTTAATATTTCTGTTTTTTTTTTAAATGTAAATAATTTAAAACAATATTATCAACAACAAGAACTGATTGGACACTGGCAAAAAGAAGCAGAATTGTCATATTGAGAGAAAATGGTCTCTTTTATGCTGAAATTGCAAGACAGGTTGGTGGATCAGTCAAATTATCTGGCATACGAAAGTTGTGCTTACGTTATAAAGAAACTAAATGAGTGATAAATAAGGCAAGATCAGACCGAAAAAAAATGCTCAAGTGCTTCTGAGGACAGAAAGATAAAAAGGATATACCTCAAAGATAGACGAATTTCATCAGATGCTGTTAGATGTGAAATGAATGCAACGGATACCTCAGTTAGTTTAATAACGATAAGGAGAAGATTATCAGGTTTTGGACTGAAAGATAGAATTACGAGGAAAAAAACATTTTTAAATCTTCAGCAACGCAAGAAACGAGTTCAGTGGGCAAAGGAATACATTAGTCAGAAAATCAGTGGAAGCAAATAATCTGGAGCGATTAGAGTAAAATATTGCTCTTTGGTAGTTATGGGCGAAAATATGTGAGACGTACAGTAGGGGAAGAGCATTGATCCTGATTGCATTGAAGCAACTACAAAGAACACAAAAAATGTCATGATTTGGGACTGTATATCTGAAGATTGTGTGGGCCGCATTAAAGTGATTGATAGCATTCTGAATGAAAAAAATAAAACATCGAAACTGTCCTGGAACCAAAATTCATACTTTCCACCAGGGATCTCTTCCCCAATAAAGCATCATTTATCTTTCAGCAGGATTCAGCTCCATACCATAAGGCAAAAATATGCGATGAATGGTTTTAAAATAAAAGCATACAATTATTACCCTGGCCAGGAAACAGTCCTGATCTGAATGCTATAGAAAATTTGTGGCGACGTTTGAAAACCCTTGTACCCCCCCCCCCCCCCCAAAAAAAAAAAAAAAAATAAATAAATAAATAAATAAATAAAAAATAAATAAATAAAAAAATAAATAAATAAATAAGCGTCCATCTAATTAAATACAACTTATTGAAGCTATAATTGATTCTTGGCATCATGTTATTAAAAAGGATGACTCCAAACACTAGTTCTCTCAATGAAAAGACGCTGTGAAGCTGTAATAAAAATCAAGTGTTATTCTATTGATTGTGTATGTGTAACTTTAAAACACAAATGTAAGATAGATCTTATTTTTTGTAGGTGTAACTTTTTTTGTAATGCAGATATTTTAATTATGTCTTTTTAATTAAATTCTACATTAAATTTCCTTGAATTTGTAATATAAACATTTGTATAAAAGTGAAATGTTATAGCACTCGCATTTTTGTACGATTTGGATGGGTTTTTTTTTATGTAAGGTTCAACAATAACTTTAAGATTTATGCGACATAATTATGGATCTTTTGAAGTTGAATTTTTTAATTGGCAAAAACATATTAAATGAATATTTTACGTTAATATTATTTTGATATTTATGATATATTTTATTTACGATTCATCTTAGATGTTTTTTTCATTTGCAAACAAAATGAAAATGTAATGACATTAGAGAAAATGAAAATTTTTAATGAAAACAATTATAGTCATTCAATTTCTATGAAAATGCCAATAATATTTGGACAATAGTACTTAGGGCACCTGGTTATAAACTGAGGCATGGTTATTTCAAGGGCATAAAAAGGGAAATCACATGTTAAATTGTTAAAGAATTTGAGAATTGTAATTAGATTAGAAAGTTTTACATACCTTAAGACTTCAGATCCAAATTAATACCCTAATGTTTCGATAATGACGATCTATTCGATAAGTATTTTAAAACAGCTATGAAAAAATACAAACTGGCTAATTCCTATAATTAGTATTTTAAAATTAATTTCAGGACCATACAATAAATATACAATAATTGTTTAAAAGTTTAATTTTTGTCTGATGTATATTTATGTATCTTTTTACGTTGACCGTTCTCAGAGGTAAAAAACAAACAAACAAATTTATTAAAATTTCTTAACTCATTGACATTTTGACATTTACGATATATTTTATATACGATTCACCTTAGCTGTTTTGTTCATCTTCAAACTTAATAAAAACGTAATGACAGAAATGAAAATTAAATTTTGTAGCGAAAACAATTATTTTCATTAATTATTAGCGAAATATTTCACCAACATTTGAACAATGGGATTTAGGGTATATTCTGAGGCATACTTAACTGTCATCCATATAAATGAGAATCGACATATTAAGCTGACAGTTTTAATTAGATCTGATATATATATAGCATAAGGTATATTTTAACATATTTTTCAATCGATGAAGCCGATCTAGTCAATGAAACATTCCGAATATCACAAATTACAAGCTATGAAAAATAAACTGTAACTTCTACTAGAAGTTGCAAATGTACTTCATAAACGTATATGTAAGAGTTCAACAAGGATTTATACTACATAATTATGGATCTTTTGAAGTTGAACTTTTTAACCGATAAAAACATGTTAAATTAATAGTTAAAAATTTATTAATAGTTAACATGTTAAATTAATTAAGTTCAGTATCATTTTCACATTTATAAAATAATTTGTTTACGATTCATCTTAGCTGTTTTCTTCATTTTCGAACAGAAAATGTAAAGACATTAGAGAAAATGAAAATTTTTAATGAAAACTATTATATTTATTATATTTCTGTGAAATGTGCCAATAACATTTGGACAATAGTATTTAGTGTACCTGATCATAATCTTAAACATGGTCATTGCAAGTACATAAAAATAAAATCACATGTTAAATTATTAAAGAATTTGAGAACTGTAATTAGATAAGAAACTTTTACATATCATAAGACTTAAGATACATGTTAATATCTTAATCGTTTGATAATGCCGATCTATTTTATAAGCATTTTAAAAC
This sequence comes from Maratus speciosus, assembly GCA_963932465.1. NCBI lineage: Eukaryota > Metazoa > Arthropoda > Arachnida > Araneae > Salticidae > Maratus > Maratus speciosus. The sequence continues at coordinate 389,185,879 of OZ010786.1, forward strand.
AGCTAGGGAAAAAATATATGAACTGTCTAATTTCTATAATTAGCATTTTAAAATTATTTTCAGGAACATACTTGAAAGATACAATAATTATTAAAAGCTTAATTTTTTCCTGATGTATACTTATATGCTTTTTCAAGTTGCCGTTTCTCGGTGGTAAAAAAAAAACAAACAAATAAATAAATTAAAGTTTCTTAACTCATTATTCTTTTGACATTTAGGATATATTTTATATACGAGTCATCCTAGCTATTTTGTTCATCTTGAAACTTAATAAAAACTTTATGACAAAAAAGAAAATTAAATATTGTAGCGAAAACAATTATTTTCATTCATTATTAGCAAAATATGTCAGCGAAATTTGGACAATTGGATTTAGGGTATATTCTGAGGCATACTTTACTGTCACCCTAAAAATGAGAATCGACATATTAAGCTGACAGTTTTAATTAGATCTGAATTTTTTATGTAGCATAAGGTATATTTTAATATCGTTATCAGTCGATGAAGTCAATCTAGCCAATAAAATATTCTGTATATCACAAATTACAAGCTATGAAAAATAAACTGTATAACTTCTTCCACTAGAAGTTGTAAATATCCTTCATAAATGCACATGAAAGGTTCAACAGTAACTTTAAGATTTATCCGATATAATTATGGATCTTTTGAAGTTGAGTTTTTTAATTGGTTAAAACATATTGCATGAATATTTTACTTCAGCATCATTTTGACATTTATGATGTATTTTATTTACGATTCATCTCAGCTGTTTTCTGCATTTTGAACAAAATGAAAATGTAATGACATTAGAGAAATTGAAATATTTTAATGAAAACTATTATATTCATTAAATTTTTATGAAATATGTCAATAACATTTGGACAATAGTATTTAGTATATCGGATTATAATCTGAGGCATGGTTATTTTAAGTGCATAAAAAAGAAAAATCACATATTAAATTATTAAAGAATTCGAGAATTTCAATTAGATAAGAAACTTTTACATATCTTAAGACTTAAGATATATGTTAATATCTTAATCGTTCGGTAATGTCGATGTGTTCAACAATTATTTTAAAACAGAGATTAAAAAAATATAAATTGACTGATTTCTGTAATTAGCATTTTAAAATTAATATTGGAGCATACATTACGGATACAATAATTATTTAAAAGTTAATTTTTTGCCTGATGTGTAGATATGTATCTTTTTAAGTTGACGTTTCTCAGAGGTAAAAAACAAAAACAAAAAACAAGTAATTAAAATTTCTTAACTCATTATCCTTTTGACATTTACGGTATATTTTATATACGATTCACCCTAGCTGTTTTGTTCATCTTCAAACTTAATAAAAACGTAATGACATAAAAGAAAATTAAATTTTGTAGCGAAAACAATTATTTTCATTCATTATTAGCGAAATATGTCAGCGACATTTGGACAATGGGATTTAGGGTATCATCTGAGGCATACTTTTCTGTCATCCTTGCAAATGAGAATCACCATGTTAAGCTGACAATTTTAATTAGATATGAAATTTTTATATCCCATAAGGCTTAAGACATATGTTAATATCTTAATGGAAGTGGAGACAGTTTAATTATAATTTTCCTGTTTTAGTTTAAAGTTGACAGAAAATCAGTAGTGCTTATATATATATATATATAACTCATTTTTTATGGCGTCTAGTGTCAGAAGAATTTCTGCTGTTAGAAAATTTTTATTAATTTCATCTGATCGATGAAAAAAAAATCTCTTTTTGCTATAAAATATGAAAGTTTAAAAATTTTAAACAAAAATGCATATTTTACTAATTAGAAAAAGAAATCTACTGAGTTATTTTCAGGATAGCTCAGCGCTGAAATTGTCTTTTTATGTTCCTTCTCAATGTCTAGAAATGGTTATTTTCATTATATCTTATAATACTACTTTCCATGAAGAAATAATAATAATAAAAAATAATAAAAGTTTATATATACATATATATATTAAACAGGGTTGCCGGCTTTTAGCCAGGCCAAAAAGAGTCGGCTGCCTTTTTATTGGTTTTAACCATTTAAAAAAGCCGGTTTTTATTTTCGAAAAGATGGTTTACAGCCAATTCATATTAAATTTGCAGTAATTTATTTTTAATGCACTTATAAATGTTTTCTACTAAAAAAGTTATAAATTTCTATTAAATTTTGTCAAATAAGTAACTCTTTATATAGCCGCTAGAAGGTAACTGTGAAAGCATTAAGAATTAAAAGATATTATACATTAAATTAGACTCCAAATTGGTATTTTGAAAGTCTGTATTACATAGCTCTACGTATACTGTATATTGTAAAGATTACAGAGCGGTCATAAAAAAAAACTTCCCCGATATATTAACCCCTAGCGGCCTAACCGCTCAACCAATCGAAACAAAATTTTAGATATACTTATTTGAAGGTATGTGCTCGAGATCGTGATGATTTTAAACAATAGAGCTCTCACGGTTACGGTTACAGTAAAAAAATTTCGAAATTTTCGAATGGCAACACCCATTTTTTTTTTCCTGCACAGATTCATCAGTGCATTGAAAAACTATAAATGGCGTTAAAATGATACACGGACGATGAAAATTGCTGGCGTAAAACACTTGCGAAAAAGACCATTGCGAGGAACGAAGGGGTGGCGAGGAACGAGGAGGAAGGAAAGGAGAACGAAGGACTCTATACAAGACATGTTTTTTAGTAGCCGATTTTTTTTTCACTTCTGAACTGAGTAATGTTGCAAGATTTGTTTTAAAATGTGTTTTTGAGTTGTGTTTGTGTACACATAGTGAAAATAAAAATGTAATAATTTGTTTTGGTGTGCTGAATATTACGTTACATAGGAACTGATTAGGATTGAGTGCCACGATATTACACCGACAATTTTAGTCATACGTGTATCGTTCAAACGCCATTTATCATTTTTCAATTCGCTGATGAAAAAAAGGGGTGTTGCAATTCGAAAATGTATCACTGTAACCATAACTGTGGCAGCTCTATTGTTTTAAATCATCACGATCTCGAACGCATACCTTCAAATAACTAAATCTGAAATTTCCTTCCGATTGGTTGAGCGGTTAGGTCGCTAGCGGTGCATATATCGGGGAAGATTGTTTTATGACGACTCTGTATATTTAATTAAACAATGGCAAAATTTTACTTAAAAGAAAATTAAAAAAAGGAAGAATTCTTAGATACTACTATGTACTTTCAAAATTGATTCAAACTAAATAGCTTATATGTATTTAACAAATGAAATTATCTGATATAATACTAGAGAATATCCATATTTAGTTAGTAATCAATATTCTGGTCACTTATAAAAACGGTATGTGCAAAAAGTTTTTTCGCTACTTAAACAATTATGTAACTTATTACATATATGTACATATGGAGAGATTAAATCATAGACGGAACGATGTTGAAAGGGAAATGAGGATGGATATAATATTTGATGCGAACTTAGTACATGTAAGTGTATAAAACAAAGAGAACAATTTTACAGAAGAAATAGTTTTTAAATAAAATTTGTTGAATTAAAATTTTGCTACTGAAAAGTGTTATTCATGCATATGTTATTCATAATACTGCTTTCAGGAGTGATAAATAGTGTTTTTATTAAATGACTTTTTGAATGATTTTAAATTTTATGAGAACAAAAAATAAGACTTATACTCAGAATGACTAATAAATACAAACGCGATTTCAAGTTCATGAAAAAAAAAATATGACTTTTCTAGTATGCACGCAAAATGATTTGAATGATGAATTATATAATATTTCCAGAATTGCTCATAATAATGGTTTTAAAGCTCGACATATTAACAAACTAATCGTGGATATTGCCAATAATAAGAAGCCTGAACGTAAATTTGATTCACAAAAATACAAACTTTATACTATTCAATATATTCCAAGATTTTTGTGAGAAATTAAAATATAGTCTTAAACATTTCAATATCTTCTTAGTAGCCAAACCACCTCCGAAATTGAAGAATATCATTTGCACTAAAATTGATCCAATCAATTCTGAGAATTACTCAGGGGTGCATGAAATACCATTTATTAGAGAAGACAGATCAAAGAATTACTATATTGGTATGACTAGCAGGAAATTTAAGTCTAGTAAAAAGGAGAATATAGCTGATATTAAATATAATAGAAGAACCACAGCCAAGGCCGTAGCCAATGGGGGGATCACCAGGGTTTGATCCCCCTCCGAAATTTCTATCAAGATTGCTATAAATATGCCATTAACTATCAGTCAAGATTCGAAAATCAACTACAGTAGAGTCCTACTGGGATAAACCGAATTTACACAAATCGTCATCAACTAAGGAGGTGAAATATAAATTTTCACTTAATTCATTCATTTTTATGATACTAGCAACATCTTTTTTATGTGGATTCCCGTTACTTTTAAGAAAAACGGGGAAATTGTTTATTTGAAAAAGTGCTTGACAGCTTTTTGTTTGTTAGATGTCAATTTTTCTGCAGTATTAAGCTACTGCATAGCTATCAATTTCTAAGATTTTTCCTTACCCCTAAAACTTACCAGTAATTTTTTCCTAATTCAACTGCCGAAATCTAACAATTGTCAACGATTAAATATGGCAATAATTTGTATTAAATTTTAGAGGTAACAAAACCGTACAAATTGGCAGCTATGTGATTCTATTAGTGTCATGAAAATTTCAGGTGTAGCCTCTTCTTTCTGCTCAAAGTATATTATAAAAAAAAATTTCCATCGAACTTATACCTTGGGAATAGATCATTTTCTTCTGATGTACTGATTGATGGCTTCCATTATTATGAGACAGCCATTATAAATGAAGTGTTAGGTGAAGATGAAATAGTCGTAAAAAGTTAGAACCCTGATTTTCTGATCAGAATGGGGGGGAAATATTGCCATAACATTTTTTAGTTCTAACTTTTTTCATCTTCACCTAACACTTCATTTATAATGGCTGTTTCATAATAATGGAAGCCATCAGTCCATCAGAAGAAAATAACTCAGTTTAAAATAAAAAATCCAAAATGAGATAATGATCAAATCCTCCTACAAAATATTTTTCTGGCTACGGCCTTGACCACAGCCCTAGCAAGATTTTATCAAGAAGAAACCATTCAAATAAATTTCAATAAAAGTAAAATATTTTTTCCCTCCAGTCTATAGTCCATCCATTATAATAGAAACCATAGAGATTGTAACGCGCAAAAAATCAATATGTAACGATGAAGCATCATTCCACTTTCCAAAAATATGGTTCGAGTTACTCGATGGTTATGGAAATAAAAATAAAATAAACATCCATGTAAAATAAAAAAAATAACGTGCATAATATGAAAGAATACGTGGAAAACTGAATGATGGCGTTTCACAGAACGTGCAGATTTGGAATAGTTTTATTTATTTGTTTTGAAAATGACTCGGGGTGAGTCGAAATTTATGTCAACAGTAGAAATAAACGTACTTTTACTGGTTTTAAAGTTTTAATTTATATCTTTTAGCATTTGAAATTAGTATATTATTACAAGGTGTTAATTTGCCACATATTTATTAAAATAAGACTTAGATATTAAGGCCTTAAAATTAGTTAAGGCTGTTCTCAAGTTCGCTGCCCGCTAAACGCGAAACTTTCTGATACAATAACGTACACATTTTTAAACGCATAGGTATAAAATTGGCAGACCTGACTATATGGAAGCGATTTGGAATTGAAATTATTTTTCCATTTTTTGAGAAATAAGTTATACTTACCGAGTTGTAAGCGTTATTGATCTCGTGACAAGGCGTGTTTCTCCCTTCGTTGATTGCTTTTTTCTGCTTTTGCCCGGAAATTCGGTTCAAAACGCTAACTTTGAGAGTATTTTCTGGAAGATATATTGTGCTTAAAAAAAAAAAAAAAAAAAAAAAAAAAAAAAAAAAAAAAAACATGTCTTTCGCTTACATAGTTTCTGAATAAGAACACCTGTCAGTTTCATGCATTACAGAAAAAAAAAAGAATTGAAAATAATATCATAAAGTTGCCCCTTTGGATTTGAAAACAACCTTAATTAATAAAACATCTCTCTATTCTAAAAAAAAAAAAAAAATGTAAATTACGCTGTCACCGCCGCTGCCGCCGGTTTTGAATTTTTTGTGACCGGAGCTCTTTCTTCGTTACTATTGAGCAAAATATTGCATACAGAAACATGAAAATCTGTGGTATTATAGAGAAATGTTTGATAAACACGCTGATGCAGACTGTTTTCAAATCGAAGAATTCTTTTAAGAGATATTTAATGCTAAAGTTGGACAAAATCGTTTCATTAAAAAAGTTTTATAGGAGCAAAAACTATACATGGAAATTTAATCATTTTTAGATCATTTTATGCGTTAGAATTTCCCGGTGTGCAGACTGCATTTATTTTTTTAATTTGACTCATTTTTTGAGGTTTTTTCGATTTTAAATTCAAATTTTCAGCATTTCGAGAGATATTTTTTACATATTTTAGAAAATGGTATTAATTTAAACTGTTGCCAACTGTATAAACAGCGCAAACAATAATATTTGCTTCAAGTTAAAAATTTATTCACACTTGAGTATTATAAACAGAAAATATAAAAAGCAGGAACTCACTGAAAATTACGTCATAAAAACTATATTAACATGTGAATTTTAAAAGAGAAAGAATGTGTAAAATAATAAATTCATTAACATGCGTTACAAGTCTTAAATAGGAGAAATTGCGTCGCATTTACGCCACATTACACTTAAATGAAAAAAAAAATAATATTGCAAAACAGTTTAAATTTAAAAAATGCGCGAGGCATTTATTTGATATTTGAAGATGATCTTTTCAACTATTTTTATTAGTAGGACAGCGCAAATAATATTTCATTTCTAACAAAATAATTTCACATAAATATTAAAAAGATGAAGAAAAGTTTGGTGAAAATTACGTCAGATTAAAAACGATACATTTAAAGTGTCTTATTTTTAAAAAACTTTCTTTTTGCTTTGCAAAAAAATACCGGGAGGCAAAGACTCTATTTACTTAATTCATTTAATATTAGCTTATATTGAAATGTTTAACAGATTTTATTTAATCAAAGACGGAAACAGCCATTGTTCCTTTTAACAGCAGCTGATTTGGCCTTAAAATTAACCAATCAAAGAGAAATTAATAGAAACCCGTTTATAGGGAGATCACCACTGTTTTTTAGCTTATAATTCAATTTTCCGAAATCTTTTTAAAGCCGATCAAATTAGCGTGCTTTTAGAGTCTGCGGGGTCTGAACGGGTGTTGGCGAGTGTAGCTCGTAGGGGGTACGCCCCCTAGTTTAACTAAACAGTCGTTGTACTCTTTAATTATACAAAGCAGTAAAAATTGATTTTTTGTAAGCCAGTATAAACCAGATTAAGCAATTGCTATGCACCTTTTATAATTTAGCTCTTTCCAATTCTAACTACAAATCACTAGCAGCTCCATGCTCCATTTTTGTATTATTGCAATATTAATGTCTTCATTATTGAGAAATTGGGTTATCTATTAAGTTCTAATTGAATTAAATGTCTTTAAAAGAAATTAAAAATGTGTAGTTTATAATTAAATGAGCAGTTTATAATTAGAATGCTTCACTGTATCAAAGCCAATTATGGCCAAAAAAGGTCAATTTTGGCCAAAAGAAGCTGGTTAAAACTAATAAAAGCCACCGGCTACATTTTAGCCGTCTTTTTTGCAACTCTGATATCCCATGATAAAGAGAAATTTTTACTCTCTTTCTCTCTTTGACTTGATTTATTATTTCTCAGGAAATAATGAATAGTGTTGCTCATAAAGTAATTTTAGTGTACTCTTGGTATATAAAAACAACCAACGTGCTTGAGAGAATTAGTGGCAAAAATGAATTTAGCTCTCAGTTTTTTAAAAATTCACAAAATTTCACCGGATTCTATCGATTTTTAAGTTAATATTTTCAGTTCAACAAACGGCATTATATTATTACAGACGAACAAACACCATTAATTAACCGCATTTACATTAAAATTAAGATTAATATTATTTTGCCACTCTTGGATGTATAAATTCAATTTCGCAGTTGAAATATTTTAATTGAGAGTTAATACCATCCTTAAACCTGTTTGAGAAAACTGATTAACCCTTTGCGGTCACATGCCTATTCTCAGCCATCACAGCTTTTTTTACTGTTTCAGTCGTAGACCTGCTCTCATCGATCACAGCTTTTTTACTGTTTCAGTGGTATGTCTGTTCTCAGCCATCACAGCCTTTTAACTGTTTCAGTCACATGTCTGCTCTCAGCCAGCACTGCAAAGAAGAATACTGATCTTACATTACATTGAGTCGACAAACTTCGGAGATACTTAGAATGAAATAATATTTCACAAATTATGTTTAAGTCTACGAGGGGGTATCAATAAGTTTTTGCCCTCACATTGAAATAAATGAGTAAAATTTATGAAATTGCTACATTCTATTAATCCTTTACTATATAGTCACCGTTCACAGTAACACATTTCAGAAAACGGTATTTCAAAAAGAGGGTGAAGGATGTATTCCAGGAGGCGCAATAGTAGACCCAAAGGGAAGGGGGGCATTTTTCTAACTTTTACCGACCCCCACCTCTGATATATTGATGGAAAGGCCTGTGACCACTCATTCATGTTATACACATCCTGAGCCCCTCCCCACAATTTGCCCTTCGGGGGCACTTTTCTTAAATTTTTCGGACACCATTCATGCCCCCGGGGGGCAAATTTTGGGGGGAGGGGGATAACATGAATAAGTGGTCATAGGCCTTTTCAACAGTATGTCATATATGGGGGACGGTAAAATTTATAAAAATGCCCCCCTTTGAGTCTACTATCGCGCCTCGTGGAATACATCCTCGACCCTCTTTTTGAAATACCGTGTGCAGAAATGTGTTACAGTGCAAAGTGACTATATAGAAAAGGACTAATACAATGTAGCAATTTCATAAATTTTACTCAATCATTTTTATGTGAGGGCGAAAACTTATTGATACCCCCTTGTAATTAGGCATTTTAGCTTCTTAAAATGTTTTTAAAATAATATTTTAAAATAGCAAAAAGAAAGTTACCGAAAGAAGTGTACCGTGAAATTGAAAGTAGTTTAAAGAAGATAGGATATAAGACGTAAAGATTAAAGACTGTTCTGTATGTTCAAACAGAAAAATTAAGGATTACCTATTGGAGACTGCCACGAAAGATTCCAAAAGATAAAGAACCGTAATTTTTACATAACATTAATACGTATCATTGTGTTTCATATGTCTAAATTTTAAAAGAGAGTGAATAAATTTAGTTTTTCTTTCATAATCTTACACATTATGTGTTACTGTTCGTTCAACGAAAATTAATTCCGACCAATATGACACCTATGTATAAACTTAATGCGATCGCAACGCGCTATACCCTATAAATCTACTCTGAAACGTTTCCAAAAATTCGTGGAAGCAAAAGAAACTTTGTTTTTGTAAGAGATTCTTCAAATACCCAAAAATATATCGGTTTCTGAGTTTCTAATGATAAAGAATGTTTTTGGGAATCCTGAGTAACTCATAAGATGTTATTATATATTTTCGTTCTTTGTTATATTGTTCTAGATTAAGAAACATTTGCTTTTTTTACACCTTATAGCTATTAGTTATTAAAAAAGAAACGTAAAAACAAAAGGTAATTTTTATGGTGCTCCCAATTGAGAACAAACACTGAGCTCAATTCTTTACACTGGATTAAAAAATGTAATATAATGCTGAGTAGATTTAATTAAAAGTAAAGTTGAAAGAATTAATCAGATTTATTTTTAAATTTAAGAACTGATATGAATTAAGCTGAAAAATTATGAATTAAGAGAAAACCTTTTCCGTAAAAAAATTATGAAAAAGGTCATTTATATGATTTTCTGTACATTTCGCCTGTTAAGATAGAAATGCCGTTTCTCTTTAAAAGATAAAAATCAAGCCAACGTCTTATTATACCGGATTTTTTTTTTCCTATTCAATATTATGGAAATTAGGTTTTGAAATGAATTCTCAATTCGATAGTCCCAATTGAGAAAGCTGGCATGTAAAAGTCAATAAATAAATAAATAAATAAATATCAAAGGAAAGAATAAATATGTTTTATCGTACAAGAAAAAAAAAGAAAACATAAAATTTTACCAGTTTGAATTTACTGGGATTTTGTAGAAATTAAAATTGTGTTCAAATTTTGTTCTTCTCTTGGATGAATTCCGTTTATGCTCCATTAGGATTGTTTCGCAATATGAATTGAAATACTTTAAATCGGAAAATTAATCAAAATCGAAATTTGAATTGAAAATAAACCTAATGTAAATCAAAAATTTTATTAAAAAATAAGAATAAATGTGTTTTACTGTACAAATAAAATAAATAAATAAATAAAATAAAGGCTTTTACATCACCACTCTTATTCTAAAAGAATTTACTAAGCAATTTTAGAAATTAAAGTTGTGTTCGAATATTATGCTATTCTAGTCGAATTCCGATAACGCTTTGTTTATTTTTTTTTTCGGCATAATTTGCAAATCGAAAAATTAATCGAAAAATGAAAATCTATTTGAAATAAAAACTAAATCTAATTTCAACAGGAAAAAAAGAGAATAAATATGTTTTACAGTCCAAATAAAATGGAAAACAAAAATACATTTACATTAATTCCTACATCCTTAAAGAATTCATCGAGCTTTTATAAAAATTAAAGTTGTATTCAAATATTATTCTCTCCTGAATGAATCCCGATAATGCTTTGTTTTGCGATATGAACTAAAACGTTTGCAAATGGAAAATAATCGCTACTCCAACGATTCGCCTGCTGTAAAAATTGAACGAAGCCGTTTTCAATCAGTTTAAAGCTGAGCTGCTTGTTAAACTACCGCCATCTATGAGCAAAATGCTGAACGTTTTCTTCAATTCTCATCATTGTGATATTCTTACTCCATACAAAGTAAAGAAAGAACTTACTGGAGAATTGTTTATGCTTACAAGTATTTTTAAGAGCTTTCAGGAACAAAAGTGCATAAATTCGTTTTAATATTGAAAAGGAAAATAACTAGATTTCGAAAGCTTTATTTTAGGTAACTTTAAATTAGACAAATTAAATGAAGTAACATCAAGTAGCATTTAAATAAAATAGCATTATTATTATCATTATTTATTTATTTATTTACTTTTTTTTTGGCTACAAAAAACAAAAGAAATGAAAAGAAGGAAAGGAATAAAAAAAAAAAGAAAAAAGAAAGATTTTTTTTTTTTTTTTTTTTTTGGAAAGTAGAGTGTAAGGTGGCAATCACATGGCTCTACGTTAAGTTGATGATTTTTAAATAATTGCTAGCAAAACATATAGTACTTAGAAAAGCTATCACAAATTGTATATATATATATAAATGTGGGATAATAAATATCCTCAACAAAGCAGCATAACAAAGTCAAGGATTTAATAAACAGATACACGATACCATATGAATATGAAAGAAAAACTTAAAACTATGAGGAAGAAAATTATAAATGAGAAATACAAATAATCTATGATAAGAATGAAAAAAAAAGAAATTAGTCATTTATGTTGCTGCAGTTCGTTTTATTTCGGAATAATTATTCTGAAATAATTTTCTGATATTCTTTTCAAACCAGTTTCTGCTTCCTGTTACATGTATATTTTTAGCTCATATATTACACAACTCGCAGTATAATTTCATTCTCGCACGCTCTTTTTTAAAGCGAATTACGTAACATTACATGCACAATTGCAGTTTATTAAGTTAGTTCACTTGATCTAAAAAAAACGTTTTTCACTAATATGTCTTTCCAGGTTTTCAAAATAAATCCAATGCCACAAAAAATATTTAATTGAAAATATTTTACTGGGAATTAACCCTTTATCTACTGAGGGTACTTATAAGTTACCATTAAAATAACTTGTTATAAAATTCATTTAATACATCTATTAGTAGTATCAGATACACAATAAAACATATGATATAAATCTATAAAGGTAAGTAAAAAATACTTACCGATCCAAGGTAGGCCGCCTTCTTTAGAATCAGAACTTATTCATTCCAGGATAGATTCGGCAATTAAAAATAATTCACATCAAGTAGTCGTAAATGAAGAAACATCTCTTTCATTTTAGATTATTTATATGGCTCACTTATACAAAAAAAATATTTACATTATATACATACGATGAATTAATCTCGAATTCGTTAAAAACATGTTTGATGGGGGAAAAAAAACCACATCTCCAAATCGTTCTTTCGTTCGATCTACAAAACAAAAAGTTTCTGTTGCCAAACGACAAAAATAAATAGTCCTCATTCGAAGGGAAAATGTCCAGGGAGGTCGGGAGAAAATGTCCGTGGAGGTCGTGTTTTGTAATATCCTCCCACCTTTGAGGTTCAGTATAGTGAAACTCAAAACTTCATAAATTTAGTCGTTGCGGCTGTTTCAGTTTTCTACCAGCTCGAGATCGTCGATTGCATCCTCAGGTATGGAAGACTGGTGCACAGGAGCAGGAGTGATATCCAGAGGATCAGCTACAGAAGGGGAATCTGAAGACACTGGCAGTGGAGCAGGAACGCTATCCAAAGGTTCAGCTACAGAGACAGGATCTGATGACTCGGGCTCAGGAGCAGGAACAGAGACGCTATCCAAAGGTTCAACAACAGAGGCAGGATCTGAAGACTCTGGCACAGGAGCAGGAACAGAATCGTCGTCTATAGGAGCAGGAATTCTGTCTACTAAAAAAGGAGGCATTAATTCATTATTGATTTCAAGAGGATATAGTCTTTTAAGGGGTCTCAAAAAAGAACCCGTTTTGGTTTTAACTTTGGCTACCCGGAATTTTCCGTCTTTGCCGGGATATAGTTCTTCAATTTTTCCCAAAGGCCAATTAACACGTTTTGAATTATCGTCCCCAATTAAGACAATATCGTCTTTTTTTAACTCAGTTTCCCTATTTCTTCCCGCATTTTCTCGAAGTTGCCCCAGGTATTCTATTCTAAAGCGTTTTCTAAGATCTTCTCGGATTCTTTGCTGATAAGCAAATCTTCTTTTCATTTTTGTTGAATCAATTATGTCAAATTCAGGAACTCTCGAATCTTTGATATCTTGCAAGAACATCGCGGGTGTAAGAGGGTCAAGATCATCATCATCTGCGATATATGTCAGCGGTCTAGAATTGATTACACTTTCCGCGTCACATAACACGGTGTATAATTCTTCATAATTTAGGCTGGCCTTTCCAAGCACTCTTCGTAAAATACCTTTTAACATTCCTATCATGCGTTCAAAAAGACCTCCCCACCAGGGAGCTGAAGGTGGATTAAATTTCCACTGTATTTTTCGTTCAATAGCAAAATTTTGCAAGCGTTCAAAATTTATAGACTTCAATTCTGATGATGCTTTCACTAGATTTCTTCCGTTATCAGAAATAATAATAGAGGGTCTCCCTCTTCTTGAGATAAATCTTCTCATAGCTAATAGAAGATTTTCCGTTGAAAGTGAAGATACCAATTCAAGATGAATTGCGCGAAATATGGCGCACGTAAAAAGAACTATCCAAACTTTCGAGCCATTTCTTAAAAATAACGGTCCGCATAAATCGAGACCAACACTTTCAAAAATTGAAGCATCTTTGACTCGTTCTTCAGGGAGAGGGGCAGTAGGTGTCTCAGCAGGTGAGGCAGTGAATCGTCTACATGTCATGCAACTTTTTATAATTTTTCGAACTGTACGCCTGCATCTTAATACCCAAAATTGTTCGCGCAAAACTGACATTACAATTTGTATCCCTGCATGAAAAAGTTCAATATGTTTTCTTCTTATGAGCGAATAGGTAATATTATGATCGAAAGGCAGAACTATCGGATACCGGAAAGAATGGAAATCTTTTCGCATAGAGATTCGTGTTTTTACTCGAATTAGACCTTCCTCATCAGTAAAAGTCTGTAAAGAGGTATAACATGGTTTAGATTCACTTAATAAATATCTCTGAGCATATTTCAATCCGACGTGTTCTGCGTGATTTATTTCCTCAGATGTTAAAATTTTCTCTAAATTTCGCTCATTCGGTGTCTTTCTGATATTTCCAAAAAATCTATACATCCAGGCAGTAACTTTTATCATTTTCAAATATGAAGATGTATTTTCATATAACTCAATTGGAGTTTGAGAGATATTTACTGCACTGACAACTGTCTTTCTTTTTTCAGAGTTAATTATTTCAAAATCGGGATTCAAACTACTTTTTGGCCAAAATTCTTGAGGTTTTTTCAACCAATCAGGTCCCTCCCACCAGAGGGATTGTTTAAGGGATTCCGCGGAACATCCTCGGGAAGGTAGATCGGCTGTATTAAGAGTTCCAGGTACATAGTGCCAATTTTCTGGATTACTAAGAGATCGAATTTCTTTAACACGATTGTATACGAATGGAGCCCAGTTTTCACTTCTTTTTATCCAGTACAGCGCATTACTAGAATCTGTCCAGAAAAAAGTTGGAAGATTTTCTAATTTTAAGTCGGACTTAACCCCTTTAGATAATCGTGCACCAATCGTACATGCGAGGAGTTCAAGTCTGGGGATGGTAACACATTTTAGCGGTGCTACTCTGCATCGTGCTTGGATCAGTTGACATGATGTTGATTTTTCGTTCTCATTTCGTAAATATATGCATGTAGCATAAGCTACCTTGCTTGCGTCACAGAATACATGCAAACTTAAATCACCGATGTTATCTGGGTCGCTTATTAAACATCTAGGTATAGCAATATCTTTAAGTGAGCTCAATTGATTTTTCCATTTCTGAAATTTTTGGGCAATCGGAGTTGGTAATTCAGAATCCCAAGTTATTTTCTTTTTCCACAAATCTTGTAGAAGTATTTTGGGGAAAAGAGTTACTGGACAGGTATAACCGATGGGGTCAAAAATTTTATGAACTTCCGACAATATTTTCCTTTTAGTGATAAGTTCATCATCTTTATTAATTTCCCTTACATCTATGGAAAGAACATCTGAGGGCAACAGCCATCGTAGGCCTAAAACTGGGACAATTTTGTTTTCTAAGGAAAAATCTGGTTTCATTGAGGAGTTAGAGTAACTGTGTTCCCAACCTCTGAGGTCAAATTTAGCTTGGCTGAGAATGTATTTTGACTCTGTTATAAAATTATTGAGTTGCTTTTCATTGTCAACACTAGTGACACAATTGTCAATATAAAAGGATTCTGAAAGTTTAGAAGCTGTTTCCTGCATAGAGGGAGGTGACTTTTTTAAGTGGTGTTGCAAAGTTGCTCCCAATAAATAGGGACTGCATGTAAGCCCGAAAACAACTCTTCGATGTTGGAAAATTTTCGTTTCTTCAGAATTTCCCTCCTTCCACCATAAAAATTTTAAAAATGCTCTGTCATTTTCATTTAAGCAAATCTGTAAAAATGCTTTTCTTATGTCTGATATTACACCAATTTTCTTCAATCGGAACCGATTTATCAATGAAGGGATAAGTTCTACTAAATTGGGGCCTTTCAACAAACAATCGTTAATAGAGGGTGAGCCTTTTTCCCTAGCGGACCCATCAAAAACAGGGCGTATTCGGGTAGTGGAATTTTCTTTTATTACTGCTCTGTGTGGCAGAAAAAATTCAGCTTCCGTTCCTGGAGTTGATTCGACTTCCTCAATAATGCCCTCTTGAAGCCACTCATTAAATACTGCTTCATAGGCAGCTAAATTGCCGGATTTCTTTAATGAATCTACGCAGTTTTTTAATCTACGTTCTGCAATTTTCCGAGCACTGGGGAGAGGGGGGTGACCAACAATCCATGGAAGACTAACCTGATAACGTCCTTCATTGTTGATATGAATATTTTTATTGAAATGTTCTTTTACGGCTTGTTCGAGTTCTAAACTAGACCCTTTGTCACCTGGATCAAGAATTCCTAAAGTGTCTAATCGCCATAAATCTGTGAGTTTTGCTTCATTTACATGTAAGGATAAAACAACTTTTGTGGAATCGTTTGTATCTTTTTCATTAGTTTTACCCATCAATGTCCACCCCAATTTGGTCTGTATAGCAGTTAAATTACTATCCAAGGATTTAATTTTCCCCGTTAATAACTTTCCATAAATATCTGCTCCGATAAGTAAACTTATTTCTTGTGCATTTGTAGCTTTTTGCTTCCCTGTATATGCATCGTAATCTGTGAATTTTATCCCATATTTTTTAGCTTCCTTTATCCAAGGCCCATTTTTTATTTTTGGAACCTCAGTACATATTTTGTCTTGATCATAGATATCAAAATTACATTTAAAAGTATCTTCTAAATTACTTAAATATATTTTATATCGCTTATGAAAGTGTGTTTCTTGAATACCACCAAAAAGACCGTGAATCATTTTTTCTTCTCCTATTGCTTCGTATCCCATTCGATTAATAATATCTTTACTCAGATAAGAACGTTGACTACCTGTGTCTATCAAACAGCGTACTAACAAGTGTTTATCTCGATCCTTTGATTCTAAACGGACAGTTAAAGTCTGCATTAATACTGCGCGATTACAAGTTTTATTTGATAATGTCGTGCTTTCATTATTTTCTTGTGATCTGGCATTTTCTTTTTCGGGACATAAAATTTTATAATGCCGTTTAAAACAATTGCTGCATTTAACAAATTTTTTACAATATTTTGCTATGTGCCCTGCATTTTTGAGACAAACAAAACAGTAACCGTACTGCTTTAAAGTTTCCTTTTTATCCTGTAATGATTTATTTTTAAATAACTCACATTCGATCAAAAAATGTTTTTCTTTACATTCCGGGCATTTACTTTGTTTAGAAAATGATACCGTTTCATTTATTAAGCCAGATGCTGAAGGAATTATTTTCGGCGACTGCTTGTCGCACACTGGCCTCCCAGACGTAATGTCTGCGTTCGAAGACTCTTGATTAGAAATTAAAAAAGCAGTTCTTTCTCGGGAAATAACTTCCATTTTCAAATAATCAATTATTTCCGTAACTTTTAATTCTTCATCGTTACCACATTTTTTTGTTATTTGTAACACTATGTCAGAAGGTAATAATTTAATTAGAATGGGAGAGAGTAACGCTGAATAATTTTCAATCTCCAATCCGAGAGATTTCAGATTTCTGATTTCGGTCTGGCAAGTGTCCAGCAATTTGCGGAGTGCATAAACGTCATTGGATTTCTTTACTGAATTAAGTGATAAAAGTTTATGAAGGTGTGAGCTAATTACCAATTGTTTCTTACCGAAACGTTCTTTTAGAGTTTCTATTGCAGATAAATAGTTACTATTAGTTAAACTATAACCTTTTATACAGTTAGCAGCATTTGAAGTCAGATATGACTTTAAATAATTGAATTTTTCTACTTCAGACAATTCTGCATTTTTATGAATTGTAGATTCGAATTGGTCCCAAACTCTTTGCCAATCCGAAGGATCGCCGTCAAATTTTTCAATTATTAGCTTGGGTAAATTTATGCGAATGGATTCTAACCCCCGAATTACAACTGTTTCGTCGGATTTGTTTATTGTTGTAGTAGAAACATTCGAATTAGATTTAGTTTCTAATTTCAATTTAGCCCTTTTTACTTTCGCTTTCCAAATTACCAAATTCGAATTATACTCATCACATTTCAAAACTTCAGCTTCTAATTCATCTAATTTACTAGATTTTTGAATTTCAGTATCTAGATAATTAAGCTCTTTTTCTTTCAAATCTAATTCAGCGAGAAACTGTTCTAATGTATCTTCATCGGCACTATTTTCTGAAATTGCCGCTTCTATTCTATTAATTAATTTCGTAGTTTGAGACCTAACAGTAGTACGTTTTGTTTTATTAACTGCATCCATTCTCTTAAATCAATATTATAACTAATAAAATTTATCAAAAACAAAAATGGTTGCAATTATCGTATATAAACAAAGCACTTCAATAAAGATTCTAATTCAACGAAATTCTTATTCTGACTCAAATATTTTAGGCAGTCCCTGTTCGGGCGCCAGTAAATATCAGATACACAATAAAACATATGATATAAATCTATAAAGGTAAGTAAAAAATACTTACCGATCCAAGGTAGGCCGCCTTCTTTAGAATCAGAACTTATTCATTCCAGGATAGATTCGGCAATTAAGGGGGACGTGTACCCTCCAGTTTTTGACTATGGATTTTTACTTCTCATTTTCGTAATTAAAAGATTGATACATATTCTTTACAACTGGCATTTAGTGTAATATAATATCAAAAATTTCATTTAACATATTTTATTTTGTTATATATTCAGCAAATAATTAATAATCTTCAAATTTTTTAGCTAGATCTAATAAAATCAATCCTGTTAACATTTCCGAATTATTGAATTTAGCGTTTGCTAGTGCTGCCATCTGCCTTTCAAAAGTAAAAATAATATTCCATATAACATCTTTTCCGTACATTTTTAATTTTAAACACTAGCAAATAAGCCACAAAAAATTTAATTTGGGTCTCGAAAATTCAGATTAGTACCAAGCTTCAATATCTTTTATGAACAGCAATTATATTTAAGAAATTTAGTCGATTTATCGGAGTTTTATCATAATATCAACGAGATTACATTTTGGCGAGTGTGTTGGCGAATTAATGTTACCAGTTCTTTTGGCAACCCCTTTGTTAGGGTGGGGTTTCAATTGATGCGTTGGAAGATTAATGTTTTCCTGTGCTATTTCTGTATAGAATGTATGTATGTATATTCGAACTGCTGCGACAAGGAAAGTGGATACTCAGTTTATTCCATTATCATTTGAAGTTTGCAATTTGAATGGGAATTTATTTGTTTATTTATTTTTAATGTGAGTGTAAAACAAAGGTTTTACCAACCAGGCAAAGTTCGGTGGTATTTCTTTTAAAGCCTGACTATGACTATAATTCATAATCAATCAGCAATTTGTATTACAATAAAAAAAAATTCTAATTTTTTAATCAAAGGTTTTATAGCAAGTGAACTTGTTCACTACTTCTGTAAGTACAGTTAAACGTCTATGACAGTTCCTCCCTGATAATGGACACCTTTATTAAGAGTACATTTCCCCCTCTCCCTAACAATTATTTGTGCATTTTTACATCTCAATAGCGGGCACTTCCGAATAGTGGACAAATTATACTCTCCCGAGGTTTCCGTTATTCAGAGGTTTTCTGTATTTGTTTATTATTATATTGTGTGGGCGGGGGGGGGGGGGGGGCGGATAAACTACCTAGCTGCGATTCTTTTCTGAATTTTCCGAAAATTTAAGGCATTCATTTCCGAAAGTTCATAAAATTCGATCAATCCGAAAATTCGGACATAAAAAATATCGCAAATTTCGACAAATGGTCGTCGGTTTGGTTTTTGGTTTTGTGTTTATGACGGCAAATTATCAACACGTGGGATATAGGCCCTGGGGGGGGGGTTGCCCTTCGTGGGAGTCTTTCTAAGGGAACCTAACCCGTATTTACGCATGGGAACCACGGTTTCGAAGAAAACCACGAAAACTCCGAAACGGTTAGGCCGACGGGCGCGATTGGGTTCAAACCCAACACCTCCCGTCTACCAGCTTCGAGAGCAGAACCTCTCAGCCACTGGTGGGGCCAAAATGGTCGTCGGAAAAATTAATTTTGTCAACTGTTTGCAGAAAAAAAACGTGAATTTCAACAAAGAATCGCGAAAAAGACACAAATTTCGTCAAAGATTCGCGGAAAAACGCAAGTTTCTTCAAAAAATCGCGAAAAAATCCCCAAAATTTCTTCAAAAAATCGCGAAAGAACCGCAAATCTCGTCAAAAGATCTCGAAGACTCAAAATTCGTCAAGGGATCGCAAAAAACGCGATTTTCGTCAAAGGGCCGCGGAAAAACGCGTAGTTAGTGCCGGGAGTGGATTTCCCATCCCCACCCCCCTCTGCTGTAACTTTTCAGAAAATTTACTGTGAATTTCAGAAAATTTTTCTTTTTACTCAGAATCACCCTTGAATTACCTTTTTACCCCTAGGCTATATTTCTTTAGCCACCCCTTCCCTTCAAAACTATATATTTCTGTGTTTTCTGGTACTAAAAAAGGAAAGAAATACTTTTAGTGCAGGTAAAAACATTGAAATTTCATAAAACTGAAAGTGTCATAATACCGCAAGTGGGGATTTTTTTAATTTCCTTCCTAGATGTAGGACAATATTTTTGTAAATATAAGGTATTAGGACCCAGGGGCCATATAAAAAAAATCATTAAATATATATATATATATACAACCCCTTATGAAACAAAAGATTGATTTATACGCTTTTTTACAATTGGAAGAATATTTCATCAGCAGTTTAAAGGATAATAAAAGTCACCTCTGTATAAATAAATCCCAAACTGGTAGCTGAAAAATTCGAAGTATCCAATATTTTCTTCTTATGGATACCGAAAAAAAATTAAAAGTCGAGTAGCACTTGGAATACCATCTAGATGGTAATTACCTGCAAGATTTGATGAATGAAACAAAGAAAATTGGTTGAAAACATTACTTCAGTAGCGGATTTTATTTACAGAGAGCAAAATATGTCTTTTTTAATAAAAGTAATTATTTTATTTTGTTCAGTATGTGCAAAGGTGATTCTGTTCAGATTCATCCGAAAATTTACGGCTTTCGGTTCCAAAAACACTTTAAAATCGATCATCAGTCTGAAAATTTGGGATAAAAAAAGACGCGAATTTCGACAGATGGTCGCTGAAAAAAATCAGTTTTGTTAATCGTCCGAAGAAAAAAATCGGCAACTTCGTCGAAGTATCGCGGTAAAAACGCAAAATTCGTCGAAGATTGCAGAGAAAAAGCAATTTCGTCTAAGGATCGCAGAAAAAAGTGAATTTTGCCGAAGGAGTCGGGGAAAAAACGGGAATTTTATCAAAGAGCCGCTAGAAAAACAAATTAAAAACACGGATTTCATCAAAGGTCCGTGAATTTCAGCGAAGGATCGCGAAAATAATGTGAATTTCGTTGCAGAATCGTGAAGAAAATGAAGTTTATAAAAAGGATGCTTAGAAAACGCTAATTTCGTCAAGGTATTTCGGAAGAAACGAGAATTTCGTTAAAAGATCGCAAAGAAGCAAATTTAATCAAAGTATCGCAGAAAATCCGTAAATTTCGTCAAAAGATCCTGAAAAAAAAGCGAATTTCGTCAAAAGGCTGAATTAAAAACGCTAATTTCGTCTAAATATCGCGGGGAAAACGCAAATTTCGTCGAAGGATTGCGGAAAAGTGAAATTTTTGAATATCACGAAAAAGTAGCAAATTTCTAGAAAGGGCCGCGGGAAAATTCGAATTCGTAATAGGGCTGCGGAAAAACGAAAAATTCGTAAAACGGCCAAGGAAAAAACGTAAATTTCGTCAAAGGACCTCGAAAAACGAGAGTTAAATAAATAGAGAGTTTCAGAAAAATATTTCGCCAAACGGCCGCGAAGAAAAAACGTGAATTTTGTGAAAAGGCCGCTAGGAAAAACACGAATTTCGTCAAACGGCCGCGGATATAAAACGCGAATTTTGTCGAAGGATCGCGGAAAAAAAACGGAAATTTTGTCGGCGAATTGTGAACTAAATATTTTAGTCAAAATGCTGCTTAAAAAATGCTATCTTAACGATATTAAAAAATGCTTATGCTTTCGACGAAGTATTGAGGAGAAAATGCGAATTTCGTCAAAGAGCCACTAGATAAAAATGCGAATTTCATTGAAGGGCCGCGGAGAAAAGCCAATTTTATCGAAAGATCACGAAAAGATAGCGAATTTCGTCAAAAGGCTGCGGAAAACGCAAACTTTGTCAAATGCCCTCAGAAAAAATGCAGTTTCTTCAAAACACCGCGAAAAATGCGAATTTCGTGAAAGGGCCGTACAAAAAAGGCGAATTTCGTCAAAAGATCACGAAAAATGAGAATTTCGCAAAGGGCTTCGGAAAAAAAGTGAATTTTGTCAAATGGCCGCTATAAAAAAACACGAATTTCGTCAAAAGGCAGTATAGAAACTCAAAGTTCGCGAAACGGTCACGAAAAGTAAACGAATTTCATCGAAAGGCCGCAGAAAATCGCGAATTTCGTGAAAGGGCTGCGAAAAAAATGCAAATTTCGTCAGAGGTTTGCGGAAACAAGAGATTTTTTGTCAAAGAGTCGTGCAAGAAATGTTAATTTTCCCAAAGGGCTGCGGAACGAGAACGCGAATTTTGACAAAGGACCGCTATCAAAAACACGACTTTCGTCAAAAGCAGCGTAAAAAACACAAATTTCGTCGGATGATCGCGAAAAAACGCGAATTTCGTCGGAAGATCGCGGAAAAGAAAAGAATTTTATCAAAATGTTGCTTTAAAAACGTTAATTTCGTCAAGGTATCTCGAAAAAAAAAGTGAATTTCGGTGGAAGATCTTGGAAAAAGAAAAGAATTTTACAAAATGCTACTTAAAAATGCTAATTTCGTCAAAGTATCTCGAAAAAAAACGCAAATTTAGTAAAAGGATCGCACAAAAACGCAAATTTCGTCAAAGAGTGGCGGAAGAAATTCGAACTTCGCCAAAGGACTGCAAAAGAAATCCAAAATTTGTCACACAGTAGTAAAAAAAAACGCGAATTTCGACAAAATGCTCAGAGAAAAAATGCGAATTTTGTCAAATTGCCGCCAGGAAAAACACTTATTTCGTCAAAGGGCCGCAAAAAAAAAACGCAAATTTCGTCAAAGAATCGCGAAAACAGGATAATTTTGTCAAATGGTCGCGGATGAAATGCGAATTTCGCCAAAGGGCTGTGGAAAAAAACATGAATTTTGTCAAAGGGCATATTAAAAAATACATGAATTTCGTCAAAGGGCTGAGGAAAAAAACCTCTAATTTTGTAAAGGGGCAACTGGAAAAAACACGAATTTCATCAAAGGGTATCGTAAAAGCGCAAATTTCGCGAAACGGTTGCGGAAAAAAACACTAATTTCGTCAAAGGTTCGCAAAAAAGGGGAATTTTGTCAGAGTCGCGTAATAAATGCGAGTTTCGCCAAAGTGTTGAGGGTGAAAAAGCGAATTTTGTATTGGGTCTTCTAAAAAAAACACGAATTTCGTCAAAGAACTAAAGAAAAACTCAAATTTTGACAAAGGACCACTAGAAAAAACACGAATTTCGTCAAAAGGCATCGTAAAAAACACAAATTTCGTCGAAGGATTGCGATTGCAAATGTAAATTTTGTCGGTAATTTGTGGGAAAAAAGAATTTTGTCGAAAAGTTACTTAAAATACGCTAATTTGTCAAAGTATTTTGGGAAAAATGCGAATCTCGTCAAAGGGTTGCTGTAAAAATGAGACTTTCGTCGAAATGCAGCGGAAAAACGTGAATTTCGTCAAAGGGCTGCTGAAGAAACGCAAATCTTGTGAAAGGATTGCTGGAAAAGGAGAATTTCGTCAAAGTCTGTGGAAAAATTGCAAATCTCGTCGAAGGACGCGAAAAATATGTGAATTTCGTCGGAGGATCGTAAAAAAAAAGAATTTTGTCAAAAGGCTGCTTAAAATCCTCAAATTTCATCGAAGTATCTCGGAAGAAACGCGAATTTCGTCAAAGGATCGTAAAAGAGCGAATTTCGTCGAAGGGCCGCAGAGAAAACTCGAATTTCGTCAAAAAGCTCAAATAAGCGGTAATTTCGTCAAAGAACTGCTAGAAATAACGTGAATTTCGCCAATGGGCCGCGAAAAAAACGAGAATTTTTTCAGAGGATCGTGAAAAAAAATGGAAATTTTGTCATAGGATAGCAGAAAAAACGCAGTAGTCTCTTTAGAAAACAGCTCACCCGTTTATGTTTATTATTGCAGGCATAATTTTTAATCAGAAACAAGATACTGAATTAACTTTAGAAAAATTGCGTTAACCTGAATCGAACTTGCAGGAATCTACACTTAACCTGAAATTGACCCGACCGAAAACAGAGTTAAACCGATCTGGAAAAAAAATAGAGGATTCCCCACCCCACCCCCTTTTTTTCCTGTAACTTTTTTTAAAAATTTGCTGTGGATTTCAGAAAATATTTTTTTACTCAGAATTGCCCCTGAGTAATGCGATTGAAATTATAAAATTTAAAAAAGTGAAATATTCAGTTTTTAGCTCACAGGCTATCAAAGCCTAAGAGCTAATGTGCCCGCAGATTCTGTATGTTCGTACGTACGTATGTATGTATGTACGTACGTATGTATGTATGTACGTATGTACGCACGTACGTAACGTGATAACTCTTGATAGAAATATCCGATTTGCTTCAGTTTTCTTTCACGGTTCATTCTCATAAGGCGCTTCCCTGATTAGTTTTGGGGGTTCATTGGTTAAGTATAAAGGGGATCGGAAGGGTACTATCCCCTTAATTTAGAAAATGTGTTTTCTTATCCGATTTGCTTCACATTTGGTATACCGGTTTATAACGGTATGGCGCTTCCCTTATTAGTTTTGGGGTTCATTGGTTAAGTATAAGGGAGGGTACGGGGGGGGGGGTCTAATCCGCCCTTAACTTAGATAAATGGGTTTTTCGTGCATAATTATCAGATTTGCTTTAATTTTGGTATACCGGTTATTTCTGATAAGGCGCTTCCCTGATTAGTTTTGGAGGTTCATTGTTTAAGTATAAAGGGGGAATCGGGGGCGGGGGGAATACCCCTTAATTTACAAAGATGAATTTTCGTATCCGATTTGATTCAAATTTGGTATATCGGTTTATTCTGATAAGGCGCTTCCCTGATTAGATTTGGAGATTGATAGTTTAAGTATAAAAGGGGGATCGAGGGAGGTGCAATATCCCTTTAAATTTGATAAATGGATATATTTTTATCCGATTTGCTTCAAATTTGGTATACCGGTTTATTCTGATAAGACGCTTCCCTGGTGAGATTTGGAGGCTCATTGGTTAAGTATAAAGATGTGAAATAAGGAGGAGGCTAATCCCCCCCTTAATTTATTTTTCGAAAGGTATTATTCTTTGAAATAAAAGTATAATTTACAATTAGTGTGAATAGACTGTGAGCTCAATGCCTTTAGTTTAACTGGGCACTTTTCTTTTTTAATACTGTGTGTGTCAGCAGGGTTCGACTGGGTCAGATTTTTCTCCGTAGACCATAATGTATTGGAATTCTTTTGAGTGTCCCTGTAAAAAAGGTGTAACTGCTACACGTTTCAATTTCAATACCGAACATGCCATGGTGAATATCAATAACATATATCAGTTTCATGATGATCTGACTACATTTATGCGAGTTAGAGCTACGACAGATGGCAGACAGACAAACCGTATGCATAATCACTTTTCAGCTACGATGGAAAGTTTTAAAAAATTAATTTCAGGTATCCAAAATTAAAATCTGCCATGTTTGCATATTTATTTATGCTCCAGAGTGGTTAAGATAGAAAAAATGTAATTGATGTAATGATTGTAATCTTTGAAGAAATTAACATTTTCATTTTAATGTTAGTCACTCCGTAGACGCGAGGAAAAAAAATCTGTCGATTACGCTTTTTAACACCCTCCAATATAGTTGTAAAGTGTTTTTGTATTCGATTTGTCTGCCGTCTGTCTGATCTCTAACTCACGTAAATGCCGCCAGATCGTCATGAAATTGATATATGTTATTGATATTCACTATGGCTTGTTCGATATTGAAAATGAAGTGCGTAGCAGTTCCATTACAGGGACATTTAAAAGAATTCGGTTACATTCCTGCCTATGGGGAAAACCTTTTGAAGAGGGTTTTGAATAATGTTTGACAGTATTAATCTCATTGAAATTAAGAATTCCGTTACATTACGGCATTATAAAAATACATTGCAAACGAATTTTACCCGTAGACCGTTCTTTTGTGCGCTGTACATATCATTTCTAGAATTTCTGCAAAAAAAAAAGGAATATTGCAAAATTTTGTGATTTAAAAACGCCTGCTAAAGGTAAAAACGCATTTTCAGCAACACAGAATTCTAAGATTAATACTTAGAATTCTGTGTTCAGCAATTATTGTCACAGACAATGCTGTAATTGAATTATCTTGTGCAGTGTTGAATTCAGACACTTTTATCCGGGCGTGGTTTATGTTATTGTGGGGGGATTGCACTTTTTGACTATTGAAAACACAAAATCTCAAAACTTCCGGGGGGGCGGGGAGACAGCTCACTGCTCCGTGGTGAATGCCGCCCCCGGATCACCCCCTGAATTCAACACTGCTCTTGTGTGTCTTTGTAAATGAATGATAAATCATACCCTATTTTATAGTAGGCATCTTATAATGCACTGTCGCGTTATGTATTCATTTCAGTATGTTTAAAATATTATAATGTCATTAAAATACAACAAAAAGATTATTTCCCATAGATTCTAGTGTAATGGAATTATTTTGAGTGCCCTGTAAATGAACTATAAATACCACACATTTCATTTTCAATACCGAACATGCCATGGTAAATCTGAATACTTATATCATTTACATGAAAATACGAGTATACTTACGTAAGTTAAAGGATTGCAGAACTGAATTCTTAAATATTTTTCACCAGTGTTAGAAAATAAAAACGCATATACAATGGAAAATATCCTTTCGGCAGTTATGATCCACAGGCAATACTGTAACCCAATTATTTTGTATGTCACTGTAAAGGAATGGTAAATGCCTTGTACATTATATTCTATAGTAAGCATCTAGTTGTGTACTTCTAAGACTGGACATGTGTATTATCAGTGCCTGATTAATGCAGGGGCATGCAGGGAGCTGTCCCGGCCAATGATTAAAATTGGCTGATGATGAAATAATGATTAAAATTGGCCGTAAGTCACCCAAATTCTTTTTGACCAAAAACATTTTCAAAGATTTAGTAAGAGAGTGCGGGTGTTTCCCTTGCGCTCTCTGCTTCCCATATACTATGCCTTCTCCCCCACACACTTACATATATTAAAAAAAAAAAAGAGTTACGTCATAAGAAAATTAATGATTCAAATTTTAATATAACAGCTTAGTAGTTTATTGTTTTTAAGAGAAATTCATTAAGGACAATTTTGGTGCCAAGTAACATTTATTAAAAAAAATAAAAAAATCTAAAATTTAACCAGGAAAAAATTATTCAAACCAAAATTCAGGAAAACACAAACGAATGCGAATCACAGACAAGATTCCTGGAGATAAAGATAAGCTTATTCTGGCTTCCTAATATTGATCACAACCTCTCATATGACCTGAAGAAAAGAAGATACAAGCAGTCTTTGCCTGAGGCAACACCTTACTTCCATGGGCAACATCCGCTCTACTGAAAAGAAACCCTCGTTTAGTTAGACAATTAACATAACGACAATTTGACAACTAAAACCAGTCACTAATCGAAAGAACACAACTTTGAATAATGTCTATTTTGCTGGAAAAAGAATTTTCTTCCCTTTTAGGTAGATTTCGTATGAAATACTACCTATTGGGATCGTTCCTATGTTGGAATTTCTGAAAAATTTTTGCAGATCTACACCGATCATGATCCCTAGAACCCAAAACCACCCTCAGTAAAAAACGTTATATATCTATCTATCTATGTATGTATGTATCTATCTATCTATCTATATACACTATGACGCAAAAGTTTAGACAATGACGTCATTCAGCTTTAAAATGTAGAATTATGACGTCAGAATTACAAAAACCTGTAAATATATTCAAAAACTGATTTAAAATGCTATGTACAAAAGACAGTCGTTTTATTTGCTATAATACTAATTTTTTTCATAAAAATTCAAATGTGCTTGTCGCAAAAGTTTAGACACTATTTTAAATTTCTTTGAATATACGCTGGCATATGCAAATTTAGAATCGATGATGTCACAAATTTGGAGTACTTAAGTTCTGCAAACGATTGCGCTTCATAGTCGACATGCCGAGAGCTAAAGAAATTCAAGTGAATGAGGTTTCAAGGATTTGGCAGTTGAAAGGTGAAGGGAAGAGCGTTTCTGAAATTTCTGCTATTATTAATAGGTCAAAAAAATCTATTTATCGAGTTTTATCGAGTGGTTCCGAATATAAAGCAAAATGTCGGTCTGGGAGGCCACGTGTGACAAATGTACGAGAGGATCGCCTGATACAAAGACTAGCGAGTACTCAACAAATGATCGTACGTGGAGTTCAAAGCTCATCGGGACTCTCTGTATCAAAGGATACGATTCGTAGACGAATTTTGGAAAAAGGAACAATATTTTATAGCAAAATGCAGAAGAAACCAGCTCTGAAACCACATCATAAGTTACAAAGACTTATGTGGGCTCGAAAGCATATGTCATATGGAGAGAAATGGCAGTCAGTCATATTTAGCGATGAAAAAAAGTGGAATCTGGATGGTCCAGACGGTTGTTTATCGTATTGGCATGACTTGCGGAAGGAACCTCGACGTTTTTTTAGTCGCAGACAAGGAGGCGGCTCGGTGATGGTTTGGGCAGCCTTTTGCTATAATGGACAAGTATCTCTGACCTTCACCAGTGGTCGTCAAACTTCACAGCATTATACACAGACATTAGAAGAAAACCTACTGCCATTTGCTGAGCTTCTAGGTGGTCCTCAGTGGGAATTTCAGCAAGACAATGCTTCAATTCACACTGCAAAACATTCAAAATCTTGGTTTAATTCCCATAATATAAGAGTTCTCGACTGGCCAGCATGTAGCCCAGATCTTAACCCTATAGAAAACCTTTGGAGCATCATGTGTCGCAAAGTTTATAGCAACGCTAGACAATACTCTTCTGAAAAGGAACTTAAGACATCTATTGAGAATGCATGGTACGATATCGATCCACAAACTATGCAAGATTTAGTTTCTTCCATGCAATCTCGTGTATATGACGTAATACATAAGCATGGATGCGCAACCAGGTTTTAAAAATTGTTTATTTCGATTTTATTTAATTTGTGTCTAAACTTTTGAGACAGCAGTTTATTTTTGTTACCATTTAATTTATTGCAATATGCACAATTCCACTTTTCTTTGTTATAAATATTGTTTATATGTACAGCACATTAATTTCAAGCAGTGATTTGAAAATTGAATAAATATTTTTCAAAGTATGTAAGAATTTCTTCATTGTCTAAACTTTTGCGTCATAGTGTATATCACTTTCTTCTGGACACGATAACGTTCGTAATTCTGCACCAATCTCTTCCAAACTGATACATAAAATCAATGGGCATAAAATCTCGGTTAAGTTCGTTAATGGGCAAAATCTGACCAAGGGGATGGAAATAGGGAGGGGTTTTGTGAAAACCGAAAACCCCCCATAACTTCTTAATATTTGTACATATCAAATCAGTTTAAAGTTTTTATTACTTCTAAAAATAGGGCCAAAATTTTATGTATCACAGATTTTTGATAAAGTTAAAAATGGGCTCAAGGGGCGCAAAAAATAGGGTTTTCGGGAGAAAAAAATTCATAACTTCGTCAATTGTAAAGATATCAATTTCAATTAATTTTATTATAAATCTCCTTAATATTATCTACAACTTTTATACTCACAAGTTTTTGATAGGACCAATTCGTACGCAAAAAAAATTAAAAACGAAAACAAAAAGGGGGTTTGAAGAAGTAAAAAATCCTTAACTCCGTCAATTCAAAAGATATAAAATCCCCATGAATTTATCATATATCTTCTTAATATTGTCTACAACATCTATATAGACAAGTTATGGATAGGACCAATTCTTACAGCAAAAACAAATTAAAAATACATAGCGGTTGAAGAAAAAAATCATCTAAGTAAGGGTGTATTCAAATCCAAACTGCTTATTTTCTGACTCATTTTACAATTCATTTTTGCTCTCAGAGGCTTCCAATTGGTGCGTTTTCTTACTCAGAAATTATATAATGTACCGTAATGGTCAATTTCTTGATAGAGGCAGAATATATTTTTAAAAAATGCTGTTAAAGTGGGCATTTTGAACCGAATTTCCCGGTGCGGATTGTGTTGGAAAAATCATTGAATTAAGGATGCACTCAAATCCAAACTGCTTATTTTCTGACTCATTTTTAAATTCATTTTTCCTCTCAAACGCATTTAATTGGTAGACTCACTTATTCAGAAACTATTTAATGTACCGCAATGATCGATTTTTTGATAGAGGCAGAATAGATTTCAAAAAATGATGTCAAAGTGGGCATTTTGAACGGAATTTCCCGAAACAATTGTGTTATCACTTTCTTCTGGACACGATAACTTCCTCAATTCTACACAAATCTCTTCCAAACTGATACATAAAATCTCGGTTAAGTTCGCTAATGGGCAAAAGCGGACCAAGGGGATGGAAATAGAGAGGGGTTTTGTGAAAACCGAAAAAAACCCATAACGTCTTAATTTTTGTACATATCGAATCAGTTTAAAGTTTTTATTACTTCTAAAAATAGCGCCAAAAATTCATGCATCACAGATTTTTGATAAAATTAAAAATAAGCTCAAAGGGCACAAAAAATAGGGTTTTTGGGAGAAAAAAATTCCTTACTTCGTCAATTCTCAAGATATCGAATCCAATTAATTTTTATTATACATCTCCTTAATATTATCTACAACTTTTATATTCACAAGTTTTTGATAGGACCAATTCGTACCTCAAAAAAAAAAAAAAATTAAAAACGAAAACAAAAAAGGGGTTTGAAGAAGAAAAATTTTCATAACTCCGTCAATTCACAAGATATAAAATCTCCATGAATTTATCATATATCTTCTTAATATTGTCTTCAACATTTATATAGACAAGTTTTTAATAGGGAAAATTCTTACAGCAAAAACAAATTAAAAATACATAGCGGTTGAAGAAAAAAGTCATCTTATTAAGGGTGCATTCAAATCCAAACAGTCTATTTTCTTACTCATTTTTAAATTCATTTTTGCTCTCAAACGCATCCGATTGCTAGATTCTCTTATTCAGAAACTATATAATGTACAGTAATAATCGATTTTTTGATAGAGGCAAAATATATTTCAAAAAATGAAGTCAAAGTGGGCATTTTGAACAGAATTTCCCGACGCGATTGTGTTAGAAACGAAAAATATTGCCCTACTGAGAAAATAATTGTTTATTAATCAAGTTTTAATTAATTGAAAGGAAAATAAAAACACAGGTCACTTATAAATCTTTTCAAAAATCACGTCAGCATGTTTCATATTTTTTCTTTTTTTATTAAAAATGAATCTGAAAATGTGCCAGAAAATTTCGAGTTGTTGAGCATGGAAAAATATTTTTTTTAATATCGTCTTAACATGATTCTGATAAAACCAGCTATTTTATAAAAAGGATATAAAAACTCGTCAAAAGCAGACAGATAAAACTGTTAAAGTGGATTTATATCTAATAATGATTTAGTTTTTGTTGGTGAAATTAGTATACTTAACTTCGAAATCTACCTCTGCCTGTAGGCCGGGCCGGCAGGGATTTTTTGATTTAGTTCGCGGTAAAAGGGAAAAAAATTTAGCATTTTTTTTTCTTTTATTTTTTTCGTAGTTTATAAAATTATAATGTATTTTTTATTTTTCGGTAGATAATATTATTTTCTCAAATTTCGCTCCGGTTTCTTTCTTTCTTTCTTTTCTTTTCTTTTTTTTTTTTTTTTTTTTTTTTTTTGTTCTTACTTGCCAAAAAGAAAAATGCCATAGAAAAAAAAATTGACTTTTGGTTTCGTATGTGGTAAAACGGAACATTGAACTCTTGGTAGTCAAAAGGTATATATATCTATATATTCTGATAATATATATTATTTCAAGTTTATTTTCATTAAATGAAAATAAAATAAATAAATAAATAACATAAATATATATTAGCGGTATTTTGACAGAAAGATTTACATTAGTTACAAATACCTTTAAACAATGTTGAATATATTAAGAATATAGAATTTCGTTAATTACTATTTTATGAAAAAAATCAAATTGTCCAATTTCTTTAACAAAGTACATTAGCAAAACACCTTTAGCTAACAAGCTTTTAAACTTTTACTTTTTTATTTTTTACTTATTTAGATTAAGTTTACACATATTTTTTTTCTTTTCTCTCCATAAACGATACCATTTATTTATTAAATTTATATCATATACAAAAAATGTAAGAACAAAGAACCAGGCTTTGCAGATAATGCAACAAAAACGAAAAGAGAAAGAGAGAGAGGGAGAAAAAAAAAAGGGAACAGATATCTGATACCTTTAGTCAAGTTCCCGAATAATATTTTTATTTTATTTATTTATTTATTTTTGTGTGTGTGAGAGAGAGACAGAGAGAGATAGAGAAAATACAGCATTTTTCCAAAAATCAAATTCTGTGTTTTAAATCAGTGATTCCCAAACTTTTTGTCTCGCGGTGCCCATTTTTGAATTTCTCTGACGAAGCCCCTGAAGCCTGCTCTACCCTATAAGTTTTTTTTTTCTTAATTTAGGTATGTTGCAACTAAGCAGAGGAATAAAATTTCTACTCAGAATCAGCCCTGCCAGTAGGGATCAGGCCTTAAATTTTTTCTCGAGATTCGGCCCCAACCGGGTCTGTATTTCATTCTTTCCTAGCCGTATCAATTGAGATTTTTTCCCCGCTTACTAGTAATACTGTGGCAACTTTCTTTCTTAATTTATGAAAAAGTGAATGATAAACGTCTTTGATTTCTTTGTTTTATTTAATTATTCATTTCGCGTTTTTTAGATAGCTTAACGTGTAGGTTAATCATGTGAAAGACACTTTACCAAAATGCTGTGAATGACTGATTTTTATTTTAAAATATATTACATGTATTCAAATATTTTGGAGCCTGAGTAAAATCTTGGGCATTTAAACAATTTTTCATATTTTGTTTTCAATTTATTTACAGTAAGTAAAGGGAAACAAAAATTATGCATAAAGCATAGATTATGAAAGACTTTCCAACACATCCAGAATACTCTAACAAAATTTCACACTGTAATAAGGTGAGTCTAAGTAAATAATTTGGAAAACGTATAACACATTTGTGAATCAATTTGTAGCTATTACCATCTATAGGCAGAAAAATATTCGAATTCTTTTGTGCAGCTTTTTGTATGATATATACATATCTATCTATATATATACATACAGGGCTTAATTTATAACAAAAAAACGTACCAGAGCTCTAACATTCTGCACCAATAAAAACTTTAGTGCAACAGCCCCCCCCCCCCTTGTACTCACATTTTTTTTTTTTTTAATTTCAAAAAGTATTTAAAAAATTTAAAGCAATTTCTTTTTTTTTCAGAATATGTATATATATATATATATATATATATATTCGTATATAACAAAATATATTTTTACTACATCTAATATTCGTTTCTATATAATAAAATCTAATAAATAAAGAGAGCAAAAAGAATGAAATCAGGGAGTGGGAAAATTTCCAAAAATCGTATTCACCAAGGATTTCTTTGTATCGACAGAACACTCGGGGATTATGTGAGCATTGTTTATAAACTCTGGTGGGTTCCGACTAACATTTAAATATTAATTAAAAATTAAGAAGTACTGGAGCTGCGTTCCTATGAGCTTCAGTGCAAATTAAGCAACGCGAGGAGCTAATAAGTTGATCATTAAGAATATTTTACAAACATGAACCAAAAGCAGCGAGTAAAAACAGCAGATACTGTTGCGAATAATTCCGGCATTCCTCGTCGCCATTTTTAAATACTGAGACAGAAAATGGCCTGAGACAGATTTGTGAGCACTAGATGGAAGTATGCTACTATGTGTACGACACGCTACGTCAAATATGTAAGGCCTTCGGAAGAAAGACGCAAAAGATAGTAGATCGGAGGAATAGAAAAAGACAATTTAGGCTTCCGTATTTCAGAAGCGCTGTTCCGCAGGTCTTCGGAGCGCAGTATTTATGAGCTGAGGTGAATCCCGACTTTTAAATAATCACTAAAAACACTAGAGTACCAGGGCTGTTCTAAATTTAGATACACCAAATAATATGGGAAAAAATGGTTAAAAATGGTAAAGAAGGATACCACAATTGAAAACGGAATATCAGCATTTATTGCTCATAGACACTACTTATCAATTTATTTATCAAAAAACGAAAAACTCATTTCGATTAGAAATCGCTTCCATCCCTGCCAATCTTGTGTTGTTTTTACGTTTAAAAATGAAATGTAAATGTGTCAGAAATTTTCGGGCTTGTTGAGCAGTGCACTTGAGAAACGATTTAAATATAAATGTGATGCAGAAGCCGATGCTAGTTTGACAACATCAGTACAAAAATGCGTAGAGATCAGATCCCCATCAAACAGTTACATTGTGTCAGAGCCCAGCCCAGAATATGTCAGGTAGGCAATATGTTTTGTAAAAATAGTAACAGCCATAATGGAATCATTGGGAATATGTCTGGTTCTCAAATTCCCTGCTCCTCAAAGCGAAAGTTTCTGACAAATTTTTTGACTCATTTTTAACTATAATAGCATAAAAATAACAGGTATGACTATTGAAGCGATTTGAAAACAAATAGCATTTTCCATTTTTTGATAAATAAATTACTTATTGAGTTACAAGAGATTTTCGTCACGTGACGACAGCTTTTTCTCCTTTCCTATGCTATCGCTTCGAAAAATTCGATTCAAAACGCTAACTTTGATTGTATTTTCTAACAGATATTTTCGCTTTATCAAAAAATAGAAAACGTCATTTAATTACGAAGTTCATAGTTTATTTATAGAGACATTCAAAAGATAGAGAGATTTATAGACACATTTCATTTATATTATGGTCTATGAGGAAATGTAATTATATAAATACGTAGCACCTACAGTCATCGTCGGTTCCGTCCGTCTGTCCGCATATAGCAGCGCAAAAACTACCCAACCGAATGGTCTGAAATTTATATAGACAATTGGTCTAGAATTTTGTCGAGTTGTTTCAAATTTTATGAAAATCGAATCAAAACTTAAGATATTATTAAAAGTTTTCTTCATTTTATTAAATCATATCATACGTAATTAATTCAATGATATCCCATAATAGGTAATGATTCTAGGTTGCCATGGTGATGACGTCCTATTTAAGATATAGTCATATTATTTCCGTATTACTGAATTAAATATATAGAATCGTAATAAATTTTGTATTCAGGCATTTTTTGCATAAGAGTGCAACAGCTGTTGCACCAAAATCTGAATATTTATAAAACTAGTTACAGTACGAACGCAGGAACGCACCTCATTTGCCGCGTTTGACGTGCAATTTCCAACTTGTTTTCCTTCTCTTGGAATATGAAAAATATTGCCAACATTTCGTTATTGATACACCATACAAAAAAGTATTCGTAATAACTTATGCGCACACGCACGTTATGTATCTGTAAATTTGGTGGTATCCACTATTCAGAGGAAAAAGCGTAAAATATAAAAGTGTTGGAAATTGAAAGTGTTCAATAAATATATCCAATTTTCGAAAACCCTATTATATATAGATTTTAACCTGAAAAAATATTTTGGACATTTAGTTGAAAATCAATCAACCCTAACCCGACCTGCAAAAGTAAAAAACAATCAGAAATAATGAAAGTCAACCCGACCTGCACCTTAAAAATATAGCTCCAACCCGACAGACTTGGATTGCGGGTCCAGTCGGGTTCAAATAACAGCGCGTTACTGATCCGATGCAGAACTCTTACTTTGAATTGAGAAGAGCTACGAAATAGTTTTCAATTAGTTATGGATGACATTCGCAATGCAAATCCTTTCCTCTTTTTTCTGAATAATGCTTTTGATATTCCAATTCCTTCTAATTGTGATTCCACAGATTTTTACCATCTGTGATGCTATAATAAAGATAGCAAAAGAATGATTTGGACGTAGTAGAAAAGACCCCAAGGCATAACAATGACAGGATAGTAAGTAATCGGTTATATAAGCGGCCGGTATGTGAAACGATGGTGTATGCTATTCCTTCAGCATTCAGGTTTCAAAGAATCACCCTCTGCTCACGATAAATTTTCTCTTTTTGTGATGACAGTTGTACGATTACAGTCAAGCTATATCAACTCATTAGTTTCAGTTATGGTGAAGCGGTAATGGAAATCTTTACAAAAGCAAAAATGCTACAAGCTGCATTTTGTATGGCAGGACAAATTAATTATTAATGGAGAATATCCAGAGAAAGATGTATGAAAATTTTGCGATTTATTGTTTTATTCAAAAAAGTTGAGCTTAAAAAAGAAGCGGAGAATCACTAATCAACAATTATTTTAAATCGATACTCGAATATGTAGGGCAAAAATATTTTCAGGTTGAGAACTATCCATACTGCCCCTCCCCCCAACCCTTCTTTCTCTTCTAGCTTTAGATCTCTTTCAAATTTCTTCTTCAATAAATAAATAAATCTATGGTTTGTTTATTTTTATTTTTATTAAATATTTTCGGAAAACGCACTTGCATTACAGTTTACTGTATTCAAAAAATTCTTTCCTACTGAAGTGAAATCCTGTAGGCAGTACTTACAG
Source organism: Maratus speciosus (assembly GCA_963932465.1). Lineage (NCBI taxonomy): Eukaryota > Metazoa > Arthropoda > Arachnida > Araneae > Salticidae > Maratus > Maratus speciosus. The sequence goes on from OZ010786.1 coordinate 389,222,437, forward strand.
TCTTAGTACAAATGATCAAATATAACTTTAGCTTTCTAAATATTTATTATCTATCTCCAATGTTTGAGAAAATAAATATGCTCATAAAAAGTAAAAAAAAAAAAAAAAAAGAAAAAGAAAAGAAAAGAAAAAACACTCTTTTGTAATATTTTAATGGGAATTTTGAATTTCATGAAGTTCAAAAAACTGTCTTTACAATTCTTTAATTTGGATCGCAATTATTTCAAATCCACCGCTAAAATTAGGCTTGTTAGCAAGGGCGAAATAAAATTTACTGAAAAATATATAAATTTACTTTCTTTCGTTTCTAAGTCATAGAAACAGGGGGGGGGGGGAAGGGCAGTGATATCGATTACAAAATTCTTCTTACAATCTTTAAGTACAAAAAATAAAGTTGAGTTAATTAAAAGAGTGTAAGCAGTACTTACTATACAGTTGACTTCAAACTTAATTAGAAAATCGCAGGCATCAATATCAACTCCAGAACTAACATTTCAATTTTCATTTCATGTCCAATTTAATCCAATTTTGTATGAATTTATATTTTTAAATGAATTTTATTTGAAAGAAATGCACAAAAAATTGGAGAAATGCTTAAGAAAGGGCCCTAGGGCCCCAATAAAATATGTGGGTGTTAGTCTAGGGAGAAAAGTCCAAGACTCAATTTTAAAATTACGCCTGGGAAGGTGAAAAAATTAGGAGGTGAAAATGCATGGCACATAAAAAGTTCAAGGAGTCCTGAAACGGGCTCTACGGGACCCTAGACGGGGTCATCATCCTGGAATGGCGAAACGGGAGAATAACTAAATGGAAAAAGTACCCCAAAAATGAAGATCAGATAAAAAGAAAGCAATTTATTAGCAATTTAATGCATTAAAACTTCAAGGGCCCCTGTACCAGGCCCCAAGGGTCCCAGGGTCTTAATTGAAATGTAGTGATAGGGTAGAAACTGTTTTTCATGCAGAATTGTTCGATTTGTTCCAAATTTCGTTTACCGGTTTATGAAGTTAAGGAGCTACCTTGATTAGATTTAGAGATTAATTGGTTAAGTATAAAGGAGGGACGGGGGCTAGTCCCCCCCCCCCTTTAATTTTGATAAATGGGTTTTTCATGCAAAATTATTCGATTTGCTTCAAATTTGATATACTAATTTATTCCGATATGGCTTTCTTAATTTGATTTGGAGGTTCATTGGTTAAGTATAAAAGGGGAAAAGTGGGGCAGGTGCCCCCTCTCCTTAATTTAGATAAATGGGTTTTCATGCAAAATTATCTAATTTAGTTTAATTTTTTTTTTTCTAGGTTCATTCTGATAAGGAGCTTTTCTGATTAGATTTGAAGGTTTATTGGTTCAGCATAAAAGGGGAAATGGGGGAGCTAATACACCCCTTAATTTAGCGAAATGGTTTTTCATGCATAATTATCTGATTTGCTTCAAATTTCGTATGCCAGTTTATTATGTTAAAGAGTTTGGAGGTTCTTTGGTTAAGTATAAAGGGGGGAAACGGGGCTAATCCCTTCTTTTATTTTTCGAAGGGCATTATTCTTTGAAATAAGTGTATGATATACAATTAGTGTGAATAGCCTGTGAGCTCAATATCATCAGTTTAACTGGGCAATTTTTTTTTTTTTATTTTATTGATCAACTAGAAATTTCGAGTAATAATTTGCTATTTATTTAATGGTAGACGTTCCGTGGTTTAATAACGTGAATGTAACTATTCGGAAATTCTGGTAGATATTTTGAATAAAAAAATTCTATAAATTGGCAACACTACCTCCGACAATATCTACAGAGTCGGGCCAATTTCCTTTCACAATACGTGGACTGGGCTAAGGCTGATTTTTTTTTTCTCTAGATTTTCTGCAGATTTGGGTCAGGCCGGGAATTCATTGTTGCAGGAGCGTCATTTCGGTTTCAGAATTGATTATAATTGATAATTGCTGGATGTGCGTTTTTAGCTGTGAAATGCATGTTTAAAGTTACCAAATTTTTTGTGTATTACGCAGTGTATATGAATTCTATAGATCATATAAAGACTGCAAAAAAGAAATTGCACACATTAGTATGGACAGCAATTACTGGAAATAAACTTTACTACATTATGTATTTTTAGATTGCTTATTTAGATATTTCAATTCATTGTAAGAAAAGAAAAAAAGCGGTTTCACCAGTTTTTTTTTTTTTTCAAGTCTATACTGGTTACTTTCTGACACATTTTAAAAATAATTTTTGTTTACAAATGTATCAGATTGGCAAGTGCTCTTATTCAAAAACTACGTAAACGAACTTTTTTTTTCTCGTTTTTCGGTAAAGACACAAATTTTCAGCGAATGCTGTCAAAGTTGGCGTTTTGTTTTGAACCGAATTTCTGGACGCGACAGCACAGGAAAGAAAGAAAAAAAACCACTTATCTTCAGACAACAATCGCCTATAACTCAAGATGTAATTCCTTTATCGAAAAATTAAAAACTGTTCGATTGCAAATCACAGAATGTACTGTGTCAAAGCATTGGACTGTCAAGAGGAAGGTTGTAGGGGTGAACTGTAATTATCCTGTTGGTATTTATTTATTTTTATTAACACTTTAAACATAGTTGAAAAGTGTTTATGACTTCGGTTTTCTGTCTGCCATTTGTTCGTCTCTAGAAATCGAATAGCTTTATTTTAATTTTGCGGTGCGTAGAAATTGCTTCTGGATGACGGCTGTATGTGGATTTTTACTGAATTGGCATGTTATTGAAGTTACATGGCATATTTTATTGAAAATAGAATGTGAGATATTTATAGAGCAATTACAGGGACACACAAATAATTCCGTTATTTTATGATCTGTTGGGGGAAATGCTTGCCATGAATTAGATGCTAACTAATGAGTTACTTAAAAAAAGAAGGAGAAACAGAAAAGAAAAGAAATAGAGAAAAAATTTCGTATTGTTTTTTTCAATTGTTTCAAATTACTTATTTAATTTTTAAAGGATTCTATAAAATTAGGTAAAATAAATTGTACTGCAAATCATTTTGAGAGTTACTTTAAAGTCAGTGTTGCCAACTAAACCACCTTTTTTATAAAAAAAAAAAAAAAAAAGAAAAACACCTGCCATCATACCAGAATTTCTGCATAGTACTACGCGCACCAATTCCTACAGAAAACATATTACTGTGTTTATAAATTTCGTAATATTTGAATTAGTATAATATTAGTATAACATACTTCAAACATTTATCTCCCATATACCATATATCTCCCATATATATTCCAATTTTTTTTCAGTGTCCCTCTAAATGTGTGAACGAAATATAAATTATACACACTTTGTTTTCAATAGGGGTCATGCTAGAGAAATTCGTGCTAATCCTTTTGACTTGAGATATGCTTATTTCATTTGGATCCAAGCATATTTATGACAGTTCATCGATAATTATCTGTCAGAAAAGTTATAAACAACTTTTTAAAATGCTGGAAAGTATTAAGAATACAAATAAATAAATAAATAAAAGAAATATTTTGTTAATTACTATATCATGAAAAAATCAAATTCACTAGTTTCTTTAATAAAGTAGCACAATTTATTTTGCTAACATTAACTGTGTTGAAATTAACTGTGTGTTACGTTCTCCCACTTTCCCTACTTTTGTTGTTGTTGTTGTTATTTAGATGTTTGCATTTATTTCCCCATACAAACTGTCCAACTGATTTATATCACACATCTTTCAGTTGATAAGTTCCAATAAGAATACTTTATTTCATTTTATACTTATTGTAACTCCGGCTTGAATATAATTGAAGGTAACTAGTAAAATTAACGTAGTTATTTTTTTTTAATGCGACACACACACACACACACATATATATATATATATTTGCAGAGAGAGAAAAAAATTAGAGAACTGCACAGATCGGGTTTATTTGAGGAGCCTCCATGAAATTAATCAGAATTATAGATAAGATGATGTCAAATGATTAAAACTGGTCATAAGTAATCCAAATCTTTTTTGATGATAAAAAAAAAAAAAAAAAAATCAAAGATTTATGTATATACAATGCATATGAATTTATTACAACTAAAATTTTATTAGTCACTAAAGGATAATTCACAAGCAATTTCTATGAATATATAGAAGGAGGGCCCCAGAATGAGGCTTTCCCCCAGGGCCGAAACTAGCCTTTTGCAACATGGATTCATGCAACATGGGAGCAAACATGGATTTTGCACCCCCCCCCTCTTCCGAAAAGTATATTTACAAAGAGAATTTTAACCGAGTTATTTTCTTCTGAAGGACTGACGGCTTCCATAATTATGAAACAGCCGTCATAAATGAAGTGTTAGGTGAAAATGAAAGAGCAGCCGTAAAAAGTTAGAACTCTGGTCAGAATAGGAAAAAAAATGGCCATAATTTTTTTTAACACTTCATTTATAACGGTTGTTTCATAATAATGGAAGCCGGCAGTCCATCAGAAGAAAATGATCCATTCCAAAGGTATAATCCTACATTTGGCGCCCGAAGTACACGCCCCCTCTGCCCCTCCTCCCTAGTTTCGGCCCTGCTTGCCCCGGACCCTTAAATAGTTTGAGTTGGACCCTGCTTATTTAATTTAGCCTAAACTACAACCTGACACCTAATGTTTGCTCATATTTTGATTAGTATAGTATTATGTACTTCTACTCAGGTATACTGAAACAGGAGCTTCCAAAAATAATAAATTTACAATTGCTTATCCTAATAAATCAGGACCTGGCTTTGTAAACTTTTTTTGTAGCAGGCAACACTTATTTTAAAAAAAAAGATTTCCAAAACCTGATGACGAGAAAATTGCTCACTCACAAATTCAGGAAAATGCGTAACACAAACACGCCCGTAAATTATTGCTCTGTAGATAAAGTTAAGCTATGAGTGAGTTTCTGGCTACTACAGTAACAAAGCCCCTCTTATATGACCTGAGGCAATAGTAACCCTACTGAGGACTGAGGAGGAACTTCACTCCTTTCTTTCATTCACAAAGGATTTCGCGCTAAGCTGTTATCTTTCTTTATAGTTACTTACTAACCATCGGAGATAGTAGACCTAGAGCGGCTAATGTTCTTTTTTTAGAAGTTTCATTTTGCTCGAATTCGGTATTTTTCGTAGCCTTCAAAACCTGTACGTTTAAATTATGCTCTGCGCGCTATTTTCACATTTTATTTTTTATTATAATATATTTTATTTCTAAGATACATTACTTATTGTTATTTTGTTTACACAGGTTACTTAATACTATTTTCACAATCATCTGCATTCTGTTCTTTCAAAATTAGTGAATAATTTAATGCAATCCTTTTAATTTGCTTACATTTTATGAAATCCATTGTAATTTTTTTTTCAATTATGACACTATTTCCACTGATTGAATCATGTATCTGATTAATGAGTGTGGTTAAGCATATTAATATAGTTGGATTTTTCTGTAATTAGTACATGTTATTGAGATTTATTATGCCATGTTCGGTATTGAAAAATAAAGTATGTAGCGTTCATAGTTTATTTACAGAGATACTCAAAAGTATTCCATTGCATTATGATCTATGGGGAAATGTAATTAATATAAATACGTAGCACGTACAGCCGTCGTCTGGTCCGTCCGTCTGTTCGCATATAACGGCACAAAAACTACACAACCGAATGGATTGAAATATAATATAGATAATCGTTCCAGAATTTTGTCGAGTCATTTTAAATCTTATGAAAATCGGATCAAAACTTAAAGAGATTATTAAAAGTTTTCTTCGTTCTATTAAATGCTATCATATGCAATTACTTCAATGATATCCAATGATAGGTAATGATTCTAGGTTGCCATGGTGATGACAATTTAAGATGGAGTCATATTATTTCCGTATTACTGAATTAAATATATAGAATCGTAATAAATTTTGTATTCAGGCATTTTTGCATAAGAGTGCAACGACTGATGTAGCAAAATCTGAATATTTATAAAACTAGTTATAGTACGAACGCACCTCATTTGCCACATTTGACGTACAATTTCCAACTTGTTCTTCTTCTCTTGGAATATGAAAATATTGCCAACATTTCGTTATTTATGCAACATAAAAAAAAAAAGTATCAGTAATAACTTATGCACACACACACGTTATGTGTCTGTAGATTTGGTGGTATCCATTATTCAGAGGAAAAAGCGTAAAATTATAAAGGTGTTGGTAATTGAAAAAGTGTTCAATAAATATATCCAATTTTCGAAAACCCTATTATATATAGATTTTCACCTGAAAAAATATTTTGGACATTTACTTGAAAATCAATCAACTTGAACCCGGCCTGCAAAAGTCAAAAGACAATCCGAAATAAAGAAAGTCAACCCGACCCAGGGGCGGATCCAGAGAATCTTTTTTTTTTTTTTTTTTTGTGTGTGTGTGTGTGTGTGACGGGGGGGGGGGGGGGGGTTGCGATACCGAGTGACATATGATCAATGTAATCATAATTTCTGTTGGTCAAATCATTCCTTGCAGTTAATTATTAAATGAATATGAAATAATTAATGCGATTTCAAAGTATTATAGACTCCTATTTTCCTACGTCCGATTAACCGAAACACTTGGGGTTAACCAACAGTCTTATTATATAATCCCCCGTCTCATCAAAATATGATTTGTTGTTACTTATTAGGTCTAAAAATTTAAAACGGTATAACAGAATTTATTTATTAGATGTCTTATTTTTTTCTTTTTCTTTTTACTCATATACTATGGTAATTATTATTATTATTATTATTTTCAGCTATAGTGAAGTTTTAACAACGTTAATAACAAAAGCCTGCAACGATTGTATTTTTAAACATTTGATATTTCATTTTTACGCATTTTTTAGCGCTGAACCCGAAAATGACCTTTACTTGTAACCATCCCGTCAGAATCATTCGCGAATTGTACATTTCAAAGATTAAAAGAAAAAAAATAGCGAAAATCTGCTACTGTAAAATAGATGCGATGGTTGTGTTTTTTACCTTTTGATAATTAATTTATATGTATTTTATACCGCTAAATCCGAAAATGACCTTTATTTTTAACTATCATGTCGGGATTTTCGCAAATCATAAATTTCAAAGTTAAAAAGTAAAAAAAATAGCAAAAATATCTGAAAGCAATTTGTCAAAGTCTTAACAAAAGCAGGTAAATGTTTTAAATACATCTGCGATAAATCTCCCAGCCTTACCAACCTCCAAAATAAAACACCGAGATGAACCCCAAAGAGAAGATAAAAGAAAAAGCGCGAAGTAGAGCATGAGCGATTCAAAGAAACTTCCACACATGGAATAAAATTGTAAGGATTTTAAATACACATTATGCATAGTATAAACAATATATGAATAACGTATTATGAAAAAAAAAGTTACGTCTTCTTTATAGTAGCAGATTTTCGCAATATTTCGACTTTTTAAAAATTTGCGATTTGTGCAAAATCCTGACATAATGGTATGGTAAAAAATGAAGATCATTTTTGGATTCAGCACTAAAAAATAATAAGAACCAATTATCGAAAGCTAAAAAACATAACCATCACATCTATTTTTTAGTATCAGATTTCTGAAAGAGGATCCCCTTCAGAAATCTGAAGGGGCCTTAATAACCTTTTGAAAGTCAAAATGTGCCATCTAAGTGGTGTGTATACCTCCTCACACGGCCGAAAATAAGGGGGGGGGGAGCATGTGCCCCGGGCGGCAGAAGGAAGGGTCACCAAATGAAGGATTATACCTTTGGAATGGATAATTTCCTTCTGATGGACTGGTGGCTTCCATTATTATGCAACAGCCATTATAAATGAAGTGTTAGGTGAAGATGAAAGAGCAGTCCTAAGAAGTTAGAACTCTGATTTTCTGGTCAGAATGGCAAAAAAATTGGACATAAAAAAAATGGCCATTTTTTCCCCATTCTGACCAGAAAATCAGAGTTCTAACTTTTTACGACTGCTCTTTCGTCTTCATCTAACACTTTACCGGAGCGTCATTTCGGTTTCAGAATTGACTATAATTGATAATTGCTGGATGTGCGTTTTTAGCTGTGAAATGCATGTTTAAACTTATCAAATTTTTAGTGTGTTACGCGGTGTGTATTAATTCTGTAGATCATATAAAGACTGAAAAAAAGAATTACATTAGTATGGTCATCAGTTGCTGAAAATAAATTTTAATACATTATGAATTTTTTTAATTGTTTTTTTAGGTATCGCATTTCATTGTATGAGAAACTAAAATTGAAAAAAAAAGTTTCAGCAGTTTCTTCTCAAGTTTATACTGGTTACTTTCTGACATATTTTAAAAATAACTTTTGTTTGCAAACGTTTTTTAGATTATGGAGTGGATAACACTTATCATTCATTTGCGCATAAAAAATCGGTTTCAAAATTGCTATAATCGATAATTGTTATGGATGTGCGTTTTTAGCTGTGAAATGCATGTTTAAACTTATCAAATTTTTAGTGTGTTACGCGGTGTGTATTAATTCTGTAGATCGTATAAGGACTGCAAAAAAGAAGTCGTACACATTAATATGGTCATCAATTGCTGAAAATAAATTTTACTTCATTATGAATTTTTTGAATTATTTTTTTAGATGTCGCATTTCATTTTATGAGAAACTAAAATTGTAAAAAAAGTTTCAGCAGTTTCTTCTCAAGTTTATACTGGTTACTTTCTGACACATTTTAAAAATAACTTTTTAGTCCAGACAATAGAGACCGTATAGGGGCAATACCTAGCAAAATTCATGGTAGTTCTGGAAAAAGGCTTACTAAATGTTTTTTGGGTCGCTGAATCCGAATTTTTAACTTCCCACCAAAATTTCCCCCGGCAACTCCCCAAATTTTGATAAAATCCACCCCCCCCACCCCAAAAAATGTTTTTATTAAAAAAATCAATTTTTTTATTGTTTTAGGGAAAAAGTATCCAAAAATTCAGAAAGTAGACACAATTTGCAACAAATCAGATATATGACATTATGATTTAGGATGAAGGGGAAGGGGGGATCTGCCTCGGAACATGCGCGCATTGCTGCTTGAACTAAGTTGCGCAATTCCACTTAACCACTCACACGTTTACATTCGCCCTCCCATCTCCCTTCCGAACATTCTCTATAAGGTTTACTTTAATTTTTTGGGTTGCTGAATCCGAATTTTTAACTTCTCTCCAAAATCCCCCTCCCCCCCGACCGCCCCTCCCCCAAATAGTTGTTTTTAACTTAAATTTCTTATTGTTTTAGGGGAAAAGCATTAAGAAATTCAGAAACTAGAAAAAATTTGCAACAAATGCGATATATGACATTATGACGTAGGGTGAACGGGAGGGGGAGGGCTGCCTCTGAACATGCACTGCGGCGCTACGTGCACTAAGTTATGATGTCCAGGCAATAGGGGATGTTACCTGGCAAAATTAATACTAGTTCTGGATTTCGACTCACTTTATGTTTTTTGGGTCACTGAATCTGAATTTGTAACTTCCCAACAAAATTTCACACGGCAACCCCCCCAAAAATTGATTTTTTGAAAAAATGTGGTTTTTGAGAAAAGCGCGGGGAATTTCCGAGGCAGCCCCCTCTCTCCCCGTTTATCCTACGTCATAATGTCGTATATCCTATTTGTTGCAGATTTCGTCTAGTTTCTGAATTTTGTAATGCTTTTCCCCTAAAATAATAAGAAATTTAAGTTAATAACAACTATTTGGGGGGGGGTTCGGGGGGGGGGATTTTGGGGATAAGTTAAAAATTCGGATTCAGTGACGCAAAAAACTTAAAGTAAACCTTATAAGGAAAGTTCGGAGGGGAGATGGGAGGGCGAATGTAAACGTGTGAGTGGTTAAGTGGACTTGCGCAACTTAGTTCACACAGCACCGCGTGCATGTTCCGAGGCAGATCCCCCCTTCCCCTTCATCCTAAGTCATAATGTCATCTATCTAATTTGTTGCAAATTTTATCTACTTTCTGAATTTCTAGATACTTTCCCCCTAAAAGAATAAAAAAATTGATTTATTTAATAAAAACCTTTTTGGGGGGTCTTTTTACCAAAATTTGGCGGGGCTGCCGGAGGAAATTTTGGTGGGCAGTTACAAATTCGGATTCAGCGACCCAAAAAACATGAAGTAAACCGATTTCCAGAACTACCATTAATTTTGCTAGGTAAAATTCCCTATTGCCTGGACTATTTGTTTGCAAACGTTTTTTAGATTATGGAGTGCATAACACTTATGACTTATCATTCCTTTACGCATAAAAAGTCGGTTTTAAGATTGACTATAATCGATTATTGCTATGGATTTGCGTTTTTAGCTGTGAAATGCAAGCTTAAACTTATCAAATTTTTAGTGTGTTACGCGGTGTGTATTAATTCTGTAGATCCTATAAGGACTGCAAAAAAGAAGTCGTACACATTAGTATGGTCATCAATTGCTGAAAATAAATTTTACTACATTATGAATTTTTTGAATTGTTTTTTTAGATGTCGCATTTCATTATATGAGAAACTAAAATTGAAAAAAAAGTTTCAGCAGTTTCTTCTCAAGTTTATACTGGTTACTTTCTGGCACATTTTAAAAATAACTTTTGTTTGCAAACGTATCAGATTAGCAAGTGCTGTTATTCAAAAACTATGTGAACGAACTCGTTTTTTTTTTTTCGTTTTTCGGTAAAGACGCAATTTTTCAGCGAATAATTCCGGAGAGCGCATTACTCATCAAACTTAGAATTTTTATTTATTCCAGTAACTTTTGTTTAAACACCTTTGTGCTTCTTTAGGCAATGAATTTAACTCTAATGACAAATTAAGGATGACGGTCAATAAACTCCCCTGCCCTATTCTGTGAGGAAACTCTCAAAGAAATAGATAAATTTATAAAATCTTCATTATTTGTTTCCGTCAAAAAAATAAAATAAAAATAAATAAATAAATAAATAAAAATGAATAAATAAATGAAAATAAATAAATAAATAAAAATAAATAAATAAATAAAATAAAATAAAATGCATTTATTTAACTGAACTTCGAAATAAAAGTTGAAGAAGATAAAACTGTAAAATCAAAGCAAATGTCAATGTATTAATTTTTTAAACTCTGCAGTAATTAAAACGTATGTAAATAACTTTTGTTTTGATACTTAAATTTTCGTATTTTTTCCTAATGTGAAAAATAAATTTTAGTAACATTAATTGTTACTTATTTTCAACATTTAAAATCTAGATTTAAACTTGATCTCCGTTAAGAGACCACCTCTCAAAGCGACCAATGTTTATTAGAACGGAACGTGGTCGCTTTAGGGAGGTTTACTGTATTTGTCATCAGAGATGAAAAAGCGTTTTACTGATAAGAATATCTTTTCACAGTAAAAAGGCAGTATATACTTCAGTGGTACAATTGTATAAACACCTATAGGAAGGAAGTGGTCTGGTGTAGAGAAGAAGAAACTGAAACCTTTGTGGGAGGAACTGTATCTGTGTGTGATCCCTGCTGTAATATAAACTAATTAGTTTCAGGTTTCTTGGCGAGGAGCAAAGACGTACTATAATATAGGGACCCAGAATCTCCACAATGTAAGAAATGCCAAGGGTTTTTTCTCTTTGAGAAAAATGATTTTGAGTCAACATGCTATGGTGGTTAAAAACATTTCCAGTACGAATAATGACACTAATACTGTTTCTGCCCCCCCCCCCCTTCCCCTTCTCCAGCTACGGGCTTGCTTTAAAAATGTTTTGAAAAGATATCAATATATAAATTGTTTACTTTTTTTTTTAATTAGTTGACCTGCTTTATATAACTTACTTGAATATTGTGGTACTTTAACCATTGAAACAACATTCCGATGACATTAAACCTTATAGCGCTGGTGAAAATGACAACTAAATTATAATCTAAATATATTAAATAATGTTAATAATACAACTTCCAAGTGTATATATCTTGGGCTTGTTACATGTGTAATAAATGAATGCATAATAAATAAACAGATCATACTCATATAAAAAATTATTCTTAAATTGTGACAGATTTTTAAACATTTCTGAATACGTATGCATTTTAAAACTTTCCAAACACAGTTGAAAAGTGTTTATGAATTTGGTTTCCCTGCCTGCTATGCTCAAACTCTCGTAAAGATAGAACTCGGATTGCCATAAAATTTTTATGTTATTGAGGTTTTTTACAGAATGTTCGGTAGTAAAAAAGAAGTGTGTAGAATTTGTGGTTCGTTTACAAAGACACACAAAAGAATTCCTTTACATTATGAGCTATGAGGAAAAAACGTTTGAGCTGCATTATAATAATTTTATGATACATCAAACATAATGAAACTTACTGGAGTACACAAAATATTTTTCTATATATTATATTCTATAGCAATTACCGTTCCTTTACGGAGAGACACGAAATTTGCTTACAGGCACAGGAACTGATTAAAATCCATAATTGCTGGAAGTGAGTTCTCCACTGTGGGATATATTTTTACATCTTACACATTTTTATTAGGTTACCAAATTTTGAGTGGTATGCATTTTTAAACTTATGTAAATCTTTACAACATACTTTTGCTTAACTTTTGTAACTTATGGAAATCTTAAGCAATTGCTGAAAATGGATTTTACAGCATTATGTCTTTTTAAATTGTTTATTAATGTATAATTGTATAATATATAATTATATAATATATAATTATATAAAATTAAAAAAAAAGACTAAAATGTAAACTGGCTTACTTTCCGACAAATTTTTGTTCGTAAACGTATCAGACTGGCAAGTGCTCTTGTTCAGAAACTGTAATCGAACTATTTTTCCGCTTTTACATAAAAGCGGAAAATGACTGAAACATAATTTTTAGAGAATGGAGTCAAAGTTTGAGTTTTGAGTACGTCTTGATTATATACAGAAAAATTATTTTAGTATGTTTTTAGCCGAGTGTTGAAGTGTAAATAAATATATAGTGCAGATAATTAGCTAAGCAAGTTTCTGTTATCTCTACCAAAGGTATCTAATTGTATATTCTTTTAATTGATTGCTTAAAACTTTGTATCAGAAAAAGGGAATGATTTTGTAAACTAGCATTTTTATACTTTATTTAATTTTTCTCTGCAGTTAATAGACGATTTTTTTTTTTTTTTTTTTTTTTTTTTTTTTTTGCGACCGATTGAAGAAATTTATTTCCGTGATCTTGGCAAAATTCACGGTATTTTTCCATTATTGTTTGTAGAAATTCGCAGTCTTTTCCGCGAACAAGTCACGAATTAACTTTACGAAATTCCGCAAAAGAAAAAAAAAAATATCACTTCCATGGAAATTAAAAAGTATTCGTGAAATAATTTAAGGAAGGTAAAATAGAGCACAGCATTTCTTATTATACGGGATTTTACTACTTTGTGGATGGTTCGCGCAATGCCGCACGTTACTTCATAGCCTGCCGCTCAAAGAAAACTTTGCCCCACAATGGAAACTCTTGAAATGCCCCCTCCTAGAGATCTGCATGGGATCGGGGCCCGTATCCGGTCGGAAAAGTAAAGTCAAAATTTCTAACGGGCCGGTAAGATTGAAGTCGATTTTTTTAACGGACCGGGCGGCAGAAAAAAATCGAGAAGAATCCAAAATTATGGCCCCGGTCCATGCCCATAAAAAGATTAAATCTTAAATGGGCCGATCTACCAGATATAGAAATTAAGCCGATAAAATACGAGGTCCAGTAGTAGACTTAAGAAGTTACTTCAGTCGTGCGAAAGGCGCCCATTCGTTAATGTTAATCTTATGGGAGAATTTTTTAAAAATATCTCGTTTGCATTTCAATATCCTTAAATCACACTTTTTTTTTTTGCATTGAATATCTGAGTTAAATCTCAACAAAGGCTGTTTTGTACTTTTTCGATTTTGTTTGCAGTTGTTTTTAATCAGGATAACCGGTTTAGAACATGAAAGAAAAATATAAAATATAAATAAAATAATAAAGAATAAGAAAATAAGAGAAAATAAAGAAAATCTGCAAACAAGATCGAAAAAGTAAAACAAAACAAAAGAAAAAAAAAAGGCCTGTATAGAGATCGACCCCAGCTATGCAATGCAAAAAAAAAAAAAAAAAAAAAAAAAAAAAAAAAAAAAAAATCTGTTAAAAATATTGCAATGCAAAAGAAATATTCTTAAGAGGCCATATCAATCAAACGAAAAGACCCGTTCACTAATGCTAATCCTATGGAAGACATTTATAAAGATATCTCGGTCGCATTTCAATAATTTTAAATGTTTTTTTGCATTGAATAGTTAAGATCGATCTGTACAAAGGCCGTTGTTTACTTTTTCCATTTTGTTTACATGTATTTTTAATGAGGACACTTTCATTTTCGAAACCGGTTTCGAAAGTAAAAGCATCCTTATAAAAAAAAATCTGCAATCAAAATCGAAAAAGTAAAAAACGGCCTGTATACAAATCAATCTCGGTTATCCAATGAAAAAAAAAATCACTTTAAAATACTGAAATGCGACAGAGATATCTTTATAATTTTTTCCATAGGATTATCATTAGCGAACGAGTCTATTCGTTTGACTGAAGTAGCCTCTTAAAAAAATTTCTCCCATTGAACTAACATTAGCGAGCGGGTCTTTTCACATGACTGAAGTAGACTCCTCGGGCAAGTAATTTGTTTTGAAAAAAGATTAGTAGTAATAAACAACTTTTGGTAACGGGAAATTTGGAAATATACCTTAATAAATTATAGAAAAATATTTTCAAAACTCTCTTAATATATATATATATATACAGCTTCAAAAGCTATAATGTTTTTAACCATCTTTTTTCTTTCATTCTGAACATATTAATGATATTAAGGAATCTAAACTTAAATTTAAGAGTCTCATGAGTCTAAGTGTTTATTAATGCTACTATTATGTATATTCTACCTCGCGAACATATAGTAATCTAAATTCTAAAATATACTGTTAAAACTTTCCATGAATATTTATGCAGTATTCCAGAAAAGAATTTCAATTGTATGTTAAGAAAAGTCGGCGTTTTTGGTGGAAATTGAGTGGAGTCTGATTTCTTTTATTTTTGCGCCGGGCCGTGAAATGAAAAAAAATACAAACCAGCCGAGTTGGGCCTAATTATTTCTCTTTCGAGCCGGGACGGACCAGAAAATTCTGCCCCGTGCAGACCTCCCCCCCCCCTCCCCTCTCTGCTGAAAAAGAAAATTTTATACAAAAAAAAGGTGCTCTTGCTATTTTATTTAAAAAATCAGACTTCTTTAAAATATCCACGTTCCAGTAATTTGTACCGTTCCCCAAAAAATCAACAAAGCATCTTTTTCCTTCCAAGATGTTCATTATTGGAGATCATAAGGCACGTCATGCAGCTGGTAGGGAATAAACTCCGCCTCCAGTGAGTGATAAGATTACCAGATGTTGGCGCGAGAGTGCTTTATTTTTTTATCTTTTTTTCTTTGTTAAAAATCTCATTTCGCCAAACTTCGGATACCCTGTTGCAATCAGAGCCATCTGTCGGAAAAATTCAACGCGACAAACGTGTTCCTTTGCCCCTTAAAAATAATTCACATCAAGTAGTCGGAAATGAAGAAACATCTCTTTCATTTTAGATTATTTATATGGCTCACTTATACAAAAAAAATATTTACATTATATACATACGATGAATTAATCTCGAATTCGTTAAAAACATGTTTGATGGGGGGAAAAAAAACCACATCTCCAAATCGTTCTTTCGTTCGATCTACAAAACAAAAAGTTTCTGTTGCCAAACGACAAAAATAAATAGTCCTCATTCGAAGGGAAAATGTCCAGGGAGGTCGGGAGAAAATGTCCGTGGAGGTCGTGTTTTGTAATAAGTAGTAATACAGTTTAGAATGAGTTTTAGATGCATTACTTTAACTTGTTCTAAACGCATTATTGGTTACACAAAACAAACATATTTTTAAAAGGATGATTTCTTTTGCCTTTGCAACTTTTTAGCTTTCTTGGCGTTGGGGGGGGGGGGGGGGGGATTTTCGAATTCGGTTTTATGCTTAGTTACGGTTAGTGTCGGTTTTCATAGTGATAAATCACGTATTTAACATTGTCACTTTTTTACTTCTTTTTAAATGCCTTCCTTTCTTTATTTTGCTTAAATGATAGTTTAATATAGTCTAAGAAATAACGTATAATTAGTTAAATGAGAAACTAAATAATTAAAACACTTACACATAATGGATTTTTTTTTTTTTTTTTTTTTAAATATCTACCTCTTGCTAAAGTTTTTATTCAAATTTTTAGAATCACTTATAGCAGGTATGCCATTTATGCCTCCTTACTTTAAATTCTAAACATCACAACATTCTCAAACCTCTCCTTACTTCCAGAATTTATTTTGAAGTATATTTTCAGCTCATATATTCAGAGCCCGATTAACATCTGTATCTGGGGGAAGCAGAGTACCATTTTGAGACCAGAATTTATGATTGTTGCAACCTAAAAATTACAAATGAAAAACCATAAATAGAAATCTTTTAAATGGTGTCATTTGACACCGGTAGAAAAAGCATTAAGTTAGTTTTCTTCACAAAAAGAGATTTTTCGCTACTAACGTGTTTCTTCTAAGGATTCAAAATAAATTCAACAAGAGAAAATATTTTAATTAGATTATAAAGAGCTTTTGCTTGTGCAAAACTTTTATTTAAAAATGTTTAAAAGCCTTCGTATTTGGGCCATATTCATCTTGGGTATTTAGTTACAATATGTACACATTCTTTGATCCAATTTCCCCTAAATAGTAAAACTATAATTTAAAAAAAAAATATTTTCTCTTTTTTTTGATAGAATAATGACTTTATTTGTTAAAAATCTGGATTACTTTGTTAAATGAGAAATTCTAAATATTTATGATACCTATATATGCATGGTTTGTACGCCTTCTTGAATTTTGCAGACCAGACAATTTTTCGGCGCCAGTATTATCTTATAGAAATCTCTTCTTAAGAAAGCGAGATGTTGTGTGTTTAGCTTAGATTTCTTTTTCTGTAAAAAGATACTGGTAGTTTACCTGGAGAAATAACGGTATCTATACGAACTATGATATGGTATGCCATTTTTTTACGCCTTTATGTTCTTTAAGCTGCTTCTTTTTTATCCTTTTGATGGAAAAATAATTTAATTTTTAAAGATAAAATGATACTTAGCTAATTGAAAAATTTCAAATGTTTATAACACCTACAAACAGGGGCGGCTCAACCATCGAGCAAACGCCGCGCCTGCCAAGGGCCGTATCAATTGAGGTCTTGTTAGAGCCCCGACTATTTCTATACAATTCGAAAAAAAAAAAAAAAAAAAAAAAAAAAAAAAAAAAAAAACGTTTCCTTTGTATAAACTAATAATATTTTCGTTCTAGATTTGTTTTTAAACCTTCCATCAAGAAATAAAATCTGAGTATTAACTTTATTTCTTTCAGGCAAAATTCATATCATTGTCGATGACCGTATTGTTTTCATGATCCTGAAAATAACAGCGAACACAAAAAATAAATACATAAAATATCGTAAAGGACAGGGGATTTTACAAAATTAAAAATCATTATGCACATTAAATGTGGAAGTAGGGGGTATTTTTCATAAATTTTACTGTCTTTATTACCTTTATTATTCTATAATATATGCAATTTAAAAATAAATATTATTAGTCAATATTGTGGTATACATTAGGGCACACCAACTGCCTTGCCAGAGACCCGCGCGACGTTGTTTAAGCCCTACTACGTATACAGGATATATGCCATTTATTTTTTTAAAGATCTCCTATTTTTTTCCTTTGCTCTTAAATAAAAGTTTAATTTCTAAAATGCATAATATGCTTACTTAAATAAGAAATCCGACATGTTTATAACACCTTTATTTGGTATATGCCATTAATTTTTCGACAACTATTTTTTTTATATTTTCCTTTCTTTATTTTGTTTCAATGATAGTTTAATTTCTAAGAAATAATGTACACATAGTTAAATGAAAAACTAATATTTATAAAATTTATACCTTGTGCGACTTTTTTATAGAACGACTTTGTGCGACTTTTCGTAAGAAATAGTTCAATTGTTCATTCATTGCGACGTGCAGCTATGTTTTTCAATTATAAAAAGTAAGTGTAATTTTAATGTTTATTTAATTTAGTGGTGGGATATTTTTGTTGAGTTAGGTATCTGAATGTTTTACAGTACCTATGTTGCATTTGTTTTTACTATAAGGACTTTTAAGGCACGTATATAGTCCAATCGTTGCTTTTAAGTCTAAAAAAAAGACTTAAAATGGCGGAGTGGCGCTTTAAATTGGGTGGCAATGTGTCCCTCAATTTTAGGAGAGATGGCTACATCAAATCGAGGAGAGACGGCCACCTATAATCAATATTTCAAAATTATACGGAGTGAGGATTTTAACTAAATATAATTATTTTAAAAATAATTATATAATTTTTATGTTTATAATTATATTAATTGATATAATTACTTAAATTTTAACTAATATAAATTTTTCAATAGCAATAATATAAGATTGCCTAACGATGTATTTTTGTCTCGGAAAATATCGAAAAATTCGGAAACTTTCATTCCAGAAACAGATAAAGATGATAAATAAATTTAAAACTGTGAAAAATCTAAAATAAACGCGAAAAAAACAAAACAAAACATGACACTTCCAGTAGCGATGAAGATTAAATGCATTAGAAATTATTCGATTCTACAGATTCCGAGGGAATAGAATTGGATGAGGATCACTGTGTTGGTTGTGGAGAAGAATATAATACCATAACCAAAAAGGATTACTGCATACAATGCATAAGGTGCCAGGAATGGTTCCATGAAACGTGTACAAACCATTAAGATCTTTGCTGAAAATGTGGTAAAATTTTACGAATAGAGAAGGATTGAAATTATACAAATTTTGTTTATTAAAATTTTATTCACTGATTTTCCTTGATATAATTGCATCTTTACAAATTTCTATGTACTATTAAGGATTAACTACATGAAATGTGTTATTTTTTGCTATTTTAACTTCATTTTTTCTTTCTTATATTGCAGGCATGTCAAACTCATTTACCTTCACGGGCCAAATTAAGCATTATATACTAAGCCGCGGGCCATATTAAAAAAAAAAAAAAAGGATAGTAATATTGCCATTGCACAGAATAAAATTTGTCTGTACAAGAGACAGCCATGTTAAAGAAATTTTAACGCAAAGTTCCAACATTAAGTATACATTAAGTTTATATTAATTTTTCGAAAAAACATTCACAATTACTTTTATCAAACAAATAATAATAATAATAATAACTGAATATTATAAATTGAGTTTATTTTAAAAATTCCTTGTACACGCTAATCTAGATTTAGCATAGGCATAGCTTATAGAACAAAATTAGCACTCGCCACTCGCCAGAGGTCGAGTAGCTCTTAAAACATGCCGATTAACTTCGTCCTCACTCGCCAAACTCAATGGGCACCACTTGCCAAACGCGATGGTTGAAAGATCGATACCAGGGAGGAAAGGGGTGAAATTCGTTCGGAATTTACGAAGTCCAAATCATCGATTCACCCGAACGTAAGAAAAAAAAGTAGCAGGGGTGATTCTGTCTCGAATTTTCCGAAAATTTAAGGCATTCGGTTCCGGAAAAAAAAACAAAAAAAGGTTATCAGTCCAAAAATTCGGACATAATTTCGATATGGTCGCCGAAAAAAATCAATTTCGTCAATCGTTCGTAGAAAAAAATCACCAATTCCGTCAAAGAATCGCGAAAAAACGTGAATTTCGCCCAAGGTCCACGTAAAAAACACGAATTACGTCAAAACATCGCGGAAAAAACGCAAATTTCCTGAAAAAATCGCGGAGAAATCGCAACTTTTGTGACAAGATTGTGGAAAAACGCAAATTTCGTCAAAAAATCGCGGAAAAAACACAAATTTCGTGAAAAGATCGCGGAAAAAACACAAATTTCGAGAAAGAATCGCGAAAAAGAATCACAAAATTCTTCAAAGTATCGCGGAAAAAAAAAATTTCCTGAAAAGATCGCGAAATAAACGGAAATTTCGTGAAAAGATCGCGGAAAAAATGGAAATTTCGTGAAAAGATCGCGGATAAAACGCAAAATTGGTGAAAAGATCTCGGAAAAAAAGCAAAATTCGTGAAAAGATCGCAGAGAAAACGCAACTTTCGTGACAAAATCGCGGGAAAAACGCAAATTTCGTCAAAAGATCGCGGAAAAACACAAATTTCGAGAAAAGATCACACAAAAAAGAAAATTTCGTCAAAATATCGCGTTTAAAATACAAATTTCTTGAAAAGATTGCGGAAAAAACGCAAATTTCTTGAAAAGATCGCGGAAAAACGCAAATTTCGTTAAAAGATCGCGGAAGAAACGCAACTTTCGTCAAAAATCGTGGAAAAAACCCCGCAAATTTCAGGAAAAGATTGCGGAAACACACAAATTTCATCAAAAGATCGCGAGAAAAATGCAAATTTCGTCAAAAGATCGCCTAAAAATGCAAATTTCGTCAAAAGATCGCCTAAAAATGCAAATTTCGTCAAAAAATCTTGAAAAAAAAATGCAAATATTTTCAAAGAATGACTAAAAAAAACCACAAATTTCGTTAAAAGATTACAAAAAGAAAAAAAACGCAATTTTGTGAAAAGAGTGCGGAAAAAACGCAGATTTCGCCAAAAGATCGCCAAAAAAAAACGCGAAATTCGTTAAATGGTCACAGAAAAATGCATATTAGTTAGTTCCGAGGGGAGGGGGGTCCCCCTCTTCTGTAACCTTTCTGAAAATTTCCTGTGAATTTATTTCATTGCAATTAATACTAAAAATAAAATTTTTCAGTTGAGTGTAATCATATCGAATGGTAAGTAATAAATATAAGAAAATTACAATGTTGATAGTTAGAAAAAACCCAATTTTGTATGGAGCGTACATAACTTTGTTACTGGCCAGTGGTTAAAAAAAACTGGCCAGTAAAAAAAATCAGTGTACTGGCCAGTGGCCAGTGGGTAAAAATGTTAATTTTGACCTATAGCTGTCAATCTTCTGCATTTTTTCAAAGTAAAAAATAAAAATAAATATATTTTGAATTAGAAAACCTATTTAATAAAACATGTCATTTTTAATCGCTACTTTTTTATTTCATTTATTAAGTACATTTCCTGGTTCAAATTATTTTATTTGATTTCAAAAATAACAAAAAGGTTGCATATCGTATTTCAAAAAATTAGTTGATTGATGAACAATTACAGAAATTTGGAAACTCCGTACCCATGCGCTAATATGTAATCGTACAAAGTTTGATTAGCTGCAGTAATAAATTCTGAACAATAATTTGAACATAAATTATTGGAGGTGAGGGAAACAGATTAAACTGTTTCTTAAAATTCAAAAAATCTTCTTTTGAAATCATTTTTTAATGCATTTTTTAAACATTTCCACTCTGATGATTTTTGTAATAATGCAATCTGATACATCCCCGAAAAAACTCGACAGACGGCAGGCACTAGGCAGAAATCACAGAAATCACCCACTCGTGGACAGCCAACCCTGCGGTATAGGAGCTAAATGTCCACGAGGGGAAAAAAAACCCATATCCCCATCCCACGAAACCCCCAGACACCGGAGCGGGCCCAGAGGCCTCAGCAGGATGGAAGACCCCTCTTTTTTGAAATTTCACTTAGGATGTAGTACAATCTTCTCACAAGAGATACCCAATGTTGCATAAGCTGGGAGAGCCCAAATTAAACAATGTTTTGAAACTTTGGATCTTTTATGTATGGATATTACAGATCATCAATCAGTTATTGTGAAAACTACTTGTGAGTAGAAAGAATATGATTTATTTAAAGTTTAATAGAAATCGCTTAAAAGCTTGAAATCTTGAAGCCTGAAATTTAAAATTTGAAATTTAAAAAACTAATTCATCAAGGAGATTAGAATTAAATCTTAAAAAGTCATAGGAGTTTTGATAAATCTTAATAAATTCTTAATACAACTAAATAAGTAATCCATTTAGGATAAAACAGATAATTAAATCAATGCAAGAATTTGAAAATTTGAATAATATTTAAATTAGATATTAAACTTGCTGAATTTAATTATGTTCCTGAGTGATGACCTGTTAAACAAATTTGAGAAAGGATAATTAAATAAATGTAAAATGGCAAAGGCTTCGCGGGCCACAGATAATTGGTCGGCGGGCCAGTTGTGGCCCGCGAGCCGCGTGTTTGACATGCCTGTTATATTGGGTGGCCCTCTCTCCTCGGATTGAAGGAGAGATGGCCATCTTCCATTTTAATTTCAACTTTGTTTCCCACTTTTTGTTCTCGATATTTAATTATTTTTTGACCAGAATATGATCAGTATATGTATACGAATTTCAAATATTCATAATATTTCTTTTATTTGCATTCTAGGAATTTTCATTTCAATCTTTAAAAACTATGGCCATCTATCCTAGAGGTACTCTACGTTCTGAAGCCAAGCTTTTAAAAGAACCGCCGAGGCTCCCATACTGGAAAAGTACCAAGTAGTGTGTTTTTGTAAAACGAGAGTTCTTAAATATTTGTGACATTTATATCGGTCTATGCTATTTATTTTTCTACAACTTTATATTTTTCTAAAACATGTCTTTTTTTTGCTTAAATGGTAGTTTAATTTCTAAGAAATATCGTACTCTTAGTTAAATGCGAAACGAAATATTTATAACAGTTATGCATCGCGGACATTTATTTTTCTACGTTTTTAAATATTTTTTCTCATTAAAAGGGTTATTCAAATTCTTAAAATTAAGTATAACTAGAAAATTAGAATTTTTAAATATTTATGTCATTTATATCCGATATGCCATTTATTCCTCTACACTTTAAATTCGGACAGATTGCAATTTTCTCAAATCTTTTCTTGCTTTTCGCATTTATTTAGAAGTATATTTTTATTTCATAATTTACTCAACTCACAAAACTATTTTATGAACTCACTCACACGCGCTGCTTTCAACACGAATTACATAATACTGCGTAATTCGTAATATCAGTTCATTAAGGGGTCTTGTACCTTTTAAACGCGTCGAAAATCAACGAAAAATTTCAAAGTTTGAATTAGTCTAGCTATAAAACCTTTTTATGTATGAACATGAAATTTTGGATATTGATTAAACAGATTGTGCTTTGTAATATGCTACCATTAGAAATTTATTAGTCTTTTACAGAATGTGTGTATTGTTGAAATCAAAATAGCTCTTTTTTTTTTTTTTTTACTCCAGAAGTCATTGCGCGCATGATATCTTGAGAAAGTATGTATATGGATTGTCATGAAATTTGGTAAATATACTAAACGAATATGTGTGTTTAAAATGAACTAGATTAAACAGATTGTGCTTTGTAATATGCTACCATTAGAAATTTATTAGTCTTTTACAGAATGTGTGTATTGTTGAAATCAAAATAGCTCTTTTTTTTTTTTTTTTTACTCCAGAAGTCATTGCGCGCATGATATCTTGAGAAAGTATGTATATGGATTGTCATGAAATTTGGTAAATATACTAAACGAATATGTGTGTTTAAAATGAACTACTTTTAAGTATTTACAATGGTAATATTTTTAGTTATGACGATTTTTATTCATAAAAAATACAATTTTTTTATTTTATTTTTTACAAAAATTATACTTTTATATATAGTATATTTTTTTATATAGTTAATGAAATAATTTTGGCCTAAGAGTAGTTCATTTTAAACACGCATATATGTTTAGTATCTTTACCAAATTTTATGACAATCCGTACATACTTTCTCAAGACATAAGGCGCGCAATGACTTCTGGAGTAAAAAAAAAGAGCTATTTTGATTTCAACAATACACGAATTCTGCAAAAGGCTAAAACATTTCTAATGACAGCATATTACAAAGCACAATCTATTTAATCGATATCCAAAATTTCATGTTTATACATAAAAAGGTCTTGAAAATAGACTAATTCAAACTTTGAATTTTTTCGTTAAATTTTGTCGCGTTTGAAAGGTAGAAAATCCCTTAAATTAGTGAAAAATCTTTTTTTTTTTTTTTTTTTTTTTTTTTTTTCTTTTTTTTTTTTTTTTTTGTAAAAAAAAACTAACGTTTTTTTCTAGTGATTCAAAATAAATGCAACGGGAGAAAATATTTTATTTGGAATTTAAAGAGCTTTTGTACATACAAAACTCCTAGTTAAAAAATTTTGAAAGCACTCTTATTGCCATCTTGGGTATTTTGCTACAATGCACAAATTGTTTCATTCAATCTCCCCTATAGTATAAAACTTTAATTTTTTAAAGATTTATTTTTTCCTTTTTTTGATAAAATAAGATTTTAATTTGTTAAAAATTTAGATTACTTTGTTAAATGAGAAAATCTTAATATGTATGATATCTATATATGATATGCCATTTTTTTACACCTTTAAATTTATAAAAATGCTTCTTTTTTGTTTTTTTGATGGAATAATAATTTGATTTTTAAAGGTAAAATTATTCGTCGTTAAGTGAAAAACTCTAAATAATTCTGACACCTATGTATGCCGGGTATATGCTATTTATTTTTCTAAAGCTTTATCTTTATAAAGATCTTTTTCTTTTCTTCTCTGGTCTTAAATGAAATTTTAATTTCTAAAACATATAATATGCTTATTTAAACAAGAAATTCAAAATGTTTATAACACTTATACCTGCTATATGCCAGTAATTTTTCTAGAACTAAATATTTCAAGTCTTTCTTTTTTTCTCTTGCTTAAATGATAGTTTAGTTTCTAAGAAATAATGTGCACATAGTTAAATGAAAACAAATATGTATATTTATGCAACTTATACATCGTGCGACTTTTTAATTCTATAATTTAAATTTTTTTTTCATATTAAAAGGCTTATCCAAATTCTTAAAATAAGGTATGCTAAGTAAAACGAAAAATTTTAAATATTTGTGTCACTTATACCGGTGAAAACCATTTACTTTTCTACAACTTTATATATTTTTAAAACAGGTCTTCCTTTCTTTCTTTTCAAAAATGGTAGTTTAGTTTCTAAGAGATATCATACACTTATTTAAATGAGAAAATAAACATTTATAACATTTTTAAATTGTGCAACATTTATTTTGTGTATATATAAATATTTTTTTTCCTCATTAACTCTTTATGTACTGGATTATGAATTCATGAAAATTTTATCTTCTAAAGCATTTTTCGTGAATTTTTGAAACTACATTAGAAGATTTACATAATCATTTAATAAATTTTAGAAGGATTTTAGGAGGATTGAAGGATTTAAAAGGACTAATTAAATTTGAATTTATAGGGATTTTGTGCAATATCTATTACCCCACTCAAATCTATTATATTAAATATTTTTCTTGGTGTTTTGTAGAATTAGAAAATGTACAAATATAATGTTCTTATAATAGAAATATTTCCGAATTGAAAAATCCCCCCCCCCCCTCAATGCCAAGAAAGCTGAAAAGATACAAAGGCAAAAGAAATAATCTTTTTAAAAATATATTTGTTTTTGTAACCAATAATGCTTTTGGAACAATATAAAGTAATGCATCTGTAACTCATTCTAAACTGTATAGCTACTAATCTATGTATTAAATGAATTTTAGAACAAATTATTTTAATTGTACTTATAAGTACCGTCATGAGATAAAGGGTTAAAATGATTATTGAAATTCTTAAAATTAGGTATGCTTAGAAAATTTGAGTTTTAAAATATTTGTGTCTAGATTATACCAATATAGTTATATCAGGTATGTCATTTGTTCCTCTACAGTTTAAATTCTAAAGGATTACAATAGTTTCAAATCTTTTCTTGCTTTCCGTATTTCTTTAGAAGTATTGAAAGGAAGGTTAAAGTAGCCGCTCTAAGGTTTGATGATATTTTATGATACTTTCTTTTCAGTAAAGTTCTAGAAACAAATACCAATAGCAACTATAATAACTGTAATTTTAATTGCTATTTTACTTTAAAATTATTTTAAGATACACGTAATTTTAAAAGAAAGTAAAAAATTTCCACTTTGACCGAGCAGGCTGGGCAACATGGTAAATGAGCAAATCACATTGATTCAGGACGCATATTTGTCAACACAAGCTAAAGTTACGCGCATTAAGAATAAGCATTTTGTTTTGTAATATTTTAAGTATTAACTCGGTACAAAATAAAATAAACAGTAATGAGTATCAATATGGCGAATGGACAAATACAAGTTCTCCCAGCAGACCTGCAGATTGCGAACGCCAAGAGTAAGTTGTTGCCCCGAACAGCCTTCTTTCTTTCAAAGAAAATACTTTTGATTAGTATTTTATTATAAAAAATCAATAAAAAATCGTTTCCGGAGAAAGCAGCCATCTGGTCATTTTGCCCGATACTTTTCTGACCACTTTGCCCGGAATGATGCCTGTCAGTGTTGATGGACTGTATACTTCTTTGATTATTTTTTATTGTTTTTATTAACACATTAACAGCACATTACACACACAAACATAAATCTTGAATAATTTGAGATGATTATAAATTGTAATTAATATCCATCGCGTACACTGTAAAAAAAAATACGACCAGTTTTCCTGTAGGAATCGGAAAAATAGTTGCCCTAATCGTACCGGAAAAATTTCCGACGCAGCTCGGAATAAAATCCGTAGAATCGGAATAAAATCCGTAGAATCGGAATAAAATCCGTAAAATACCGTTTTATTGACTATTTCCTTTTTTTTTACGGATTTTATTCCGAGCTGGGTCGGAAATTTTTCCGGTACGATAAGGTCAACTATTTTTCCGATTCCTACAGGAAAACTGGTCGGATTTTTTTTACAGTGTAGTTTCGGTGTTGATACTTTGGCGACCAACACCTTAATGATTACCTTTTTTGAGATTGCTCGCTAGGCCGAGCCAAAACATACTTCCGGAACGGAACAACGCCTTTATAAAATAGTGGCTTACACTGTAAAAAAAATACTGCAAGTTTTCCGGTAGGATTCGGAAAAATAGTTGCCCTTATCGTACCGGAATAATTTCTGACCCAGCTCGGAATAAAATCCGCAAAAATAAGGAAATAGTCAGTAAAACGGTATTTTACGGATTTTATTCCGAGCTGGGTTGGAAATTATTCCGGTACGATAAGGGCAACTATTTTTCCGATTCCTACCGGAAAACTGACATTATTTTTTTTACAGTGTAGCATCTAATCTACATAATTTGGCGTTTTCAAACACACATTATTTAAAAGGTTATTTCACACTGATCTAACAGCATGTGAACAAATAATTATAACACCACTACATATTATTTAGCTATAAACAAAAAATTGTACCTAAAATAAAAAATAAAAAAACCCCAATAAAATGAGTTAAAAACTAGAAAAATGTACCCTGTAAAAAAAAAAAAAATACTGCCAGTTTTGCGGTAGGAATCGGAAAAATAGTTGCCCTTATCATACCGGAATAATTTCCGACACAGCTTGGAATAAAATCTGTAAAAATAAGGAAATAGTCAGTAAAACGGTATTTTACGGATTTTATTCCGATTTTACTGATTTTATTCCGAGCTGCGTTGGAAATTATTCCGGTACGATAAGGGCAACTATTTTTCCGATTCCTACCGGAAAACTGGCATTATTTTTTTACAGTGTAGCCTTCCGCTTCAAAATCGCAGACACTATTACCTGTATCCGTGACGACTGTTTCGCCCAGTTCCATCGTGGCGGGGACACTATACACCGGAAAAAAGGCAAATGGCAACTTTACCCTTCCTTCCCCAATATTTTTAATTCACATATTACTCAATTAACAAAATCATTTTATACACCCACGCATTTCTTTCAACACGAATTACATAGCACTACGTAATTCACAATTGCAGTTTATTAAATTAATTTTCTTGACGAAAAAAGGTTTTTTACTAATGTGTATTTCCTAGGTTTTCGAAATAAATTCAAAGCGAAAGAATATTTTTAATTGGAAATCTTTTACAGGAATTTAAATCGCTTTTGTTCAAGGACAACTCTTAGAGAATATATATTTCTTAAAGCAATCTTATTGATATCTTGGGTATTTTGCTGCAATGCTCAAATTCTTTTATTCAATCTCCCTTAAATAGTAAAACTTTAATTGATTAATTAACTATTTTTTTATATATATTTTATATTTTTTGTAGTTAATAGTAGTTTAATCCGTTAAAAATATAGTATTCTTTGTCAACTGAGAAATTCTGAATACCTATATCTGACATGGTATTTATTTTTCTAAACCTTTAACTTTTAAAAGTCTTCTTTTTATGGCTTTTTGATGAATAAATAATTTAATTTTTATTGATATAATGATACTTAGCTAAGAAAAAAATTCTAAATGTTTATGAAACTTACGTATACCGGATGTATGCCATTTGATTTTCTTCAATTTTATTTTATTTTTTACAAAGATCTTCCTTTTTTGTCTTAAATGATAGTGTAATTTCTAAAAAAATACAGTATTTGTAGTTAAACAAGAACGTTTTTATCTATTTTTTTTGGTGTTAAAAGTGCAATTCAAATTCTTAAATTAAGGTATGCTTAGTTGAATAACAATGAAAAAATATATAAAAACAGCAAATAAAGCCTTTGTGCAACACTATTAAAAAACAAAAAAAAACAACGTTTAAAAATGCACAAATAATACATAAAAAGCAGCAAACAGCTGTTTCGAATCTACTAGCGAGATTCATCTTCAGTGCAAGATAGGGAAAAAGGAACAGCGTGCTAAAAAAAAAGCAAGGCTGAGCAAAATGATAGACAGAGACGCATTGGCTTATATGCCCTATGCGGGTAGAGAAGGCGCCAAAGACAACCAATGAGAGAGAAACTGTGGAAACGATTGGGTGGACATGTAGCGACATCTACCGGAGAAGGAGAGAAAAAGAAACCAAAAAAGGCAAATTAAATTAACGTTGTTTTTTTTAAACGTTGTTTTTTCTGCTTTTTAATATTGTTGCACTAAGGCTTTATTTGCTATTTTTATGTATTTGGCGTTAAGGGGCCTTTATTCCTCTGTGATTTTTTCCCCTTCTAGCAATGTCTCAAATCAATAGGTTTTGTAATTTACGATTAAAAAAGTACAGGTTTTTTGGAACACTTACATTTCTTACTTGATTGTAGGCGTAAGAAGTTTATTCCTAAATTCATTTCTATACGTTGTAATTTATTTTCTTCAAATAGAATTGTCAAGTTCTTATTTCGTTCTAAATTAGTTCTTTTAAGAGCTTTGATTCAAGAGACTCGCCACAAAATTGCTCATATAGAGCGCGAGTTATATTCTTTACATATCAGCTTCGCTAATTCTACACCTGATTTTGAGTCTATCGACAGAAGGTCATGGAGCAGAGTTCTCACAGCTTCTTCTGTTCATTGTTCGGTTTTAAAGAGGAAATTTAATACACTTTGTGAAAGTTCTGCCGCTAATAGCTCCAAGAATTTGCCTCTTGTTAACCAAAATGCAGTTGTCAATCTTTCTAGTGTTCCTTTAAGAAACAATCAGTTCGATGCAAAACGCTCAAATTGAATAACAATTTTTCTGTCTCTGCTATCCCTTCTTTACCTAATCTTATTGCTCCTATTGAAAGAGCCTTTAAGAATAGCGCTCTATCTTCTTCTCAAAAAGCGTCCATTAGGCATCTCATTGCCAATACTGTCGATTTCAATTCAAATGTTTATAAGCCCAATCTTAAACATCCTGTTAAACAATGTCTGAAAAATTTGCGTTCTGATCCAAACTTAATTATTACTAAGGCCGACAAAGGTGGTCGGATTGTTTCTTCTCGACAAATCTACGTATTCGGAAAAATCCCATAAATTAATTAATTTTGGTTCGTATGTGGATATCCGCAAAGACCCTTCCACTACTGAAATTAACCCTATTAAGTCTGCCATCAAGTCTTCTTCCATTATTCCTGCTAACTTTAAGAAGTCTCATATTCCGTCTATTGCGCATTGTGCCAGATTTTATGCTTTACCTAAGTTCCATAAACCTGACATTCCTTTTAGACCTATTGCCTCTAGTATCGGTACAGCTTCTTATAAGCTTGCCAAATATTTAGTTTCTGTTTTTTCCTCACTTTTGAGCAGTAACTGTTTCACTGTTAAGAATTATTTTGATTTTATTAAAAAATTTCATAATTTTAAGCCGCAGGGCCACATGATTGTTTCTTTTGATGTTAAATCATTATATACAAACGTTTCGATTGAGGAGGATTTAGATTGCCTCAAGAAAAGCCTTTGTGAATTCCATTCCTCTTATTTTGAAATTGAGGAGCTTATCCTTCTAACTCGCGCTTGCTTATCGCAAAATACTTTTGTTTTCAATATGATTGTAATTTCT
Source organism: Maratus speciosus (assembly GCA_963932465.1). Lineage (NCBI taxonomy): Eukaryota > Metazoa > Arthropoda > Arachnida > Araneae > Salticidae > Maratus > Maratus speciosus. Next base: position 389,252,833 of record OZ010786.1, read on the forward strand.
ACCGTATGATTCACGGTTTGGCTATGGGTAATCCTCTTAGTCTTATTTTATGCGATATTTATATGCACAATTTTGAGGTCAAACTTTTTGAAATTTAAAAATTTACGTTCTATGTTCGTTATGTTGATGATGTTTATATCCTGGTTAAAATGAATTCGGATATTAATCATATTCTCTCTATTATGTATTCCATTGATCCCTGCATTCAATTTACCTCTGAAATTGAGAACAATAACTGTCTTTCTTTCCTGGATGTCAATGTTATTCGTTGTGAAAATGGCTTTCAGACTACCGTCTTTCGTAAACCTTTTGCTGTCAGTCTCCCACCTCACAGGTATTCTTCTCATCCCCTAACCAGAAATTCGCTTTTAATACTCTTGTTTTTCGGGCTACCAATATTTGTTCCACTCCTCAGTTATTTATTGCTGAACTTAATTACCTCAAAGCTATTGCTGTTGATCGTGGTTATTCCTCTAATATTATTGATTCTGTTTATAAGGAATTGACGAAATCCGTCTTTTCTGAAAAACATTTTAATTCCAACACTAATACTTCAGTTATGTTACCATTTTTTCCTAAAATCAGTCAACAAGTTGCTAAAATCTTAAGAAGGTTTGATTTTAATGTTATTTTTTTTCTCCTGTTAATAAAATCATTTTTTCAAATCTCAAACACCCTGTTGATCGACTATATAACTGGGGTATTTACCAAATCTCTTGCCAGTGCGGACTTTCTTATATTGACCAGACTAAACGTGCTTTTAGATTTCGTTTAAAAGAGCACGAAGGTTATGTTAAAAATCAGGAGCTCAAACGTTCTTCTATTGCTCAACATTCTTGGTCTTCTCAACATAGTTTCGATTTTTCCTCAGCCATTATTATCCAAAAATGTTCTTCTAACCTTGATCTTGATTTTTGGGAGGCTTACCACATCATTAGAAATTCTCACTCTTTAGTCAATGACTTATCTAGTACTCCTGATTTTCCCAGTATTTGGTAAGCATTAATATGATTTCCCTTTTTTGGTTTCTATTTCTCTCTTTCTCCGGTAGATGTCGCTACTTGTCCACCCAGTCGTTTCTACTTCTTCTCTCTCATTGGTTGTTTCTGGCGCCTTTGCTACCCGCATAGGGTATATAAGCTAGCGCGTCTCTGTCTATCATTTTGCTCAGCCTTGCTTTTTCTAGTACGCTGTTCCTTCTTTCCTATCTTGCACTGAAGAAGAATCTCGCTTGTAGATTCGAAACAGCTGTTTGCTGCTTTTCATGTATTATTTGTGCATTTTTAAACATTGTTTTTTCTGATTTTTAATTAAAAAATATTTGTTTCACTTATATGCTGTATACCAGGTATGTCATCTGTTCATTTACACTTTAAATTCTGAAACATTACAACGTTATCAACATCTCCTTACTTTATTTAGAAGTATATTTTTAGTTCATGTATTACTCAACTCACAAATTTATTTTGTACTTCCACGCGCTGCTTTCAACGCAAATTACATAACATTGCGTTAATCGCAATTGCAGTTTCTTAAGTTAGTTCTTTGGACGATAAACGAAAGGTTTTTTCACTAATATGTTATGCTAGAGATTCGAAATAAATTCAACGCGAGAAAATATTTTTAATCGGGATTCTTTTACAGGAATTCAAACTTCAAGGACAAATTTTAAAGGAGATATAATTTCTAAAGCAATCTTTTTGTCATATTGAGTATTTTGCTACAATGCACAAATTCTTTCTTTCAATCGCCCCTAAAAGGTAAAAGTTTAATTATTTAAAAAACTATTTTAAAGAACTATTTTTAAAAGGTTTGTCACTAATTTGCCTTTCCTAGGGATTCGAAATAAGTTCAACGCAAAAAAAAATATTTTTAATTGAAAATCTTTTACAGGAGTTTAAAACGCTTTTGTTCAAGGTGAGCTCTTAGAGGATATATATATATATATACTATATATTAAGCAATCTTTTTGTTATCTTGTGTATTTTGCTACAATGCACAAATTCTTTCATCCAATGTCCCATAAATGGTAAAACTTTAATTATTTTAAGAACTATTTTCTATTGTTTTTTTTTTTTTTTTGATAGAATAATAGTTTAATTTGATGAATATATAGTACTCTTTATCAAATGAGAAATTTTGAATGTTTACACCTATATCTGGCATGCCATTTATTCTCCATACCTTTAACTTTTTAAAAATACCTCTGTTTTGTCCTTTTGATGGATTAATAATTTAATTTTTAATAATATAATGATATATCGAAGCACAGCCTTCTAAATGTTTATAACACCTACGTATACTGAATTTATGCCATTTAATTTTCTACAGTTCTATTATTACTTTTTTGTCTTAAATGATAGTTTAATTTCTAAAAAAATGCAGTATTCGTATTTAAACAAGAACGCTTTTAACTAATTTTTCGTGTTAAAAGTGTTGTTCAAATTCTTAAAATAAGGTATGCTGAGTGAAAAGAGAATTTTTAAATATTTGTATCACTTATAACAGGAATGCCATTTACTCCTCTATACTTTAAATTCTGTACGTTACAACATTCTCATAACATACATTACAACATACTTTACAGAAGTATATTTTTAGTTCATGTATTACTCAACTCACAAATCCATTTTTTACTCCCACGCTGTGATTTTAACACGAATTACACAACATTGCGTAATTTGCTATTGCAGTTTTTAATTTAATTCTTTTGACGGAAAAGTGTTTTTCACTAATATGTATTTAGTAAGATTCGAAGTAAATTTAACGCGAGAAAATATTTTTAATTGGGAAGCCTTTACAGGAATTTAAACCGCTTTTGTTCAAGGACAATTTTTAGATGATATATAGGTATTCGTATATTTTAAAGCAATCTTATTGTCATCTTGGATATTTCGCTACGTTTCGCAAATTCTTTCATTCAATCTCCCCTAAATGGTAAAACTTTAATTCTTTAAAATCTATTTTTTAATTGTTTTTAAATATAATAATAATTTGTTTCCTTAAAAATATAGTATTCTTTGTGAAATAAGAAAATCTGAATGTTTATATCTATGGGTGACATGGCATTTATTTATTCTTTGTTTGGTCATTTTGTGGATTAATAATTTAATTTTTAATGATATAATGATACTTAATTAGGCACAAAATTCTCAATGTTTAAGACTCCTACGTGTACTGGGTGTATGCCATTTAATTTTCTACAATTTAATTTTATTTTTTTTTAATGATCTTGCTTTTTTGTCTTAAAGGATAGTTTAATTTCTAAGAAAATACAGCATTCGTAGTTAAAAGTGTAAAAGTTTTCGTGTTAAAAGTGTAGTTCAAATTCTTAAAATAAGGTATGCTTAGTTAAATGAGAATTAAAAAAATATTTGTGTCACTATGATATCAAAAATCATACATTAATGCAATTTCCCCTTTTCATTTAACTTCCAACTTAATTCAAATCATTAAAGTATATCTTAATAAACCTTTAACCCTTACCGGCGCGGAGTAATTCTGTTTATAAACTGATAAAATAATGGACTGACACCGCAATTTATAAACGAATTTATTAGAAAATACGAACTTTCTTCGACTTCGAACACCTTTTTAACCGAGGGCCCCGTGGACAACTCTACCCATCCCCGGGATCAGAATTTGTGAGAAATGACAGGAGAGCAAACTAAGACCTGGATGGTAGCAATAAAATTAAGGGGGGGGGGAATAAAAAAGGGGGAGAAAAACCTGACAAGCGGGATAAATGAGCTACTTGAAGTAAAAAACAGAAATGATGATAGAAAAAGATTAAGCAGAGAGAATATACTAGGAGGAAGTTTAAGTATAGCATTACAACAACTAGATATGTTTTTGCATTTTTTAAAATTTTTTTCAAAGTTTTTTATATGATTTTTATAATATTTTTTAAAGATTTTTCAATGTTTTCTAATAAATGAGTAGTAGACTCAAGTAAAATTAATGTTAGTAGTTAATAAGGGTAGCCTATATCAGTGTGTGTGAGCATCTTTCTTAACTAGGCCTAACTTCGTGAGAAGTTGCCATTTGGATCCGCTTTGGGATGCCGTCGCAGACTTCACTTCCTGCCGCCCGAGCGTCAAGGCAATGCCGGTAATGACATTACGCCTAAGCGTAGCTCTGAAAAGAGCCAGTCTTCCCAGAACATCATCACCTGACTGTGGGGGCATAATTTCATGCTGGAATGCGGTGGAATGTCACCGCAGTGCCGAATGCAGCACTTCGGCAAAGCCGTGGGTCCTGATAAGGACCGGCCCATCCGCCCTGTACATTGCGTGACTGCTGGACTCAGACTGACTGGAACAGTGGAAAAAACTGCTTGTTATATAGGCTACGAAGGAAAAAGGAGGAGCCAAAGGCGGAGTCAGAGGAATGATAGTAGGAAATACAGGAGTTAGTAAAAAGTGTAAAAATAATAATAATAACAAAATAAAGTAATAAAAAGAGAATAAAAAAATTTAAAGAAGGGTATTTAAGATAATTCCCAACTTGGGTCTTTTACGATTAGCGTTGTTGTGTATGTCATAATTTGGTAAATTATTTAGAGCACTATTATCAGAAGTTTCAAGGGAGAGGCGAAAATTAATATTTAAATGCTGAATGAAGTCATTAAGTTTAGGAAAGTTTAATTCTTTATAAAGATGAAAGTTACGTACATAATAGGGGGCATCACAAATAGTTCTAATAGTTGAATTTTGGGCTTGGAGAAGAAGTTTAATATGAATTTTTGCAGCAAAACTCCATACACAACAACATTAAGTTAAAATATGACGTAAAAAGGAAGCATACAAGAGCAGTTTATTTTTAAGAGACAATTCACTATTTCGAGCTAATAAGGGATATAATTTACTTCTAGCTGCTCGAAATTTGTTACGCGTAGTGTGAATGTGTTGTTTGAAAGTGAGACGTTGATCAAGGATGACTCCAAGGTATTTTCAACTTGAAGACCATGGCAATTCTGTTTGGTTAAATTTAATTTTATATTTATCTCTATTTTCGTTAATAAGGTTACATAAGAGAATGGCTTGGATTTTATTAATATTAACAGCGATACGCCAATTGTTAAACCATTGGGAGAGTAATTTAAGGTGACGGGTGATAGAAAGGATGGCGTATCGGTGATTTTTATTAATGGCAAAGACACAGGTATCATCAGCGAATTTTGCAAGGAAGGTTTTGGGGGAGATGGGGATATCATTAATGAAGAGTGTAAACAGAAAAGGGCTGAGGCGACTGCCTTGTGGCAGGCCGAAAAGGGCAAAAATATTTCTAGAAAGTTTGCCTTTAATTTTTACATGGAAGTTACGGTCCAGAAGGAAGCTGAAAGTTAATCTGATAAGGTGGGGGGTGGGAGAAGTTATACTTAATGAGTTTAAAAATAAGGCCATAAATTCAGACTTTGTCGAACGCCTTTTCAATGTCCAGGAAAACTGCAGCAGTGAAATTTTTGGAGATTTTTCCCGTCGTAATATGCTCCACGAGCCTGTAGACCTGATGGGCGGCAGAGAGCCCCTCCCTGAACCCAAACTGGACTGGGGACATGATGTTATTAATTTGGCTGTGGGCGTTAAGTTCCCTTGCAATGGAGGCTTCTGTGAGTTTACTAAGGGAGTTAAGAAGTGAGATGTGTCTATAACTAGTAGGAAGTTCGGGGTTTTTGGAACTTTTAAGGATAGGGGCAGTAAGGGCAGTTTTCCGGTATAGGGGGAAGTAGCTAAATTTAAAGATATTATTAATAAGGAGGGTAATTTTTGGAATATACGCGGGAGGTCGATTCTTAAGCATTTCGTTATTGATGCCACTGATGCCTGGGGATTTTTTATTTTTAAGTTTTTTAATTTCTTTGATGACATCAGCGTTTGTGATCGAAATATTGTTGGGCAGGGGTGAGGGATTGTTGCTTAAGAAATCTCTAACAACAGTATTGACTTCCGTTTCAATATCCTGATTTAAAATAGGGTTTCCTTGGAATTGCAATTCTAAACTGCTGGCAATAACATCTGCTTTTTCCTCATCAGTGCACACGTAATCTTGGGAATTTAGATTAAGGATGGGGGAGAAATTTGAATCAGAACGTCTGATCTTTTGCGCTGCCTGCCATATGCTGGCGTCCTCTGGTGATAGCGATTGAAGGTAGGAACTCCACTTTTGCTGTCTTTGGTCGTCAAGATATTTTTTAAGATCCTCCTGTGCTCTGTTCATGATTCTTTTATCAGAATGATTACGTGTATGTTGGAAAATTTTCCTAGCCCTATTACGATTAATGCTGAGTCTGCGGACATCGGGGTCAAGCTTGTAGAATTCGTTATTGACGACTTTCGTAGTAGCATACTCAGCAACTGTTTTGATCTCGTTTGTAATGAAGTTGACAAGATTATCAATGTCATTAGTGCTGCTAATTTCCGGGAGGGAGGGGGGAATATCGTTAATGTAGTTTTGGAATTGAACCCAATTTATTTTATTAAAAGTTTTCAAAGGGGAGGGTGGGAGACGAATTTGGATGTTAATTTTAATGGGGTTATGATCAGAGCTCAACTCGCAGAGGGATGTGATATCTATTTATATAAAATCCAAGTCTCTGTGTGTCCCTCACGATTCCGGTAGGACCGCCTCATTGAAATGAGCAATTGTTGAAAAAAAACTAATGCAGGGTTACCACAGTAGCGCCAAATGTTAGCCAACTTGGTGATAGCTGGCTAATTTGGCGAAATTCCCATTTAAAACCATTAATCTTTCATAAAGGAGGTCACCGAAATTTAATTTAAACTCCGCTCTTTTAAGATATTCTTCAAAATCTATGAGTGGGAATTTAAAGTACATCTTTACATCTTTCTCCCGATGCTACTAATAAAATAACCGCCAATAGACGACGCTGTGCTGTGTGAGCTCCTAACTGCGCGATTTTAATGTGCTTTAGGTACTTTTCCAGTATAGATGCCTTGGCGAAAAAGGAAATTTGGCAACATATTTTCCGGGAACCTATCCACTGTTTCATTTTATATACACACGCATTTTTTTTCGATATTTATACGATTTATTTAATATAAAAAAGACGTTTCTCTAATTTTATAAAGAAACAGATGTGATTTGTACATAAAAACATCAATAATATACATATAAAATAAACATATAAAACAAACAAAAACGCTCATCAAGTTTGTTTTCATTGCTGTTTATATGATTTGACAACAAATCTCGATATTTTTCCGTTATACGGACACCATGCGAAAATGTATGCTAATGCGCCAATTATTTCAAAATGCTAAAAGATATTTGTAATTTTATGCCAGCAGTTTAATATGAGTTTTATTTTATTGCTTTATTTTATAACAGTTATTTGTTCACTTATTTTATGTATATAATTGTGATTTAATGAAATAGTTCGTAAAAGTGTGGAATTTTCAAATGTTATATTTTTTAAATGCTCACTTTAGTATCGACAATGTTTTTTCTTTACTTTTCGGTTAGCCGGGCGCCAGTGCTATATATATATACATATTTATATACATACAAATATGTAAATATAAATATATATGTATATACACATATTGTATATATACACATATAGATATATGTAAATATATACGTATATATACATACATTTATATATACATATATATGTATATATAACACTGGCGCCCGGCTAACCGAAAAGTACCGTTTTTTCTTTTATTTTTCAAATGCTTCAATTCACGTGATTTTCATTTTGCGCCATCTATTACGCTTGGCGATAAAGGTATCCGTATAACGGAAAAGAACCCAAATCTTACTTTATCATGCCCAAATTACACCAAGCTTTTAAAAAAAAACGCCAAATCTCCTACTGTGGAAAAGCACCAAACTGTCTATTATTTTACGCTATCTGTGTTATAGTTTGTACTATATGTAAGGGGTGTGGAGCGAAGATTTAAAAAATTAAATATTAAAGTTTCAGCACAGATGTCATATACGCCCCATATTGGCGCGATTTTTCTCTGACGCTAATGTCATATACACAACGGGTACTTAACTGGCGGCAAAGTGTCGTTATTTTGCTTGATATGGTAACCCGGATATTGTTGTCTATGCTGTTGATGTTTTCGCCAAATTGGCGTATATGACAACTGTGCCAAAGTTTCTATAAAGCAGTATAAGACTAAAAAATTAAGAATAAAATAAATGCAAAATAAGACTAAAGAAGAAAGAAAAATCATGCGTTAAGCATAGAATATGAAACACTTTCCAACACATCCTGAATGTTTTAACAAAACTTCGTTATTTGGGGAAATAAGATAACTAAGTAAACATTTTAGAAGACGCATAAAAAATTTTAAAAATTGATTTCAGCAGGTGCCGTGCATAGCCAATAGTATCGTTATCACATGCCACTATTTAGCCAAAATTTAATTTAAACAACTCTTAAAACTACTGAAATTACATTTCCAGATATTATCATCCATAGACGGTTATGTATCCAATTCTTTGCGTGACCCTGTATATCATTTTATCTATATTCTACAAACATTTCTTAGTAAACTAAATGCAGTTCAGCGTAAAAACGCATAACTCCTTTAAAAACCACCTTTAAGCAATTTACTCTCATACTCAGTAACCCTTACGAATTCTTTTGTGTAGCCCTGCATATGAACGGTAGCATTTATACACACAGTATAGTATGCATAAATGTAGTGAAACATAAAAGCGCATATCACAATTAAAAATGCATTTCTAGAAATCATTGCTTATGTACAATACTTCGGAGAAAAGTTGCTTGGCGAGAAAGAAGTTTGCCAACGTATTTTCTGACAACCTATTTACTGCTTCATACTCACAAGCAATTTTTTTCATACGTATGCAATTTATTTAGGTAGTTGTTAGCTATCCCGTCGACCAGTTTCGCCAAATTATATAAATCGCCAAACCACTCGCCAAATTATACAAATTGACATAATTTTTATTTTAAACAACGAAAGAACAATTAAATTAGCAAAACATTAATAAAAATACAAATATAACGTCGAATTAAAAATCACTTGATGACGTAAGAAATACATGATCATGTTTAATGTCAACCATTATTGGCATTTAATCTTACAATTTGGCGACAGTAATTTGGTCGACGGGATAACTAACAAGTACCTTTATTTAATGTAAAAATGCTATTTACCCATTTTTTATAATAAACAGAAGTAATTTTGGCACAGATGTCATATTCACCCCATATTGGCGCGATTTTTTTCCGACGCCAATTTGGCGAAAACATCAACAGCATAAACAACAACATCCGGGTTACCATATCAAGCAAAATAACGACACTTTGGCGAAAGTTAAGTACCCGGTGTGTATATGACATTGGCGTCAGAAAAAAAATCGTGCCAATATGGGGCGAATATGACATCTGTGCCGTAATTTTTGCACAGATGTCATATACACATCGGGGTTGGCGTGATTTTCCTCTGACGCAAATTTGGCAGAAATCTCGCTTTCGAATACCAGTTACTTATGTATTTTTTAATTATTTGCTATCATTTTGAAAAGGAAATAACTATAAATAAATAAAAGTTTGAAAAATAGCTATAGAACAAAACAGTTTATATAATTAAAAACAGAAAATAAAAGTAAATAAACAATTTATTAATAAATAAAAAACAATAGCCGGGTTACCATAGCAGGCAAAATAACACCATTTTGGAGCCAGTTTGGTATCCCGGTTCATATCTGAAATATGTGCCGTAATTTGTATGTAAAAAAATATTATATGGAACAGATGTCATATTCGCCCCATATTGGCGCGATTTTTTTCGGTTGTCAATTTGGCGAAAACATCAACAGCATAAACAACATAATCCGGGTTACCACATCAAGCAATTTAGCGCAAGTTAAGTACCCGTTGCCTATATGATATTGGCGACAGAAAAAAATCGCGCCAATATGGAGCGAATATGACATCTGTACCTATTATATATATTTAGAAACGATTTTTTATGTATATAAGTGCATATATAAACAAAAATAAATGTTCATTAGATTTGTTTTCATAGCTGTTTATATATTTTGGCAACATATCTCACTTTCTGATGCCCGAATTGCGCGAAGCTTTTTTAAAAATGCGCTATAATGGAAAAGTACCTAAATAATTAACAGAAATAACCAATTATACAAACTAAAACTTTTTCTTTCGAAATCAAAGCATTGTTTTTAATTTCAATTAAAAATACATATATCCTTGGATAACTTTAATTGAAAATAGGTTCACAGCTTAATATCTCATTCCATAAACCTAAACAAACATAAGTGATTCATTCATCGTGAAACTTAAAAATTTTTTTAATCATTGAGGTAATCATTCATAAAGTAAGTTCTCCAACAATCAATGGACAATATTCTAATGACATCATAGTAGGTAAAATGGTGGCGGTATCGTTTGTTTATGGTTTGAAATCACAAAGATTTAATTTTGCAATGTCTCTTAGTTACATTATTTTATTGTCATATTTATGAGCTCAGAATAAAAGCATATTTTTTCATTATTTAGTTATTAAAGACGGAAAAAAATTATAAATGCATGATTTGAAAAATTTAAATAATTTTCCTTCTTAATAGTAAAAAATAACATCGGGAAATAACAGCGGGTTTAAGTTAAATAAGTTTAACTGTTTAATTCTGTTGTAATATTCAAAATAACTGTATTTATTAGATTTCAGTAAACAACATCAGGGCCCGATTAAACATTGAAGTTAGAGGAATTACAATGTCATTTCAGGACCTTTCTTTTGGAGAAGCTTTTCTAAATTTCATATATACATGGAAACTCTTCAGTGTTAGAAATATTATTCTTAGGACTGACATAACATGAGAACGGCCTGCAATTTTACACAAGTTTTTGAAAACTACTTTATATCAGAAATTTTGCTAAAAACTGGTTACATTTTTGTTATAGCGGCCGACACTATAAGGATTATGACAAGCTGCAGCCAATTTCGCCAACGTCGTAACCAAGATCGTGAAGCACACACATATAATACCATATAATACCATTTCATGAAATCGTATACGATAATTTAATAGTTTTTACCTTACTTCAAGTGTGAAATTTATTTATTTTTAACGATTAACAATCTAAATTGTCCAATATATGAATTTTAAAAAATGTAAACAAAGATTGAATAGACATGACCGCAAAAAGCCTCAAATCTGCATAACACTTGGAACCAAACTGTGCAGATTAGTGGTCTTCTACTGTACACAATTTTCATAAATGTGTTTCGTTCTTTAAATGTGTTATTTTCATCTATCACCGCGGAACAAGCGAGAAAACTCATATTCTTGCACATGAGTTGTATATATCTTTATATCTAAATTTCCGTCATTTTTGACGGGTTACCTTTCTAGTCTTTTGCATAATTAAAGCCATTAAAAAGTCCAAAATGAATTGTGCTACTACTATTGCTGGTGACACGGGTGGGGGAATCCGGAAAAATAATGTCCGCAGTGGAATTTAAAAGGAAATCGTAGATATTTTGTCCATATGCATTGTTATAATTGCAATTCCAGGAAAAATGATGAGCATTGAAGTCGCCTATGACGAACGTGTTGACGTCATGCGTCATGAGTGTCCTAATCTCCCTCGTGACGTCACTCGCGCTCTCTCCGTGCGGGACATAGATTGAAAAGAAAGTCAAGGGCGGTGAACCAGAAATAATTAAAGTAATGCCAGTGGCGCCAAGTCCGGAGGGGGGGGGGATTAGCAATATGAAAAGAGATGGATTTTTTAATACAAACAGCCGTGCCACGAATGGCAAGCGGACTGTTGTTGTTATGATGATCATTGCGGATGACGTAAAAATTTGGAAGATTAAAGGAAATACCAGGTCTCAAGTGCGTTTCTTGTAAAAGTAAAATATCAGGGGCGTGCTCTTGTACGAATTCCCGTAGCTCATTTCTTTTTCCCGACATGTACATTATAATAGGGAAATTTTACTTAAATATTGTTGGTGTCGTTTGTCAGTTTTGAAATTAAAATTAGTTGTCCTCTTTTAAGGACACCGCGCCGGTAAGGATTAATATAACCGATGTATTTAAATACGTTCCCTATCTTTAAAATTCACAATAGACATAAAATCCCCTCCTATGTTAGCCGTTTGAAAAACCATCTGCCTCAATAGTTTCGATTCATTTCCTGCACCCTTTCATGACCATATATGGTAGCCGTTAAGAGCATATACCCCATCTCAGTTTATCTAACTAGGCAGAAAATAAAAATGCCTCCTTTACGTCTCCTTATTTGGTTTGCTAAACCGCGGTCAAAAATTCCAATAGTCACTTCACGAGCCCATCTATATTGTCAAAGTACAACATCTAAAATGCTCATGGGATTTAAAAATGAATTCAAGGCTAAAGGCGATATCCTGCCAATTATTCTATGTAAATCTCTCTCGGAAAATCGTCGCCAACAAATTGTAACCTTTTTGGCAAAGTTATTGGCGAGATTGTAACTATGCAGAAACATGCGTTGTGTCGCTCTCTCACCGCTTCTGCTATTGTGGTGGTTGGAGATAAAAGGCGAAGAATATTATCATACAGTTTTTTTTAAATACTGAAATAATATTAATATTCCAATAACTATAACTTGTGATCATTTAGCATAAGGTATCGAGTACACTGAGTTATGGCCACAAAAGACCACGCCGACATGACACTTATTATTAAAATTACTTTGGTAAATATATATCCATATATACTTGATAATCAAGAACAAAGAAAATAAAAGCAAAAGTATTACTTGAAGTGACCTAAAAACAAAACAGTGGTGGGTGCAAATAAAGGGAAAGCACTGAGAGTCCAGCTTCGAAAATCTTTATTTATAAAGAATTCTCTTGAAAAATTATATTCATAAAGGACATCTCTTATTTATAGATGCATTTTTTATGAAGAAATATACGATCTTTTTTATATGCATTTGACATGAGATAAATAATGAAATTTTCTCTCAGAGATTATGGAGGCACTTGTCTTAAAAATAAAATTATTTATATGATTTAGTAGCAATTCAAAAACACAGAACAAAGCCCTTGTCAAATTAATAATAAACAACAGCTACCACACAGCATCAGCAGTATCCTACCCACGCAGCGTTACAAATGATTCGTTGTTGCATCTCCGTTGGTGGAACCATTATCAACCTTGCCGCAAACAGAAGAAATTATGCAGCCGATCAAACCAACTTAATTTTAAAAATATTCTTTCATTTTACTGCTTTCGCTGCACGCACAAGATTCTTCGCAGAAGGCAAGCCACTACGACGCTTGCAGTAAAAACCAGAGTAAAAGCGCGCTAACTCGGTGATGCAGGAGTGAAAGAGGGTTGCCGTAATAATAAAATCGTCAATTGGCAGGAATAAAAATACTAGAATCATGCGTTGGCATAATTTGTAATGTTAAAGGATATGAAAACTGGTTTATGTAAGAGGAAAAGTTTTATAGATTTTTTTAAGATAAGATGCCAATTAGTAGTAAAGTGTTACAATATTAGAAATTACGTATTAATTGATTTAAATTTGATTGGCTAGGGGAGAGGCTAGAAGAGGAAGTGACTTCACGTTGAGAAGTTTATAGAATGTTCCAGAGGATTCCTTTTCCGGAAGTTCAGATTTAAAAACTATATTTATCATTTTAAAATAAAATGAAATGTTACGTAAGAAAAAAAGCTTAAAGGGAAAGCTTTAAAAAGGAAGGAATTAAAATAATTTTAGATGCGAATTTTAATATTAAATGAATAAAGATTAATAAAATATTTCTGAAATTAAATTAAACCAAAATATGGCAGTGGTTGTAAGTAACCACAACAGCTATCGCCTGTAAAAGTCATATATATCTTTGCTCCCTTGCCTCGATGTTTCGATAATAAATATCTTTAAGCGACCCTAGATTTCTTATGCACGGCCCATCTAATATACGTTGACTTATGTGGAACACAAAACTCTAAGTGTACAAAATCACTAGTACAGTCATTTATGAGTTATATAGTAGGTATGACATCCGTTCAGTTACACTTAAAATTTTGAAACATTACAACATTCTCAAACCTGTCCTTACTTTATTTAGAAGTATATTTTTGTTCATCTGATACTCAATTCACATATGCAGCGGGTCGACGTATAACCTGACCTACCTTTATTTTCGCAATCCATGGTCCTAGATGCATGCTTCCAATTACAAAAATGGTTTAAATAAGGTAAATAATTATTTTTAAAGCGATTTGAATCAAGAAATCATTTATTACAAAATTACGAAATTTAAATTTTTATATGGTCCCCGGGTGCTATAAGAGATATTTAGTAAAAATTTACTGTGATACTAACAAATAAGACAAAAACAGTCCCATTCATCTAACATTGAAATTGACCGAGTTATGAAACTTTGAAATGCATGACTTATACCAGTTTTTTGCAATTCAAAACAGAAGATTTCGGCTATGTTTTCAGGGGTCGTGTATTAAGTACTTAAACTTTTTTCAAGGTTTCTGCCCTTCGAAAGGAATCGTACAACTATTACGATTGAGTTAACATTTATTAGTTAAGTTTCAGACTAGTAAAAATAATTGTATTTTAACATATGCTTTATTTTGTAAGGATTTGAGGCTATGATTTCATTCAGCAAAAATTATATTATTTTCATAAGGTTTTATTTAACGTACAACGATCGTCTTTCCAGTTTAAAATTTGTACTCGAACTTTAACTCACTTTCAATTGTCTTATCGAAGTTAAATTTTACATACTGACTTAAATCCGATGACAATGTAATATTATTATGATTTTCGACGGTTACCATCTTATATATACTTATATTAGAAGGTGACACACAAAAATTTGGTTAGATTACCGCCAACAATTTTAATAAAGAGTTTTAGATTAGATAACATAAACCTGCAATGGTTGTGTTTTTTAACTTTTATAATTACGTTTTATGTAGTTTTTAACGCTGAATAAAAAAATTACCTTCACTTTTAACCATCATGTCAGGATTTTTCGCAAATCGTAAATTTCAAGGTTAAAAAATAGCGGAAAATGTGTTATTATAAAATAGATGTAAGACTTTTTTATTCAGTTTAATTTTATTTAATTCAATAATTTATTCAATTTTTTGACTTATACTGGGTTTCTTACAGCTAAACAGCTCAGGGTTCCGATGAGGTTGGGAGGGGGGGATCAATTTTAACTTTCAGCTTTTTAACTTTGAAATTTGCGATTTGAGAAAAACCCTGACATGGTGGTTTAAAATGAAAGTTATTTTCGGATTCAGCGCTAAAAAATACATATGAATAAATTTCCAAAACCTAAAAAACATAGCACAACCAAAAATTTGAAAGACAGTGTAATCTAACATCATTTTAAAATATGTATCATTTTGTAAAGAATTGAGGCAGTTGTTTTTCATCCTTTTATGTGACAAAAATTCTGTAATTTGTATCATTTTATATATTCAGTACAAGTAGTATATTTTGCAGTAATATGTCAGAATGATTAAAGATTTCAAATTTATATTACAATGCTAATTTTACTCTCAAACATTTCTTTAATATATCTGACGAAATTATATTTCTACTAAGTTTGTGAATGACCCCTAATTTGCAGCAAAAAGTATGCTCCAACTTTAAACAGCTATTACTCGGTCAATTTTAATCGCAGAATAACGGGACTTTTTTTTTTGCCTTACTTGTCAGTGTAAGAGGAAACTTTTACTAAATATAACTTATAGGACCTAGGGACAGTATAAAAATTTAGATTCTGTAATTCTTCACTAAATTGTTTTTTCGCTTCAAACTTTTTTTTATCTTAACTCTTCACCTAATTTTGACCACTTTTGTAATTGGAAGTATGCGTCTAGGACCAATGGTTGCGAAAGTAAAGGTCGGTCAGGTTATACGTGGACACACTGTATACTTTATACTCCCATTCGCAGCTTCCAATACGAATTACATAATATTGTGTAACTCGCAAGTGCAGTTTATCAAGTTAATTCCCTTGACGGAAAAAGGTTTTCTTCTAATATACTTTTGCTAGGGATTCGAAATAAATACAACGTGAGAAAATATTTTTAATTGAAAATGTTTTGCAAAAATTTGAAGCGCTTTTGTTTAATCACAACTCTTAGATTATGTATTTTTTAAGCAATCTTATTCGCATCTTGAGTATTTTGCTGTAGTGCACAAATTTCTTCATTGAGTCTTCTTTAAAAGTGAAACATTAATTATTTAATGAATTATTCTTTATTATTTTTTCATAGAATACTACTTTAATTCGTTAAAAACATAGTAATCAGTCAAATGAGAAATTCTGAATGTTTATACCTATACCTGGCATGTCATTTATTTTCTACAACTTGAAATATTTAAAAACGCTTCTTTTTTCGCCTTTCGATGGAATAATAATAAAATTTTTAATGATTTAATAATACTTAGCTAAACGAAAAATTCTAAATGTTTATGACGCCTACGTATACCGTATGGGGGCCATTTAATTTTCGACAATTTTATTTGATTTTTTACAAAGATCATCTCTTTTTAGGTGTGTTCGTAATTATATAAATACGCAGCACCTATTGTCATCGTCTGGTCCGTCCGTCTGTCTGTCTGTCCGTATATAATAGCGCAAAACTACCCTCCGAGAGCTGTTAAACGTTTTAGGGTAGATATCTGAGGCACCCTGAAAATTTGGGTAACATTTCTTTTGCAATGTCTGAATACAAAATCGAGTGTCTGGCTGAAGGATCGTGGCACTTAGCCGAACCGCGAATTTTTAAATTTCCAAAATTTTCGTTGAAAAAAAAATTCTTGAGGCATTTTGAAATTTTAATACCTTCAAATTTAGTATTTAAAGAAATAAAAAATATAAAAGCCAGACTATTTCGTCGGACCCAAAACTGTGCCAGACGCGTTTCAACTGGTATTTTATAACTACCGAAAAGACGTATTTGAGTTACGCTGAGATTGAGACAGAATAATATTTATGCTTAGAAAAAAAAATATATTGAAAATGACAGACACTTTTGGTGGAACTTTCTACTCGCCAGATAACAGGGAATGTTAAACGCGAGTGCCAGGAAAGTTGATCTTGCGGTGCCGTGTTGAAGATACATTTACTGACTTACAGTACAAACAAAGCGTAAACTACGTTGCAGTGCCTCCTGAAAGCTCTCTAAAGTTGAATTTCAACTGGATGCGTGCGCAATCACAACAAATCTAACTGAGATAGGCTCTTGCAAGACCACGTGACTCATAGTAAGCGTACAGTTAATCGAAAAATTTTGGAGTAGTTAAAAAAATTTTATTCGTAGTAAAACTTGTACAGCTTTAAAAGTGCTATTTTGTTTGTACATTAAAATATTTTTTCTTTTTAAATAATACTCGTTACTTATACATATTAAACATGAAAAGTCGAAAAAAAAATGTGTTATTTGCACAAAAAGCGACGGAAAACTCCACAAAAATGTCTTGAAGTGATGAAAATTAGGCAAAAACATAGTTAAAATATAAGGACTTTATTTTACCATCCAATGCTAATCTGAAAGAGGGTTATCTTAGACATTGCTATAAAAGTTTCATCGTTTTAATGAAGAAATGCTGTGAGGTCAACGCTTCAAAAAAATCCAATGTGCCTTCTTCTTCATTAGGCATAGTTAAATTTTATTTTTATTCCTTATAATAATATATTCACAAATAGCGTAAGACATTCATAGTCCTTGAATAAAATAAATTTTGTTTTCCGGATAGATGAAAACACTCATTATACCAACTATAGAATATATTAATGTTTACTATATTTATCATAGAAACTCGACAATGTTTGTCGCCAAGCAAAAGAAACAACAGTGCAATGGACCGTAAATGAAAGGAATTTCCGTCAGTTAATGCCAAACGATTAAAAAAATTTTTGTTAGTACTCTGTCTAGTTTATATTATTCGGACTGACCAAAGCGGGATTTTCACACCTCTATATCTCCGGTTCTATTTACGATAGAGACATAATTCTTATTTCTATGGAATGGAGCGTGCCACATGACTCAGAAAACAAAAGTAAAGTGGAAACACGGCCAATAGATTTTTAGTAAATGCGATTTTAAAAGTGCTATTTTGTACACTTTTGAAATTCTTGTTCAGACCAAACTCTGTTGACAGGGCTACAGCAATGTGTAATTATCGGAATTTACGCGGTTTAAGGCATTTCAAATTCTTTTATGAGTAGTTCAAATCAATGAAAGTTTCGTGTAAAAATATTAATTAGTTTTTGATTTATAGCAGTTTAAAGTAATTGGTTCCTATATTGCAGCGTCACGTATGTAATATGTATATCTCTACTTATGTTTGTATGTGAACTAAAAGAATTATCATAATACCCGCTAGCTTCTTATTATTGCAGAGAGGCGTACGTGATATGTATATCACACATTGCAGTAAACATTTAGAGCTGGTTAGAACTCGCGCAATTACGGGTTGAACATAAAAAAAGGCAAAAATTCATCAAAAATATAAAATAAAATAATATATTCAAAATTTTCACATTTTTGGCCCCAATCGTTCATGAACTTCCTACAAGCAACCCGTGTGCCAAATTTTGTAGCCCTGTGCCTGTGGTTTCCGAGTTTTTGAGGTTACATTGATAGATACGCGCACGGATTTTAATAGGGTAGATGTTATTGCATTCGACCCAGTTAAGCTCTCTATTATGAGGCGGCATTGAAGCGTTTACGGTTCGTTACAAGGTCACTTAAAAAATCTTGATTACATTACAGCCGATGGATATTTACTGAGTAGTATGTATTTTAATGAATTTGTACTATTTCAATCTCTAGAAAATTTAAATCATGCCACTTGAAAGTTGAATATGAATTCAATTTGTTCATCTAAAAGCTCGACGATCCAGGTTTCTATTTTATGAAAGATGTTTCTGCTATCCACTTTATAAAAGATGCTTCTAGATTTACACATACACTCTTTTAAAATTCCAATACTATGGGTATTTTTACGCACAAAATTTAGATAACAATTAAATGAAATTTTATTTTCACGAAATCGGAATGATTTTTGACGAAGGTATTGCACACAATAATCATCGTGGAATGTCCTGCTGATATTTGAGGAGAAACTAGATTATAGAAACCTGTAAGTGGACCTGGATTATGGAAATATTCTAGGTAAACACTGACTACGGAGAAACCACAGAACATGCACAGAAAGATAATGTAAGCACTTTTGTGAATCACAGAATACTTATATTCATGAAAACAATTCGCCAGAATTTTAGGATTGCTGTTTATCATATTGAAATTAGCGGGAAGATGTTCTTTTCTGTATTGGTTTTACACTAAAATGCACATGTACTCAAATATTTTTTTAAAGATTCTAAACTTAGCAATTTATTCAATTTAAACCATTTTACAAAGGTAATGCAGTCAGTCTGTTTTTTTAGCTCTCAGACTACCAAAGCATGAAAGCTAATGTGCCCGCAGGTTCTGTATGTACGTATGTATGTACGTACGTAACGCGATAACTCTTGATAGAAACATCCGATTTTCTTCAAAATTTTTTTTTCTAGGTTCACTCTGATAAGGCTCTTCCCTGATTAGTTTGGGAGTTCATTTGTTAAGGATAAAAGGGGAAAGGGGTGCTAGTCCCCCTTAATTTAGATAAATGGATTTTCCATGCAGAATTATTCGATTTGCTCTAAATTTGGTATACCGGTTTATTATGTTAAGAAGCTGCCTTGAATGTATTTGGAGGTTTATTGGTTAAGTATAAAGGGGGGATGGGGGCTAGCCCCCCCCCCTTTTTAGATAAATGGGTTTTTCATGCAGAATTATTCGATTTGCTTCAAATTTGATATACCGTTTTATTCCGATATGGCGCTTTCTTCATTAGATTTGAAAGTTCATTGGTTAAGTATAAAAGGTGGAAAGGGGGCATGTCCCCTCCCCTTAATTTAGATAAATGGGTTTTCATGCAGAATTATCCAATTTACTTTAATTTTTTTTCTAGGTTCATTCTGATAAGGAGCTTGCCTGATTAGATTTGAAGGTACATTGGTTAAGCATAAAGGGGGGAAGTAATGGGAGCTAATATCCCCTTAATTTAGCAAAATGGTTTTTCATGCTGAATTATCTGATTTACTTCAAATTTGGTATAACAGTTTATTGTGTTAAGGAGCTTCCCTGATTATATTTTGAGCTTCATTGGTTAAGTATAAAGGGGGTAACGGGGGCTAATCCTCCTTCATTTATTTTTTGAGGGGCATTATTCTTTGAAATAAGTGCATAATATACAATTAGTGTGAATAGCCTGTGAGCTCAATGCCATGAGTTTAACTGGGCACTTTTCTTTTTATTTATTACATAATTTTTTTTTCATTTTTTTGCAATCCTTTTATATCAAAATAATTTTTGGCCGTTTTATTGGAATATTTCGTTTTTCTTTTTATTAAAAAAGATTAATAAGGGTGTTTATTAAAGTAATCGACTCTGTTCTTTTGGAATTGGTAATTAAAGAATGCTATCGATATGCCATAGATAGCGTTTAGTTCATTTTTAATCAGATAATAGCGCTACTTAAAAAATTTACAAATATGACTGAAATTAGGAAAAATCATTTCGTAACAATGAAATATCGAATTCTGAACTTTAATTGAAATGGATTATAATTTATCGTATGAATTATCCGAAATATATGAAAAAATACTTGGAAAGCGTACGACTTAGTAATGTCCTGTTAGTCACGTAAAAAACAATTAGGAATTTAGAAAGTACATGCATTGAAAATTCAGAAAATCCAACAAGTGTTAAAAGCTTATGAAAACATGTAAAAAGAAAAAAAAAAGCTTAATCAGATAATTTGAGTTTCTGCCGCGCTAATCAGTGAGACGTTGGATTTCCAGAAATAAAAACTAACATTATTTAAAAATTACTTCAAGTACGCCCGGTGATAAAACAAATGTTCATTATTCAGTCTTTACATATTTTGTGTAAAATTATGTGAATTTTGAAAATGTAAAGGCAGTTTTTGAAAAGTTATTAGAATAAAATCCTTGCTGAGTTAATTAATGAACACTGTAAAAAAAATACGACCAGTTTTCCTGTAGAAATCGGAAAAATAGTTGCCCTTATCGTACCGGAAACTTTTCCGACCCAGCTCGGAATAAAATCCGTAAAAATAAGGAAATAGTCAATACAACGGTATTTTACGGATCTTATTCCGATTTTACGGATTTTATTCCGAGCTGGGTCGGAAATTTTTCCGGTACGATAAGGGCAACTATTTTTCCGATCCCTACAGGAAAACTGGTCGTATTTTTTTTTACAGTGAATCACCATATAGCTTACAGAACAACAGCAAAAATATTTCTTGTTAGTTCGACACATTTTATCATTTCTAAAAAATAAATGATTTCCTCTGAGATTGTGAGAATCGATAAATTGGTTTTGAATTATTTTTAAAAAGTTCAAGATTCTATCTTGCTAGATATATTACACTTCTGAAAAGTTTATAGCATCACTATTAAATTATTTTTTTACTTCTATCATGTTTCGTTTATCATTTCTTTTCTGAATTAAAATGGAATGTGTATAATGCAAATGTGTATAATGTGTATAAATGTGTATAATACATTACAAAAAGAAGTGATATATTATCAAAAACAACTCGTTATAAATGATCCCCCAACCCATAAACCTAAAAGTCAGTCGTAAAAAGAAGTGATATCACATAAAAATAATCGATATAGAAGTGCGTACTCCCAGTGCCGTGTAAAAATCTATCACTACTCATAATGTTTCCAAAGGAATTGGAGTAAGATACAGTATGTGAAAACTGCTTGGCGACATGTAGGCGTATATTTAATATATGCAGTACCTATATCAATTTCGAAAAATTGTGAAAGTCGAAAAAATTAATTTTAATTTATGATTATATCACTCTTATAAATAATTGTAGGAGGAAGGTCTGTAATAAATCAGAAAGATTTCGTAAGCAGAAAATAGTATGTAATTGTGGTAATCATCTATTATTACAATTATACTTTCAGTATTTTAAACATAATTTTTAATTACATAAATACATTTAATAATGCACTGTTTCAAAAATTAAAGAGAAAACTGGTCAAATGGATCCTGTTTATGACAGAATTATTTCTTGAATGTAAAATGTCGTGTTTCCAACATAAGGAGTATTATATAATACTATTGTAACAGTAGCCTTACTAGAACAGATTTTCCCACTGTCATGTGCAATTCCGTTTAGTCAGGCTTTACTGCAATGTATCTAAGTTTAGTTAACGTCTATTATTAGGTGCATTGTTAGTAATATTCATGTGATCATTATTTTTTATTATTATTTTACACACTCAAAATGTTTATTACATGTTGATTTAGAAAATTCTCTTCGTAAAAGTGGTCTTTCTCGTTCAAATAATGTTAAATAAAATCAACAAATCGATCCCATGATTTTAAATAAGCATGGCATGTAAACAGAAAAAGCTTCAACTTTTCACCGTTTAATGGGATAAGTAATACAAGAAAAAAATTGTTAAACAAATAGTCATATGTATGTGCAGGAAGAACAAACAAAAGCTTGCAGGTCGCCAAGCAGTTTTCACATACTGTACCTGACTCCGAGTCCTTTGGAAATATTATGAGTAGCGATAAATTTTTACACGGCACTCGGAGTATGCACTTCTATATCGCTTATGACGTTTTGGGTTTGTGGCTTGGCGGAATCATTTACAACGAGTTGTTTTTGATCAGATATCTTTTACCTGTATTTCACAATACAATAGCTGTAGTATCAGCTCGTCTATGAATTTATTACCTGCATGAATTTCAATAGTTGCCTCAATGAATGTAAAGAAACATTTTACACCAAATATTTTTTAAACATCATATGATTTTAGAAACTATTAATTAGGAAGGTTTTCATCAGCGCATGCTCAGAAAACTTTGGAAAATTTTATGAAATATACCCTTTAATAAAAAAAAAACTCTGTCTACTCTTTATACAGAACTAGTTCAAGAAAGTTTAACTTAAATAAATATGCTTTTATAACTATAATTTTGTCATATACATTTATATGTACTTATAGTGAAATTTAACAATCGTTTAATGACGATTAGTACAAAATTTAAATTGGTTAAAATAACTTCAAACTCAAAATTAAGGTCCAATTCTGAGCATTGTTAGTTTGACTTCGATAGTGTTAATATCACAGACAATATGAGAAAACTATTGTTGTCATGGATTTTTTTTTTTTATTTCCATGATTAATATATATATAAGTAACGCACATTTTATAAAGAGAAAAATATTTTAATGTACAAACAAAATAGCACTTTAAAAGCTACACATGTTTCACTACGATTAAGATTTTTTTTAACTACTCCAAAATTTTCCGAACAACTGCCCGCTTGCTATGAGTCACGTGGTCTTGCAAGAGCCTATCGCAGTTAGATTTGTTGCAATTGTACACGCATCCAGTTTAAATTCGTCTTAAAATAGCTTTAGCGAGGCACTGCAACGTGGTTTACACTTTGTTTGTATTGTAAGTCAGTAAATGGATCCTCAGCGCGGTTCTGCAAGCCCAGCTGTACTGGCACACGCGTTTAACATTCCCTGTTGTCGGATAATTGTCTGGCAAGTAGAAAGTTTCACCAAAAGTGTCTGTCATTTTCAAAACATTTTTTTTTGTAAGCATAAATATTATTCTGTCTTTACTTTCAACAGAGATGGATACTTCTGTCGCCACTATGACAAAAAAGTAATAAAAACTACAAAAAAATTAATAACTCAGAAACAAATTGAGATACAGCTTTCAAACAAATTGCATTTAAAAGTACACTTTTTTCTCTATACGACGGTGTGAAAAGTAATATTTTGGGACGTTTAGAAGTTTAAGAATGAAATTTCATTTAAAATTGGTCGTCAGATTTCTTGGAAATCTGACGCTGGAAAAGCCTTTTTCCCGAACAGCCAATGAAATGCTTGTATAATACATAAGTTTCCGGTGGATAATACAATACGTAAGTTTCAGGAAATCTGACGAGACGCTGGCGATTTTTGTCGCTTGCAATTTTTACGTGTAATAACACTTTTAATGTTTGATTCATGGCGTATGTAATGTATGATCAACTCCGTGCGATTTTTTATGTCTTAAATTTTAGTCTTTGAAAAAATCATTTTATAAATAGTCGTTGTAATTTGTTAAATTGCTTTTTTTTTTTTTTTTTTTTTTAGGAACGAGAATTATGGAAATTTAAAAATTCAAGGGTCGGCTAAGTCCCACAATCCTTCAGCCAGACATTCAATTGCATTCAGATATTGCAACAGAAGTGTTACGAAAATTTTCATGATGCCTCAAATACCGACCCTAAAATGTTTAACAGCTCTCCTGCTAAACCGAATGTTTTTAAATTTAACCCTTAAATGCCGGATTTTTCAAACATAATTGTAATAATGTTTTTCGGCTTTCATTTTTTATATAAATCATGGGAAAAATACTTTAAAAAATCATATTTTGTTTTAAGTATGATTTACGGCTAAAAAACTGTTTGCTACTATTTGGCAATACCGGTCTTTAATTGAAAAAATAATTTTCCTTGATAAAATTCTATAATGTTAAACACACAAGAATTTTAGGAACTATAATAAGAAATAAATTTTACTTGCTCACTGCAGTACAAAATAGGGTATTTCGCAAGCTTCAAAACAAAACAAAAAGAACATGTAGCAACAATTTGAAAAAGAAATATATTTTATTCTTAAACAGCACAAGTGTTGCCATCTACCTACATGTTGAGAATCGATTTAATAATATTTTCAGAATGTATTTTATTGGCGACATTAGGCATTATAGCTTCAATATTATTCTAATAGTATTTTAGAGCCTAAATTAGGTATGTTGCCGAAAAGCAACACCCGGCATTTAAGGGTTAATATATATAATCGTTGCAGAATGTCGTCAAGTAATTTCAAATTTTACGAAATTCAAATCAAAACTTAAAAATATATTAACAAAAGTTTTCTTTATTCTATTAAGTCCTATCATATGTAATTAATTCAACGATATCCCATGGAAGGTAATGATTCTGGGTTGCCATGATGATTGCGTCATATTTTAGATGGAATAAATATTTTTCCGATTTACTGAATGTAATATACATAATCCTAATAAATTTTGTACTCATAGATTTTTGTATAAGAGTGCAACAGCTATTGCACTAAAATCTGAATATTTATAAAACTAGCTATAGTACGAACGCACCTCATTTTCCTCGTTTGACGTACAATTTCCGATTTGTTGTATTAAATAATAGTTTAATTTCTAAAAAATATCGTATTCGTAATTAAACAAAAACGTTTTTAACTATTTTTTTTTCGTGTTAAATGTGTTATTCAAATTCTTAAAATAAGGTATGCTTTGCTAATTGGGAATTTAAAAATATTTTTTGTCACTCATATGTTATATTGTTATATACCGGATATGTCATCTTTTCATTTACACTTTACATTCTGAAACATCACAACATTCTCAAGCCTCTATTTACTTTAGTTGAAAGTGTATTTTTAGTGCATGTATCACTCAATTCATAAATCTATTTTGTACTGCCACGCTCTGCTTTCAACATGAATTACATGACACTGCGTAAATCGGAATTGCAGTTTATTAAGTTAGTTCTCTGGTCGAAAGAGGGTTTTTCACTAATATGCTTTTGCTAGGAAATCGAAATAAATTTCAACGAGAGAAAATACTTTTAATTAGAAATCTTTTACAGGAATGTAAACCGCTTTTGTTCATGGACAACTCTTAGATGATTATGATCGTATATTTTAAAGCAATCTTATAGTCATCTTGGGTATTTTGTTACAATGCACAAATTCTTTCATTATATCTTCCCTAAATGATAAAAGTTTTAATTATTTAAAAAACTATTTTTTTGTTATTTTCTGATTAAAAAAAAGTTTAATTCGTCAAGAATATAGTATTCTTAGTCAAATGAGAAATTCTGAGTGTTTATACCTATATCTGGCATGTAATTTATTTTCTGCAGCTTTAACTTTTTAAAAATGCTTTTTTTTTTCTTTTTGATGGATTAATAATTTAATTTTTAATGATATAATAATACTTAGCTAAGCAAAAAAAAAAAAAAAAAAAAAAAAAAAAAAAAAAAAAAAAAAAAAATGTAAATATTTATGACACTTACGTATACCAGAGGTGTGCCATTTAATTTTTCTAAAATTTTATTTTATTTTTTACAAAGATCTTCCTTTTTGATCTTAAGTGATAATTGTTGACAAGAACATTTTTTACTATTTATTACGTGTTAAAAGTGCTATTAAAATTCAAAAATAAAGTATACTTAGTTAAATGGGAATTTAAAAATATTTTTGTCAGTTATAAATTACATACGCGGTATGCCATCTGTTAATTTACGCTTTAAATTCCAAAACATTACAACATTCTCAAACCTCTCCTTACTTTATTTAGAAGTATATTCTTAGTTTACGTATTACTCAACTCACAAATCTATTTTGTACTCCCACGCACTGCTTTGAACACGAATTACATAACATTGGGTAACTCGCAATTGCAGTTTATTAAGTTAGTTCTCTGAACAAAAAAAAGTTTTTCACTAATATGCTTTTGTTAGGGATTCCAAATAAATTCAACGCAAGAAAATATTTTTAATTGAAAATCTTCACAGGAATTTAGGCTTCTTTTATTCAAGGAGAATGCTTAGAGGATAATATAATTTTTTAAGCAATCTTATTGTCATCTTGGGTATTTTGCTATGATGCGAAAATTCTTTCATTCTATCTCCTCTAAGTGATAAAACTTTAATTGTTTAAAGAACTATTTTTTAATTGTTTTTTGATAGAAAATTAGTTTAACCCCTTAAAGGGCGGTGATGCCGTGACGACATCACATAATTTTAATTCCTAATTGCCACATTGGCACCGGAATTTTATAATAAAAGTTTTACTTTTTTTAAGTACGCGAAAATGTACTTTAACTTGTTTACACACAGATTCCCTTGTAAATACTGGTGCCATTAAATTATTTCATCATTTTACGAATACAAGTACCTTACCCCTGAAAGGGTTAATTCGTTAAAAAAATATAGTATTCTTTGTGAAATGAGAAATTCTGAATGTGTATACCTATATCTGGCATGAAATTTAATTTCTATCACTTTAACTTTTTAAAAATGCTTTTTTTTTACCCTTTTGACGGATTAATAATTTAATTTTTAATGATATAATGATACTTGGCTAAGGAAAGATGTAAATATTTATGACACCTACGTATACCAGATGTATGTCATTTAATTTTTCTACAATTTTATTTTATTTTTTCAAAGATCTTCCTTTTTTATCTTAAGTGATAGTTTTAGTTAGACAAGAGCGTTTTAAATTCTTTATTTCGTGTTAAAAGTGCTACTAAAATTCAAAAATAAAGTATGCTTATTTAAATGGGAATTAAAAAACATTTCTGTCAGTTATAATTTATATACCAGGTATGCCATCTGTTCATTTTGCCATTAAATTCTGAAACATTACAACATTCTCAAAACTCTCCTTACTTTATTTAGAAGTACAGTTTTAGTTCACGTATTACTCAACTCACAAATCTATTTTGTACTCCCACGCTCTGCTTTGAACACGAATTACATAACATTGCGCAATTGTAGTTTATTAAGTTAGTTCTCTGGACTAAAGAAGGTTTTTCCCTCATATGCTTTTGTTAGGGATTCCAAATAAATTCAACGCGAGAAAATATTTTTAATTGGAAATCTTTACAGGAATTTAGACTTCTTTTATTCAAGGAGGACGCTTAGAGGATATATAATTTCAAAGCAATCTTATTGTTATTTTGAGAATTTTTCAGAAATGCACAAATTCTTTCATTCAGTCTCCCCTAACTTTAATTTTTTTAAAGAACAATTTTAATTTGTTTTTTGATAGAATAATAGTTTAATTCGTTAAAAATATTGTATTCGTTGTCAAAAGAGAAATTCTGAATGTTTATGATACATATATCTGGCATGTTGTTTATTTTCTACAACTTTAACTTCGTAAACATAATTCTTTTTTGGCCAATTGATGGAATAATAATATAATTAAAAAATATGTAATGGTACTTGGCTAAGTAAAAGATTGTAAATGTTTATGACACCTGTCATGTTTGTATTTCAGTTGATTAAATCTAGATGGCAGCATCAAAACTTTCTTTCTTCCCACAATTCTTTTCCAGAGAATTTTCTTGTGTTTACTTTTGTGTAGTCATGTGATCATTGTTCTGTAAGTGTTGTGTTTGCTTGTGAAGTACTTATTAAATGTTTAAATGTCTACCAGCAACCTCGTTATTCAGAGTTATGTTAATTATCATTAGTTAATTATTTTATATATACTAAAACACCTATTGGGTATACCTATTCATTCAATATATTTTTCTACAACCTTTTTTAACATCTTCATTTTTTACATTCTTTTATTGAGGAAACGTTGTTGGGGCTGACTGTGGTGTCCCGAAAAGTTTTTAATGTCTATCTGTCTATGTGTATGTTTCGCGATAATTACCACAGAAAGAATTACGAAAAGTGGAATATAAACGCTACTGCCAAAAATGTTCATTGCTTGACACAAACATATACAAGAAAAAACCTTCCGTTTCATTTTTCTAGTGCAAACGGCGCCTTTCCATATTCATTAGTTTGGAAATTATTGATTTTTAAAATTTTTTCATCTTATTTTTGAATCACCAGGTCTTTCTATCTGTTAATGAAATAAACAATGTGCCACGAAATATGAAAAAAAAATAAGGAAACGAAATAATAAAAATTGAAAGGAATTTTAATGGATTCTACTATTCTTTCATAAACAGAAATAAGAATAAAAAAGCAATAACAACAAAAATTGTTTAATATTTTTATTCAGAATAAAGAGGGGCACATACACAGGAATACATGAGATATTTGTTAAAGTGATATGTATGACAC
This sequence comes from Maratus speciosus, assembly GCA_963932465.1. Lineage (NCBI taxonomy): Eukaryota > Metazoa > Arthropoda > Arachnida > Araneae > Salticidae > Maratus > Maratus speciosus. Next base: position 389,281,864 of record OZ010786.1, read on the forward strand.
GCTCAACCCAGTGATTAGTATTCTAGGCCACAAAATCATCAGCTTATACCGAAATTCGCGGGATCGAAATCAGTGTGGTCTGTTTGGTGGGACTGAGCAAAATTTTCAGAGCTTTGCTGTATGAGAACGAGAATTTAGTTCATTTTCCCATCAAAAGTCCTCTCTGAAGCCATCTCTACTTTAGGAATACAAAGGATAAACCCGGTTTTCCCGGTTACTGAATATAGGCTAAAACCATCATATTTATTATTTCTGGTGTTAACAACTTCTTTTCTCTGCACGTACTAAAGACACAGCGATGAATGAGGTATATTTAGAAAGGTTCTGCAAGCAGTATTTTACGTAGTATACTTATATTTCGTTAAAACACGTTGTTTGATTAAACAGGAAAGGAAAAACATGCATTAAGTATAGATTACGAAACACTTTCCAGCGCTCTCTGAATGCTTTAACAAAACTTCATTATTTAGGGAAATAATGTAAATAAGATAACTAAGTAAACATTTTAGAAACGCATAAAGCATTTTAAAAATTGATTTCAGCAGTTACCATCCATAGCCAACAGTACCTTTATTACACGCCACTATCTATATTATAAAGGACAAACATATCTGTGCGTAACGCATACGTCATTTTGTGAATGGCAACACTTTCAAGTTTAAAATGAAAATTCGGTTTACAATTTTCGCTACTGCAAATTTTTAAACTTCTGAACATCTCACATTTTCAATTTTTACATCATCGTATACGGAAAAAATGTGCTTTTAAATGCAATTTGTTTGAAAGCTGTATCTCCATTTATTTTTGAGATATTAATTTTTTTGTAGTTTTTAATACTTTTTTTGTAATCGTGGCAACTCAAGTACTTCATTTCTATTGAAACTAAAGGGAAAATTGTAGATTTCTGTATCTTTTTGTTGCCATTTTCTAATAAAAACTGAAAAAAGAAACTGAAATTAAAATACGTGCTATGTCAAGAATATCATTTGTTGTAAAATCCGATGAATTTTGGTTTTATTTCATTTTTATTTATCAATTAAACGATTTTTAGTTTATTGAAACTTATTTACAAACGATAAAACACTTTTTCTATATCAAAATGTATTTTAAAGGATTGTGTGACTTATTTCCTACGTATTTACTTAATTCGTATCAAAAAGCTGAAAGAATGTAATTTTATTAAACGTGCGTAATAACATTTTCCAAATTTTGAAAAAATATTAATAAATGATTTCGGATAAAACATGGAGCTACAAAAGAAACAAAAAGGCATATGAATTTATTAGACACCCGATTAGTTTTGCCAAGTTTCTTGAATGACAACATTGCTTTTTGTTTGGTTTGTGTATTATCCCGCTATAATGAAGTCATATTGATATACTTTTTCTACAGGTGTTAAGACTTGGTCGTAAAAGTCGAATGCTTTAGCTGATGCAAATGACGTCATTTTATGTTTAAAAAAAAAACTTGCGTTTTAATTCTTATTAATTATAGAAAACTGAAGTATGTTTTGTAGAAGTGCGCCATTTTCACCCCAGCTGCTTTGAAAATCTTCACAGGTGAAAATGCTCCACTTAATCGAAACCACACACTGATAAAAAGCAAAGTTTTACAAAAACGTTGAGTGTCTTTATAGAAGAGCAGTGACATACAGCGTTAGTGCACAGATCGGATGATACTCGCCTGGATGAATCAGACTCGCAAGTCAGACAAGTAAACACAGAAGATATTGGCAATTATTCCAGGTTTAAAATAATATGAGGTTTCCCAAGTTTTTGTTCAAAATTCTCTCGACTAATAAAATTTTATTGCTATTCTTTAAGACACTCTGCTATAATTTTATGAAAGTAACGTAATTTGTTTAATTTAATTTTTCATAATTTTATATAATTTGCATATTTGAAACACAAGGCAGTTCTTTAGTCATCTGCCCTGAGCTTTCTGCTGAACTAATTTTACTAATAATTGTTTTAACTAAAAGCTGTTCATTTACAGATGTACCCATACTGGCTGTTTTTTTTAAAGTATTTTATGAAATTAGTTCATAACGGTGGTAATTATATAGCTTTCATTATTCCAGAAAAGAAAAGAAAATAGTTTTATTTATCATTATTCATGCCCTTTTCTGATACAAATTCAAAATTGTTGATACAAATTGTTGTATAGGGTTTAGTGGTGCAAAATCCCATTAGGGACATGATATTTTGAACGGAAAATGACGTACTTCTTTTAAAAACACGCATTTTTCCTCATAAAGTTTTCATGTTTCCTTCTGCATGTGTACTGATACTAAGTTTCAGCCACTAGGCGAAATGCTTAAGTGAAAATGACGTTATATTTAAAAGAAAATCATCATTATCTTAGATAAAACTAAACATGTTTACAATGCGTCTAAAATACATAAATTACGTGAATTTTTACTCTCCGGTACTGAGATTAGAATCTCGAGTTAAGAGGGCGGCTGTTCACACGCAAAGATATTACTGACAAACGCGGCTTAAAGTTTTGAGTTAAAATGATAAAATTAAAATATCAATTTTTTGAAAATGATGAATACGGATATGAGGAGTGCGTACGTAAATTTTGAGAGGAAGAAAATGATGTTGGGTTTAGATTTCATAGGGAAAAATTTCTATGATTGTGAAAAAGTGGAATACATTTTGCTGTTTTTCATTCCGGAATATAGCATAAGAGCCTCAATTGATAACTTCATCATAATAACTTATCTTTATTCTATTTTACGGATTACGTATCTTAATTTTAAAGAAAAAACGCATCTGTGCGTAATGCTGAGGTCGTTTTGCGATTGGCAACGCTTCACAATCAAATTTCGGTTTTGAAATTTTCGCTACTGCATTTTTTTAATCTTATGACCACCGTATATTTTCAATTTAACATTGTAAAAGGAAAAAATCCGCTTTCAAATGCAATTTGCTTAAAATCTGTATCATAATTCACTGATTTATAATGTTCTTTAAAATAATTTTCAAGCATGATTTTTTGTGGTTTATCTTATCACGTGCCGGCTTCAATACATAATAATAATAAACATTTTGCACATAAAGCAACAGCAATTGTTCAACAGACAAATAGGGGAAAAATCTTTCAAATGGAATTTTTTTGCAAAGTGCATCTCAGTTTACTGATTGTCTAAGGATTTAAAAATAATTTTCAAGCATGAAATATTTTTAAATTTTTCTTTATCGCTCGGAGCTCGATTACGAAAGATTAATCGGTTTGCTCTTAAAACAACATAAAGAGTTCATCATTTTCTTACGGCTAATATTCCATAAAAAATAAAAACTTCCTCTATGAATAAATAAATAAAATAATATAAATAAACACAAATTTAACAAATATGTAATTGAACTACGCGCTTAAAGCTCTGAAATTATCAGAATATAAAAGGATGCCGTAAGTAGCAAAATCTTAGGTTAATAACTCTTAGCATACGGCTAATACGAAAATATCGCTTTTCATAAATTTCAGAGCTTTATTTGATTGTATAATTGATATTTTTCATGTGAAAAATGCTTTTTTATTGTTTGTGGGCAATCTAAAAATATATCGCATGTGAAATAATAATAATAATAAATATTAGTTTTCAATTTTAAAATATGGTTTTCACCTATATTCTGTAACTTGAACAGCCCGGGTATGATCACCTAAAATTTAATTTAAACCAAAACCTCTTAAAACTACTTAAATCACATTTCCAGATATTATCATCAATAGACGGTTATGTATCCAATTCTTTGCGTGATCCTGTATATCATTTTATCTATATTCTACAAACATTTCTTGGTAAACAAAATTAAGTTCAGCATAAAAATGCATAACTCCTTTAAAAATCACCTTTAAGCAATTTACGCTCATAATCACTAACTCTTACGAATTCTTTTCTGTAGCCCTATATATGAACTATAATATTTATACACACCGTATAGTATGCATAAATATAGTGAAACATAAAAGCGCATATCATAATTAAAAATGCATTTCCAGAAATCATCGCTTATGTACAGTACTTCAGACACAATATAGTTCTGAAATATTTTGTGTGTTCCTGTAAATGCTATGCACTTCTCATTATGCATGAAATAACTTATAGTAAACCTCAGCGACGTATATAAATTTCATTATACATGAAATAGTTTAACATAATTAAAATACGCCGCATACAACCCCCCCCCCCCCATACAACTATTTAACAGAATTCTTTTGTGTGGCGCTGTAAATGAATAACAAGTATTCTTTGCACCGCATATTCTTCAGAATGTTTGTTTTAGTGCACTTCATTAGCAAAATTTTCTTTTCTTCATGGTATTAGTGCTCTGCAAATGTTTGAAGAACGGTGTTGATCGAAGATTTGTGAAATTGCTCGCGTCAAACAGAATGTTGTTGTAGTATATACTCGTATTTCATATATTCATGTATTTTTAGCAGCACTGTACTCTTGTTCTATCATTGTGTTCTTCTATAGGTATATATATATTTTTTTACAATCATTCAAGTACTGTAAAATTATGTAATGTTAATCGTGGGGTGTTAGTGGTTCTAAAATTAAGACTTCTCTCTTAGGCGAAATTTCACTAACATAATTAGTCGACTCAGTTTAGCCAAGAAATCATTCACTCTTATATCTCGGGCATTACTAAGACTTCACGCTTTTTTTTCCCTTCCCCTATTTATTGTATTAATATTAAGAGGCATATCACAAATAATTTTTGTAAAATTTTCTTGGCACGCCCAGAACAGATTGGGTTGCCACTTGTGAAATAATTGTATGATCATTGTTCTTCAAATAAATAGGGGTATCCCTGTTGGGCGGGACTTGCAGAGCTTAAGCCATATGGTAGGCCTCCCCGCCTGACCTGACCTGCCACTGTCAAAATGACGTCAGCGTTACACACGGACACATTTTTCCTTTATAATATAGATGGTTAATACTCACTGATAATTAAAATCTCTAAACGATATGTAATTATCTCAAATATAAAATGAAATTAACATCAGAGACTCTCACACTTGGAAAATACGAAAACGGTGATTCGGAATATAATAATGCATTTAAATGAATCATTAAATAAGTATAAAAGTAATAATAGTTTTTTAAAGAACACCTTTTTTTTTATAGGCATTCAATCTTCAACTTGAAAATCATGCCATTTTTTTTATTGCAATTTATGTTTTTCCCCGCTTCATGCAATCTGCAGATTATATTGTTACAATACATTAGTTTGGCGGGGTCATCGAACTCGATTGTAGAAAATTTACCCCCTTTTTTGTAATGCTTGGTAGAAAGCGCTAGCAAGAAAATTTATTTAAAAATATATAACTTTTACTCAATTTTTTATAGATAATCAAGGTAATCACATCAAGGTAAAAACAAAATATTTTTAAATTATCTTTCTCGGATTTCGATATTGATTTCTCAACGGATAGTCGGATTAATATTAAAATGTTAACTTATAAAATCGTAACAAAAAGAAAAAAAAACAATATAACACTCTTTATTTTTTATTTATTTACTATTTCTAGGGTTCTGTACTTAAAGAGTAAAAACGAAACCATTATAAGATCACTCTTGTGTCTGTCGGTCACAGCCATTTTACTCGTAAACTATGGAACGTTGTTAGTTCAAATTGGGCGAAGTAATAAAGACTATTCACCCACATATTTACAGATTATTAAACATTTACAAATATTTTTTAGGAAAAATGTAGAGGGGCTAATTAAGTAACTTGAAAATAAAATCTTTCCTTTGTATATCGAGTGGGGTATTGTGTGAAAGCTTTCGTATCGCTGAACTCAAAAATACATTTCTTTTAATTTAATGTAAAATATTTTCTGAGATATCGTCGAAAATATGTCCCCCCCCCCCATGTATTTCCGAATCTACTGAAACTAAAATTATGAAAAAATTAGAGGAAGTAGACGTTATTTTAAACCTTGAAGGAAAATTATAGCGATTACCCTAGGTCACATAGTTTTTTGAGAAAAGTGCATCTTTCCGTTACACATAAATTTCGATATATGGGCATTCAACAAAAGTGTTAAGGAGCGCTGGAGGTACTTATCGTAGCAGAAGTATAAAAGCATTGTTGATAATAATTTTTGAAAAAAATCGTCGGTAATTAGCTGAGATATTAATCCTCAAAGACACGGACGGTTTGGACTTAGGGTGGCGTATTCAATGTAGCACCGGCTTTTAAAGTCTAGATAACACCTTTTAATGATACATTTGCGTAATACAAAGCCCAATGTTAAAAAGAAGGATGTGATTCTAAAGAAGTAGGGAGGACTTAAAATTAAGGAAACTGAAAAAAAGATACATAAAAACAGAAAAAATTGATATATTAAACTACCGTGAAAATTGCGTAGTGAAGTTACATTTAGATAATGTTGTAGACGCAACAAATACCTAGTTTTCTTGAGCAATAAATTGATTAAATATTATCTGAAATTAATACATAATAAATTTCAATAAAATTAGAAAATCATATTTTTAAATGAATAGAGAAAAAAAACCCATAAAATTTCCTGATTAAACATTTATTCAAAATCTATATATCTTCGAAGCAAAATACGGAATGATATGATTATATACTTAAATGTAAAAATATAAATATTATGCATACTTAAAATAAAGACCCAAAATGCATTTTGAAACTACCTGTTACATCAGATTAAAATTTTCTTTTAAAATTAGTTAGCTGCATTTATTAACAAGTTAACAGTAGCACGTGTATTTGCAATCTGATTTATATCTCATGAGATAAATTCTTGGATAACTTGGGCACACTAAATGACTTGATATTTATACTATTATTTTAGCAATGAATATAAATCCCAAATCATATTTTGGACGCACGAAGAATGTTGGCACTAGTTGACACTACTGTAGATCACAAATCATAATTTGTACGGACAAAGAATTTTGCACTACTTATTGAAGCACTGACGAAGTTGACAAAAAAAGACATGGGCGATTCATAATTGGCACAATTTTTTGATGACTGCAAACACTATGAAGGACTTTTATCATAGTTGACACATCACAACCTCACTGAAACCGATGCATTTTGCACAATTTTAAATTAAAAAACTTGAAACAATTTCTGGCTAGCGACATCCCAGAAGAGAAAAAAAAACCCTGAAGAGACGTAGACCCCTTTTTCTTCACCTTCTCAATCGGTAATTTCCCGCTTAAGAGAAAAACTAGTGGGTTGCCACTGGAACGGGGGAAAAAGGATGAAAAGATTGACGTGAGAATTATCTCTAGTAACCGGTTGCTACCTCCTGGGAGAATTTCCCTCATCCAGTTGTAACGACGGAGTTTTCGAACAATCGAAGTCCGAGTAGAGGAGAAGTTTGTTTAACATCAGCCCTCATCAACAAGAAAAAAAAAAAATGCAGTCTGCATTTTGCCAAAAGTTAATGTTCTGAATTTCTAGAATTTTGAATCGGAGTTCTTCAAATAGTCACAAAGTGTTCGATATTTGATCACAACTTTGAAAGATGGACTCCTGCCCATTTACGTTCTGATTAAAATTTAACACATTAAATACACATGACATCTATGAACATAATTACCTACTAACTACACAGATACCTTGTTAACTATTTAGATTTTAGACTGTTATTTATTTAAATTGAACAATTTTTATCAATAAGATAAATTATTTACTATATTGTTAAATCATCTTGGTTCTGCTTTGCTTTGCAAAAAAAAAAAAAAAAAAAATATTAGATTGAAATTTGGCTTGTTTTGTACCCTCTTACTTTCTACGCACTCTAATTTATCATGAAATTGCATATGAAGAAATGATTCGTCAAATCTTATATTTGTCTCAAATACAAAAGTAAAAGATAATGGAATAGTAATTAAAAAAATCAATAAATGTTTTATAGCAGCTAAGTGATCAGTTTTGCCAGTATAGCGAAAACAAATACTGAGATAGAGAAAGAAAATTTAAAAGGGAATTTTAACCTGAGAACATTGCATTTTGAATATCTCTATCATACACTATCATAGAATAAAATGAGTACCACTTCTTAACTTGCTAACTTACACCAACATTGCTACCAACATTGTTACTAAGATCGTTATTTAAATGTACTTTAGGAAAAATTTTACTAACATGTACTTTTTTTATCGTTTCATGACCATTTTGGTTGATTTTATTTAAATAATTATCATTTCTTAATTTTTTATCAATTACATATGGACCATTGTATCTAGGTTGCAAAGCAGTATGATTATGAAAATCTACAAGAAAAACTTCATCACCAGTGTCTAGGGAATGTTTATTCCTGCCCTACAGATATTGTTGGTGGTAATCGAAATACTTCATTTCATTTTCCTTAACTAATTTCCTAGTTTCCTGAAAATGACTTCTCAATTTTTTTAGATAATTACTGTATTCTTCAGCTTCTTTAGGGTTGTCAAAAATATTTAAGGGAATATTAATCTCCCTACCAAAGAATAATTCGGCAGGAGAAAATTGAGTCACAGTGTGCTTAGTTTGAAGAATAATCTGTCCGACCACTCAAAAACCTGTTCAGAAAGAGATGAAATGCTATTTTTCATAGAGAGATGAATTCTTTTCTAAAGCCGGTTACTCTGTGGGTAGTAAATTGATGATCTGCGATGCTGAATATTAAGATTTTGAAGGTAATCTCTAAATTCGTCCGATCGGGAACTGGGACCGTTGTCAGTTAACACCACTCTAGCAATCCCAAATTTAGAAAAATATATGTTTAATTGCTTAATTATTTTTCTAGAAGAAATATTACTTAAAGGAATAGCCTCAAGATATCTAGAATAGTGGTCCACTATTGTCAAAAAAAAAAAATTATCATGAGATCTAGGAAGCTTTCCTACAATATCGAGAGTCAAGAATTCACCTGGTTTTAAATTAGCCTTTGAAATCATATTAGTAACTATACTTTTAGGTTTAGGTTTAGATTTTAGACATTTATCACAATTATCACACAATTCTTAGTATATATGAACATTCCTTTCCATGAATAAGTTTTACGAACAAAATTATAAGTTTTTGAGTGCCAAAATGAGTAGCATGAGCTACCCAGTGGTGGAAAATTGGCGCAGAGGCGGAGCCTATTGACACAACTAAATTTTTATGGTATTACTCAGTTTAAAAAAAACTCAGAAATTTGGTCATTAGATAAGAGGCAAAATACTATTATAATTTAGTGGTGTCAATAGGCTCCACCTCTGTGCCAATTTTCCACCACTGGCTACCTCTAAACAACCCTTAATTAAAGATTTGGCAACTAAAATTCTGCTGAGGAATTTATTTTTTGGAAAAATATTTATCATAACCATCTTAGTAATGAGGTCGATAAAATATTGTTTTTATGGTTTCCTTGTCCTTACTCTCTAACTTTTGAATAATTTCCTTAATAAATTTATCATTGAATTAATTCTTTACAATATTGTCATGATCTAATTTATGATTATTTGAAATATGTTTATGTTATTTACATTTAAAGTTTCAGCATCATATACTCTGAATAAGAAATCAGCTGGATTGGTAAAGTCAGGAATATGCTGAATAGTAAAATCAAATCGATCTAAATATAACAGCCACCTAACCATAATTTCACGCTGTTTGTCCAGCTTCATATGGCACGTCAAATGTTTTTCATCCGTTAATATAGTAAAGTGCTTCCCATACAAATCCCCATAAAAACGCTTTACAGAAGCAAAAATAGCATACAAGATAGCCCCCAATTCTCTTTGAATTGAGGGATATCTTGAATGAGCCTAATTAAACTATTTTGAATAAAATTCAACACGGTAAACCTTTTAATCATATTTTTACATTAGAATTCCACGAAAGGAAGTCTCAGACTCATCTGTGACTAAATAAAAAAGAAGATCAGAATTAATGTTTTTAAGAATGGGCTTATTGAGAATTTTATCTTGCAGAGTATCAAAAGGTTCTTGAAATTCTGAAGTCCAAACAAATGGAACATTTTTACGAGTTAAATTAATAATTGGTTTAGCAATTTCAGCATATTTATACACCATATGTCTAAAATAATTTAAACAACCAATATATTGTTGAACTTGTTTGACATTTTTTTGGAATAGGAAATTTAGAAACTTTTTGACATTTTCTTGTGAAGGGAAAAAACCATTAGCATTTACAGTAAATCCTAAATAGGCAATTTCTTCCTGACATATCTGAAGCTTTGCAGGATACAAAGTTAAGTTAAATTGACTAAGCGTATCGAAATCCTTCTGTAGCCAGGCTTTAATTTCAGATATGCTATTTGCCGCGACAATTATTTCATTCAGAAAATGCTGTAAATTTGGACCCTTTAAATCGGACAGATATTTAGAAATAAGAGTATGAAAGTATGAAGTGCCGTTACGACTGCCAAAAGGTCAAACTGTTTGTTGAAAATTACCAACCTCACAGAAAAACGCCAATTTTTCATTATCTTTTTCCTGAAATTTAATTCGAAAAAATGCTGATTTTAAATCGAGCACACAAAAATACCTTTTACCAGCAATACTATGTAAATTTTTTGATATTCTGGGTAAACAGATAGTGAAAGATTCTGTGATACTGTTTAACAACCTGTAATCGATACACATACGGAATTTAATTTCTTCAGGAGAAGTACCTGGAGTTGGTTTCTTTTTTACAAATACAACAGGGAAATTATAACTCGATGAAGAATTTTCAGTTAATCCTGCATATAACAAATTTTTTAATCTTTTCTTGTGCAAATTGTATAGCTATCTTGGGAATAGGATACGATTTAGTCTGAATTGGAAAATGATGCATTAATTTAAATTCTAGTTGTACACATAGGCGTAACCAGCCTTTTGAACGGGGGGGTGCCCAGACTTTTTAACCTGAACATGCTGTATACAAACAACATCTTATATAGTATAACCTGCTAAAACGAATCCCATAAAACCGATCGAATTTCCGTTTTAGACAGTTTTTCATCTTAGAAGGTATAATTGTGTCGTGTTTTTTTTAAAAAAAAGGCTCAAACGCAATTTTTGTTTGCGTGAGGAGGGTTGAGAAGGGGTTCAAAACATTAAAACTAAATCTAATGGTAAAAAAAAAAAAAAAAGATATGTAAATGTCCTTGCAGCAGTGATATAAGACAGTGACCAAGTGTGGTCACAACTGTAAAACCTTTTGGCACCCTAACTTCTTATAAAGATTAAAAAAGGCCTTTAATCATGCTGAAAACTTCTATAGGTACAGGCGAACACTGCATGAGAACTAAAATTATCTGAAAGTCTTGTAGATGAACTTTTGCCGGATGATAAATCTCAGATAATACATGCGGTACATCAGTACCTGCGCACGAAATCTTTTCAGAATATGACTCCATGACTTCTTAGGGAACACCGGAAGGACCCAAGAAATTTTGGAGGAAAGTCTATATAAATAATTATTATAATATTATAAATAATTATAATATTCATTAATAGCGTAATTTCCTGCCTATAATCTGCGGCTCAAACAATCATGTTTCGATCCAGAAATTTTATTTCATTATTTAAGTTAAATATTTATCGCGATTTAATAAGTTACGTTTTATGAAACAAGATTTCTGGGTCTGAACCTAATTGTTTGATCCGCAGATTATAGGCCGGAAATTACGGTAATTCATGTTTTTACCTCAGAATGTGTCGAATATATTAGGTAAAGCAGGTCATGCTAATATACACTAAATTTTATCAAGATGATAAAAATTATACTCTCATGATGTGACTGTAATAATAAAGATAGGCGCTTGTCTGTCTCTCTGTGTGCGTGTACGCGCGCGCGCGCTGAGCTCTGAAAAAACAATGCAGCTTGCACCCGTAAGATTTGACAGGACCTGTATGCCTGAACTCATGCATATGGAAGACAATTTCTGGAATTTTTCAATTAATTTTTTATGCGAATTTTTTCGCATTTTGCGGCAATTTTTTCAAATAAGTAAAAAAGAATCCGATTTCAATATTTTACCCAGTAAACTTTGTCGTCTTTTCAATAAAGTGTTTTCGAGATTCTTACAGCGATTTTTCAATTTTTAACAATTTTTTAATGTTATCTTTAGAGGGGTTTTTTTTTCGCATTTCGCAGTGATTTTTTTTTTTTTTGGACATTCCTAAAACGAATCCGGTTTAAATCTTTTACCCAATTAGTTAATTTCGTTCCCTGTGGTTTTTTAATCTTTTCCGAATTTTTAATGCGCTTTCTAGCGGGGGTTTTTGTGTTTTGAGGCGATTTTTTGACATTTTTTGAAACAGAAAAAACTCTCTAGTAATTTTTGCAATTGCCGTGATTAAATTCGAATTGGAATAATGTCAAATCAGCTCTTATAAGAAAGCTGAAAATTCAATTTTGCTCGAAATAAAAAACGCAATAATTCAAGATTCGCTTGTTTCAAGACAGAAGAGGTCGTAGCTTGCTGGGAAGTACGTTGAAGGCAGTCCCCCCACCCCACCCCACCCCAATCCTAGATTTGTTTAATTCTATGTTCGTTTAAAAAAAAACCAACACTTCTCTAGTAATGAAGTTTTTTTTCACGGACAGGGTTTGAAATAACGCGCGGGATCGCGCGATTTGTGCACAGAAGAGGAAAGTCTCTCATAATAAAAAAATGCTGTGCAGTATTTCCCCTTCAAATTCTTTCACAGATCTGTGATTCTTCAGTGAGTATTTTTTTTAAAAATTAGGTCCGCGATTTTTATTTCTTTTAGGGAATTTCTCAAAATCAATTCGTGAATCAGTCCAGGAAAAAAATGAGAATTTCTTCAAACGATCGTGGAAAAATATCGGGAATTTCTATAAAAGAGTGGAGAAAGTAATCGCCAATTTCGTTTAAAGATTGCGCAAAAAAATTACGAATTTCGATAAAGGATTGACGAAAATTTTTTTCAAATTTCGCCAAAATGTTGCGAAAAAGAGTAGAGAATTTTGTTAATTGGTACGGAAAGATATCGAGAATTTTCCCGCACGGTCGCGCATCCCGAATTTCGACAAATGTAAATGTAAATCCCTGTAAAAATATCAGTTTTGTCAATAGGTCGCAACAGAAAATAAATTTCATCACAGGAACGCGGTAAAAACAAGAATTTCGTCAAAGGGTCGCAGAAAGAAAGCGCGAATTTCGTTAAAAGATTACGGAAAGAAAAAGCTTATTTCATCAAAAGATCGTTGAAAGAAAACGCGAATTTCATCGAAGGATCGCGTGCTAAAGAAATGCCAGTTGCGTCAAAATATTGTGGTAAAAAATGCGAATTTTGTCAAAGGATAGCGGTAAAAAACACGAATTTTGTCAAAGGTAAGTGGTGAAAAGTGCGGATTTTGTTAAAAAATTGCGTAGAAAGACGTGAATTTCGTCACACGATTTTGGGGGAAAATTGTATATCATGAAATGATCACAGAATAAAATCGCAAATTTGTCAAAATTTACTGCACTGGGCTAAAAGGTGGAAACGGGGTTCCTTTTCCTACTTTCAAAAGCACACCGCGAAACGAGAAAAAACTCTAAAAATCGTATACAAATTTTCAGAGAAAAAAAATTACCATATTGATTTGAAAAACTGCAACAATATTCCTTTCAAGAATGTCAAAAAATGGCCACGAAACACTAAATTCAACCAACCAACCAACCTGCAGATTAATTTGAATTTTTTGTGATATTATTTTTCATTTACAAAGGAGGCAGGGTATGTGTCGTCCCCCCACCCCCCACCCCCCACCCCACCTTTACCTCGGCTAATCGAAATTTGGAATTATCATTTCACATTTTTTTTTTTTTTTTTTTGCTTCTTTCTAGACTTTAAACTGCCAAAGCAAAAAGACAAATAGTTTCTATCGTCGTCAAGAACTTGCGTTAATTTCTCATGAAATTGCAGAAACATGCAATAGAAATAACTGCGTTAAAAACATCTCCCACAGACAAAGGACGTCAAAGTGGGATTATAAAGCCATCCTTTTGAATTACTATGACTAATACAGATTCTTGCAAATATTCTAGTTTTAAAAAAGATAAACAACATAATTTTCTTTAAAAAAAAAGAAAGAAAAAAAAAAGAACGTGGGTTTCTTTTTTTATCACATTTCAAAACTTAGCCGTTTAGTTTTCTGAACTAAACTAATTGAACTCTGCTTTCACTTCTTTTTTCTTTTGTAGATTTCGATTTTTTTAAATAACTGTGCTCGAGTCTGCGGAAACGGGGGGGGTGCCCGGGCACCCAGGGCACCCCCCCTGGTTACGCCTATGGTACAGCATCAGTCGAACCAAGAGTTTTATAACACTTAGATAATACGTTAAAATTTTGCATAAAACTTACCAAAATCTCCTTTCTGTCTTTTTCATTTAAATACTTAAGATTAAAATCAGATTCTGAAGGTTCTGCCTGCCTTAATTTACACATTTCCTCAAAACTCAGGCTATTTACTTGCGAGATTTCATTTTCTGTGGGTTTCATTCCCTCGTATCTCTCAAATATCACTACATTTCCCATTTTTTGACCCTTGCGTAAATATGATACACTCTTAAATTTATTTTCAATAATTGTAAAAATATATTTATTGTTCTCAATGGTATGCAAAAAATTTTCAATATGATATCTATTAGAATGTTTAAGGGGACTTAATATTACTTCTTTATGATTAGGAATTACCAGCGGAATTTCTAATTTTACAATTTCAAAAGAATTTGGTTTAACTTTTACATTATTAACAACTTTAGCAATTAAATTATTCTGAGTTTGTTGATTATTGTCATTAGATTTATACTTATGTTTTGGAGAATCTTCCTCAAATTCAAAATTGTCTATAGATAATCTTTTATTAAATGTATCAATCAGAATCTTATTCCTCTGGATGAAGTCATACTCTAAAATAATTTTATAATTACAATCCCTGTTACCTTGAGTTACAAAAAAATATGTTATGGAACAAACTACTTTTTATTTTAAACTTTATGTTAACTGCTGATAAGTATGGAATTGCTATGTTGTTAAGAGTTTTAATTTCGACAGCTCTCGATATATGTTCAACTTTGGACTGTTCTTTAACTTCTGCTAAAATACTTGGTTGCGCATGAGTAAGATTTGCACCTGTATCTAAGAGTGCGGGAACTTCTAAATTTCAAAATTTGAGCTTAATAATGGGAAGGTAATTAGATTTATTTTCTGAGTTGCATGACATTACATGAAAGGTTTCCGAAATGTCACATTGATCAGTCTCTACTTCATTATTAGATTTTTGTATAACATTATATGACTTATCATTTTCACTGTTTATTTTATCTTTATTCCAATCCCTTAAAATTTTGTGGTTACCGGTCCTTGCGAATTGGGATTTATTACTCCAAGAACCATCTAATAGTTTAAATTGTTGGAACGCCTGTATGGATGATTTCTACGATTATCTCTAGACCCTCTAAAATTTCTCCTTCCCCGATTGCCACGTTAATGAAAGTCTGAATTAGGATTTTCTTCACAATGATAAAAGTCTGAATTTTGATTTTCTTCTCGATGATAAAAGTCTGAATTGTGATTTGAATTTTGTGCAAAATTTCTACCCTGGGGAAAATACCAACATTTAGTTGTTGTGTAATTTTGTCGAAGAGGTCTGGCAGCATTATTTTTTACTTTTTCCAATTCTTCCCTTAATTCCTTTATTTGTTTATTCCCCTCTAGTTGACTTTGCATAATTGAATTTAGTTCAAAATTCTGACCCACATTGTTGTTTACCATCATGTTATTTACCATGTACTTACAGAACTTTATCAACATTTTTAGCATATTTACAAGCCTCAGAAAAGTTTTTAGGACCAAGTTTTAGGATTTCAGTTTTGATTTCTGGCCTAATAGCTTTAACAATCGATTTAATTTTATGGCATCAATAAACTCGTTAGAGTCCTGGGTTTTCATATCAATTTTAGACAAATATTTATCAGCATGAGAATTTATGTCATTTATAAGATTTACAATTGACTGGTTGGGTTTTTGTTTTATGCTGTTTAATTTTAATTGAATTTCCTCAAATGACTGAGATTTTTTGTAGTTCTCAACTAACAGCAGTGCTTGTTCCTCAAAATTCTGGGCATTTTGAACTTGTGGGCACTCGATTAAAAAATTTTGAGCAGCATCCCTGTAATTGAGTTTAAGAATTAAGATCTTTTTATTCCCTGGCCAATTTTCTATCACTGCAACATCCCTTATCTGACTTACAAAATATTAAATATTTTCATCCAAGTTACCACTAAATTTGGGAATAGCAGAAGCTAAGCTCATGTCCATAATTGCTCTCTGAACCGTACTTAAATATTAGATTAAATTATGCAAATAGCTTTTTTTTTTCTTTTCTTCTAAGGGTGGAGAGGGAGGGGGAATGAAAGGTAGAAACAAGATTTAGAAAAAAAAAAAAACAATTTTTCCTAAGACACATTGTGACCCAATCCTTCATCAAAGTTTAGAAATTATTTATATTTTTTTCATAATATTTAAAATAAGTATTAATAAAATCTTAAAAATAATATATAAAATACACAAGATAAAATCATAAATATTAATGAAATTTCTAGATCTTCATGCAACATTATTCAATCCTAAAACACAATGCACATTAAATTGATTAATAAATCACATACTTAAAATTAAATGTGTGTATTTATGCAAAAAGGCTGAAGAAAATATTGGTAACCAGATTCTCAACCTATTGTTATTGTTTTTACCACGGCGGTTTAAACAGTATAAAATCAATAAACGTCAAATTGTTAAAAACAGACAAATTTAATTAGAATTAATCACATAAATACTATGGGATTCGCGACAAGTATGCATTGAGTAGATCTCGAAATACGACTCCCGTGTCTTTAAAAGTTAACTAAAAACCTACCTGGAAAACGCTGCATGGACCAAGGTGGCGTTGATACTTTGCAACCTCCATTCGAAACGCACTTAGAAAAATTCCAAGTTTAAACTTTGAACAAGGGTTTTGTTTTAGCTACACTATAAAAAGAAAAGATTATTACGACACTGAATTTAGTTTTATGAAAGGCCAAATGAAGTTTCAATATGCACTACTTTTATTGTTGGTGCCGAAATAAGTTCATCATAAACAGATTGGAATAAGAGTTATACAGAATAGTAATATTTGATATTATTTAGACTTCATATCTCTGTGAACTTTTACGGTATACTCATTCATACTTTTCTAGTATATGTACAGTTACACCAAACCCTACGTTTTATAGTTTTTTACAAAATCTTATTTTTCTTTTTGTAACGATCTTTTTAATAATAAAGTTAATAATTCATGTATTTATTGTACAGAACACTCTGAGCGCGTGTAATAGTCGTTTATTTAGTCTTTAAAAAGTTTCATTGTTGCAGTTTCACGATAATTTGGCCTATTTTGGAGAACGTTTAATGGAGTATCATTAAATCCACTGTTATTTCAACTCCCATAAAACTGTACGAGTTGCACAGAATATTTGGGGTCTTATTGCATGTGACGGGCTAACAGTAAAATATCTCAAAATTAATTAATTACTTCATAATTAAGTTGTAAAAACATTAAAATGTTGTATTGTCATTGGAAACACATCTTTCAACATAACTTTTATAATTCTATCATATCAGGAATTAGCTTAAAAATCAATTGCAAAATTCCATCTTTACGTACAAAAACCACGTTGAATTAAATAAAACTAGAAAACAGGAATTCTGCTTTTTCAGAATTTAGTGTCACGCCACCAGAATTTAGTGTGTGATGAAAAAAAAATATATGTATATATAAATAGTACAAAACATATTTCAATTTTAAGACTTAAAGCACAAACTTTTATTTTATGTAAAATGACGTCATTCGCATCCGCTTAAGAATTACACATTTACGATCCACTCTTAAACATCTACAGTAAAGCATGCATAGGATGTCACTATCTCAAAATAATACACAAATGCAGCAAAAAGAGGCCGTCATTAAAGAAACTGGACAAAAGAACGGCTATTTAATGATTCATAGGCATTCATTTGTTTGTAACGTTAATATAGACGATTTCAGTCGTGATGTCAGTCATGACGTTTTCGTTCGAAACTCACTCCAAACAAACGATTGCTATGTTGTATTTTCTATTTTGTTTGTGTGTTGCAGCTACATCTTATATCTATATCTCACATCTAAGTGTTTTAATACTTGATATGTACTGTTAACATTTTCCACGATTTATATTTAAAAAGAAATGACGCATAGCAACCGTTTGTTTGGAGTCAGTTTCCAACCAAAACGTCATAAGTGACGTCACACTGAAAGGGTCTACAGATACTTAAAATTAAATATAGTTTATAATAGCTCCATGTTTTATTATTCGTAGAAATTATTCGTTTATATTTTTTTTCAAAATAGCACGTATTTTAATTGCATTTTCTTTAGGTTGTTATGAGAAAATGGCAACAAAAAGATATAATTGCTATTTTTGAACTATTTTCCCTTTACTTTCTACATAAATGGAGTACCTGAGTTGCCAAAATAAACAAATGGTGCTAAAAACTACAAAAAAATTAATATTTCAAAATTAAATGGAGATACAGTTTTCAAACAAATTGCATTTAAAAGTACCTTTTTGCCCCAATACGATGGTATAAACATTGAAAGTGTGCGATGCTTAGAAATTAAAAAAATTGCTATAGAGCATTTAATTGTACAATGATACATCTGCTTTGTTTATTGCTAGCTTCTGTAAGGTAACGTTATTTTTTGGAGACAAAATAAGCTGGGAGAAAGAAATAGCATACCGTTCCGGGGGGCTAATAATGTAAAAATAAGCAAACAAGCAATCGAGCAAAAAAATAAGAAAACACATACTTTAAACTCTAACTTAAAGAGAATAATTGAAAGTGCTGGAATTTTCAGTACAGCAGCTTAAATCAATCAAATCCCTTCTGTTGTATTTGTTGTTATTCAACTAGTAAAACAAGGAATTTAACATAAGATTTTTTTATTTACCTCAAAGTAATTTTGTTTTAAATGTATCACTTTTATTGAAGTTAGTTTGAATGGAAAATTACTTTTAAAAAAAATCTAAAGCTAGAGGAATAAATTAAAGAAAACAGAATATTCTTCAATAGCATGGTTTATTTTTTTCTCCTTACTTGTGATAAAACTTCCAGATATTTAATTAGATATTTTTTAACAATTCAAATGCTCTACCTAAATCAAACTATTTGAGTTTAATTTTTGCAATGAAGAAAACTTTCAAACCATATACAACTTGGTAAAATAGCCCTAGAAGATTTTATTTTAAACAAAACTAACTACTTTAATGTTAATTTAATCCTGTACTGCGTCACCAAAACTTTCTTTGCAAACTCCAAGATTCTTTTTTTCAGTTTACTGCTAATTCACACTCTTAACTCGATTTTTTTCCATTAGTGTTTATTTTTATAAAGTTTAATCGTATCATTTAAATAATTAAAGAAACAAGCCATTTTTACTGACTTTTATTTAATTTGGTTCATTTTTGTAAAGATGCAATTTTGTAATTGATTTTTCGCTCACGTCCTGATAGGCTAGGATTATAAACTTGCCGTATGTGCCAATCTCAAAACTCTCTTATATCATACGTGTAATGGCACCGTGGACGTTAAAAATATATTTTTTAACCATTTGGAAAAATGGTTATTGTCCTTTGTCAGGGTAGGAAATCAAAAACATATCTAAAGCGTTTTATTAGTTGAATCCGCATTTTATTCGTTTTCTGATTGGTCTATACCGTAATCTTTATTTTCCCTTTACTTTCAACAGAGATGGATACTTCTGTTGCCACTATGACAAAAAAGTAATAAAAACTACAAAAAAAAATTAATAACTCGGAAACAAATTGAGATACAGCTTTCAAACAAATTGCATTTAAAAGTACATTTTTTTCTCTATACGACGGTGTAAAAAGTAATATTGTGGGATGTTTAGAAGTTTAAGAATGAAATTTCATTTAAAATTGATCCAGGAATATTAATGTTTAATCCATGGCGTTCGTAATGTATGACCAGCTCCGTAGAAGTTTAAAAATTGACAGTACCGAAAATTGTAAAACTGAAATTTCTTTTAAAATTTGTTCATGATGGGTCCAGGAATGTTAATGTTTAATTCATGACGTACGTAATGTAGGATCAACTCCGTGCGATTTTTTATGTCTTAAATTTTAGTTTTCGAAAAAAATCATTTTCCAAATGGTCGTTGTAATTTGTTATTTAATTTTCATCATAGACATATGAAATTTTGTGAAAACATACATTTCACTATAAGTATATCTGACACCTTAAAAAAAATTTCAAATCCTATTATAATTTTAAGGTTTAAAAATAAAATAAAATCTTAAACCAAAATTTTAAAATACTCCATGCGTCATAAATTTTGAGATATTTCCTCGATTTTGCATTTTAATCACTTAAAACTCTATTATAAAGAAATCTGTGCATCGATTTTTTAATCCCTTGAACAGTTAATTTTTTAGAGATTTCTTTTCTGAATTTATTTTCATTAAAAGTTTGCCTTTTAATGAGTTAAAAATCAAATTCAATTATCTTAATGAAGTCGAATTTTAAAATACATGTACAGTTTCTTTGTAAGCAATATCAGGACTTGTCCTTATCAATTTCATGAATTTGGGTCAAAAATTATGACGCATAGAGCATTTGAAAAATCTAAAAATGTTAAAAAATAACTTTTGAGAGAAACTGATTTAAAATTATATTAAAAGTACAAAAAATTATTTGTGTACAAAATTCAAACGCTTGCAACTTTGCAACTTTGCAAAGAAAAAAAAAAAAAACTCGCATTCGCATGCGGTTTTTTAAAAATGGTTCAGAAGAAACTAGAGAATAACAATATGCACAAAAATAATTTTCGATTTTGGAGTCGATTTCTACTTAACCCCTTCACGGTCGCTTAATATTTGGAAAAATCATCAAAAAAGTACCTATTTCTGTTATTTCAGAAATTGAAAAATTATAAGGTTTCTAAATAAAATATGCAATTAGTTTTTTTTAAGGCGAAAAATAAAGATGTTATACAACAAATTCACATTTGTAGAAAAGCCATCATGCGAGAATTCTGTGTCTTAATGTTTGTTTTACACCATACAAATTAATGCGAATAAGACCTTTATTTTTCACATCTTAGATCTTTATTTATCATCATCACGCAAATTTTTACAAATAATATTTTAAATAATATATATACATTTAATTTTGATTACTAATATTTTTTTGAGTGTGATATATTTCGAAACATGCAATACAAATCCCAGCATTACAATCAGCGCCAAAGCCAAACCCAAGCAGAAATATTCATAGACTTCACACGGAAATGCAAGTTAAATTTTTCTGGTTTCAGAAGTTTTTTACAGCAATTAAATCTCCAGCACGGAAATATGACGAGCACGAGAAATAACGAACGACACCTCACACCATGATATTGACGGGAGCGAGAATTAAGGGGTTAAATAAAGGTCTACAGTCCCCTTAAGGCTCCTGTCCCTGCTTGTGAAGACACTCACGAGCTAATGCTAATCCTATGGGGAGGGATTTTACTAATATCTTATTTGCATTTCGACATTTTTAAATAATTTTTTTTGCATTGGATAGCCGAGGTTCGTCTCTACATCGCACCTTTTTTACTTTTTCGATTTTGGTCGCAGATATTTTTTATAGTGTTACTTTCACTTTCAAGACCAGGTCTGAAAATGAAAGTGTCATTCTAAAAAATATATGCAACCAAAATCGAAAAAGTAAAAAAAGGTGCGATGTAGAGGACGGACCTCGGCTATCCAATGCAAAAAAAAAAAAAAAAAAAAAAAAAATTAAAAATGTGGAAATGCAAATGAAATATTAGAAAAATCCCTCCCTATAGTATTAACATTAGCTCGTGAGTGTCTTCACAAGCAGGGACAGGAGCCTTAATACTTCAAAATTCGCTATGACAGTGGCAAATCTAAATGACAATATTCCTGGTTAATAACAATATTCACAATATTCCTCACGAGGATTCTAAAGATACGAAATCCCGTGCATTAGTTCTTGAGATATGACTATCGCTAAAATCGTGTAAATCTTGAACAATACAGCAGAGCAGCGTCACCTGTTGGGTGATTTACACCAAAACTTTATCGGCAACAACTTTTGACAACGTCTAACTGAATCTGAATTTGATGAAAATTCGTGCATTAGTTTTTGAGATAGAGCGATTGCGGTAACAGGAAAAAATGCATCACACCAGCGCCACCTTTTAGATTTAAACCGAAAAGTAATCCGTAACAAATTATCTCACGGTATAACTCAATCTGCAGTTTGATGAAAATCTGAGCATAAGTTCCTGAGATATAGCTCTTGTAGAAATCATGAATAATGAAGCATAGCAGCGCCACCTGTTGTGTGCTGTACACCAAAAATTAAGCAGCTCCACTTTATATCAGAGACTAACTGAATTATAGTTTCATCAAATTCCGTGCGTTAGTTCTTGAGATGGAGCGCTCACAAAATTTGTGTAACACACAGACTGACTCAAAGACAGACTCATAGACTCACGTACAGACATTTTCGAAAAATAGAGAAATCATGTTCAGCGTCTATTAAAACATGTAAATCCATCGAAAACCGGATGTGGTTTTTTTTTTCACGAATCCAATACTTTCTTCTTGTAAATATAAAAGAAAGTAAAAGTAAAATCCCTGCTGGCTCGGCCTACAGGCGGAGGTAGAATTCGAAGTTAAGTACTAATTTCATCAACAAAAACGAAGTCAAGATTAGAGATAAACTCAGTTTAACAAATTTATCTGGCCGCTTTTGACGAGTTTTTATTTTCATTTTTCTGTAAGAACTGGTTTTATCAATATTATGTTAATACGATAATTTTTTTCTTCAACCCTATTTTACCTTAATTTGATTTTGCTGTAAGAGTTGGTCCTATCAAAAACTTGTCAATATAAAAGTTATAGACAATATTAAGAAAATTTAAATTGAATGTAAGCGGATGTGATATTTTGTGAATTAAAAAAAATTATGATTTATTTTCTTCTTCAACACCCCGTTTTTTTCGTTTTTAATATATATATATATATATATTTTTTTTTCACTAAGAATTGGTCCTATCAAAAACTTGTCAGTATAAAAGTTGTAGATAGTATTAAGAAGATTTATAATAAGTTTAAGTGCATTTGATATTTTGAAAATTGACGAAGTTACGAATTTTTTTCTCCTTAAAACCCAATTTTTTACCCCCCTTGACCTCCTTTTTAATTTTATTAAAAATCTATGATACATAAATTTTTGGTCCTTTTCCTAGAAGTAATAATAACTATAAACTGATTTGATATGTATTGCAATTAAGAAGTTATGGGATTTTATCAGTTTTCACAAAAACCGCTCCCCATTTCCACCCTTTTGGTCCGATTTTGCCCATTAACGAAGTTGACCGTGATTTTCTACCCCTTGATTTTATGTATCAGTTTGGAAGGGATTTGTGTAGAATTATGAAAGTTATCGTGTCCATAAATCAGTGATATATATACATACATATATATATATATATATATATATATATGGGAATTTATTCGGTAAGTTGTGTAAGAATTCTATTGCTATAAATTATATATCTTGAGACTATTCTTTTGGTTCTATTGGTTGTTCGGGTACAGGAGAAAATTTTTTTTTCAGCTTTTAGCTTTTTTCTCACAGGAAAAACCCGATTTGCTTAAATCATTGAATTCTGTACTCTTGAAAACGTAATTCAATATATAAGTTTTTCAATTTTTTCGGAATCCATATTCTTCTTTTTTTATTCTTCCTTATTAATTCTTGTAATTAAGTATAAGGTACTTTATTTTATACATACAGTTCTATATTATAGGTTTGTGACATCCATTTTTATTGTCAATTCATTCACAATAATGCGATTTTTGTTGATGATCGGTAATGTTTAATTAATGGTTATGTATGGATATAGATATAGATAGATAGATAGATAGACAGATAGATAGATAAAGTTTTGAACTGGGTCTGTGTTTGGCTTCTAGGGGTCATGACTGCGTAGATCTGCAAACATTTTTCAGAAATTTTCCTTTTCCCAGGTCCAGAAAGTGAGCCGCAAAAAGAACGGTGATGGTGTAAAATCTCCGAAGAGGTTCTGACTGACACGTGCAGAAAATTTTGTCTGGGCCCATTTGTTGTATCATATTAAAAACGAAAAACATCTGAATCGGATGATTTTTTGGGAAGCTATAACTTAAAATTTATCACGTAAGCTTAACTTTCGCATTCTCAAACTTTGAACACTCCTAACTTTAAGAAGAATTAAGAAAAAGTGTATAAACTACATGCTTTACCTAGTTACTTTGCTCAAGCAAAAGAAAGTGTCAAATGTGGGTGTTAGCATTTGAAAAATGAAAGGTTGTACAATTTTTAATAAATAGATAACTCCTATTTTACTCTTACGGCCGATAGGGAAATAGGGATTCATGTCCTTCTAGGATTCTTGTGACGTATGACCCCTCATAGCAACGAGAGTTGGCGGGGCGGAGCCCTTACTAACGAGACAATCTATATGTCTATTAACATTGGATGGGAGCCATGTAAAGGATTTTGTAGGCGAAGGAGCCATAAACATTTTTATGATAATTAATATATATATATATATGTATATATATATATATTATATTTTATATATAATTAATGGAATAATTATTGCACACCTGGCGCTAATAGCAGCTCATGTCAAATGCAACAAAATGTATTTCATTTTATATATAATTAATCAAAAAATTATTGCACAACTGGCGCTAATAGCAGCTCATGTCAAATGCAACAAAATGTATTTTATTTTATATATAATTGATGAAAAAATTATTGCACAACTTTTTGTGTTTTTTGCATTTTTAAAGTAGTAATAATAATAATAATAATAATAATAATAATAATATATATATATATATATATATATATATATATATATATGCAAACATTATTTACTTTAAAAATAGTATTCTTTAAAATTGATCTTTATCCTTACTAAAGGTTAGTGACATACAAAAGAGCGCTAAGAAAACCTTCAAAGAGCGCCATGGCGCCAGCGGGCACTTCGTTGGACAGCCCTGCTATAGATGTTTAAATGGAAACCTGTGTTGATTTCCCTATTTGAGGGGTCATATACCAAGTGCCTAAAGTATTCGAAGAACTTTTTTCATGTGTATATGCACTTTGAAAAAAATTGTACAAGTATTACGATTGAGTTAACTTTTATTAAGTTTCAGATTGGCTAAACTAATTGCATTTTATAGTATGTTTTATTTTGTAAGAATTTGAGGCTGTTTCTTTTCATGTTTTTTTTTAAATTATTTTATTTTTATAAGTTTTTACTTAACTTCAGCGATCGCATGTATGTTTTTCCAGTTCAAAATTTGTACTCGAACTTTAATTCACTTGCAAATATTCGATCGAGATTAAATTTTACATACTAACGTAAATCCGATGGTAATCTAATATTATTATGATTTTCGGTTGTTACCATTTATACTTATTTTACAGGATAACTCAAAAAATTTCGGATTAATTACCGCCAAGATACTTAAGAAAAGGTTTTAGATTAGACATCACAAGACTGCGATGGTTGTGTTTTTTAACATTTATGTATTTTTTAGCACTGAATCAAAAAATTACCTTAATTTTAAACCATCATATCAGGATTTTTCGCAAACCATAAATTGTCTAAGTTAAAAAATAACAAAAATCGGACACTATAAAATAGACTAGATGACTGTGTTTTTTTAACTTTTGGTAATTGTGTGAAATTGTGTTAAATTATGTATTTTCTAGAACTGAATCTGAAAATGACCTTAATTTTTAACCATCATGCTAGAATTTTTTTTGCAAATCGTAAATGTCAAAGTTAAAACACAGCGAAAATCCGATACTATAAAACATGTGTAAAACTTTTTTCATTTAATTCAATAATTTATTCCATTTTTTTTTGCTTTTACTGGGACTTGCTTTTACAGCTAAACAGCTGAAGGGTCCAATGAGATTGGGGAAGGATGTTCAATTTTAAATTTGAACTTTTTAACTCTGAAATTTACAATTTGCGAAAAATCCTGACTTCACTGCAAATGGAGGCGTCTTAAATTCAGACACATATGTGACTGAAAAAGTAATTCAGACATTTAAGTGTCTAAATGTGAAATTTCAGACATCATAGATGTCTAAATTTAAGACACATAAGTGTCTTACTATGATCATGTTATAAATGAACCGAGAAAAATGTCTGAATAATAGTGACATGTCTGAAATTAAGACATTTAGAAATTCAGACACTTAAGTGTCTGAATGCGATACAATTGTATCATATGAGTGATGACTGTACGTACAATTGTATTGCAATATGTATATCAGCGCTATCAGAAAATATTTCAGAATGGATGAAACATATTTAAAATACTCTTTCATCCATTTAATTTAGTATTTATTTATAAATGAAGAAATCATGGGACATCTGAGAAAATTAGAAAAGTTCGCTTACTAAGGTTTGGAGCTAAGTTATTTTTGGCGCAATAAATAATTAAATAATTGCTTTTCACAAAATATAAAGTTTTCCAAAAATTACTTGTTATCATGATCGTATACAGGGAGAATCGCTCACCTAAATACTAAGAGTTATGAGTAGAGGGAGAAAGAAACGTACTGAGGAGCAAGATTTTAGAACATACAGTAAAACCTCCCTAAAGCGACCACGTTCGTTCCAATGCAAAGTGATCGCTCCGAGAGGTGGTCTCTTAATGGAGGTCATGTTTAAATCTAGATTTTAATTTTTGAAAAAAGGTTACAATTAATGCTACTAAAATTTATTTTTCACGTTAGTAAAAGAAACTATAAAAATTTAAGTATCAAAACAAAAGTTAATTATATAAATTAATTACTGCAGAGTTTAAAAAATGAATACATTGACGTTTGCTTTGATTTTACGGTTTTATATTTTATAACTTTTGTTTCCAAGTCTTTTCGAAATCCAGTCAATAAATGCGTTTTTTTTTTTTTTTTTTTTTTTTTTTTTTTTTGACGGGAACAAATAAAGACGATTTGATTAAATTATGTATTTCTTTAAGAGTTTCCCGACAAAATAGGGCAGGGGAGTTTATCGACCGTCATTCTTAATTTGTCATCAGAGCTCAATTTATTACCTAAAAAGGCACAAAGGGGTTTAAATATTTAAAAGTTACCGGAATAATAAAAAAAAAATCTAAACTTAGTTTAGAAGTTTGATGAATAATGCGCACTCCGGAACTATTTTTCTAATAAAATCTTCTTCAAGCGACCAGGAAAAAACGGGATTTGTTTCATTTTCTTCAAAGAAATGGGTCTCTCATGGAGGGAGTTCAAGTGGGATGGTCTCTGAATGGAGGTAAAATTAGTATTGAGCCTGTGGGAATAAATTTCGTTCCATGAAAAAAATGGTCGTTCAGAGAGGCGGTCGCACAGAGAGTTTTCACTGTATATGCCTGGGGTCCACAGACCAGTCCGCTTTTGTAAAATGCAGAATATGAACATGAAGTAGGCTAAACTAAGAATTTATGCCAGAACTCCTCGTGTAAGACAATTTTTAAGAAATTTAAAAATTAAGAAATATTAATCGTTTAAAAATAAGTTTCTAAGGATATTTTTCACAATGGAGAACTGATTTCTTTTTCTCTCTCCTCTCTCTGTCTTTTTTTTTTTTTTTTTTTTTGAACTGCCCCTCCTCATTTAAGATAAATTTGATATATATGAACACTAACAGAAGAACAGAATTAAAATCGTCTTCTACAAGAAGTTAAGGAGGGGGGGGAGGGGAGGGGAGGGGCTCCTCTGGAGAAAAATTCTTAGCAGCATTTTCTCTTAGCGTTTAATTAATATATTGCTATTTGGAAGAGAAAAAAGTATTTTTTAAATAATCAAACGTATAGAAAATATAATTAATTAAATTTCAGGGATGGACAATTGCTCTCTCCATGACCACCGAAAATTCGATATGTTATTTTCTAGTTTTACAATAAAATCTTTATTTAAAGTATGTTTTCTATGTGTCTAAAAATAAAAAAAACTGCAAAAACTATACTCAAATAAATGTAACACATTAAGAAAAACACCTAATAAAGAAAATAAAACTTTTCTTATTTCTTCTTATTCAATGATTTATTTCTCGCTGATAAAAAGTTTAAATGAGCTCATCAAGCCCTTTATAACGGTTTATAAACAGTAGGCTGAGACCAGCGACTGCAGTGGTAATTAAAATGCTGATTTCGCCTATTTCTCTTTGTTCAAACGTCCGTTGGCAACTGGCGCGTTAAAACGGTTCTTTCAATGCTTTCAATGAGGTAGTTCCCTGTTTAACAAAGTTGCCCGCAATTTTTTTATGTGTAACATTATTTATATTCTGTGACTGTGACATATACATAGCTGGAACAGTTTTTTGGAATAATTCATTTATGGAATAATATATGCGATTATTATAAAAATGATACGTTGAGTAATGTGATTGTGCCTAGATGTATATGCAGCTTACTAATACACAGCTTATAAAGTGCATTTTTGGAATTTCAATAATTGTTCTTGAGAGATTGGAGAATAAGAAAGTGCGAGTGAAATGTGATTCGAAAAAGCGAATTGAATTAAATTCTGCATTATATTAAATTATATCATTATGAAAAAAATATGTTGAATAATGAAAAAAAAATATCTTCGTTATATGTTTTTCAATTATCAGCATTCATCTGAATATTTAGTGAAATATGTAAGAAGAAAGTGTCTATATTTTTGTGTTTCTGTTTATATTACATGGATTTACTTTATTACATTTAAGGAAATACTAAAAAGGTAAGAATGTGATTATTTACAAAAATATAATTTTCATTTGGAAATAGAAATTTTCTTTGAACAATATTAATTATGTAATATTAATTATTTAAATCACTTTTTAAAGAATACACGTGTTTATCATATTTGTATCTTTCTATATAGAATAAATATTTTTCAGTATTACAGTGTTTTTTATTATTTTCGACTAAATTTATTTCCTTTTCAGGATTAATTAACTAACTTGCTTGATAATTCTTAAAGTATTCGATTTATAAATAAATGTTTTTCATATAAAATAATATCATCATCGCTTAAATCATTGCTTAAGCATTAAAAGTTATTGCTTGTGTACATTGACACCCAAATTTGTCAACATTTTTTGTATTATATTTTTGTCCAAAAAAAGAAAAAAAAAGCAGTTGCAGCACTATATAGGTTTTGTTGTGGATACAAGCTATTAATCTGACTATAAAAATGTCAGTAAATATTAGCCATTTAATATAATGCCATTTTTTAATAGTTAATTTTATTTAAAATATTCTTCTATAATAGCTATATAATGATTTACAATAAAATAAGTAAGGAAATAAATCATTATTTACTTTGTTTAATTGCTTAAAATTATATTTAAGTTTTGTACAACTTCAGATATTGAAAAATTTATTAATATTGATTTATTGATTGTTAAAAAGAAATTTACAGATTTAGAACGGAAAAAAGACTTTATTTTCATATTTTACTGCATTTTTCACATAAAATTGGGGGGATTTTCTTTTCAACGTTTGTTCATTTTTATAAAAGATACAGAAATAACAATTAAATATGTATTTTTAATGCAAAATAAGTTTTGAAATTAGATGTTATTTCTCTTGCTTGTTATTAAAAAATATATATGTTTAACTTTTTAAAGATAGCTTAGTAGCTCTGGTGATTACCATATACTATATGTAAAAGAAATTGCCTACATGGCAAAATATAATTAAAAAGATCAAGTTATTAAATGATATTGTTATTAATAAACCCTTCCGTTGTAATTTCTGGTTACAGATAATATTAACATGATTTCGTATATGAATTTTTATGTTTAATGACAGATCATTTAATTCTTTTACGTTTTCGAAATTAATGTTTTCATGTAACAAAATTAAATTTATGTATAGGAAATGCTATGAACATTTTTGCTTCAAGTGGTGGGCATAAAACTTGAAAAATAATTATAAAAGCATCAGAATCGGAGTTATCGTAAAATTTTTAATGTTTTATAAATACATTTTAAATTGTTCCTTTGTAACGCTTTATTAAAAAGTTCGACATTTCTACAGTATTTAATTGCACGATGAAAGAATTTTTTTTAGACTATGGAAACTTGTTCAAAGTAAAATAACTACATTTATATGTATTTCCTGTGTTTCATCTGTATAACATTTAAATTTTAAGACACAGAAATTTTCTGACAACTTTCAACGTCAAAATTATTCTGATTTTTTATAGGATTATTTTATATTATCATCGGAGAATGCATCCATTTGCGCAAAGCAATTTATTGTACTTATTATATATCATATTGCATACTTTTAGATTAGGATGAAGTTAATGACAAAGGGTATATTTATCCAAACATATATTTACATGTTCATATATATATATATTAAGTCATCAATGTGTTTAAATTTTTGTTGCTGTATATGTAGTAGGGGGAAGGGGGGGGGGTAATGAATGTAAGCCGCTGGTACTGGAACTTATTAGAACCACATTTCCTATACTGTCAAAAAAAAAAACATTTTCTAACTTTTTTAGAATATATTTATAACTGTATATATTAAATAAAACCTCTCAATAGCAGACACCCTAGGACCGTAGAATTTGCCCGCTATTTAGAGGTTTTATTTTCATATGTAAAAAAAGTCCAGAGTGTACAAATACCCAGCATACCGAGTACAAATTACACAAAATATGCTTCAATATATTATTAATCTACTTTTCAATCCACAAATGTTGTGGATTGAAAAAAGTGATCGCTATATAGGTGTCTGCTATTCGAGAATGTCCGTTATTACTGAAGTATACAGTAAAACTTCTATAACCGGTCACTCCCGAATAGCGAACAGCTCTATTTAGAAAAATATAAAGCGGGGTAGTGTTTCTTCTAGAAGCAGGACCTGATTAAAACATGGAAACTAATCCGCGGCCCTGCCCCCTCACCTTCCCATCGATTTTTGTGACCCCAAATTTGGTATGCAATTTTACGAATTCAATGTTTTTATATATGTTTAGGTTTTTTAGTATTATAACCACATACAAAATTACCATATTAGGATTATAATTTCAGGAGATATTAATAAAAATATGAAAATGCAATTTAACATTAGAAGCTCTAAATTTTGAATGCTTATAATTCAAAAACTTATCATTAAAATGGCTAGAAATTTCGTTTCTAGGCATAGTTTGAACCGAAGATTTAAAATATAGTGTCAAAATTGGGTGCATCCATTGGAAAAAAAAAAACAAAGTTTGGTCTAATTTTGATTTGTAGATGGCCCCTATGCAAATTTTAAATACATCATTTAAAAGTAGACTTTATTTCCAGACGATTGGTACCAGTAACTTTCTTCTATTATTGTTGTCTTCTAGTTGCAGAGTTAGTAGGAGGTGTTTATTTTTTTTTTCGACGACTGTTCCAATCATGTGGATAAGAAATCGCTTTTGCGACTGATACTGCTTGTGTGATCGCAAGCAACGTGGGGAGCAGAAATGAAGGGTACTCAAATCATAATGAAGGATTTCTGTGTCCATTGATATTTACTATATTATTTATCGTTTCAAAAGAGTCAAATAAACATGAAGTCCATCCAGAATCTTATAACTACTGCTCGTCTCAGGCGCCGATGTGCGGTTGTCAAATGTTTAAGCATTTCTTGGTAATGATAAATAGTATAATAATAAAAACGAAGGGGGATAAAGAAAAGTAAGTGTTTCGTGCTCAATTTTTTTTTAATGTTCGGATCTCATATGCTGATAATTTTGTGAAATCTAGTGCTAGATTTTATTTAACACAGAAATAAAAATCCAAAAAATGCTTAAACTAATTGACTGGGAATATCTAATTTAAATAGAAAAAAATTGTGCAACAAAGCAGGGATGGAATTCTTTCCGAAGAAGTGAATCATTTTTTATAAATGGGAATAATTTGTTACCATAAAGCAGAGCTGATTGCAGCATGGACAAACTGGGCTTTTTCTATGGGACGTTAGCTTTACGGGCCCACAAATTTGGTATGAAATTTCCATAAAGCTGATATCTTAAATTTGTTTTGATCTTATACTTATTTTAATAAATATTTTGTACTTTTAGAATATGATTAGGTTAAAGAAAAGGATATATTTATCCAAATATGTATTTGATGGCATCAACAGTCTTTTTTTTTTTTTTTTTTTTTTTTTTTTTTTTTGTAGCAATATATGAAGGTGGCGGTGGGGGGGGGGGGGGAAATAAATACTAGGTCTTTGGACTGGAATTAATTTAATAAACATTTTTGATGCCGTAGGGCATATACGAAATCGCATAAATACATATTTAGGTGAATATATTTATATATATTATCCTATTCTAAAACTACAAAATACTGATTACGATCATAATAAAGTCAAAACTGATATAAAATATCAGCTTTATAAAAATTTTGTTCCCAATTTGGGTACCTTAAAATCAGGGGGCAGAGAAGCATCCTAGTTTTACCACGCTGCAATTAGCTCTGCTTTATGGTAACAAATTATTCTCATTTATAAAAAATGATTCAATGTGGTCAAATATGGCTGCGTATATGACTTAGAAAGAAAAGTGGTCAAAGATGGCTTCATATTGGCAAAAAAAAGGGCTCAAAGATGGCCGCAATTAAGACACTTGAAATGTCTGAAATTCAGACGCAAGAAGTGTCTAAAAATTTTAAGACACTTTAAAACGTCTGAAAATCGAACACTGCAGTTTCAGTCACTTATGTGTTTGAAATTCAGACGCAAGAAGTGTCTGAAAATTTTCAGACATTTTAAAACGTCTGAAAATTAAACACTACGTTTCAGACACTTAAGTGTCTGAATTTCAGATATTTCAGTTTACAGTGTTGATGGTTAAAAATTAAGGTCATTTTCGGATTCAGCGGTAATAAATGCATAAAAATCAATTATCAAAAGTTAAAAACACAACAATCACGTCTATTTTGTAATATCAATTTTTCGATATATATTCTTTTTTAACTTTAAAATTTACGATTTACAAAAAAGCTTTACGTTATGGTAAAAAATGAAGGTCAATTTCGGATTCAGCGGTACAGAATACATAAGAATCAATTATCAAAAGCTAAAAAACATGACATAACCCAACTTTTTGGAGCCTGGTGTAATCTAATAATATTAAAAATATGTATTATTTTGTAAAGAATTGAGGCTGCTAATTTTCATCATATTATTTAACAAAAATTCAGTTTTTTTTCTTATTATATGTTTGTTACAAATTGTATATTTTACATTAATATGTCAAAATTATTAAATATTTCAAGTTTATATTGCAATGTTAATTTTATCTCAACCATTTTTTAATATATCTGATGAAATTATATTGCTACTAAATTTGTGAATGACCCCTAATTTGCAGCAAAAATATGCTCCAACTTTAAACAGCTATTACTCGGTCAATTTTAATCGTAGAATAACGAGACATAGAATAACGCTGTCTTCAATGGTATTATCGTACATAAAGCTCCCTCTTTTTACATAAATAATAAGTAAATTTTGATTTATCGACATTTTTACTGCTTATTAAATTTGTGGAACTAGTCGCACTCGGCGAGAACATAACAAGTATTTTTTATTAAAGTTAATTAGAATTAGCAGATAAAAATGCAGATATAACGTGGTCAGTTTGTGTGAGAAAAAATGCTACATATATAAGACTTGCAGTTAAGTTATGTTCAGCTCGTTTATTTTTATCCATTGGTAGCCAAAATTTCTAATAGTTTGATATTTTGGGGGCAAAGTTGTAAGAATCATTGTAAGAATTACTGCATCGCTAATTATATAACCAAATTAATTCTGATCCTTTAATTTGGTTTGCATGGTTCTTCATTTTTAAGATAGTTTGGTCAACAGTTTCGTTAATATTAAATTCTCAGCTGATTGAATTTATTAAGGACTAGCATCTTTTTACTGTATTGCCTTTGCTTAAAAATAGAATAAAGGTTATTCAACATTTTCTATGATGAAGCACAATTCTCAAATAAGCTTAACTGATTTTATTCGATTGCCGAAAAGCTTAAGAATGTATATGCAGCATCGTTATTTTACCAGTTTTCTGACTTAGATGTACTGCATTCCAGTTTAATTTTTGATCCATTTGTAATTTGAAACACACCCACTTTCTTCCAGGGTACAATTTATGTTACTTTTTTATTGGGAGTAGTTTCGTTCATTATGAATCGATGAAATTATCCAGACGACAATACTTTTTTACGAGAAGAACGTTCAGCAGCCTATTGAATATAAACTCAAAGTATGATACAATGTGTAATGAACAAAGTAGAATATATCTACAAAAACTTACCATTAGCTAGAACTCGAGTAAAACAGGTCTCATTACTTTATAAATAGGAATGAACTGAATAGTGATTCTGGCCGAATATCGAATGCCGAATATTCGTCCAACATGTAAACCAAATACCTAATATTCGGCTAGCCGAATAGTGACTATCAAGCCGAATACCGAATATTCGGTCTGTCGAATAGTAACTATTAGGTCAAATACTGAATATTTGGCTTGACGAATACTTTTAATTTGACGAATACTTTTGGTTTGAAAGTATTAAAAAGCTAAATTTTAAAACAATTTTACATAATATTTAACATATATAGTACTTCGATATTAATAAATAAGATCTTTTTACAAGTAAATTTTACGCTAAAAAAACCTAGCCTTTGAATTGTTATTTAAGAAGAGGAAGTGTTTTAAAGCTTCTATAATTGATAAAAATTTTTATTTCTCGGTTACTTAAAACAAATGTATAAAATGTTCTTATATTCTAAATCAAATATTTTAAAATCAGAGTGAAATTTTGAATAAATTGAAGAAAAATTTTCCTACCATATACTGTTTATTTGTCAGGAAGGAATTAAAATCGTCATTATTGGTTAATTTTCTTGCCTGATACTTTTCAATAGGGGGAAAATCTAAAAGCACACTGTTTTATTTAAATATAATTCTTTTTCTAATTCTTCTAAATATCTTTATTAATTCACAATTAAAAATGGAAATTGTTTAAGGTTTTAAAGTTATTTCAAAAAAAGTTTTTTTTAAGTATTCGGTCTGGCCAAATATTTCAATATTCGTCCAAGCTGAATATTCAGCATACCGAATAATTTGATATTCGGCATAAAATAGTTTGATATTCGGCTTAACGGAATATTCAGTAGTATGGCCGAATACCGAATACATACCGAATATTCGGTGCATCCCTACTTATAACATGAAATAAACAAGTGAAATCAGCATCAGTTCAGCATACCACTGAACTCTGGCACATACGCCACCCTCAACAAACTGCAAAACAAAACTGCAATCAAAGTATTGGCAATTTATACAGCTAAAAAAGCATGGTGCCACACACTAAAATATAACTTTGACAGGATAAATATCCTATAAATAATCCTATAATTAAATCTTACAGGGAAAAGAAATATTTGACAAAATGAAAATACAAAAAATAAGACATACATTAATTTCATTCTTAAATTTTTATTTTAACCTAAAAGCTATATATGTAAAAAAAATAACCTATATAAAATTTATTCAAAATATTAAACCTTAACATTTTGCTATGCATTTCAATATTGAGTACAAAAGAATATGTTAAACAATGGAAACAATTGTGGAATTTTAAAAGTTTTTATTCTTCTACTAAAAATATGAATTAAAGTCTCCTTGAACTAATTCACCGAAAGTTGAAAACTACATTCCAACAACTGCACGAAAATGTCACGATATTCAATAAAATTTTTAAGAATAGTTCTGAAAAATTACATTCCGTTTTAAAATTATTTCAAATGTTGAGATACTGCAAGATGGCTTCCTTTCCAACAAATGAATTCTGTTACTTTCGTTGATGTATAGTTTTCTGCATCATTACAGACCCGTCATCTGGATTCAATTTATTAAAAGAATTGTTTATCTGACGTGAAGCTCTAAGTTATCACAGTTCGAGAAAAGTGTAAAATTGCATTTCGTTTATAGAATCTTAGAATAAGCTCATAACTCCTCAACTTTAGGGTGCATAAAAGCAAGGAAATGAAATTTTGACAGTGATTAACGAGTGTGAACCAAAAACTTTTATCGGAGTTTACGCTTAATATTTTCTACAGCGAATCAAATTAAAGAGCAAGGCACTAGGGATGTAAATTGTGATTTCTTTAATTACTAGCTGCCCTTGGCGACCAGTTTGGTCCCTCTTAAAATTTATGTTTGAAAAAGCATGCTAAGCATTGTATCATGCTACTTTTATTCACAATGTAATTCACTTGTGCTCCCTTAAATATAATTAATGTAACCCCTTAAGCTAGTATTAGTTTTTGTTGCATTAAAATAATACAGTCCTTTAATCTAATATTCGTTTTTGCTGCATTAAAATATCTCAATTTGTTGATTTTCTGTAAGAAAGTAAACTCTATTGGTTTACAATGGAAGTCTATGGGAATTTGGCGAAATATGAGAGATATCGCCAATTTAGCGTCACTTTTGGCGACTAATTTCGGTCACCAAATTTGTCGATAAACTTGGCGGCATTTGGCGACAGAACAGGGTCCTCCCTATGGTAACCCCCCCCCCCCCCCCCTTATAGATATGGATATGCATTAAATGTTTTCATTCTCCGGTCGTTACAGACGTCATCTGGAGGAACAGTTTGCCGTAGCTCTTCCTATTTTCTGCCGGCTCCTGGATTTACTGCACCTCACACTCTCACCACAAAAGTCTCAAGCACTAGTATTCACCAAACCACACAGATATGATCCAAAACGCCCTCCAGTGATGAGGATCAATAATGTCTCCATTCGACACGTACAATTCATAAAACTCCTAGGTATAACCATTGACGCAAATCTTAACTGGATCCCACACATTAACGACCTAAAACTTAAATTGACAGCATATCATAATAATTCATTAAGACTAACTTCTAAATTGGGAGGGGTAGACAACAAAACACTGAAGATCTGGTACCTAACAATAATCGAAAGAATAATACTTTACGGGGCCTGTATCTGGGGGGGTAATTTATCATCCATAGCACAACCTAAACTAAAATCAATACAACGCACTTTTCTCCTACAAATTTCAAGAGGCTACCGCACAATCTCCACAGATGCACTACATATACTTACAGGTATTCCACCCATCACACTTCAACTAGAATACGAACACGCCAAATCCTCAATCCTACAGCTAAAACGTGACACAGTAATAGATTCTCTTTTTCCAAACACAACATTGCAATACAAAGTCAGGAGCTGGCAGCTCCACCCCGCTGAGGAGACTTCACATTTTCAAGTAAACACAACACGCAACAGCTACACACCTGCCCTTAGCACCACACTCTTCACTGATGGTTCAGGCACAGAGACTGGCGTGGGCGCAGCCTTCTGCGCCACGGAGGGCACGGTGGTGGTCCATCAGTGGTCTGCAAGGCTAGATGATAATAACTCCGTATTCCAAGCGGAGCTGTTCGCAATACTAAACGCATTAGAGTGGGTGGAATCCCACTCTAGCAATAGTATTATCATCTACAGTGACTGCCTCTCTGGCCTGCAGGCAATACAGGCACACAGGACAAAACATCCTCTAGTACTGCAAATCAAACTAAAACTTAAGAATCTCCTACATCGTATCTCACTAGGTCACGTCTCGGCTCACAAAGGTATCTTTGGCAATGAACTAGCAGACAACCTAGCGAAGAAGGCCACACAGAAAGAAACAATAGACACACACCTCCCAGTGCCCCAGTCATACGTCAAAGGGGTCCTTAGAGGAAGGATACTGACGCGATGGCAGGAGCACTGGGATACTTCAAAAAAGGGCAGGTACACATATAAGCTAATTCCTAAAGTTTCTCTCACACTATATAACTTAACACCCTACACCACTAGCTTCTTAACAGGACATGGCCCTTTCATGGCATATCTGGACCGCTTCAAAATAAGATCCACTGCCACTTGCGTCTGCGGTGAAGATGGCACTATAAGTCACCCGTACTACAGTTGTACTCTCACGCAACGCTGGCACTTGAGGCGTCCAGACATACTTCCAGTCAACTGGCTCCAAAACGTCCTTTCCCGCACCCTCCTACTCAACAAATTAAAACACATTCACAATTTCCTTACATACTTAACAAACTTAACTTAAGCCCTGGTTCTGCTTATCTGCTCGTGCCATCTTATTTGTGCCACGCAAATCATTACATCTCCAATGGACGCTTGAGTATTTGCTCGTGCCATCTTACTTGTGCCACGCATTCCATTCTTTTCCCTTCCTGCCGCCCCTTGTCGCGAGAGGGGTTCCTACCCCGGCGGCCAGGATCAGTGATGTTTATTATTATTATTATTATTATTTATTTTATTTTATTTTTACTTTAAATGTTCTCATACTCCCGCCCTCTGTCGCGAGTAGGCGTTTTCCTGGCGGGAAGGCATTCGTCTAATTTTTGTAATCCCACTTTATTCTTTTTAAAATAAATTCTGGGTTCTGTGGTCGGTGGTGCATAGACGCCCTTAGCGGTTGAGCGTCGCCCCTTGAGCATTTTGTGTTTGTCCGTCTGCATACGGCCGGACAGGGCTGTACTCACTAACGAGCCCCAACGTGTCGGGGAACATACCGGGAGAGACGTTAAGCTCTAAGGGGCAGGCCTAGCCGGCCCTGAGCAGTCTCTCTTAGGCTGCCTAACCAATGAGATGCGTTTCATTCGGGCATTGCCATTAAACAATTAACAAATAATAGCGATTTCTGTGCCACGTACGATAGAGTAACATATATATATATATATGTATAGATTATACAAATGAATCCGTATGACCGAATCACATATAAAAATATGTATACTACTCACTTGTAATGAAGCAAAGCTAAAAAATGCTGTAAAAGTGATAAAATACCTTTATTTAGATTAACGTTCGTTTAATGAAGATTGAGCAATGCACTTTTATATAGTATGACAAGCAGTAAACTTAAAACTAGAATCAAACAATATATAGTAGACATCAAATATAACAGGGGAACCACAGCTTTGGCCAGATTATGCAGCAAAGCACTTATCGATTTTAAAAATAGCAGAATAATTTATCCTTCAAGATTTTATTTACCATCCATTATCCGGTAATAAATAGATATATTTTTACGCAACGAGAATATTTACAATGATTCAGTGTCTCTTGAGTTACCTAAAATTTGGAAAGAGATACTATGCGTATTTAACACGTTCATGCCGGCGCGGTGGGTCACACTCGACTGTCAAAGAGTTGTCAACTCTCTGGCTTTTTTCACACCACTGTTATTTTAGAGAGAATGGTGTTCCTTTAAATTGCCCAATTGTTCTAATTAAATAAAACAACATTTTCTGTATTAAAATACTGGTATCCAAAAAGCCGGAGACTTGGCAGCTCTGAGACAGTCGAGTGTGACCCACCTCGCCGGCGTGAACGTGTTAATAACAATAGTAAAAATTAATCCACGTTCACAAATATCTACTTTCATTTTATTTTATGTTTGCACGGATTTTCATTATACATTATATCTCGTGACATTATTTACCAAGTTACTGCTTTTAAAATTTGTTTGCGAAAATGTTTCTGTCATGAATGATTTTGAAAATGTCGCTGTTTGTGTAATGAAACAAGTGTTAATCTAAATAAAAGTATTTATCATTTTTACAGCATTTTTCAGCTTCAAATCACATACGTCGTATGTTTAACCCTCTAAGTGTTTGGGGCGTAT
Organism: Maratus speciosus; assembly: GCA_963932465.1. Lineage (NCBI taxonomy): Eukaryota > Metazoa > Arthropoda > Arachnida > Araneae > Salticidae > Maratus > Maratus speciosus. The sequence continues at coordinate 389,321,777 of OZ010786.1, forward strand.
TATTCCGTTCACTAAGCTCCAAGTTTCACAGCAATACATGCAATATTAAAGATAATATAATTCTATAGATTTAATGAATTTTAAATACATTGAAGAATGTTTAATACTCTCAAAGATTACATTCATATTTGTAATAGAGTTTTTTTTATAATGTTGAAAGAATTATATTTTCTTAGCATTTAAAACAAAATGCAAAGAAAACAACATTACAATTTTACCCTTTTACAAGACGCTCGGAGGGTTAAAAGTTACACTCAACTACCGAATCACCCTCCTTAATGTTAAATCTATAATCATGTGGTACATTCGTATATTTAAAATATCTCCTCGGTAAATTAATAATTTTAACTCCTTTTTTCTTTGTATTCTTCTTAAAAGATGTTTATTTTTTTTCTTAGTTCTGGAAAAATTCCTAAAATTTATGCTAAATTTAATACTTTATATCTTAAAAGTTGACGAAGTGTAAGTAAGATGTTTACGCTTCATGTAAAAAAAGTCCTTCCGGCCAGTGCCGGGAGGAAGAGATAGCTTTCATATTCCTTATTTTTAAAAAGCCAGCTTATATTATTCAAACACACGAAGCTCCATTTAGTGGAACCTTTTATAGGAGATTCAATACTAATTTTTATCAATACTAAATCATTATGTATGAGAATTTCGCGAAATTAGTCAGCTTTATCCAAGCTGCTTTTATTTAAAGTAACTTATATTTGGTTGCCATATTCGGCGATATCTTGAAGTGCCTGCCATTTTAAGACAACATGGTGGATGAGGCTAACGAGTGAACTTGGTCGAGGACTTAGTAATTTCTGTGCACATGCTCACTCACATCGGTATCGGTTGATATATACGAGTGCTGTCGCAGGCAAAAAATCAGATTTTTCAAAATGTCACCCACATTAGAAATTCAAACTGCTATATCTGAGTTCATTTTTTTAAAGATAAAGACAAAACAAAAAATTCTCCGGAATCCTTATATCAAGGTCAAATACTTACGAAAGAAACCTTTTTCAGTTTCTAATTTTTTTGCACCACACTTTAAATATAATTTTTTTAACTTAATGGCCGCCATTTCGAAACACGATGGCTGATGAAACTGGCCAGCGAACTTGATCGAAACATTGCTATATACTATACACATGCCTCCTTACACTGAAATAGGTTAATAAATATGCGCGTTATCGCGTGACAAATATCAGATCGTTTCAAAATGTCAGCCATGCTAGAAATTCAAAGTGCTATAATTCAACCATTTTTTAAGATATAGCGAAACAAAAACTTATCCGGAATCTTTGTATCAATGTCAAACACATAAAAAAAAATCTTTTTCATTTTCCAATTTTTTGATACTTTATCTTAAATAGTGTTTTAAATGGCAGCCCTTTCGAAACAAGAGGGCGGATGAAGCTGGCCAACGAACTCGGTCGAGACATTGGTATGTACTATGTACACACCAAGTTACATCCAAATCGGTTCATAAATACGCTTGTTATCGCGTGACAAAAATCAGTTCGTTTCAAAATGTCAGCCACAGTAGAAATTCAAAATGCTATAACTCAGCCATTTGTTTAGATATAGACAAAAAAAAAAAAAAAAACTGTTCCGGAATCTTTGTATTAAGGTTAAATTCATACAAAAAAATCTTTTTCATTTTTCAATTTTTTTGTACCTCATTTTAAATTTAATTTTTTTAAAAAAATTTTAAATGGCAGCCATTTTGAAGCAAGATGGCGGAGGAAGCTGGCGACCGAATTCGGTCGAGACATTGGCATGTACTATGTTCACACCAAGGTACATCCAAATCGGTTCATAAATACGCCTGTTATCGCGTGACAAAAATCAGGTCGTTTCAAAATGTCAGCCACGCTGGAAATTCAAAGAGCTATAATCCAGCCATTTTTAAGACATAGACAAAACAAAAACTGCTCCGGAATCTGTGTATCAAGGTCAAACATATAAAAAAAAATATTTTTCAATTTTCAATTTTTTGGTACCACATTTCAAATTTTAAATAAATAAAAAAAAAAATGGCCGCCATTTTGAAACAAGATGGCAGATGAAGCTGGCCAACGAACTCGGTCGAGACATTGATATGCACTATGTATACCCCAAGTTACATTCAAATCAGTTTATAAATACGAGAGTTACAGTGTGACAAATATCAGATATACATATACATATATATAAATTTGAACGGAGGGTGGTTTCGAGGTCTGGGGGCCATGATCGATGAAAATATGCCAAAATATTTTGAAATCGCTTTCCTCCGAACGGCTGCAATAGGTAGCTTTTCGTAATGAAAGCTACCTAATAAGAATACATTTTACATAAACTTTCTGTACAATTAAACCATTTAAACACATGAAAATTGACCAAACTTTATGCAACTAGGGGGCTCGGCCCCCTACGTGCTACGCTCGCCAACCCCCGTCCAGACACCGTAGACTCTAAATGCACGCTAATTTGATCGGCTTTAAAAAGATTTCGAAAGATTGAATTATAATTTAAAAAACAGTGGCGATCTCTCTATAAACGGATTTCTATTCATTTCTCTTTGATTGGGGAATTTTAACGCCAAATCCGTTGCGGTACTACTTGATTATCCCGTCAACCAATTTTGCCAAATTATATAAATCGCCAAACCACTCGTCAAATTATACAAATTAACATAATTTTTATTTTAAATAACGAAAAAACAAATAAATTAGTACAACATTAATTAAAATACAAATAACTTGATGACGTAGACACGTGTAACAACATTTCAAAATAAGCTAATATAAAAGGAATTAAGTAAACAGAGTCTTTGTCTCCTGGTATTTTTTTAACAAAGTGAAAAGAAAGTTCTTTTAAATGAGACATTTTAAATTAATCGTTTTTAATCTGATGTAACTTTGACCAAACTATTCTTTCTCTTTTTAATATTCACATGAAAATACTTGTGTTAGAAATGAAATATTATTTGCGCTTTCCTAAAAAAAAATAGTTGAAAAGTATCCTCTTAAAATATCAAATAAATGTCTAGCGCAATTTCTAAATTTAAACCGTTTTGCAATATTATTTTGTGTTCATTTTATGTAATAACTGTAATGTGACGTAAATATGACGTAATTTCTCCTATTTAAGGCTTCTAACGCATGTTAATAAATTTATTGTTTTACAAATTCCTTTCTCTCTTAAAATTCACGCGTAATTATAGTTTTTATGACGTAATTTTTAATAAGTTCCTGCTTTTTGTACATAATTATTTAATTCTAATTCCAAATGTTTTTTTCTGTTTATAATAGTCACGTGTAAATAAATTTTTTATTTATTTACGCGTATAATTTTTTTTTTTTTTTGAAGCAAACGTTATTGTTTCCGCTGTTTATACAGTTGGCAACAGTTTAAATTAATATCACTTTCTAAAATCTGTTTAAAATATCTCTAGAAATGCTGAAAATCTGAATTTAAAATAGAAATAAAACCTCAAAAAATTAGTCAAAATAAAAAAATTAATGCAATCTGCACTCCGGCAAATTCTAACGCATAAAATGATCTAAAAATGATTAAATTCCTATGAACAGTTTTTGCTCCTATAAAACTTTTTTTAGTGTAACGATTTTATCCAACTTTAGCATTAAATATCTCTTAAAATAATTCTTCGATCTGAAAACTGTCTGCATCAGCGTATTTATCAAACATTTCTGTATAATACTATCGATTTTCATATTTTTGTATGCATTATTTTTCTTAATATTAACAAAGAAAGACCTCCAGTCACAAAAAATTCAAAACCGGCGGCGGCGGCGGTGACAGCGGTAGTTACTTTTTTTTTTAGAATAGAGAGATAACCAGTTACAGACAAAAGATACAAAATTAGATACATCTAAAAATAGCCCAAATTTTGGCATAATTTGTAATTTTATAATACATTTTATAAATATTTTGACAACTAAGAAAAAAAGAGTCACCCATTAAGAAAAAAAGAAAAAAAGAGGTTAAAAATATTAATTTCTTAAGGAGGTATGCTAAAAATACGAATACATCACATGCCTATAGACTATCCATAGGGAATTTGGAAGTTGAGTGACTAGCAGCCTTAAAGCACAAATTTCGGTTAAAAAAAATTAATTTCTATTTTCGATCTAAGACATATTCATTAGTTTTCTAGATTTGCCTGAGATTTATAACTATATTGCTTATAACTCGGGTGTATATAGAGATATTTTAATATTAGTAACATTAAAGGCAAAATACGGTATTGAAATATTACTTTTAGTTTTCTTTTTTCAATATCTGATTTTTTGAAACAGTTTTCTTCAATGCAAAATACAACCTGTGGCCAGAAAGTTCGGTGAATGAATTTTTATTTCAAATACAGTATTGTACAGCATCAAATACAATTTACTGTCCTTCAAAATAATCTCCATGGATGGTAATGCACTGTTGGGAACGAGTATATAAGTCCTGGAAACTCCTGTAAAACAGTTCTTTCGCATTGGCTTTCAGCTCGGCCGTCACGGCGGAGATAATGCCCGGCCACATACCGCCTTGGTTGTACGGCAGTTTCTGGCCGCGAATGGAGTGGTGACACTTGATCAGCCCCCTTATTCACCTGATTTGGCACCTGCAGACTTCTTCCTCTTCTCCAGATTGAAGTCAGCCCTGAAGGAAAAGAGATTTACGGACATCACCGACATTTAACGCAACGTGACGGCCGAGCTGAAAGCCATTCCGAAAGAACTGTTTTACAGGAGTTACCAGGACTTATATATTCGTTCCCAACAGTGCTAACCATCCATGGAGATTATTTTGAAGGACAGTAAATTGTATTTGATGCTGCACAATACTGTATTTGAAATAAAAATTCATTCACCGAATTTTCTGGCCACAGGTTGTATTTTACATGTAATGATATGAAACAAATTTTTAGTACTTTAAAATGGTTAATTAAGGAAATGAATTTGTCCTATGATTATAGTTACATTCATTTACTTTAAAAAATATATTAATCAAAGATTGTGTAAAACGTTTAAAGAATTTTTGGTGTGTTAACGTTAACTTATATAATTTTTTAATAGTAAGTTTACAGTCATTTTTGGGGGGGAGGAGTTAATATTCTTTATATAATTTATAGAATAAAAATATGTCGATATTAATAGGATTTTTAACATTTTGCATAGGGGAAGGTTATTTGTTTGTATGTTTTGAGACAGTTTATCAAAATATTTAGAAATAATTTTACATATTGGTCAAAGTTTTCAACCATTATTCTATTATATAATGCACATAAACAGCCCAGTCATTTCTTAAAAATATTTCAGAAAATCTTCCCGAAGGCAGGTGGAAACCATAAATATTACGCACAGAAAATCCTTAAGACCAAATAATATGTGGCATAATTTTTAAATGAAAATTTGATGACTGTTATCACGTATTTCTGTTTAAAAAAATTTTCAATATTATTAGAATAATAAAATAAAATGTTTTAGGTATTTATCCACAAATTTTTGAAAATTAAATCAAGAACTTAATATGAAAATTACAGGGAACAAACAATTAGATACCAGAAAAAGTATAAAATAAACTTTTTTTACATGAAAGAAGAAAACAGAATTTGGCTGCTTCCTTTTTACCCGACTGCCAAGAAGGGTTATGTGTTTCACCCGTATCTGGGTATGTGGATTTCTTTATACCCTCGAAACATCCCAAAGACCGGATGGATTTTAATGAATGAGGCCTCTATCGATTCGTCTTAACCGTCCGACGGTTATTGGCTAGGTTTTGGTTTTATAAATTTAAAATGGCGGCCGTAAAATACAAAATGGTGGTAGAGACAAAAAAAATTTTTACGCACCACATTGAGTGGCATGTCATTGGATAGGTCTTTCAAAATGAAGACGATGTTTCACTGACTATTTTGCAGTCAGAAGCTCCGTTTAAATATTACACAAGCTGGAAGTTGTGTACGTAGGATCTCTTACTGCAACTCTAACATTCATAGACATCCAAAGGCTTCATCAAAACAGTGTTTATAGATAGGAACTAACGATTAAACACAACTTAAAAGCCACCAATACAAGTAAATAAAAAAAAAAATAGGTAAGTCATATAAAAAATAGTTTCACATTGATGAGAAATAATTAATCAGTTCGCTTTTTACGAAGTCGGGGTTTTTGATTTTTTAAATTTAATTATCAATGTTTTCTTTCCTGTAGATGCTCTAATAGCAAAGGCCATCGAAAAATAATTTTTCTCTCTTTCTGAAAAATTAATCACGAAATAAGTGTAAACATACACATCTATGTTTTTAATGATTCTGGTTCGTTTTATGTAAAAAAGTTCATATTTTATTTTCTAATCTAAATATTTTGCTAACTCTCAAAATTAAAAGAACGTTTTTGAATAAAACAAATACCTGAAATATGTGATGGTCATGGTCAATTCATTGTATCTAATTAGAAAAATAAATGAATGAATTTTCGGAAATTCATAATTTAAAGTTGCCGCATGGATTTCAGATTAGCGTTTTCAAACTTTTAACTATATAACGACTTAAGTAAAAGTAAATAAACCACGACTATGTTGATGTTCAATTCCTTTGCATCACAAAAGAAAATAGTCTGCAACAACACTGAGATTAAGAAAGTGCACAGATATGTATACTTTGGAAAGGAAATATCGCCTGATAACAGTATCATGAATGAAATCAATAGAATAATAAGGAATGGATAAAGTGCTTTTAGGAAGAACAATATTTTTCTGAAGAGTATCATAACACTTTGTTTGAAAAGAAAGGTGTTTAACTGTGGAATATTTCGCAATTTCCTAAGGGGGCCTCTTTCAGGTAGACTCACGGCGCCACGTGATTTACTAGAGAATTGTTATTAAAACATTTTTGTTCTTTACTTTTTTAGTATGATGAAAATTTGATCGCAGCAAGCAAGCTGCATTTTTTGTCTTGGTCCTCTAAAGTAGAAGAAATATTGCATTAATTTTTAAGTAAATTAATCTCGAACATGAAAACATGCTATATTTTTGTCACGGCTTCGAAGAGAAGAAAATTAGTGTACTTCCTTTTTAATTGGTCATGAAATCGTGTAGGAAGTCTGGATGGATGTTAAGTTACAGAAATTTAAGATGATTTTTCCAAAAGCTGTATATATGTACAAATTAAATGTAAATAGCTATTCATCGAACATAAACATAAAGTTTGTAATTATTGAAATTATTCTTGAGTTGCTCGTAGATTATATGAAATATCTTCATTATTAACCAATGTGTTTTGCCTGCATTTACTTATGGAGTGAAAACATGGACACTAACAATACGAGCGGTAAAAAAAATGAATAACACAGCGAAGTATGGAAAAATGTATGCTAAATCATGGTTCGTACGGATACCGTTATTTCTCCAGGATAGCTACCAGTATCTTTTTATAGAAAAAGAAATCTATGTTAAACGCGCAAAATTTCGCCTTCTTTTAAGAATAGATTTTCTATACGCTAACACTGGCGCCGAAAAATTTTCTGGTCTGTAAAATTCAAGGAGGCGTACAAGCCATGTAAACATAAATAGAAGAATTTGAAAGAGAATAAAGTGGGTAAAAAAACAGACGGAATCTTGTGACATCGCCGTAAAAAAACAGACGGAATCTTGTGACATCGCCGAGAGAATTAAACGGCTAAAACGGAAATGGGCTGGGCACATTGGAAGAAGACAAAACAATTGGTGGAATACAAACACCTTACAGGGGTATCTCAGAGATGTAAAACGATCAAGAAAACGACCTCAAGTAGCATGAAGTGAAGTAATCAGAAAAATGGCCAGTGTTAAATGGACGACTAGCGCTAGACAGGGAACAATGAAAAAGTCTGGGGGAGACAGTGGATTGAAAATGGTTGTTAATGATGATAATGGTCTATTTGTCTGCGCAGCGTGTGCCTAAAGAACTCAAACAGGGCTTCTAAAGTGGGTGTTATCATTTTAAAAATCAAAGTTCATGCAATTTTTAATATTTTGACAACCCTTTATAACACAATAAACACATACGATTATAAAGAACTTTATATGGAGAAAGGCGGCTTATTTATTTGCATTAATTAGAACTGGAAGGATAGCAATACTTCGATTTTTTTTTTGAAGAACAGCACGTTTTGCGAATGGTTTACAAAATGTGCACAGTTCAAACTTCACTGATACAATTTCATGTTGTACGTACCAGTCTTTGTCTCTAGTTAAGACTCTATTAATAAAACGTTGACTAACGATAAGTGATGAGTTCGAATCTCGTTGTAGATTTGCATTATCATTGTGAATAAAATACTGCTTGAGGGTGCGACAACAATTGTGTCGTCTAGTTACAATACCGGCCAACTCCTCAAAAATTGAAAATGTGTTTTTTCAGTTTTTTTTAGTTCTAAGTAAAGGTTTCTATCGTCTGGAAATGCTAAACCATGCAAAAACCTATCAATCCCTGTGTTATATGCGTTTGAAAATCATGATGTGTTGCAAAAGCGGCCAAATCCTTCAGCCGGTGAGTTTCAAAACCGGCCATCTCCATATCCGCTAGCTAACGCTTCTGCTCGACCCGACAATAACTTTTCACTTGTTGATTAGATTAATGTTATCGTGTTTTCTCTCGCCTGTGACTGCTCCCCCTTGGTACATACAAATTTTCTAATAATTTAGCTTCGTGTTTTCTCCGACTATCTCTGTTTTCTCTCTGTTTCTGGAAGAAGTGCCTACTAATCAACCAAGGAAGCGGCAAAGTGGATCTAAGACGTGGTAAAGGAGAAAACCCAAAATTCAAAGGTAGTGTACACCTTTTGATAACCAGGGGTGATTTATCATTTTTTGACGCCCTAGGCCAAAATACTTTTCCGCACCCCCCCCCCCCCCCTTCATTAAACTGTAAGTGAATTTTCTTTACAATTTAATAATTTTTTAATCTATTTAATTAATTAATAATACATTTAAATTTTGCTTTATAAATTTAGTATTTTGAGGATTGTACATTGGAAATGAATGGGCTTTTGTTACATTTAAAATCTGAGAGAATTTTGTGTTAGTGTATGGAGAAGTAGAAAAATTGCTTTAAATGTAATTATTACAAATTCATTTTTTATTTAACAATTTTCGTTAAAATTTTAAATTGTTCTTTTTTCATTAAATTTAAAAGCTTTAAAGTTCTTAATTTTGCGAACCCTACCTAACGTACGTCCCTTGGCCATAGCCTAAGTTGCCTTATGGGTAATCCACCCTGGAGATAATATAATATATAATTAATTGATAACATAATAACATCATAGTTAGCATATTTTGATTAATTAATTATCATGATGCCATAATATTTTATTAATCTAATAATTTGCCTACGTTGATTGAGTATTCTTTTATTCCTCCAACCGTGTTTCAGCTCAAATTGAAAGGAGATTGAAGAAAATCGAGTCCCTCATTCAGCCCGCAAAGTATGAAGAAATTTTATCTGAATATGGAACAGTTTTCAAGTCGGGAAGAGACCGACCATGTTTGTCAGAAGACCAGCAATTTCTTCCCCAAACCACCTGCACTGTGACATTTCAAATTTGCTCCTACGGAAATTTTTTTTTATAACAGAATATAAAAATAAGCTGTTGGTGCAATGGGAGGTCTTCTACAAATCTGAGGTAGAACTCAGAAAGTCTGTTGTCAAGAGTAAGAGAAGTATTATGAACAGCAAGCTCGAGGACGTGGCTCCGGATATCGTGGTGAAGCCTCTAAAACTTCCGGATGTCCAAAACTTACTGACGAAACATTTCGGATCAAATTGGGATGCTGGCAAGCGGTTATTTTTTTTACAAAAATATATTGGCATTAGCTGCTTAAAAAGCAGAAAGCAAAGATGATGAAGAAAAATACGCATGGATGGACCATCATGACGAAATTTGTGAGACTATCGAAAACGATGAGACCACTAAAGTTTGAAATTGTATGCACATGTACATAGTATGAGTTTTGTTTAAGGTTTTAAAATTTAATAATTTTATTTAAAATAATATAATGACATTTAAATCATTTGTTTAGTGACATTCAAATCAGTTTTAACAGCTAGTCAGTTAGTTTTAACTGTTAGTCAGTTTCAACAATCAGTAACTGCGTAAAAGTCGTTTTACGTTAATAACTTTCCTAAAGTTCTTTTTGTTAAATAACATTAAGCAAAAAACATTTTTGTGTATTTGCAACCCTTAAAAACCCAATGTCAGATTAAATTTAGCAAAAAATAATTTCTGGTTTGTTACAAAACCGGCCAACTCCAAAGTAAGTTGCAAAGGCGGCCAAATCCAAAACAAAGACCTAAATAACCCCTTCCCTTCATGTGCCTCTGCCACCTTATTTCGTGTTTTCAAATATACGTCCCTGATGACTATAAAACTGAAGAGTTTTGGTTCCAAATTTTATTTGGCTCAGTGTGGTAAAAAATCAGCTTTTTCTCAAAATTTTATTTTTTGGAGATGGCCGGTTTTGCAACTAGACGACACAATTGTGAAATCACGTAAAGCAGATTACCGGTATACCTTTTATTTTGGAAATATTGCACCGATTTTTATATCTTTTTAAATAGATTTGGTAATATTTATTTACAGTTTTATAGTTTTATAGCGTTTACTAGTTTTTATAAATTCATAATTCAGCAATGAAAAAAAAACGATAGTTATGCGATTTTGCTAGCAAAAACAATCACGTAAAACAGATGACTTACCTTTTCTTTAGAGAAGTACTGAAGCGATATCAGTTTTTTTTTAATAGCTTTGGTACAATCTAAATTATAAATGAATCCTTTGGTAAGAAAGAAAAATGAAAAATGCAATAGCTATGTTAATTAAATAACAAAAAAAAAAATAAATAAAAAAATAAAATAAAATAAAATAAAAATAAAAAATAAAAAATGTAGATTTCTTTGTTCGCGAAATCGCGTAACTATTGCGTTTTTATATTTATTTTTTCCCGAGTGATTCATTTATATTTAGCTACTGCCAAAACTATTTTAAAAGTATTCAAACCGTTTCAGAGGTTCTTGAGAAAAAGTCACATCAATGCAGCTTTTGTGCATGGGTTTTTGTTTCGTTCGCGAAAACAGTTAACTATTGTAATTTTTTATTGGTCTTTCTCGCACAATGTTCAGTTTATAATTTAGCAACTGTCGAAAGTATTAAAGAATCTATTGAAATCACTTTGATAATTCGGGAGAAAAAGAAACATTAATGTCAGTTTTTAAATGCAATTTCGCAAATATTTTTGCCCCACAAAAGAAATTTCTCTGTCTATATGGCTCTTGGGTGCAAAAGATGACGTAGTACACTACATAAACTAATTAAACTTTATTAACTTAAATGCACCTATAGTGGGCCATATACGAATAGTGAGCCACTAATTTTTAACATTTAAAACAAGCTCCACCCTCAAACTCATTTCTGAAAATGACTGAATGAAATCTGATTGGCTAAAAACCTCAACTTTAACTGTCTATGATGCTCTTTAAAATAATTGTTTTGTTATGTTGGTGGACAGGACCCGATTAACATCTGAATCTAGAGGAAGCACGATATCATTTTGGGGCACTCCTTTCACTCGGAAAAAGTTTTTTAAATTATATATTCATAAAATCATTTCAATGCAACAAATATTATTTCCGGGGGTACGGGTATCTTAGCTGAGTTATGTTTTTCTTCAAGCAGCTATTTATATACCAACTGTATATGATGTAGAGATGAAGTATGTTTGCGGAACATATAGTTGTTGTATGTTTAATTACCCAGTTTATTTTTAAGAAGTACGTAAGGATGTCATGATTGGTTAATAGCCTATTGATTATTCACATTTTTCTGTTACATAATTTCGTGAAGTTGTGTGGACTTTCTGTTGCATTAGGCAAACATTCCTTCTAAAAAATTTTAAAAACGTATTATAAAAAATGTAAAATTCAAATTAGAGACCCAATTTTATAGTCATTTTGGGGGCTCCTATTAAATTTCAGAGCGGAAGTTCATGCTTCACGTGCCTTTTGGAAAATCAGGCCCTGGGTGGAGGAGTTTATTTTCTCGAATATCTTCAAAAACAGGTTTTTTAATCAAATTCTTACCGGATTATGTACGAGGTCAGTTTCCATCTGAAATATTATTTCTTTAATAGTATGTTTTACTTTGCATTAAAATGTCATTTTTATATTTTATCATGGTCTAACTTATGTGTTCAATAATCCTAAAACACAAAAAATGAGTTTGTTATTAATTTTGATGAATGATTCCACTTCTGGATTACTATTTATTAAATCGTACCAGGGCTGCCGTTTTGGTCTCATCTTTTATTAAAAAAATTCAGACTCACAACAGAAAATGAAAAAAAAGTATTTTCAGATTTACTTAATGTTAAACTTTTTTTTTTTGATTGCTTAAAGTAAGAATTCTTCTTCAAAAATTTCCGGTAAGATGTCGAAGTTTCGGCATAAAAATGAAGGCAAAACTGGTAACCCTGAATCGTACCCATAGAAGGTGTGACTGTCCCCTCATGAAGAAAATACAAAATTTTATTTTATGCGTATAATTGATTTGCATTAATTATTTTTTTGCGATTCTACGCCTTTGCGTATAATTTATTTATAATTTGCAGACCAGAACACATAGTGTTTAAGGGCTAAGTGCTGGCGAACAAGTATCTTACTTCTGGAGCAGTGAGAGTATGACTTTACTAAGCTATCAGTCATGCGATTGTTAAAAGTAATTAATAGCGGGGATAGTTTATGACTTCAAGGTTGGTTAATTGGTTTATTGGTTAAATAGTCTCACTTTAATAGAGTTTCAGACGAAATGGCTAAACTTATAAAAATTGTATTAGTTTTAGGTTCCAATGAAACATTTCTTCTCACTAAAATTTAGAATTCGAACTTTACTGTTCTACTAATACAAAAAAAAAAAAAAAAAAAAAAAAAAAAAAAAAGTTAGACTATTAAATAGTTAGCTACTTTTCATTTATGTGCAGAAAAATATGATTTTCATTATATTTTAGAATAAAAAACTTCTTTAATTGTGTTCTGTTATAGATACAGAAACAGCTTCCTATGAACACAAATGGGACAAAATAAAATACCTGGTTTCATTAGCTCCTAAAAATGCCTTATTTTGTGAAAAAAAATTATATTTCTTTAAAAGAATAAAAAATCATCATCACAGTCGTTTTAACCTTTTACACAATTATTTAAAAAAAATCAGTTTTCAACATTCATGTAGACACTAAGGTAGGAAATAAATATGATTTCTGGTACAAAATTTATTAACACCAAATTCTTCTATCAGTAATAGCCCTCAAAATCGGAAAAATGAGGTGAAAGTGTGAAGCAGAAATCCTTCTATATATAAAAATAGAAACGCTTTGGAAAGGGACCAATAAAAATCTGCGTAGATACCGCGAAACGCATCTGATTGGTCAGAGCTTTCTGACGCTATAAAGAAGGTTACAAAGAGCAGGGGGGGGGGGTTCTGTCATCAAACGTCGCCAAGTTTATCGCCAACTTGGCGACGAAAATTAGTCGCCAAGAGCGACGCAAACGTGGCGCTATTTCCAGTATTTCGCCAAGTTACCATAGACTCCCATTGAAAACCAATAGGATTTACTTGCTTGCAGAAAATCAACAAATTGAGATATTTCAATGCAACTAAAACTAATATTAGCTTATGAATAGAGCTTAATTGAACTATTTATATTATTTTTAAGCAAAAACACTAACTATTTAGAATATTCGTAAAAAAAAAAAATTCCAAATATATTTAATAAATTTGTTACTTTTTTAATTTAACATATTTTTTAAATTTACAACATTTTAAATTTTAAATTTTCTATTAATTTATAATTTTATTAAAATAAATTATAAATTTATTAAATTTGAATTATTCAAATAAGTTATAAATTTTACCTTTTTCAATAATTTTATATTCAATAATTTTTATAATTATAAAATTCTGTAAGCTCTAATGATTATGTGCTTGGAGATAAGGAAATAAAATTGTCAGGAATTGGGGAGGGGAGCGTTTTTATCAAGTGGTATCTAAAATTGTATGCATAGAAAATAAGGGATCGCGAAGCGATCCGGAATGGAAACGCGAAACAATTACATCTGGGGTTGGCTAGAAAATAGGGATTGGTTCCCGATAACTAATGGAATCGCGAAGCGAATAGACGGGGGGTTGATGAGCGTAGCGAGCAGGGGGGCGGAGCCCTCCTAGTTATATAAAAACATGCATTTATGTGATTGATCATTTATTTATTGTCACTTCAGTGTAACAAAAGTGCAGAGGAGATAAAAAAAAAAGGAAATTATTTTAAACTTTGTGCAGAGGCAAAAGCTGGAATGGAAATTGTGTTGGAAGGGGGGGGGGGGGGTGTTGATTAACATTATTTATTTTGTATTGCTTCAAAGTAATTAGTGCACCAGGTCAAAAAAAAAGGTCAAATTTTTAAAAGATTTTAAACTTTGTGGTCTAAAGGAGATAATGAAGGGGAAACACACATTTGACGGTAGTTTTAAATAATTAAAGAATTATTTATCATTTCTAAAAAGTAATAAGTTGACAAAAATTTAATAAAAATGAAACAGAAATGAAGTGTGAAGCAAAAAATTGTAAGGACACGAATTTAATTAATTGAATGGTTTTTTACTGTCATTTCAAGATAACAAAAGGGAAGAAAAATTTAAAAATAATACTAAAAAGTTTAAACTGTGCATAGTTAAAATTTGTCTTGTGAGGGGGGAAAAAAAAGTATAAATTTAGCGCTTAGTAAAGAATTTGGCTAATTGATGGTTAAGTATAGTTACATCAAAGTAATAAATAGGGCAGAAAAAATAGAAAATAATTACAGGTTTAGGATATATATAAACTATGTGCTGGTGTAGAAAAGTAAAGATAATAATTTGCGAGGGAAGTAAAAATTTGGTAGTTTGATTATTTGTTAATTTAAAGTAAAAAAAAAAAAAAAAAAAAAAAAAAAAATCAGAGTTGCAGATCTTCACCGAACAAAGGTCTTTTTTGTTCTTTAAAATGTAAAATGTATGTATATATATATATTATATATATATATATATATATATTTATATATATATAAGCAGTTCAATAACATGATTGCATGAAATGGTTTTTATTGCAACAGCTCTTAAAAGTTAGATATCTTGAAACTTCGGGTAATCGTATTTGCTTATAAATATGTAAGGAATGTTCCTTATAATTGTTAGACAAATGCCGACAATTCTTAAACTGCAAATTTTAGGTGTATAGATACAGTTTCATGAATAGGACTATACCAAAACAGTATTATATATTTCGGAGTTTCCTAAACTTTTAATCATAATTAGATAAATATTACTTAAGCGGTGCATTATTGGTGAATGTGCATTATATTTGTCTTGTTTTACTTATAGTAGGATGCTGAAAATATGAGTACGTGTGTTTCTCAGATTGGAATGTAAGTACTCGGGTTTATTGTAAATCGAAAAAAAAATCACCAGTTCTTACATTTTTCTTATTTTTAGCTATCCAATTTTTACATTGGTCATAAGTTTTTGAAATTTATTATGAGCCAGGACTTTTGCTTTGCAGCGAATATGAAGTGATATTAACCCATTAAAGATTGACGTTGCGTTTTCGCAACATTATATTTATGATTAAAAAAGAAAATGATACCAGTAAAAGAGAAAAGTAAAATTTGGTTTTATAATTAACATGATGATGCAGTGTTGCCAGATTGGGGATTTTGTCCCATTTTAGGGAATTTTGAACATCCAGGGGAATTTTTCGGGCATAAGTAGTTCGTGGGGAAATGTTTGGGGACATTAAAAGTTTTGGGGAAAAACTTGGGGATTTTTTTTTCACTTCCACGTAAAGTTTACGGAAGTCATCTGATAGCACTGGATCTGCCTCGAACTCGATTTTGATTTGTAAAACGAAAATAATATACGGAAATCTGAGATATCAACCATTACTCTCGTGGACGTGGTCATCGTTTACAACATTATAGCTTACACGTACCACAGGTGCATTACGACCTACCTTGGACTATCCCCACCTGAATTTCCATATCACAGTGCAGAAGATTTTCTTAGTCATCGCAGATGGACATATACTTATTTCTTTTATCAGTATAGATTTATACAAAAGTAATAAAAACAATTATTTAAAATTTTTTTTTGTTTAAGGCTGGTTAATTTGTGCTTCATGGAATAACAGTAGAGCTTTTTGCAAGACATGCAATTGCATACTAGAATCACATTGCTACGTTTATAACGGGACATTGCTCATTGAATGCAGCAGACCCCTTGTTTCTCATTATAAGAAACTTGAATGAAATATCTGCGGTATTATACGGCATAGACCTTCACATTACTAAATCTTCATATGTCTTAACCGAAAAATTTTTTTGGCGTGTTTTTTAAAAGATTTGGAAAGCAGCTATTTTTTCTTTCATTATTGAAGAAAACACAGTGATTGATACAATAAAGGTGTTTTGCATTACGATTACGTTTTTCAGTACGTATGACAAAAACTTGAAAGCAAAGTTTTATAAGTTAAGACAGATAGAAACAGATGATGCCAACACCATCTCAGATTCATGCAAATCTCAACAGACTAGAGATGGTTTAAAACTTGTAAAGTTATTGGTATAAGCATAGATAGAGCTATATCGTAATGATAGGCCACCATCATCGATTGGCAACAATTTAAAAAGAAGTGTAAACGAATTTGTCGCTGTAAAATTATCTTCTCCCATTCTGTTCGTTTTCCTGTGAATATGCATGCAAATTTCTGCCGAGTTTATTTATTTATTTATTATTTTTTTTTTTTGTAAATAGGGAATTTTTTCGAAAAAAGGGTGATTTGATTTGGGGAAAAAATTTGAGTTTAAATTAGTTAAGCATTTTTTGTCCTGAAAAATTGAAAATTTATTGTTTTGAGTAGAAACTGCGTTGGGGAATTTTTCGGAAGATAACACCGATTTGGGGGGAAATTTTCAAAAATTTTGGGGAAATTGACTTTCGACTATCTGACAACACTATGATGATGATGCGAAGACCTTTTGCCGAGGAGCCGTGACTCAAGTCCCACATCCCTGGATACTGAACACATGAGGCTGATAACAAGGTGCGTTTCCTTGGGTAGCAGTGGAAAATAAAAGGAAGGGGTCGAAGGCTAAGACTTAGGTTCTTGAGTTCAAAAAACAAAAAAAAAATCAAATAAAAACTAAGTACTGTAAAGTTACGAGGGGGGGGGGTATTTAAGTTTTCCATGAAACTAAACTAGAATGCCGTTGCCTAGTACCACTCAACAACGGAAGCGCCCCCCCCCCCCCGTATGCGCGCAGACAATAGTCTTGAAAAAGACTCTTTGCACACCAGGATCACGGCAACTGAGCAAAAGTATTTTGGCGGTGGCTAACGCAGAGGCACAATCTCTACAGCTCCCCGGATTATTGCTCATTTTAATTAAAACATTTCAGTGATTTATAAAGTATAAACGAGTGTTTAACAAAAAGTGGTGTGAACTGAATAAAATTCCTGTAAAACATGTTGGTCCTTAGCGGGATAAAAGCAGAATCTGTTCATGAAATAATAAAAGTAACGACGCTATTAAGCTTTCATAACGTAGAATATCATTTATCATATCTGACGAAGCACATAAATGTTGACTTGTCACTCACTCATGAGTTTAATAAACTTTTACAATAATAACAGCGATGATTCAAAACACTTAAGATACTCATCAGCATACAACATATATAAAATCAATATTAAACACACATTAAAAATATACCCAACATTTCAGACGTAAGCTGTTATACAAATTTTCTGCTCGTCAAATATCGGACAGTTTGAAGCTCACTGTAAATGCTAATTCTACATCTTGCAATTTTTTAAATACATGAAATGAAAGAACATATTTATATCTTTAATCGAAATAAAAACTATGTTTTAAAATCATATACATTTTAAGATATTACATGTTGAAAATTGTCTTTTTTCCCCCAATTTTAGGAGTCCTGAGACCTCTTAAACGGAGTCTTCAAACTATAGTGACTTTAGATCTTTCTCTGCCATAGTAACGGCAGTACGTTCTTTGTTAAAAAAAGACAACTAGTTTTTTTTAAAAAAAGTATAAAAATTGTTACATTTTGAAATTAATTGGAAAGAAAATAATTTTTTATTAATGTTAATAAATATACTTATAACCATATTCCTTGAAAAAAAAAATTCTAGAACATCTACAGAAATTATACGTTTTATCCATACCACTCTAATGCTGCCGAAAATAAATGCCCAAATTCTCATAGGAGAATGCATCCGAAAAGATTAAATTTTTTTTTTTTTTAATCTGTGTATTTATTTATACATAAGATTTTTTTAAATCAAAGTTAACTTCACTTTATTTTCTTAAAATTTATAAGACTTTAATTGCTTTAGTGCTCTCATCTTTATTTGATTTTTTATTTTTGTTTAGAATAAAGCAAAATAAATCTTTTCTGTGTTTTCTAAACGAAATATACATACACACACACACATATATTTAAATTACCTTTGAATCAAAATTTATCTTACAAGTTCATATAACGATGTTAACAAAAATTCTATATATATATATGTATACATAAATATTGCCATTCAGAGAGATATATTCTTAATAAGTTTGAACTGAAAGTTTTACTTAGAAGTAATCGTTACTTTTATTTTTTGCTTGAGGCGTCTAAAACAGATTGAAACTAAACAATAATTTTACAAAAAAAAAAAAAAAAAAAAAAAACAACAGCAACAGCAAAAACAACAACAAAAAAAAATAAATAAAAAATAAAAAATAAAATGTTTCACTATTTTATTTTCTATAGTCTTCAACCAGAATTTTCTACAACCAGAAAATATAAAAAGACTAAATGAAGAATTTTCTTAATTTTCGAAATGAACTGAAAGAAAAAAATATTTTAACTATGTTAAGAAAATACATATCCAAATAAAATGTTACCCAAAACGGTTTTTCTAGATCTAGAGCATTAAAGAAACTCTATATTTTATTTACACTACTCTAGTGCAGTCGAAAATAAGTGCCCGAATTCTCATAGGGGAACACATTTTATCGAACTTTTGCAAATGTTAATTTTTTCTATCTCTATATTTCTACATTGGATGGGTTTTTAATTCTGAGTTAAATGAACTTTCTTTTCTCTACTGAGAAGTTAGAAGTATATACATGTTTAAGTTGTTTCAATTCTTCGATTTTCCCACGATGTATTAAACAGTGATGGAACAGTGTAGCAGCAGATAATTAATTGTAACCGTTAAATTTTATTAGTATTCTTCGTCTCATTTCAGAATAGAATTTCTGAGACTTTTCAAGGCGAAGAATTCTATTAGAATTTAGTGGTGACAAACGCCCAACTGCTGCGCCACTGTTCCATCACTGATTAAAAAAAAATAGTTTACAATTTCAGGAAGAAATTAAAAAAAAAACATGCTTTTATTAAAATTCACAAAAATGTAGAAAATATATGTTTTTTAAATACCCTAAACAGTAAAAAAGTCTTGAAAACACCCCCTTAAATTCAAAGAGTTTAATTTAAATTGCGGTGAGCTCGATTACGGAAGATTAATGGATTTAAATATGAATTTTTCCAAATTAGCCAGCTATAGCCAAGTTGCCTTTACATATGACAACTTTTTATTTCGCCAAATTTAGTGTCATTTCGCCAATTCGACCAAAATTTGGCGACATCTCGCCAAGTTGGCTAAAAATTAGCGATATTTTTGTAACCCTGTCATTAGTACTTATCAACAAACACTCATTGTTGACGCTGATGCTGATTTCTCCATAGGAAATCAAACGCAACAATTAAGTAAATTTGACCCCCCGTGCTGGTACCCCCATTAGGGATTGAATATAAAAAAATCAATCATCAGTACATGTATAAGGACCAATTCATGTACTCAGGTATATATATATATATATATATATATACTAGCCGCCATTGGCGACCAGTTTTGTCTCCTTTAAATGTATATTAAGCATTGTATCATGTTACTTTTACCGGCTAATTTAATTTATTTGCTCAATCCTTTGCAAAATCGGAAGATTCTGATACAGAAATCATGAACTCTGCATTTTTATGTTAGCTGGGTACAGGTGATAAATCGCCAAACATTCTTCCCCTAATATTTTTTTGTATTTTATTAATTTCGTTTAAAATATAATACTTTCACTCATTTATTTAAAATACATAAATTTAATTTAAAACTGAAATATCCAAACTTTATGACTCTCAATTATTTCTTTTTTCTTTTTTTTTTCTTTTCTTTTTTTTTTTTTTTTTTTTTTTTTTTTTAAAGAAAGAAAGAAAGAAAAAGAAAAGAAAAAAGAAAGAAAAAGGAAAGTAATAAATAATACCACAAACTATGAAATTTAATTTCAACATTAAAGCTTTGTTTTAATTTAACACGCGAAAAATTGTTTATTGTTTCAGTCGCGTGAAATGGTTTATTATATTACTGATAGCATGATGGCGTTGGAACAATATTTGGCAATTTATCACCTGCGAACGGCTAATATTAAATTACCATATTGGTGGCCTGGTATACAAAAAAGCGAAGCGGCCAACCCGGAACTGTTGATGACAGTCAGATGACTTAGGCTATTATTATAGAGATTCCATATTTTAAAGCTGTATGTCAAAAGGAAATGAGTGAAAAATGAGTCACAAGATTTGACTGGCACACACAAACATAATTGTAAGTTAAAAGAAAGCATGCAAAAAAAAAAAAGGTTAAAATGTATCTATTGCTTAAACATTTATCTAAATAATTTATGGTCTTACTATAATACTAGGTTGAGCAAAAAGTTCTGTGAAATTTGTAAAAGTTACTTACTACGTTGTTTTGCGCAAATTAACAACGAAAGCAACAAGGACTATTCTTCAAAGTAGAGACCATCATAGTCCACGACTTTCTGCAAGATTCCGGATTTGCTTGAAACAGTGTTACCAGATTGGGGACTTTTTTATTCCCAGATTGTTGATTGTCACCGCTTTTTTTAAATAGAAATATTCAGTATATTTAAAATCGATTAAAAATTCTGAAAAATAAGGCGAACTATACTATTTTAAAAAAGCGGTGACAGTCAGATAATCTGAATTTAAAAAGTCCCCAATCTGGCAACACTGGCTGGAAGTTTGTCGCCGTACCAGCACCTTCACCTGCATTAATCGCATTAACGGATTTCAGAGTCGTTAGACCTTTTCTCCAATAATGCTAGATCAATTCACCCAAATCACACTGTTCAATAGGCATTTTGGAGCCGAAATTCCTGAATTCCTATAGATATACCACTAGTACTCCTGTATACGATACAAATTCTGGTAACTATTAGATTAAAAATTTCCCAGAACTTTTTGCTCAACCTAATAACATGAACAGCAATTTAAAAAAAGCAAACATTTATTACCTTTATTCTCTTTTTTTATTAACTCATTTTTTTTTTTTTTATGTATGAAGAAAACTATTTTTTAAACTCTTCAGTTCCGAAGCTAAAATAATAATGCAAATGCTTATTCATTGTTTTTTTTCTAAACAAAATGACATCGTAAATTACAGAAAAAATATCTTTTCTGAAATTGATCCTTTAGTCGCTTAGTATTTTAGGTTAAAAAATATGGATCTAAAACTACAAACCCCCTTAAAAACATCAATAAACAGCCATTAACCTAAATTACCGCAATCACAAATTTAAGAGCTTTAAACAAGTAAATAATCTACAAATCCTCAAAATATTTTATTGAAAAAGATTTAAGTTAAATACTTATGAAAAATTTTCACTTTCTTGGTCATACTATCTTTTAGGCATTTTTAGGCATTTTGCAAACTCAGATGAAAATAACATTTATTTTATGTGGGAATCAGCTTAGATGCCGCCATTTATTCGTTTGCTTTGAACGCAAAAAAACATTCAGCTATTAAGAAGTGGTGTGAAAATGTAAAAAAAATCAGGCATTTTAGTTTTTATAAGGAAAAGAAAAGAAGTCCCCGTATGGGGACCCAGGGACCGAAGAGGTTAATGGGCAATGGAGCTCTTAACAAGCTCAAACATTACAAATGTTTAATTCATTTTTTTAAAAGCTAAATGGAGATTCCTTTTTTAATGGCTTAGTAGAAATTCTTTTTTTCGATGAATAATGAAAATTCTTTTAAATTAACTGAAACAAAAGTACTCTTTTAGAAATGTTAAGAAATACATTCATAAAAAAGTTTTTCGAAACCGTTTTCGAGAATTGTTTAAACTGTATCTATAGCTTAAGTATTACCTAAATAATTTACGCCTTATTCCCATAATATGATCAGCCATTTAAAAAACACAGTTTTCTTTATTCTCTTTTTTTTAATGACTTAAAATTCTTTTTTATTTATGAAGATATTTTATAATGGATAATAATAAAAATCCCTTAACAAGTTCAGACATTACAAAAACTTTAATTCTTTTTTAAAAGGCTGAATGAAAATTCCCTTTTTTAACTGATTAGTAGAAATTCTTTTTTTCAATGAATAATAGAAATTCTTTTAAATTAACCGAAACAAAACTATTATTTTATGAATGCTATATGTAAAAATTGCATTCATAAAAATATTTTTCAAAATCTTTATCTAGAACATTACAATAACTATACGTTTTATGGATAGTACTCTAATGTAGTCAAAAATAAATGTCCGAATCCTCCTAGTAGAATACGATTCATCGATTTTCTGCAAATATTCATCTTTTTAATCTCTGTATAAACATAAAATTCCTTTTTCTAACCTGAGTTAACTGCTCTTTCTTTTCTCTACTGTGGATTTATCTGGTTGTATTTGTTCTAGTTCTTTGATTTTCATATGATTTTTTTTTTTTTTTTTTTTTTTTTTTTTTTTTGCTAGAGTTAAGCAAAAGAAAAAAATCTTTTTTGTGTTTCCTAAACATAATCTAATTTTTTTTCGCAATTTAAAAATAAAATTTTTATTAAGTCGGAACTGAAAACTTTTCTTAAAAGAAATCGTTGTTTTTATATGTTGGTTGAGCCGCCTAAGAATGATTAAAACTTAATAATATTTATCGAAAGAAAGTAAATTTTAATTACGATATGTTGTGCAGTTTTTAATAAGAATCTTCATTGGTATGAACTCGATATACAGGGTGTCCGGTCTCAACGGTGTCCAATGGCTAATTCCTAAACCGTTAGTCATAGACATATAGTTTCAATTACAAAAATGTTTTAAATCACGTAAAGAAATATTTTAAAAGCGACATGGGTCAATAAAAACATTTCTTAAAAAATTACTAAATTTAAATTTTTATACGGTCCCCCGGTCCTATAAGTTATATTTAGTGAAATTTTCCTTTTACATTGACAAGTAATACAAAAAAAGCCCCATTATTCTACGATTAAAATTGACCGAGTAATAGCTGTTTAAAGTTGGAGCCTATTTTTTGCTGCAAATTGGGGGTCATTCACAAATTTAGTCGAAATATAATTTCGTCAGATATAAAAAATATCTGGGAGTAAAATTAACAATTCAATATAAATTTGAAATCTTTAATCATTCTGGCATATTAATGGAAAATATACAATTTGTAATAAACATTTAAGAAGATAGAAAAAAAGAGAATTTTTGTTAAATAAAATGATTCTAAATTAACAGCCTCAATTCTTTACAAAATGATACGTATTTTAAAATATTATTAGATTGCACAAGCCTGCAAAAGATGGGTTATGTCATGTTTTTTAGCTAATGATAATTGATCCTTATATACTCTGTACCGCTGAATCCGAAATTGACCTTCATTTTTAACTATCATATCAGGATTTTTCGCACATTGCAAATTTCAAAGTTAAGGAGTTCAATGTTAAAATTGAATTTCCTCCCTCATCTCATCGGACTACTCAGCTGTTTAGCTGTAAGAATCCCAGGATAAGCAAAAATATCGAATAATTATTTAATAAAATAAAATAAAATAAAATAAAAAATGTTTTACATATGTTTTATAGTATGAGATTTTAGCTATATTTTAACTTACACATTTGCGATTTGCAAAAAAATTCTAACGTGATGGTTAAAAATGAAGGTCATTTTCAGATTCAGTGCTAAAAAGTGCGTAAAAATCAATTATCAAAAGTTAAAAAACACAACCATCTCCTCTACTTTATAGTATTCAATTTTTGTTATTCTTTAAATTTGAAAATTTATGATTTGCGAAATATCCTGACATGACGGTTAAAAATTAAGGTAATTTTCGGATTCAGTGCTAAAAAATACATAAAAGTTAAAAAACCAAACAATCGCAGTCTTGTATTATCTAATCTAAAACTTTTTCTTAAACTCCTTGGCAGAAATGTATCCAAAATTTTTTGTGTTATCCTGTAAAATAAGTATAAATGGTTACCACCGAAAATCTTAATAATATTATATTGTTATCGGATTTGCGCCAGTATGTAAAATGCAATCTCGATCGGATATTTAAAAGTGGGTTAAAGTTAGAGAACGAATTTTGAACTGGAAAAACGTACATATGATTGTTGAAGTAACATAAAAACTTACGAAAATAACATAATTTTTTTAAACAAATCATAAAAGAAACAGTCTCAAATCCTGACAAAATAAAACATATGTTATTTCAGCCAATTTGAGACTTAATCATAATACTTGTAGGATATTTTTTCAAAGCGCAGATACACATGAAGTAAGATCTTCGAATACTTTAAACACTTGGTATATGATCCCTCAAAGCCAAGCCGAACTCATTTGTTTTCAGAGTTGAAAAGTGGCATAAGTCATGCATTTTTAAAGTTTCATAACTCGCTCAATTTTAGCGTTATATGAATGGGACTTTTTTTGTCTTACTTGTCAGTGTAATAGGAAAAAATTACTAAATATAACTTATAGGACCGGGGGACCGTATAAAAATTTAAATTTCATAATTTTTTAAGAAATGTTTTTATTGACCCAAATCGCTCTTAAAATGTTTCTTTACCTGATTTAAAACATTTTTGTAATTGGAACTATATGTCTATCACTAATGGTTTAGGAATTAGCCATTGGACACCGTTGAGACCGGACACCCTGTATATTAAAGCATTAAAGTAGAAATTTCATTTTTTTTTCTCAAAAAAAGTTAAAACACTTAAACCATTGCAGTTCTAGAAGATTACATAAATTATACGTTTTATTGCATTTACTCTGATTCGGTAGAAAAAAAGCACCCGAATTCTCATAGGAGAAGAAATTTTTTTAACTACCGAAAACGTTATTTTTTTTTTACTAACTCGGGTTAACTGCACTTTATTTTCTCAACTCAGGTTTTATAAAGCTGTATATACATTTTTTTATATTAGAGGGAAGAAATATAAATAAAATATTTTCTGTGTTTTCTAAAATGCAATCTAAATTTCTCCGTCAAAGATTTTTTTCTATTGGATTGGATGAGAAAACTTCACTTAAAATGAATCATTTTTTTATGTATCGCTTGGGCCGCCTAAAAGGATTGAAACGGAACAATATTTTTCAAGGAAAATTAAAAGCTTTTAACCGTGGCATTTTTCTATGGTTTTCAATCAGAACCTTGCTTGCTAAGAAAAAATATACAGGTGTATCTGAAATGCTTCAAAAACTTAGACGGGCGATAGTACTAATGAAGACGAACAGAAAAAGACAATGGAACATGGGTTAGCAAATGACGTTTAAAGGATGAAAATCGAGAAAATGTGCCTGGAAATGGACAAACTGAGACAAGAAAGAAACACTTCAGAAAATTATTTGTTGCACAGAATAGGTACAACACATCTCGTGATGTTCAGAGAAAACAAATGTTTTACAACGATTGTTCAAAGAGTCAACCGCGGACTTTATTACACAGAGTACATCTACGGAGGAACGACTGGCGGACACGCTCGAAGACTACGTGGATTCCTGCTCACAGTTTTGTTTGGCGTTCTTCCAAGTTTTTGTTATCTCTTTCTGACCGGATATGCACAAAGTGAAAGGAAAACCAGCTTCCTACTACTAGCTAGTTCTACAGAAAAGCAGAATGCGAGATTTCAATATTTTTATTATTTTTGTGATTTTCACCCTTTAAAAGCCATTTGCGACCCCATCTTCCATTGCATTTTTTGTTCGTCTTGATGAGTACTATCATCCCCCTAAGTTTGTTGAAGCATTTCAGATACACCCTGTATATAAGGACACTAATGAAAGAACTTTGCAATACTTTACAAAAAGTTAAGAGCTGCGTATATACTGGATGTTTCATAAATCACTTAACTTTTGGGAAGGTTTCAATTTCTAAATGTTTTTAAATATTTCATTTATTTCATTTTTTTCTACATTAGAATATAGTTATTACATTTCAATCTTTTTTTATTTCGAACTTCAACATTACAAAGTTTATTTAAAATGTAATTAAATACTGTAGTTCATGAATTTAATTTAATATTTAATTAATCTTTAAATGTAAATTTTGTTTTTTTTATTAATTAGAGGTTCGATTTCAAAGTGATATATTCAGAAAATTGAAACAATAAGCTGAAGGTGTTATTTAACCCTTTATCTACTGACGGTACTTATAAGTACCACTCACTTTAAACTTTTATACCATAGTGAATATTACTAATATTATAATGGTACTTTGCAAAAATCGCTCTTTTAACTCCACTTTATCCGAATACATGGCAGCGGTAGATCTAGGTTTGTTATTTTAGAGAGAAATGAGGCTATCTTTGAAGCAGTCGATGTCTTTTGTGCCGACTTTTTGTACAGATTGCCACGCTCGTCTTTTCATTGCTGCAAACACAGTAAAGGATATAAGATAAGTCGTGGATTTTTTTATGTGTTCATTATGGTCTTAGAATACAATTTGACTAGCTATTTTAGTTAAACGGTGTATGTATTTGATTTAACAGTTGAATTACTCGGTGGTACTTATAAATGCCGTCAGTACAATGGGTGCTGGAGAAAAACTTCTTGTTTACTTTTCGTCTGTGTAGTAATCCATCGTTTTCATCGGATTTAATATGCAATTACTAAAATGTAGTGCAGTAGTGATTTCCCTGATATTTCTTTTCTGTTTCCTTGTTATTTTTTATAGGAAATCGAAAAAGTTGTGGCACCGGCTGGTTTTTGCTATGCTAGAAATGGCATATGTAAATTCATATATTGCATATGTGGAGATGCGAGAGAGCATGTTGTCCCTGGAATATTGACGTCGCAAAACTAAAGGACTGCTAACAAGATCGAAACCCCCCCAAAAAAAATAGTTTTTTTAAACCCTTTCAGGGGCAAAGCATTTCCAATTCTAGAGTGTTGAAATAAATGATTGGCACCGGTATTTGACAAACGATTTATTTGTAAATACGAAAAAGCCTATATTTCATATACTTATTAAATAGGAAATATTTTCTGGTGCCAGTTGAAATAAGTTGTTTTTTTTTCTGTTACGATAATTTAGTCATAGTGTACTGACGGTACTTTAAAGTACCACTTTAGTTAATTACCTCTAAATAATTAAATTTCTCACGGGTGAGTATTTTTTTTTATGTTTATCCTTTAATTTTCATTGTAGTAACTGAAAAAAAAAATATCACATGAAAAAAAATTGCAGTAGATCATAATGCCGTAGATAAAGGGTTAGTATGTGTTTTTTATATATGGAAATTAAATATCGCAGAGAAAAATAGTGACCAATCAGTTGCCAAAGAGTTATATTAATATTTATTTGTCTTATATAAAGAGGCTTTAGAAATGAAAAACTCTTCACTAAATTCCGCGAGATTTCTTATGATTACAGGAAATTTTCAAATTAACGATGGTTACATTGAATAAATTAATATATTTCCATTTGCAGGGTTCATACGACTACTTGAATTTGAATACAATTATTTCTGAATAGTAATCTTCACATTAAGTTAAATAATGCTATAAAAAGTGATAAAATATCTTTATTAAGATTGACGATCATTTCATCGCACAAACGGCGACATTTTCAAAATCATTCATGTTAGAAAATAGTTTCACATAATTTAAAAACAATAACGTAGCAAACAATATCACGAGACATGATGCATAATTAAAAACATAGCAAACATAAAATAAAATAAAAATTAAATTAGCTATTTGCGAGCGTGGATTATTTTTCATATATTTTAAAAAACAATAACATGGTAAACAATGTCACGAGACATCGTGCATAATGAAAAACATTGCAAAACATAAAATAAAAATAAAATTAACTATTTGCGATAATAAGCTATTTGCGAGCGTGGATTAATTTTTTTTCTATTGTTACTAAAATTATATAGCATCTCTTTACAAATTTTAGATAAATCAAGGGACACTGAATCATTGCAAATATTCTCGTTGCGTAAAAATATCTCTATTGATTCCCGGATTATGGATGGTAAATAAAATCTTGATGGATAAATTAACTTGCTATTTTAAAAATCGATCTGTAAAGGTTCATCGCTGCATAATGCGGAAGCTGTGGTTCTTCTGTTGTATTTTGACGTCTACTATATGTTCTCTGATTCTACTTTTAAGTTTTCTGCTTGTCATACACTATATAAAACTGCTTTGTTCCATCTTCTTTGGTGAAAGGTATTTCGTATACTCCTGATAACTGGTTTATATATCTGGTTATATATAAACCAGTTATTATAACTGGTTTAAATATTTAACCATTTACTAACCTTACATGTTGTTAAAAATCTTCACCTTAATTAATCGCAGAACTTTTTGATTAAAAAAAGGAGAAGATCCGGTTTAATGAAAATTGTTTCATATCAACCTTTTTTAATTACATTCCGCTTCACGTTTTAAAATGCAAAATAATGGGAAAATTTATTTTAATTAGATTATGTTCATTAAATTAAGGAAAACCTTTTATAAATATATAGAAATCATGTCTTTATTTTGTCTGTAATGGTTAAGATATAAAACAGTATGCTGCAACATTACATGAAAAGAACATTTTATCGATAACGTCTAATAGCAATCGAAGATCATTCCCTGGATTCTTTCTTGGGTAGTTCTGCTTTTATGATCTAGTTCATTTTAGGTGGAAACTTAATCAGTGTCGTTATCGATAATTTTTATTACCTTCAACATATTATCCCATAAAGCCAGTCATGTTTTTACAGACTTTATTTTTACTGGTTCATTTTGCTTGTGAGCAGAAATAATAGTGCTTATTTATTCTTGTATTGACGCGTATTAGTTGGATAGTATTTTTGTTTCTAAATATCATATTATTGCTCATATTTTACTCTAATTTCACAAATTTGTTTTTGGAAATATTTGTTAACAAGAAATGGGTATCTAAACTCAAAGTAAGCTACGATAATAGAATGTTATGTGCATTAAAACAGTGGTTTCTTATGAGTGCATGCGAAGATTTATTGTCCTATAAGGAGGAAGTGGTAATATGGACCATCCTTTTAACCTCTTGAGACCCAAGCTTGCATTTTTAGCACAAATTTTACAATTTTTAGGATTAAGATACTTTATGGGGCTAGAAAACTTTTTATATATCCATTTATTTTTGAAACTAAAAAGTACATTGAGTTTTGGCGTACCCAATATAATGGACATTGGGTCTTAGTCCTGTAAAAAACCATATTATTGAATTACATGATTCTTAATTGCAAAATTTTCTTTCATTATAAATCTGTTTTTATCGTTCACACATCACCTTTAAATATTGCACAATTTTAATTTTTTCATTATCAAAAAGAAAAGTATTTTTGGATGAAAATTATTTGAAAAGTATAAATCACTTTAGTGACCTTTTTAAATAGTTTTTGTTAAAAGGAATAATAAAAAAAAATCTATTATATCAATAAAAGTTTTTTCTAGAAAAAATTATAAATACTTAGTGGAACGGTTTTTACAATTGACATTTGGAGGCCAAAAGGAAGTTAAAAAGAAATAAAACGCAATTTAAATTATTAACTTCAACTATATTTTCTTTAAATTTTTATTTCTGTTTAAAATTTTTCTTTCATTATAAATGTGTTTTTATCGTTCTACATAACCTGTAAATATTGCAAAATTTAGAACCCTTTCAGTAGTTTTTTTAGAGGTTTAAAGATGTATACTCCTGGGTGTGACATTAAACTATATTAAATGATGTCTAAACATTTGATACAGTAGCTGGTGGTTCATGTTTGATAATGAAGCATTGGGTATATACAAAAGTAAGTTTCGTTTTTGGTTAAAATTACATGTTGATTTAGAAAGTATAAAGAAGTGGTACATTAATATCTTGGTATTGTATTACTGTAATAATAATGTATTCTTGTTGCTTTTGTGTTTTGTCTTCATCCAATAATGCTTGAAATTTTTCATCTTCAAACTTTTTCGGTCTACCTTCACGTTCTGCGTTTTCAACATCGAATAAATCTCCTTTAAGCATGTTCACCCGAAGCTTCTACAAGTAAACGATATCTTTCAGCAGCACTTTTTTTTTAAATTATAAAATTATAAACAAAACTTCCCGCAAATGACGATTTTTTGGCTCAAAACTATCCGTTTTAAATCGAATGAAAAACTATCTTGTTTACACTTTAATCAAATGTCATATACTAAGTTTTGAAAGTTATGAAGAGACTTTTCAAAAGCATGCATTATCAGATTCACACAAGATATACAAGGTGGCCATAATTAAACTGACAGTACTCAGAGTGTTCTGTAGCGCGATCTAATTGAGAGAATGATGCCAAATTTTGTAAGAAGATTAAACAAGACGGGAGACGAAGGAAAAAATAGTTCCAAAAGTCACCACTAGGTGAAGATGTGGCGCTGTGTAACGGAAAAGAGAGTATTATTGCCGTATTGAACTTGAATTAAATCGTTAAATGTGCTAAATAAGAGGTACTTTTATTTCAGTATTGATTCTGCATTTTTTTAAACTCTCTTTTCTGTTACACAGCGCCACATATTCCCCTAGCGGTGACTTTTGGAGATAATATTTTCTTTCGCGGAATCCTTCGTCCCCCGTCTTGTTCAAACTTCTTACGAAATTTCAAACTTTATCAATTCAAGTACAAGCTGGCCATAATTAAACTGACAGTACTCAGAGTGTTCTGTAGCGCGATCTAATTGAGAGAATGACGCCAAATTTTGTAAGAAGATTAAACAAGACGGGAGACAAAGGAAAAAAATAGTTCAAAAAGTCACCACTAGGGGAACATGTGGCGCTGTGTAACGGAAAAGAGAGTATTATTGCCGTATTTAACTTGAATTAAATCGTTAAATGTGCTAAATAAGAGGTAATTTTATTTCAGTATTGATTCTGCATTTTTTAAAACTCTCTTTTCTGTTACACAGCGCCACATATTCCCCTAGCGGTGAGTTTTGGAGCTAATATTTTTTTTCGCGGAATCCTTCGTCCCCCGTCTTGTTCAATCTTCTTACAAAATTTCAAACTTTATCAATTCAAGTACAAGGTGGCCATAATTAAACTGACAGTACTCAGAGTGTACTGTAGCGCGATCTAATTGAGAGAATGACGCCAAATTTTGTAAGAAGATTAAACAAGACGGGAGACGAGAGAAAAAAATAGTTCCAAAAGTCACCGCTAGGAGAACATGTGGCGCTGTGTAACGGAAAAGAGAGTATTATTGCCGTATTGAACTTGAATTAAATCGTTAAATGTGCTAAATAAGAGGTAATTTTATTTCAGTATTGATTCTGCATTTTTTAAAACTCTCTTTTCTGTTACACAACGCCACATATTCCCCTAGTAGTGACTTTTGGAGCTAATATTTTTTTCGCGGAATCCTTCGTCCCCCGTCTTGTCTAATCTTCTTACAAAATTTGGCGTCATTCTCTCAATGAGATCGCGCTTCAGAACACTCTGAGTACTGTCAGTTTAATTATGGCCACCTTGTATATGAACACTTATGCCATCTATTAGAAAACGGAACTTACTTTTGCATATACCCGATAGACAATGTAGTATTCGAGTTTACAATTTTTGAAAAGTTTTGTAATGCAAATGATTCCGTTCCTTTCTTATATATTTCTCTCTTGTTCGATCCACGTTTTTAACACGTTCACTGTCAAAACGATAAAGTAAGAATTTTAAAATTTCTTGTTGAAAGTCGTTTGCCATCACAAATTCAGAAAGGTTACTTACGCTTTATTAATACAGCGAAATTTCTGCCAATAAAGAAGGCAATTGTTTATTTTTAAAATAGTGGTGACAAAGTAATTAATAAATTAAAGCCAGGAATTTACTCGTGGTTGGCAGCGAATGGGCTAAATTCTGAATCTACAACTAGAAGATTGGGGTTGTAAAATTCTGTAATCGTAGTGTAATTTTATTTAGTAGTTGACTGAAAAATAACTGTTTTTTTTTAAACCCACGACGTTTCGTTTTCGAACCATTTACTCATAAAATTATTTCGGATAACTAATATAAATAAAATGCAATTTATTTTTTATTGTGGTTATTTAACATTCTAAATAACACAAATATATATTTTTTACACTTTTTTTTGTAATAAAATTTATAATTTTAATACATGCAAATTATTCCAAAGGGAAACATTCGCCTTGCATAATATTTCAAGTGAAAAACAAATTTCAAAGTAATTGCTTAAAAGGCGCAAAGGCCAACATAGTTAAAAAGATTCCAAGCCGGGACTCGAACCCGGGTCATCAGTATAGCGCACTGACGTTCTACCGACTAAACCACATCGAGTTTGGAATCTTTTTTCACCATGTTGACATTTGCGCCTTTTAAGCAATTACTTTGAAATTTGTTTTTCATTTTAAATATTCTATGCAAGGTGAATGTTTCTCTCTGGAATAATTTCCATGTATTAATATAGTTTCTATCGATGCTGGATTTAATTAAGTTTCGTGTTTGCCCAGATCGGTGGCTCACAATAAACATTCCATCTTGTGCTGCGTTTGTAGCCTTGCCAACATATAATAGTGAGAAATTTTCTGGGCTGGGTATCGTTCCAAGTGGTTTAGTCGGTAGAAGGTCAGTGCGCTATACTGATGACCCGGGTTCAAGTTCCGGCTTGGAATCTTTTTCACTATGTTGGCCTTTGCGACTTTTAAGCAATTACTTTGAAATTTGTTTTTCATTTGAAAACTTATAATGTAATTAAATTTACCAAAGTGTTAGATTTGTCTTTTGAAAATATTTCTACTACTTCAAATTGTTAAAATATGCTATAACGGCTTTCCCGTTATATATTCATTATTCCTCCTCTCCCATCAAAAATCAACTTTTAACCTCACTGGTTCATTATAAATTGTCATTATTCTCCACCCCCCCCCCTTCAAATAAAATATTTAGTTTAAATTTGACATTTTATATTTAATTTCATATGGCTTTAGTCATTCTCTCCCCCCCCCCCCTTCACACCATTGTAAGTTTCACTTTTACTTTTTAAAGTTCTTTTTAAATGCAGACATCATTTATCTCGGTTCCTTTTTTCTGTCTTTCAAGTTCACACGGAAAAAGATAGAAAAAGATCTTAACCGCAGCAATTTTCCGTTGAAATAAAATAAAAGAATAAAATACAAGTGAATGTCTTTTTCGCTTCGTAGCCGACGATATGTAATGCATATTTTCTCAGCCTCTGGGCTTGCATTAGTATTCAATTCTCACCCTTGTACTTTGTCGGATACAAACCATGTGCCTCTTGTTGACTAATTTTCTGCTATCGTTATATCTGTAACGTGCATATAAAATCACGTGTTCCTATTTCTTTAAGTCTCCCTGCTTACCGCTGGAATGTTATTTATTGTAACCCTAAAGAACACGCCATGGCATAGTTTTTAACTCAATGTAAAACTTCTTGATTGTTTTGTCTACCCAATTTGTTTTTCGCCAAACATCTTACATATGGTTACCTAATGTTCGCCAATCTGTAAGTATTTGTAACAAAATCTCACTCACTTTTGCTCCTGACCTCGAGCTATGTAGTCTGCAAACTAAGCCCCGCTGTGGGGCGTCTGCCAGTTCGGCAGTTATTGAAATCTCTCCCCGTTCCTCTATACTGTTCACGGCTCTCCATTAAAAGGTATTTCATAATAAAGATGTAAGTCCTCTAAACTTTTGTGTTGGAGTTTTTTCTTACTCATAATGTGAACCTGGGCATACGAATTCACCGTCACATATGCCGTACATGACTGATGACATATCTACTAGCATTTTTTTTATCTCGTGATTTGAAGATAAAATGATGTTGCCAAGTAAGAATGTTTCATTTTTTTTTAAATTTTCGATTTTCAAGTTTGTAAATATTGATGTGAAAATGAACCACTAGCATTTACCACTTTGCTAGAGGTACTCAAAAGAGGCTGATGTTTATAAAATGATTTATGTGCCTTTTTCTATTTTCTTCATAAATGATTCTAACATAATTTGAAAGTGATGTTTGACAATATCTGAGGTCCTTGAAATATACAAGGGAGGAGATCATCTACAGCAGCTCGATATTGCTTGATTTTAACACAATATAAAATAATAATAATAATTTCGAGCTGTAAATATTTCTTCAAATAAAACAATTTTTTATACTAAATTTTACAAATCTTTGCTTACGTATTCCTTTAAATAATTTTAATGATACATAAATAAAATTACTTTAATCAAGACATATTATTTAGGGATTTTCAATGACACACATATATGTTGCGCACAGGATTATGAGAAATATATTCGATATATCAGGTTAATATTACACACATATATATATATATATATACTCTTACAATATCATACTTTAACTTCAACCTAAAATAATAATCAAGTTTACAGATGAAATTATTTTTTCAGGCAATTAAACCGAAAATCTTAAAATCTATGATAAAATTTCAATTAAAAAAATAATTATATTGCAGGTACTTACTTAAAAATAGTTAGAGGTTATAAATATATATAAGATAGATTATAATTCACAATTTTAATTTTCTATGTTACTTAGTTTTGGAAATAAGATGCGCGCAATGTCAAAAATATCTGATTTGAGTAAAATGGCTTTGAAGTTAAAATTTACCTTGATTTGGATAGGTAATCGCTCGACATATTTATCATAAAACCGGTTTTAATTGGAGTATCGTCATAATTTTCGTAATAAGTTCGGTAACATGCTATTCTTTCATAATAGATAACATTTTTTTTTTTTTTTTTTACTTTTTAAAAAGTTTTAAGGTGATTTACCCCCCCCCCCTCCCCCCCTTAAGGCTTTCCTTATCTGCTTTGCTCAACAAGCGCAAAACGTTTTGACACATTTACAAATTCATTTTTTATCGGAAAGCTATAAAATTGGAAAGCTTGGTCATGGAAGCGATTTGGAATTGAACTGTTTTTTCCATTTTTTGATCATTCAATTACCTATTGAGTTATAAGCGTTTTCAATCACGTGACAAACCCGTTTTTCGCCCGCTCTTGAGTGCTATTTCTCCCTTTGCGCGGAAATTCGGTTCAAAACGCCAACTTTGACGCTATTTTCTGAAAGATCTGTCTAGCTGTGAAGATGAATGTAGAAGGAAATTGATA
Source organism: Maratus speciosus (assembly GCA_963932465.1). Lineage (NCBI taxonomy): Eukaryota > Metazoa > Arthropoda > Arachnida > Araneae > Salticidae > Maratus > Maratus speciosus. Next base: position 389,357,359 of record OZ010786.1, read on the forward strand.
TTGTCATAACGCATCCTAAGGTGGATGTTCTCACGGATGCTGAAGCCGTAAACGAAGATGATTTGTTTCATGATCCAGGTAAATATTCCTAACAATGTGGAAGGTAAATTACAAGTACATAACGATTAATTATTAGACAAAGAAAAACGTAATTTTCTATTACGGAAAGCTCCAAAGATCAAAAGAAAAAAAAGACATTTAAAATACTAAGAATAGATGAGCAGATGATTCCATACTATGGACGTCGTTACTCAGCAAAAATGTTTATGCTGGATAAACCCGTGAGAAAGCCTGCGTAAAGCTAACTTGCTAACATCATCCCAAAGTTATTTATTCTTGTTTGACGTTTACACTGGTAAGTCATCCAAGCCTCTAAATGATACGGGATTAAGAATTAATGTTGTAACTAATCTCTTTGAAACAGTTTCGGATCATCTAAATAATTATATTTTCTTCGATAATTTCTTTACGTCCTGTAAGTTGTTATGTGCTCTTACAGAAAAATTATTCTGTACAATAGGTACTGTACGGGGGAACCGTATTAGCAACTGTACAATTTTGAAACCCTCAAATTAATGTCAAAGATCACAAAAGGTTCTTACGATGCCGCATTTACTGAGGAGGGAGAAGTAACGATTGCTCGTTGGAATGATAAATCAGTGCTAACTTTACTGACAAATAGGGATGTTGAAGAGTTTCCAGTAAGACCGATACTCTTTCCAAGAGCCGAACGATAGAAAAAAAATGTTTCACAACCACAACTGATATCAAGATGCGCTCAATACATGGAAGGATTGGATTTATTATATAATTTTGTTTCCAAATATCATACTAATATAAAAGTAAAAAGTGGTGGCAGCCACTTTTTGTATTTTTCCTAGATTTGGCGAAAGTAAATGCTTTGAAACTACACAGGATTTCCATTTAATCTACAATGTGAATTTACTAGATTTCCAGAAAGTTTTGAGTATGTTAGCTTTCGAACCTACAGACCTCTTGACGGCGGTAATGAAGCTGTGGCATCACCTGATTTTAATCCCTAATTGCGACATTGCCACCAGAATTTTTGAGGGAAAATTTCACTTTTATTAAGTACGCAAAAATATCATTTACTTGTTTACAAATATATTTTCTTGTACATACTGGTGTCATTCAATTAATTCAACGTTTTACGATTACAATTACTTTACCCCTGTAAGGGTTAAAACGAATGAAGTTGCTATGTGCATTGAGTCTCACGTTAACCACTGAAGACGTCAGACAATTGTCCCGCACGATGCAATTTAAAATTAATCAACAGAAAATACTGGACATATAATATTGTATAATCCAGAAAATAATAGTAGATGCGGATACTGTCATAACCACACCATTAGGTGTGTAAAAAATATAACATACCGTTACATTCAAAATATTTTGAAAGTCTTCATAAATAAGTATGTAAGCGTCCTTACGATGATGTAGTACATGCGTTATGCTGATGGTTTATTTTGAATTATTTTGTATCTTCTATGAATAAACCCAATTTTTACCCGGCTGAAAAGAAGGGTTATGTGTTTCACGCGTATCTGGGTATGTGGATTTCTTTATACACTCGAAACATCCCAACGGCTGGATGGATTTTAATGAATGAGGTCTCTATCAATTCGTCTTAACGGCCCGATGGTTATAGGCTAGGTTTTGTTTTTATAAATTCAAAATGGCGGCCGTAAAATACAAAATCGCGGTGGAGACGAATAAAAATTCTGCACCCTACTGAGTGGCATATCACTGGATAGGTCTTTCAAAATGAAGACGATGTTTCACTGACTTTTTTACAGTCAGAAGCTCCCTTAAAATATTATACAACCTGGAAGTTGTGTAGGTAGGATCTCTAGCTTTACTGCAACTCTAACCATCATAGACTCTAACCATATAGACCTCATCAAAACAGTGTTTATAAATAGGAACTGACAATTAAACCAAACTTAAAAGTCATCAATACAAGTAAATAACAAAAAAATATTTTCAGTCAATTCCTACTTAGGTCCATAAGACAATTTTTTTCTCCCATTCTTCTTTCCTCTTGAGTGGCGCTTAAAATGGCTTGATCAAGAAGAGGGCTCTCTCGGTCTTAAAATACCTTGATCAAGAAGAAGGCTCTCTGGATTATTGAAAATTAATTAATTTAATTTAATTAATTAATTAATATTTGAAAAAAAATCTGGATTAACATCAAGTGCCATCCACTACAAGTTTAAAAAAATTTATTTGAGCTTTATTGGATTAATAATACGTATTTTATTAACGATTGAAAATTTGAACAAGATATATATAGCGAGAGTGTGAGCTAATAGTAGGAATTGAAAAAAAAAAATAGTTTCACATTGATGAGAAATAATTAATTAGTTCGTTTTTTACACAGTTGGGTTTTTTGATTTTTTAAATTTAATTGTTTTTTAATGAATAATATGATTGATATTTTAATGAGATACAACGAACAGTCCCGGGCATGTTGCAGGCGTTTATTCGGTATAAAAACATATTTTTTATTTTAAAATTACGAACAAATTTACAGTAAACTTCCGATTAACCGACACTTACGGACCGACCGTGTGGCGGATAATCGAAAAAGACAGCTAATAGAAAGACAATATAAAACTGTTGCAAAATTATTTTTCTATATGTTAATTTACATATAAGAATAATTAAAAGATTTATTTTTATTTGTTGTGTACATTCGTTTATAAAAAGCAAACATGATAATAAGAAATTTATTAATCAGACAAATTTTGAACTTTACTGAATAAATGTGTAGTACCTGTTTTCAAACAAAGTAATCCATTATGGGTCAATATCAGAAAATTGGACAATTTGCGTCCACTGACAATAATATTTCATTAATTATACTAAAAACAAAAACTGAAAAACGTAATATATTGTAACATTTTTTATATCAATTACCAATGATAAATGGACATATAATGATGTATAAATAATTAGTTTTAAGCTTTAAACAAGCGAAATCATCATTTCAGTCCCTGCCTCCAGGTACAAATATCCACACTGCAAATAGAAGCGTCTTAAATTTAGACACATATGTGACTGAAAAAGAATTTTAGACACTTAAGTGTCTTAATCTGAAAATTCAGACATTATAGATGTCTTAATTTAAGATACATAAGTGTCTTACTATGACCATGGTGTAAACGAACTGAGAATAATGTCTAAAATATCCGCAAACGTCTTATTTTAAGACACTTCACTGCTTTAAACGTGTCTTAATTTAAGACGTTTTGATTCTTCCGACGCAATAACCACCTGGAGGCACTAGCACTCCCAGTTGCGCATGCGTTTTAGATGTCTTTGTTCGAAGTGGTATACGTTGTAATTCAAACAAAGTTTGTTTTTATGTACGCGTGTATTTTAATTCGTTTTTTTGCGAATTGTACTGTGATTTTAATTCGTATTAACTTTGATTATTTATTTATTGAATACATGCATTTGACGTGTGTGCTCGACATCAAATGTCTCTTAGAAGCTGTCGTCGATACAAGGGCGGGATAGACACAGAACAGAAGTAGACGACGGTTGAAGATTACACCCGGAAATTCTACAAAGCGTGTGCAATGGGCTTAGTGTTAACTCGTATCAATTTATATCAATAATATTGTGTTATTCATCTTCGTCCTGTCGAAGCTGGCAAAAAAAAGAAACTTTTGTCTGGCGGGTCCTGTTTTGAGGATGAAACATCTCATTCTTTAAATATGGCTAGTCGGATGTATTATGGGATTACCTTTTAAACTGATGAAAGTCTTTCTCCCTCACTGTGGTTGTGGTAGTTTTTAAAATTTCAAATCGAGGAATATTTCTTACCTCTTGCAAACAGCGATTGAAGTAAGTGTTATAATTTCTTTATAGTACTAAAATTAGTGTATTTTATGATTTTATTTATTGTACTAAGCAAAATCTTACATGAAATTTAATTAGTTTTGAATCTTTTTGCAAACAAACACTAATTCTAGAAGTATATATTTTTAAATTTATGACGTTATCTTTTATTACAAATTATGTATTATTTATTCTCATCTTTTTTCTCAAATTTAAAGTAATAACATCACTAAAAAACAGACATATTTAAAAGTTAAGTTCATTCTCTTGTTTTGTTTTGTTTTCAATATGGAAGTTCTTAGTTTCAATGGCTAATGCTTATCTCATACTAAACGACCACAAGGAAATAGAAAAAAAAACTTTGAAAGATCTCCTAAAGTTTTCTTACTTCCTAGCTAGGGATTACAATCGCGGATTGAGATCCCGGGATCCCGCTTTAATTTTAACCCCGGAAATCCCGGAATTTTTACTGGAAAATTCCGGGATTTTCGGGATTGCCTTTTTTTTCCATTGAACAATATTCAGCTGAAATTAAAAAATATGTTTATAAACTTTCGCTTTTGGAAAAAAAATCAATTGATTTTCATGAAATTTATATATAATTGAAAATGGATGTCTATCTCAAGTATTTCTTAGATATATTTCTAAAGCTATTAAATCTTTTAATGTGTGAAAACTTTTGACTTGGAAACATAGAAGTAAGCCAGTCAGGAAAAAGGAAATCATTTGTTTATTTAGATTTCGCTGCATGTGTGAATTCGAAGGTAATTTTCCAATTAGACTTTACTGATAAGCATCGCAAGTTTGTATCATAGTGATATCATGTGCTAACTTATTTATTTTTTTTTTTGGCTTTATTTTGCTTTAAAGATGTCTTGTTTAGTAGCACATAGGAATGATAACAATAAGCCCATGTGGCAATATAAATTTTTAAAAAATCTAATTTTTAAATGATAAGGATTTTATTTTTTGGGGGGGAGGAGGGGTGGATTTTGTTTGAAATTTTCGTACAGTTGATACCTTAAATCTTGCACTGATTATAATGAAAGTTTTGAACTTTTAGAGTAGGACAAGATTAAAAAACACAAAATATAAATAGACAAAATACCGAAGTAATTTTTTTCTCAATATTAACTCTTTGCACTCGAGGGCTCCGGAGCGGAGCCATTTAAAATTTGTCTTCAAACTCGAGGTCTCCGCTACGGAGACAATGCAAATAATTTTGTGATACCATGTAATTTTGGCTTTTCTAGACAGGTATCACAAAATTATTTGCATTGTCTCCGTAGCGGAGCCCTCGAGTTTGAAGACAAATTTTAAATGGCTCCGCTCCAGAGCCCTCGACTGCAAAGGGTAAAGTAGAATATTTATTTATTTATCCATAGTTAAATAGCTGTTGTGATTATCATCTGATATATATGTAAAATTGCCTATGTGGCGATATAAATTTAAAAAAAATCTATTTTTAAATTATATGAAGTAGAGTAGGACAAGATTATAAGAAATATATATATTTATCCATGTACTTTAAAAGCCCTCAATAGCCCTTGCTGCTGAATTTGTCCGATAATCGGAGATGTCTGCTTTTGTGAGGTAAAAATATACAAATATGTATGCCATGCGGATTAAAAAAGTATTCTCTAAATAGATGTTTCAGAATAGCTATTCGGGAATGTCCATTAACCTCCACAAAGGATACTCCCGAATACCGGACATCTCAATTGAGATAACAATAATGCAGGGTTGTATTTTTTGCAAAAGAACTTCTTGATTAAAGAATGGGCATACTGGGCTATGCCCCGCCCCCCTACGATTTTAGTGCCCACAAATTTGATGTGCAATATTTGTAAAGCTTATATTTTAAATCTGTTTCGAAATTGTATTGATTATAATCAATATTTTGAACTTTTAAAGTAAAATAAGATTAAAAATAAAACAAATTTTAAAAATCTAATATTTAGATAAATATTTTTTGTTTTAATCTTGTTCTGCTCCTGAAGTTCAAAATATTGATTATAATCAATAAAATGTCGTAAAAGATTTAAATTATCAGCTTAACAAAAATTGCGTACCAAAATTGGGAGCACCAAAAAAATCAGGTTGGGGGGGGGGGGGCAGGACCCCAGCCAAATATTTTTCCAGGATTCAACGTGGTCAAACATGGCTACGTATGATGCTTACAAAAAAAATGGATGCTATTAAGACGGTTGAAGTGTCCGAAAAAATTCAGACATTTTAAAATGTCTGAAAACTGAACACTCCGTTTCAGACACTTAAGTGTTTGAATTTCAGACAATTTAATTTACAGTGCAATATTAAATGTATGCTGTAAACATTTCTATAAATATTATTAACTTTTGCTATTATATATTTACACCTATATATATATAAATTATGGGAAAATATAATTATCCTTTCTTAGTATTGATTGTATAGTAAAATATTCTAGTAAATATATTTGTCCCTGAGGTTGACCATCATCTCAGTCCCTCTAAACACACATTTAGGTTAACAGATACTAGGTGGCGCTGGCAGAATCATTTCCATTGCAACAACAACTAAAGTTCAACTAGCCACCGTGGATGAAGGTAAGTTGTTTTTCTCTTTATTTCATATTTAGAAATATCTAGTTTTTGTTCTGAATAGGGATGACTATTTTTTTATAGCATCATTCATGTCCCCCTATTTAACTTGTTATTTATACACAAAAAGTTTATTGCAACTTTATTTACGTAACATGCAAATGTCACATGGCATATTTAATAACATGTGGGCAAAATGATAAAAAAAAATGAAAACAAAACTTTTAAGACAAAAACATCACTTCAGCCTCCATCATCTCAGTCCCAATTATTAGACACTGATTATGATGTTAACAGGTACTTTCTTCCATAATAGTTTATTCTACGCATAAAATATACATCCTCGATATCAAAAGACTACAGCATTCAAATGACAAAACATGTATCATAATATATAATTGTGTGGAGATTTCGCAAGCAACACCTGCATTAGACTGAGTGTCCCCGTATTTTCCGCTTCGAGATTAAAAAGGAAACGAGCCTTAACGAAGCTGTGTGGAGTGGAAATGCAGAAGAGGTAAAGAGAACGAAATGAGTTCGACGACGGAAGGTTTTGTTAAAAAAGAACGGAATATATTTCGGTGAAATAAGATTGAATATTTACACGACGTAAGAAAATCTCAGAAATATATTCGACGACGTCCTGAATTATAGACTTTAAGCTAATTAAAGAACGAGAAGAGTGTTTATATCTGTATTTTTTGTTCGTGTATTCGTCTAAATAAATGTCAGTGTTCGTCCTAAAAGTGAGTTGTGAGTTATGTATGGAGTCTCACCCCCATAAATTGGCGTCAGAAGTGACAGTTAACCCACCAATATGATTAATTAGAGTTATTCATCCTACATATTCAAGCCGGATATTCTTCTAACGGTGAGTTCATTGCTATTATTTTATTATGAAGTTAGTTGAAATACCAGAACTGGAAGTTGCGTTTAAAAACGAACGAACGCATAAAATTAAATTGCTGCATAAATTCCTATTTGATGCTGACGGTGATCGCTCTAATAGAAAGAGAATACGTGATTTTACTGGTTTCGGTTTTCAAACCGACAGCACCGAATTCAAAAATAAAATAACTAAAGTTCAAACTGATTTTTCATTAAATGATCTGATTACAGTGTGCAATCTACTTTGTATTGATAATGAGGGATCTTTAAACGATCTCGCAACCCGATTAGTGACATACCTTTCAGACTTGACCTTACTATAAAATAATATTATACAAAATGAAAGTGACACCGACTCGGAACCCGAACTGCCTTCAAATAATATGACTTCAAGTAATAACACTCAATTATCAAATTTTGACAAACAACAGCAATTTCCAGTTCAAAGTTTTATGCAATCGTCTATTAATTTTACTGATATTGAAAGTGTAATACCTCCTTTCGATGGTAGTTCTTTTAGTGATATACAGGTATGGTTTAATAATTTTGAGGATGTTAATAATATGTATAATTTATCTGACTTTCATAAATTCATATTTTGTAAAAGATCATTACGAGGAAAAGCCCAGTTATTAACACAAACAGAATTTCATATCAATTCATATGACAAACTTAAACAACTCTTAATATCAGAATTTAGCACCACTAATAATTCTGCCGAGTTACATGATATATTAAATAAACGAAAATTGCAAGAAAATGAATCAATAGAAGAATATTTTCTTATCATGAAACAAATATGCTCGCGTGGTAAAATCGAGGATTCCGCATTAATGCAATACATCATAAACGGCATACCCGACCCCGTTTTCAGAAAATCAATGTTATATGGATGCCAATCCATTGTAGAATTCAAGCAAAAGCTCAAAATTTATGACAAAATTCGACACGACTATGAGAATACTAAATTTCGTAAAGTCAAACCTGAAACGTCAGTGAAAGAGAAATCCTTTCGACCAAAATCTGATCTTTTTTGCTTTAATTGTGGTTTGTCGAATCATAAAAGTAGCCAATGCAGACATAAAGATAAAGGCCCTCGTTGTTTTAATTGTTCGAATTTTGGCCATAAATCGGCTCAATGTGATCAACCAAGGAGGCCTAGAGTTAAGTCAGAACCCTCCAATGTTTCCACTGTCACGTCGAACACTTTCATGACCAAACAAGTCATTATTTCGTCTGTAAATGTTACATCATTGGTAGACACAGGTAGTGAAAGAAGTTTACTAAAGGAAAGTATTTATCGCAAACTCCCTACAATTTCGAACCTTGAACATTCAACTATCACATTAACTGGATTAGGAAATGCTATAATCAAACCCCTAGGTTTTTTCTCTACGAACATTATGATAGATGATTTTAATTATACAACTAATGTTTATGTAGTCCCAGATTATTCCATATCTTTTGATCTTATTATTGGTACAGATATCATTCAACAAAGTATTTTAACAATTTCTGGAAATAATATTTCGATGCAAAAAATCGAGAAAAATGACGACACGTCCAATAATTTTTTGATTAATATTGCTCATGTGTTAGACGATCTTAATCTTGATTTATCTCATATTACCGATGAAACAATACGTTCAAAAATTTCAGAACTTATTCAAAATTATTCTCCTAAAAAAATAAAGACAACTGATGTTAAATTATCAATTCATCTGGAAAACGAAGAACCTGTTATTTGTCCTCCCAGGCGCTTGGCGCAAATAGAGAAAAACTTCGTCGAAAAACAAATTTCTGAGTGGCTCGAAAAAGGAATTATTCGTAAAAGCACTAGTAATTTTTCATCACCTATTGTCCTAGTAAAAAAGAAAGATGGTTCATATAGATTGTGTATTGACTATAGGAAGTTAAATTCTAAAACACATAAACAACGTTTTCCCCTCCCAGTAATTGATGACATTACTGATCAGTTGCATTCTGCAAAAGTATTTACTACTCTTGACCTTAAAAATGCTTTTTTTCATGACGAAGTAGAAGAAAATAGTAGAAAATATACTTCTTTCGTAACACATTCTGGTCAATTTGAATTCTTATATATGAATTATGGCCTTAGCGATGCACCGTTAGTGTTTCAAAGATATATTTATAACGTTTTTCGAGACCTCATTAATGAAAAAGTACTTATTGTCTATATGGATGACTTCATAATACCAGCTGAAAACGAAGTCGAAGGACTCCAGAAATTACAACGCGTCCTTACAACTGCATCCGAATATGGTTTAGAACTGAATCTCAAAAAATGCCACTTTCTACAACGAGAAATTGATTTTTTGGGTTACCACATTAAAAATGGTCAACTGCACCCATCCCCCTTAAAAACTAAAGCTGTCCTTAATTTCCCAGAACCTAAAAGTATAAAAGATGTACATTCATTTGTCGGATTAACTTCATATTTTCGGAAATTCATTCAAGATTACTCTTTAATAGCTAAGCCTTTAACAGATCTTCTTAGAAAGGACACTAAATTTCACTTTGGCGACCAGCAACGAAATGCATTTAATCAGCTGAAACACATCCTTTCTTCAGGTCCTGTTTTAAGCATTTATAACCCTAGTAACGAAACAGAAGTTCACTGTGATGCATCTATTGACGGTTACGGAGCAGTCCTCCTTCAAAAGTCTTCTATTGACAATCAATTTCACCCTGTCTATTTTATGAGCAAAAAAACCACAGATACCGAACGTAAATATTCGTGTTATTAATTAGAAGTTTTAGCTGTCATAGAAGCCCTTAAAAAATTTCGCGTTTACATTCTAGGTATTCCTTCCAAGATAGTCACAGATTGCAACGCATTCGCCCTTACTATGAATAAAAAAGATCTTTGCACCAAGATTGCTCGATGGGCTTTAATGTTAGCTGACTATAACTATACAATCGAACACAGACAAGGTACACGCATGCGCCATGTCGACGCTTTAAGTAGAAATCCAATATGTATGATCATTCAAGGTAGTTTTACTACCAAAATCATACAATCACAGAACACTGACGAACATATACAGGCCATCAAAGAAATTTTGAAAACAAAGCCATATGACAACTATTTCCTTAAAAATAACGTTCTCTATAAAAATCATAAAGGTATCGATCTGATAGTTGTGCCGGATGAAATGCAGCTAAATGTCATTAAACACGTTCATGACAAAGGACATTTTGGCCGTAAACGCTGTGAAGAACTCCTTAACGAAGAATTTCTCATCCCTAATATGTCAAATAAAATTGATAAAATTATAGCAAATTGTGTAACATGCCTTTTGTATAATCGCAAACGTGGCAAACAAGAAGGTGAATTACATCCCTTACCTAAAGAAGAGACTCCTCTCCAAACCTACCACATTGATCATTTAGGCCCTCTTGAAACAACCAACAAAAATTATAAACATATTTTGTCTTTAATAGACGCATTTACTAAATTCGTCTGGTTGTATCCATGTAAAAGTACTTCTGCTACCGAAGTTATATCAAAACTACGACAACAAAGTCATACTTTTGGCAATCCTTCCATTATCATTAGCGATAAAGGTCCTGCATTTACAAGCAAAGAATTTGCTGATTATTGTCAAGATGAAAATATAAAGCACGAGACAGTTACAACTGGCATTCCCCGTGCCAATGGTCAAGTAGAGCGACTTAATTCCACCATAATTTCTATAATCTCTAAAATGTCCAAAGACGAACCGACCAAATGGTTTAAACATGTTCCTAAAGTTCAACAAGTCATTAATTCAACTTACCAAAGAAGCATTAAGAGAACACCGTTTGAAATATTATTTGGTACAAAAATGAAACAGAAAGAAGATGTACAAATTATTGACCTCTTAAACAGTGCAGTCGAAGAACAATTCATGAAAGACAGAGAAGAGCTCCGTAAAGAAGCCAAGAAGAATATTCTGGAAATTCAACAAGAAAATCGCAAGCACTATAATTTACGACGTAAGAAACCCCGTAAGTACAAGCTTGGTGACCTTGTAGCAATTAAGAGAACCCAGCAAGGACCAGGTTTAAAGTTGAAATCTAAATTCTTAGGTCCGTATAAAGTAATCAAAGTGAAGTCTAATGACACCTACGACGTAACGAAAATCTCATCAACTGAAGGACCGATAAATACTAGCTCCTGTGCTGAATACATGAAACCTTGGCCTGACGAAAACTGAAACTTAAAAAAAAAAAAAATACGATGTTACGCTACTTCAACTATGATGTGCAGATTAATTTTTTTTCTTTTCCCCTAAGAACAGTTACTGGTTTTTGTTTTTTGTTTTTCAGATTCTATTTTACCACATGTCGCTGCGGCAGCTCCAGATGTCAGGACGGCCGCTTGTGGAGATTTCGCAAGCAACACCTGCATTAGACTGAGTGTCCCCGTATTTTCCGCTTCGAGATTAAAAAGGAAACGAGCCTTAACGAAGCTGTGTGAAGTGGAAATGCAGAAAAGGTAAAGAGAACGAAATGAGTTCGACGACGGAAGGTTTTGTTAAAAAAGAACGGAATATATTTCGGTGAAATAAGATTGAATATTTACACGACGTAAGAAAATCTCAGAAATATATTCGACGACGTCCTGAATTATAGACTTTAAGCTAATTAAAGAACGAGAAGAGTGTTTATATCTGTATTTTTTGTTCGTGTATTCGTCTAAATAAATGTCAGTGTTCGTCCTAAAAGTGAGTTGTGAGTTATGTATGGAGTCTCACCCCCATAATTGTATTTAGAAATTGGTACTTTAATTCAAAAAAAATAAAAATTCTGGAGTGAAATTGTCCAGTTTTCAGATATTGACCCTTATACATTTTTGTTTGCGTTTTTCTTGTACTTTTACTGCACCAATATTACGAATTATACGTAATAAAGTACTAAGGTTGCATCTGCTTCCTCTTGCACCTCAAACCAATTAATAAAAGAGCGTAGTCTGCATGACTGACTTCTGAATGATCATTCCCCGATTCATTATATTCATCTGCTTCCGGTTTCTCTGAATTCAAAACATTTTAAATAATTTCGTCATCCGTTAATAATTCATAACCAATATCATTCTTCTCACTATTAAGCCGGTCTGTGATTTCATCTGAGAAATATATTCTAGCTGTTGTTCCTGATGTCAGACAAGCATTTTAATCAAAATAGCTCCGTTCGGTTTATGTTAATTTGAATATTCGTTGTTCGTTTCTGATTTAAAAGAAAAAAAAGGAGAGGGGGCTGGCGGTTAAACGAGGGTGGCGATTGGTAGAGTGGCGTATAATCAGAAGTTTACTGTGTATGTAAAAAATATTCTGAAATGATTTGTAACATATTAATTTGTACAAAATACAAATGACAGAAAATGATTGTGTAAGTTACAGTTAACGTCAATCAATATTTTCCTAGATATAGATAAATTTTACTTTCAATGTTGTAAAGGTACTGTATCCTTCTCTAAAATTATCCAAGAAAAAAAACCCCTTCAAAATAAGCGGTCAAAACTTCGATATTCTCCTTTATATAAATTGAATGTATTTTATATTAAAAATTTCTGTTATAATTTTTCTGGTAACCAATTATCTGTTCCACGTGCTCTTTATTTAAGAATCTTATTTTTTTATTATTTTTTTAATTTATAGATAAAGCCCCAACATTTTTCTCTAAATTCTATGCAGATTTAGAAGCTGTACATTTTACGGTCTGCCTTAATATAAGAAGCACAAATATTTTGTCTAGTACGTGTGTTATCATTTTAAAATGCGACGTTAGTACAATAATATGTAAACGAGTCCTATTACAAAAATTGTATTTATATTCGGTAAGTAGATACAATTTCTAGTCGAACAGTAAACCGACAATTTGATAATGAAATAGCATGTGATGGTTCGTTTTCTTTCCCAGAACTGTATAAATTCTGACAGAGTTTAACTTCGTGTTTTTTATATATATATATATATATATAAATATGCGATGCTAGCATGTAAAAAGAATCAAATTGTCCTTTTTTTAGGCAGCATTACTGTTTAAAATTAAATAATATGCAAAATTTTTCTAAATAATTTTCTAAATGTTTTGATTTTATCCTCTAAGTAAATAGAGTAAAATCAAAATTATTCTAGCTGTTTGGTACATAAAATAAGGTGTATTTTTAAAACTTTCATAGGAAAAGCATTTCAAATACTTTCGCCATCAATATGGATATTTGCCCGAATAAGCATTCCAAATATACACATATCATATACACGGTGATTCCGAATTTATGGTACAAAATTTAAGGGTTTGTACAGGACACTGTAACAAGTATTTTTTGTGTAGGAATGTAAGGGCGCAGGTTACGCGTTTGTAGCACAAACACAGGAAAGAGACATAGAAGGAATGTTTATTGACAGCGTCATTCACAAGTGCTATGTTTACAATAAGAGTTCAAAATTTTGCCACTCACAGCAATGCAGCGTCGATGGACTGATTGGCGTACAGTACATGCTAAAAAATGCTATGTATTTCACTCACACGTGCAGCAACAACGTATATTCCAATAACGAAATCCTCCTGGAGTCGCATAAACGAGCAGTCCCAATCCAAAGCGCCCGAAAAAGGGCATCTAGGTAATTGCTCACAATAGTGCTGAAAATGGCTGACACATGCTAAAACCAAAGTCGCTTACAAAGAGAGATTGGGAAATCTTGAAGCCTCTTCCATAAAAATAGGATAACAACTACCTGCTTTTTCGTGCTTGAACAGTCCCTTTACCATCCCGTTCTCCCGATTTATCAAGCCCCGATTACTTTTCATGGGGATATCTAACGAGTTTTGTTTATGCAACTATAGTTGACTCAGATGAGGATCGCGTTGCTCGAATATCCGTAGCTGTTACACGTGTGTGTTAAATATCTGGCATCTTTTGAAGTGTAGGATAAAATGCGTTCCCGATGCGTGTAGGATAAAATGCGTTCCCGATGCGTGTTGGATAAAATGCGTTCCCGATGCCGCTAAGCATCTATCACTGTTGGTGGACGCAGTTTTGAACAGTTATTGTAAACATTGCACTTGCCAACGACGCTGTCAATAAGTACTTTGTATTTTCTTTCATGTCTTATTTCTTGGGTTTGCACCTCACCGTGTCACTTGCGCCCATACATTCCTGAAGAATACATGGTTGTTAAAATGTCCTGTACCAACCCTTAAAGTTTGTACCATGAATTCGGGATCACACTGTAGCCAAATGAATTTCTCGTTTCTTATTTAAAATGCACCTCTAAATTTTCCGCAACTTAACTAATGAAAAGGAATAAAAGAAGTGTTGATTTCTTAATTTAGATGTTGTTTTATGGATATTTAGATATATTTAATTCAAATATGATACATAGATGAAAGAAGAAATGATTTTAAAATGCACAAAAGGGTTAATTTCTCTAGAGATATTGCATTTGATCTGAAATTTTCACATTTCGTTTGATATTTTATTCTGTCTCAAGAATTTTTACTTAAAAGATGTCTTGTAATATTATTGATATATAAGTACGTCTCACTTTTTATTCAACCAATGTTATAGTAGAAACTCTTCCATCGTTTTTCAAGGAGTGCGTGAAAAAAAACAACAATGAATGCGGGTTAACGTCAAAACACAAAAAAAAAGAATGTTTATGCATTACTAATAAATGCAATGTATACAGTAACTAATAAATACTAATTTGTTACTTACCAAGCTGTAATGAAAATAAATCGAAGTTGTAGAAAATTGATATTTATTTAAAAAAATCAGTAATTTTATGTTGGGTTTTTCATTTTATTAAAAATTAAACAACAAAGTTTCAAGATTAACAACATTTTTCTAGACATTTTCTGCAATTTCATGTGCATATATAAAAATTGGTACTGTTCCAAATGCCGTAATTGCAGGGCTGGTACAGATTTGGCACTGGTGTAGGCTCAGCTTCATCGCCATGAATATTATTCCCTGCATCTTCGCCATTATTTTCATTTTTTGTATTGTGGCATCTTAACTGTAACTACCAGCAATCTCTTGGAATATGTTAACGTGATCGCCGTTACTTGAGAACTCATCCACTCCACTCGTCTCTAGCGGTTCTTCTTCGAAAGAAACGCTCGTATGTGATTTTACTAACTTTTTCTCCTAATGTAAACTCCATCGTTGTAATACATCACAAGTAATATTTTAGCATTAAATAGCGTAATAGTAGAATGGAGTATGTTTGTACTTTAATTAATGCTAAAGTGGTGACCCGGAAATCTTAAAACTTGTTCACGCAATATTTGCTCACAAATGGAAAATATTTTATTAGAACTTGGTGTGGTATCGTCTGCGGTTTATTCTTCCGTGATCGGTGACATTTATTCTCGAGTGAAATGCTTTCCAACTATGAATATTACCGCAAAATTTTATTTAATTACTTCTGAAGATTGATAGTATTTGATTCAACGAAGATTGTGATGATTAAACCTGGTGTACAACAGTCAAGCGTCTGAGAGAAATGAAATACAGGTCAGTTCTGTTTTCTGTAATTTCGAAAGAGAGTGTTTTTCTTTTTGAATTTTAATGTGCTTAACTCATATTATTATTAGCGTTACTGTATTTAAAACAAAATTTCATGTTATAATTCCGCATTATTTTAACATTTATATATATATATATTAGTATTATTTATTATTGCAAATTACAAACAGTGATATACAGGGCGGTGAAGTTAATAGAATTGCATTTCGTGTGCCGCCGTTTTGGGAAGCAAATATTCAATTGTGGTTATCACAAGTAGAAGCCGCATTCCAATTATCTGGAATTACGAATGATGACACTAAATATGCTAGCCTCGTTGCGTCAATTAACTCTGACAGTTTAAACTATGTCAGCGATCTTATATACAATCCCCAGAACAGGATAAATATGATACATTAAAGCGCAGACTTCTTACTGAGTTCGCAGACTGTGATGGAAAACGCTTAAAAAACTTTTGAGTGAACTACAGTTGGGAGGTAGTAAACCGTCTACATTACTCCGCCAAATGCGCGACCTGTCCGCAGGAAAACTTAACGAAGACTTTTTGCAGAACTTATCGTTACAGAGATTACTAACGAATATTCAATCCATCTTATTGTCCTCGAACAAAAATTTACCCCAGCTTGCGGTAATAGCCGACAAGGTACACGAAATTACCGCTGATAGTGCACATGTATATTCGATTGCAAATACAGAAGCGGTTGAGGCGATAGCTCAGCCATCTATTTTAGACTTGCAAAAGCAAATTGAGAAATTAACATTGCATGTCGAGAAACTTTCTCAAGAAAGGAATAGATCTCACTCAAGGGGTCGAAGCTTCACGTCTAGAAGCCAATCTAGAAGTGGGGGCCGAAATCCAGCCAACAATGAAAATTTTTGCTTCTATCATAATCGGTTTGGTAGCTTTGCTAGGCAGTGTAGGCAATCTTGCTCATTCTACCAGTCAGGAAACGAGTAAGCGCTACCATCCGAACAAGCGCCTGTGGTGGTAGCGATGTTTCGGTAGCTAAAACTAATAACCGACTTGGCGTGTATGGTAGTGCTACAAATATGAAATTTTTAATTGATACCGGTAGCGATGTTTCATGTATACCAATCAAAAGAAATCAACAAGGTTACCAACACATTCCTGACTCCTTAGAATTAAACACAACAAATCAATCAAAAATAAAAACCTTCGGTACTAAATTGTTACATTTAGATTTTGGCTTACGCCGCGCTTTCAAGTGGCATTTTATAGTTGCTGCGGTTTCTGCATCCATCATCGGAGCAGATTTTTTGGGGCATTTTAACATACTTGTTGATATTAGGAATAAAAAACTCATCGATGGGATAACAAAGTTAGGCACCTCAGGTAGTTTCGACAATTCTCAACAAGCGGCAATTAAAGTCATTATCAAAAATTCTCGTTATGACGCTTTGTTAAGATCTTATCCAGATATTACGACCCCAGATCCTAAATTTGATAGCGCCAAACATTCCACTGTGCATCATATTGAAACAGTCAGTCCGCCAGTATATAGTCGCCCTCGAAGATTACATCCAAAAACCCTCGATGCCGTTAGAAAGGGATTTGAATTTATGATTGAGAAGTGTATTTGTCGCCCTTCCAAGAGCCCCTGGTCTTCACCCCTTCATATTGTACCTAAATCCGTAGGTGGTATACGTCCTGTTGGCGATTATAGGCGATTAAACGCAAAAATAATACCAAATCGTTATCCAATTCCCCACTTACAAAACTTCTCCTCTGCTCTCCATGGCAAAACTATTTTTTCAAAGTTAGACATTTTTAGGGCTTACCATGCGATTCCTGTGAATGAAGAGGATATTCCGAAAACAGCAATAACAACACCTTTTGGCCTGTACGAATTTCCCTTTTTAAATTTTGGTCACTGCAATGCCGCCCAAACTTTTCAGCGATTTATCGATGAAGTTTTAAGGGATTTGGGATTTTGCTTTGCATAATTGGACGACCTTTTAGTTTTCTCTGACAACGAAGCACATTTGAAGCAACTGTTTCAGAAACTCAGCGACTATGGGATACAACTAAATACATCTAAATGTGTCTTCGGGGTCCCTGAACTCTCTTTTTTAGGACACTTGGTTTCATGTTATGGGGCCAAACCCATGCCAGAAAAGGTCCATGCGGTACTAGATTTTAAGGAACCGAAAACAGTAAAGGATTTACGCATGTTTTTAGGCCTAATCAATTTTTACCGTCGATTCCTACCCCACATAGCGGACAAACAGGCTATCTTAAACGAATATCTTAAAGGTGACAAAAAAGACAACAGACAGTTAGAATTGACTGTGGAAGCTAAACAAGCTTTCGATGATTGCAAACAACAATTGGCAAATGCAGCTTTACTTACTTAACCTTCAGAAACATCAGATTTCGTTTAATGTGCTGACGCTTCAGATTTCGTTATTGGGACTGTGCTCAATCAAGTAACTAATAGTCAATTTCTAACTCTTGGTTTTTTCTCACGGAAACTGTCTCCCACTGAAAAACGGTACAGTGCGTACGATAGAGAATTATTAGCTGCCTATTTGGCTATTCGACATTTCCAATACATGCTTGAGAGTAGAACATTTTGCATATATACCGATCACAAACCACTATTTTTCGCTTTTCATCAGAAATCACATAAAGCATACCCACGGCAAAATAGACAACTAGATTACATATCACAATTCACAACAGATTTGCGTTACGTAAAAGGTTCTGATAATATTGTTGCAGACACTCTCTCTCGAATTGCAGCTATCTAGACACACGGCAGTGTGTCAGCCAAGTTCGCCTGACATAGCCGTGTGTTATTACACGAACCATTTCGAGCTGTTTTCATCAAATTTCAATGCTCTGCAACTGAAAATCTATGAGACCTACGTACTTGTTATACGAAATGTGTAGTAAGGTAACTCTAATTAACTAAAATTCAAAATTTTATAAATAACGCACAATTAGTTTCCGAGATAATGACATTTGAAAATGTCTGATAATCGATAATTTTACCACTGACTGACTGACTCACTCACTCACTCACTCATATAAAAGATCTCGTATATCTACTGCAGATACAGACTTCAAATTTGGTGCGAAGTTCGTTTACACTATAAAACTAAGGAAAAAAATAAAAAAATTGTGAAAATCGATGAATTACCCACCTGGGGGTGCCCATTTTTACTTTACCATTGCGTCTATTAGGCGAAATTTTAATTTGCCGTAGGAGGAGACGCTGTTATGTCGCCAAATACCGCCAAGTTTCTCGCCAACATGAAGATATATCGCCAAATTTGGCGACCAAAATTAGTCGCCAAAAATTACGCCACCTTGGCGATATCTCTAATATTTCGCCAAATTCCCATAGACTTCCATTGTAAACCTATCTACTTACTGGGGATTTGTCTGGGTTTACTTGCTTACAGAAAATCAACAAATTGAGATATTCTGTCCGTCACAGAGACCGTTCTCAGAAACTATACATGTTGGAGGCGTGAAATTTTGAATATTTACAGCTGAACACCCCACATCAAATGACAAATCATAAAATTTTGAAAAAGTTGTAAATTTAACCCTTTAGCGTCTCACATGTGTATTTTAAACAATCCTTTCTAAGTGAGCCCCTAATTAGGTTGGAGGCGTGAAATTGTACATACTTATAGCTTAACACCTCACATCAAACGACAAATCATAAAATTTTGAAAAAGTCGTACATTTAAGCCTTTGCGCTCCCACATGTGTATTTTAAACAATTCTTTCTAAGGGAACCCTAATTAGGTTGGAGGCGTGAAATTTTGCATACTTATAGCTGAACACCTCACATCAAACGAGAAATCATAAAATGTTGAAAAAGTCATGCATTTAACCCTTTGGGCTCCCCCATGTGCATTTTGAACAATTCAGTCAAAGTGAGCCCCTAATTAGGTTGGAGGCGTGAAATTTTGCATACTTATAGCTAAACACCTCACATCAAACGAAAAATCATAAAATTTTGAAAAAGTCGTGCATTTAAGCCTTTGGGTTTCCACATGCGTATTTTAAGCAATTCTTTCTAACTGAGCCTCTTATTAAATTGCAGATTTGAAATTTTGCATACATATAGCAGAACACCTGAAGCTACGCGACAAATCATAAAATCTTGAAAAGTCTTACGCTTAACCCTTTGAGCTACCACATATGTATTTTAAGCAATTCTTTCTAAGGGAGTCCATAATTAAGTTGGAGACATGACTTTTTGCATACGTATAGCTGAATACGTCAAACCACACGACAAATCATAAAAATTTCAAAAAGTCTTATATTATTTACTCCTCCGGGCTATACTTGTGTATTTTAAGCAATTTTTCTAACCTCCACCCTTTTCACCCGGGGAGCACTTTTCCAACTTTTGCCGACACCCCTTTGACCATTCTTTCATATTATGCACCATAGTCTTACATATTTTAGTTCCACTTTTTATCGCCAGGGGCGCCTACTTATCTCGGGTGCTATGACTCAATCCCTCGACTAATATATCTACGGATAGTATGTAAAACGGAGTTTCGTTCGGATAGAAGTTTGTTTAGAATAGAGTGCGCCCCTGGTTGCGAAATGTGGAACTAACAGATTTTTCAAAAGGATAAAATGTTTTGAAAGGAATATTAAACGAAACCCTCAGTACGATCTGTGATCACACTTACCCACTTGTTATTTTCAAAACCATCAGAGAAAAGTTTATTTAGTTAATTAAATTTGAAAATCCAGGGAGGGGCAATGTCCTTCCTCTGCACTGCCTCTTCGCCCGCACCCATGGATGAGTGATACATAGTATGGCATAAGCACATAACTTTATTTTTTCACTTTCAGTACAAAAAAGCAGGCCCAGCTATAGGATATTTAATTGGAAATTTTAATAGGAAAATTTAATATAGGAATTTAATAGGAATTGTTGTTTCAGAAACAATAAAAATTTCGAATCAATACATTTCGTTTCAAAACATGCATTCAGTGTAGCAGTATTAACCCTTAAATGCCTGAATTTTCAAAAATCATTGTAATAATGTTTTTCGGATTTCATTTTTTAAATAAATCATGGGAAAAATACTTTAAAAAATCATAGTTTGTTTTAAGTGTGATTTACGGCTGAAAAACAGTTTTTACTAATCGGCAATACTGGTCTTTAATCGAAAAAATAATTTCCGTTGATAAAATTCTATAATGTTAAACACACAATAATTTTAGGAACTATAATAAGAAATAAATTTTACTTGCTCACTGCAAAACAAAATAGGGTATTTCGCAAGCTTCCAAACGAAACAAAACGAACAAGTAGCAACAATTGAAAAAATAAATCTATGTTTATTCTTAAACAGCACAAGTGTTGCCATCTGCATGTTGAAAATCGATTTAATAATATTTTCAGACTGTATTTTATTAGCAACATTAGGCATTATAGCTTCAATATTATTCCAATAGTATTTTAGAAGCCTAAATTGGGTATGTTGCCGAAAAGCAACACCCGGCATTTAAGGGTTAAAATATAGATTTCTGCCGCAAATTGACAGCCAAATAGCTTGCTGTGGGAAATTTAAATTAAAATTGAATTTTGCTTGGTGAATAAAATAGTCTCATGTAAACACATTAAAAAGCATTATGTAAAGTGTCTAAATATATTGTAACTTTACAAAAAGTAATGATATCTAACAAAAACATAGCTGTGAAAAAAGGGAGCCAAGTTCTGTAAAGACAATGGCAAGAAAAGAAGTGATATCTAAGTGGGTGCCAAGTTCAAATAATATTCACTCAAACTTACCTACTGAAGTATTATAGCATTTTTTAAATTGTTTAGAAATAAAAATTATTGATAGCATATTAATAATAAATCTAGAACTTGGCAAGTTTTTGATAAATGTTATGCCTATCAATTTCATGTCTTAATAAAATGATGATGTTAATATTAACAACAATGTCATTATAAAAATATTAATATAGTTATTATAAAAAACAAATGACTCATGTTAAAGATTTGATAAACCAATAAATGCACACATACATTCCCGCTCGTCTTTGGTTATAACTCTAACACCCACCCTTCGGAAACCTCAATGCAAACAGACTAAAGGGCCTGAGAAAGAGACAGATACCTTTACGCTTCTTCTTGGTCATCCCTCTAGAGACTGCACCCATTTAACCCTTCAGGGGCAAAGCGCTTTTATTCGTGACATGCTGAAATGATTCAATGACACCAGAATTTAAAAACAAATTTATTTCAAAATAGGTAAAAGCTTCTTTTCACGTATTTAATAAAATTAAACTTTTTAGACCTGAATTCTAGTGTTAATGTGGCATTTTGCAGTTAAAATTAGGTGGGATATGTTTTATCCCACCATCCTTCAAGGGGAAGGAGCTCACTCAAATGAAGGTTTCCAAACATTAAATAACAATTTTCGATATAATAATGTCATTAATAAAAATAAATGGCTTGTAGGTAAAAACTTACCAAGTTCTAGATTTATTATTAATATGCTATCAATAATTTTTATTTCTGAACAATTAAAAAAATGCTATAATACTTCAGTAGGTAAGTTTGAGTGAATTTTATTTGAACTTGGCACCCACTTAGATATCACTTCTTTTCTTGCCATTGTCTTTACAGAACTTGGCTCCCTTTTTTCACAGCTATGTTTTTGTTAGATAGCAATTTCTTCGCCAATTGATTATATAAATCTCGATTAGGCACAGGCGAATGATTCTGAATTACAGGACTTATTGAATAAAAGCACCTGCTTGAGACTCCGAAAAGTTGCTCTACAAGACGCAGAGCTTTATTGTGACTTTTCAACAGTTACCATCAGGCCATACGTTCCAAAACGATTACGTTTTGAAGTTTTCAAATCACTGCATAATCTGTCCCACCCAGGTATAAAGGCTACAACAAAACTGATTACCAATATATTCGTGTGGCCGGAAGTGAACAAGGATTGCAGAAACTGGTCTCGCGCTTGTATTGCATGCCAAAGACTAAAGTGCAACGTCATGTCTCCATCCCCCTGGGTTCCTTTCTGCCCCCAAACAAAAGGTTTCAGCATGTTCACAAGGATATAATCGGACCTTTGCCACCATCTCAAGGATACTGCTATGCGTTGCCGATGATAGACCGATTCACGCGTTGGCCAGAGGTCATTCCCATAGCTGATATCACCGCAGAAACTGTTGCAAGGACATTTTTTTCTGCACGGATTTCTCGTTTCGAAGCGCCTACATACATAACTACCGATCGAGGTCGGCAGTTTGAAGCGGAACTACTACAATCTCTAGCTCAACATTTCGGAATAACAAAGCTTCGAACAACTTCATTTAACCCGAAAGCCAACGGCGTGGTAGAACGACTGCATAGGCCGCCGAAAGCTGCCATCAAGTGCCACATGACGGAGCGATGGGTAGGTACATTACCATTTGTGCTGCTCGGCCTTCGTTCTTCCCTGAAAGACGATATTGGTGCAACAGTTTCGGAATTAGTATATGGGACCACGCTAAAACTTCCAGGTGGATTCTTAGGTCTGCAACCAGCTTCGGATTCTGATCCTAAACCATTCGTGGATAACTTGAGAGAGACAATGAGAAAATTGCAACCAGTACCTCCTGCAAGCCATGGACGCCACACACCATTCATTTACCAGGATTTGAAAAGCTGCTTCCACGTCTTTGCCAGGTATGATGCCACCAGGAAACCACTCAATCCTACCTACGACGGACCATTTAAAGTCCTCTCCTGTTCAGTAAAATGGTTTGTACTTGACATTAAGGGCAAAAAAAACTGTTTGTCTCAATCGACTAAAACAGGCATTTCTACTCAGTGTTCCCGAAAATATGCCAGCAACCAAGGAAACCCTTCAACAGCCAAACACGACAGAGCACCAAGAGAATTGCTCTGAGAAAACAACCAGATCCGGTAGAAAAGTTCATTTTCCTAGCAGGTACCGTGTCTGAAGACCACCGGGGGGAGGGGGAGCACTGTGGCATCTTAACTGTAACTACCAGCAATCTCTTGGAATATGTCAACGTGATCGCCGTTACTCAAGAACTCCTCCACTCCACTCGTCTCTAGCGGTTCTTCTTCGAAAGAGACGCTCGTATATGATTTTACTAACTTTTCCCCCTAGTTTAAACTGCATCGTTGTAATACATCAGAAGCAATATTTTAGCATTAAATAGCGCAATAGTAGAAGGGAGTATGTTTGTACTTTAATTAATGCTAAAGTATCATCACACATTTCTTCTATGCTTAGAACACCACATGTCGCAACATCTTGATCAATAGAAATATAATCTCTAAATTCCACACCAGATATATCCTCTGCTAGACGCAACCACTCTTCAACTGCATTATCGTCACCATAATCCTTATTCTCTTTCCCTTCTGTTGAGCATTCTTCATAATTTTTTCGCACAAAACCGCATTTCACGAAACAATTCTAGATGACTTAACAGCTTACTTCATTCTATACTGAAAATACAAAATGAAGAGCCTGCTGAAGGTCCATTTCTGGTGTAGGATCTTTTGCTTGTTCCAAGAAACATAAAGTTCTTTTCACTAACTTTTTTCTGTAAAATTGCTTAAAACAGTTGATTATCCCATCATCAAGAGGTTTTACGAGAGATGTACAATTAGCTGGGAAAAAACTGACTTTTATATTTTTCAAAGACGGCGTATCTGGTGAATGAGCTGTACAATTTTCAATAAATAGAATGATTTTCCTCTTTTGAGTGCTGATTGATCTATGAAAGTCATGAAGAAATTTTATAAAAATATAATTTTTCATCCATGCTTTGACATTCGAATGGTAGACTACTGGCAGTTCTTTAAATTATTGAAGCAGCGAGGTCAAGTAGATTTACCAATAACGAAGGGTACTAGTTTATCAAAACCGTCTTTATTTGCGCATAGTAGCGCCGTAAGTCTTTCTTTGGAAAGTTTACCTTCATGACAAGACCCTTCTTTGAATGCTAGCGTTCTCTCTGGCAAGCATTTATAAAACTGGCCTGTTTCGTCTGCATTATTGATATCACAAACCTTGTATTCTTTTAGTAACTTTGGATGTTTTTCGAACCAAATTTCTATGGCATCAGTATTTACTACTGCAGCACTTTCATGGCCTAATTTCCTGGATACCAATCCATGGCGTATTTTAAAACGTGAAATCCACCCATTTGATGCAGAAAAAGTATACATGCCATATGAGGCAGCTATTTGAAATGCCTTCTCTCGAATAATATTCCCATCCATAGGAACATTTGATGTACGATCCTGCTCGTATTAAGCAAAGAGAAGTCTTTCTAACTCATTGTAAGTAGACATTTTGCTAGTTTCCTCTTTTTGCAGAAGTTCCATACTTATCAGCATGCCTCTATTTTCTTTCTTTTTCAACATTATCGAATTCAGGGTTAACGGTGGTCCACCTAAACGTTTAGCAATGTTAATTTTTTCTCAAAAGGATTCTTTCCCACCTCATCTATGATGTAAAACGTTTCCTCTAAGGTTCGGATTTTTGCCATTCCTAAAATTCACAGAACTCATAAAATTTAGCGCAGAACGAATTAAATTGAAAGCTTACACATTTGAAATTAAACACGTGCACTACACATAACACATTAGCCAGGAATGTGAAAGTATGTGGTAACTGACTGAAGTGGATGCATCCATTTTCACCTTTACACAAAATAGAATAACCCATTCTCCAAAAAAGAACACCTGTTCTTCATTCAGTTATTTACACGTACCTACCTTTCACAATATCAGCGTTAATCTCTAACCCCCCATTAAAAAAAACCCAGCACAAATGAGTTATTATAGGATAAAAGAAGTAATTCCAGTTTGTAAGTCATATGGATCCGCTTGACCTTCCATTTCGTTTCGGTGAGGAGAAAAATTTGCCAACGATTAATGCAAGAAAACGACTTTTTGAAGAACGATGCATACTGGTTTCATTAATGTTATTTAATATAATTTGTGCAGGGACTATAGAATTAAAACGATCAATGCCGGAAAACGATGGATACGTGAATGATAGACAGGGGTTTCTCTGTATTAATGTTAGAGTTTATTAGGGTGTTCTTTTATAACATTTTGTCATATAAATCGTCTTTGAATTTAGGCTACAAATATTTAGCCTTGAAACATAAAATATGTATTATAAGTATGTAGATGGTGACCACTTTCAGCAGTTACCGTTATTTTAATTTATTTCACTGAAGGCAAGAGTTGTTTGTTCAGAATGTTAAAATATAATTATGACTGTCACAATAATATCAATACATCTGGTTTCAATTTCGAACCAGGTACCTGTATTTTTGGCTGAATTAATGGATTACGTCTTTAGTTTCATATTTAAGAGAAAAATATTATTACAGCATGCTGTATCACACCTTAATTATTATCTGAACTTTTTTTTAAAATCTCTTATATATTATAATTTTATGCATTACCGAAATCCGCATGTAAACAAAATATTAATTTTAAAGTTAAACTATGTTGAAAAGAAATAACGCTATCTAAAACATTTTATTTCTGAAGACAATTACATTTTAAAGCATAAATACATTTTATATTCATTTATTACGCAGTTATGAGCTTTTTTAAAAAATCTAACAATCTCTGTTTTTTTAGATTTAGCTTTCGACTACAGTTTTGATATATTTTGTTTATATTTTCCCAGTATCTGCTTGGTTTTCGATTTTGTCTTTATTTTCCTTTCTTATTTAGCAATAACACTTTAAAGCACTTTATCCTTGTTGCTCTGATCCAACGGATTTTGTATGTTGTTTTCAAAATCAGATGAATCCAGACATCTAGATCCGGCTCAATTTAAAAGATATTGCAATGTTCACACGTGTTCCTGATCTCTTTCTGATGGGTTTATCTCGTTTCAAAATGTTACATATTTATTATGTTTGGAAAGATATTTTACATTTTTTTTGTGTGCAGGATGTATATTTTATCGCATAAAATTGCAACTTTTAGAGTATTTTTTCTTTTAAGCAACGGTATTATCTAAAGCTTTTATCGAAGTGAAATTGGTAATCATTCTTAGAATCAGTACATTTTTTATGCGTTTATAATTAAAAAAAGACTTATTTTGAATAAAATTTTCAGATATTTGTATAAAATGTTTCTGTTTACTCGCATTAATTTGTATAACACAATTTTAGCATCGTTAACAATAATTTCGGATTAAAAAATCTCTAATGGCTCGGTGTTACAGGCGGAGGTAGATTTCGAAGTTATGTACTAACTTCACTATCAAAAACTCAATCAAGATTAACACCAGATTAAACAATCGCGATAAACCCAGTTTAACAATTTTATCTGGCCATTTTTTACGTGTTTTCAATTTCCTTTTTCTGTAAGAGCTGCTTTTATCAGAATCATGTTAAGACGATATTCAAAAAAATATTTTTCCAAGCTCAACAATTTGAAATTTTCTGACATATTTTCAGACTCACTCTTAAAAGTGAAAACATAAAACTTGATGACGTGATTATATAAAGAGATTTATAAGTGACCTGTGTTTTTATTTTTTGTTCAATTAATTAGAACTTGATTTACAAACAATTATTTTCTCAGTACGGCTATTTTTTTTTCGTTTCCAGCACTGTCGCTTTGTGAAATTCGGTTCAAAATGCCCACTTTGGCATAATTTTTTTTTAAATATTTTCTACTTTTATCAAAACATCGACCAATACAGCCCATTATATAGTTTTCGAATAAGGGAACCTGACAATTTATAATATCTTGTGAATTGACGAAGTTATGAATTTTTTTCTTCTTCACCACCCCCCCCCACCCCCCCACCCCAATTTTTTTTTTTTCAGTAACAGTTGGTCCTATAAAAAACTTGGCAATATAAAAGTTGTAGATAATATTAACAATATTTATAATAAGTTTAAGTGAATTTGATATCTTGGGAATTGACAAAGTTATGAATTTTTTTCTTCCTAAAACCTAGTTTTTTTTCGCCCCTTCATCCCATTTTTAATTTTATCAAAAATCTGTGATACATAAATTTTTGGCCCTTTTCCTAGAAGCAATAATAATTTTAAACTGATTTTATATGTATTATAATTAAGACATTATGGAGTTTTTCCAATTTTCACAAAATTTCTCCCTATTTCCTATTTGCACCCCCCTTTGTCCGATTTTGCCCATTAACGAACTTGACCGAGATTTTCTGCCCCTTGATTTTATGTGTCAGTTTGGAAAAGATTTGTGCAGAATTATGGAAGTTATCGAGCCCATAAAAAGGTGATACATATAGAGAGATAGGTACAATATATGGCCAATGATGAGTGGTTTCTTGCGATTTTAGATCTTTTGTTAAATATCTAGAAAAATACATGAGGAATTATCCTGAAACTACAGGTGTGTAAACAGAATAGTATAGGTCATATATTTCCGTGAAGATTTCTTCCCGAAAAACTCATAGGGGACCGTCAACAAATTGAAAAAGAACGAATATCTTTTGGACAACCCTGTAAAAACTAATGTAGCAAAAGCGTTCAAACTGTAGAACATGATTAAGAGGCTTATTTTAATAAAGTGTATTCATGTTTATGGGGATAGCATTTATACTAGTAGAGAAATTAAGGTTTTTTATAAAAACAGTCTCAAATTTTGCAAAGTTTTTTGCTTATTATTTGCAGAGTTCTTAATATTAAAAAAATATTATTTTCAGAAAATATGACAAACAACATTCTATACAATCCCCTGGAATCAGAATTTAAAAATAACAAAAATTGGATGAAAAATGAGCAGATTTACTGAAAAATGTTTCACTGCGCATCTCGTCCTTCGCGATGAAAGTGTTAATCTGCGTAGGAAAATATGTAATAACCTTCTTCGAGTTACCTACGATTCCGAAAAGCATGCTTTATATCTAGAAATATCAGAAACGAATATAGGGTAGTTCTAGAATAGATGGTCATAGAGGAGAGATTGCCAGTCTAAATATTTCTAAAACCTGATCATAGATTGTAGCATAATCTTTGTTCGTATGAAATAGTCCAACGAGTTCATTCATTGTGACATGCAACTGTGTTTTTCGATTATAAAAAGTAAGTGTAATTTTAATGCTTATTTAATGTAGTGGTTGAATATTTTTGTTGAGTTAGGTATCTGAATGTTTTGCAGTACGTACGTTACATTTTTTTTTTTTTTTTACTATACGGACTTTTAAGGCACGTATATAATCCAATCTTTACTTCTAAGCCTAAAATTAATGCGTATAATGGTGGAGTGACACTTTAAATTGGGTAGCCCCCTGTCCTTCAATTTCAGAATAGATGGCTACATCAAATCGAGGAGAGATGACCACCTTTAATCAATATTTCAAAATTATATTATGGGAGGATTTTAACTAAATATAATTATATTTAAAATAATTATATAACTTTTATATTTATAATTGTATTAATTGTATTAATTGATATAATTGTCTAAATTTTAACTAATATAAATATTTCAATAATAATAATATAATATAGGGCCTAACGATGTATTTTTTTCAGAAGATATTGAAAAACGTTGGAAACTTTCATCCCAGAAAAATACAAAGTTGATAAATAAACTTAAAATTGCAAAAATGTCTAAAAAAAAAAAAAACAAAAAAAAAAAACACAGATAAGAACATGAAATGCATTTGAAATTATCACATTCTATAGATTGCGAGGGAATAGAATTGCATGAGGATTACTGTGTTGGTTGTGGAGAAGAATACAATACCAAATCAATAAACAATTAAATTTAAAAAATCAAAAAACGCGACTGCGTAAAAAGCGAACTAATTATCTATCATCAATGTGAAACTATTTTTTTTCAATTCATATTATTAGTTCACACTCTCGCTATATATGTCTTGTTCAAATTTTCAATCGTTAATAAAATACTCATTATTCATCCAATCAAGCTCAAATAAATTTTTTAAACTTGTAGTGGATGACACTTGATGTTAATCCAGTTTTTTCCAAATATTAATTCATTAATTAAATTAAATTAATTAATTTTCAATAATCGAGAGAGCCCTCTTCTTGATAAGGTATTTTTAGACCGAGAGAGCCTTCTTCTTGATCAAGGCCTTTTAAGCCCTACTCAACAGGAAAGAAAAATGTGAGAAAAAAAATTCTCTTATTGACCTAAGTAGGAATTGACTTAAAATATTTTTTTATATTACTTGTTTATATTACTTACATATTTTTTTATTTACTTGTATTGATGACTTTTAAGTTGTGTTTATTTGTTAGTTCCTATCGATAAACACTGTTTTGATGGGCCTATAGATGTCTATGATGGTTAGAGTTGCAGTAAAGCTAGAGATCCACAATACATACACAACTTCCAGGTTGTATAATATTTTAACGGAGCTTCTGACTGTAAAATAGTCAATGAACCGTCGTCTTCATTTTGAAGGATCTATCCAATGATATGCCACTCAATAGGGTGCGTAAATTTTTTTTTTCGTCACTACCACCATTTTGTATTTTACGGCCACCATTTTGAATTTATAAAAACAAAACCTAACCTATAACCATCGGGCCGTTAAGAGGAATTGATAGATACCTCATTCATTAAAATCCATTCAGCCATTGGGATGTTTCGAGGGTATAAAGAAATCCACATACACAGATATGCGTGAAACACATAACCCTTCTTTTCAGTCGGGTAAAAATGAGGACTAGATGTAATGCATAAGGTGCCTGAAGTGGCTCCATGAAACGTGTACAATCTATCAAGACCTTTGACAAAAATGTGGTAAAATTTTACGAAAAGTGAAGGATTGAATTTATACTTTAAATTTTGTTTATTTGAATTTTATTTCACCCCTTTTCCGTGATATAATTGTATCTCTACAAATTTCTGTATGTTTTTTTTTAATGATTAACTATGTGAAATGTGTTATTTTTTGCTATTTTAAGTTCACTTTTTCTTTCTTTATTGGATGGTCATCCCTTCTCGGCTTGAAGGAAAGATGGCCATCTGCCATTTTAATTTCAATTTTGTTTCCCACTTTTTGTGCTCAATATTTAATTATTTCTTGCCCAAAATATAATGAGTATATGTATAAAAATTTTAAATATGCATAAATATTTCTTGTATTTTCATTCTAAAAATTTTTATTTCAATCTTTAAAAACTATGACCATCTATCCTAGAATTATCCTTATTGAAATCCTCCAATTTAATCTTCATTTTCGTCAAATTACAAGGGTGTTCCGGCAACTGCGCTGTCACTTCTTTTTCGTTTTAGAAACGGAATTTTTATGCCTTTTCTTTTTCATCAAATAATCGCAGTTTCGCGAAATTAAGTTCAAATTGTTCTGAAATACTCCAATCGCAAGATGAAAATTTCGTGAATTTACAGAAAACTGTCTTCAAATCGCATGTGTTTCCGACAACTGTGCTGTCAGTAATTTTACGTTTTTTCACTAAACATTTTTTGAGAGTATGGAAGATAATTATATTTTATAATTTAATATATAATTTGGTTATACAACTAACCCTTTGAACTCCGGCGTCTCTAAAGCCGCTATCAGATTCACCAACTTTTCGAGCAATTTTTGAGCCAACTCTTGATTTCCTCCAACTTTTCGCAAAATGTTGGCTCGACACCCAGTGTGATAGCAAACAGCAATATCCCCAACTTTTTATCCGCATCTCAAAAAAGTCTGTCCTAGCCGCAACTTTTCCTCCCATCTTTCAACATTTCAGCGAATCAGAGATAAGCGATTGATACGAAAATGCGATAAATATTGACGGCTGGTACTAGTAGTACTGGTTTTCCCGGGTTTCCTCCAACTTTAGCAAAGACAATTGTAACCTTTTTCTCCCTTTCAACTGGGAAAAGTTGGAGTTAAAATCGGCTGTAAAGTTGGTTGCTTGAAAAGTCGGTGAATCTGATAGCGGCTTTACACAAATTTTATTAGGTCGGAACCACTTTTTTAACAGAAGTTTCTTTCAAGTACACAATTTCAAAAATGTTCTGATTAAATAAGGCAAATTTTATGTTCATTTATTACTGGTGCCAAAAACAAATTTTGCAAAGAAAGATGATATCGCCACATCCAATTTCAAAGGGTTAATGTAAAAGGAAAATTTTTAATTCGTACTTCCTTTGTATCATTAGCTGTGAGAACAAATTGGTAAAACATTTTTTTAATGATTTAAATTATATCTGAGTCTCCTTCTAACGTAGTTATACAAAATCAAAAATGGAAAAACAAAATCCTTATCAGAAACAGAAAGTAGAGAATTGTTTACAAAATCATCACTCATGCCATACATAAAGTAATCATAATTTATCAGATTCTTTTTCATCCTTTAGCAGTCCATCATACGAATTGATAAACAATAAACATATTCAAAACTTTAAAAGTTCTTTTGGAAAACAAATGTTGTATTAATCTACCAAAAACACATGCTCTACTGAAATACGGAGAAATTCATATTTCTTTAGACAAGGAGCTTCAAATAATCATGCCGAAATTTTCGTTTTTCGCAATAAAAACCCAATAAAACTTAAAGAGGTTTTCGGAACATGTTTTAAAATTACCATTCACAAATAGTTTAAACAGATGCTTCTTTTCACAGGTATGCAGTGCATATGTTTTGAGAGGTATGTGCATCGCATCAATCTACGTGATTGATTGCTGCTTACTTCAGTGGTTCCTATAACGATTTTTATCTGGATTTTAAAACGACTTTTATAGGGGAAAAAAAGAAAGAAGCCAGTAGATAGTTGAAGTAAAAATCTAATAAAAAATTCTTATCTATTTTTGAATATTACTTTACGGAAAGTTTAGAAACTTCTGAACAAACAATCGTTCTTCATGTTATTTCTAAAAAATAGATATAAATATAAAAAATACGCAAAATATAGGCATGTAATGCCATATAAATTTACGAGAAAGCATTAAAGAAGGAAAGATTTTCTTTTAAGTGAACTTTTTAAAAAAACACACTTAATTATTTTCCATTTCAATTTTTAAAAAGTACCTATAAAACTAAATAAATTCTTGATCAAGAAAGAATTTAAAAGAATATTTTAAGTATCGGGATTATATCCGGTGATTTATAATAAAAGTTAAACCGATTATCTATTAAACCACGGATATTAGAATAAGACTTCCGAACAAAAAAATATACAATCTAGTATAGCTTGTGGAGTTCGTTTTAGAAATGGCTGTATACATAAAAATGTGAAATTTAATTTAGTTACTCGGTTCCCTTTTCAGATAAAATAAATTTAGAAAAATGTTTTGGCACTAATCAGGATCTCTTACAACAAATTCTTACAGAGTTATGATACTTTAAAATCTACGAATTTTCAACCTTTTCCGGATCAAAAACCACGTCTTAAACCTCTTCGGTCCCTTGGTCCCTATACGGGGACCTCTGTTTTTTTCCTTATAAAAACTAAAATACGCAATTTTTTTATATTTTCACATCGCTTCTTAATAGCTGAATGGTTTTTTTTTGCATTCAAAGCAAACTAATGCCAGCCTCTAAGCTGATTGCCACATAAAATAAATGTTATTTTCATCTGAGAAAGCAGAGAAGGAGAAAGAGTAAAGAAAAACAGAAGTAGAAAAGGAGAAAGAAGAGAAGAGAATAGCGTTGGAAGAAAAAAGTAGAAATAGAGGATAGAGAAAAAAATGAGGGAATTTAAGTTAAAGAAATTGACAATGCAAGCCGAGATAAACTCTCAGAAGGATATAGAAATACTAGCTCCAAGAACGGGAACAGGTAAAAATTTTGATTTGTTGAAGTTACTTAATCATTTTGACGGTGCAAATGGTGATATTTGTATGTTTTTAACATTATACGAGAGACAAATATCTCAAATGAAATAGACAAGGATGAATGGATATCATATTGCTACCCATGTTATTACCGTTAGATATAGCTAGCATAATTACAAGAGAAAAGTAACCGGATGTAAATAATTACGAATATAAAAAAATTATTGTTGAAAAGATTCAAAATTCGCCGGAAGAATTTAGACACAGGTTCATGACTCATAAAAAGGAGCCAACAGATAATTGGCGCGATTTTGGTTATCAGTTAAAAACGCACTTTAATGAATGGGTACGTGGAATGAACGTAACAACTTTTGATGGATTAACTGAGTTATTAGTAACTGATTGAATTAAGCAAAAAATACCGCCAGAAACCAGAGAACGTTTTATTGAGGAATTTCCGAGGATAAAAGAAGTAAATGCATTAGTTGAAAAGCTAGATGATTTTTTTTTGAAAACGCCAAACTGCATAAGGCGCTAAATAGCGTGAACATGGAGGAAATAGATAGCCAGTGGCATCAAAATGATCATCAAAATAACATCAGACGAGGCGAAAGAGACATTAATTCAAGAATTATCTGCCATCTTTGTGCTTTACCTGTTCATATCGCTGCCAAATGTACAAATAGGGATCAAATCAGCACACAAGAATATTATGGTAATTCCATTACGAAAACAAGAGTGAATAACTCACAGAAAAGAAAGGTAATGGACTTATCAAAAGCGGAGAATAACGCCAAATCAATAACAAAGATACGTGTAATTCCTATAAATGAGAAACCCACGGAAATTATCATTGACACAGCAAGTGAGGCGAGTTTGATAAATAAAGAATACTATGATGAAATAGACGCACCCGAGTTATACCAAGGAAATATGAGCATATTAACTTGATTTGGCGGAGAAAAAACGAAGTCGATAGAATACTTTGAGCATGAAATACAAGTAGACCGCCTGAAACTGACAGATAATTTTCATTAAATATCAGGTCTAGAATGTGACATATTGTTAGGTGTAAGTGCAATGTCAGGATGCAGTTTAACAGTCACAGAAGAAGGTGTCAAGATAAAAAATCTTGCCAAGGAAGAAAACGCGAAAGGCAAAACCATTATGTATTGTAGATATATTAGAGCTGTAAGGTATACCGATGAAAATTTAAAATGTGTGGGCGATGAAATAAATAGAAAAGCAATAATGAGAAAAACAGAAAGGTCTCGTGAGAAAAAATTAAATTCAATTAGTAACAAAAATTTGAATGAAAGAAATGAGGCATCACGAATAGTACGAATGAGCGACGTCTATATAATAAAATACTAAGTCATATGACTGTCATCAACAGTTCCGGGTTGATCGCTTCACTTTTTGTATGCCAAGCGGCCAATTTGGTAATTTAATATTAGCTGGGAGCAGGTGATAAATCGCCAAATATTGTCCCTTTACCAAATATTGTAAATATCATGTCAATGCACGTGTTTGTCATTACTTGTGTCACAATTTATATCAGTCCATTTCATGCGACTGTGATAAACAATTTTTCGCGTGGTAAATTAAAACAAAGCTTTGATGTTGAAATTAAATATCATGGTTTATGGTATTATTTATTACTTTTCTTTTTTTAAAGCAATAATTGAGAGTCATAAATATTAAATATTTCAGTTTTAAAGCTATGCATTTTAAATAAAATGAGTGAAAGTACTATATTTTAAATGAAATTAATGAAATACGAAAAAATTCGACGGGAACAATATTTGGCAATTTATCACCTGAGCCCGGCTAACATAAAAATGCCGAGTTCAGAATTTTTGTATCAGAATCTTAGAATTTGGCGAAGGATTGAGTAAGTAAATTAAATTATGTATAAAAGTAACTTCATATAATGCTTAGCATATGTTTAAGGGAGACCAAACTGGTCGCCAAGGGCGGCTAGCAAAATATAAATGTAATTTATGTGTATGCGCAAATGAAAATAAAAAGGAAATGAAGAATGTTGAAAAATATTATAAACGAAAAAGCACGAGAGAAGAAAGTAATACTGAAGGAGTAAATGTAAATAAAAATATATTTAGCGGAAATTACAAGCGTGATCGCAATGGCAAAAAGGGAGAAAGGTAATATTATCCGAGAGATAATTTTGTAAATAGACGTCGCAGATATTGTAAACAACATACATGTCGTGACGATAGAAGATTTTTATACGGAGATCAGAAAGAAAGAATACAGGAAAGTTTTGAAAGAGAAGAGATTGAATTGTGTAAATAAATGTATACTTCTGGAGTAATAGTAATCGTAGGCAATATGAGCAGTCATTAAGCCATACTGATAATTCTGTTTATGGTGGATATGAAGCTAAATTTAAAAGAAGATATGATAGATTTCAAAGTAGACCCAAACAGTGTAATATTTCTCCCATTTTAAATGCAGATGTGAACAGAAAAGACAGATGTGAATACCCTTTTTATGCAGGAAATAGAAATAATTTAGATGTATAGAGAACATGATGTACCGTGCCAAAAGTTGGCCAAAGAAAGAAATATTCTGTGATACGTTATTTACCATTTTGTGTAGTGTCTTTTGTGCAAAATTATGCGTGTAAATTGAAACCATTTTAAATGTAAAATTCAAATCCTTAATATTCAACTATATGTATAGGAAATTTAAAAATACGTTCCGTTGGGTCACCGGACTGTCAGGATGGCCGAATGTGGGATTATAAATATTCTCGACAACGCAACTTGACAGACTCGAGGGTTTATTGAATCAATACGGAATCTTATATGAAATAAAATGTACAACACGAAAAGCGTGGAAAAAAGCTAAAAACTTGTGGCAACGGCTTGATTGAAAAATAAGTAAGATCAAGATATGTGGTTCTGCCTTTTTTCCTCGTGGAGGAAGGTTGTTCCAAGGAAATAACGCCATTTTGAGATCATTTGAGGTCATGCCGGCAAAAGCCGTAGCGAATACCTCATAGCTTAAATAACTAAATAACTCAAGATATGTTTATGTTTAGAAGTTCCATAGTTTTTATCTCGATATGAAGATTAAAGATTCGTTAAATGCCAAATAAAAGATTTGAGCAAGAATTCTAGGTGAGTTCCATTATTTATGTTTACAAATGTATTATATTATTGATGTGGATGAATTGCTGTGATCTACTAAGCATATTATTTGTCCAAGTGAATAATAAATGCCGTATAAAATTGATAAGCTAATAGATGCATTTATTTGTAGTTATAATCCAAGTGAATCTTTAAGTAATTTTCAGACTAAATCCTACATATATAATATAAGTATAACATGCATAAAATAATACATATTTATATAAACATCGTACTTATTTTTTTAATATATGACGTATGTAGGTTTATTATATAACTATATGTTTATAAATATTTAAAAACATTGTTTTCCCGTCATCTTGAAAAATTTTGCAAGATGCTATAACGGCCGTTTGGTGCCATTTTGGAAACCTTCACCAGTCGCGTCAGCCGGAACAGGATATGGAACTCATCTCTAATACTATTCGAAAGTAAAGTGGTGCTAAAGATTAAATACAGAGGGCGATGTATGTTCTTTTAATTTTATTTTTCATCTGTCGAATTGGATATCCAACTTTAAATGACATTAATAAATTTTTTCTAACGAATTATGTCATACGTTTTAGAAACTTCCACGAAAATTGTAAATTTAATAAACTTCATTCAACACTAATTCGAATTCACTAATTACATCAAAGATTTTCTCATTAAACGGACGGAAAATCGATTTTCCAATGACATTGTTTCTATTTGTGGCATTCGTTAAGAAGCGGAATCAAATGCTGGATGACATTCGAAATCGAATTCCTTTCAAATAAACGCAATGTAAATGCAATTTTAATTGACATTATATCAATCGATAGGGAAAGAATAACATTAATGAAAAATAAATGAATTTAGATTTCCTGGAATTAAACTGAAAAGTTTAAGACGAACCATAATTGTTTGAAAATTCTAAATTTGTAAACGGAACTTACGTCTTTGTTTAACGTAAAAGAAGTTAAATGTAAATAAAAAGATAAAGATATATTAAAAATTCGCAAAGAAGTAATTACTGTTGAAATAAGCCTTACTTTATTATTTTAAAATGTTTAAATGTAATTACAGTTTATATACTTAAGCATAATAAAAAGTACCTAACATGATTTATTTTATTGCTTTTAATCATGACGAAATTTTAGTAGATTTTTCAATATGCAATTATAAATAATAAAAATTAAGAAGGAAGTATCATTTGAAATGATTCGGTTCAGAGATTGCTTTTATTTTTTTTTTTTTTGTAAATATTTTTTCTCATATTTAATCTTGAAATGTTTATTTATACATTAATTTAGTTACAAATTTTTATATTCATAAAAATGTACACCGAAGAGCCAAAACATTATGACCATCCCCACATTTTGCAATAAAGTCGCCTGGATGGCGTGGATGGCAGGTAATCAGCAGGGGGTGGTATTTGGGTATTGCTAGGGAGTATGAGGAATCATTTTTGCTCTTACTTCTGCATGTGATGGGAAAAGCAGCTGACCTAAGCGACATTTATAGAGGGCAGAACAGCTCAGAACGAGTATCTCCAAAACTGCACGACTCATGGATTGTTCGTGACATATATTTGTTAGTACGTATGAAAAGTCGATGAATAGCGGTGAAATCATCAGCAGATGCCATGACGTTGGACGTCCACGCGTTATCAAGAAAAAAGGACGTCGTAGATTTTCCCGCTTGGTAAAGCAAAATCGGCTACAGGCAAGGGCTCGGCTGGCAGCCCAATACAATACAGGTCCAAGAAGAATAGTTTCTGAGTACACAGTTTAGCTGAATCTGTCGGACATGAGGCTACTAAGCAAACGTCCCACTCATGTGCCTCTGTTGACAAAGCATCATCTCCAACTACTCCTACAGACCCGGGAACATCGTGACTGGACGATGGATCATTGGCAGAGTGTTGCCCGGTCGGATGAATCACGATTCATTATTCAATACATCGAAGGCAGCGTAAAGGTACGCCTTCTTTCAGGCGATCTGTTGCTCCCCCTTATGCATCAGGTTATACACAGCCCTGTGGAGACGTTATACTACTTTGGGAAACGTTCTCATGGGCCTCCCCGGGACCTCTGATTGTTGCAGAACAGACTATGAAGGCCGCGGACTATCTGAACATCATTGCAGAACAATTGTACCCTTACATGTTATCTGTCTTTCCAACTGGAAATGAAGCCTTCGATTGCGACAATGATCCATGTCACGGTGCTCGTATTGTGATGGAGTGGTTCCAAGAACATAATACCGAATTCCAGTTAATGTCCTGGCAGTCTAACTCAACAAAACTTAATACAATAGAGCAGATTTGAGATGTCGTGGAACGGCAGCTCAGTGCTCAAAAACAACCATATTGTAATATTTCAGATTTGCGCGACCGCTGCTTGAATATCTGCTACAATCTGTCTTCAGCCATCTATTTAGGACTTGTGTCATCCATGCCAAAGCTGGGTGCAGCTTTTTGGCGGACTAAAGGCGAGACATTTCGTTATTAGGTAGATGGTCATAATGTTTTGGCTCGTCAGTGTATATAAAAATAATTTATTTTTACTTTTAGACATGTTTAAGTTTTCATGATATATTTTGTGAAAAGTAACTTTTTACAGAAATTAAATTTATTTTGGAAAACACAAAAGGGTAAATATACTTTTTTCGGATTTTCAAATTATATTTATTTTTAAAATAAAAGTAATACTTTTACCATAAACTAATCTTTTATTATGGGTGATTTTACAACGAGATTTGCATTTTAAAAGTTCTCATAAAATAAGATATTCTGAAGGAATTAAAAATATATAACTAAAAAGCATTGTATAAACTGAACATTAAAACATACAATGTATTATTGTATAACATTATCTTTCACAGAAGTTTGGGTATATCAACTTAACACTAGAACGGCGGGAAATTTTGCTCAAGTTTTATAAAAATATTTCACATCAGAATTTTTATTTAGAACTATTTAACTTATTTATTTAAGTTATTTTTGTGCAACATATATTAATCTTATAGTATAAAAAAAATTCTGGTTCGAATCGAAATGTATTCATTCGGCAAGGGTCAAAACGACCCCTCGCCGCCGTTCTAGTGTTAAACATGAAAAATCATGAAAAAGTCGATTGTCGTCTTTGTCTTTGTTTTTACTTAATTATTTATTATTTTTATTACAACTATAAGGAAAAGCAGAGAGCGACGTATGACTTCAAATGAAAATGAGCTGAAAAGCTTTGAATTTTATTTTTCATGCAAAAACAATGCAAAATGTATTGTAATTAGAAACCTAATTATCATTACTACAAGTACGAAATTCTTTCCGTGAGTCTTTTATCACTTCTTTACTTCATTCTTTATTCTTCGAAATACACTTCCAAGTAAAAATATCAGGATAACGTTTTAGATCAAAGATGTCTCAGGACTCTTAAAATTGGAAAAACTGGAAAAAAAAAGACCATCTTCAAAGTTTAATATCTTAAAATGTGTATGATTTTAAAACGCAATTTTTATTGGGATGAAAGATGTAAGTATATTCTTTCATTTCATGTGTTTAAAAATTTGCAAGATTCAGAATTAGAATTTATGGGGAGCTCCAAATTGTCAGACATTTGACGAGCAGAAAATGGGTATAAAAGATTACGCGCAGAATTACAAAATAAATATTGCAACTAAAATGTAAATTTGGGTACCTACTTATACATCACATTATAGAAAGTATCCTGAATCTAAATAAATTTTTATTTAAAGTATTTTTATATTTTTAATACAAAGGTTTATTTAGCTAATAGAAAATTTTGAAAACTTCAACAGTATAATCACCAAATTTTTTTTTTTTTTTTTTTTTTTTTTTTTTTTTTTTTTTTTTAACAGTAAAAAAGAAATTTTAGGTCCCGTTTATACAGACTAACATGAAACATATATTTTGAAAATTTCATGAGAAAAATATTCAGAAGATTTTGAGATAACCTGCGTTTTATGCCTAAAAATGTCATTTGGAGAAAAATGACTTCAAAATTTCGGAAGCGCCATTTCAGCTGTTGACCGGGTATAATTCTAAAAGCTATAACTTTTGTTCTAATGGGAATTTGAAGGAAACAATTATATCAAAATGTTCAGAAACTAATAGAGTTCAACATCTAAAAAAAGTTAACTTTTAAAAATTTTGCAGCTTCAAGAGTTCTGAAACCAATTTAGAAGTGATCTGAAATTCTTTGAATTAAATTTTAAAAAGCGTAGCCAATGCAAAATATATTGTATTTTGAAAACTAATTAAAATACTACTGTAACAAAATCTTATTTTTCAGTCTTGTATGGCTTTTATATTTCATTCTTTATTACTTTAACTACAACTACAGGAAAAATGCACTGAATAACGTGTTAACTCAAACAGAAGTTCTCTGTGATAAAAAAGAATAATTGTGAACCGAAAAGTACTTATTTGATATTTCGATTAAAATAATGAGCTTTTCAACATATTTGCATGCTATTCGAGCCTTTGTAGCATATCGAGCGATAATATAACTATAAATAAATAGTTAAGCCGCTTTAATTCTCATGAATAGTCTTTCAGGGGTCTCAGCACTGTTAAAAGTTTCAAAATTTTCGAATTTTTAATTTTTTTACATGTTAATCTCCCATCTTTTCTGAACAGTTTGATATAATGGTTTCCTTGAAATTCCCATTAAAACAGAAGTGTTATGGCTTTTAGAATTATAACCGCTCAATAGCTGAAATGGCGTTTCCGAAACTTTGAAGTCATTTTCCTCCAAATGACGTTTTTGAGCATAACGCTGTATATTTGGATATCTCACAAACTTATCAATATTTTTTTCTGAAATTCTTAAAACGTATACTATATGTTAGTCTGTATAAACGGGGCTTAAAATTTACTTTTTATTGTTAAAAGAAAATATTTTTTAGGTGTGATTATACTGTTGATGTTTTCAACATTTTCTATTAACTGAATACAACTTTGTAGGTTAAGGGTAATAATTGTTGTCTGAAGTATAATTAGGCACGAAAAATTTCATTCTAGTTGCAAACTTGTTTTTGTAATCCTGTGCGTAATTTGTTGTACCAATTTTCTTCTCGACAAATGTCTGACAGTTTGGAGCAGCCTGCAAATAATAATTCTCCATCTTGCAATTTTTTAAATACATGAAATGAAAAAAAACATACTTATGTCTTTCATTCCAATAAAAATTACGTTTTTAAATCACACACATTTTAAGATATTAAATGTTGAAAATGGTCTCTTTTTGCATTTTTTCCAGTTTGAGTCCAGAGACCCTTTAATTAAGATTCATACATTATACACAAATGTTGAAATTGTAACGTATTTTTACAAATTCTTTATTATTACATTTCTTTTAAAAAAAATGGCACAAAGAATTTTGTTATGGGTCATCAAGCTGAGATTTTTTGAGGACCAATGTTTTTACCACCGAATTAAAAACAAATTACGCAATTATATTTTTGCATTAAAATTTTTCAATTATGTATAATTTTTATTGTACAAAAGCTATTTTTATTTAATGAATTATTTATTTTTTCCCTTTAGTTTGAAATGCTGTTTTTAGAACTTCAAAACAATTAAGTACTCTATAAACTTTTAATTTCAAACAATTAAAAAAAGTTGAAAGTAAATGATTTAAAATAAATAATATGAACATTAAAAAGGTCCACAATCTTACTTAAAAGGCGATAAATATAACTAAAAAGATGTTACAAGTTTAAAATATACATTTTATTTAAAACTTCTTAGTACTTTCAAGCCTTCCAGGCTCATCATCAGAGAATATCTTAATAATTAATGTTGTTTGTTTGTACAAATACGCCACTTTGTTTTGAAAATGAGAGAGCCAATAATTTACTAGAGTTGAAAGTAGAAGTAGCAGTAGCAATTTCTTGGATTGAATTTAATTAGAGGAAATATATAGAGGAAAATGTCCAAATACCGGCTACCACTTTTGTTTTCGATCTAAATCATACAATTTTCAAAATTAATAAAATAAAAAGGGACAGCAGGGTACCTTGACATGTGTTACACATGTTTAGAGAAAAAAATCAGTTTAAAAGGCGTTTTCTATTTATAAAAAGCAAATTTCCGAAAGTCTTCAAATTTTGAGTTTTTAAAATTGGGTCTAAATACCGGCTACCTAAGTTTTTTTTCCAAATCTCACACAAATAGAGCTAATGACAATTATTTGGCAATAAGAATATTACTTTAATAAATTTTATTCATTAATAACATTTATTGTGCATAAAAAATACGCAATTTTTAATTTACAAGTATTTTTGCCAAATTTATAAAATTCTTTACGACTATCTCTCACAGTCTTCTTCCCATTATGTTTCTAGTTTTGTTTTTTAACGTGTAAAAGAAAAACAAAAAATTGCTGATTGAAATGACAATTATTTTATCCGAAAAAATCACAAACATAATATCGCTCTCTGCGTCGGTGCAGTCGCTATCAGACCACATATCGCATTCTTAACATTGAACCCAGAATCCCTTCCCCCATTCTTGTCCACAGAGAAAGCAAATTGCATCATCTTCCTCTGTTGGCTATTTTCCTTTTTCACTTTTTTAACCCTCTCGCTGCGTAATTGTTTTATCAAAATAGCTTCAAAAATTGCGTATTTAACCCCTTCGCGACGAGCGTCTTTTAAGAATTTTTATTCTTTTGTCACCTGTTTTTCAAAACAAAAATTTTTGCCTAATTTAATCGGAACAATGCTCCGATTAAATAAGACAAAATTTAGAATAAAAAATAACTGGTGGGAATAATCAAGGAAGGTTAATTAGACGGATAAAACTGTATCCCCGAGGAAATCTCGTGTTGCGCAAATTTTGCTTCTTTTACGTTGTTCGAGTAAATCTCGGATTGCGCAGCGGGAGGGTTAAAATCCAATTTCTGCCTCTTTCTCCTGGTTTACTCCATTATTTTCTTTTCTTTCTCTTCACATTTATTACAGGCAATTTTGGAGTATCCAACAGCGTTTTTTAAGAAGTGGTCCGGTAACCAGTGTCGGTCTTGAAGAATTATGGCCCCGGTTGCATTTTTCATATTGCGAAATGGGACTGGATCTATTTTTGAACCCTTACCATTTAAATTAATTTATTAATTATGGAACTATTTAAATTAATTTATTTTTCTCCCGTTCAAGAAGAGCAACCGAGAGAGGTCCAAATACCGGCTAGCCGGTATTTAGACCACTCTAGGTAGCCGGTATTCGGACCACTGCTATGCTTAAGTTAAAACCGGTATTACTCATTCATATAATGAAATACCAATAATGTGCGCGCGGCAGTTGAGAGCTAAATATGTCTAGAAAACAACTTCATCAACAATTCAAGCCAACATACGATCAGTATATTTTTAAAAAATGAGAAACACACATGTGAAAAACTTTTGATGTACCAGATTACGTCGATTAGACACTTTTGTATTTACTATTTGTAAATGAGACAGACTTCAGTGACGTACTTTTCGTAGCGCTCTTCTCTCAATTAAAGCTACAAACTCTGCCTATCACTGCTAGGCAGCGCTGCGCTCAGTTCTCAGAACACCTAGTAGCCGGTATTTGGACGCTAGCCGGTATTTGGACCTTTTTCTCTATTATTATTATTAATTGCAGTTCCATTTATTTTATGACATCACTTTAATTCTCATACGTCACTTTGATGATATGTACCAAGCGATTCCGCTAGATGATTACATTGGTCGGCAAAAACAAAAAAAAATTTCCTCCCTGCAGACAAAATATGTAAAGTGTACAGATCCAATATTCCTAATTCTAAATATGTTATCCAAATTGCTCCATCACGTACCATTTTTCCGAGAATCAGTTTTATAATAATAACAAATAGTGAAGGATTATTATATTGATTTTCATTGCTATCTAAAATTAAAATCATGAAAAAAGTGCTTTTA
Organism: Maratus speciosus; assembly: GCA_963932465.1. Taxonomy (NCBI): domain Eukaryota; kingdom Metazoa; phylum Arthropoda; class Arachnida; order Araneae; family Salticidae; genus Maratus; species Maratus speciosus. Next base: position 389,402,075 of record OZ010786.1, read on the forward strand.
CTGTCTTAGATATCAAATTGATAAAATATAACATGAAAATCTAGTTTGTTGTTTCTTGTATGATCCATTTTTCTTTTAGCTAGCTTTCTTTACAAAAAAGCTACCTATTGCAGACATTCGGAGGAAAGCGATTTCAAAAAATTTTGGTATATTTTCATCGATCATGACCCCCAGACCCCGAAACCACCCTCCGTTCACAATTTATATATATATATATATATATATATATATATATATATATATCTGACTTATGTCACACTGTAACTCCCGTAATTATGAACCGATTTCGATGTAATTCGGTGTGTACATAGTACATACCAATGTCTCGACCGAGTTCGTTGGCCAGTTTCATCCGCCGTTTTGTTTCAAAATGGCGGCCATTTAAAATTTTAAAAAAAATTTAAAACCTGAAATGTGGTGCCAAAAAATTAAAAATGGAAAAATATTTTTTTCTTATGTATTTGACCTTTATACAAAGATTTCGGAGCAGTTTTTGTTTCATCTATATCTTAAAAAATGGCTGAGCTATAGCATTTTGAAATTCTAGCGTGGCTGACAGTTTGAAACGTCCTGAATTTTGTCACGCGATAAAAGGCGTATTTATGAACCGATTTGGATGTAATTCGGTGTGTATATAGTACATACGAATCTCTCGACCGAGTTTGTTGGCCAGCTTCATCCGCCATTTTGTTTCAAAATGGCGGCCATTTAAAATTTTTTTTTTAATTTAAAATTTGAAATGTGGTACCAAAAAATTGAAAATGGAAAAATATTTTTTTCTTATGTATTTGACCTTTATACAAAGATTTCGGAGCAGTTTTTGTTTCATCTATATCTTAAAAAATGGCTGAGTTATAGCATTTTGAAATTCTAGCGTGGCTGACATTTTGAAACGTCCTGAATTTTGTCACGCGATAAAAGGCGTATTTATGAACCGATTTGGATGTTTATGCATAGTACATACCAATGTCTCGACCGGGTTCGTTGGCCAGCTTCACCCGCCATCTTGTTTAAAAATGGCGGTCATTTAAATTTTTAAGAAAAATTTAAATTTGAATTGTGGTACCAAAAATTGAAAATTGAAAAAATATTTTCTTCTGATGTGTTTGACCTTGATAAAAAGATTCGGGAGCAGTTTTTGTTTCGTCTATATCTTAAGAAATGGCTGAGTTATAGCATTTTGAATTTCTAGCGTGGCTGACATTTTGAAACGTCCTGATATTTCTCACGTAATAACAGGCGTATTTATGAACCGACTTGGATGTACCTTGGTGTGTACATAGTACATACAAATATCTCGACCGAGTTCGTTGGCCAGCTTCATCCGCCATCTTGTTTCAAAATGGCGGCCATTTAAAAAAATTAAATAATAAAAAAATTTAAATGAGATACCAACAAATTGGAAAAAGAAAAAGATTTTTTTTTTGTATGTGTTTGACTTTAATACAAAGATTCCGGAACAGTTTTTCTTTCGTCTATATCTAAAAAAAAATGGCTGAGTAATAGCATTTTGAATTTCTCTTGTGGCTGACATTTTAAAACGACCTGATTTTTGTCACGCGATAACAGGCGTATTTATGAACCTATTTGGATGTAACTTGGTCTGTACATAGTACATACAAATGTCTCGACCGAGTTCGTTGGCCAGCTTCATTCGCCATCTTGTTTCAAAAGGGTTGCCATTTAAAAAAATTAAATTTAAAATTCAAAATGAGGTATTAAAAAATTGGAAAATGAAAAAGATTTTTTTTATGTGTTTGGCCTTGATACAAAGATTCCGGAGCAGTTTTTGTTTCTGAAAATTTGTTCTTTTGTTGATATCTTAAAAAATGGTTGATTTATAGCACTTTGAATTTCTAGCATGGCTAACATTTTGAAACGATCTTGTATTTGTCACGCGATAACACACGTATTCGCCTATTTCGATGTAAGAAGGCATGTGGATAGTATACATCAACACCTCGACCAAGTTCGCTGGCCAGATTCATCAGCCATCTTGTTTCAAAATGGCGGCCATTAAATTACAATATATATATATATTTAAAGTGAGGTGCAAAAAAATTAGAAATTGAAAAAGGTTTCTTTCTTAAGTATTTGATCTTGATATAAGGATTCAGGAGCATTTTTTGTTTGTCTTTACCTTAAAAAATGGCCCAGATATAGCAGTTTCAATTTCTATTGTGGGTGACGTTTTGAAAAATCTGATTTTTTGCATGCGACAGCACTCCTATATATTAACCGATTCCGATGTGAGTGAGCATGTGCACAGCAATTACTAAGGTCTCGACCAAGTTCACCGCTTAGCCTCATCCACCATGTTGTCTTAAAATGACAGGCACTTTAAGAAATTGACGAATTTGGCAGCCAAATATAAGTTACTTTAAAGAAAAGCAGCTTGGATAAAGCTGACTAATTTCGCGAAATTCTCATTCATTATATTGATAAAAATTGGTATTGAATCTCCTGTATTCGGTTTCCACTAAATTGAGCTTCATGTGTTTGCATGATATAAGTTGGCTTTTTTTAAATAAGGATTATGAAAGCTACCTCTTCCTCCCGGCACTGGACGGAAGGACTTTTTATTTCCCCTTCCTCTTTCGTGTCCGAATTTACTATTTGCTATCCTATAATATACACTGGTGGACAAAACTTAAGAACCACTGTTATTTTCTACGATTACAGTTAGAAATAGATCCGTAGCAGCATGTGTAAATTTGCATGAATGCGGGATGTATTTTGTTTTGTGAAACTTATGCAAATTTTATACTTCCACTTTTTCGAGCCCGTGACAGCAGAGATAGAGATTTTAGGCAATCGACCGGTGCTGTGAGTTGTCATTAGATGTAAAAATTGAAGGAGATGAAGTGAAGATTGAAGACTGAAATTTTATACATGTCTTCGAGGCATCATTTAGATGATATTACTCATGGTAGAATAATTGGAAAGTTGGAAGAAGGACGCAAATTGAGAGACGTTGCCCGTTAATTTCACATCACGCGCAGTATTGTTTCTAGGCTATGGGCGGCATTCCAAAAAAGTGGAATATGTATTAGGCGCACGGAAGGAGGTAGTCCTAACAGTACAACGTCCCAGGAAGATAGCTATATTGTTATTTCGACAAAAAGAAACCGACGAAGCACAGCTGGTCAATTAGCAAATCAACTTTGTGCTGTCACAGGAAATAAAATACCGCGGAAAACTGTTGCAAGACGCTTTGATAAAGGGTGGACTACACAACCGAAGGTCTGTTGTGTGTGTCCCACTCTCGAGAAGCCAACGTAGCGTCCGTTACAGTGGTGCCGTATGCATCGCAATTGGACTGATGACGACTGGTCTATCGTGCTCTTCTCAGATGAGAGTATATTCAGTCCGTCGTCTGACTGTAGACGTAAATTGATATGGCGCGAGGTTGGTAGTGCTTACTGTCGCGAAAATATTCTAGAATGAGATCGATATGCGACTCCAAGTATCATGGTGTGGGCAGGCATCATCTTCAATGGCCGCACGGATATCTATGTGCTTGACCAACGGTCCATGACCGGTAGAAGGTACATTGAAGACGTCCTATGTCCACATGTTCGACTTTTTCGACATGCTGTTAGCGAAAAGTTTCGTTTTATGGACGATAACGCACCTTGTCATCGCACACAATCTGTACAAGTTTGTCTTAAGGCCGCAGATATCCATTGAAAAGACTAGACAGCATGTTTCCCTGACCTGAATCCTATTGAAAATGTATGGGATGCCTTGGGGAGACGTATTGCTTCTCGGCAATTTCCTCCCACAAGCAAGGAAAGCCTCTTTTGTGCAGTGAAGGAGGAATCGCGAAACTTGCATCTACAGCTACTGTAGCATGTTGTTCCGAGCATGCCACGCCGTGTTGAAAGTTATCTTGCACTACACTGTGGCCACATCCCTTATTGATATGGCACTGATGATTGTTAATTGTGAGTATTTTGCTTTCTTTGTACAGTCATGTTTTCGGACAATATTCACGTTTCAGAAAAAGAACCTCTGGTAAAACTCTGTATACATCCTTTCAACAAAATGTTTACATTAAATCCTGTATAATATTCTGTTAATACTGTTGTTTGCTGCTTGACCCATAATCTCACGTAGATTCTCATTTACGTGTACATGTCTTTTTGGTCTTCAGTTTTGTCCACCAGTGTAATTTCATTCCTTCTACCACTGTAACACGAGTAAACATATTTATACATTTATTTACAGGTAATTTAAATATTATTATCTACATTTTATGGTTTAAAAAAATTCCACTTACGTTATCTTTGAAAGATATAAAATACCTAAATTTTAAAAGAAAACCCTCTTACCGAAAGAAATGTATGTAAAACAGTAATTTCGTTACCATATTTTTATTTAGCAGATTGAAATCCATAAAAATTAACTATTAATTTTAGAGAGAGGATTTTGGTGCCGACCTGTATATTAAACAAAAACGAAAAATCATGCGTCTAGCATAGATTATGCAACACATTCAGATTACAGTAACAAAATTTCACAGTTTATTAATGTGGAATATGATATATAAATGAAATTTGAAAAACTCATAACACATTTCAAACCCAATTTCTGCTATTACAATCAATAGTCAGAAAAATATCCGTTTTCTTTGTGCAGACCTATAATCTATGGATTTGTATGTATACTATATAATATGTTATAAGTCAGTTCATTGAAATGAACAGCACAGTTGAAAGTTTCCTTTTAAGCTTACCTTCTGATAAATTAGTACTAAATACCACATCCAGACTTTAAAATGTATCTTAAAAGATAATGAGTACCTGCATTTCGACGGCATCACATTTGGTTTTTAAGCACTATGGGGATCTGCCCCCTACGAGCTACGCTCGCCAACCCCCGTTCAGATACCCCAGATTCTAAAAGCACAATAATTTCATCGGCTTTAAAAAGAAACGGGTTTTCATTCATTTTCCTTTGATTGAAGATTTTTAAGGCAAAATCAACCGCTGTTAAGAGATGAAATTGCTGTTTTCGTCTTTGATAAAAAAAAATGGTTCAAAATTTGAAAATAAGCTAATGTAAAAGGAATTAAGTAAGCAGTCTTTGTCTTTAACCGTTAAAAAATACCGAGAAATAAAGACTGTTATGAAGTTTCTTATAGCCTTAACGCTATAAGAAAGTTCTTCTAAATAAAACACTTGAAATGTATCGTTTTAAATCTGACGTAATTTATAGTTTTTTTCTCCTTTTAATATTCGTATGAAAATACTTTTGTTGTTAGAAAGGAAATATTATTTACGCTGTCTTAGAAATCACGATAATAGTTTAAAAGATTATCTCCAAATATGAGATAAATGTATCGCGCAATTATATTTTTAAATTTAAATTTTTTCTTTCAACTGTGAATTACTTGGCCTTTTTAAATATGACGTAATTTCCTCCATTTACGACTTTTATTGCATAATAATGAATTTATTATTTAAAAATTTTCTTTCTATTTAAAATTTACGTGTAACTATAGTTTTACGACGTAATTTTCAATATTTTCCTGCTTTTTATGACGTAATCACTTAATTCTAATTTGAAAGTTTTGTTTCTGTTTATAATAGCCACGTGTAAATAAATTTTTAATTTGAAGTAAATATTATTCTTTGCGCTGTTTTAGGTAGCTTTCTTTACAAAAAAGCTACCTATTGCAGCCGTTCGGAGGAAAGCGATTTCAAAAAATTTTGGTATATTTTCATCGATCATGACCCCCAGACCCCGAAACCACCCTCCGTTCAAAATTGATATATATATATATATATATATATATATATATATATATATATATATATCTGACCTATGTCACACTGTAACTCCCGTAATTATGAACCGATTTCGATGTAATTCGGTGTGTACATAGTACATACCAATGTCTCGACCGAGTTCGTTGGCCAGCTTCATCCGCCGTTTTGTTTCAAAATGGCGGCCATTTAAAATTTTTAAAAAAATTTAAAACTTGAAATGTGGTACCAAAAAATTAAAAATGGGAAACTATTTTTTTCTTATGTATTTGACCTTTATACAAAGATTCCGGAGCAGTTTTTGTTTCGTCTATATCTTAAAAATTGGCTGAGTTATAGCATTTTGAATTTCTAGCGTGGCTGACATTTTGAAATGTCCTGAATTTTGTCACGCGATAAAAGGCGTATTTATGAACCGATTTGGATGTAATTCAGTGTGTACATAGTACATACCAATCTCTCGACCGAGTTTGTTGGCCAGCTTCATCCGCCATTTTGTTTCAAAATGGCGGCCATTTAAAATTTTTTTAAAAATTTAAAATTTGAAATGTGGTACCAAAGAATTGAAAATGGAAAAATATTTTTTTCTTATGTATTTGACCTTTATACAAAGATTTCGGAGCAATTTTTGTTTCGTCTATATCTTAAAAAATGGCTGAGTTATAGCATTTTGAATTTCTAGCGTGGCTGACATTTTGAAACGTCCTGAATTTTGTCACGCGATAAAAGGCGTATTTCTGAACCGATTTGGATGTAACTTCGTTTATACATAGTACATATCAATGTCTCGACCGGGTTCGTTGGCCAGCTTCACCCGCCATCTTGTTTAAAAATGGCGGCCATTTAAATTTTTAAGAAAAATTTAAATTTGAAATGTGGTACCAAAAATTGAAAATTGAAAAAATATTTTCTTCTTATGTGTTTGACCTTGATAAAAAGATTCGGGAGCAGTTTTTGTTTCGTCTATATCTTAAGAAATGGCTGAGTTATAGCATTTTGAATTTCTAGCGTGGCTGACATTTTGAAACGTCCTGATTTTTCTCACGTAATAACAGGCGTATTTATGAACCGACTTGGATGTACCTTGGTGTGTACATAGTACATACAAATATCTCGACCGAGTTGGTTGGCCAGCTTCATCCACCATCTTGTTTCAAAATGGCGGCCATTTAAAAAAATTAAAAAATAAAAAAATTTAAATGAGATACCAAAAAATTGGAAAATGAAAAAGATTTTTTTTGTATGTGTTTAACCTTAATACAAAGATTCCGGAACAGTTTTTCTTTCGTCTATATCTAAAAAAAAATGGCTGAGTAATAGCATTTTGAATTTCTCTTGTGGCTGACATTTTAAAACAACCGGATTTTTGTCACGCGATAACAGGCGTATTTATGAACCTATTTGGATGTAACTTGGTCTGTACATAGTACATACCAATGTCTCGACCGAGTTCGTTGGCCAGCTCATTCGCCATCTTGTTTCAAAAGGGTTGCCATTTAAAAAAAATTAAATTTAAAATTCAAAATGAGGTATTAAAAAATTGGAAAATGAAAAAGATTTTTTTTATGTGTTTGGCCTTGATACAAAGATTCCGGAGCAGTTTTTGTTTCTGAAAATTTGTTCTTTTGTTGATATCTTAAAAAATGGTTGATTTATAGCACTTTGAATTTCTAGCATGGCTAACATTTTGGAACGATCTTGTATTTGTCACGCGATAACACACGTATTCGCCTATTTCCATGTAAGAAGGCATGTGGATAGTATACATCAACAACTCGACCAAGTTCGCTGGCCAGATTCATCAGCCATCTTGTTTCAAAATGGCGGCCATTAAATTAAAATATATATATATATATTTAAATTGAGGTGCAAAAAAATTAGAAATTGAAAAAGGTTTCTTTCTTAAGTATTTGATCTTGATATAAGGATTCAGGAGCATTTTTTGTTTGTCTTTACCTTAAAAAATGGCTCAGATATAGCAATTTCAATTTCTATTGTGGGTGACATTTTGAAAAATCTGATTTTTTTGCATGCGACAGCACTCCTATATATTAACCGATTCCGATGTGAGTGAGCATGTGCACAGCAATTACTAAGGTCTCGACCAAGTTCATTGCTTAGCCTCATCCGCCATGTTGTCTTAAAATGACAGGCACTTTAAGAAATTGCCGAATTTGGCAGCCAAATACAAGTTACTTTAAAGAAAAGCAGCTTGGATAAAGCTGACTAATTTCGCGAAATTCTCATTTATTATATTGATAAAAATTAGTATTGAATCTCCTATATTCGGTTTCCACTAAATTGAGCTTCGTGTGTTTGCATGATATAAGTTGGCTTTTTTTAAATAAGGATTATGAAAGCTACCTCTTCCTCCCGGCACTGGCCGGAAGGACTTTTTAAAATTAGCATCAGTTTAAAATAATACCTTTTTCTAAATTATGTAAAAAATATCTCTCAAAATGCTGAAAATTTGAATTGAAAATGGAAATAAATCCTCAAAAAATGAGTCAAATTAAAAAAAAATAAATGCACTGTGCATACCGGGAACTTCTAATTTGTAAAATGATCTAAAAATGTTTAAATTCCTATGTGTAGTTTTTCTCCTATAAAACTTTTTTAATGGAACGATTCTGACCCACTTTAACATTAAATATCTCTTAAAATAATTATTCGATTTAAAAACTGTATGCATTAGCTGGTTTATCAGACATTTCTCTATAATATCACCGATTTTCATATTTTTGCATGAAACTGTTTTCTTAATATTAACGTAGAAAAACGCCCGTCTACCGGGAAGTACGCAGAAGATCTACGCAGATTTTCATTGGTCCATTTCCAAATCGTTCCTTTTTTTATATATATAGAAGGATAAATGTAACTATGGAATACAAAATGGTAAACATAGTTGATTTAAGGAGACAAGGGAACTTCCAACTAATTCTTTTATTTCTTTTTTCACTTTAAATAATATTCAAATTACACACTATATGCATTATGGTATATATTTATCGCACAAGAAATGAAAAAAAAAATTTGGATAAAAATAAGAAATTTTCCTGAATACTTTAAGTGTTATGGACAACTTTTCAAAATGCTGCATATTCCATATAAATTAAAATCCCCATAATTTTTTATAGGGGAGCAAAAAAGGCCGAATTCGGAATTAATTAGGGGAAAGCTGGAAATTGTTTCAATCCCGTCTGTTTAGGTCTAGAATAAATATGCTATGTTTTTCCCCTCGTACTAAGTGAGCGTTGGGAAATATGTATAGAATTATAGTCAAAAAACACGTTTTTTTGCATACCATAACAATATCTCAAAACAGCTAACTCTGTCAAAAACATTGTCAATGCAAATTTTGTAGAACTTAAAATTCTGAGTAAAATGAGTACCTACACTCAATACTTATGTTGAATATAAAGGTCACATATCTACTTTAAAATTGTAGACCCATCATCAGGGGGATGACCTCAGAATTAATTAAGAGAAAACTGGAAATTATTTTAATCCCTTCAGTTTAGGTCTAAAATGAACGTACTATGTTTTCTTCTTGGTACTTGGGTGAATGTTAGAAAATATGAACATATTTATTTTCGAAAAACACGTTTTTTTTTAGTTTCCTTAACAATATCTCAAAACAGTTAAATCTATAAAAAACATTGTCAATACAAATGTTGTACAGCGTAAAAGTTTGAATGAAATGAGTACCATCATTAATATTTTTGTTCAACATTAAGGTCGCAATTCTATTTCAAAATTTTGCCTTAATCGCTAATCAATAGATTGAAGCCAGGAGAGACCAAGTTAACTTAACAATATCTCAAAATAGCTAACTCTATCAAAAACATTGTTAGTACAAAAGTTATAGAGCCTAAAATTCTGAGTAAAATGAGTACCTAGACTTAATATTTTTGTTCAATATTAAGGCCGCAATTTGAGATATTGTTAAATTAACTTGGTCTCTCCTGGCTTCAAGCTCTTGATTTGAAAATTTTTGAAATAGAATTGCGACCTTAATGTTGAACAAAAATATTAATGATGGTACTCACTTTATTCAGAATTGTAAGATCTACAACATTTGTATTGACAATGTTTTTTATAGAGTTAGCTAATTTGAGATATTGTTAAGGAAACTAAAAAAAAACGTGTTTTTCGAAAATAAATATGTACATATTTTCTAACATTCACCCAAGTACGAGGAACTATCTTCCGACAGCCGTAATGCACGCTTCACACATGTGGGATAGGGAATGAAGCACATTTGCGAAGACACTAGGCATTTCTCGAATATTCCCAGCCACAACGGCAATTCTGGCGACTAGATCCATATCCGTTTCAACGGGGCACTCGTAGATTAGGCTTTTCATATGGCGCCACAGGAAAAAGTTCAAATACAAGAGAACCGGCGATCTTGGTGGCCAAGCTATGGGACCACCTCGACCAATCCATCGCCCTGGGATAGTGGAAAACATCCTTTTAACTTCTCACCGCTTGCGCTCCGACCATACATTCTATGACGAAATTTGCTCGTATAGCTGCGTTCTACCACCCCGTAAAGTTTTGCAACCTTTTCAGATATACCCTGTATATATTTATAAACAAGCATAAAAGTTTATCATGTATGTTTTCATAGTTATTTATGTCAGTAGGCAACAAATCTCACTTTCTTAAGATGAAATTGCTCCAAACTTTTGTTAAAAAGCTCCAAAGCCGATATAAATAAGCCGATATATTTTACCTCTGTTTGCTATAAAGTCGAATCTATCAGAAAAATATGTTTTTGATTTCCAAAGTGCTTTTCAAACAAGAAAAAAGAAACATTTTCTACTTTTTCAACATTTACGTTTGTTCCCATCATTAACATAAACAATGGATAATTTTCTTCTTGAACAAATCCCACCTCAAACCATAGTTTATTGTGACTTTACTGTCTCTAGATAATGGCTGATGGCCAAGAAATAAATTATTAAGAAAAACGCCAACTCTGCCAACTGTTTCAAAATAGTAGAAACTTGGAAATTCAACCAGCAAACTTCGCCATTTCACGCATACAGATTTAGATAAGCAAACTAGACATTCGAATTCAAAAGAAATGTCAACAGAGGACCTTTATATGTCAGAGAAGCTAACGTCCTCATTAGACTCTTAATTTGTTCTTTCATGTTAGACAGATATTCAGAACTACCATATATACAGTAGGGAAATTACAGTGGCGGACAAAAAAATGCATCACCTGTGAAAAAATGTAAAACTGCTCAAATAATATGTTTGATATTTATGTTTCATATAAAGATATGATGTTTCATGTAAAAGGTTATTACATTAAAAGACCCTTTAGCAATAGTTTGCCACAAAAATTAGTTTATGAAATAGCCAATAATGCTGCATAGGTATTGAAAGTGTAAAATTCACTTTTTTTAAAATCAAAATATGGAACAAAGTTATTAAGAGGAAATGCAGTGGATAATAATTAATTTTACACAACTAAAGTGATTTGACATATCAGTTGCTGTAGTTATACGCAATACTCTGTAGATTCTGCGCATGCGTCGAGGATAGCCTAGCAACGGTCCCACTTGTAAGAAATTAACTTTTGGATGTAATCTCCAGTTTCATGGTACATTACCTCAATAATGTTTTTCTTTAGTTTAATCTTGGTAGCCTTCATTTTTGCAATTTTAGTACCCATTACAAACCAAACATTTTTAATGGATAAAGATCGGAACTATTCTAAGGCCAGTCCATAGCTTAAATACCAGATTTTTACAGATAGGCTTGCTCAGAGAGTGGATGAATTTGTTGAAAACTACCTTTTTCTTATTTTGTTATGATGTGGAGATAAAAATTTGGCATTGAAACAAAAAATTCATTTATGAATAAATTAAATTTCACTTACCAAATTCGCATATGACAGGTTATTAAGCCTTGTTAAAAAATTCCTTTTTCTGCAAATTTAAAATTATTTAGAATAACTGGCCTTAAATACGCCTCAAAGTTCTCAGTGAAAACTGATGTTCAGTAATAATTTCAGTCGTTCAATCCGGTATCTGGATATACTTTTCCAAGCCATTTGGCTTACTAGGAATTCCACAGTCGGCTAAATGAAGTCTTGATGATATGCTTCACATTTTCGTCTCCTGACATACGGCTGCTGTGCGATGCATGGAAGTTAAGTTTAGATTCGTCAGAAACAATTACTACATACTACTGAGCCCTTGTCCATGAAACATGTTTTTGCATACAAGAAAGTCGCTTCTGCATATATTTTTTAATTTAGTAAAAGCTTTTTGAGGGTAGTGGTAAGCATGGTGGCAATATTACGTAAGCCGTTTATGGACAGTTGGTGCACTTATATGAACACCACATGTTTATTTTAAATTCAAATTTTGAATTAACATTACTTACCGACGATTACGGTGACAGTTCTAGTTTAGATATCGATTTTCAGACGTTCCAGTTACCATGTTTCGGCCAGATCAGGCTATTCTCTCGGCATTACCAGTTTGAAACTTCAATTGTTCACTCTAGTAATTGTAAACTCATGACCATCCAATTATATTGGTGCTCACACTTGTCGAAAACCTTTCTTTGCTTAAAGCAACTGCCACACTTTTTTTTTTCCGGAGCACCGATCGAAAGTATGGAAGTACGGTTTCGCAACGTAAAAAGAGCACGACAATCGGGCATTTTCTCATTTTGGAGCACTATTTATGAAAACTGGTTGATGCTTTACTTCATAATTGTTGTATGATGCAATAGTGGCGTGCAGTGATGCCCTACGTTGATTTGAAGTAACTAAAATAATTTTAGGTAAACAAATTAGTAGTGCGTTCAAATTGCAAAAGATGTATCTTATTAGGTGATATTTTTTTTTGTCCGCGACTATTTAATACAAAAGTAATATTTGTAAAGAATAAATTTTCGAAAATTGCTTTCGTTCACTCAAAAGGCAGGATTAATTGTATTCAGCATACGTTTGAACAACCGTTTAAAAATAAGTTGTCCTATAAATTATATAAAAATACGGTTATATATAATATATAAAATATATATATATAATATGGTAATAAAAAATATATAAAAATACGGTAGTTCGAATCATTTAGATGACTAGTTCAACATGTCGAAGAGAAGAAAGTTGCTATAGACCATAAATACCGACTTAAAATTGTCCAAATAATAATTTCAAAATTACATTTAAATATAAATGTTAGCAGTCGTGGGATGAAATGATTTTTTTATGAATGAGTTGATACGATGCGTAGTTCTTAAAAATTCTGATGTCGATTTGTAGGTTTGTACTACCATCCTAAATGTGATCGGACACCCAGGATGACTGAGCATGTATTTTGTTTAATGATACATTAAAAAGTACTATTTTTATTGGACAACTTAAAAAAAATCTTTTTCTTTCTATTCAACATTTCAGTAACCAAGAAAAATACATCTCATCAGCCCTACAATTAAAACTTACATAAATACATTTAATACAATTAAAAAATTCAAACGTCTTGGGCTACGTTTTAGCCCCTGATCAGTGCAATAACATTCAAATGACCAGAAAACTCTATATAATGTTTACAGTCAATAATTATTAATAGTTAATATTAAAGAAAGTATAAAAAACCATATCAAAGCAATGCCATGTATTCAAGTGGAACTGCATAGGATTCATTAATCGGCAAAATTTGCTTACGAATGAACGAATCTTCCAGAAAAACTCTACTTTTAACGTTGTTGCAACTGGATCTGATAACCGTCATATTTTCGAAATCTGGGATATGTGTTCACTCGTAAACAAATTTCGCAGATTAATGATTCCTGTGTAGTTCCACCTGAATATATAGCATTGCTTTGATATGTTTTTTAATGCTTCCTTTAGTTTTAACTGTTAATAAATATCAACTTTAAACAAGATACATAGTAGTCCAGGCAATAGAGACCGTATAGGAACTCTACCTAGCAAAATTAATGGTAGTACTGGAAATCGGCTTTCTAGATGTTTTTTGGGTCGCTGAATCTGAATTTGTAACTTCCCACCAAAATTTCCCCCGGCAACCCCACAAATTTTGGTAAAAAGCCCCCCAAAAAGGTTTTTATTAAAAAAATCAATTTTTTTATTGTTTTAGAGAAAAAGTATATAGAAATTCATAAAGTAGACAAAATTTTCAACAAATTAGATACATGACATTATGACTTAGGATGAAGGGGAAGGGGGGATCTGCCTCGGAACATGCGCCGCAGTGCTGCGTGGACTAAGTTGCGCAATTTCACTTAACCACTCACACTTTTACATTAGCCCTCCCATCTTCCCTCCGAACTTTCTCTATAAGGTTTACTTTAAGTTTTTTGGGTCGCTGAATCCGAATTTTTAACTTACCCCCAAAATTTTCCACCCGAACACCCCCCCCCCCCCAAATAGTTGTTTTTAACTTAAATTTCTTATTGTTTTAGGGGAAAAGCATTACGAAATTCAGAAACTAGACAAAATTTGCAACAAATAGGATACATGACATTATGACGTAGGATAAACGGGGAGAGAGGGGGCTGCCTCGGAACATTCCCCGTGCGCTTTTCTCAAAAACCAAATTTTTTCAAAAAATCAATTTTTGGGAGGGTTGCTGGGGTGAAATTTTGGTGGGAAGTTACAAATTCGGATTCAGTGACCCAAAAAACATAAAGTGAGTCGAAATCCAGAACTAGTATTAATTTTGCCAGCTAAAATCCCCTATTGCCTGGACTTAATAATTTAGTGCACGTAGCGCCGCAGTGCATGTTCAGAGGCAGCCCTCACCCTCCCCGTTCATCTTAATTCATAATGTCATATATCCTATTTGTTGCAAATTTTATCTAATTTTTGAATTGTGTAATGCTTTTCCCCTAAAACAATAAGAAATTTAGGTTAAAAACAACTATTTGGGGGGGGGGGGGGTTCGGGAGGGAATTTTGGGGGGAAAGTTAAAAATTCGGATTCAGCGACCCAAAAATCTTAAAGTAAACGCTATAGAGAATGTTCGGAGGGGAGATGGGAGGGCGAATGTAAACGTGTGAGTGGTTAAGTGGAATTGCGCAACTTAGTTTACGCAGCACCGCGCGCATGTTCCGAGGCAGATCCCCCCTTCCCCTTCATCCTAAGTCATAATGTCATATATCTAATTTGTTGGAAATTTTGTCTACTTTCTAAATTTCTAGATACTTTTTCTCTAAAACAATAAAAAAATTGATATTTTTAATAAAAACCTTTTTTGGGGGCTTTTTACCAAAATTTGGGGAGGTTGCCGGGGGAAATTTTGGTGGGAAGTTACAAATTCGGATTCAGCGACCCAAAAAACATCTAGAAAGCCGATTTCCAGTACTACCATTAATTTTGATAGGTAAAATTCCTTATTGCCTGGACTATAGCTTTTTGTTCATTTGAATGTTATTGCACTGATGAGGAAATAAAACTTAGCTCGAAACGTTTGCATTTTTAATTGTATTAAATGTATTTATGTAATTTTTACTCGTATGTCTGATGAATTGTAATATTTTTTTTTTAATTTTTAATCGTATATCCGACGTTAAACAATGTTTATTTTAAAATACATCCCTTTCATTTTATGTTTAATATTATATTGTTTTGACAAATTTTATATTGTTTTATTATTTTCTATTTTAAAAGTCATACTTTATATTAGACAAATTAATCTCTGAAGAAACATCCGATTTAATTTGCTTAAAGTTTTATCAAAAGTTCGGCGAAACAAAATTTTCTTTCAAAATAATTGCGTCGTTAAACATAATTTTGTTCTTATTTATTTCTTTCCTGTAACTTTAGACTTTAAAAAGACTGACTTTTCTTTCAAACTAAGTTTAATAAAAGTGATACATTTGAAACTAAATTACTTTTGGCTCAGAAAAAATGTGTGATGTTAAAGAGTTTGTTTTACTTGTCGAATAACAACAAAATACAAGAGTTAAGATTTGATTAATTAAAGTTTTTCTTTTAGCAAAAAAATCTTAAGCTTAATTTTTCCTTTTATTTTGCAACTTAAAAGAAAGCATGTATTCTAATAGCATTTAAATGGTATTGCTTTAATGTGCTATTAATTAAATGGCATTTAAGTTTCATTTTACGTACACGTGATACATTACTTAAATATTTTTTAATAAAGTTATGAAAAAACGTTATACTGATCATTTTAAACCGTAACAGCGTACATCTTCTTTATCTGAAAAATTTAATATTGTGCACCATAATACCTTAAGCAAGAAAATAGGATTTCTACTTTTTCAGAATTTAGTGTCGCCCTCGATGAAAAAAAATATAGATATAGAAAGTTCAAAATATATTTCAGTTTTAAAACTTAAAATACATGCTTTTATTTTATATAAAATGACGACATTTTCATCCGCTGAAGAATTCCACATTTGTGATCCAATCTTAAACATCATTTATAGAAACGTATGCATATGATATCACTATCTCGAAATAATACACAAACACAGCAAAAAGCGGTGTCATTCAAGGAACGTGACAAACAAATCGGGTATATAATGATTCATATGCCTTCATTTATTCTCACATTATTATGGATACTGATAATTAAATATAGTTTATGGTGATAACTCCATGTTTTATCAGAAATCATTCATTTATAGTTTTTCAAAATTCGGAAAATGTTATTACACATGGATTATTAAAACTGCATTCTTTGAGCTTTTTGATAGGAATTAAGCAGATGCGGAGAAAATAAGTCACACAAATATTATTTAAAATATATTTTTATAGCGGACGATATTCTTGGCATAGCACATATTTTAATTATAATTTTCTTTCAGTTGTTATGAGAAAATGGCAACAAAAATATATAGTAACCAACTATTTTCCCTTTATTTTCTACCAAAATGAAGTACTTCGTTGCCACCATTACAGAAATAGCATTAAAAACTACAAAAGAAAATTAAAATCTCAATAATAAATTGAAAGGCAGTTTTCAAACAAATTTCACTTAAAAGTACTTTTTTCCCCTGACGACGGTGTAAAATCGTTTTTAATTTAAAAGCGAAGTCTTAGAAAACTCATGTCTATTTTCGGTACTTTTATGTTATCCGGGGCAAATCTCGCCAATAACAGAGTTTTTTCGCCAATAGTAGTTATTTTTTTCGCATGTGGGATTTGGAAACAATGCTTTAAAGTTGAAATAAAATGTTATGGTATTTATTATTATTGTTATGTATTTTAAAGGATATGAGTGAAAGAGATGTATTTTAATTGTATGCAATATATGTATTTTGAATATTTGTATTTTAAATAAAAGTTATGCTTTTTAATTGAAATGGGTTAAAGATTTATATTTTAAGCGAAATTAATGCAAAATTAATGATGTCAATGGGAATAATATTTGGCGATTTATCACATCGCCAAACTCACATAAAAGTACTCTATTTCCTAAGTATTAACGTAATAAACATAGTCTTTAGTTTGTTTGTTTCAGGTTTATATGTTTAATTTATTTTGGAAAAATTTGTTTGATGAATAATTAATCCATTTCCCCCTTCCCTTTTTTTTTTTCAAAATTTTACTTCTCAACATTACATAATTTTAAATTTTACACCGTTGAATAGAGAGGGTATACTTTCAAATGTAAATTGTTTGAAAACTGTATTTCAATTTACTGATTTTTATGATTTTTAAACCAAATAGCTCGTTTGCGGAATAATAATATACATATTTTTTTATCAATTATTTAAAATTTTAAGAGAAAACCACGATTCCTACTCATCATACTAGGATGGGCGTTTCCACTAGTAAATAAATATCTGACAGCACTCTGACTTCCAAGTTCGAAATAACTTATTCACTGAGCTCCGGTCCTTAACCTCATGTACTGTTATAGATTTAGAAGTGTTTTTAAACATTGTTTGTTGGTTAATACTACTGAAAGTTTTATACTGATGTGCATAATTAACTTTTTACGTCAATTTGACAAAATGATCTTTATTCATCACTTAATTTACAGTGAAAACAGCATTACAATTTTGCTCATTTCTTGTACAATTACAAGGTTATAGATTATTAGTATTGTTTTGCTTCTATAGAATATAGAAACAACTTACACATTTATAAACTATCTCAATTCGGAATACTTAAAGAATACTAATTATTTAAAATGAAAAAAAATATATTATTTATAAAATTAGTCTTAAACGAAATAAAATGATATCTATTAAACAACTATGAAATTAAATAATAAAGAAAACATTGGCATTGTAAACATGTCATTGTCTAACTGCTTCAAAGATTCGTTATGAAGATAAATGTTATTCGTACTCCTTTTTTAAATAAAATGTAATATATTTTCATTTTATTTAACATTAAAGTTTGCAAGGATATATATCGTGTTCTTTCTTTATCAAAATTTAGATTATGGAAACAATTTTTATATTGTCTGAACCCTTTCGGGTCCGATGATTTTTCAGTTTCGAGAGTTAAATTACTTTTACTTCAATAATGTTGATAGCAAGTATCCGAATAGATTTCCTAATGTTTAAAGAATATGTCATCGTCTGAAATTTAACAAAAGTAGTTATTTTGGGTGCTATTTAATTCATATTCATATGACAATATGCTAAGGAAGAGTTTTTGGTAACGCTTGGAGTATTACAATGGGATTTAACCGATATTACAAATTTCTATTATTTTTTGTGTTTTATTACACATGATACGTTAATGTAAAATATATTTTAAATGTAAAGGGTGAAATATATGTTTAAAATAAAAGAATCGTCTAACATGAAAAGAAAATCAACAAACTTTTATCATTATTATTATTATTAATGGCAATACATAAATGAATTCATAATAAAAAATACATAGAAATATACTACCGTTACACATGCAGATAGAAAGAAAAGTAATTTTTAAGACAAAATAATACTCGATGAAAAGACATGTACTATTAAAAGTACGCCAGACCCGAACGGATTAATTATTTTTCCTTATTGACACCCAATGTAAATAGTAAACATCACACGAATTAATTTATGAAGAAACGTAGGATTTAATTTGTTTAAAGTTTTATCAAATGTTTAGCAAAAGAAAAGTTTCTTTCAAAAGAATTACGCCGTTCAACATAATTTTGTTTTTATTTATTTATTTTTTGTAACTTTAGACTTTAAATAGGTCTGACTTTGCTTTCAAACTAAGCTTAATAAAACTCATGAATTCGAAACAAAATTACTTTAAAGTTATAAAAAGTATGTGACGTTAAATGCTTGTTTAACTTATCGAATAATAACAAATAAAACAGTTGAGATTTGATTAATTGTAGTTTTCCTTTTGAAAAAAAAAGAACGTTAAATTATTACTTTTATTTTAGAAATAAAAATAGTTGTATTATTCTTTTCTTTAAGTGAATTTAAATGCGCTTTTTTCATTTTTTAATAATTAAATGTGCATTTGATTTTTGTCTTATTTACCAATGGAGTACTACATAGATTAATTTATGAGTAAAAATTGAATAAATTCTATATTGATATTTGTAAGTGGTGACAAAAGAAACATTGAATAAAATTATTAACCTATTTATAAATATTTTACTTTTAGAATAAGTAAGAAACACTTTTATTAAAGAAATATTTTTTAAGGAAAAGAGAGTTTAACGGAACAAACATAAAAGTGTTAAAGAAATCTTTTAATTACATGTTTGATGAAAATAAAGTAAAATACATTGTACAGTCGTGGAAAAAAAAAAAAAAAGTAAACACCCCCTACTAACTTCTCAACAAATTATCGTAGAAGAAAGTTACTGGTACCGAACGATTGGAAATAAAGTCTACTTTTAAATGATGTATATAAAATTTGTTTAAGGGGCCATCTACATATTAAAACGAACCATAACTTTGTTTTTTTCAATAGCAGTACACAATTCTGACAGCATAAATGAACTCTACACCTTTCAATTAGCCTATAAACAAATTTTTATGCATTTCGTGCCATAAGTTTCCGAGAAATTAATTATTTTAAAACGAGCGTATTTTAAGGGCTGTATCCAAATTGAAGTTCCGAACTCGATTCTTAACCGAGGGAGCCGCCTTCTTGATCAAGGCACGTTTAAGCGTCAATGAAACCTGTTTGATTACAGGATAGCAGAATAAATTTCAAATGTTTACACACTTCTATCATAGACGGCCCCTTAAACCATCATTTTGCCGTTTTTTAAGCATCATTTGAAAACTACTTGGAAGAAAAATGTGAAATTTCGGATTTCCATAAAGCAGGACTTAATAAATCTAAATCCAGTTAAGTTAAAATAATGCTATAATAAGTGATAGAATATCTTTATTAAGACTTACGATCGTTTCATCGCACAATCGGCGACATTTTCAAAATCAATCATAATAGAAAATATAGTATTTTCTATTATGATTGATTTTGAAAATGTCGCCGATTGTGCGATGAAACGATCGTAAGTCTTAATAAAGATATTCTATCACTTATTATAGCATTATTTTAACTTAATTTGTTTATAAGTGATTATTATACATGTTTTTATAAATCTAAATCCATCAAAAAAATTGTATGTTGCAATTCATAATTTTTTCGAATATTAATTTCATAATTCATAATTCATATCATAAAGTTATAAAAATTGCAAATTCAACGTATTTATGTTTGGGTATATTAGTATTATTGTCACACAAAAAATTAGCTCATTAGGAGCATAATTTCAGGAGATATAAATAAAAATATGAAAATGTAATTTAACATTAGAAGTACTAAATTTTGAATGTCTATAATTCAAAAACTTATCATTCGAATGACTTGAAATTTGGTTTCTAGGCATATTTTGAACCAAAGATTTGAAATATCTCGTTAAATTTGGGTACTGCCATTGGAAAAAAAATGAAGTTTGGATTCGTTTTAATATGTATATGGCCCCTAAGCAAATTTTACACACACCATTTAAAAGTAGACATTATTTCCAATCGTCCGGTACCAGTAACTTTCGTCTACGATAATTTGTTGAGGAGTTAGTAGGGGGTGTTTACCTTTTTTTCCCACGACTGTACATGCATAGTTTTTAGAGTGTATTTATTAGAAAGTTGGGACATATATACAGGATACTTGTTTCGATTGTCCAAATCCTGTCAATTATATGTTACTGATGTCGTCGAAACTCTCCAGTAAAAATTCTCTTAGTCCGAATTAAGTCTGTAAAAAATATTGTCTCGGTAACAATGGCAGGCTCCAGCAATATTTGTCCAATCAATCTTTTAATAATCAAATTTTATTTCTCGTATGTCTCGCTACTTTCTTATAAATATACTCAAATTGTATTTATTCTAAGCATTCGAAGATGGTTTATTATATAAAACATACATTACCAAAAACGTTTGCCAGAATTATTTTGGTACTGAAGTACCAAAAAAGAGAATAATACCATGAGAAAGCTAATATTAAAAAGACACTGGTGCAAGATTATTTTTTAAATTTAAATAATAAAACAGGAAATACAAAAGGATATTTATAAATCTGACAAAAAAAATAAGTTAGAGTTAAGGATATTTATTAAATATGATCTGTATGTACTGCAAGTTTTTATAATAAATGTTCAATAAATAAAAAAAAAAGCACTGAACTATGGCTATAACAACTGCTCTAATCACTGCAAGAAATAAAGAAAAATACCGCTTTTATTCGTAAAATTTTTTTAATGATTGATGTGGTATATTTTGTATTGAAAGTTCATGCAAACTGCAATTAAACCAAACTTTAAAAAATTGAGCAGCACCGCTAAAATTTTGCTGCAAATTTACGTCTCCCATGCAAACAAAGTGTATTCGAGGATAGATCAAAGGGAAAAAGTACATGTGTTTGTAGATATAACAATTAAAATTTGTATTCCGGTTAAATGAGGAATGACACGACGAACAAAAAAATACAAGGTTTCGCATATACAATAAATTATGTATACAGCCTTTCAAACAATTTTCTCCATACTAATAAATAAATAAATTTGATGCAAACAGCTTTTATTCTGTGACTTTCAAAATTGGAGTTGTCATTATTGTTTTTTTTTGTTGTTGTTTGTTTTTTTTTGTTTGTTTTTTTTTTTGTTTTTTTTTGCGGCGTATTATACATTTTTAAATGCTTGCTGCAGACATGGAAAAAATATTTTCTGACATCAATCATCAAGTATCTCTCTATTCTAAAAAAAAGTAACTACCGCTGTCACCATCGCCGCCGATTTTGAATTTTTTTGTGACCGGAGGTCTTTCTTCGATAATATTAAGAAAAATAATGAAAATCGGTGGTATTATACAGAAATGTTTGATAAACACGCTGATGCTGACAGTTTTCAAATCGCAGAATTATTTTAAGAGATATTTAATGCTAAAGTTGGACAAAATCGTTCCACTAAAAAAGTTTTATAGGAGCAAAAACTATTCATGGAAATTTAATCATTTTTAGATCATTTTATACGTTTGAAGTTCCCGGTGTGCAGACTGTATTTTTTTTATTTTATTTGACTCATTTTGTGAGGTTTTATTTCTATTTTAAATTCAAATTTTCAGAATTTCTAGAGATATTTTTTACATTATTTTAGAAAATGGTATTAATTTAAACTGTTGCCAAATGTATAAACAGCGCAAACAATAATGTTTGCTTCAAATAAAAAATTTATTTACACGTGACTATTACAAACAGAAAAAATCATTTGGAATTAGAATTAAATAATTATGTACAAAAAGCAGGAACTTATTAAAAATTACGTCATAAAAAATATACACGTGAATTTTAAAAGAGAAAGGATATTGTAAAATAATAAATTCATTAACATGAGTTAGAAGTCTTAAATAGGAGAAATTACGTCATATTTACGTCACATTACAGTTATTATATAAAATGAACACAAAATAATACAGCAAAACAGTTTAAATTTAGAAATTGCGCTAGACATTTATTTGATATTTTGAGAGGATCTTTTCAACAATTTTTGTTAGGAAAGCGCAAATAATATTTCATTTCTAACAAAAGTACATTCACGTGAATATTTAAAAGAGAAAGAATAGCTTGGTCAAAACTACTTCAGATTAAAAACGACTAATTTAAAATGTCTCATTTAAAAGAATTTTCTTTTCGCTTTGTTAGAAAATACCAGGAGACAAAGACTCTGTTTACTTAATTTATTTTATATTAGCTTATTTTGAAATGTTTAACTTATTTTACTTAATCAAAGACGAAACAGCGATTGTATCTTTGGTGCTATTTAGTTATCTCGTCGACCAAAAATCTATCATTCGCCAAACTACAAGATTAAATGCCAATAATGGTTGACCGTAAATGTCACATTAACTTGACTTTAAGAAATTTACACGTGTCTACGTCATCAAGTTATTTTTATTTC
Organism: Maratus speciosus; assembly: GCA_963932465.1. Lineage (NCBI taxonomy): Eukaryota > Metazoa > Arthropoda > Arachnida > Araneae > Salticidae > Maratus > Maratus speciosus. The sequence goes on from OZ010786.1 coordinate 389,425,239, forward strand.
GACGTTTTATTTGTATTGTTATTAATGTTGTACTAATTTATTTGTTCTTTCGTTATTTAAAATAAAAATTATGTTAATTTGTATAATTTGGCGAGTGGTTTGGCGATTTATATAATTTGGCGAATTCGGTCGACGAGATAATCAAGTAGTACCGCAGCAGATTTGGCGCTAAAATTCCCTAATCAAAGAGAAATGAATAGAAATCCATTTATAGGGAGATCGCCACTGTTTTTTAAATTATAATTCAATCTTTCGAAATCTTTTTAATGTCGATCAAATTAGCGTGCATTTAGAGTCTGCGGTGCCTGGACGGAGGTTGACGAGCGTAGCTCGTAGGGAGCAGAGTCCCCTTGTATTATATAAAACATTCTTTATCAAATAAAAAGAAATATTTTTTGTTATTATTATAAATTCATTAAAGTATTAATTAAATTGCAGAATGGAGAAATTTGTCTGTTTTGTCATTTTAATTTTTAAGTTTACTGCAAAAATATTCAGTTTGTAATGTAATAATGTTTAGGCACATATTTGTTTGAATGAAGGATTTCTGTAGAATTCACTTCATAAAATAGCTAACCATAAATTGCATCTCGTTGTGTATAAATGTCATAAAACATATTGTATTATCAACTGTTTTTGGTACTGTAATTTAAATTTATGGTTCACTGAAAACAATGTTATTCAGAATTAATTTAAAATGTCACATGATTTCATTTTTACCATACTGTACATATTGCAGGTAAATAAAGTCTATATTACAAAAACATTTTGTATGTGTCTTTTATTATTATTTTTTTTATTGTAATTGTTGTTAAGAATTCCTAAATAAGTACTAGGATGAATTCATTTAGTTTACAACAGGAAAAATCCCCACCACCCTTGCAAGAAAAAAGAAAATGAATTTAAATTTCATATTAATTTCTCTTGTTGCACGCAGCATTTTTAGCATAACGTAAATTCCGTGACAAGAATATATCATTTCAACATCCTTCAATAGTAAATTATAAAACAAAACTCAAGTAATTATATCTACATTTAATAAATACATACGGTTATTTATAAGATTGGTACCTTTTGACAAAGAAAACAAATGTTAGCAATTTTTTTTCGGTTGAATTCGCTCTGGATCATTTAAATCTCATATTAAAGGTAATATTACTTTATTACAAGGGTCAACTGAAATATTTAGTGTACGGCTACATGGTGCAAGTTAAACTTACCAACTCGTAAAAGTGTTCAGATTAGTTCCCTCTAAGATCGATCAACTTTTGTAGGCGAATTTTTCACAAATTAAATGCTTCAACCCATCCACTTTTTCAAATAGATGAAAAATGTGATTTTATAACCACATCAATGATATTTTCGGATTGAAAACTACGCCTACGTATATATTTTTTAGATTACAATATAGCCAGTTGTCACAAATAGCAAGATCAGGAGAATAGGAAGGATATTTCATTACCTCGGTTATTTTATGCTCAAGAAATTCGATTGCAGTTTTTGCTGAACCCGAAGATGCAGTATCATAGGGCAGCATGATTCCCCTTCCAGTCACATCTTGAAGAATTTCTAGATGAAACGTAGTGGTGTATCCTTTAGCTGTAACTGTATTATGGTCCTCTAGATTTATTGCTTGGACTAGCCATTTATTTCTGGAGAACATAGAATACATTTCGTTTTTAATTGCTCCTTGTCTTTTCACCGTTTTTGGTTTTGAGTCACCTTCAAAGACCCCCACTTTACTTTCTTGGCGTGTTGGAAAATTAGTAAAACGCATAGTTTCTCATCAATGATTTTTATTTAAAAGATAATTAGCAGGCTTCGAGCACTGCACTACACTGGTCGTTTCTCTAAACGAAATCTATCGATGAATTTGACCTTGTGTTTTAAGGCGGTATGGACCTTTTCCTAGAACTGAGAACGATACAAACACCACTGCGCTATTATATTTTATAATGTGACAAAATTTGGTCTGTTAAAGACCAACTCTTCTAGTTGGTCATCTAGAGTAGCATTTGGTAAAAAGAGGTTAAAACGATTTGGGATATGCTAAAACCGTCCCTGAAACTTTTATCTAACTAACAATATAAGTATCTCTCAGTAAAACTTAAATAGACTAATCTTTAATTATTTAATCGGTTTAACAATAAGAGGCATTATTGAACATGTTCTTATATAATTTGGTTCCTGTAAAGTAATATTAAAAGATCATCATCAACACGCATCGCTTCTCCAGTTGTTTTCGAATTTATTCCAAAAATAGCAACTTGCACAAGTGACTCAATAGAAGCTTTCTTAAGGCAATTCCGTTCTAAAACGTATTATTACACGGAATAAAAGTTGGATTTATGCTTTTGATACATAAAATCTCACCAATCAAGTCAACGGCGATTGAAAGGTGAAGCAAGACCGAAAAGACGACGCCAAAGGTAATGTTGTCTGTTATATCAAGGTAATGTTGTCTGTTTTCTTTCACTGTGCTGGTGTTGTGCATTATAAATTCCTACCAACTAGACAGACTGTCAATAAAAAATGTTACTGGAGTGTTTTGTGCTGTTTGCGTAAAGCAATTTGTCTAAAACGGCGTAAAATGTGACTAGAAAACTCATGAGTTTTGCAAGACGATAATGCGCCTCCTCATAGAGCAATTGTTATTCGTGAGTTTTTAGCCAAACAATCCACAAATACGGCTCCACAAACACCGTATTCACGTGTGACTTTTGCTTATTTCCACTGTTGCAATTGTCTCTTTGTACTCCCTGTTTTCAATCCATTAATTCGATAAAGAAAATTCTCTACAAACTATGAAAGAGTTTCAAAAAAACGAATTAAAGTTATGTTTTGATGATTGCAAAAAAAGAAAAAAAATTGGTTGAAGTGCATTGAAGTCATGGGAGTTTACTTTGAAAGAGATGCAATAAATTGATACGAATAAATTGAAACTTTTTGTTTTATGTTACCATGCCGAGTACTTTTGGATCACAGTAGCATATAGTAGAAGTACATACGGTGCCGAACATTATTATGTTATTTTAGGATTTCTTTTTTATTATTATTATGACATGCTCCGCTTTTTAGTGTTCTTTATTTTATGAGGGACCCACGACAAAGTGTTTTTGCCATATTCAGATCTTCACGAATAATTTTATGTAGAATTGAGGTCATAGAGATCCAATTTTATGTTGATTCCATATTGTTTGCTAGGAACTGTGATTATCATTTTCGCACGACCGATACATTTTACGGGACTACGGCTAATAAAGTTCTTGTGTGTTCTTTAACCAGGATAGAATTTCCGTAAACTATCTTAATACAGTGGCACGAGATGGTGCTTCATTTCCAAATACTAATTGTAGAATTTGAAGATAAATACCTACTTTAAAATCAGAGAAAGTCATTGCTTGATAATGCTCTCGTCTGGCCAATATATATATATATATATATTTATATATATATATACATATATATATATATATGTATATATGTGTGTGTAATAATAAAAAATTTCGCCTTTTTATCTTAGTAAAACTATTCCAAATTCTTAATATTTTTCCTTTTTTACCTATCTTTAATAATATCTTAATATCTTTTGTCTTTTATTTCAGGCATTTAAGCCTGCGTATTCTTTTATTATTCTAAAAACCTTAATCCATTCGTCTAATCTTATAAAACTCAATAATTTACATTTTCATTTTATTCTAAAACTAAATTCCTTTTCTTTCGAATATTTTTAATAGCATTTGTTCAATGGTGTTCTTTTCCCACAATTCCATGCTCCCACCAGCATTTAATTGCGCTTTAATTCTGACGCCATATAAAGAGTTCATTATCGACGTCACGCCCTCCCCACTAAATCGTAGCCTGCCTCTTGTCCCGTTCCTCCCCATCTCTCTGCTGGAATTGGTTTTTCCACTGATATTGTATTCGTCCGCGCTATGTTTTTTTGAGTACTTATACCATTATATCGACGAGGAACGATAGATTTGACGTTTTTCCCGTTGTTTAATAAACTACGTTGCTTGGGGTGAACGACTCTAATGTGTAGATCCTAATACTTGTAACATTTTAAGTTTTATGAAGTGAATGACCGATTATTCGAGAGTTGATTCACAATCTACTGGAAATGTTTCGATATGTTTTTGTCAAATAAAAAAGTTTAAAGTTACGATGACTCTATTCATTATGCCATGGGAAAGTTCTTGGTGTTATGGAGATTGTGTTATACTCGCCACCCTGTCTGCACTCCGATATTCTCATGACAACGGAGGGTTGGCCTTGATTACTCTACTACTTTTACTTCGAGATATACGAATGTCGCCGGAATGTCACACAAGTCGATAGCAAAGTGCCACACACACACACACACACACATATATATATATATATATATATATATATATATGTATAAAAATAGTGCATATCGTCTGCCTCTGTCTCATACAGTTCACTGTTACCCTCTTAAAACTCGAAGATTGTTTTCTTCTTGTCACTTTGCCTATATCAAATAAGAGAACTACGAAGGTTAAAGATCTGTACCATCTTGCAAATTATTTCACTATTTGGCAGATCTCTTGCTCTTTGATTTTTTATGGGTAGATTCGTATGTCGTGAACAACGAAATGTTATATATATTTTTTCGTTTTGAACTGTTTTACACTTTATGTACTCAATTATAAATTCATGAAAATTTTATCTTCTAAACAATTTTTGAAACTACATTAGGTTTACATAATCATTTAATACATTTTAGAAGGATTTCAGAAGGATTGATGGATTTATAAGGATTAATTAAATTGGAATTTATGGGGATATTGTGCAATATTTATAACCCCAGTCAAATCATTTATTTTAAATATTTTTATTAGTATTTTGTAGAATTAGTTAATGTACAAATATAATGTTCTTGCAATAAAAATATAGAAATATTTCCGAACTGAGAATCTCCCCCCCCCCCCTTAACGCCAAGAAAATTGAAAAGATGTAAAGGTAAAGGAAATAATCTTTTAAAAATATTTTTGATTTGTGTAACCAATAATGCTTTTGGAAAAAGATAAAATAATGAATCTATAACTCATTCTAAACTGTATTACTACTAATCGATGTATTTAATGAATTTTATAACAAGTTATTTTAATGGTACATATAAGTACCGTCAGTAGATAAAGGGTTAACGAGATGCCCACATGTTTGTGTTCATCCGCACTGCAGACTTTCGAAATAGCAGAAAATATCCTTGAATCTTCTTTTTATTTCTATGATTATGATTATTTTTTTTATTATGAATTTTTAAATCAACCCTAAAATATTTTTGTTAAACAAGAAACACTTCAAAAACTTTAATAGTAATAATAATAAAAACTCAAAATGGGTTTCAAATGCTATGTAAGCCGTATTATCTCCATGCAGTATTTTTACTATTTAATAACTGAAATTATTTGTTAGAGTAAAATTTCTATATGTGGTATTTATCATTTTTTATTTTATTTTGAATTGTTAAATCAGTACCATAATAAATAAAATTTTCTAAACAACAGGTAACACACAAAAAACATTATTAAAAAAAGCATTAGCTGCCTTAGAAAAGAATAAAAGTCGTTTTCAAAACAAAAATTTTGAAAGAGTGTGAAGTTCATAAACATTTTTAAAGTAGAAAACTTCAAAATAGTTTTCTAGAAATTTTTCTTAGTTTATTGCGAGCCAAACTTCTTGACACTAAAGTTCAGTTTTCCTGCTAAAGATAAATGAGGAAAAACACGCAAAAGGGGGGGAGATAAAACAATTTGGAAGAATGTCAGCGACCAGATGCCTGTCATGGGTTTTTTTCTTACAAGAACAGTGGAATTCTCAACAGTTTTATACAAAGAAACTTTACAAAAGAAAGTGTAACATTTATATAAAATTTACTTAAATTTTGTTACAAGTAAGATATTCAGTATAAAACGTTGTAATCAAAAATTTAAATAAAACAGTTTTGAAAGTTTATTAACTTGACGACGTTTTGAAATAAGTCGATTCGCCCAAGAATCCGATCCAGATCACATTAATAGTATATATATATCAGGGATGAGAGCGCTCCGACCCAATTGATCAATTCCTACCACTTAATTCTAATAGAATTTTGTGCCGTATTTAATGACAGAATTTCTGAGATTGTATAAAGCAAAGAAAACTATTAAAATTTTGTGGTGAAAATCAACGATTTGGGTCGGAACGCTCTCATCCCTGATATATATATATATATATATATATATTTCTATAGTATTGCATTATGGTGAAGAATCATGCATAACTAAAAATATTAATGCAGGTCGTTTTTTGTGAATCTAGAATTCCAACTTTGAAAGAATATTTTTCTTATTTCAATTGAAAATGGTTGACTGATGTCGATAAATCCAAATATTTAGAATATCGGTACTTACGTATTATTCACGCCAGATCAGATACAACTTTGCCAAGCATGGCGCCAATAATACTAATTACATTAAGTCCTATTTTCTTCTGCATCGAAAACAAGGAAACGAAACTTATGATAGTATGAACTTATGATTCCCGCCAGAAAAACTTAAATCCGTTTATTACGGAGTCATGATTTATATGTTAAAATGTCATACAAAATTACTGTTTCGTATTGCAGATATTTGTATTATATTGGTATCTTTTACTGATATAAACTGTTAAGGTGTTACTTCAGTCAGGCGAAAAGACCGTTCGCTAATGCTAATCCTATGGAAGAAAAATTTTAAGATACCTTGTTTGCATTTCGATATTTTTAAATGATTTTTTTTTTTTTTTTTTTCTTTTTTTTGCATTGGATAGCTGAGGTCTGTCTGTACAAAGACCGTTTTCTACTTGTTAGATTTTACTTGCAGAATTTTTTTTTTTTTTTTTTTTTTTTTTTTTTTTTTTTTTTTTGTTTAAAGAGGATGCACTTTCGAAACCGGTTCCGAAAGTGAAAGTGTCCTAATTAAAAATACCTGAAAACAAAATCAAAAAAGTAAAAAACGGCAGATGTAGAGATCAATCTCAACTATCCAATGCAAAAAAAAAAAAAAATTAATAATAATAATTTAAAAATATTGAAACGCAAACGTGATATCTTAAAAAATTTCTCCCATTGAATTAACATTAGCAAACGGGTGTTTTCGCTTGACTGAAGTAGCCTCTTAACCTGATTCTATGCATTTAGAAAATATGTACTAAATTAACATTATATTATTTATAACTTCTTTTATTATTTATTTTTCTTTCTTATTTTTAAAATTATTTATCATTTATTAATTTTACTAAATAAATGTTATTTAAAAATTTTAACAATGTTATACATCTAATAAACATCTGCCAAATTACTGTTTTGAGCGTGTATGCCTAAGGTAAAAAGATTGTGTGCCATCGTCAATCATTCTTCGCTTGGATAATGTGAAAGTACCAGAAAAGCATATCATACTATTATTATTATCATCATCATCATTATCATTATTATTATTATTATTATTATTATTATTATTATTATTACATTATAGTCTAGGCTTGGGATAGAATTTGAAGCATTTAAATTAAAATATACTGTTTATTTTAGTTTTTATGCAAATGTTTGAATAATTTGTACATAAATAATTTGTATTAAAAAAATGACAGTCAAAAAAGGGATATAAGTGTTGAGCGGAAAATCGATATTATGCAAAATCGTGTTGGTAGAAAGGTCAATTAACCCAATTCTGTTTGAAAAGTTGATTATTATGCAAATCGATATTATGCAAAATCGTATTGGAAGAAAGGTCGAGTAACCAAATTTTGTTTAAAATGTTGATTATTATGCAAATACATAGCGATTCACGGCATGATCGTTTTATGGAATACAGCGAATCTCGGGTGATTGTTTAAATTTTTGTGAAATGGATTAGTCATCACAAATGGTTTTGACTTCTACTTATATAGGGATTAATCTTCACAACGCGTTTTATTTGGACTTCTACTTATGTTGGGATTAATCATCACAACGTGTTTTATTTGGGCTTCTACTTACATAGGGATTAGTCATCACAACGTGTTTTATATGGACTTCTACTTATATTGGGATTACTCATCAGAACATATTTATTTTGACTTCTACTTATATTTGGATTAATCTTCCCAACGTGTTTTATTTAGACTTCTATTTATATTTGGATTAATCTTCACAACATGTTTTATTTAAACTTCGAATTATATTGGGATTAATCTTCACAACGTAGGGGAAGACGGGGTACATTGAAACAAGGGGTACAATGAAACATTACTTGTAAAATCAATCAAATTTGTCATAGAGAGTTGCAGTTTATGTATATGTTATACAACTATATGTTCCAATTGCTGATGTGATTTGGATACATTCACACTTCTACAACAGTAGCAATAGAAGATTATTGCTTTTACACCATTGAGAGTAACATTCTTTACTAAAAGTAATTTTGTTTCTTTTTCCTTGTTGTTATATGTAATAATTATTTTTTCTATGCATTGTTATCTTTGGGCTGTTCTCTTCATACTTCCATAACCAAACTAAAAAAAATAAATATTAGAAGTTTGAAAATAAATTTTTAGTTAGTAACCTCAGTGCGGGGTACAATGAAACACTTGCAGACGGGGTACAAGGAAACATGATTCATTATAGTAATAAAAAGTAGTAAATGTAATATATTAGAAATAAGAGTAGGAAAACAGAAAAAAAAAGAGTTTTGTTCTAACCAGGTCAGTAAAAAATGCTCTTGTTAAGCAATTAAAAAATAGAAAGAGAAAAAAAAAGCTAAGAAATGATTGTTTTGAAAACAAACTCTGCCTGCTACAGACTCTGATTGTGATGCAGAATTTTTTTCCAGGCCCAGCTGGACATCGAGGTACTAAGAATGAGATATCCACACACAACATGTATGGCACAAGCAGTATCTGTATAAATGGAAACATAAGGAAATATATACCGTTGGAGAAATCATACATTTAAATGAAGTCAAATGTGAAGTACTTGATATAAAAAGACTCCAACCTAGTTTCATTTATTTATTTATATATATATATATATTTAGAAACTTACATTTAAAAAAAAGCTTATTGTGTTGAAACTACCACCCCATATTCCTTCAGGAGCAACTGAAATATAAGCAAAAATGCTAATTTTTGAAACTGACTTGAGACAATTTAATATAAAATGAAAGGTATTTCTTAAACTAATAGAATTTTCTTATTTTTCATCTTAGACTATAATTTTTTTCATCAAGTTCCTTATTAATCAAGTTTTGTTTTTGCATTTATCTCATTTTTCATAAAATAAACTATACTGGGTGAAAATTGCTTCCATCATTTCGAGTGTTTCATTGTACCCCGGCATACGGGGTACAATGAAACACTGTAAGACATTTATTTTTTGTTATTTTTCTAGTATAAAGATATTGTTTAGAACCTGATAAAAATTTATTTAGATGGGGAAGATACAAGATTAAAAATATGCATTAATTATATTTTTGTGCATGCAAAATTGTGGATAGGAAAAAAAAATTAGTAAATTTTGTTTCATTGTACCTCGTTTTCCCCTACTTTATGTGGATTTCTATTTATATTGAGATTAATCATTACAACGTGTTTCATTTGGACTTCCACTTACATAGGGATTAGTCATCACAACGTGTTTTATATGAACTTCTACTTATATTGGGATTAATAATCACAACGTGTTTTATATGAACTTCTACTTATATTGGGATTAATCTTCACAACGTATTTTAGTTAGACTTCTACTTTTATTGGGATTAGTCATAACAACCCGTGTTATTTGGACTTCTATTGATATTGGGATTGATCATTACAACGTGTTTTATTTGGAATTCTACTTACATTGAGATTAATCATGACAACGTGTTTTATTTGGACTTCTACTTATACTGGGATTATTCTTCACAAAGTGTTTTATTTAGACTTCTACTTATATTGGAATTAATCATCACAATGTATTTTATTTGGACTTCTTCTTTTATTGAGATTAATCATCAAAACATGTTTAATTTTGAATTCTACATATATTGGGATTAATCTTCACAACGTGTTTTATTTAGACTTCTACTTGTGTTGGGATTAATCTTCACAACGTGTTTTATTTAGACTTCTACTTATATTGGAATTAATCATCAAAACGTGTTTTATTTGGACTTCTACTTATATTGGGATTAATCATCACGTGTTTTATTTTGGACTTCTACTTATATTGCCACCAGAAAGTAGCTCCATAACATTTATTTTTGACTTCGTTGATTAAAACGGCCTTAGAAAAATAATACTTCATCTATATATAAATCCAAATTAATAATCTGTAATTCGCACAAACAGCAGTAAAAAAAACCCCCAATAAAATTAAAGTGTAGCACGGGGTATTTAAAGAGATATGGCGACTCTGGGAGACTGTGTGTAAGTAATTGTGCAAAGGTGAGTACCTAATATTTTGTCAATTTGAACACTGCTTGTATCATAAAATGCTTACGAAACACAAATAAAAAATTCATAATAGCACATAATGCAACTTTATTCTGATGATTATTACATATCATTTAAACGTCATCATGTCAGAAATTACACCATTAAATATTTGCACGAATAGCTTATCTTTCAATATTTAAGAAATTATGCCTTACTTTCTAGTTAATAGGTATATAACTATTCTAATCTTCATTTTTTAGACTGTGACAATTTTAACACGTGCGGTTTAATTATAAATGTTCAAAACTGTAAATGGATTATTTTAGATTAAGGCAGTTTTAAAATATTTATTTGCAATAAAATAAATAAAAATCAGTCAAAAATTTACTACAGTGTACAAAGGAAAAATAAAGTTTTAAAATATAAAATTCACATATTTGAATTTGTTGATTTGGAATTTTAGATTTCAACAACAATTAAAATTTTGAAAGTTTGGAATTTTCTTTAAAAAAAAAGTAAGAGAAAAACATTCAAGCCTGTTATACCCGAATGTTTTGAGAAGGTCATACATTTAAGACAAGAAATATTGTAAATTGAAAAACTACTTTAAGTTTAAAATTCTTACTTTGATTTTTCTTGCACGGTTTTTGAAAGAAGAAAGTTCGAAGAAGCTTGTAAGTTAATTACCTACGTATTCAAGATTTTTCCTGAAGTAATATTTAATTATTTCTAGGATAGAGTATTTGTCCCCTGACAGCTTCATAATTAACTTTAATCAATGCTTTATGTTTACTACAACTGAAAAAAAAAAGAATCTACTTTTCTATAGATACATAACTTTAATTCTGTTTTTGTGCTCAAAACTAAGATACAAAAACGCCATTTCTAAAATTGGTTAAAGTAAAATAGTTAGATGTGCAGATTGTAAACATTTAAGTTATTTTAAATACATTTTTTTAGTATTTCTTTGCATAGAAATATGATCTAAATATGAACCAATAACACTTTTATTTAAAATATAGTTTTATTTAAATTTCACACAGTTATATGGTCAATTCCATGAAAACTTGTCATGTGTGTCACACAGCTGAAAATCGCTATGCTTGTTTTCTACCAGTATTTTAGAACGGAAAATGTGACTTATTTTATCGGTGATATCCCATCAATTGAATAACGCGAAGCAAACTTTTCGAAAATAACGGTGGCCAACAAGCATAGCGATTTTCAGCTGTGTGACAGACATGACAAGTTTTCATGGAATTAGTCATATAAAAATTGACTCAAAAAGGAAAACTTAACTTGGTTGTATAAAAGAACTATAAAGCTGTAAAACGACGAAAATTAACGTAAATAATGTAATTTATTTTATGTTAATGATACGATGAGGAAGCATGCAATTAATTTAGACTATCACAGCCACTTTCTAAAAGTAGGCTCCACAATTACAATGATTGACACATGGCTTCAAGATTAAGCGCCACTACAGAATTTACTTTGATAACTTTTAATATGTGACGATAAAGCTACATAGTTGACTCATTAAACATATCTGCCTACAATTATATACATAACTACAAATTTATTAATAACAGAAGGAATCCTCTTTGTAATCATCGTTGCGCGCAAGCGGAAAAAAACACTTACATTTTTCACAACCTCCTTCTATCGCGTCTCATGAAGAACTCCAAAACTATGAGAGCAGCGAATAATGTGAGACGAGAATATGCCGATTAGTGCTGCCACCTATCGCAATAATCTTTAAATATATACCCGCTACCAGACTACTATTTCTTTTCTGCATTTATTTATTTATGCTTTTTTATAAATAAGAAATATATTTTTTAAATGGTAAGAAGCAATACTAAAAGTTTTAAACTTGTACAACAAAAACTAGATGTGCCGTAGAAGTCCAGGTTCGTAAAGTGGAAAACTGGGAAATTTCATTAGTGGCCAGTGACCAATAGAATTTGTTTTTATAAAAGGCCACTTTCTTTTTAAACTAGTAACTATTTCTTTACTTCAAAGTGGTATGCAATAAGCTTTTGTTAAAAAATCTATTAGTATTAATTTAAAATTAAATAGCCCAAATCTGTATTATAAAGGACAAACGTATCTGTGCGGAACGCATGCGTCATCCTGTAAATGGCAACACTTTGAAGTTTGAAATGAAATTTCGGTTTTGCAATTTTGGCTACTGCAAATTTTTAAACTTCTAAACATCACACATTTTTAATTTTTAGACCATCGCGTACAGAAAAAATGTACTATTAAATGCAATTCGTTTCAAAGCTGTATCTCAATTTATTTTTGAGGTATTAATTCTTTTATAGTTTTTAATACCAATTTTCAAATCGTGGCAACTGAAGTACTCCATTTCTATTAAAATTAAAGAGAAAAGAAATCATTGAGGAATGAGATAGATGGAGATGCAGTATGCCATAAAATCGGTTTGTAAAATGGTGTGCGTTATCGCTCAAATTTAAATGACCTCATTTGGCACAAACAAAACAAGCAAGTGGAACAGGAAACCGAATTCCTTGACATCTCCCGTGCATTTTTTTCCATAAATGAAAATTATCTTCTTATATTTAAGCATTCTGAAGCAGAATTCCATTGTATTGTGAATTAAAAACTGTATTACTAGAAGTTTTTTTCGTTTTATGCGAAAGTACATGATTGTGTTTAGGCCGAACATAGCGGATTTTAGAGTTACATTTTTGGCGTCACCTTCAGCTACCACACTTCACCTCTATTCTTTCTCTTTACTCTATGAATAGAAATAGATTACTGTATCTTTTTGTTGCCATTTTGTTCTCATAAAAACAAAAACAAAAAAAAATGAAATTTAAATACGTGCTATGTCAAAAACATCGTCAGATATCGTCTGATCCTGCGAATTTTGGTTTTATTTTGTTTTTATTTATCAATTAAAGGATTTTTAGTTTATTGCAAAGTTGCTTTAAAAATGATACAACACTTTCTCCTAACAAAAATATATTTTAAAGAATATTTGTATGACTTATTTTCTTCGCATTTACTTAATTCGTATCAGAAAGCGTAAAGAATGCAATTTTATTAATCCGCGTGTATTAATATTTTCTGAATTTTGAAAAAATGTATATGAATGATTTCTGATAAAACTTGGAGCTATTTTTAAACAAACAAATGAAGGCACGTGAGTCATTAAGTACATGATGTGTTTTGTCGAGCTTCTTGAATCACGACATTTCTTTCTTGCTGGGTTTGTGTATTACTCTGTGATAATGATGTCATATGCATACTTTTCTTTGTTGTTTGATAATGTTGTTTAAGACTGGATGAGAAAACTGGAATGCTTTAGCGTATGCAAATGACGTCATTTTATAAAAATAAGTCTATATTTTAATTCCTAAAACTAAAGTTTTGTAGAAGTGTGTCATTTCACCCCACCTGCTTTGAAATTCTTCACAGGTGAAAATACTTCACTTTTAAAAATAACGTAATCGAAGTCACAGACTGATAAAACGCAATAATTTACAAAAATTTAGAGTGTCTTTATAGACGAGCAGTGACATATAGTGTGCAGCATGCTTAGATCGGAAGTCTTTGTCCAAAAAATGGCGATTTATATTACAGAACTTGATGATCCTCGCCTGGATGAATTCGCTTCATCGAGTCAGACAAGCAAACAAAGCAGATCTTGGCAATAATTTGAGGCTTAAAATAATATCAGTTTCCCGAAGTTTTCGTCCAAAATTCATTCAACTAATAAAATTTTATTGATTTCCTTTAAGACATTCTACTATAATTTTATCAAAATAACATAATTTGCTTAATTTAATTTTTCATAATTTTATATAATCCTTTACTTAAAACACAAGTCTGTTTTTTAGTCATTTGCCCTGAACGTTCTGCTGAACCAATTTTACTAACTTTTATTTTAAACTGAAAGCTGTTCATTTGTAGGTGTGCGCGCTCTATCTGATTTTTAAATGTTTCCCCATTTTTATATTTTAATTTAAAAATTATTTTATGAAATTTCTTCAAAATGGCGGTAGTGAATGGCTTTCATTATTGCAGAAAAGAGAGAAATAACGAGGTTTATTTATCTTTATTCATGCCATTTTCTGATTTAAAAAAATATTTTTTTTTAAATTTGTATGGTTTAAATTTTGAATATGGTTTAATGGCGCAAAATTTCATTAGGGACATGCTGCGTCAAACTATTTTGAATGGAAAATAACGTACAACTTTTGAAAAAGCGCCTTTTTTCTCATAAAGTTTCCATATTTTTTCCCTTCTGCATGTGTACTGATACTAAGTTTGAGACACTAGGAGAATGCTTAAGTAAGTGAAAACGACGTCCTATTTAAAAGAAAACGATCATCTTCTTAGATAAAACTAAACATTTTAACACAAATGAGTCTAAAAAACGTAAATTACAACAATTTTTACCCTCCGGTACTGAGATTAGAATCTGAAGTTAAGAGTGCGACTGTTCACATAAAAAGATGTTGCTGAGAATCGTGACTTCAAGTTTTGAGTTAAAATGATTTTAAAAAGATCAAATTAAAATACCTATTTAAAAAATATAGCGAATACGAATATGAGAATTTTGAGAAAATGAAAATGATGCCGGGTAAACATTTCACGGGGGAAAAATTCTATGATCGCGTCAAAGTGGAAAAAATTTTGCTCTTTTCATTCCGGAATACCAAGAATAAGAGACTCAATTGATAACTTCATCATAATAACCGACCTTTATTATGTTTTACTAATTACATATACGATTAAAGTTTAATTTTAATAGTTTGGACAACTAAGTTTAACAGAATTAGTATTTTGCTAACTTTAGGTTAAAATAATATTTGTTTGAGAGCTAGACTAACCAATAAAAGATGCATTTTTTATTGTAACTAATTTTGTAGGTTTATTTTAAATCATTGAAAAGTTCCTTCTTAAATATTTCCTTTTGTCAAAATTCAACGGTTTCCACCTCGTAAACATAATAATATTAACATATTGCATGCAGCTAAAATGGAATCATTCATGGAATGGAAAAAGTTTTTACCCTCTCCTTGTAGGAAAGGGGACCATAAGATGAAAACTATCATATTACTTAATTTTTTAAAATAACTTTTTAGGTGCGATCGTAATTATATAAATACGGAGTGAATTATCGTAATTATATGAGTGAGTGATCGTAATTATACGAATACGCATCTATAGACATCGTTCGGTCCGCCTGTTTGTCCGACCGCATATAACAAAGTAAAAACTACCCAACCAAATGGTCTGAAATTTTAGATACATAATTGTTGCAAAATTTTGTCAAGTCATTTCAAATTTTATGAAAATCGGATGTATGGTTTAATTACCGGTACAGTCAAAAGTTTCCATTACATTACAGCCAATGGGAAAAAATTATTTCAAGTGAATTTTAAGGATGTTACAGCCTTTCGAACAGAATGAAATTGATATGCACTTATGAAGTGATCTAAAATATACATTCAGTACAATATGCGGTGAAAAAAAATATTTATATTAAATTTGTAAAATCAAAAAACCCGACTACGTAATAAGGCGAACTAATTAATTATTTCTCATTAGTGTGAAACAATTTTTTTTACTTACCATTTTTTTTATTATCTTGTATTGATGACTTTTAAGTTGTGTTTAATTGTTAGTTCCTATCTATAAACACTATTTTGATGAAGGTTAGAGTTGCAGTAAAGCTAGAGATCCTACCTGCACAACTTTCAGGCTGTGTAATATTTAAATGGAGCTTCTGACTGTAAAATAGTCAATGAAATATCGTCTTCATTTTGACAGACCTATCCAATGATATGCCACTCAATAGGGTGCGTAAAATTTTTTTTCGTCTCAACCGTCATTTTCTATTTTATGGCAGCCGTTCTGAATTTATGGAATCAAAACCTATCCTATAACCGTCGGACGGTCAAGAAGAATCGATAGAGACCTCTTTCATTAAAATCCAGCCGTTGGGATGTTTTGAGGGTATGAAGAAATCCACATACCCAGATACGCGTGAAACACATAACCCTTCTTGGCAGTCGGGTAAAAACTAGTTATAGTACGAATGCACCTTATTTGCCACGTTTGATTGCGACGTCACTAGAGAAGCATTTGATGTATTTTTTATGTGCTTTCGTAATTGCATAAATATGCAGCACCTATAGTCGTCGTCTGGTCAATTTGTCTGTCTGTCCATCTGTCCGCATGTAACAGAGCAAAATCTACCAAACCGAATGATTTGAAATTTAATATATATAAACATTGCAGAATTTTGTCGAGTCATTCCAAATTTTATGGAATCAAAACTTAAAAACATAAAAACATAAGTTTTATTCATTCTATTGAAACCTATCATACGCAATTATTTCAATGATATTCCATGATAGGTAATGATTCTAGATTGCCATGATGATTACTTCCTATTTAAGATGGAGACATATTATTTATGTACTACTGAATTTAATATATATAATCGTAATAAATTTTGCATTCATGCATTTTTGCATAAGAATGCAACTGCTATTGCACCAATATTTGAATATTTATGATACTAATTATAGTAGGAACTCACGTTATTTGCCACGTTTGACGCCCAATTTCCGACTTGATTTTCCTTTGAAGTAATATAATTAGTAGGCCTGAGAATAAAATTACCACAACTAGGACACAATGCCTTTGTATGGTGACTGTGAATATCTGGTTTCCTAACCTCCAAAATAGAATTATTTACCCTCGCTTAAAATTGATCATTCTTTGTAGAATGCTTTCGTTTCATGTTTTTGGTATAAATTTGCAAACTGTCACACAACGTAAAAAGAATAAATTTTGCTTACGAATCGTCTCGAGTCAGGAACAGCAAATTTCGTGTTTAAACACTATAGCGAGTTTTTAATGGAAATTCATTAAAGATATCTGAAAAACAAGCAAAAAATTATAAAACGAAGTAAGGAAGTTTAATAAAAAATTTCAGCTCATAAAAATTTATCATGTATTTTTTTTAGAAACCAAAATTTTTTTTCTCTGTCTATTAGGTATAAAAGACAAACAACCTAATAACCAGTATAAAGAGGAAATGACGACACAAAAATATTGAACTTTCACTTCAAAGTCTTGGCAAAAATAGATTTTAGATTAATTTTGTTGCAATATTAAGACTTTTGTTATTGTTTTTTATAACTCCAGAAACATTTTTCATTTCTATAAAACGTAGATAAATAAGCCAAAAATAAGTATTAGTTATACGTTTTTATAAACTTCGTAATCCACAATCAAAATTAAGTTAATTTTGATCATTTTACACCTTTCTGGTTCTCTTAAGGAGTTCCGGTAGTCAAAATTCTCAAAAAATACGTTTTTTTTTTCTAATAAAATACTAAAAAACTAAATAAAGAAATCCGTATAATTATATGATGTGGATTTCTTTATTTAATTTAAAATAGCAGAAACAATATTTTTTTTGTGGTACCATTAGTGCCTATCCGCCCGTAACTAAAACTTCAATTCCACCTATCTCAGAATGGATGTTTTCATAATGTGTCATTTTTAAAAGGATATATTTAAACTTTATTGCAAGGTGTGTGTATGAAATTTTGCACAAAACATTTTATGTTATGTTTTCAATATATTGTCTTCAGCATTTTTAATTACATGGAAAAATCGTGAAAATATATTCCTCGAAGTAAAAATCCCTCTCTGAAATCCACTTTTTTTTTACTTTTAAATTTTGTAAGCAATATTTTTATAAATCCTGAAGACGAATTTATAAGAAAGCTTTTCTGCCTACAATAGTATAAAGGTAATGAAATTGAAAACGTGGTTGATGAGTTACAATCAAAATTGTGTTAAAATGTAATTAATTTTAATTTTCAAAGTTTAATTTTTTTGCCTTAAAAGTAATCTTTATGGAGACATACATTTCAGGAAAAGAATAAATTTCAGTAAAAAAATATATAAAGGAAGAAAATAAAATTTTGTCCCCGAACTTACTTTAGTAAATTATAACATAAATGCGTAAATGATATTCTAAAATATAGGGAATACTGTCAATTAACAGTATTTATGTATAATATTGTGATATGAAATAATTATAGTTATTAAAAATAAATTTATAAATAGTTCCATGCTTAAGCACCGGTGATAAGATTAATTCCCCTCCCCCCCCCCCCCCCACCAAAAAATGAGAAAATAAATAGAAGTTAAAATAAGTAACCAATGCAAATTGAAACTCAGAAAACAATAACTTTTGAACAAACTTTAATAAGTAGATGGCGTAACTCATATTGGATTCCAATCTAAGACTAATTCTTTGTCGTAGTAATAGGAGGGAATTATTATCTAAATATGATTCTGCCTGGAAATAAACAACTAGCTTCCCAATTTTTATAGCCGCCTAGCAAATACGAAAACAGGATGTACCTTATACAATTTTCTGATAATACCATGTGATATATTGTTAAGATTGTCGCAGATGCTATCACTATGTCGAAATATCATCAGAATGATATATAATGCTATGTAACGTTGATAACAAAATATATATCGGTTTACTCAGATTATTTTAAGCGTATAGTCTAGGAATACTCATTTACTATAGAAAGGCCAAAATTATTTTTACCCAAATAAGTTATTATGCGCCATTTATTTATTTATTTTGCACATATAAGAAACGCTTTTCTATGTAAATTTCTAACACGTTTCAAAAAAGAATTTTTATTATGTAAAATTATTATTTCTTATTTTATAGTATATTACAGAAAAACTAGTCAACTTTTATAAAATGTTCTACTTTATCTATTTTTAAAAGCAATGAAGATGCTCATTTTGTTAAAATTCACACTTAGCAGTAATAGAAATATCAAAAGTAACTGAGAAAAAAGAGAAATTGGAATTGGAAATATGGAATAGAGTAAGAGATAAAACTTTCAATTAATATAAATTTTTCTTTTTCTTTTTACCGTTCTACTGAAAAATTAATTCAAACTTCCAGTAACTAACGAATAAATTTCAGTTCATTAAATTATCTTATTTCACAACTATACAATTTAGAAGTAAGATTTAACTTTTATTTATTCATGTGCAATATTTCTTATCAAAGCACCTTCTTAGTATATCATTCTACAGTTCCAAAAGTACAAAAAAAAGTGATAATTTTCGTATCAAAATAACAAACATGCTGGTTTGTTTGTTCACAATTTTTTCATTCTTGATCTCAGAAAATCTCATATCATTCATATTATTTATATAACCTTATATTATTCATAACTCATACAGCTCATTTGATAGAAAGAAATCTTAAATAAATTATGCAACAAATTATTGCTTTAAAACTTCTTCAATGGAGTCAAAACACTGCACTAAGACTAGTGTCGTGAAGGATTTTTCACCTTGTTATTAATATAAACATTAAAACATACATATAATTTCTCGAAAAGTGTTAAAACATATAAAGATATTAGTAAATATAACCCTGAGATCTCTCTAACGCACACGCGTTTATTTTCAAAATCATTTTCAAGTTAATCATCTTTCCCTTTTAAAAAGAGGCGAGTGCATTCGAAAGATCTCAGAGTTATATTAACTAATATCTTTATACGTTTTAACACCATTTAATAAATTATATGTATGTTTTAATGCTTATATTAAAACTTCTTACAAATCAGGAAACATTCACGTTAAAATAAGGATCCCGTGACATGAAAGTTTAATATTATATACCACTTTTATATCTATAAAACGGGTTTTATGTCTACCTAAATATTTAACAAACACGATTTAGTGGTAATATATAGTGGTAATATATACATTTTCCAAAATAATATATTTTTTAAAATCATGCATAGTCTAAATAGGTTCATTTATTCAAATCTATAAATGTTTAAAGGCACAAATTTATACATAAATACTTTTCATTTATCTAAATATATTTTAATCTAGTGATTCAATACATGATGTATATGTTACAAAAAATTTCCAATGTTCATAAATAAAGAAAAGAAAAATGCGGTTAAATTCATTTTTAAAATATGTGATTTCACATGTGGGTATGGAAAATAACAGTTCGTGTCCATAAGTTGTGTTCGAGATATGCTTAACCTTCTCGGGTCTCATTTTGTTTCAATTTTGAGAACAAAATTATTTTTATGTTAATAATAGCTATACAAATAGACTTACTGAAGTTTACAGACTGTCCCATTGTCTGATATCTAACGAATGTCGTTATTTTGCGAACTATTCAATTCATATTCATATGACAATGGGCCAAGGAAGAGTTTTTGGAGACGTTTGCAAAATATCGCATTACAGCAGTATTTAACCGATATTAGGAATTTCTAATATTTTTTTGCGTTTTATTGCGCATGATTCGGTCACAAAAGTAACCTGCATTTTAAATTTAAAGAGTGAAATATATGTTTAAAATAAAGGAATCTCGAACGAGGCAAATAGAATTAAGCAAACTTTTCTTCTTATTTTTATTACTAAATGACAAAGCATAAGTGAAGTCATAATAAACTAGTCGGATGTAGCAATCCCAAAACTTTCTTCTATCTCATACATGTTAATACTTCTTGAAAAATGTAGCATATCAGCACCACCGGTTAGATGATTCACACCAATATCTAATTATCAACACACAGAATGCATTTTGTGTTATTACACAAAAAATTAAACAGAACTAATTCATATCAGGGAGTATTTGAATCTGAAGTTTGATTAAAAATCGTGCATTTTTTCTTGAGTTAGAGCTATTGCGATAATCATGAATAATGCAGCATAGCAGCGCCACCTTTTGGGCGGTTTTCACCAAAAACTAATCAGCAGCAAACTATATCCTGAATTAACTTAATCTAAAGTTTTATGAAAATTCGTGCAGTAGTTCTTGAGATATAGCTATTGCAGAAATCGTGAATAATGCCGCATAGCAGCGCCACTTGTTGGTCTATTTTCACCAAAAACTAATCAGGACCAGTTTATATGAGGGACTAACTGAATATCATTTTTTACTAAATTCCGTGCATTAGTTCTTGAGATAAGAGCGCCCACAAAATTTTTGTCACATTCAGACTCACAGAGTGACAGAGTGACAGACAGAGTGACGGACAGACATTTTCTAAAATCCATCAAATCGTGTTCAATACTTTCTAAAACGTATAAATCCGTTGAAAACCGGAAGTCGAAAATTTTCACGAATCCAATACTTTCTTCTTGTAAAGATAGAAGAAAATAAAAATGCGTAGACATATACTATCATTACTATATATAGATAGTAACAAAAACATTTGTTAAGACAAAATAATACTCGATGAAAATACATGTACAATGAATAGTACACAAGACCCTAAAGGGTTAAAAAACCTCCATCATCACGAATGTTTAGGGCACATTACACTTCTATAATTGTGGAGCAAACATTCAAACCGTGTTTTCTCACAAAAAAATAAAAAATGAGTTATTGTTATTTTTATGAACTCTGTGTTAAATTGCGCAGAAATAAATGGTATTTTTTACTAAAAAAATTTTTCTCCGATTATAAATCAATTTTAAAACGTGACGTTTCAATCAAAGAGTGTTTCCTCCAAATCCTGCATTCAATCAAGCAGTGATTTCTCCAGTCTGCCAATCACAGTTGTCACTTAATGTGAACTTTCGAAACCTTCCATACATATCACAATTGAAACGGATTGTTTTAGAAAAAAATAAGAGAACTGTTAAAATTAAAGGCTTCCAGAATTATGGATTTCAAGATCTAAATGAAGAATATGATGTAAATCTTCTTAAAAAGGGAGTTACTGTTGCCTTGTTCAAAGGGTTGTTTTAGAATATCTTCCTCTTAGCCACGCCATACCAATTGAAAAGAACAAAGATGTTAAAAAACTTTTGAAGGTAATGTATAGTGAACAGTGGCAAAATCAACCTGATGCAACCTGATGATATATTCAAATGATACAACCACATTATCCATGATTGATAAGCCTGCAATAAAAAAGAGGGAGATGTGTATAACTGTCTAGATGAAGATATTGGTTTTAAAATTTGAAGTGGATTTCTGGCAAACGAGTATTTATTTAGTAAATATTTAGTGAATACTACTAGGTACCATAATCTGTCATTTTATTTTAACAATAATCAACTGAAATTCGGTATTTATTCAAATAAAATAATGCTATTGTATTATTTGTGAGTTAGAACTTATTTCATTCAAAAAGCGTTTTAACCACTTGTCAAACAATCAAAATATGTTTCCTCCCCTGAATTCGGTCAAAACGTGTTTTCTCCAAATATTAAATGCATTTTATTAATTTGTTTTATGTTTAATATCTTAGGTATGCTTGCAATTCTCTCTAATAAACAGTAATAAAAATACACAATAAAAATGAGAATTAAATACAAGTTATTTTCTTATTTATCAGTTTTTTGTGTTTTTTAAAAATTTGTATCTAAAGGAGAAAGCATGGTTTGCATGTTTGCTCCACAATTATCCTTTAACTGCTATCTGGAATGTTCGCTGTCCTCCTGTTCTTCTGGACAGTTGGCTAACAAATATTTTATCGCGCCCAGCTTTTCTCTCAAAGCTTGAATACTTCCCATGTGACTTTAAACTCTTAATCCATAACTTGGGCTCCCCCTTATTCACTTCCAGTTGTCAGGTGGTAGCCTTCTCTTCTCCGGCAGTGATATAGCTTCGTCCTTTTTTCCCCACAAATATTGCTTCGTTATACAGTATAACCTCGAAATTCCTGTCCCACTGGGACCAAGAGTAAGCCGGATTTCTGAAGGAATATGAAAAGTACTTCCGATATTCTTAATAGTATCTTTAGTCAAAATTAAACCCTTAACCGGAAACGTGAAAATCCCGTGAACAAACGGAACACTTAATAATTTACCAAATAGTGAACTTAAACATTTAATCTTTAATAGTAATGCATTAAGGCTACACAGTATCCTTTTTCAAAAAAAATTTTTGGAGACAGTTACATAAAAATAATTAATAACTTTGTTTGAGATTATAAAATTAAACTGATTCTGGTAAAAAAAAAAAAAAAATCATTTTAACAATTACCGTTTTTTTTTTATTTAAAATTATTTGAAAAATTTGAAGTTTTTAAAAATTTTTATAACATTTAAAATGTTTAATATTTATTAGTTATTTTAAGTGACGTATATTCATTGGATTATTGGGAACAAAAGTTAGTATAGAATTAAAGATGTAACTTTTATTTAAAGTTTTATCTCTTTTTGTAGCGCAAAACTTGGAAAAAAAAAAAAAAAAAAACCATGAAAATTTTGGAAATATTAACTTTGACATAAAAAAAAATAACTATAACCCTCAGACCTAAATCCATACTAATTATTGTAGTACATGTACATGTAAGTGTCTAACTCTAATGTCAAGACTCTATCTGTAACAGAAAAAAAGCCTTAGGGATTAGCAAACATTAACATCAACAAAAATAGTAGTATGAAAGTATGAGAAAATGCATTTAAAATTTGAAAAGGAACACTCAGAATATTCTGAGAACACTCAGAAAAGTTCAAATACCTTTAAAACTACAGTAGAACCTCGATTATACGAAGTAGTTGGGACCGACTTTCTTTCGGAAAATCGAAATTTTTGGATAATGGAGAATGTTTCAATTTTAAGATTAAGGAGAAATATATGCAATATTTCTTATTATGGTAACAAGTGCTTAATAAAAATAAAGTAATAGAAAAATAGAAACAAGAATAAATTACCTGAATTTTAATTTTGAAATTAAGTACCTTTTACATATATCAGAAAGGTTTGAAAAAATGTTTTGTTTGTCGCAGTTTCCATTGCCTTTGCTTTGAAGCTCTATCACGGTGTTTTTTAATATTATTAGTTCACCAGTATCACAGTCTTTCTGTGGCTCCAGCCATGCCAAAACTTTTTCAAAACATTCAAAAGCTTCAGAATTGCAAATTTGTTCGTTTCTTCGTTCCACTCTGCAATTTACGGGAGCTCAAGTTAAATTCAAGAAACTCTAAGTAAAAGGATCGAAAATATTTATATTTACTCTTAGTTCGGAAAGGACCGCTTGCACACAAGGAATATGATAGTTACAGGAGAAAAAAAACTAAAAGCTTTCAAAATGGACTTTTTACACAAGGAATGTGATATAAAAAAAGGCTGTAAAAATATATTTCGGGTAACCGAGAGTTTCGGTTAAAAGAGTTTCGGATAGAAGAGGTTCTACTGTAATTAGATTTCAGATCTACAATTTGGAGTCATGATTCACAACTGTATGGACCACTGAAAAATTCAATAAAAAATATTCGATATTTTTGCCATTTTTAGGGTACTGTGGAGCCTTAACAGGACCAATTTTTTAATATAACAGCATAAAAATAAGTTTGGAATGTCAGAGAGAGAAAAGATTAAGGGCAGATATGTATACTCAAACATCTTACAGATGTACGTTTCCGGTTAAGGGTTAATAACCAAGTGATAATTATGTGATTAAAAAACTAAATATTAAAAAAAAGAATAGAATCTTACTTTAATTAAAATTTTCTACAAAAATAAATAAATAAATAAATAAATAAATAAATAAAAAATAAAATAAAAGGAAAAAAAATAAAAATAAATTCTAATAAACAGTGAAAAATTTCCCTTCAGGAGAGCTTTTTCTCTTTAACCATTCGGGACGGCACTTTTTGTAAATTGCAGTATTTATAGCTTCTGGTTTTTAATGCATAATTTGTAAGCGATCCAATTCCACACTCAGCACACAACGTTTTCACAAAGCTTTTCTAAATTTCTTGTCAAGATCACTTTTTCCGCCATAGACACATTTAAATGTTTTATTTTAGAAGCAACATTACCTGATTTTGAAAAAGACTTCGTACTAGCTCTAATAAATAAATTAAAAAAAAAAAAAAAAATGCAATTTGACAAATTACAACGACCATTTGGAAAATGATTTTTTTCAAAGACTAAAATTTAAGACATAAAAAATAGCACGGAGCTGATCATACATTACGTACGCCATGAATTAAACATTAATAGTGTTATGACACGTAAAAATTGCAAGCGACGGAAATCGCCTGCGGTTCGTACGTATTATCTACCTGAAACTTATGTATTATCCAAGCATTTCATTGGCTGTTCGGGAAAAGGCTTTTCCATCATCAAATTTCCAAGAAATCTGACGACCCATTTCAAATGAAATTTCATTCTTAAACTTCTAAACATCCCACAATATTACTTTTTACACCGTCGTATAGAAAAAAAAATGTACTTTTAAATGCCATTTGTTTGAAAGCTGTATCTCAATTTGTTTCTGAGTTATTAATTTTTTTTGTAGTTTTTATTATTTTTTTGTCATAGTGGCAACAGATCTCTGTTGAAAGTAAATGGAAATACATATTACTGTATAGACCAATCAGAAGACGAATAAAATGCGGATTAAACCAATAAAAACCTTCAGATATGCTTTTGATTTCCCATCCTGACGAGAACAATAACCATTTGGAAAAATGGTTAATAAAATTTAGAAAACTTCAGAGAACAAAAATACAAGTGTTCGTCCTGCAATTTTTCTTTTTCGCATAAGTTAGAAGTGTTAAAAAAAAAAAATAAAAAAAAAATAAAAAAAAAATAAAAGGAAAAGGTGACTTTGATTCCGGATATTTGAAGTTGCTGGATTTCTGAATGCCGGATTTTTGAAGTCACACTGTATACGTTTATTTAGTGTTCACCAACTCCTCCTCTGTCGCACTTACTGGCAAATTCTACCTCTGCTGATTTTTGATTTTTTTTATGAACTCAATAAAGGAGACCGGGAGGGACATCTATACTCCACAGACTTTGTTTCTTAGTCTGAGCAGTCCTCTCGGACAGTCAAGACGTTACAGACACATAAAAAGATAATAATTTCAGCAAAAATTTTAATGAATGTTACAAAGATCTTAATTACTTTTCTACATAACAATTAATAATTAAATAATTTACTTAGTATTTTTCCAACATAAATAATATTTCCCATTGAAGAGAATTTATAATTTTTTTTATTAAATCTAAACATAAATAACGTTTTTAATTTCTGAGATGATCCCCCCCCCCCCCCCCCGTACACAATTTTACGCAATATTTAATATTGGATATCTCTTGAACTAATCATAGGAACTTTTCAGACTTATATTTAATTACTTTACTTATATTTAATCTAATTTGCTGTTCCAGAATCCTGTTTTGATATTAAAATTAGGTGTCCGTATTAAACATTTCAAAGTGTGATAAAATTTTGATTTAGAGATGGTCCCCTAAGCTTATTTTTTAACAAACTTCAAAATAAGATTTAATTCCAAATTGAAAGGCTCTTTCAACTTTATCTACATCTGTTTTCCGTAAAAGTTTTGTTATTTTTCGTCCAACACACAGAAACAGCTATACAGACGGCTAAGTCCTCCTGGTCTAGAATGAATAATTCTTCAACCAAAAGTGAAATAAATATTTAAATTGTTAGAGGATACACTTGTTAATTCCACTAGTTTCTTTATATTGTGGATAAAATAAGGGTAGAATACAAGTCAATCCTAAATTAATAATTATATCAATGGCATTACCATGCCGTAAAATTAACAAAATATATATATACATACTAACAATGCTGATAATAATCAGAATTATTATTAGCACAAATTAAGCCCTGCTAAAAATAAAAACATGTTTTCTCACCCTGTTCGTATCCTTCTTTTCTTATGTTTTGTGTCGCAGCAGGAAAGCGTTTCCGACCATGCATGCCTATGTGATTGTGATTTTCCAACGTCTAGGTGAACTATATCTCTCCTGAAACATTGTAACCACTGTGCTGAAACACCCTGTATAATGAAGCCTTTCTTTTAAATACTTAACTGTGAAAAGTTTTTTCTAAAAATTTTATAGCAAACATTTTGAAAACAGGAATTCTTAACGTTAATTGACATTAAGAGAATAGTGGAGAACTAAGATGTTTGAACCACATTTTATAAAAATGTTCGTAACTTATGCCATTATCATTCTATATAATATAAATAACTTATTATGAAATCTATATTTTTACAGCGTCTTAATTCTGAAAAGAAACTAAATGATATTAAGGAAAGACAAGAATGGGACGCCACGCCCACTCACATTAATTTTACTCTAACATTTTATACTAATTTATTATATGTAACTAAATTTTATCCAAGTGTTTATATATACTTTAATTCATGTGTTTGATAAAACTGTGCAATAACTTCACACAAGTTAGAAGTGTCTACGTTTATTAGCTCTCCGAAAAATTATACTTTTAAGCTAAAAACCCCATGAATTCTAAAGTACTCGAGTTATTTCGAAAAAAAAATTGATGGTAGAGTATAAATATATGATCATATATGGCAGACAGTTTTTTAAATATTTAATTAGTTTAAGAATAAGAAATTTCTGAAAAATTGCGATTGCTTTAAAATAAAAACTTTTAGTCTCAGAAAAAAAAACTGTATGCGATAATTATTGACCATGATTAAGTGAATATGTATTCCAAATTTTACCAAAATTGGTCGGGTGGTTTCCTAGGAAACGGGCCTTAAGGCTCGCTTATTTCCCATAGGATTGCAACCAGTCTTGTCTTCCCTTAAATAATCCCATAACAATAAAAATAAGGGCTGATCTCCAGGGAGTTACCTGGAGGAATACCTCCAGGTAGTATTTTTGTGAGGGAATCCTTCTCACTGACTAAATCATATAAAAATATCCACCTGTAATTTTATTTAATAAAAGGTGTAACTTACGACAGTTCTTCTTCTTCTTCTTTTTTTTTTTTTTTTTTACCAAATAAAGTTTTTGATTCGAAACATGTTTATTTGACTTGGCCACTGGGTAAAATGTACAAAAATAAATTAATTTTGCGAGACTAGCTTTTCTTCACAACTCTGATTAAAAAAATCTACACAACGAAGAATTTTACAGCACAACAAACTTTATTTCCTTGTGTAAAGCAGGCAAAAACCGTCACATTTATTTAATTAAAATCTGAAAAGGACTTACAGTTCATTAAACAAAAGCCCGACAAAGCAATAAATGTCTTTTGAGCGACATTACTTAAATTGAGATTAAACACAAAGCCATTTTTTTTTCTTTATTTTTCTCGGAATTTTCTTCTTATCTGTAATCCGAAAGACATTTGTCAGAGTTTTTTTTAAAATTTACTTTGCAATTATGCATTGAACATTTTAAGTGAACCATGCTTAAAAGCAATGAGATATTTTATAAAAATTTTATTTCAGTTTATATGTTAACATTTTTCTAAAAATGAGATATAACATATTTTATTAAAATGTTTCACCGACAATAAATATAACAAACACAAACAAAATCCAGATTTCTTTTAGCGATTTATGGCTTAATAAGAGAAGATTTTTCTGGGATTGTATTTTAGTTTTCTATAGTGTCATTGTAACATTTAAATTAATCCATGGTAAAATAATAGGAAGAAGATATTAAAAGTGAATATTTCAGTACGTATGAAAAGGCTTTGAAAGTAATATGAGAACACACTCACACAAATGTATATCTTAATTTTTTTAAAGTAAAACTTCAAATGCACACACGCATATATATACAAAGAGAAAAAGCGAGAGGGATGTTACATCAGTTGTCCGTAATTTTCTTTATTCTTTTATTATTTTTTTTCGATTATCTGGAATGAATTCTGGGTAGATTTCGTATGAAGCGCTACATATTACATTCTACTATATGTTGAATTTTCTGAAAATTTTTACCGATCTACACCGATCATGACTGCTAGAACACCAAATCATCCCCAGTTAAAAACTTACATGTATAAATATAAAACTTTTTTATTGACACGATAACTCCCATCATTCTGCACAAATCGCTTCCAAACTGATACATAAAATCAAGGGGCAGAAACTTTAGGTCTTGTTCGTTAATAGGCAAAATTGGACTAAGGAAGTGGTTTTTGTGAAAAAAAAACATTATTTCTTAATTATGATTTACATCGAATCAGTTAAAAGTTATTATTGTTTCTAGAAAAAGGGCCAAAAATATATGTACGACAGATTTTTGATATAATCAAAAATGGTCTTAAGGGGCGAAAAAATAGGCTTTTAAGAAGAAAAAAATTCATAACTTCAGAAGATATGAAATCCAATTAAATTTATTATAAATCTTCTTAATATTATCGACAACTTTTGTATTGACAAGGTTTGTTTTGATAGAACCAACTCTTACAGCAAAACAAGGTTTAAAAAAAAAAAAAAAAAAAAAAAAAAAAAAAAAGGTGTTGAAGTAGAAAACAATTCATAACTTCGTCAATTCAATAGATATCAAATCTATTTAAATTTATTAAAATGATCTTAATATTAGCTACAACTTTTATATTGACAAGTTTCTGATAGAAACAGCTCTTACCGCAAAAAAAAGCAAAAAGGGGGTGGGGTTGAAGAAGAAAAAATTTCCTAATTTCGTCATTCACAAGCTATCAAATCCGCTTAAACTTAGTATAAACCTTTTTAATATTATCTACAATTGTTACACAGACAAGTTTTGATAGGACCAACTCTTACAGCAAAATAAAATAAAATAAAATAAAGTAAAACGGGTCGGGTTTACTTCATAAGAGAAAAATAATCTCATATCCGTTTATCCGCCAGTAAGGCGATAACAAAAGTATCATTGGCGTGATGAAAAATTTTGACAATCCTCAGAGATGCTGTATATAGGGTTGGTTTATTTAGCTTTGATTTTTAGTTTTTAGTTTTTGTTGGTGAAATTTGTACTTAACTTCGAAATCTACTGTGCCTGTAGGTCAAGCCGGCAGGGATGGTTATTAATAAGATATAATGTGAAAAAGAAGAATTGTTTGACTGTTTTGGATATTTTTGGTTGAAACATTTAATTGAATAAATTGCTTGTATTTTGAAAGCTTAAAAGGATAAGAGGTTGAATAACTTCTTTTTATATGCTTTAACATAGTAATTGGCGTATGCATTATTTTTTGAAAGCCGAGGTATTGAAACGACATCTTTTTGAACGCTTTAGGTAACAAGGTAAATGCATAGCTATAGATATTTAGACCGTTACATGTCAGTTTTGATCTTTTTGTTTCTCATATTCCAAAGATAAGAAAATTTCTTCAGTGCGTGAATATTTTCATAGGAACAATAACATTTTTATGTACAAGACTACAATCGAATATCCTTTTTCCTAAGAAATGCCCTGCTTTGTCTGATATAGAAATCGCGAAACAGAATATTGCATGGCATATCTGATTTCTAACAGAAAAAGACTTCATGTAATTCAGATAGTTCTATTTACATCTATAGAAACAACCAGAATTTATTTTATAGATATATTTTGTATTTGTATTTTGTAATATTTTTGTATTATATTTTTGATTAAATTCAACGCATATATGTTTTTAATATTAAAAATGAGTTAGCCTTAAAAAAGCTTGTTATTAATTCTCTACACAAATATTGATTAAATAAACAATATATCACATTTAATGTTATGCTCTTATAACGTATTATACAGAATTTTTTTCTGACTTCTTACGGTAAAAATATTTATAGCGTTTAACACTTTATTTATTTATTTTTATATTCCAACAGGGAAAATAAACGTTGTGAAAGAAATTACAGATTGTTTCATTTTTGCATCATTTTATTACTATAATCTCTTAATTTTAAAATATTAAATTTTCTGCTTTCATACTAGTTTCATGCAATTTCGTTCTGAAAAATTAGAATAGCATGATAACCAAAGTGCCATCTAAGTAAGGAATTGACTATAAATTGAATGTCGTTTCAGCTAATTTCAAATTAATGGTAAGCTGTTACAATTGTTTTTATTTTAAAGTCGAATGACGTTTAAATACGTTTAAAGTACGACTTTAAAATACTAATTTAATAAAATAAAATATATATGAAAGAGCAATCTTTTTTGGGCATTTAAAAAAAACTAAAAAAAAAAAAAAAAATTCTTTAATGACTGTACAAGTGTACATGGCTAATTTTGCGCTAGGTTTTCTCTATGTAAACAACGATTAAAAGGCTTCTTTAAAATAATTTAACTCAAATGCAAAAGCTTTTTTTTTAAGCAAGCAAGAGTTTACTTTTGTATGAAATATTTATGAATTTGCTGATTTTTTGTATGAATCAATACCACAATAGAAAAAATTCTGTCTTTTAAATAATGTTAAAAATATTACTATTTTTTCCTTAGCTTATATAGCCATTTTGTTGAGTGTATGTGTATGTGGCTGGAATAATGAGTCATTTTTAGATTCAGTCTTATGATAGATATATAATCTAATTAAATCCCTTAATATTGCATGCAAAAATATGCTATTACTGCGCATAAATAAAATAACACGTTGTTTACGTTAGAAAAGACACTCAAGTATCCTTTTAATCATTGCCTAGATTGATAACATTTGGCATATTTTGGTAACACTTAATGGTTCCTTTGCGTTATACAACTCCATTGTCGCCAAACATAATAGTTGGCATCAAATGAAACATTTGCAAAAAAAATTTTAACATTGTTGGTGTGAAAATGATTATTTAAACAATCCCTGCCGGCTCGTCCTGTAGATGGAGGTAGATTTCGTAATTAAATACTAATTTCACCAACAAAACCTAAACAAAGATTAGAGATAATTACAGTTTAACAATTTTATCTGGCCGTTTTTGACAAGTTTTTAATTTCATTTTTCTAATATATACGCATACACACACGTATATATATGTAATGTATTTCAAAATGGCGAAATCAAATTCGGAGACCCTCAAAATGTTAAAATATGCCAATATTTCCATTATCGGGTTTTTATCACGTTTGAATAAGTTTTTTCAAACTCACATGACTTTACAATATTCACCTGCTGACGTCCATTATATTTCCAATATGACCAAATATCGACTTTTTTTTTTTTTTTTTTTAATTTGTCAAACTGTCTATTTCATTTTACTTTTTCACGTGGAAATCTTGCAAAAGAAAAGTAATTGTTGTGGTAAGAATTTTACTGTGGTTTTTTAATTGTTGGCAACTCCTATAACGAAAAATGTATAAATTGTCCTGTCATTTTTCGGTAGGAGCTGATTTTATCAGGATCCCGTTAAGGCGGTATTTAAAAATTTGTACACCCCCCCCCCCCCCATTTCCCCCTTCCCCTCTTCGGGCCGATTTTGCTCATTTGCAATCAATGCCGAGATAATAGCCATGTCAATGTTTTTGGTGCGTTTGAAGACGATCCGTGTATAATTGGGACTTTTATCGTGCGGACAAAATTTAGAACATACATACATATATACAAACACACACACATATATGTATATAAACTTTTTAGGAGGGGTAGGTTTTGGGTTCCTGTGGTCATGTAATGAAAAGTTATGAAGGAACATTTCAAAAGTCGCGCCATTGTAACGACTGCAATAAGTAGTATTTCTTATGAAATCTATACCTAAAATTAAATTGCCAAAATTAAAAAATGGTAAGGAAAAATGAATTTTTTTAATATGAATTAGCTTACAATTATTATTGCATATGAGTTTCAACTGTAAATGAAATTTAATAAAAATGCATTACTTATGCAACATTAAAATGTTTTTATTTTAAATGCCCATATGTTACTTAAAAAATGATCACACATTTATTATAATCTATTTACAATCTATATGCCTTAAATTTAAATTTTGCTGATGCAAAATTTTATATTATGAAATTTAAATCTGTTTTTTTTCTACTCGTCTTACTACTTCAAGTGTTTTAGCATAGACAGAATTGCTCCTTTTCATGACTTAAATTTTTTGTTTATGTAGGTCGATGATTACCTTTTAGAATTTCTGGTGGCAATCGACTTTCAAGAAAAAAGCTTGAAGACTCCTTTTGCGGTAAAACTTAAGCCGTAAAACTTAATTTTTACATACAATTATTAAAGTGTTAAATTATGAATTTTTTTCAGTTTATACGAACATTTTAGTTTCAGATATAAAACATTAAACATAAAGATTAATAAAAACTTTTAAATATTTTGGAAATAAATGCATGTATTAAAATACATGCATTATAACAATAAGTTGCAATAAGTATAAATTAACGAAAAGTTTTAAATAAATGCGTATTTTAGAATTCACTGTACTACTAAGTATGAAAATATACACATTAAAATAATCTAGCAAAGTATAATACATCTAAGGAAGTATTTTTTTGTTCCTGAAAGTTGAATTCGCAGATGGCAAAGGGATATTGGAATCTACGGCATGATTTATTTTTGCCGTAATAACAGCAGGGAATCATTATCTAAATATCTTTCTGCCTGGAACTAAACAACGAGCTTCCCGATTTTTATAGCCGTCCAGCAAATACAAAAGCAGGATATAACTTATACAATTTTCTGATAATATCGTATGATGTATAAAGTACCCCTAACTCTGTCACAGATGCTAACGGTATGACGAAATCTCTTCAAATCAAATATAATGCCATATAACAATGAAAGAAAAATATGTATTCTTATGCCTAGATTATTTTTTTCATATAGAAAAGGGAATACTTTTTTTCTGTAGAATGACTTACACTGATATTTAGCATGGATTACTTTTATTTAATCAGTTTAATTTAAAATTTAGATCAGAGTTAATTTAAAATTTATGCTAATATATATATTTTTTACATTATTACTTTTTAAAATGATATTCTGATGTAGTGTTTAAACGTTATTTTTAAAGATATAATATTAAAAACGTCTAAAATTTGTAAACCTTAAAAATATAGAAAATTTCTACCTGTAAAAGAACGTCAAATTCACCTTAAAATGTAAATTAAAAACACTGAGTTTCATTATAAATGCAGAATCGATGAAAACATTAAAAATATAGAAAAAAACTATAGGTAAAAGAACGTCAAATTCACCTTAAAATATTAATTAAAAACAATTATTGGATGATTTTTTCGCGCTTCACCCCTTGATGATGACCAGTGTTTGGTCGAAAACGCTCGGGACTGTAGCGAATTCTATTATATTTAACATCTGTAAATTGGTTTTAGTGTCTTAAAGCCTTTTAATTGTTTTTTACACCTATTTTCTTAATAAAACTATGAATCATTTGATATATTCATGTTTTTAATTTGTAAACATATCTAAAGCAGTTGCGGGAAATAATTTATGTATATCACACATCTTTTTAGTCGATTTTAAACCTATATGGTAATAAAGATAAATCTGTAGTTTCTGAGAAAATTTTCTGCATTGTTTGATTCGTGAATGAGAATTAAAGTCAATATATAAACAGTATAAAAATGTTATGATTTGTATTTTTCCATAAGGGCGAAAAATATCCGGGCCAGGATTCCAACCAGGATACTCTTGATTGAAGCTGTCAACTGAGTTATCCAAGACTAACCTCTTAAGTTCCGAAGCTAAAATAATAATAGAAATGCTTATTCATTTTTTTTTAACGAAATGACATCGTAAATGACAGAAAAAATATCTTTTCTGAAATTGACCCTTTAGGCGCTTAGTAATTTAGATCCAAAAATATAGATTTAAAACTTCAAACCCCATTAAAACATCAATTTAATAACCATTAACCTAAATTAACGCAATTACAAATTTAAGAGCTTTAAACAAGTAAATAAACTACAAATCCTCAATTTTTTTTATTGAAAAAGATTTAAGTTAAATACTTACGAAAATTTTTCACTTTCTTGGCCATACTGTCTTTGGGGCATTTTTTGTCATTTTGAAAACTCAGATGAAAACAACCTTTATTTTATGTGGGAATCAGCTAAGATGCTGCCATTTATTCGTTTGCTTTGAACGCAAAAAACATTCAGCTCTTTGGAAGTGATATGAAAATGTAAAAAAAATCGGACATTTTAGTTTTTATAAGGAAAAGAACAGAGGTCCCCGTATGGGGACCCAGCGATTGAAGAGGCTAATCCTGGCCAGACATTTCCGCCTAGTTCTTTAAGACAGTATAAAACCAGTATTCGCGAGATGTGGAAGGAGAAGAAATCATAAGGTTTATTTAAAATCATGCATTTAAAATTGATTGTTGAAACCACTTTCTGTACGAATGTCTATATAAATAAACAAAAATTGAATTAAATTTCAAGTTTTCTATAAACTAAGTAAGGAATCCGTTAACCCCTTCGGGACGAGCGTCTTTTACAGAATTTTTAATATTTAGCCACTGGATTTTCAAAACAAAAATTTTTGCCTAATTCAATCAGAAAAATGCTCAGATTAAATAAGGCAAAATTTACAATAAAAATATACTAGTGAGAATAATTACTGATTCTGAACACCTTTCGCGGCGCAAATACAGGTCGCTTGTCCCCAAGGGTTTAAGATATTGCAAGATAACCTTTTTTGCATATTGCATGTCAACTCACAATCATTTTAAAGAGCGTGAGTGATTTTGAATGATATTGCATGAATAACCAGTAACAGATTGTAAAAGAAATTTTTTTATTGGGGTATACGATTTACTTGATGATGCCGCGGGGTTCAGCGTTGTCTGAGTACAAATTAATAAAAAATAATTAGAAGAGTCTAAAATATCTAAAACAGCATCTTTAATGAAAGGTTCCAAAATTGTAATTCACAATATGATAATTTATAAAGATTTTTAGAGAAAAATAAAACGGTTCGAAAATAAGCGGAATTTATCAGCACGTGACAATCGACAAGTTTTTCGGCTACGCATGAAAAAAAGTCTTTCGATTCCTGAAATTTCAAAACGTTAAATTAAAAAAAATCATGTGTTAGGATTTCAAAGCGTCTTAATTCTTAAACAACGATTTTTTACGATAACCACCATTTGCATCAACAACGTGGTGCAGTCTGAGACAAAAATATCCAGACATCCGTGCAATCATATCAGTTGGAATTGTTTCATATGCAGTATAGTTGTGTTGTTTCAGTTACGCAATTATTTGTAAAGTTTCACGGTATACCAGGTCTTTCAGGTACCCCAAAAGAAAAAAAGTCACATGGTGTCAAATCCGGAGAGTAAGGAGGTCATTCCATGCCACTTTCTGTATGCATATCATAATGCAAGACAATTACACTATCATTGAAATGCTCTATGAGAAAATCGAATATTGCAAACGTTCAATGTGAACGAGCACCATCTTGCATGAACCATGACTTTCTTATACGAAATTTAAGAAAATAAACATAACTAGTCGGATGTGCAAATCTTAAAACTTTCTTTTTTCTTATACATGTTAATATTTCAAAAAGTTTTTACACATGTTAATCCTTCAGTGTTATTATTACCTGAACTTTCTGCTTCATGTTACTAATCAGAGTAAAAACTAATTAATCATAATATTTAATACAATCAATATTTTTGTTATTTCGTTGCACAACAGCAGTTTCAGATCACCGCGTTAGCTAGATGCGAATTGCTCGTGGCTACATGAACATCCGATGTACAACAGAACTATGAATAATAAAGAAAATTGCTATTGAAGAGCTCTCTTCCGGCGGATTATTTTCAAATTGTTGGAGGATCTGATGGCGGTAGACAGAAATGGCTTTGTCAACAAGCAGAACTCGCGAATTTAAGGAACCGAAAATCCTCATGTTGCGATACCGTCATCCCTGCATCTCCAAAAATTAATAGGCAGCGGTATCCTCCAAAGGAATAATTTGCCCATTTTTTTCGAGGGCAAACGATGAATTCTGCACAATATCGTGAAGTTCTGGATGAATTTGTGGCGATTCATAATGGTTTGGAGTAGCGATCGAACTCTTCATGTATGCAATCACTTTCTGTATGCATATCATAATGCAAGACAATTACACTATCATTGAAATGCTTACTGAGGAAATCGAATATTGCAAACGTTCAATGTGAACGAGCACCATCTTGCATGAACCATGACTTTCTTATACGAAATTTAAGAAAATAAACATAACATGCAAGACACTCGTCCACATTGAAAACCTGCAATATTTAATTTCCTCAGCGATCATTTCAATGATCGTGTAATTGCCTTGTATTACGACATACATACCGGAAGTGGCATGGCATGACCTCCTTATTCTCTGGATTTGACGCCATGGGACTTTTTTCTTCGGTGGGGGCGATACATAAAAAACCTGGTATACCGTAAAACTCTACAAACTATTGCGGAACTGAAACAACACATCTATTCTGAGAGTGAAACAATTCCGACTGACATGACTGCACGGGTGTCTGGACATTTTTGTCTCAGACTGCACCAAGTTGTTGCTGTAAATGGCGGTTATTTTGAAAACATCGTCGTTTAGTTTTTTACAACATTTTTATACCGGCTTTTATTTTTTCTATTTTGCGGTACCACCTTTCGGCGAAAATATGAACTACATTTTTACATTGATAAGAAAATTGACTTTTTTCCCAAACGCATGGCTGCAAACGATACATTTCTATCGCGTTCCGATTTTTTTATAGACTTACAAAATCCATCAGTTATTTTTGGGACACTCTGGGATGTCAAAAAATGACTGATGGATCCCATCGTTTGCAGCGTTATGTTTGTGGAACCAGGGAATTTTATCCCACCAATTTTCAAATTTAGTTACCGCATTTATTTGCAAATTTTGTTATCGCATACAAATTTAAATTAAAAGATATTGTTGTAATTGCGATAAGGTTTATACTTTTTAACTTTAAAAAGATTTTCCTCTATGAAAATATATACTATAGAATTATGTATATTTTTTAGTATTAAAGCGCTTTTCCGACGTTAATAATTCATGGAGTGGGGGAAGGGGAGAAAGGGGAGGACGGGGAGGAAGTGGGTGTTAGATTAGGTTTGTTTTGTATTAAAAAAAAAAAAAAACTACAAATGATCCCAAATTCGGAATCATCCAGGTCCGGATTTTGTACTGTAAAGGGTAGGTGAGTTAAAGATAGGCACGGGGCAAATGTACGCTCTGGTTGATTTAATATGAAGCAACATTTCTACAATCATGGCCGATAAGTGGCAGTTAGATTTCAAGCGTAGTAGTTATGTGTTCAAACCTTGTGAAAAATGCAGCAATCCATGACATAAAAATGATGCAAAATTAAATTTTTGAATTTTTATGTAATATTAGCAGAATTATCCGACTTTACCCGTGTTAAACATAAGGGCCTTCCAGGTAAAATAAAGTAAAATGAAATAATATATGCGATCACAATAATGGAGCTTTGTGCATTCTTGTCAATAAAAGATAGAAAGTATAATAAGAAAATATGAAATTACTATGTCGCAACCATAGTAAAATACCTCAACTTTAAACATCAGAATGCACATTTTCTTTGGCGGGTGTAATACAATAACATATTATTTTAAAGGCAATGCCGAAAAGAAAAATTAAGCAAATGGCGTAGCAGTTTTGGTTACAGTTTAGTGGCAATAGTTTAGTGAAATTCTCGTTAGCATGCCGACTATCTAAATTTTAAAGGAAAAACATGTCAGTTAGTAACTCTGAAATCATACCGATGGCGACAATGGCATAAACAATAAATTATGCTTTTACTGGAATTTTTCTTAATTTCTAAAAATTGCCCAATATCTTTTCAACATTGTCGAATAGATAAGAGTACTCCCAAATGAATTTTGTTTAAAAATTGTAACTCATTTTTCTGATTTTTAATGGATTTTAAAGTATTTTTGACGCATGGATATTTTAAAATTTGCATGCAACCGAATTACGATAGATGAACCCGTTTGCACTTAACGCATAAGGGAAAGATATCTCCATGAGTAACGCTGACATCATATTTATGGTGTCAATGAACCTCACCCATAAATTTTGCTTTTACGGCAATTTGTTTAACCTCTAAACATCGCACATTCAATTTTCCTAACGTCAAATGAAAAACAAAAAGTACTTTCAATGATATATTTTTTAAAAGTATACTTCAGTATACTGATTTTATATGTATTTTTAAGTAATTTTTAAGCATGAATATTTTATAAATATGCGTGCAACTCAATTACAAAAGATGAATCCGATTGCTCTTACAATGTAAATAATTCAGCATTTTTTTTCATGCAATATTCCATAACTAAATCGGCAAACAAAATTAAAAACCCACAAAAGAAAAAAAAAATCGAATATTCAAAATTATCAGATTAAAAAAAATCGCTATAAACAGTTAAAAAAAAAAAAAAAAATCACTATTAACAACTTGTTAATTTTAAAGTACCAAAAATGCTTTTTGGTTTACTTTTTGGGCATTGTAAAATACATAGTAAATGTAAAAAATATTTTAGTGTTTAAATTAAAAGCGATTTTTTTCTACGCTGTGAACGGACAGTATATGATCATGTTTAACCATGGATATTCCAGGGTGGATTGTCTGATTATTTTTAAGAGGAAACTTTAATTTATGAAAACTAAATCTGCAGCGACTAACCTGAAAATGTCATCAAATTACAGAAGCTTTCAGTCCTGATGTCTAATTTTGAAGCTTTCTTTTAAAAGAGAAGGACCTATCTCTTAGAAACATTTTCTAAATTTCATTTTCTATATAATATAAATCTTAGAATAATCGTATTTTATGTAATTGTAATAATATAAATCACAGAATGCTCTCATTGCATTAAGGTATTGAAACACTTAGTTAAACGGTGTAATTAATGATAAAGCATGCCAACAAAATAGGAAATAAAACGTACACTGTTAAAAATCTGCAGCATTTGCTGCATAGTCACTCCGCCACTGTTATAGAATATCTCTATTCTGACAGACTAGAATGCTCCATAATGTAGTCAAGTAACTGTT
Source organism: Maratus speciosus (assembly GCA_963932465.1). Taxonomy (NCBI): domain Eukaryota; kingdom Metazoa; phylum Arthropoda; class Arachnida; order Araneae; family Salticidae; genus Maratus; species Maratus speciosus. The sequence goes on from OZ010786.1 coordinate 389,465,474, forward strand.
TTCTATACAAGCGGTGGAGTGACTAAGCAGCAAATGCTGCAAATTTTTAACAGTGTAGCAACCATTTGTATTTCAGAAAAATGCATCATTTTGACGTAATTGGAGTAAAGTAATCCAGCTTTTAAAATCAGAATGATTGTTTTCTTTAGCAAGTGTGAAAGAAGTATACGATTTCCCTGACAATACGCAGAAAAATGCAATAAATTTATCCAAATGACTTAGCATTTACTGAAATTTTAGTTCGTGTGGCTTAAAAATAAAGCCTTCACTTTATGGATGATAATAATAAGCATTAATTTTAGAAGATCAAGAGTTTCCCTTCAGAATAAAACATTATTAGAAAGTGATGTCATAGCTAGCAAACAATTATTTTTATTATCTTTTTCCTAATTTCTTGATATTAAAACGACTACATTAAAATATATTTTTTAACTTCAGAAACATTCAACCAAGGTACTACGTCATTTTAACACATGTTTAGTTAAAGTTTTTACTTATTTATAAGGAAAATGTGCATTTTCTTCTTTGAATGACATCAGTTTCAAAAACAGCAAAAATATAGTGAGACAATTTGAATTATTATTGGCTTATAAAACAAAGTACTCCAGTTATCATTTTTTTTAAAGTATTCATCAGTTTTTTAGATGTGTGGCAACAAAAAATAAATGACTGAGTTAGAAAATTTAAAAACAGGTCTTTCTATAATCTTAATTTATGGAAAGTGTTAGAAAAAAGGGATAAATAGTGGTCTGATGGTTTTTTAAAGTAGATAGCGATCTTTTCCACGTTCTAAAACGTATGTACATCAAGTTTCGTGCAAATTGGTAAAAAATTCAAGATTTGTATAAAGGACATACACTCAGAGAACGGCTTTTATATATATAGATTTTTAAATTTTCATCTTATTGTTTAGCTGACAATACCTCAAATTTTTTACTAATCCAAAAATTTAGTAAAGAACGGAAGCTCTTTAGCTTCTAAATACCGAGTAGTGTAACCTTTATCACATTTGTTTAAACTTCCAGGTAGCAGGTTAAACAAAATACTGCAGAATAGTGTAAAAGCACACATCCGTCTTGAGGCAAAGATACGATAAGTTTAATAAGTGGGTGGTTTTCCCATCGTTTTAGCTAGATGCTAAGCTTTCAACAATTACGTTGTGGGAAGCTTTATATTGTTTCAGAGTTGGTATTGTATGAAGTATAATAGCTACTTAACTAACATAATCTACTTAACTACCTTTTCTCTTTTCTGGGTACGTATTTTAAAACATAGAACGTAAATATTTACCTATCTATTTTTAAAAATCATAATTCTTGTTATGTCAAACAAAATTTTAAATAACTGGCATTTATTTTATTTTTTTTTTCATTTTAACGCACCGATAGAACACTTCTATTGAAAAAGGTTAAACCATTCAACTTCTAATATTTGTTTTTAAGTAGTTATTTTGAACAACAATATACTATTAACCATTTTAACGATTATTTTTCAACATTTATAAAAACCTACTGACGAACTTCCTTAAAAGATCTTAAATTGATTAGAATGTAACAGAAAATATTTTTAACAACAACAAAAAATTCTAAATCTCTTCGCCTTACTTTTAAAATACGATGCATAAAATATTCTTTAAATCAGACTTTAAAAGTAATTTAATCCGGGAAAATAAAACTTCATAAATGTAAAATCACCTGCAAACTCGAATACTGCTTGTTAAATTCATGCCCAGTTCTGAACGCCGTATTCCAATATCGAAGAATTTGTTGCTCCCATTGCAACTATGCATTCCATTGAAATCCTATCTATTGAGTTCAGAATCGAGACCTAAGAGCAAGATTCTACTGGAGAATGAGACCCACTCCATAACCTTAATCTCCTTCCTTCGCATTAATGCTGAGTGACGTCAGTTTTGGCCTCGACTGAGCGCCAATCGCTGTAAGTGCCATCTATTGTTTGAAATTCGAACTAAAATCAAGAATCTTAGTAAAAAACTCCTGACATCATACATAACCCCCTTGCAAGAATTTTTTTAAATATCTGTCACCGTTTGCAAGTTATTGAATTTTAAAATCCATCAGTCAATTTGGGACACCCGGTATATAAATATATACATTTTAAACACATACATATAAATATATGTATATATATACATATACAACGCGATAAGAAATTTTAAGACAATTGGAGAATTAATAAATTTTTGAAGAAGAAATAATATGCAAATTTTAGTTTGTGTATCTAAGATTGTATTTAAGATTATCTTTGCACTAATCACGACTATTAAGATAGTCATACACGCCATTAAAATTTACTGATTTTCCTATAAACTAAAGTAAGTGATCTGTTAGGAAATAATAAGACCGCCTAAGGAAATTTATATATTACATGCTAATTCAGAATCAGCATGAAGCGCATGCCGTAGTATTTTGAAAAGTCTATAACAGAGAAGTAAAATTTTCAGACTTTGTTTGTGATATTCACGGTTTATTCGACGACGTCTTGGAGAGATGTATCTGAGTAAAATGTAAAAAAAAAAAAAAAAAACAATTTTTTCACAAGTGTGTAGTGGCGATAATAAAACTTTACAAAAGTGATTTTCACAATGTTTTAATTTTTAAAAAATCTCATAGCAAAATAAAATGATCTTGAAGGAAGAAGAAGTTGAAAGTAAGTAGAAGTTGAAAGTCTTTCGTCTATGTACGAAAAAAGGTTTTTAGACCAGAAATTTCCAAACGTTTAAGAGACCAAATTCACTTATCACGGTTTATAAGTGTCATAATTCAAAGAATAACACGAAATTTAGAAAAAATGAAGGAAAAAAACCCATCTAATTGAACCATCGAGAGGGAAGATTTAAATGGGATAAACATCTCATGCCATAAAGCGATGAGTGGAAACAAATTACATCTTCAGATGATGACAAAAATAGCTTTGACTTTACAGATGACTATAAATACTATTGCATGACTTGAGATAAAACCAAAAAATGCTTCAGTGAACATGTGAGCGCACACTTCATAGTGTTATAGGGGTAGGGGTTTTTTTCATGATGGATTGCATGACTTATAGAAAATTTAGGCACATATTGCCTCTGAAAAATACCAAACTACCTCACACCGTTTTGGGTTTTTATTAGGTGATACTGAGTGGACGTTTCAGCGGGATGTTGCTTCTTGCTGTGCATTTCAGGGCAGTTTAAAGGCATGTTTGTGAAAAAAATCGTTTTTTTTTTTTTTTTTTTTTTTTTTTACTTTTAACCATTTATGTACTGAATTATGAATTCATGAAAATTTTTCTTCTAAAGCATTGTTCGTGAATTGTTCGTAGAAGATTTACATAATCCTTTAATAAATTTTAGAGGGATATTAGAAGGATTGATTAAATTTGAATGTGTAGGGATTTTGTGCAATATTTATAACCTCACTCAAATCATTTCTGTTAAATATTTTTCTTAGTATTTTGTAGAATTAGGAAATGTACAAATATAATATTCTTACAATAGAAATATAGAAGTATTTCCGAATTGAAAAATCCCCCTTTCCCAATGCCAAGAAAGCTCAAAAGATACAAAGGTAAAAGAAAACATCCTTTTAAAAATATTTTTGTTTTGTGTAACCAATAATGCTTTTGTAACAAGGAAAATAAATATATCTATGACTCATTCTGAACTGTATTACTACTTATCGATGTATTAAATGAATTTTATAATAATTTATTTTATGGTACTTATAAGTACCGTCAGTAGATAAATGTTTAATGTTTTGAATCTTTTATTTATCCCCTTTGGAAAGGTATATTACTTCTGTTCCTACGACAACGAGAAGTTAAATGTTTTAAGTAATCCAGCGTGTTTACATCATACATAAACTTTAAATTCAATTTCCTCAAAATGTTTGTTTTTGAACTTCGATGCACCTTTTATAGAAACTACTACATAATATCGTTTGTAATCATGCCAGAATATTTTACACATATCTCTGAACAAACGGAACTGAACTTTTGTTACTAACATATGTACAAAAGTTTTATTAAAAAGCTTTCTTTTGAAAAATGAAAGTTTTTTGTTATTTAAAAGTGGCTTTTATTCCAGATTTAAAAAACATAAGTAAAGAATATATGTTTAACAATTTTACTTCACTTTATTAGTAATCTCTTATATTATGTATACGAAAAATTTCAAGTGATTTTCTTTGGTGGTTTCTGACAAAAGTTACATTAATTTAACATGGTAGGTATAGGACCTTCTAACTCCATTCAGAAATGGATTAAAAAACAAAAAAGAATTTTTTTCTATGGCCCAATCGAAAAAAACCTTAGGATTCATTGCAGATTTTATAACAGTAATAAACTATAATATCTTTAAAAAATCACCCTTACAAATCCTGATATACATTTTCGAAATTAAGTAACTTAATTAAATGTAATTCTTAAAAGGTATACAATTTTATACATTTTAATGCATCAACTACTTATAAGCCTATTATAGGGTCCCAAAACTCTCAAAAATGGAAAAAATGAAAAAAATAAAATAAAAAACCGACCATTCTCAACATTAAATATCTTAAAATGCATTTCATTTTAAGACACAATTTTAATTGGGATGAAAGAGATAAGTATATTCTTTCATTTCATGTATTAAAAAAATCTCAAAATGCAGAATTAGCATTTACAGGGGTTCCAAACTGCAAAATAAAGGGGGGCGAAATAAATTTTGAAACTAAAATGAAAATTTTGCTGCCTATTTATACTTCAGATTGTAATAATTACCCTAAACCTACGTAAATTTATATTTAAAACATTTTTATATTTTTAATGCAAAGTTGTATTGACAAAATGCAAAATTTAGAAAAATTCAGCAATGTAATTGTCTAAAAAAATACTTTTTAACAATAAAAAGAAATTTTAGATTCAGTTTATACAGACTAACATGAAACATATGTTTTGAAAGTTTCATGAAAAAATATTCAGACGTTTTTGAGCTAACGTGCACATTATGCCCCAAACCGTCATTTGGTGAAAAAGGATTTCAAAGTTTCGGAAACGCCGCTTCAGCTATTGAGCGGGTATAATTCTAAAAGCCATAACTTCTGTCCTAATGGGAATTTCAAGGAAACAATTATATTAAAATGTTCAGAAAAGATAGGTGTTTAGCATCGAAAAAATAAAATTTTGAAAATTTTAAAGCTTTAAGAGTTCTGAGACCACTTAAGCATATATAAATGAATAAAAGTTATTAATTTATTGTTCTAATTTCGAAAAGTTTCATTGGTATATCGGACTTTTGCATTCGTGATATGCGAAATAAAATATAGTAAGGAACAAAAAATTTAGCAAAATTTTTTTTTTCATACAAAAATATAATTTTTAAAATAAATATTACAGTTTCCACTTTTCTTTTGGCATTAAAACATACTACATAAGCAAACTTAATGACAATGTACAGTCATTTTATTTTCTTTAGCAGATGGGTTTTGATATGAAGATATACAGTAGGATCTAAAACTCTGGAAAGCATTTTAAAAACGTATATTTTTTTTAGGTTTGATAGTTCATAACATAACTTTCTCTTTAATTAATACCATAAAATTTGCACCAATGGAAAGATAATTTCATGAAGAATGTAATTCAACAAATTTCCTGGAGGAATATTTATTATAACACAATTTTCAGTTCATACTTAGTTGAATAAATATCATTCTCAATTACATGCATTACCACACCTTTCCATGGCGTGAAAAAAATGTATTTTAGTTCTTAAGCTGTAATAATATGATACCAAGATTTCAACCCTTGTTGAAGCGAAAAAATGGCTTTTTGTAGAATTATAGCATTGAAACCAAATCCTTGCAGTCTGCGCCGAACAATCACTGCACCCAACTTCACATTGGCTTGCGAAATTTCAGCTTGTATAAATCCAGATTTTTATCTGTTCTGTCACCTATGAACAGCCTGTGAAATCATCTATTATCACTTTTGCTTTTGCACGCCTTCTCCTGCAGTTATCAATTTGGAATTGTAGTGACATAGCCTCCTTATATCGTTACAAAACTTCAGTAACCAAAAATTTTACCAAAATCTTTGGCCATATTTCCACCAATTGTAAGCCAACCTTGTTCACTTAATAATACTATTTTACATCGATTTGTTTCCAGTCAAATTTTTGTGCCATTTCTTTTATTTTCTATGCTTAACATCTAACTCTAATATAAATCACATAAAGTACTGACAAATGTCCTCCAAATATATGACTACAGTTGAATCCTACTTTTACCCGATTGACTGGCCGTGAAAACAGGATGACACCCGATTGTTTAACTAAACACTCATGCCCATTGTCTACATTCAAATAATCAAAAGCTATATTATGTTAGCCTAAGCAAACTGACTTTATTTTTTGTTGTTGTTTATTTATATATAACTTTTGATTGAATACTAATAATAGAATAAAATTTATTCCATTACAGAATTGATTAAATTATCTTTCTACTGCTGTATAATTTTATGCTATTACTACAGGAAATGGTGTTGTAAGCCATCAAGTCTCAAATATAAACCTTTTTAAGAAGATTTTCAAAATGTTGACCCCTACTATATATACACTAAAAATGTTTTTAAAATATAAATTTACTTCAACTTACTCTACTTTTTACTTTACTTACTTTACTTAACTTTCTACTTTTCTTACTGTAAAACTTCAATTTCAAAGCAAATTCAACATTGAGCTGGTCCCAGAGCAGAAAAAAAAAGAAAAGAGGATACTACTTAGAATATTTAATCAAGTGGAGAAATTTTTTTAATAGGATTAAGGTATTTATTTAATGGTTAAATAACAACGGAAACGCTTTTTGCACACTAAAGATTAACTTTTCCTGGGGCAATTTGCAGCTTTATTTCAAATAAAAAGCATAACATTTATTAAAAAATTTGCAAATACAAACGGAATCCTTCTTTTCTTTCTATCAAAAGTTTAACACTTTTGATAGAATTTTGAAAGTTGTTGGTTATTTGATGACATGGATCTCTCTAAAAGTAGCAACCAGTAAAAATTCCCGAGGATTAAGATATCTGACTACGTTGGAAATGCAATTTTCGACCAAAGTTGTCAAATTTATTTTATTTTATTTTATTAAAGACCAACTTTTTACCTTTCCAAAACTGTATTTGTTTTTATTGTACGATAAATAGATCCGGAGTTATAGCGGTTTTAAAACTACTCAACAGCTGTCACTCAAACCGGAAGTGCTGTTTAAAGGGCTTTAAAATTTAATATTTTTAAAATTTTTAAATTGCTTTTAAAGGGTCGTATGTTTGGAGAAATTTCGCGATTTTGGATGCATTTGTTTAATAATAAGAAATGTAAATAATATGCTACATGAAATGTAGATGTATTTTACTGTTAATTCTTGTAGTAAAACATAAATCTAAACTTTAAATGCATTTTTTGGAAAATGTAATTTTCGGTGAAAATTCCATACGCAAAACATGATTTCTCAAAAGGTTATTGGAATATCACTGAAATTTGAAATATATGTTATTTACACTATTGTGAAGGCAATGAACTAAAGATTTAAATTTAGAATAAATATTTTTTATTTTATGGATGTTTTTGTGGAATAACATTGATGAATTTTATGAAAATTAACATGTAAACAGGTGCGATATGCTATAAGTTTTGAAATACTTAAAGAATCTCTTAGATTTTAGTTCATTGCCTTCACCAATGTCATAAATATGAAGTGTAAAAAGGAAATTAAGATACAAACAGTAGGATTTCCTTTAGAGCGTTTTGCGTTTCGGGTCAATTTTCACTAAATTTCACTATAAATTCCTCCATTTACCAAAATTTGATCAATGAATGAAATATTTTACTTTTTTTCACATTTTCTAGTCCTAATCATAATAAAAATAAGTTTAAAAAATAATTAAATAGCTTTTTTGGAAAAAATTGCTCCGTACGTAGGCAGGCACCTTAATAAAGGCAGCAATTTAATTACTTCTAAACTTATCAAAATTTAGTGCTACAATAGAATCCTGATTATCAGAGTTCCGCTTAACCGAGTTTCCGCTTTAACCGAGTTATTTTCTTCTGATGGACTAATGGATACCATTATTATGAAACAGTCATTATAAATGAAGTGTTAGGTGAAGAGGAAAGAGCAGTCGTAAAAAGTTAAAACTCTGATTTTCTGGCCAGAATTGGATTCTATCAGTCCATTAGAAGAACGTGATTCACTCCAAAGACAGGGTTCGTAAAATTCGCGATTTTTTTTATAAAAATAAAAAAAATCGGATTTTTAAAATTTAAATCTGATTTTTTTTATTTAAATCAGATTTTTTTATTAATATTATTTGTGTACTTATTTATGTACGTGCATGTATTTATTTATTTTTTCTGCATAGATTTACACATTTCTATTAATTTCATTACATTTCCTAGATAAGAATTCAAGATATTTTAAATAAAAATTAAAAATTGTTGCAAACAAATTTAAAAGATTCACTTAAAACTTAAAATTTTATTATTCTACTATTAAATTTAAATTGTTATACATAAATCTATGTATGTTCTGTGTATAAATTTCTAGTTAGTTTAAAGTTATATATATATTATTGGAGTAACACATTAATGAAAAATAAATAACATATAAACACATAATAATTGTAACAAAGAATTTTAAATGTATATGTGTATTCCATTGCAGATTAAGATTCTATGTTATCACATAGACTGCAAGTTTCTTTGGTTTTACATTTTTCCCACAATCCCCATCATTTTATCACTACACTATTTGCATATTACTATTACACCGTTTCCAAAAATAGCATTTTTTCTGTAAAATAAAGCCACATCGGATTATTTTTTCTGCGAACCATTTTTCTTATGTATCGAAAAATCCAAAAGCTCTCTGTAAACGTACTTAGCATTGGTAAATGACATTATTGTTTCAACTTTTGATTCACACAATACTATTTTAATCTAATAATTGACAAAATAGTTACCAGATGAAAAATAATCACATAACTGAAAGCCTAAAACTATCAATTGTCAGTGTTATCTCCTCAGCCGTTGACAATTTCAACAATCAATCATGCTTACTGGCAGTAGGAATTGCTGCTTAGCTTAGAAATAACAGGAATTTGTTTAGGAAAAATTTGGGTCCTTTAAAGGGCCTTTCACAATTTTTTAAATATTCAGACAGGACACTTCACGCAAATTTTCATCTTAAAACAGGGTCCTTCACAAAATTCTTTGTCTTCAAAATAGACCTTTCCCTAAACTTTTCTGTCGTCAGACATAAACTTTCACAAATTAATTATTTTAAAATAAAATTTAACCTGTCACAAAACAGTTGAAGTCAACAAAGTATCTATTACATACACTTTATATATATATATATAAATAAATGATCCTATAAAAAACATAAACAAGAATCTATGTATAATGATTTTTAAAATTCACAAAATTGTGGTTAGATTTTTCAATAAAAAGAAACTTTACAAATACAAAACACAAATCCTGGACAGACGCATGAATAAGGTACTAATTATAGCTTAAGCATTTATCTTGAAAAAATGAACTGATCATTTAAAAAAGAAAACAATTTAAAAATGAGAGAGCATTTATCATATTTTTGAGGAATACACTATGGATTGATAATATTTTTAATACAATTGTATTTACTTTCATAAAATAATAGTATTTTGAGCTTTTAAAAGTTTTATTTAATGTTATTACAAGGTAATTTTTTATCTGAAATGAATGAATACTTTTCTTATAACATAAATGATGAATTTGATTCTTATTTAACCTGTAAATATCAATGTTAAAAAAAACTGATTTAAATCAACGATTTTTTAAAAAAATCATTGGATTTAAATCATGATTTAAATCGCGATTTAAATCAAACTGATTTAAATCGAACAACCCTGTCCAAAGATATAAGTTCGATTGAAAAAACTATTTAATACTTTGAGCAGAAAGAAGAGGCTACACCTACAATTTTCATGACACTGATGGAATCACATAGCTTCCAATTTGTACGGTTTTGTTACCTCTAAAATTTAATATAAAATTTTGTCATATTTAATCGTTGACAGTTATTTGATTTAGGAGATTGAATTAGGTAAAATTTAGAAGTAAGTTTTAGTGGTAATTAAAAAAAATTAGAAATTAGTAGCTATGCAGTAGCGTAATACTGCAGAAAACACACTGCAGCAAAATGGACACTTAACAAACAAAAAACTATCAAGGGTTTTTCAAGTAAACAATTCACTTCCCCGTTTTCTTAAAAGTAAAGAAAATGTACATAAAGAAATGGTACTTGTACCATAAAAATTCATGAATTAAGTGGAAATTTATTTTTCATCTCGTTAGTTGGTGACGATTTGTGTAAATCTGGTTTATCCGAGTTTTTTGCTTATCCGAGGTGAGCTTGGTCATATTAACTTAAGTAATCGAGACTCTACTGTATTAAAAATTATCGATTTATCAGTGAAAAGAATTAATTTTAATGTTTAATCGCTTAGTATTATTGAATGGAAATTCTGTTCCTGATTTACAGGATAGTATGTAACTATCTAGCGAATAATTGTTTGGTACTCGTCTGTTACAGGAGTCTTAGCAAAATAGAAAAAATGAATTTGGCAAAAGAATGAAATTTTTCATACATATTTTCGAGCAACCTATTCATTGTATCATATTTACAAGTAATCTTTTCAATATTTATACAATTTATTTAACATAAAGATGCCATTTATACATTTTTATAAACAAACAGGATTAACTGCTTATAAATATTATATATATATATATATATATATATATATATATATATATATATATATATATATATATATAGTCATTAAAAATAATTACAAATTACTAACAAAAATTGTGAAATTGTAAATAAAAAGAAATTTATATATTGACAATAAAACTTTAACATATTCAACAACGATTTTAAAACATAGTAAAAACAGCGGAATGGGAATAATGGAAATTTGTGGAACCTAGACGGGTTCATCAGGCCACAAATGCCTTGAGTTCCACAAATAAAGTGTGTTGTTTATCTTCATATTAGACATAAAAAAGCTAAAGAATATGAATTTGGGATTACCACACCCAGCAAATAAAGAATAAAATATTGGATAAACAGATAAGTTTAAAATATAACATGATTAAAATTAATTGAGAAATAAAAAGCACATTACCAATTTGAAAGCGTTTCTTACCAGGAAATGAGACAGCATTAAAATGAAGCATAAGAGATTATATATATATATGTTGCATTATAGCAACATTGGATTAATTTATCTTTGAAAATGCAGTACTGGCTGCCTCGATAGCAGTTGTGGATCACATCCAGCAGTAATAGCGTAATAGAAGTGGTCAGAACATGTAATTCGATCCTGTTATATTAGTATAACAATTAGTTGTATTGCAGTCGTCGAGTGAAAGCTATGGAATATATCTTTCCGTGAAATCTCCCCAGAATAAATTGAAACAACACATAATATCAGCTCAGCACTTTATTAGAACACCTTTCGGCGGCGCAGTTTCCACCAAGATTATTAGTCATTTCTCCATAGTAATAATTAGGGCTAAAACAAAGTTGTAGATAATCGAATAAAGGGACGGTGATCAGGGGATGGTATGTAAACTGGAAATACGACTCAAATCTGCTAAAACGCAGCGAGCATCGACTTTTTGTTCCTCAAGTGTAGGAATACAAATATGACGTAGATCGAGCTCTCAATCAATGAATAATTAAGAATATCACGTCATGGAAAGAGTGTGGACAGAGCAAGCGGACGAATATGACGGGAAAAAGGATAACCTCAGAAATGCGCGGGAAAGTAAAAATGGAAGCTAAAAGAACATTCTAGAAAGAAAAAAGCGCGGAAATGGAAAACATTTAATTTAAGAATACTAAAAGCGTAATATTTAAGCAATCTAGACAAGGGGGACATTAAATTAAAGGGAATTTAACAGAGTTCACGATAGAGATTATTTAAGAATAAGGATTTTGTGAATATAAAGTAGTAATTTAGAATAGATAAGGAAATCGTGGAATTTGATCTAATAATGTAACATATATATATATATATATATATAACCTTTAATTAAACATTACCGACCATCATCAAAAACCACAATATTGTGAAAGAGATACTACAAACCTATAATATAAAACTGTATGTATAAAACAAAGTGCCTTATACTTAATTACAAGAATTAATATGGAAGAAAAAAAGAAGAATATGGATACCGAAGAAAATAATTGAAAAACTTATATATTGAATTACGTTTTCAAGAGTACAGAATTCAATGATATAAGCAAATCGGTTGTTTTCTGTGAGAAAAAAACCTAAAAGCTGAATTTTTTTTTCTCCTGTACTCAAACAACCAATATGACCATGAGAATAGTTTCAAGATGAAAACAGAATAATATCAAATGGCATGAAATGGAAAAAACAATACAACCTTTTAAATGTTTAATTTATAGCATACAAAATAGAAATATTATACAACATGCCGAATAAAATCCCAGTTGTTTTCAAAATATCCTTATGCACATGGTATCCAAAAGCACGACAAGATTAAGGTGAATTAAACAGTTAAGTTAACACAGAAATTAAAACCTAGGATTCAGTTAATTTATTTTGAAATGCCGTGATAAATTCAATTAATATAATATAAATATAAAATAATTACATTATTAAAATACATAAAACACTTTTAAATTGTTTAATTTCTATTTTATAATATTGCCAATATTCAGAGTTCAATACCACCTGGTGTAAAAAATTAAAATTATTACTCTAATATAAGCCCATTAAAAGACGAAAATTTGGTGCTGCCATCTATTATGTTATTTTAAAACTATTAGTATTATTCAAATGTCACAAGATGAACTTAGTAAAAGCCAATGAATTTAAAATATATCAATTGCATTACCACAACAAATCCTAATATATAAATAATACCATACTATATATCATTATTCAAAAAATAAATTAATTAAATGTTAATAAAATGCTTTCAATATATTCTATTACCTTACCCATTTACTCTGCACTGAGAAATTAAATAATTTTATAACATTGATAATATAGCATATAATATAATATAGCAATGCTATAACATAAAATAAATTATATATAGCAAAATATAAAAAAACTTTATTAAACTTTAATAATTACTATTAAATATATATAAAAAATAATAAATTAATAAAATGAACAGAAAAAATGGATGTTTATAGAAGATTGTCAGATTCTAATATTCCCAATTGCCTAAAGATCACAAATATAGTGTGTGGATTATCTTCATATTAGGCATAAAAAAGCTAAAAAATATGATTGTGACAATCAAACACATTAAACCGATAATTAATCATGGAATACAAAGTTGAAAATAAAACAATATTAAAAAGTATAGAGGAATAATAATAAAAACTAATTACCCATTCTTAATACATACAGTATAACATTAGTTATATCAAATAAACTTATATGCATATTAATCACTATAAAGATGGTATACTATTATTAATTAATATGATATTGTCCTGAGTAGACTAAAATTTAAAAACAAGTTAATTTTGAATTTGATTAAATACTAAATAAGCTAAATCTAATATGAATTGAAATTAAAAAACAACAACAACAACAAAAAAAGTCACCAATTACATATAAAACATCAAATCATAATCCATATAAAATACGTATTAGAAATGTAGTTATAATACAAAAGCCCCATCATTTTTTAAAAATAAATTAACCATTTCGTATTATCCAGACAACGCCACCCTCCTCCGTACACTAACATCTACCCACCCAACCACCCTATAGTAATTCTTTATTATTATTTTATAATTTTTAATTTTTTATATAAATATTTTTTTATTTTATAAATTTTTTTGTAATTTTGTTTACGCATGTGTTAATTTGTTTTTTTTTTAAAGATCATGTAAGTACTAATTGTATATTAATGAATATATGAATTATTTTGGAAAACCATGATTTAATGCATCATAAATTAGTTTTTTAATATTATTGTTAATTAGATGAGTAGAACATAAACATTTTATTCTATATAAATGATTAAGTATTATATTTCGATGTACAGAATGATGAAGACAAGACTTAAAATTTGTAAATGTATTAACTTTGAATTTAAATTCTTTACGTTTATCATATAAATTTGTTATTGTTTCGTTGTCTTTTATTTTTTTTAAGATGTAAGAAGTTAATTGTATTGTTAGATAAGAGGTTTTCTGTTAATTCCAAATTAGTGGGATAATCAACTGGAAATTGAGAAATTTTAGATTGATCAGTGGCAATTAAAATTATGTCATCAATATAACAATATAAATGTAGATTATTATTAGTAAAAGTACGTTCATAGTGATATAAGTATAAGTCTGATAATAAACTGGATGTACAACCACCTTGTGGTATACCGACGTGATGTTAATATAATGTGTTATCTTGCAAGATATAATTATTATTGATAATGAAGTTTGTTAAAGATTTAAAATAAGCGATACCTATATTATATGGTAATTCCAGTTTTAGGTAGATTTCGTATGAAATACTACCTATTGGGATCGTTCCTGTGTTGGAATTTCTGAAAAAGTTTTGCAGATCTACACCGATCATGACCCCTAGAACCCAAAACCACCCTCAGTAAAAAACTTTACCTATCTATCTATCTATCTATCTATCTATCTATCTGCCTATCCATATATATCACTTTCTTCTGGACACGATAACTTTCGTAATTCTGCACCAATCTCTTCCAAACTGATACATAAAATCAATGGGCATAAAATCTCGGTCAAGTTCGTTAATGGGCAAAATCAGACTAAGAGGATGGAAATAGGGAGGGGTTTTGTGAAAACCGAAAACCCCCATAACTTCTTAATTTTTGTACATATGAAATCATTTTAAAGTTTTTATTACTTCTACAAATAGGGCCAAAATTTTATGTATCACAGATTTTTGATAAAGTTAAAAATGGGCTCAAGGGGCGCAAAAAATAGGGTTTTTGGGAGAAAAAAATTCATAACTTCGTCAATTCTCAAGATATCAATTCCAATTAATTTTATTATAAATCTCCTTAATATTATCTACAACTTTTATATTCTCAAGTTTTTGATAGGACCAATTCGTACCGAAAAAAAAAAAAAAAAAAAAAAAAAAACGAAAACAAAAAGAGGGTTTGAAGAAGTAAAAAATCCATAACTCCGTCAATTCAATAGATATAAAATCCCCACGAATTTATCATATATCTTTTTAATATTGTCTACAACATCTATATAGACAAGTTTTGGATAGGACCAATTCTTACAGCAAAAACAAATTAAAAATACATAGCGGTTGAAGAAAAAAATCATCTAAGTAAGGGTGTATTCAAATCCAAACTGCTTATTTTCTGACTCATTTTACAATTCATTTTTGCTCTCAAAGGCTTTCAATTGGTACGTTTTCTTACTCAGAAACTATATAATGTACCATAATGGTCGATTTTTTGATAGAGGAAGAATATATTTTTAAAAATGATGTTAAAGTGGGCATTTTGAACCGAATATCCCGAAGCGGATTGTGTTGGAAAAATCATTGCATTAAGGATGCACTCAAATCCAAACTGCTTATTTTCTGACTCATTTTTAAATTCATTTTTGCTCTCAAACGCATTTAATTGGTAGATTCGCTTATTCAGAAACTATATAATGTACCGCAATGATCGATTTTTTGATAGAGGCAGAATATATTTCAAAAAATGATCTCAAAGTGGGAATTTTGAACGGAATTTCCCGAAGCAATTGTGTTATCACTTTCTTCTGGACACGAAAACTTCCGCAATTCTGCACAAATCTCTTCTAAATTGATGCATAAAATCAAGGGACATAAAATCTCGGTCAAGTTCGTTAATGGGCAAAAGCGGACAAAGGGGATGGAAATAGGGAGGGGTTTTGTGAAAACCGAAAAAAAAAAACACATAACTTCTTAATTTTTGTACACATCAAATCAGTTTAAAGTTTTTATTACTTCTAAAATTAGCGCCAAAAATTCATGCATCACAGATTTTTGATAAAATTTAAAATAGGCTCAAGGGGCACACAAAATAGGGTTTTGGGGAGAAAAAAATTCCTTACTTCGTCAATTCTCAAGATATCAAATCCAATTAATTTTATTATACATCTCCTTAGTATTATCTACAAATTTTATATTCACAAGTTTTTGATAGGACCAATTCGTACCGCAAAAAAAAAAAATTAAAAGCGAAAACAAAAAAGGGGGTGTTGAAGAAGAAAAATTTTCACAACTCCGTCAATTCACAAGATATAAAATCTCCATGAATTTCTCATATATCTTCTTAATATTGTCTTCAACATTTATATGGACAAGTTTTTGATAGGGCCAATTCTTACAGGAAAAACAAATTAAAAATACATAGCGGTTGAAGAAAAAAAATCATCTCACTAAGGGTGCATTCAAATCCAAACTGTCTATTTTCTTACTCATTTTTATATTCATTTTTGCTCTCAAACGCTTCCAATTGCTAGATTCTCTTATTCAGAAACTATATAATGTACAGTAATGATCGATTTTTTGATAGAAGCAGAATATATTTAAAAAAATGATGTCAAAGTGGGCATTTTGAACAGAATTTCCCGAAGCGATTGTGTTAGTAACGAAAAATATTGCCCTACTGAGAAAATAATTGCTTATTAATCAAGTTTTAATTAATTGAAAGAAAAATAAAAACACAGGTCGCTTATAAATCTTTTAAAAAATCACGTCAGCATGTTTCATATTTTTTTTTTTATTATTAAAAATGAATCTGAAAATGTGCCAGAAAATTTCGAGTTATTGAGCATGGAAAAGTATATTTTTTAATACCGCCTTAACATGATTCTGATAAAACCAGATATTATATAAAAAGGGAATAAAAACTCGTCAAAAGCAAACAGGCAAAACTGTTAAAGTGGATTTATATCTAATAATGATTTAGTTTTTGTTGGTGAAATTAGTATACTTAACTTTGAAATCTACCTCTGCCTGTAGGCCGGGCCGGCAGGGATTTTTTTATAATACTTTTTAAATGATGCATTTACAATATTATGTAAATCTAATAAGTCTATATTATTAAAAAGATCTTTGAAGTCAAATGTCGTTATATTATATACACAATGAAGATTTTTTTAAATATTGACCGGTTGATAGCTATTTTTTATACAATGTGTATTATCATTGTTTGTAGTAAGTATATATAATTGATTAAGAATTTTTAATAGAAGTTTATTGGCTTTATTATTATATGTATTGCAATCAATAGTTAGTCCTAAATTTAATTGGAGTTTTATGAAATTTGGGAATAAGAACTAAATAAGGATAATTAAAGTTAGTAGATAGAATATTTAATAGTTTATAATAACTTTGAATTTTACGATTTTTTACAATTAAATTTTCATTAGTTTTTTGAAAAGATTTATTAGAAGAAATACAGGTTGTAAGAAGTTGGTGATAATACGATTTACATATGATTGCATAATTATTAGAAGACTTGTCTACATATGTAATAACGTAGTTTTTTTGTAATTTAGTAATTTGTTGGAAAAAATGCTTTGTGTTAATAGAAATAAATTCAGAAATATTATTTTTTAAAGCCATGGTTAATTTTTCAATTACTAATATTTTCCATTGATTAAAATATTCAATAGGTTTATTGTAATAGATTGAAATTTTATATATAAAAATATCTAATCATATGTAAACTGTTTGATAATAGATTTAACATTAAATTTAGATGGAAGTCTATATTTAGTACCATAACCCATTAGTTTTTTCAATTTAAAATCATTAACAATATTAAGATTTCCAGTGATTATATGTCCATGATCATTGTTTATATATTTTTTTAGATTGGGGTCATTGCATTTACACGGAAAATTACTTGCAGCAGATGTATTTTTTGAGAATGTGTTGTAGTTAAATATCTTTCTTCCAGTTTATTCGGTTATTTAAAGGTTTTTGATATATGAAGATTATTAATAGGAAAATAACAGTTTTTATTATTAATTATAGAATTGATATTAATTTTATTAAATATATGATTTGAAAAAGTTATTATCATTTGAGTATTCGTGTTTTCAATTTTATGTTTTTTTTTTTTTTTTTTTTTTTTTTTTTAATTAATATTTAAAAGATTAACCCTAGTCATAATGAGATCAAAATAAATATGAGAGAAATGTTTAGAGAAAGATTTACTTAGATATACATTCACATGTTGTACAATCTGTTCTTTTTAATAGCAAATATGTATTTTTGAATTAATAACCAGTTATAATGCTTTAAATATTTACTTTGAAGATCATTAATTTGTTTAGTGATATATTTTTTGGAAACTAAAAATGATGATGTACCCTTTCCACGTTTGTTTCGTGTTGTTTTACAATTTAAATTATGATTAAGAGTAGGATAAATGGGAGAATAATCAATAGTGTTATTTATAGATGTGAAGACTTTGACAGGTCTATTAAATATTTCACTATTAAGTCCATAAGGATAAATGTGTTGTAGTATTTCATGTATGGTGACTCCATATAAAGCCGTTCTGATTTATTTTTTAGAATTTGAAGGATTTCAATTGTCGTATTTTTAAATTGATGTTTATGAAAATGTTGAATTTCAGCTGTAGACTGTATATTTTTTGCTTTGTTTTTATTGGAGTCTAAACGATGTTGATTGATACGTTTATGAATGGGACCTTGCGTTTCACCTATATATTTCATGTTACATAAGTTGCACTTTATACAATAAATAACATTAAATGCTTTACAAAAATTTGAATAATTAGGATCTGAGACAATTTGTGTCTGAGAAGCGTATGGACAAGTCTTGCACCGAACATCTAAACACGTACGAAAAAATAAAGGACGAGGGGGAGGGTATAAATGGTCACTGGATGACGATCCAGGAACAACCCCATATATATATATATATATATATATACACTCATTGCCATAAAAATTTGCGCACCAAGAAATAATTGTGGGATCGTAACGAAACTTGGCATGAAGGTACATATTAGGCAGATATGCAAATGATTAGAAATGCAGCGTGATTGCGCATTGCGTAATGCCACTAGAGGGCGTTGAACTTTGTCCTCCTTGGAGTATAAAACTGGTAAGCAGAACGTGTCTGAGTGTACCTTTTCTTTTGCAAAGGAAACGCTGAGGTAGACATGCCATTACGCAGCCATCGAAGACAATATGAGCAGCTGTCAGAGTTTTAGAGGGGAAGAATCATCGGGATGATGGAAGCTGGGTGGTCAGCTCGGCGAGTAGCTCGTCAAGTAGGCCATTCTGATTTTACTGAGAGGAGGTGTTGGGACCAGTTGACTGAAGAGACGTCATTTACACGGCGGGCAGGCTCGGGACGCACTCGACAGACCAGTCGTCGAAAAGACCGTCACATCATACGAAACGCACGCGTAGAGCCAACTGCCTCAGTGGCCGCTATCCAGACACAGGCAGAATCTTCACTACGGATCCCCGTGTCTTTCCGAACCATCGCAAGGCGCCTGGCCGAAGGACATCTGGTATCGCGGCGCCCATTACGTGTGCTGCCAATGACACCCACCCACCGACGCCTCCGTTTGGATGGTGTCGTTTACGACAGGATTGGACTGCAACGGAATGGAACCAGGTCGTCTTCAGCGACGACTCTAGATTCAATTTGAGCAGCGATGACAATCGTGTTCGTGTGTGGAGGCCCCGTGGTGAATGCCTCAATCCTGCCTTCGCTTTACAGCGAGACACCGCTCTCACAGCTGGTGTGATGGTATGGGGTGCCATTGCTTACGATACTCGGTCATCCCTAATATTGATCCGTGGCACAATGACAGCCCAGCGGTACGTCCAGGACATTCTTCAGCCACATGTGTTGCCACTCGTGGCAGGGCTCTCAGGAGCCATTTTTCAGCAAGACAATGCTCGACCACACACAGCAAGGATGTCACAAGCCTGCCTCCGCCACATTACCAACCTTCCATGGCCTGCTCGATCCCCAGATTTGTCACCAATCGAGCATAACTGGGATCATTTGGGACGGCAAGTTGGCTACCCTACGAATTTGGTTGAACTCGAGGCACGTTTACAGCAACTGTGGAACGAGATGTCTCAGGACATCATGCGGAACTTGTATGCCTCAATGCCCGCTCGTATCGCATCTTGCATTCGCTCTAGAGGGGGTCCAACAGAGTACTAAAATTCCCGTTCATTTGTACTTTTTTCTGCAATAAATGATCCTTTTTCTTTGGTTTTCTACTCACTTACTTATATGACAGTAGTACTTACGCGTGTAAAATTTCGTTTCATTTGGACATATTTTTCTTGGTGCGCAAATTTTTATGGCAATGAGTGTATATATATATATAAGGTAATAAATGAATAAGGTATTTCCCAAAATGGTGAAAAAGCAAAAATAAAAAAAGTTATTTATTTTTTAAACAAGAATTTCTGGAACAAAATAATCTAAGATTCATATTAGTAAATGTTTTCCTAACTAATTTATATTTATATGTATGCTTAATTTTTTTTTGCTTCTTACTGTATAATTATATTTCGACTTAAACATAGTCATTTATTAAGGACAGAATTAAGGACTTAGTTATGCATTACTTCTTTTAAATAGAAAACCTGTCACAAGAATTACTATTATAAAAAAAAATGTAGGGTAGGGGAGTACACGGTGAGACAGCAGCCAATTTGACATATAGTTGTAACTTTTTCTTTAAGCTGACACACAGATATAACGACCTCATCTATGCAACACGTCGATGCAGTTTCGGCACTTTAGTTACTCGTCCGACAAAATAGTAAATAATTCCTTATTTTATAGTGGTTAAAGTTACATAAACGTATATTTTAGGGTTTATTTCCTTCAGTATGACATATATTTACTTAACCAAACCTAGCTATATCTAATAATAGACTATTTCGGCAAAACAACATCAACTTTTTAAAGCGAAGAAATTAATGTAACAGACATGCCATCCATTTTGTTACAACGTAACGAAAGTGTACAGTGTGACACACAGTTGTGGAACACAGTGAGACGTGTTTTATTGTGTACCTACTATGTGGTTCTGATGGTAAAAAAAGTTATTTATTAATAAAAGAAGGTTTTTTTTCTCTCTCTCTATTTCTCTCTGTGTGCATGGGCGTGCGATGGCTAAGGAAATTTACTAAAAGTATGAGGCTGAAAATTTGCATGAAGGTACCCTAAGGTCCTGCCATTGTCCATCCGAGGCTCATATTTTTAATATTTTGAAAATCTAGAAAAGTTAATTAGAAATAATAAACTGCAGAAAATTATTGACAGAGCGTAAAAATGTATGATTTATGAAAATATATACATTGCCTCACTGTGTACTACTTATTTTACACAGTGAGACAATTTTCGACACCCCGTTATGCTGCTTCTGTGCTTTTATAAATAACTTTTTTAAAATCATTTATACATTAACGTGTAGTGTATTTGTGTAACTTAAAGATGTAGCAAAAAATTTTTCAAAAGAATAAAAACCATTGCCATTTATTAAGTAATAATAATTTTTGTCTCACTGTGTATTACCCTCCTTTATATATTATAATCAAATAAATACAAGATAAGCTTTATACTAGATAGAATCTTGAAATAAGTAATACCCAACAGTTGAGCAATCTTATTGCTTAAAGATAAGCGCAGTTTCATATTAATAATCCCAAATGAAAATAGTTAACTTGTTGAGCTGAAGATTAAGAACTAGATTGCGCATTATTATTACGTAAAAGTACACCACACTCATTGTCAGAAAAAAAAATATTCTAATCAAATAAGTAGAAGATAAGCTTTATATATAACACAAGAGTTTCGAAATAAGTAACAAGCAACATTTCACCTATTTTAATGTTAATTTAGCATATCCAATCTCTTATTAATAAATATATGGCGCAATCTACATAAAAAAAGGCTTTATTAGGGACAGGATTGAAAACAAGATTAACAAGATTGTGCATTATTATTCCTTAAAAAGAAACCAATCACACTCATAATAATTAGAAAAGTCTAACAAATAAATCGAATATACATTTTATACAGGGCAAACTCGAAATAAGATAATAATCAGCCGTTTATCTACTCTTCTGTTAGCTTAACCTTCTAATTCACACTAATAGAAACTGCTATGGAAAAAATTATTTT
The DNA here is from genome assembly GCA_963932465.1 of Maratus speciosus. Classification (NCBI taxonomy): domain Eukaryota; kingdom Metazoa; phylum Arthropoda; class Arachnida; order Araneae; family Salticidae; genus Maratus; species Maratus speciosus. The sequence goes on from OZ010786.1 coordinate 389,487,734, forward strand.
TCTGTCTTATTTATGCTGTTGTGGGTCAAATAAAGTAAAAATATGAAAAAATGGGTTTTATTATCACTTAAAAGATTTCTGTATGTTATCATATATGCTATCATAGGCAGGTTAGAATGAAATATGAAAGATTTTACCATATTTGAAAAATATTTTATTCTGTGAAAATAATAACATTTTTACGCGTGGTATGACGATAACATCTTCTTTCTTTGTTTTTACCCGACTGAAAAGAAGGGTTATGTGTTTCACGCGTATCTGTGTATGTGGATTTCTTTATACCCTCGAATCATCCGAACGGCTGGATGGATTTTAATGAATGAGGTCTCTATCGATTTGTCTTAACGGCCCAATGGTTATAGGTTAGGTTTTGTTTTTATAAATTCAAAATGGCGGTAGAGACGAAACAATTACGCACCCTATTGAGTGGCATATCATTGGATAAGTCTTTCGAAACATAGTCGATGTTTCATTGACTATTTTACAATCAGAAGCTCCGTTAAAATATTATACAACCTGGAAGTTGTGTATGTAGGATCTCTAGCTTTGCCGCAACTCTAACTATCATAGACATCTATAGACCTCATCAAAATAGTGTTTATAGATAGGAACTAACAATTAAACACAACTTAAAAGTCATCAATACAAGTAAATAAAAAAAAATAGGTAAGAAATATAAACAAGTAATATAAAAAAATATTTTAAGTCAATTCCTACTTAGCTCAATAAGAGAATTTTATTTTCTCCCATTCTTCTTTCCTCTTGAGTGGTGCTTACAATGCCTTGATCAAGAAGAGAGCTCTCTCGGTCTTAAAATACCTTGTTCAAGAAGAGGACTTTCTCGATTATTGAAAATTAATTAATTAAATTTAATTGATGAATTAATATTTGAAAAAAAAACTGGATTTACATCAAGTGTCATCCACTACAAGTAAAAAAAAAATTATCTGAGCTTGATTGGATGAATAATAAGTATTTCATTAACGACTGAAAATTTTAACAAGATATATATAGCAAGAGTGTGAGCTAATAGTAGGAATTGGAAAAAAATAGTTTCACATTGATGAGAAATAATTAATTAGTTCGCTTTTTACGCAGTCGGGTTTTTTGATTTTTTAAATTTAATTTTTTTATATATATATATCTACAGTGATGGCCAAAATTGTTAACATTTTTTGATATTTTCATCCTTTATAACTTTGTGTGCTTATAGAATTTAATAAAGTAAGATAATGTATCTATTTTATAGGTACACGAATAAAAAAAATGGTAGTCTTCAATACAAAATATGTATTTTTTGAGATATTTCAGTTAATTTTAAAGATATTCTAAAACTCCTAGTTCAGTGACAGTTAAGTGTAATAAAGTTTGTGTACTACAAAAGACATTGAAATATATTTTGTTGAGATGAGTGTACTCTGTCTGAGGCAAGCATGAAATTTTGCTATAAAAAGGGCAAAAAAACCTACTTTTTAATGTTATGAAAATATTGCACGGAATTTATGTTATTTTATCACTCTGTACTACAAATGAATAAAATTATGCGTATTTATTCAATATTGTACATAAAAAAACCCGCCCCCAACTAGTGTTGCCAGTTGTCTCACGTAAATCGAGGCTCCAAATGCTCTAAACAACACTAATTTCTTACAGTTTATTTCGCCATCTTTAAGGGGACAGCTTACCTTTTCAACAATTTTGTTTATTTTTTAAAATATGCTTCAAATGATGAACTCAATGCATTTCAGTGTTCAACAAATAGTGAATTTTTTGAAACAAAATTTAAACTGCCTATTTAAATAAATTTTTTAAAATGTAAAAAAAAAAAAAAAAAAAAAAAAAAAAAAAAAAAAAGCTTTTTTTTATAAATCCCTTCTACTTTTTTAAGTATTGATATTTTTCCCCAATATTTTTTTTAAAGATTTTCAAATGTGCATTATGCAAGACTGAGTATGGATTTTTAGACATATCTAATATTACATTTAATATAATTTTTTTGCTGATACAAATAGTGAAAAATGAGCATATCTAACACATCTTCATATATTTCTATAAAAAAAAAAAAAAAAAAAAAAAAACCCTGATCGCTAATTCCATAGGCAGATTTATCAGGTATATAATAAGGAATATACACAAAAAAGTTTAAATCTGTATCTCAAATTCAAAAAAAGCTTTAGCATTTTTAAAACTGCAAAGTGACGAAAATGTGAACATCGAGAAAATGCCATTTAAAGTTTTAATTTGTACGAGTAATTGCACTGGGTATATTAAAAAAATTTGCAATATCCTCGCGATATAATTACCCTAGGTGTAAAAATAAGGTGCTCAAATATTCACAATTGAACAAGCTTTCATTTAATATTAAACAAGAACGAAAAATGATGCGTACAGCATAGAATATGAAACTCTTTCCAACACATTCAGAATACTATAATAAAACTTCACTGCTATTACCATGAATAGTCGGAAACATATACGTATTTTTATGCATCCCTGTATATGATCTACATATACATATGCTAAAAATTCAGTTAAACGCATAACACAATTGAAAATTTCCACTCTTTGAGTGTTCCAGTAAATGGGCGAAAAGTTCTGTACTCATCATGCTGTACAATAAGTACCATGCAGTACACTTCAGTGATAAATAACAATTTCAATATCTTCAAAATAGTGTAATATCACTAAAATACACCACAAACGATTTTTCACCACAGACCATAATGTAATGGAATTCTTTTGAGTGGCCCTGTAAATGAATAAGCCTATTCTTTGAACCGCATATTCTACATAATGCATATTTAGTACACTTCATAAATGCATTTCAGTTTTATTATGTTTGAAAATGTGTAACATAATTAAAAATCATTTAGAAACGATTTTTTCCCTTTGACCGTAATGTAACGGAATATTTTTGACTGTCCTTGTAAGTGAACTAAATATGCTAAAAACTTCATTTGGAATATGGAACGTGCTATGTAAACGTCAATAACATCAAAAAATTTCAGGGCAATCAGAGTATATTTACGAGGTATGAGCGCAGACAGACGGCCAGACATTCAGACAGCCAGACAAGCCGAGTCATAAAAAATTTTCAACTTTGTTGGAAAGTGTTAAAAAAGAAAATCGACATTTTGACCAATTTTCACGTAAACTGTCCCCTTAATGGCAAGTAATTCTACTATTAGATAAGGGGAAGAATTTTTTTTAAATAATGGTACCCAGAGCATTTAGAGCACCGATTTACTCGGGGCACCTGGCAACACCCAACGAACACAGATGCATTAAATAATTTTATTATTTAAAATATTAATTCCAAAGTAAATTTCTAAATATAAACCGAAATTTATGAAATTACCACGACGTGATTGAAAAATAAATCGGAGATATTTCTTGGGGGGGGGGGGGGGAATAACACACTGAAAGATTCTATTTTCCTACCAATTTACTCACATTTGCTATTTTGCAAATAAATGCAACTAAAACTAATTTAGCATCCGTATTTTTATTATGATGGTCTCTTGCGTGTGATGAAATTTTTTTCTCTTTACTAGTGGCATTAAGCTATTTTAACAACCAAACCCCTATTCTGTGTTCTTTCATTAGCTATAAACAACTTTATTTTTATTAAGTCCCAAATCAAAATATTGGTTGAATACATGTATAATTTTTTATTACAGAAATACCTTCAGGAAATAATTGATAAAAATCGTAATTATTTCGTACTTTAGATTAAATATAAAAGCAATACAAAATAGAAATAACTTATAAATAATTCGTCTGTAATTTGAATTATTTAATGTAAGAATTAAATATATAGACTTGTGATTTCGTATCAAAAAGTAATTACAAAGATTACATTATTTCACTTAACTTCAAAATAAGCACATAAACGATATTTCTTTTCATTACAAATTACTCATCAATTAAAGTTTAATTTAACACGTTATTTTTGAAAAATAATTTAACCTTTACTTAATAAATATCAAAAACAAGGTATAAAAACACTTAGAAGTCTTATTCACTTAGAAGTAAAAACTTAAACACTTAGAAGTCTAAATCACTTATCATACAGCACGGTCGTGCTGTATAGTAGAGCTCAGCCGCATCTTTTACGTTTTGAAACATGATGAAAAGGTAACAACTCAATTACAATCCAAACTACAAAACATTCAGTGATGAATAATGGCTTGTTGGAAAGGTCATAATTTAGCGAAGTGCCTTTTGAAGGTCGGGTCAAAAAATGTCCAATATTAAGGGAATAGCACCCATTTAAACTTTACATAGCGTTCCATAATTTAACAATATAGAAATATCTCTTTCAATCGTTTCTTTGCTGTTGCCACATCTTAAAAAGCGGCACAATAATTTGAAAAACAGTATTAACACGCGTATTTTGTTTTAAATAAAAATCAGATTTTCTCGCTATATTTTTGCATTTTTCAAATCGACGTCATTCTAATCAGAAAATGAAAATTTTACCTATATATATGTAAAAATTTTAACTAAACACGTGTTAAAATGATGTATTATCTTCACTTGAATGTTTTTAATGTTTAAAAATCTATTTTAATACAGGAGTTTTAATTTCAAGAAAACAATTTAGGAAAAGGTAATAATAAAAAAAATCGTTTGCTAGGTATGACGTCAATTTCTGTTTAACTGACATAAATTTGTAATGATGTTTTATTCTGAAAAGAGACTCCTGATATTCTGAAATTAATCCTTATTAATATCATCCATAAAGTGAAAGATTTATTTTTAAGTCATACGAAAGAAATTTTCGATAAATGCTAGTTCATTTGGTTGTATTTATTGCATTTTCCTGCGTATTGTCAAGGAAATCGTATACTCCTATTGCACGCGCCAAAGAAAACATGCATTTTAATTTTAAAAGCTGAAACACGTTACTATAATTACGTCATTATAACGCCAAATGAAATTCAATTTCGCGAGTTAAAAAAAAATTAATATTGTTGGACCGAAAGTGATAGGTCAGTTTCAACTGACAGCTCTAGCACGTGACCTCTAGCGAAAAACTTGGTGGGCAAACAAATAACATTGGTAGTTTTCTTTGACTCGTACTTTCACATCGGTCCTAGTGAATCACATTGCTGTTGCTTTTGTTGTGAAAGATTTCACTTTATAAATTTGAGCCTGCATTTTAAAGTTTTTCTGAGCGATTATTTACATTATTGTGATATCTTATTGCAGGTGTCATCACGTAAATTATCACATTTGTTCGCATCACCATGCCAGCTACTTGTTGTGTAAAAATGTGCGTTAATCGTTCGAATAGGGAACATAATAAATCCTATTATAGATTACCAGGCATTCCAAAGCCAGATAATATAATAAGAAAAAAGTTGTATGAAGAAAGGCGACAGAGATGGTTGTCATCGCAATATTGTGTGAATTAATTTTACGATTTTTATTATGAATTAAATCACAATCACATGGAATTTTTATTAATTCATGCACAGAAATGTATGTTTACTTCTCCAATAACAAGATGAAAATCTCCGATTTTTAACGAATGCACTTCTCTTACCCAGTCGCAGGCAAATTGCTTATAAGATTCAAGGCTTTTATAACACTTGAAATCTTTCTCAGTATAAAAACTTTGCCCATAAACTAAATAGTTTACGATGTTAAAATAACTAACGTCGTGTAAATCCGCTACATATTTCTTCAAATCATTTTTTTTCAAACTATATGGATCTACACCGGAAATAACACTAATTTTGGAAGCATATCGTTCCTTAGCTTTAGTATCATTCACTTCTTGGCACAGATGCCATATTGGCGCAATTTTTTCCTGGCGCCAATTTGGCGAAAACATCAACAGCATAAACAACAATATCCAGGCTACCATATCAAGGAAAATGTCGACATTTTGCGCCAGTTAATTACCCGTTGCATATATGACATTGGAATCAGAAAAAAATCGCTCTAATATGGTGCGTATATGACATCTGTGCCACAAAAACAAAGTGGTTCGTCATCAAAGTAGAATAGAAGTAGGAGTACGAGTACTGTATTATTATTTGTTTGCCCACCAAAACTGGTTGCCACGGGTGTTGCCAGGTTTGTGATCACGTGGTTGAAAATGATCTATAGTCTAAGAGCTAGCAACGTTTTCGTCACTTGATTTTAGCAAGGCTCATTTTTCTATTCGCTCTTCCGTTTTATGGTGTAGTACGTATGTGGACGGTCTGGCTGGCGGGAGACGTTGCGTTTACCTGCGGGAGAAGAGTTTATACAGGTGAAAAAAATTCAAAATTACGTCATTTTAGCAAGGCTCATTTTTCTATACGCTCTGCCGTTTTATGGTGTAGTACGTATGCGGACGGTCTGGCTTTTGGGAGACGTTGCGTTTACTTGAGGGAGAAGGGGTTATGCGGATGAAAAAACTTCAAAAATTCGTCATTTTAGCAAAGTTCATTTTTCTATATGCTCTTCCGTTTTATGCTTTAGTATGTATGCGGATGGTCTGGCTGGCCGGAGACGTTGCGTTTGCCTGCGGGAGAAGGGGTTATGCCGGTCTAAGAACTTCAAAATTACGTCATGAAACACTTCTGACCTTCCTTACCTTTCAAGGGCAAGGTTGATATAGGTTGTATGGAGAAATGTCTTTACTTTGTTGGTTAGAAAAGTAGAAATAGGGCTTTTGGGATTAAATAATCCCGTGCGTGTACAAATGTTACATTTCGATATGTCCATTCGTTACGGGATAACACATACTAAAATAATTTTACTGAAAGAGTGAAATAAAAGCCACCTGCATATGTTGATGAAAGTGTATTAAATGTAATTACTGTAAATTTTATAAAATAATTCATGTTTTAAGAGGTAAAACAAATCGTTGCATATTTTCTAAAGAAAAAAACCGCCAGTTTTACAGAAACTGTTATAAAATTGGAAAATAAATATGAAACGCTTGATGTTTCCCTAAAAAGAAGTAGTACTGATGCATTTTACTATATAGAGTAGTAGACTTGTGTTTAAAACACATTTAGCCAAAAATATAATGGGAGATAAAATGAGGTGAGATTTACTCCACGCGTGTGTTAACGTTACAAAAATAGGAGCGTGCGCTTACGGTTCAGTCAATTATGCCCTAAACGATGCCCGGTAACATGCGCCAACTGTCTGTAGGCTCAATTATATAATTTATCCGTACCAAATACGCCAATTGTCAATAGACTCGTTTACGTAATTTATTTCCTTAATTAATGCATACTTTACAAAGGACACCTACTTTCCAAATTTCCTGATTTTTTTATCAATGGTTACAGTTATATGTAAATATGTCAGTCATTATCGCGATATTTTAGTTTGACCTCCGAAATGTTATTATAAACTGGGGGAGCGTACCCGGGCTTCCCGGGTTAAAGAATATAGGTGAAAACATTTTTTTAAAATTGAAAACTAATAATTTCTTATGGGCAATAAATTTTTTAGATTGACCACTTACATTAAAAAAGCAATTTTCATATGGAAAATACGAATTATACAATCGAATAATTTTTTGAAATTTATCAAAAGCGATATTTTTTATAAAATGACATCATTTGCATCCGCTAAAGCAATTCACTTTTACAATCCAGTCTTAAATTTCGTCTATAAAAAAGTGTGCCTATGACGTCATTACCACGGAATAACAGACAATATTCTTGACATAGCCCATATTTAAATTTCAGCTTTTTTTTAAGGTTTTATGTGAAAATGGCAACAAAAAGATACAGTATCTCCTATTTTCGACTATTTTCCGTTTACTTTCAATGACTTTTAATAGAAATGAGGTACTTTTTCTGCCACAATAAGAAAAATGGTATTAAAAACTACAAAAAAATTAATATCTCAAAAATAAATTGAGATACAGCTTTCAAACAAATTGCATTTAAAGGATATTTTTTTCCCTTATACGATGGTGTAAAAATTTAAAATGTGCGATGTTTAGAAGTTTAAAAATTTGCAGTAGAGAAAATTGCAAAACCAAAATTTTATTTCAAATTTCAAAGTGTTGCCATTCGCAAAATGACGTATGCGTTACGCACAGATATGTTTGTCCTTTATAATATAGATAGATAGATATCCAATATTAGTAATATTTCTGATATTATTTACAGTTGTATTGTGTAATATTTTCAGTCACTTTTGATCATTTTCTGCATTCAGTCGTTTTCAGACTTTTTTAATTTTAAATTCCCATTAAGTCCCAAAAACAGAAATTTTCCCATTTTATAGTTTTTTCGCAGTTTAATTCATTTCTTATGACTGTTTCTTACCCTAGCTTTTTGTGTGTTTGAGGGGTTGGCCTAGGATACTGCATAGTCAATTAAACCAGAGGGGCGTAGGTACATAGCAGAAAAATTCAAGAGATCACACTATGTATAAAACTTAGTCTAAGGACAAGTCTGGCGGCCAGTCCTGAGTAAAGTATAGGTCAATATCCCAATATGAGGTTTAGCTATAAGTATGGGGTCATCAGAGCTCTTGAAATGCACTGGTGAACCAATGTTTCTGTTAGCTTTTGATTGGGACAATTGGTTGGACCGGTTAATTGGGATTATTGGATGGTTAGTTGGAGCGGTTGTTTGGTTAGTTGAAGTTGGTTGATTAAGTTCCTGAAAAGATCTGAAAAAGATATGAAATGATATAAAAATCTGTTGGAACCAGAGAGAAAAGTAAAGCTCGATCTAAAAAAGTTACAGTAAAAAATTGTTAAATAGTTTCAGTTTAAAATAGTAAGTAGTGCGTAGAAAAGTAATGGAATCAGATTATCTATAAAGCTCATGAAATTACCCAAATTTTTGTTGATAGCTGAAAATGTGGACTGACCTTTACTGGCGCCTTATATTCAAAATCATATTATCCACTCAAAATGAGTACTGGGTATAGTAAACAGAATGTGTAGTTATGTGCTAAAAAATTTCTGTCAGGCCCAGAATTGTGGACATGATTGCATCAATTCAAGCTAAATACCACAAACTAAAAGAATGCAAACCATGAAGTAATATTTTAAGTATAACATTAATATGGTCACGTTGTTGAGGATTGTTGTTATTAACATTTCACTGACATAACACATCTAGCGTAATAATTTTTTTTATTTCACGTAATTACTGTGAAAAGGGAGCCTTATGTCAATGGACTTAAGCCAGACAAGTAGTTAGCATATGGTTGAATCCTACATGCTTAGGGTTTTGGGCTTACTTTGGGCTTTGATTTTCCAGGCTTATCAGTGACCCCTGGAGTAGAATTTTGTCCATACTTCGTACTGAACGATCTCTCATGTTCTCGATATCGCTCATGTTCTCGCTCATTTCCAAATCAACCTCTAACCTATTCTTATGAACCCAAATTTTTAAACTGGTTATGAATGATTGGAATTCAGAATGAGTTAAAAATGCCTTTACTTCCCTGATTGATTTTAAGGCACCAATAAAGCTCAGTCCACATTTTCAGCTATCAACAAAAATTTGGGTAATTTCATGAGCTTTCAGATAATCTGATTCCATTATTTTTCTACGCACTACTTACTATTTTAAACTGAAACTATTTGACAATTTTTTACTGTAACTTTTTTAGATGGGGCTTTACTTTTCTCTCTGGTTCCAACAGTTTTTTATATCATAAAAGGAAGAAGAGTAGTGGAAAATTTAGATTAACTTTAAACGTAATCACACTTCTCTTCAAAGTTAAATTGCATGCCCTGCACTTAATTCCAAATTGACTTTAAAACAATTGTCCTTATCAGAAAGCATAATCCTCAATAAAATTTAAATAACTAAATATTTATCGGTCTGTCTGAAAACGTATTTAATGAAGTAGGCGTTTGATAAAGTATGTATTTTAATTTATACTGCAGGTGTCGCCACATTGCAGGAATAACAAAATGTATGAAAGTTGTAATGGAAACTATAAGCTGTGAGTTAAAAGTCCTACCCATTAATTCTGTAGTCATTACTGAGCTGTGTGTAAAGGAAATTATCCTTGTTTTTAGTTTTGGTTTGAAAATTTTAAGTGTGCGTGTGTTTGGTTTCAATTCGAATCTGATCGTGCTTTTGAGCTGTGTCCGGAATTTTAGAGTTGTGAGTATATGCAAATACACTGTGTTTTAACAGAGAATAAGTGTTCTTATAGACTACGAGATATATTTAATATAATTCCGGACCAAGGATTAATTAGCAGGAAAGTCAACTTCATTACACCCTCACAGCCTTGCAGCAAATTATCCTTCGATGCTCAAAAAGGAATTCCATTATACGACTCCATGCATTGTAGATAACCTGTCAGAACTTGATTACCGTTAGGCGAGATCCGTACCAAATCCACTAATTGTGGTGGCAGCTGCACATAAAGCTACTATTCAACTACAGTCGCGTAATTAACATAAGTATTTGAAAAAAAAGTATCATCCAGATTTAGGTATTACATACTTACGAAACTTAAGGTTACGAAACTTAAAGAGCGAAAGAATAGAACAACACAAATATTTCAGACTTAGGAAATCAGTATTGCATAAAGAAAAAAAATCAGAATCAGAATAATGTACCCTTATAAAAGAGTAGCTAGGCACCCTTCTAAAACCTTCCTCAGGAACTTGGAAAAATATTCCCGGACTAAACAAGTTAGAGATATTCTTTATTCATATCGATTTCAAAGAGATTCCAATAAAACATATGATGATTTTAAAAATAGAGTCCAAAGTTCAGTTTAATTTTATTCAGTACCACCCATCAATGCTGTGGGTGTATAGACAGAAAGTCTGCTTTCTTATAAATTTTAACTCTTAAATACTTAAACTTTAAAATCAAACCACTTGAAAAACATCACTTCCATTAAAATTTCAAATGTTTAAATTGCTAGTTCATTATACTTACAAAATCTAAGACGGAATTTTTTTAAGTTATTCCTCCCTAAATGAGATAATATCCGCTGCTATCTACAAGAGAATACAGATTGGCAGCAACAGCTGCGGCATAAATCAAAATCTAACAATAAATGCAATGTTTAAATTTCAAAATTTTCACAATATAATCTCCGTCAGACATAAGAAAACAGACGCTTCTTTTGTACGAACCTAAAATACCAAAAACAAATGAAATTATTCTGTAAAAGGGTCCCTTTTCGTAATAAAAGGAAACCTCGTCAACACATAATTGCACTTCTTTAGGACCATACACTAAGAAGTCCCATTATTATTCAATCACAACAGCATTTCTTTTTAAATGTCAGTTTCCTAACTGTTGAAACACTCTTAACGATACACGAGAAATGAGTTTCAGTTGATGTTAATGTTAATACAATTATTTAAATGGGAGGATATCGAGAACAACCTTGCCTCGCCTACAAAATTAAAATTTTAAAATATATTTTAAGGTATTTATAATATCCAACAAACAAATCATCAGAAATCAGAAAGCGGGTTAGGCAAAACTGATGTATAAAACATCCTTTCTGAAATTTTCATATAATTTTGATTTCTTTAGTAAATACATTATTTCAGTAAAGTCGCTTAACAAATCAAATAAGATTAAAAGAAACCTTCACATTCCAACTCCCAGGTCTCTTTCACATTGCTGAAATTTCTCTTTTAATACTTAAAAAGAACGCCGCCATCTAATTATAGAGAATTCCGTAAACTGACAGTTTTCATGCTAACCGACTTATAACGTCGCTTGTCCCAGAATCCTTGGATAAAAGATTTTTCTTCATCAGAGCTGTAGGGAAAAGTTCTGTAGCTTTCTTGGCTTGAAGTCTCGTTATATACGGGTGCGTTGGCCAGATCAGGCGTTAAACTCTAAAGACTGAATATATCACTAGAATTATGATGAAATCTGAAACTCATCGCTAATACCGCAAGAGAGCATGAAGTTTGAACTTTCCTCTTTTGAGAAATTCTGGAAATTTTGCAGCACATAATATTTATTATCCATGTTTCGTTTCATTTGCAAGCATGTATTGTACCGCAAGTGTTGTTTTTTCAGGCAAAGTAAGTATAGTGGAAGTCTAACAAATCCTTTTCCTTTGATTATAAGGATTTTGTTTTACTCATGGGTTTAATATGCAATGGAGAAACCTTTTGCAGATTTTCTCATATTACAACTGGGTTTTAGACGGTTCGTCCTCATAGAACTATCAGAAGTACAATTACATGCATTTCTTTTAAAACTTTGACTAGAATGTCTATTGTTTGTGAAATTATCTTTCACCTTAGATGTTTCTTTACTAGATTGCGAACGATGTTGCTTGATTGATAACTATTTCTATTTGAAATAGAATTATTTGATTTAAAAACATTAGGTATCATCCTCGAACAAAAATTTCTGGAGAAAGAAAGTCTTTATTAAGCAAATGATGAGACAAAAGCAAAATATGTTGAAAAATTACGTGATCATGTAAGTTGGTATTCGCCAGTCCACATTCGTGAGAGCACACTATCCTTCCAAAATTTATAGATTCTTACCTGATTCACGTTAGCCACTATCCTCTCAAGCTCAGTATCTACCATTAAGTTTTTATTAACCATTTCTAATACTCTAATACGACGAAAATAATTTTATTCGATAATATTTACAAATATTGACCCAAACTTATCCATGCTTTTCTCACAGCGTGAGCTAAACCATTGTTTTTCAAGTAACACAAAAACTTTATCCTTTATTTCCAATTATTTTCATTTCATATCGTTGCAAAGAGCCTTGCGCTTCTGCGTCTTTTTAATCTGAACCTGGCTCTTTTTTGCCAGTTTCTCAAAACCCTGAAAGATAAATTTGGTCTCTGAATCCGACACAATGCAACCTCTAAAAGAGAGTAATAATTTTTTGTCATAAAATAATTAAGCAGTTCTTTTTCTTATCGATATGTGTAGAGCCGTATGAAAAGCACAAAAAAAGTGCGGATCAAAAGAGCCAGTTTATACGATGCAAGACAATAGAGACGAAATCATTCTAATTAAATTGAGATTATCTCATTCAGCCATATTTGATTGTAGCAAATAGGGCACTGTAAAAAAGGGGAGATCTCCAGCTTAATTTACAAAGACTTAAAAATATCAGAAACGAAACAAGGCCCACGTTCGTTTAACAATTTTACTGGTGCACCATATTTAGAAAGGAAATTATTGAAAAAAAAAAGCGTCGCCGACTGTTCTTTCTGAGAAAAACCCTTTCTGAGGAGAAAGAATTCTGCTCATCTACTAAAGTTAATCTACTATGATAAGGACATATTTATACCTTTCATGACTAGAAATTGGGCAAGAACCCGTTCGGCCGAATCCCGCTAACACCAGTGGTACGTTGTTTTAACTGGTTTTAAAACTACATTAATCAAACATTTGGCGGGTGCTGCAGCTAGGTAAATACTCGCGCACTATTTTCCTTATTTTGGGGATGCAGCAGAAATCGAAAATTCGGGAATGTACCTTATGAATATCTAAGTGCACGTCTAGTGGGTGATAACGAAATTCTTGTAGAATGGCCTTACGAAGGCTAAAGGGGACTTAAACTCTAAGTTCAGTTCATGAATTAACAGTTTTGGAATAAAAAAGTCACCAATTAATTTAAATGACAGGGACCATTTTCCAAAAATGCATGCAATTCAACTACAAATCCCATCTGGATATTCTAACCTCCAAATTCAGCAGTTTTCTTCTGCTCCTGATTCAACTGCTCTTTCTACCTCAAAATAATCAGTGATGAAACTGAAACTTTTATTGCTTTAACTACCTCCATCCATTCCTATGGATTACGAGGTAAATGCATCAGCAACGAAATTCTTCTATTCAGCTCTATGTTCAATACCAACATTATACTACGCTATCTTTAAAATCCAATGTGCCATTCTCGACGACCAATCTTTACCATTTGTTAACCGTTCGTAATCACCTTTACATATAGTAGATTAAAATATCAAAGGGATTTATTCACCACCAAACTTCAAGACATGCTGTTAAAGTAACAGAATAATTGCACTCAGCAAAATTCAAAATACTAGCCACATAGTCTACAGGTCTACCTTAATGCGTTACACCTACATTAAACCTAATACAAACAACATCTCAGTAAACTTAAAAGTGCAGCTAATACTTAAGATAGGCAAAATCTGGTATGAAAAAAAGCGTTCTTTAAAAAAACAAAAGATTTCCGAGCTTTTACTTTCCATAAAAATCATGCACCATTTGGGAAAATTCCTTGGGTTGGTTGGTTGGTTGTATTTGACGGTCGATTATCTATGCTAGGGATATAGGCCCGAGGGGAGAGTGCCTTTCGTGGGGGTCTTTCTAAGGGAACCTTACCCGTACTTACGCATGGAAATCCATGGCTCGAAGAAAACCACGAAAACTCCGAACGATTAGGCCGACGGGCGCGATTGGGCTCGAACCCAGCACCTTCCGTCTACCAGCTTCGAGAGCAGAACCTCTCAGCCACTGGTAGGGCGAAAATTCCTTAGGAATTTTTCATTAGAAATAACGACATGAAGACAGTACCACAAGGCAGGTCTAACAATAACAGCTGTTTATTAAAAACACTTAAACAATAGGAAAAGTAGTGGAACATCCAACTTAACTTTTAAATACAATGTATCTTGTTGCCATGATTACCTAATTAACATATCGATGCAGAATAATCATGGCCACCAGATTTCCAATTTTTGAAGTTTCTTCTCCAAGCGTTAATCTGGATGTGCTGCACGTAATTTCACAATGCCTCTAAAGCAATTATCTTGAACTAGAAAAACTCTTAAATAATTAACCTGAAAGCACAATCCTCATTAAAATATAAATAACTAAATATATTCTATGAGACTTAAAACTTTATTGAAGTAAAAAAATCAGCATCTTACTACCGAGAACGCTCACAGAACGGCAACGAATTATTCTTTTATGCTCAAAAAAGAACTCCATCTTACAACTGCACGCATTGCAGATAGAAGAAGGGAATTTGATTATCATTTGGCGAGATTCCTTTCCAATCCGTTGATTAAAGGTAAAACCTTACGATATATAGTTACAACGGAACCACAGTTAACTAATTAACATATATAGACAGAATAATCATGGCAACCAGATTTCCGATATGCATGCATACTTTGCGAAGATTAAAGTTAGACAGAATAATTTTCTCACAAACGCACAAATATTATTGATCCAGAACAGTACTATCGCACGCAAATTCACAAAAACTCACTTGTCTGCTAGAGTATCCAGGGTTCATGCTGGCTTTTGACCAATATTAGGAATTTGGTGAATCAGAAATAAAAAAACAGTAGCCAAATGAAAAGAAATATTAGCAAAATAGATTCGGCATGAAACACTGAAAAATCTGTCTCCAACCCTTTATTGTATCCCTTTTTTCAATATCTTCTAAAATAACCTAAATTTTTGTAATTGCTTATAAAATAGAAATTCGATTATCTACTAATCCTATAAACTATTAAAAATAAGTGCATTCTAAATATCACCTAAATGTGTAAATGTTTCAGACATACTTTTAACAGTTTAAGTAAGAATAAAAAACAGCTATCTTTGATTTGCCGTTGTGAAATTATACCCTAAATATTGCTAAGAGATTTTGACTCTTACCCAATAGAAAAAAATTGACTGGTCAATGATACTTTGCATACAAGCAATAAATAGTACGGTAATTGGCTAATTTCAGCAGCAAAAACTTTCTTTATCGGGCATTTGATGCGAGTAATTTTGTTTATGTGTTTACGGGCGTGACGATGGCTGGCGTATACGTAGTGATTAATTGACAAACGAGCAATATCTATAGCATAATTCTGTCTGTGTCTTTGGCTATTGCTCAACTGAATTGGTGTTGAATCAGTGTCGCTAGAAATAGAGCAATGAAAATGGTACTTTGCAAATGAACATGTAATGCGACATCAATCGTTGAGTAACGCGGATAAGAACCTCGATTGTATTGAGGATATTCCATCTCCGTTTTGATCACGTGGTCAAGGTAAAAACTTCTAGCCTAAACACGGGAAGGCTCCATAGACCCGTAATATAAATCCCCGCTAGCCAATGAAATAGTTCATGAGGCAAAGCAGTAGTATCTTCCCATCTTATCAGTTTGAAGTTCCTTGGGTAAATTACCGGTATCACGTGACTTTTTTCAGCCTCGAACCCATATTTGGAATATCCTCCATTGACATCACACACTTAAACACACAAAAAATGATTATATTCGAAATCTGGGTTCGAGGCTGAAAATAGTCACATGGTGCCGGTAATTTACCCAAAGAACTTCCAACTAATAAGAAGGGAAGCTACTACTGCTTTCCCCATCAACTGTTTCACTGACTGGCTCGTGAGATTTATATTGCGTCTAGGGAGCTTTCCCTTCTTTACGCTAGAAGTTTTTGCCTTGACCACATGATCATGACGTAGATGGAATATTCTCCATTGAGTCTCGCAATTTGGTGAATTCCATTTTTTGTTTACTCGTCAAATGAAACAATTTGTCGGGATTTGGCGCAATGGCGAGCGGCAACGAGAACCCTGAGAGCATCCTAAAAAAAAGAGTAGCTAGATACTTTGCTCCAAGTTCTTCTCATTACTAATCGTACTGCTCATAAGCAACGCCCCCTAGATAAGGGAGAAAGCCTTGACACGCGCCACTAAAACATCACACAAAGCAGGCAAAACAAACAAAAAAAATCGATCAACTTGCATGTTTCGATTTCTTTAGCTCGTGTAATTATTAGTTCTTATTTTCTGAAATAATTAGTAATTCCACTAGCCAAAGAAAAAGAAACATGCAAGTTGTCTGAATATTATTCTTTGTTTTCCCTGCTTTGTGTGATGATTTCATGACGCATATCAAGGCTTTCTCCCTTATTTAGGGGGCGTTATTATAGGTCGCAGTCAGTGCTCTTTACTATCCTTAAACATTTGTTTCGCATGTTTTCTTTATAAACTTCATTATTCTTATTACATTACAAAATAAAACGCTTGCATATTTGCGTATTTTTATTTCTGTTACAAAAACATCTCTAGGACAGAGTTTTATGAAAATTAACACTACCTTTGTATTTGTAGTTATTGTTTTTAAAAAGTAAATACTTGAAAAAAACAGAAATGAAATCTAAATAATTGGTGTATAATCAGAGTGTTTTTGTTTTGTTTGTTTGCTTTTGAAATTTTGTATATAGTCCAGGCAATAGAGACCGTATAGAGGCTCTACCTAGAAAATTCATGGTAGTTCTGAAAAAAGGCTTACTATATGTTTTTTGGGTCGCTGAATCCGAATTTTTAACTTCCCACTAAAATTTCCCCCGGCAACCCCCCCCCCCCCCAAATTTTGGTAAAATGCCCCCCAAAAAATGTTTTTATTAAAAAAATAAATTTTTTTATTGTTTTAGGGAAAAAGTATCTAGAAATTCCGAAAGTAGACAAAATTTGCGACAAATTAGATATAGGACATTATGACTTAGGATAAAGGGGAAGGGGGGTTCTGTCTCGGAACATGCGGGCAGTGCTGCGTGAACTAAGTTGCGCAATTCCACTTAACCTCTCACAAGTTTACATTCGCCCTCCCATCTCCCCTCCGAACTTTCTCTATGAAGTTTACTTTAAGTTTTTTGGGACGCTGAATCACAATTTTTAACTTCCCCCCAAAATTCCCCCCCCCCAAATAGTTGTTTTTAACTTAAATTTCTTATTGTTTTAGGGGAAAATCATTACGAAATTCAGAAACTAGACAAATTTTGCAACAAATAGGATATGTGACATTATAACGTAGGATGAACGGGGAGGGGGAGGGCTGCCTCTGAACAAGGCACTACGTGCACTAAGTTATGAAGTCCACGCAATAGGGGATTTTACCTGGAAAAATTAATACTAGTTCTGGATTTCGACTTACTTTATGTTTTTTGGGTCGCTGAATCCGAATTTGTAACTTTCCACCAAAATTTCAACCGGCAACCCCCAAAAAATTGATTTTTTGAAAAAAATTCGTTTTTGAGAAAAGCGCGCGGGGAATGTTCCGAGGCAGCCCCCTCTCTCCTCGCTTATTCTACGTCATAATGTCATGTATCCTATTTGTTGCAAATTTTGTCTAGTTTCTGAATTTCGTAATGCTTTTCCTCTAAAACAATAGGAAATTTAAGTTTATAACAACTATTTTGAAGGATTTTCGGGGAGGAAAATTTTGGGGGTAAGTTAAAAATTCGGATTCAGCGACCCAAAAGACTTAAAACCTTATAAGGAAAGTTCGGAGGGGAGATGGGAGGGTAAATGTAAACGTATGAGTGGTTAAGTGGAACTGCGCAACTTAGTCCACGCAGCACAACGCGCATGTTCCGAGGCAGATCTTCCCTTCCCCTTCATCCTAAGTCATAATGTCATATACCTAATTTGGTGCAAATTTTGTCTACTTTCTGAATTTCTAGATACTTTACCCTTAAAACTATAAAAAAATTGATTTTTTTAATAAAAACCTTTTTTGGGAGCTTTTTACCAAAATTTGGGGGGGGGGGGGGGGTTGCCGGGGGATATTTTGGTGGGAAGTTACAAATTCGGATTCAGCGACCCAAAAAACATAAAATAAGCCGATTTCCAGAACTACCATTTATTTTGCTAGGTAAAATTCCCTATTGCCTGGACTAATAAATAAGAGTCAGTAATTACCTCAACAATAATTACAAAAATAAAATGTTTCTGTACTTTGCTTCAAAATATACTTTTTAATAATAATCTGTTTTAATAATAATCTATTTTTGTTTAATTTTGTATTATCATTTAATAAACGACATTTTCTTGTTGTGCCAAAACTTTTGAGATAGACTGTATTTAAAAGCAATGTATAAAACACTTATATATTAATTCCAGATAAATTTATTGTGATAATAAAGACATTTACTGTGCAAGGGCGTCTGATAT
Organism: Maratus speciosus; assembly: GCA_963932465.1. Lineage (NCBI taxonomy): Eukaryota > Metazoa > Arthropoda > Arachnida > Araneae > Salticidae > Maratus > Maratus speciosus. Next base: position 389,506,632 of record OZ010786.1, read on the forward strand.
TTCAAGCACTTTTATTGTTAAAGAACTTAATTCAGTTGTAAATTTAAAAGATATGCAAAAATTTATTAAAACATTAAATGAGGATTTTAAAGTGAAAAGTAAGCTGCTTTAAAATATCACATCATGAAAGAAGTTTATTTTATTTTCCTACCGATTTCCTTAGGAAGAAAGTGTTTGCGAATAAATGGAGCTCACAGTAATTTAGCTTACGGAATTTTCGCTATCATGATGTGCTCTTGCGTGTGATGAAAGTTCTTCTCCTTTACTAGTCCCATTAAGCCATTCTATTTATTAAACCTTTGTTCTGCGTTCTTTCTTTAGCAATAAACTATTTTATTTTTATTAAGGACAAAAAGAAAACGTTAATGATCACATGTATTATTTTCTATTTAATTTTTTTAAAACGCCCATCAAATAAATAATGACCTTGATAAAACAGCACGAAAAAAATGGCGATAAATCCGAAATAAATAATAACATTTTATATGAATCTCCATTAAAAAAAAGGACACACACGGCGCGTTTCGGCCTTGAAGTTTTAACAGCCCGTCGTCAGCCAATGTAAACACGTGTCCGCAAGGGGAGAAGGTCACAAAATTTCGCTTCCCTAACTTTGTGACTTTGACCCCTTATGGACACGTGTTTAAATTAGCCGATGAAGGTCTGTCAGATTTTCCACCCCGAAACTCTTCCTGTGTGTTCTTTTGTTTTATGGTGATTTATACAAAGTTTTACTATTTATTTGTATATAATTAGCTTATTAATTAGAGTTGTTAATCTCTCGTTTGGAATGAGAGTTAAAGTTCAAATTCTCAATTAAATTTAGAATATTAACAAGTGGTATCAATTTCTATACACAATAGAGGAAGTTCGGGTATTATGGAATAGTCGGACAATATGGAATACTTGAATAACTGGAACATAAGGTGTTACAGACTTCCTTGGATAATTGTTGTTGGAGAGACACGGTGAAATAAAATCTTATTCTCAATGGGCTTAAGCAAAACTCAAGTTTGTATAATTTTATATCTTTTGAAAATCTTTTAAATGAACCTAGTTTCGGAGGTTCCCATTGCCTTCCGCAGCGTCGAGTATGTTCCCAACAAACCCCTTTCCTAACGAACCTGCGGCCTGGATCCTCGCTACTTAAGGCAGTATGTACCGGAAGTGCCGGAGGCAATCGAAAACCAAGTTGAGAGAGCCAAACCTCGTAAAAATCAAGCCCACAGAACCCTAGAAAAGAATGCACCATTAATTTTTGAAAATGTTGATAACTGGAGTATAAGGTAAAATTTCATAATACAGAAAATAGCTGAATTATAATCCAAGTTGAATGAACCAAATCCCGTTGAAATTGGGCCCTTAGAATCCGAGAAACGAATTCCCCCCTAAGCGATTGCAGGTGTCCAACCCCCCTGTAAATTTCACGAATTATTTTGACATTAACACGATATTTAATAAACAGTGAAATCCCTCATCTAAGGTTACTCTAAAATAACGCGATTTTTAATTTACGGTTGCAGTGAGTAAACGTAAATTATTGCCGAAAAAGGTAGTAGCTGAAGTATAAAAAGGACCGGGTCTTGGTGGGGCGGGGGGCAGGATCTTAAATGGAATGTAGTTGGGTATAAAATTTTTTTTAGCTTTTTTAAAGTAGCTGGAGGACGCTAAATTTATGTTAAAGAAAATTGTATTAGAATCGGATCGTTTTTAAAGAAGCTGCAACAAAGACCCCAAGAAGGAGATCAATATTCAAAAGGGTAGTAGCTGAAGTCTGAAACTTTTTTTGTCGTTCATGCAGTGTCTGGAAGAGGACTTAAGATGTTGCTATAAAAAAGCTTGTTAATCGGACCATTTTTAAGGCAGTTGCTATAAAGAAAGGACCCAAAGGTGTCAACGGATAGTTAAGAGCAGGTGTTTAACATGAAAATATGTTAACAGGTCTTAGTTCGTAGCACTTTAGCTCTTCAATTAGTCAAAATTAAGCATCGGATATCAATTAATCATTAGGATGAAAGTATAAAGAAATACCCAAATAATTGGGGAAAATGTTTAAAACAGGGCCCTATGGTACCAATAAAAATGCGTTACAGATGGTAAGGGGAGAAGAGTCCAAGACTCAACTTTAAAATTTTGCATTGAGAATGCGAGAAAATTAGGGGGTAAAAAATGAATACCGCAAAAGTTCAAGGGGCACCGAATTGGGCCTTACTGGACCTTACGATGCCCAGGATTTTAAGTGGAATCTAGAAACGGGAGAATAACTAAAAGGGTTCCAAAAATGAAGATCAGATTAAGAAGGGGAAATTTATCAACAATGTATGGTGCAAAAACGCCAAAATAAAAAAGCTAGTGAATCGGACCATTTTTAAGGGAACTATAATAGGGGGCTCAAAAAGGGCCAACTGATAGTTAAAAGCAGGGCCCTAACATGAAGACATGTTAAAATGTCTTAATCTTTAGCACTTTAGATCTTCAATTAGTCAAAATAAAGCATAGGGTATGAATTATTCGTTAAAATAATATTTTAAAGAAATGCTAAAAAAATCGGGTAAATGCTTAGAACAGGGACTTGCATGGCGCACTCCGGAGTATTCAATAGAATGTAGAAACGTAAGAATAACTATATGGAAAAAAGATTTCAAAAATGAAAATCGAATAAAAAATAACAAAATATATTAAAAATTTATGGCACAAAACCTTCAAAGGTTTTCCTATACCGGGCCCCAGCGGGCGAGTGTCTAAACTGGAATGTAGAAATGAGGGTAAAACTAAATGAAAATATAGTCCAAAAAACGAAGAAAATCGGATAAAATGGGGTCAAGTTATTAACAAATTGGGGTACAAAAACATGAAGGAGCCCCTTCAAAAATAAAAAATATGAGCCTCAGGTGCATCAAGACCTGTCTTGGACTATCCCCAACTAAATTTTCAGACTTCTACGTGCAGTAGATTTCGCTAGCCATCGCGAATAGACACACACACACACACACGTATTCACACAGAGCGGAACTTTCTTTTATTAGTATAGATGACGTACTTTTTAATGGCGTAAGGCAGTGGGATGTAAAATAATTATTAACTACTATATCTTAATGAATATGAATTTTTTTGCTGTTTACAATCAACTCTAATTTTCCAATGTTTTGTTTGGAAATGTTATCTAATTTACAACATAGATAGAAAACAAGTATTATAGCCTAAAAAAATTATTACCACGCTTTTTCACTCAATTTTTTTCATTTTAATCATTGTTCTAACAATCCTATATTTAAAAGTATCATACTGTAATATTTTAGAGTGCAGGGTGTTGCGCAAAATTAACTTCATTGTTGTAACTATTATTATGACGCTATTGCTGTACTGTCGCCAGAATAATTTTTGTTTTACCTGCGTCTATAATATTTTCAGTCTGTGGGAAGAAGGAGTTTTTGCTCCTGGGACCTGCCCGTTATTAGGTACGACCCTAAAAATACTTGAATATTACATTGTTATAAACAATGAGCTTGTATACAACATATGAGAAAAACAGGTTCAACAAAAGTGAATGAAGCAATGATTATAACATTTCCCCCTGACATATAGGCAAACAAAAGAATATTAATAAAAGAGTGTAAAAAATAAGTTATTGATATTAATTCTAAATTCTACTCTTTTAGAAAAACTTTTAGGAAAGTTTCTATCCCCCTCAAGAATTATAAAGAAAATATTTAATATTACGTAATATATATATATATATATCATAGCTGAAACTGGTAAGAATTTTTTTTTTCCATAGTAAATTTATAAATAGTCTCTTACCTCATTCGTTTGTTATTAAAGCATTTATAATTGTTAATCTCTTCGTAGTATTATTTTAATTGAAGAATGTATCGCTAGGCGAAAAACATTTTAATTTGATATAAAGACCTACACAGGCAGTAAAAACAATGACGTTTTTATCGATACATATTTTTATGATATCATTGTGCGATCAAATTTCTAACCAAAATTGCATATATATTAAGCGTACAATGTTAATGCTGGAATCTGCCGTAAATTGTCACAGCTGCGCCATCTTGTGGACGGGGTTGATAACGCAAAAACGCGGGTTTTTAGTATAATGTAGTATATGACAGAACGACAGAATATCTACTATCTGCGCATCTCTTGCGCATATTTTCTGAATCTTTATTCACTTATGGAAGATGAGTCTTATTTACCAGATTTATTGCAAAATATTTTTGTTACAATTTGTTTTGATAAAATTATGTACATGAAAAAAAATTGTCATAATATCATTTTAATTTCGGGAGAAAAAACATTAATGCTACAAAAACATTTTTACCTTTTGCACTGAAACTAAAATGACATTACGACTATTTTTTTAAATGCACATATACTTATCAAAACAAGCTGTAACAAAAATAATTTGCAATAAATCTGGTAAACAAGATTCATCTTCTATAAATAAGTAGCAATTTGAAATTCGTGACTGAATTTTAACAGGGATACTCTAAATGGCTTTGTATGTTTAAAAAAAAAATCTAATCTACCGATTTTAGGATAATTATTGAAACTATTCTCTAGAAACGCAAAATATTGAAACAAATAAAAGTACAATACTTGCTTGTTTAATAGTACAACATTTAATGCATGCATTTTAAATTAAAGTGATTCCGAATGTACAATGAAATGAGTTTTAAATTAAATGAATGAAATATTTGTTAGTTAAATAGCATGAGTGCAATATGTTCAAGAGAATATTGGGAAGGTATCGTCTGTGCTCGATAAACGAAAAAAGAAAAAAAAGACTTAAAACTGAATACTTTATTTATAATTAAGTTCAATACATATTCTAAACATTCATAAACTTTTTATTCTCATCAAGAACATAACCGTGCACATAATTTTTTATAACTTTAGCACATACAAATTTAGTAAAAAATGAGCTACAAAATTCTATCTTCACATATTAACTACTTACTAATTTTTATGCGTCGTTTTTCATTACATTAAAAAAAAGTAATTAAAATCGAGCGTATTTAAATATCAGCAACATTTGATAATATACATTAATATTTTATCTTTTTTTAAAAAATAAAATAAAAACAGATGACTAACTTCTTTTACTCTATGGAAAAGGACATAGATGAATTCCATCAGAAAAAGAATTTTCTTAAGATTTCGAAAACTACAACTATTAGATGGCGAACATTTTGCCATTTTAACAAATAATATTAGTTCTAAAAAGAAGTATTTTTATTTAAATAATTATCTATAATAAATAAATTAAATAATCACAAATTAAAATTAATAGAATATTCTATACTGCCAGATATAAATACTACAAACAAATGAAAACACGGCGTTTTACGCTTGCGCAAAACGCGCAATGCCCAGTTATTTCATAGATGTATAATTAATAGATTATCCACAAAGAAGAAAACAATTAGGTGTATTCCTGTTGTTCAACCCCATTCGTCACGTGGCGTGCGGGCTTGATTGATATGACCTCGTCTTTAATCTTGCGGTTACCTCTCTCGTTTAAGACAGGACGCTTACTTTATATTCTGCTTTGATTCTGCATTTGCTAACTCAAAAGAATACACAGAACAACATAAAAAACAAAAGTTCTTTTCAGTTCAATTCACACATTTGGTCGTCTGCGCACCAAGGAATCGGCAATAGAGCAGATATTTAAATAAAAGAGGGTGAGTACGAGTAAGTTGCTGAAATTAAATCTCTATGTTATTCTTATAGAAAAAAACATCAGAAAATAATTTTTTCTTAAAAAAATTACAGGGTAAAATATTCAATATTATTAAAAAGGTGAAAAATGTCAGGCGCCGAATATTTCTAATTATTTAATTGAACCGAATATATGTATTTTTAATAATACCTGAAAACGACTACTCTAAAACTTTTTACATCGTTATTATATAATTAAACGTTTCATATAGTTAAGTTTTAGAATTCAAGAGAAAAAGAATTAAATAAAAAAAAAATCTATTTTTAAGAAAAAACCTTTTTGCAAAAATATTAATTAAATCAGCGGATTAAATATAATCCCCAGAAAATAAAAATATTTTGAAAAGGAAATTCATTATTATTTTTTATTATTATTTAATGAAAGATATTGCTTTGCGTGTCAAAGAATGTACACATAAATTTGTGACACTGATTTGAATGTATAAATATGTAAACAAAGAAAGGCAAATATTCTATCGTCGCTACCATGTCAAACTGTCCAATATGCAAAAATGCATTTTTCGTATTCTGTGCCATTCTCTAGTATCGTGCATGATACGCACGATGCAAAATCGTCACGTTTATAGCTCACTTAGAAACTTAGATAAGGACTGTTTCAAAGTATCCAATATGCACATTTTTCTGAAATTTACAATGTCAAACTGTCGATTATGGCATATTCTTTCCCACAAAGTTTGCAACATTTTTCTTTTTCTTATCGTCCGTACCACGTAAAACTATCCAATATGAAAATAGTCTTTTTATCAGGAAGACAAGACAAAAAAAAAAAAAAAAAAAAAAAAAAAAAAAACTAGTATGTTGTGGCCATCACAAAACTTTCTTCTATATAAATCGTAGAAAATTAAATCGTACAAGAAATTACATCAATTTAGCACCAATTCATATCAAAGTATATCTGAATTTGAAGTTTGGTGGAAATCCGTGCATTAGTTATTGAGATAGAGCTATAGTGGACATTCTGAAAAATGCAACATAGCCAGCGCCACCTGTTGAGCGATTTGCACCAAAACATAAACAGCACTAACTGATATCAAGGTATACCTGAATCTGAAGTTCGTTGAAAATCCAAGCATTAGTTCTTGAGATAGAGTTATTGCAGAAATTGCAAAGTAACCTGCATAGCAGTGCCACTTGGTGAGAAATTTACACCAAAATGTATGAAATGTCAATTCATGTCAAGGAATAACTGATTCTGAAGTTTGATGAAGATTCGTACATTAGTTCTTGAGATACAGCTATAGTGGAAATTCTGAAAAATGCAGTATAGCAGCGCCACCTGTTGAGCGATTTACACCTAAATGTATATAACTTAAATTCATGTCAAGGAATAACTGAATCTGATGTTTGATGAAAATCCGTGCATTAGTTCTGGAGATTGAGCTATTTCGAAAATCGTGAAAAAGGCTGCATAGCATCGCTACCTGTTGAGCGATTCACACCAAAAACTAATGAAGACCAGTTTATATCGAGGTCTAACTGAATCTCGAGTTTTATGAAATTCCGTGCACTAGTTCTTGAGATAGAGAGCCCACAAAATTTTTGTCACATACAGACTCACAGAGTGACAGACAGAGTGACAGAATGACAGAATGACAGACAGACATTTTCTAAAAACCAACAAATCGTGTTCAGGACATTCTAAACCGTATAAATCCGTCGAAAACCGGAAGTCGAAAAACAGTTTTTTTATGGATACAAAATTAGCTCAACTGACATATGTATGTTTTTTGTATGTTTTTGACGTTTACTATAGCATGTTTTCTATTGAATATGGAATGTGAGCATTTTTAGTTCATTTACAGGGACATTCAAATAATCCCGTTATATTGCACCCAACAGAGAAAAAGAGTGTATTTTAGCTGTTTTACACTATTTAAAAGATAATGAAAATTATATGGATTTATCAAGTGTATTAAAACATGTTTCATGCGGAATATGGTGTCCAAGTCATTTATCATTTATTTACAGGTTCATAGAAAAGAATTTGATTGTATAATGGTTTATAGTAAAAAATTCTTTGTAGTAGATTTTAATAAATTATTTTAAACAGAGTGAAATTGACATGCATAATTGATGTGCATTACATGATTCTTATTGTAGAACATGACATACATGACAGTTATCAATGACTTGCAGGGACACGCAAAAAGATTCAGTTGCACTGCTGTCTAGCAATAGTTGCTTGAAGCGTGTTTTAATTATGCTGTGAGATTTCAGTTTAATAATTCCCCCTATACTGTAACGATTTCAATGAAATTTATATTATTTTCTTTTGTCTTTTGTTACTTTTTATTTAATAAACTTTAATAAAAGAACATATTTATATTCCATCAAATCAAAAGTCGTCTGCGGTTATTGTTCTTCTACTTTCAAATATGATCAAAAAATTTTTAGTTTCTTTTTTTTGTGTAAAGTTTATTTTTCACAACTTCATTAAAACTAATAATTTACCGTGATAATAATTTAACATTTAATCACGCGTTATTAAGCGTTGTTATTAAACGTTATTATTTACGTCATGTTATTAAACGTTTTCTAACACTTCTATAAAACTTTAACAAAACTTCCGCTATTTAATAAGATAAGTAATGTACTTATGTAAGCATTTTAAAAAATGCATAGCGCATGACAAACCAGATTTCAGCATTTACCGTCCATAGCCAGAAAAGTACGCCAATTCTTTTGTGCAATCCTCTGTTTGATTTATAAATTTGTATGAACTTTAGATAGTATGCTAAAGTTCATATAAAAAGTTAAAGTCAAGCATAAAATTACTTAAAAGGTGCTAAAAACTTATAAATATATTAGTATAGTGATCTTACGAACGCACACAAGTTCATTTTCAAGGGGGAAGAATTGCTCATATACTAACATCTTTATAAGAGTTTAGCACCTTTTAAGCAATTTTATGCTTGTTTTTAACACTTTAAATTAAAAACAAGGTGAAAATTCATTCAAGGCACTAGTTTTAATATAGCGTTTTGATTTTATTACTAAAATTCAGTTTAGTAAAAAACAGTATAATATGTTGAAAATTCACATTCAGTAACTGCCAATAGGCGAACATATAATTGAATTCTTTTGTACAACCCTGTATATTCACTATACATTTTTATACATGCCACATAATAAGCTAAAACTTAATTCAGGCTACAAGGCGCTTAAAATTACTAAATTGATACTTCCAGAAATTATCATCCATAGGTGTTCATGTATCTAGTTTTTAGCGTGAGTCTATATATGATTTTATTTATATTCTACAAATATCTCATGTACTATCTATAGTTCATGTTGAAAATGCATAAAACAATTAAAAACTACGTTTCAGCTATTCAGAATCATACTTAAAAATGCTTACGAATTATTTTGTGTGATTCTGTATACAATCTATAGAATTTATACACACCACGTAGTATGCAAACAGTTAAATTTTAAAACGCATTTCCAGCAATTACCGCTAATAGATAGAACTTTAACCGAAATCTATTGTGTGGCCTCGTAAATGAACAATAACTGTCGTGCACGTCACATTCTAACGTAAGCATATAGTTGTGCACCTCAATAATGCATACAAATTTCATTATGTTTTAGATAGTGTAACATTATTAAAATGCGCTTCAAACAAATTTTCACCATGAATTATTTTGAATGATCTGTAAATAAATGACAAATTATTTGCACACCATGTTCTACAGAAAACTTGTTTTTATACACTCCATAGCTTCATATCAATTTCATTATGTATGAAATAGTGTAACATAATTAACCTCAACCACAAATGTTTTTTCACTAATTCAGCTTAATGTAACGGGATACTTTTGAGAGTTCCTGTAAGCGAGCTATAAATGCTACACATTCCGTTTCCAATATCTGGCATGTCGTAGTAAGCGTCAAAAACATATATAAATTACATGGCAATCCGTGTTTATTTACGAGAATTAGAGCACGGTGAGGTGTCAGAAAAGTAACCAAAAGTCATAAAAAACTTTTTAAAGAATTAGAAATATCTTAAAAAAGTGGTGCTACCCCTTAATCATCCCCCACTTTCGTGAGAAAATTTGCGATTATTGTATTAAAAGAGCCTACGAGGAATTATGACTTTCTTCCAACTTTTCTTCAAAGTCATTTGTTCCAACTTGTTTCAATGGTGGTTTAAATAAATCGAAGATTTCTATTCGAAAACAGTGGTGGAAAGCGACCCGTGGCTTTCTTAGATTAAATAGCGCGAAGATTGCTATTCATAATTACGGTACGAAGCTTCCTGTGGTTGCCCACCCCTTTATTTCAGAGTTATTTTTTGCTATTTTATATTTTATAAAATTTACAGAATGTTTAAAAATAAGCTTTTTTCTTTCTTTATTTACTGCACATAATTGTTATTAAAATTATTAAAGAAATTTCTTAAGTGTTTTATATTGAACATGTAAATACCAAAATCTTGACAAATCAAACTATAGAATATGACACATTCGCTACTATGAAACAGCTAACATGGGAAAAGCACAAAATTTTTACAAGTCAAACTCTCCAATATAGCATATTCGCTTCTTGAAAACTACGAAGCTGAGAAAAGTACAAATAAGCATCGATATCAAACTATCCAATGTGATTTTTTGGCGAGTAAAATTATTCAAATGATTTATCTCGATAGCATGCTTCAAGGAGGATATAAAACAGCACAGGAAAAATATAATAATTGTCTGCTTCTTCCTGGCGCTGAATTTGAATCCACAACTAAAAGAGTTTTTTTTTGCAATCCTGAAAAGTGACTATTTCCACATTGGATAGTTTAACATGGTACTGACAGTATCTATGGTATCTTTTTTGTACTGGTATAATAAAATATGTTCAGGTTTCTTTTAAAAAAATAACTGAGTTTAATCACTTTTTTGGAAAACATCAAGCTTAAATTATTATTTGTTATGAACGGAAACTGAAAATGTAGCTATATCAAAAATATATATTTACCATTCCAACAACGTGTTATTAAATAATCTACATATGAAATTAATAAATAAGTACATTTTAGCATAATTGAACAATTATTGAATTTCCTCAATTCCTTTAATGAAATTCTTTCTCTCCTTTTTATTATTATTTTTTTTATTTTAAAATAACTGGGATCGAAACACAAAGGTTGTGGGTTCAATTCCCTTTTTGCACACTGGTGACACGAGATGCAGATAAAATTAGTTTGTAAGTGCAAAATCCTTTAATAGCACAATGCTTTGACTATTGGACTAATGCTTACACCGATGGAGGTCTTTATACAACCGAGACGTTCACGTTAGTTAGAATATTTGATTAATTATTCATTTCTGAGGGCTTTTATTTGGAAAAGTATGCATACACACTAGGGTGGTCACAAGAAATCAATTTTTGAATTTTTTCCGGGGGACACCCCAAAAAGTTGCCAATAGACTAGAAAATGAGAATGGCAAAGTTTTAGCTCATTTGGATAATAGTAACCCGTGCCTCATTGAGGTTAAAGTTTGAAAAAAACGTGATTTTTTGCAAACAAATGCTGTTTTTCCTTCATGAAATAAATATAATTGAACCTAGAAACATAATTCAGGTCTCATTTTATATAAAAAAGCTTCGTTTTGAAGAACCACACACATTTTATTTCTAAAAATGTATAAATTTAGACATATGCGCATTTTTCAGGACCAGACTTCACCCGAATTCTAAAAATTGATTTTTATGAAAATGCGAGAAAAACATTGTAACATTCCATTTCATCTGCTTTCCCCCTTTTGTTTTTCATTTTGTACATGATAAAGTACTAATTAAAAAAAATTTCCAAGGAAAATGAAAAAAAATCGAATTTTAAACTGAAAAAATTAAGAAAAAGGAGAGGGGGGGGGGTGCAAAGAAAGTATAAAAATTAGAACAAATATGCTGAAATGCATTTTATTATTAAAGTTGTGTTACAAGAAAGGAAGCATAATAAAGAAAATAAATTATTATCCCTTACAATTCTCACATTAACCTTTCCAGTGCAGAAAAATTATGTTCGTAAAACAATGAAATGATTGACTACACCTAAATTTACAAACAAGTAAGTTTGGAATTAAAATTAGGTAGTCGCGACATGGGACCACTGAGCCAGAAAGGATTAAGGTGGTAAATGGCTTAGATAAGGTGGCTTTTGAAGAATCTGGAAAAGTTTTTCTACATTCACATACAACTTTTAACATAAACTGTTTTATTTTTCATTTTTTGTTAAACAGGAATTGTAATCTCTGGTTAATTTTCTTCCCCTTTCAGCTGTGTCATTGACAACTTTAAAACCATTCACTGTTTCCTTGCTTTCAAATAAGGTTTATTTTCACACCATACATTGGGATCAGTATTTAAAAAATGTTTATTAATATAAAATCTCTTAAAAAATTTTTATAGTTTAAGATGAAACAAAAACATTGACTTCTTTGTTCATTAAATAATCCACTTCGTTGAAAACTTTTGTTGCTTTTAAATTCTTATCATCAGCATCATTTCTTCTTCAAATGACATTAATTTTACAGCCATGCTTATGTTGACTTTTTTTTTTTTTTTTTTTTTTAAGTATGATCTAAAAATGAAAATGCAACTTGATACGAGTTAAGATACCAAAGACGGTTTATCATTTTAACGAGTGCTTTTTCTGCAACCTATTTATCAATTTTTCTGTAGTGAACAAGTGATTTTATTATTTGTAGGTCTTGGATTGGGGTCCAAAGTGGGAGTGGGAATACTGAAGCACGATTTTACATAAATATTGATTAGACATAAGCAAATGTCTCTAATAACTTCTTTTTTTAAATTTGTTATTGAGAGATTATCTATGACAATATATTTTGAGAGAATAAATTGCCTGTGCATATGACATGATTAAAAGCACCAGGTGCTCTCAAAAAAGTCTTTTGTAGGAAGGAGTCCTATAATAATTAAACAAAGTTGTATAAACTCTTTTATAATCATCCCTGAACTGTTAATTTTTAAAAAGTCCTGTAAGAAAACTTGAAATTTCTTCTGAATTAACTATTTATATCTAGTATTTCATCTTCAATAGCATTTTTACATTTACTCTGGTTTAATTTAAACCACCCAATCAGAATTGTTTTTTTAAATATTTGGCTGAGGAGCAGTGATTATTCCCACTTTACAATCAAAACCAGCTTTTAGGATAATTTCTAGATTATGGTGGCGACAAGATAAATACAGAAGACTTTTCCTTTAACAATTGCTATAGAAGAATGCAGGTTCCTCTGAGGTGACCGTTGTTTACTGCAATTGTATCAAAACATATTGCCTGGATTTTATCAACTTCCTCCAGTCTTCAATTGCTGAAAATACAGCTTTCGCCTGAATTATTCCGATACTATTTTCAAGCTATGGAACTCGTAGTAACTGTTCTTCATCTCCACAACTAATTAAAACTTCTATCTTCTCTACATTTTCTTTATTCAAAAAATGGTGAAGCAGTTTTCCATCCCAGTGAATAACAGTTCTCTCTAAACCGGAATTTTTAAATCTGATTTGGATGGTCTCAGTTCTTTGTTTAAGAAATAGTTATTTGCGGAGTCGATTGAAATTCTACTTAAAATTAAAGACTGTTGTTAACTGGTAGATGCACTCTAAATCTAGCAGCTTCTCTGGCATTCACTTTCATTTTGCGAATATTATAAAATAAAATACATAAAACTTGATGATTACCTGGTAGCTTACTGTCGATGATTTGAAGAGACAAGTTGCCAATTTAAAAAATCTTACATTTCTGCCATCATATCAGAAGGGGGGGGGGGGGCTTTACGGAATGTTTCGTAAATTCTAAAAATAGGTAACGATAACAGGTAACAAAAACAGCCTTGTAATAAAAAGAGAAATTCAGAGGTTCAACTGCAACACAAATCGAGAAGCTCTTTCTTACTAGACACAGAACTAGATAACAAATAATCAATTATAATTCGTGAAATATTTTTGAAGTTGCAAAAATATTCATTTATTTTTACATATTAATGAAAATAATGCAAAAAAGAATTATCAAAAGTAATAAAATTATTAATTTGTCGTTTTTCACTTGCGTTTCAAAAATGCAGAGTTTGAGGGTATGGTTCACGAGCTGACCTGAAAAATACTAATATTCATTAAATATAAGTTTTGATGAGAGTAAAAATTTAAGGCAACAACTGTTTCTATGAAATAAAACAAGAATCAGGTTTCTAAGACAAATAGTTTTCACGTAAAGAAAGAAAAACGACAATTTTTTGCCAAAAATTGCAAATTTTCAAGACTTCAACCTCGATGAGGCACGGGTTAATGTTATTCATTTCAGTTGAAACTTTGCCAATCTCATTTTCTAACTAATTGGCAACTTTTAGGAGGGTCCCCCCGAAGAAAACGTTAAAAAATTTTATTCCCATGTTGCTTGTGACCACCCTAATACACACAGACACGCGCAACGTGCTTTTAAAAAAGAAACAAGAATCAAATATCATGCGTTAAGCATAGATTATGTAACACTTTCCAACACATTCAGAATGCTGTAATAAAAGTTCACAGTTTATTAAGGTGAAATAAGATGTCTAAATAAGTAATTTGAAAAAAAAAAAAACGCATTTTAAAATCTAATTTTTGCTGTTACCATAAAAAGTTGGAAAATGTTCGCTTTTTTGTGTGCAGCCCTGTATATGATTTATAGATTTGTATGTATTCTAGTACATAGTATGCTTAAAGTTCCTTCAGTTAAACAAATAGCACAATTCAAAATTTCTTGTCAGCAGTTTCTGTGAATAGGCGGAAATATACTTGCGATTTTTTGTGCAAGACATGTATATAAACTATAGAATTTAATACGCATCAAGTAAAAAAATAGTTCGGTTTAAAAACGCATAATGCATTTGAAAACACAATTTTTTGCTGTTATAATGAATAATCGGAAAAATATATTTTCTTTTTATGTAGCATTTTATATGATCTATAGGTTTGTATGTATAGTACTTAGTATGCTATGAATAATTATTTATGGCATTAGTCTATCCTCGGGTCTCAAAGATAAAAAAAAATGCTGCAACAGTAATTTATATTCAAAGCTCTTATAATGTAAGCAATATTCCTTCCCCAAATATACTCTTCTTCCACAAATGAATTAAAGAAGAACTTAGTAAAACCTCCTCTAGCCAAGTAGAATTAATGGATAATGTTTATATTTGCACTGAAATTGAAAATTTCAAAGTAATAATCCTAAGGCAATGGAATTACCTTATTTTAAAAGTTTTCGACAAAACACATTTAGGAAGTTAAAGAATAAAGTGCGCAATCTGTTTTAGTTTTCTATTTTATAAAACAAATTTAATTCTATCTTTATAAATATTCAGAACTAAAAACACTACTCTGATGAATATTACATATTTATAGATCCTGCTTCCATTTGAATAATTTGAACTTTTTGCAAACATTCTGTTACTAAGCATAATGCTTTATTTTATAACTCTATTAGTTTTTTTGCTGCAAATTAACATTATAATGGACTACTAGTTTTTGATAAAATATTATACTATGAAAACTGAATAACTTTTTTTCGAGACATGTAAAGTAAAATAATAGTAATAATAAAAAAATCAATGTAGCTTTTTATGAAAAAATTAAGATTTTTATGTTAAAATATGTTTTGAAAAAAAACATAATAGCATTGAATTTTTGCCATGAAAAAGCATGTTTTATAATTTTCAGCATTTTTAGTGGCTTTTTTTTTTTAGTTGGAATTTTAATTGGTTTAGAAATTCAGGATTAAAAATAGAAAACGCTAAAAGTACGAATATATATATATATGTATTTTTAATGAAAAAAAAGTCTTATATGGCAAACTTAACAAACAGGACAACACTGGAAGTGTCAACCCTAGTAGAAATAGTTCAAATAAAGCAATTAAATTTAAAAAATCAAAAAATCCGACTGCGTAAAAAGCGAACCAATTAATTATTTATCATCGATGTTAAACTATTTTTCATATTACTTATCTATTTTTTTTTAACTTGTATTGATGACTTTTAAGTTAATTGTTATTTCCTATCTATATGAGGCCTATAGATGTCTATGATGATTATAGTTGTAGTAAAGCTAGAGATCCTACCTACACAACTTCCAGGTTGTGTAATATTTCAACGGAGCTTCGGACTGTAAAATAGTCAATGAAACATCGTCTTCCTTTTAAACGGCCTCTCCAATGATATGCCACTCAATATGGTGTGTAAATTTTTTTCGTCTCTACCGCCGTTTTGTATTTTACGGCCGCCGTTTTCAATTTATAAAAATAAAACCTAGCCTATAACCATCGGACGTTTAACACGAATCGATAGAGTCTTCATTCATTAAAATCCACCCAGCCGATGGGATGTTTCGAGGGTATAAAAAATCTACACACCCAGGAACACGTGAAACAAATAACTCTTCTTGGCAGTCGGGTAAAAAAGAGTAGAAAAATGTCGTTGGTTGAGTGTGCCACATGAAGTAAGGAGAACGCTGAATATGACGCACGAAGTGACGTGGGGAACACTGATAGTGATAAGATGCACGACGACTGGTGGTCATTACACAACTTGAACATGTTGTTATTGTTTACATAAATGGAATATTTTTAAGCAAGGTGAAAAATATTAAATAAATAAATAAAGGATATGCTTACAAATGATAAAATTAGGTATTTAAAGGGGTCCGGGCACAAAAATTTTTTAACTTTCTTAAAATTTTTTATTACATTAAAAATTTCTCTGGTTTTGTTTTCTGCTTAAAATAAAGTTTAAATAATGTTTCTATCTTAATTAGAACAGGAAATATTAATTTTTTCGTTTTGGTTTGTTATGGAAACGACTTTTTGCGAAAATACGTTTTTCTTCATGATGGGTTTTTTCAGCTTTTCTCGTATTTAAATTGTTATAAATCAAAAACAGTTAAACACTCTTCAAACTTGGAACATGTCTCTTTCAATTGTTTTACTTTAACTTTGATTCAGGAAATTTGAAAAAAGATATTTACTTTTGAAAACACGATTAAAAAAAAAAAAAAGTTACGTCATTTTTTTTTAAATTTTTACTTTAAATATTTTTAATTTTTATTTAAATTAATATATTTTTTAAAATGTTGAATCTAAATTAAAACTTATATATTTCTGTTCATTTAAATGGAAAAAAAAAATGAAATTCTACAGATAATATTTTGAATTATAACGATTTTAAACTACCCCACTTTTTTAATAAAATTTAAATCTTACGGTTTTTAAAAAAAATTATGAGAAGTTTTATCATGTGATTTTATTTACAAATATTATGGTTAAGAGTCACAAAAAATTTCGAAATTTTAACTCAATAAATATTTTTTTTTTGAAAATGTGTCACAGACCCCCCTTAAACGCTATACGAAAGGAAGCTAGGTATGTACTTTTTAAAGTGTTGAACTAAGAGCTCAAAAGAAGTGAAGTAAAAAACGCTGTAAGTACCACAAGTAGAAGTTTTTTCTCTTTTTCGCTCTCTTGAAAAATTTCTTCTTTTAGACTTTCCGCATTTTCCATTTTCAGTCCTCAATTCATTATTTAACTCTTGAATGTAGGAAGTTTCTAAACATAACAAAAATGCCCAATAATAAATTTCATTAATTTGAGAATAAATTAACCCTTTACTCCATGCCGTCCACCCAGGCCGACGCAATCATCCGGCAAACGGGACGACTGCGAGCCAATTGGGTTCTTGTCAGGGGCCCGAGTGTCTCTATATAATTCGAAATAACGCGTTCTCTGTACAATGTAGTATTTATGCACTAGATGTGCTTTTAGTTTCTAAATAAGAAAAAAGTAAGTATTAACTTTATTTATTCCTAAGTTAATATAATTGTCCGGAAATGCACAGTTTCGGAAAAAAGCAAACACTCCTACTAACTCGGCAACAAATTATTGTAGAAGAAAGTTACTGGTACCAAACGACTGGCAATAAAGTTTACTTTTACATGATGTATATAAAATTTGCTTAGGAGGCCATTTACGCATCAAAACGAACTCAAACTTTTTTTTATAGCAATACCCAAGTTTGGTACCGTAAATAAATTCTACACCCTTCAATTATCCTAAATCCAAATTTTCATGGAATTCGTACGGTTAGTTTCCGAGATCTTAATTATTTTAAAATGAGCTAATTTTAGAGTCTGTATCCAAATGGAAGTTCCGTACTCGATTGTTGAAAGGTTACAGAATGACTATGTCACTTCTATTTGTGCATTATTTCTTTCCAATAGTACCATTTCTTTCGCTTGATACTTTTCGACTATTGTCAACCCAAATATTTCAATAAAACGAGTAAAATATATTTTTCTGAAATTATGCTTTTCTGCACATCTTAAACCATCAATTTGACTTTAATCATAATTCGGAAACTACTCGGAATAAAAATTTGAAATTGAATATTTGCATAAAGCAGGACATAATAAATATAAATCTGTCGAAAACATTGCATGTTGCATTTCATATTTTTTTTTTTTTTTTTTGAAAAAAAAAATAATTTCATAATTCATATTATAAAATTTTAAAAAATACAAATTCAATGTATTTATATTTGGATTTTTTTGTATAGTACACGCAAAAAATTATGACATTAGGATTATAATATCAGGAGATATTAATTAAAATATGAAAATGTAATTTAACATTAGAAGCTCTAAATTTTGAATGTTTCTAATTAAAAAACTTATTATCCAAATGACTTGACATTTCATTTCTAGGCATAGTTTGAACCGAAAATTTAAAATATATTGTCAAAATTGGGTGTTGACATTGAAGAAAACAAAGTTTGGTCTGATTTTAATTTGTAGATGCCCCCTAAGCAAATTTTATATAGATCATTTAAAAGTAGACTTTATTTCCAATCGTTTCGTACCAGTAACTTCCTTTTATTATATTTAGTTGCAGAGTTAGCAGAGGGTGTTTTCTTTTTTTTTTCCCTTGACTGTACATATTTGATGATCCTGAAAGAAACCATGAACGCAAAAAATAAATATTTAAAATATTGCAAATGATATAAGATTTTGCTAAATTAAAAAATTATTATTCCCATTAAATGTGAAATTCGAGATATTATGATACATTTTATTATATATTTTATATATTATTCTTTTATATATGCAGTTTAAAAATAAATTTTATTTGTTCAGTATTACAGTATACGTTGGGCCTCGCTAACAGCTTTGTCAGGGTACCGCCGGCCCTGTGCCCATCACAGTGGTGAAAAATGTTTTTTTTTTTCCTGTCCAGCATATTTCATTTACAGTTCCTATTTAAAACATAGGCTACTCGGTGACATCTGTGCTTTCACAAGAAAAATCGAGATACCACCACAATAAAGAATAACTTACACTGTAAATTAAAATGTCTGAAATTCAGACCCTTAAGTGTCTGAAGCGGAGTGTTCAATTTTTAAGACATTTTAAAATGTCTAAATTTTTGTGTCTAAATTTCAGACACTTTAACCGTCTGAATCACATCCATTTTTTTTTTTTTTTTTTTTTTTTTTTTTTGTAAGGATCATACGTTGCCATACGTAGCCATGTTTGACTGGAAAACTATCTGGCTGTGGTCCTGCCCCCTCCACCCCCATACAGCCTGATATTTTTGGTGCTCCCAATTTTGGCATGCAATTTAAGTAAAGCTGATAATTTAAATCTTTTACGCAATTTTACATATGTATCAGAATTTAATCACAACAGCTATTTAACTATGAGTAAAAAAAAAAATAAAATAAAAATATATTCTATTTTAATACCATTGAGAAAAAAATTACTTTGGTATTTTGTTAAATATATTTTGTGTTTTTAATCTTGTTCTACTCTAAAAATTCAAAACTTTCATTATAATCAGTGCAATGTCGAAAAAGATTTAAGATATCAACTTTACGAAAATTGCATACAAAAGCTGGCTTTTAAATTTGCGTTTAAATGTTTCTGCAGTATACGTCGGACCTCACTAACAACTTTGCCGAGGTTCCGCGCGATGTCGCCGGTCCTGTGCCCACAACAGAGTAGAAAAAGTTTTTTTTTTCTCTGTCAAGTATTTTTCATTTTCAGTTGCTGTTCGAAACATATGCTACTCTGTGATATCTTTTCTTTCAATAAGAAAATCGAGATTGCACCACAATAACGGATGACTTAATTGCTGACATATATTCAATATGGATATTCCTCCACAATGCCTAGACTCCTTGGCCTAATGCATAATTGTAACAAAATATATATTGAGAAAAACGTATAAAAATACTTTATTTGTTTTGGACTGTAGTGAACAAGCTGTAAATAAATAAGAAAAATTAATAATTAATACACATAAGGTAGTTCAGTTTTTCTCATTCTGTTTGACCCTTTTAGTTAGAAAATTGCATATTTAATTTTGGAGACTTGCAAACATGAAACAAATGTTTAAAAAATAGTCACTGCAAATTGTAAGTCCTTTAAATTAAAGATGAAAAAAAAAATCAATTATCTGGAAAAATTACCTAAGTAAAGCAAATTATGAAAATAATAGTTAAAGAAATATTTTAATCATTATCTTATGAAATAAGGAATTTAAATAATAGTTTATTGGAAATACAGATATTGATATAAATAACTTAAATGCAAATTCTATGGTTTTATTGATCCACTTTACTAAAAATTAAATATTTTCATGTTTAATATTTAATTAACTCGTGACATTTTATTTGATTAAGCAGGATTTCAAAATTTATGCAGTTCGGCACAATTGTAATCAGGTTATTTGAATAAATGTAATTTAAAATTCCCATGAAAAATCACACATTCTAAAATAATCGGAAATTGCATCCTTTATCGATTTCATTGAACAGTTTTACTTATTTAAATTAATTAACTTATAATGCATTTTCATGTTAATTTTTCGAACTATCTTAATCACACAGTTTGTCTAAACGTACTAATGGAAATGAGTGACACAAAGTATTAAGTAAATTCTTTTTATTTAAAAATTGCTAAGAACGAATATATTTAATTAGTATTATGACAATTAAGGTTAGCAATTTGTGGAGCTAATTCATACGTTGTAAATTAATGCCGTGCATATATAAATGTTTCTACGTGACATTTCTGTCTTTTGAGAAAAACTTTCTATTTTGAATGAAAATCGCAAATTTTGTACTGAATAAACCAAAAGTTTCCTCGTACCCTCACAATTTGAATGCTAACAATGGAAATCTTCTTTCCAAGACAGACAAATGGAAATGTTTCTTTCAATTGATAGAAAACGGAAACCTTCAGTTAATATATATATTTTTTAAATCTATGTTCAAACATATAACTAAGACATTGGATAAGACCTCCGGTGGTGTAGGGGACGCAGGCCCATCCAAAATTTGGGAGTGCCCATATTTGAATATGGGGGAAGGCAAAGCTACACTGTAAAATAAAAAAAATCTGTATTTTACAACAAAAGATGCTGGCATCCCGACTGACAATTTCAGTTGCTGTAAAATTTACAAGCTCCTGTCTTTAAAAGTGCTGTAAACTTTCTCAGGTGTCGGGAAATTCGCGTTGATATTGACTATGTGGTGCACGTCAACGAAAAAATGCAATTTTTACTTCTCTTGTTGCTTGAATTCGATTTCACAACATCTGTACTTGGATTCGATTTCACAGTATCTGTGCTTGAATTCGATTTCATAGCATCGATGCTTGAAAAATTACATCAAAAGAATTTTTACTTCACTTGTTGCTTGAATTCGATTTCACAACATCTGGACTTAAATTCGATTTCACAGCATCTGTGCTTGAATTCGATTTCATAGCATCGATGCTTGAAAAATTACATCAGAAAGTGCAGATTAAAATCACAACTTTTTTTTTACAGTTTATAAGAAGCGTGTGTCATATTATGCATTAGAAATGTCCGTACCGTGTAACACTGCAGCGGTATATATTTTCAATTAATTTTTTTTTTATATGTTGCGCATATTTATTTTTTTAAATGGAGATTTTCTGTCTTGAATAAAGGAAAATTTAAATTTTAAATTCGAAAAATGCCCATAGGGAAAAAAGAATGATTACCCAAAGGGTTTTTGAAAACAAAAAATAGGTTTCGCCGGTACATTTCTTTTTTTTATTTTTGGGGGAGGGGGGGGGATTTGTTTTATAGGGTAATATTACTTTTGAACAAGGGGGATCATCTTCGCGCTCCTTTCGTGCGCAGGTGAACAGGATTGTGTACTGAATACGTACATGATCCAAGCCATAAAAAAAAATAAAAGAAAAAGAAAAAAGAACATGGAATGTATATTATTCCAAAACAAATTTAATATACTCGATTTGAAGAACATTTTTAGAAATTTAAATCAGTATAGACAGGCTGGAAGACAGATTAATTGTATATAGATTGTCTATCATTTATGTAACAGTTTAGATGATTTATTATACTAAATAGTGAATTGCTAATTAGTAGGATTTTTTCATATTTGTAAATTTTTTGTTTGTATTAGAAATC
The DNA here is from genome assembly GCA_963932465.1 of Maratus speciosus. Classification (NCBI taxonomy): domain Eukaryota; kingdom Metazoa; phylum Arthropoda; class Arachnida; order Araneae; family Salticidae; genus Maratus; species Maratus speciosus. The sequence goes on from OZ010786.1 coordinate 389,528,887, forward strand.
ATTTTAAATTCAAAATATTCATGGCCTTTTGTCTGGAAAAAATAATCTAGGGACATGCAGCCTTTAAGAAGATGGGCAATGATAGAAATTTTGGAAAGAAAATTCTGATTTTCTATATTTGCTTGAGATGCATCCAGTATAGTTTCTAACCAAAAATTTAAATTTTTTCTATCAAAAAACAATTATAAAAAAATTAATTGGTGAAGAAACGAAGTAAATGTTAATCTGTTGGTAAAGTTCGAAAAGAATTTTCTCCAAATTATCGTGTTATCTTCTAGATAGCAATATATGTAACCCCTTGCATGTGGAATATATTTGAGAAAAAACGTGCCAAAAATGGAAAAAAAAAATTCTCTTTAATTTTGTTCTGAACTACAAAATTAGAAAAATCCTACAAATTGCGCGAAACTGCCGAAATGTTCGCAGGAAAGTATCGCCATCTATTGGGAAAATGGTAAATTACATACTGTGCATTGGACGAACTGAGTTTGGTCTTCACGGAATTGCAACACCGATTTTCTCTTGCCCGAACTCAAGTCGGGCATGCCAAAATTGTCGTATTTGCGTTGCCCGAACTGAGTTCGAGTGTCACAGGGAAAGGGTTAACGATATAATATTAGTGCAAATCTGAAATTTTACCAAATGTTCCCTAGCTGAGCAATCAATTGTAGACTTTTTATATTACTTAAATTTTTCTCGATCATAGTCTCAAATTTTAGATGGACATACAGACAATTTGAAGTCATTTTTATTTTACAAAAATGTCAATATAAAACGGGTTTATTTTCAATTGAGAACATTTTTTAAGGAATTTCAGTAACATGCGAATCTCGTATTGGGTATATGCAAAAGGAAGTTCCGTTTTTTGGTTAAAATTACATGTTTATTTTGCAAGTTTAAAAAAGTGGTACATTAATATAGTGGTATTGTATATACTGTAGTAATAATGTATTCTTGTTGCGCTTACATTTTGTCTTCCTCTAATAATGCTTTAAATTTTTCATCTTCAATCTTTTCCAGTGTTTTTTACGTTCTGCGTCTTCAACATCGAATAAACCTCCTTAAAATTGCTTGAACCACCTTCTACCCATAGGGTCAGGAGGGGCAATTACGACCACCATCATATTGGAGAAAACTGTGTATGATAAAATTTTGTTTCAAGCTTAGATATTAACCTCATAATATATATTTCATATGAGATATTCTTTATCACTAGTCTAAAGCCTTTTTGAGATTCGAATAGCAATTTGAAACTAAGGCCATCAAAATTTTTGATAAACGGATTTGTCACTTTGGAGTTTACAGTGGTCTCAATTACACCAACAAATGCCCAGATAGCATGAACATTAGCAGCAAGTTTGATTTTTTCTGATATTATTTTGCCGTGGCAAATTTGAATTGAGAAATTCGCAGCAAATCTCCCGCAAGGTATACCATCACCCACTTGCATGAGTTGTTTAATCTAAAAGTGATTGCAAGATTGTCTTTAATTCACGAAAGTAAAGAATCTCTCTGTTGAGAGAATAGACAAAGAGCAGATACGCAGAAATGACAGAAATTTTATTCGGTTGGCACCGCTTCTTTTAAACGCTACATGTATCAAATACAAAAAAAAAAAAAAAAAAAAAAAAAAAAAAAAAAAAAAGGCTTGAATGATAAAGTGCAAATATTACCCTAACTTGTTTATGGTAAAAACAATGCATGCAACTTAACGGTACGTATGCATCAATATACCCCTTCGAAGGTGTTAATCTTATAGTGTAATAGTTGCAAACAGTTAACGCATGGAAAGATTACTATACTTTGCAGTAAGTTTGCAGTATTTTTTATTACTTGTTTGCCGTTAATTTGCAATAAATTTGATACAACATGAATTTAACATGCACGACAACTTAGCTGCAAGTTCAAAATGTGGTGTCTTCGGCGCTTGCATTATCTTGCTGCAGTCTTGTTATGAACTTTCAGTCTTGTCATGCTGAGCTTCATACCCGATAGAATTTCAAAAAACATGACATTTTAAGTAATTATCGCTTATAAACGATAATGTAATCTAACATTTTTTTGCTGCTCTGAAAAATAACTATAAGTGCTATGCACACCATCTTCAAGGACAATCATGCTGTAACTGACTATTCTAAAATTATTTTACTGACAGCGTTCTACAAAACCCACATATCAGGGTTTCAAAAAACATTGCAGAATTCATTACGTTGGGATTTAATACACAATGGGTCTCCCAAAAAGATGAAGCCACGCTATAATTTTCCGCTTTTTGTAGTTATTGCAATTCGAAAAAAATGTTCAAAATAACACAATAATTAAGATCTAGTTGATACTAAGAATAGTCCTAACATTAATTTTCAAAGAGTTACACGTTTGTTTTACAAAATATCTATAATTTTTAAGTTACATTTAGAAAAAAACAATCTACATACTTTGAGAGGTACAATATCTAAAATTTCATTCTTCTACGACCACAATTTACCGATATATGCACTGTAAAAAAAAAAAAAAAAATCTCTCAAACTGACAGGAAAAACTGTTAACTTTGGCGCCAATGGAAAGCCGTTTAATTTACAGAAAAACTGTAATTTTTCACTAAAATAGTTTTTTTCTGTAAAAATTATGAAATATACATTTTTTTAAAGATAAAAACTGTTTTTTTTAAACATTTTTTTTCTGAAAAAATACTTTTTTTTTTTTTTTTTTTTTTTTTTTTTTTTTTACAGTGTGACAGCCTAAATATTATGTAATTTCAGAGCTTCCTGACACCGGAAAACGGACAGGCTATTGTGGATAAAGTTTTGTAATTTCAATAGATACAGTTCTAAAAAAGTTTTTCAGGAAAATAAATGTGTATTATATTTAAGTAATTAAAGCTGGTACTTTTTTTGTTTTTAGACGATCTTAAATAAACAAAATGTATTTATATTTGAAAAAAGTCATTACTCTGAGTATAATTACACATTTGTTATGATTTTATTGTACAGAATCTCCGAATAAAGCCACCTTACCTATTCTAAACTATTTTGACAAGATAGTTTGAAGAATAAAAGTTGCGCACTTCATACTTAACATAATATGTTTTAAGAAAATATTCAAAATTTAGTATATTTTGGGAGATTTTTAGCAATATTTTTTGATAACATGTGCTTTAGTATTTTTTAATGGAAAGCACACTGTAAGATGTATGTTTTATTGTATTAAATTTAATCTATGTAGCGTGAATGAAAATTCATAATACCAAGAAGAATAAATAACAAGTTTGTCAAAAATATTTTAAGAAAAGAAAGAAATATTTAATATTTATTCATATAGCTAATACCCCACAGTTATAAAAGAAAATACACTTATAAAAAATAATTAAACTTTGGAAAGACCACATTTAAAACTGCTTCATTAAAATAGCACTTTTTTAAGTACACGTTTATTTTTTATTTTGTTAATTGAAGCTGCAATATTATATTAAAATAAGAAATTCCTGAAAAAAAAATCCCTATTTTTTATCAACTATAATTCAAACATTCATACAAAAGTCCTTCAAATTAAATCAAATAGCCTTAAGGAATGTATTTCTTTTTTAAAAAGTCTTTTGCAACATTAAAATATCTTGTACTTTTAAAAGTTATTAAAGTATATTTTTTTCTAAACATCTACATTTTTCTTAGTTTTTACACGAGTAATTCAAGAAAATTCAAAGAAATGAGAGAATTGTTGAAAGATATTTCTGTTAAAGTGCGCATACTCAGAAAAATGTTGAAAAAATTACAGAAGGTTCTTCTCATGAAGATATATACTCGTACGTTTATAAAAGACTTTTCGGGGAAATTCGATATAGCGTCCGTAGAAAATAAAAAATACAAATTTTGTTTTCTTTGCAATTTATTGCTTGTTGGTGACACAATGAAAAAAAATACGTGTATGAATAGATACGTATATTTATGGAGAAATAACGATTTCTTTAAAAAAATTCAACACCTTTTTTTGCTTTCTTTAATTACAGGCAGGGTTTTTAACGAAATGTAACTCAACTTAAAAAAATGGCAAAGTAAAGTAGAAACAACATAGTGCAATTATTAAATGTTTAATGAATCATCAGGAGTTGTATCAATTTTTTAATTGCGCTTGAGAGAACTATACAAATGATTTTTTTTTATGATATGGTTATCAACTCTATAAAACAACTTATATAAAAAGAGTATAGTTTATAGATATTTTTATAGTTGAATATCTTGAAAAGTTATAAAGATATCGGCGATATAGTAAGCTGAAATTTGGTTCCCTTTCAAAATTACTCGGATGATTAGGGATTTTCCATAAATTGTCATTTTTTAGGTGGGTTCATAATAAGTTACGAAATTAATTAAGTGCGTTCTTATATAAATACATGGCACCTACAGTCGTATGCTGGTCCGTCCGTCTATCCGCATATATCAGCGCAAGCACTATCCAACCAAATGGTTTGAAATTTAATATATCTATGCAGAATTTTGTCGAGTCATTTCAAATTTTATGAAAATCGAATCAAAACTTAAAAATATATTAATAAAAGTTTTCATTATTCTATTAAATCCTATTATACGCAGTTAATTCAATGATATCCCGTGATTCTAGGTTGCCATTGTGATTACGTTCTATTTAAGATGGGGTCATATAATTTCCGCATTACTGAAATTAATATATATAATTGTATTAAATATTGTATTCATACATTTTTTCATAGGAGTGCAACAGCTACTGCGCCAAGATCTGAATATTTATAAAAGTAATAGTACGAACGCACCTCATTTCTCACTTATGACGTGCAATTTCCGACTTGTTATTAACTTACTACCAACACAGGAATTCAGAAAACGCATTCTCATACGTAGTTTTGAGACGAATTTTTCTATTTTGATAATTCTTTTTTTTTGAGAAGGCTTTTTTTTTAGTAGTTTAAATTCTACTCATAAAAGAGCTCTACATATATCCACGAGTAGCATTGGTACGATTACTTCAAATTAATAATTCATTTTTTAATTATTAATATGGCTTCCTTTTTACGTTCTTTAAAGGAAAACTAAAGCATTATGAAAAATATGAAAATTAAATATTAAAAAATAAAAAATGATACTTTGTAGAAAATTACCTGTGATCCAGCTAGTGTTAGAAAGCAACTCAAATGCAGCTCACTCTATCTCCGATATCTTTCTGAAATCTCATGACATTCGACTGGTCTTTTTATATGAGTTGCTCTATAAGAATTGACTGGCAAATCATAGAAAAAAATGTTTGGTATTATTCGCGCATTCACAGTTAGAAATTATTAAATATCAAGTCTCACATTTCATGAAATATTTATTATATTTATTTTCTCAATGTACTATGCTGTTTCTGCTGTACTTTGTCAAATTTTCTGAAAGGGGCGTTAAGGAGGCACAACACTTTCAAACTTTCATAAAATCAGTTTTCGGTTTTTGTTTTATTCTGATTTTATTTAAATTTCTCAACAATATGCAAAAAACCCTATTCAAAAATCTGCATTATTTCTTGAATTATACTCATTTATAGACGGTGAGTATAATTGAAGGTCCGTAGATACTGAAACTTTAAAAAGCGTTTTCCAGATTAGTAAAGTTGGAGTTTGTGCGCACTGTTACCTTCAAACTTCATTAGCTACAGCTTAAAAAATTAACCAAAAATGCGTATCTTTATAATCTACATGCTATAAAAAAATCACATACTTTATTTATTTTTTTTTTTCAATTGAAAACCTTGAAAACAATTTTGAAAATTTTGAATTTTTTTAATTTTGTGCTAAAATTAAATTTTAAGCAAAACTTTTTGTGTATATTTTGGTTTTAATTTAGAAGTAGGTATGTTATGACTCTATTTTGTTTGAAAACTGTTTTCTATATGCATAATTTATAGACTTTTATCATACCCGCAGCACTTAATGATTTTAATTGATTTAGTAAGATGAAATTTTAAACTTAAAACATAAATATTAATTTTGCATATACAACAGTTATTTTTCTGGATAATATAGTTAATAATATAGACTTTAGGTAGAAAGGAGAAAAAAAATCTTAAATTCATATTATTTGTGTTTTGCTATTTTGTAAAATATCTTGTTTTTGATCGTTTCGAAAAAATCAAAGGAATCCTTAAATTAAAAATCCTTAAATTTATTTGAAAATCCTGCATGCTCTAAACAAAATATTTGGTGAATTTTTTAAAGCACTCGTTATATATCTGTGAATATACCTCGTATACTTAATCAAAGGGATGCAGATGTTTTACAATATCCACAAATTCATATATTGCAGCAGATGGCCCAAATAGCCATGTGCTACTGATCACTTCAAGCATTTTATTTTAGAGCGTGAGCCCAAATATTATTCTCAGGATTTCGTTCATCTAAAACTGTATAAGTTAGAATCATGAAATTTTGCATACTTGTAGCTGAACACAACAAATCATAAAATTTTGAAAAACTCTTATATTATTTTAATTAATTAATTGAATTAATTTAAAAACAACCTACCATTTTTGCGATTTAGATTTTAAAACAAAACCTTAAATTCAGTCTTTTTTGAGCAGGCTAGATAGCTCTGTGGTAGCGCATTTGCCTGCTAGTTAAAAGGTTCCCGGTTAGAAGCTCGGCTTCGGGTTTCGAAATATTTTCTTCGGAATAGATTTCATTGTTTAATGCAGCCGTTCTCAACCTTTATTGGTACGCGACCCAAATTTCGTGACCCACCTAATATAAGGGTGTATATCAGTATGGAAATTGTTGTATGACCTCTATAAGCTATCGGATATCCTATCCTACGAAAAAGGCAAATTTTGGTACAAAGGATACACTGTCAGCAAAAGCAAGAATTGGTAACCTCAATGTGTGTAAATGGAATAATAATTAAAACAACACACAAACTACAAAGATAAATCCAAATACGTTTAATTATTATCAAAACATAACTTTATAATTATTGAGATTTCTGGCACTTGTGTTTACCGATGAGGGCATCTATATCAAGGTTAAAACTGGTCAATTTTATCCTTAAGTCACTTTTTGCATGCAAAATATTTCTGTACTTGTTTTACAAAAACAGCAAAGTAGAAAAAGCATGTATGTCGTGTTGAACCCCAGCAAGAACCTCAGAGCTGATTTAGGTATTTCTGGATATTCTGTTCCTATATTCATCCATAAGGAAATTAAGGCTAATGTAAGACGAACGTCTTTTTGCACGCTTTTTTCCCTACTTATCACCCCTACACATGCTTGCGAGCATGTGTAGATATAATAAGTAGGGGAAAAAGCGTGCAAAAAGACGTTCGTCTGACATTAGCCGAAGGATTTCCCTTGAAATAGTTATGTTTTTTAAACAGATGAAATAAAAGATGTATTTTTGTGATGAACCTCGATAGTTCCGCGACCCTCCAAAACACCCTCCGCGACCCATAGGTTGGGAGACGCTGATCTAATAGATTCAGTTTTACAGAATTTATGTAATTTCTTTTGCCTTTTTAAGGTCAAAAGTTGCAAAATATTGTATCTTTTTTTAATTCAAAAATTATTTTTTTGAGAAATTGCAAAACTTTAATTTGACTATATTTCATTGTCCGGTGGATTTAATCAAAAGAATTTTTGTATTTGTCTGTCATTTTAAGGGTTTTTTTCAAGCTAAAATTAAATCAATTAATTAAATATGCTTTTCAGATATACAAACATACGCTGTTACAATTGTCTGAAAGCAGTTCTTGAACATTTTTAACTTGATTTAAAGATAATCTTCCAATTATAGTCATTAAGTTTTCCTGTTTATTTCACCATTGCATGAAAAACATCGTTGATATTATAAGAGTTTAACATTTATTCACCGGTAATCATCACCAAATGTTAAAAAAATTAAAAAATTAAAAATAAAATTGGGAATCTAAATATTGAAACAATTTGATTATATAATAGAAATGGATTCTTTTTGTTTTTCTTTTGTTTTGTTTTCATTCAATTTGGAATATTTGATACAATGTTAGGTGTGATTTTTTTTGCAACAGAGTTTTTTATTACTAATATTTTTTTTCTTTTGTACATATACATTAGTACAATTCAAACAGTATATTTTAACATGTTATATAATTCTACAACTTCATACGTAAAATAATATAGGGGAAATTAGGGAGGTTTGACCATAGAGAAGCCTGACCCTCCCTTCAATTTTCATATTTAAAAGAATTTCAGAGTTTTGACATTAAGTGGCAACGAAAACTACCGAAATGATCAAACAATAGCCTTTGTTTCATGCAGATAATTGAAACAGGTGTGGAAAAATCAAATGTAAAGAGTTTTGAGCTTAAAGTATTTTTTGAAACACTAGAGGGCTCTGCCCCTGCGAGCTACGCTCGTCAACCCCCGTTCAGACACCGCAGGCTCTAACAGCACGCTAATTTGATCGGCTTTAAAAAGATTTCCAAATATTGAATTATAATTTGAATCTGACAATTATAATCTGACGTAATTTTCACCAAACGTTTCTTTCTCTTTTTAATATTCACGTAAAAATACTTTTGTTAGAAATGAAATATTATGATCATCTTAAAATATCAAATAAATGTCTCGCGCAATTTTTAAATTTAAACTGTTTTGCAATATTATTTTTTGTTCATTTTACGTAATAAGTGTAATGTAACGTAAATGTGACGTAAATTCTCCTATTTAAGACTTCTAACGCATGTTAATGAATTTATTATTTTACAATATTCTTTCTCAAAAATATTCACGTGTAATAACGCACACGTCAAAATAAAATTCACGTGTAAATATAGTTTTTATGGCGTAATTTTCAACGAGTTCCTGCTTTTTATATTTTCTGTTTATAATAGTCACGTGTAAAATAAATTTTTAATTTGAAGCAAACATTATTGTTTGCGTTGTTTATACAGTTGGCAACAGTTTAAATTAATACAATTTTCTAAAATATGCAAAAAAATATCTATCGAAATGCTGAAAATTTGAATTTAAAATAGAAATAAAACCTCAAAAAATGATTCAAATTATAAAACTAAATGCAGTCTCCACATCGGGAAATTCTGACGCATAAAATGATCTAAAAATGATTAAATTCCTATGTACAGTTTTTGCTCCTATAAAACTTTTTTAATGGAACGATTTTGTCCAACTTTGGCATTAAATATCTCTTAAAATAATTCTTCGATTTGAAAACTGTCTGCATCAGCGTGTTTATCAAACATTTCTCTATAATACTACCGATTTGCATATTTTTGTATGCAACAGTTTTTTTAATATTAACGAAGAAAAGCCATGCTTAAGCATTCAAACTGGGTGCCGATCTGCCGGGAATATCTACGCAGATTTTCATTGGTCCATTTCCAAATCAAAACTTTTTTTTATATATAGAAGGATTTTGTAAGATTTTCTCAGATAAAATATATCTTAGAAATTTAAGGAAACAAGTTTTAAGTAATACAGAAATATTGAATTTCCATTGCATGTATAAAGATTGTACAGCAAATGAGGCTAACCATAACCATGTGCTATAGTTTAAAAAGTGACTATGTGGGGAGGCTTGACGCAAGCAATGTGAGGGAAGATTGACCTGATGGTCAAAGTTTCTTTAATTAAGTGTTTTTGGAAATATTTTTATTATACACTGTATATAATGAAGGGTTAATGGTTATATTTCTAAAATAATGTAAATTTATTCTGTGAAGCTACAGTAAAATGTAGTGATAGAAAGGAAAATGCTTAAAATTAATAAAATGAAGATGTGAAAAATTGCTATAGATAGAAGAAAAAAATTTAATGAAATATAAATGGGTAAGTTAATAGGAATTTTTATCTCATAGTACTTATAGTAGGTAAATAGAAAGAATGGAAAAGACTAGAAAGGATGAAAGCAGCAGCCATAAGAAATGTTAAGTGCTCATGCCTCTGCAAAGGAACATAACATTGATCAATACACTTTAGGAAGGTATGTAGACACATTTCAGCAAAATGAACACAATAAGATGAAGCGAAATTATGTGGCAACTAGTGTTGCCAGGTCGAATGCCAGGTCAAAAATTGGGTGCTTAAAACGGAATTTTTCTCCTGTGCCTTGAATTCCGTCTAAGCAGGTTTGTTTACACATTAGATTTTTCGAAATAATTTTTAACAATAATTAAACGATGTTGCATAAAGATATTCTTCCTTCTTAAGATCTGATTTTATTTCCCTTAACAAATATTTCAATATAAAATAAAGTGTGTCAAGTCTCCCATGCATGGGGAGCTTTGATCTATTATTTTTTCATGATTAAAATCAATCATTTTTCAAGTTTCTAATATATTACATTTATGTCGTAATTTTATTTTGATAACTGATAATATAAGAAATAAAATGATACATGAAATTTTATTCTAGGTTCAATATTTAAAAAAATAAAAAATCATTTTGTAAAAAATTGGTCAACCCTCCCCAGTCTCCTCTACGCTTTAGAAGTATTTTCGTATAAATGTATAACTCTATCTAATATTTTACAATGTCAAAACTTAATCAGCTTTATAAAAATATCGATAAATGTTTATTTATTTTTTATTTTGAACATATTTGTATTTGTATGACTTGTTTTACTTTGCATTAAGTTACCTTAATTTCCTTTATGAAAAATAAAATCACAAAAAAATGTTATTGGATGTTTTTTTTTTTTTTCAATCTAAAACAATTCCAAATTCGATTTTTTTTCTGCATGCTTTGAATTTAAAATATTCTCTCATATGTTTCCGTTGAAAATGGAATAAAAGAATTAAATGTTCAAAGTAATTAAAATTAATCTGCGTAGCAAACATTAAAATCCTCTTCTTTAAAAAATGTAAATACCCTCAGTTTTTTTGCAAAAGAAAATAAATTAAATAAATGTCCAATACACATTCATGTTCTTTTAACTCACATTTATTTAAGTATTCTTAAAAAAAAAAAAAATCATTGAAAAGATTATATTTGAAATTTACTTTAGTAAAATAATATCTATTCTTGTGAAAAATTCTTTTTTATCTTTTTTATGAAGATGCATCATACTAAAAAAAATTCTACCCTCAAAATGAGTGGAAAGATCCCTGTATTTTTTACCAACTACAATTCAAACGTGTATACAATAGTTCTTGAAATTAAGTCAAATAGCTTTAAGAAACATCTTTCTTTTTAAGTAGGACTTTAACAACATCGACATAGCTTATTATTAAAAAATTAAAGAGTTGTCCAACTAAGTTCAAACGTGTTTATGACTTCGGTCTGTCTGTCCGTCTGTCCGCGCTCTAATTCTCGTAAATATACTCGGATCGGTCTGAAAATTTTGAATGTTAGTGATCTCTACCATAGCACGAACCATATTGCAAATTAAGTTTTTAGCATGTTCATTTACATGGACAGTCAAAATTTTTGCGTTCCATTGCGGCCAATGGGAAAAAATAGTTTGAAATGATTTTTAATGGTGTTACACTCATTCAAACATAGTAAAATTGATATGCATTTAAGAAGTCCACTAAAGTGCGCATTCTATAAAATATGCGATATAAAGAATAGTCATTACTCAATTACACGGTCACACAAAATAATTCCGTTACATAATGGTATAGGGGGAGGGGGGTTATTGTTTGAGGCGTATTTGAATTATGTTAAACTATTTCATATATAATGAAAATGATATACTTCGCTGAGCTTTAGTATACGTTATTTCATGTATAATACGAAATGCATAGCATTTACAGGGAGAAACAAAAGATTTCAGATACTTTATTGTATCCGAATTACTGTATATTAGCAATGATTGCTCGAAATGCATTTTTAATTATGATATGCGCTTTTATGTTTCACTATATTTATGCATACTATATGGTATGTATAAATGCTATAATTCATATACAGGGCTACAGAAAAGAATTCGTAAGGAATACTGAGTATGAGCGTAAACTATCTAAAGGTGGGTTTTAAATGAGTTATGCATTTTTACGCTGAAATGAATTTAGTTTACTAATAAATATTTGTAGAATATAGATAAAATGATATACAGGGCCACGCAAAGAGTTGAATACGTTATGGTCTATGGATACATGACGTCTATGGATGATAATTTCTAGAAATGTGATTTTAGTAGTTTTAAGAGTGTTTTAGATTTAATTAAATTTAAATAAATAGTGGCGTGTAATAAAGGTACTAGGTAAACTACAGGGCTGTACAAAAGAATTCAAGTATGTTCCCATCTATTAGTATAAATTTCTGAAAGAGAAATTTCAAGCTGTTATGCATTTTCTTGCTAAACTAAATTTTCCCATTATATAGTCTATATCAACCTACATATCAAATACAGTGCTGTTCAAAATAATTGGAATACATATTTGACTATGGACGTTAATTGCTGAAATCAGTTTTTTCAATGTTTTATGCGATTTATAAAATGTTTATTTAGTTATTTACCTTATTTACCTTATTTCCCTAAATAACGAAGTTTTGTTAAAGCATTCAGGAAGGGTTGGAAAGTGTTTCATAATCTATGCTTAACGCATGATTTGCCTTTCTTGTTTATTTAATATTTGAGATGAATAATTCAGGAACTTCTAAAGAAATGTGGGAAAATTTTCGAAAAAAAGAAAATGGTTACAGACGCACTGAGTTTTTACATTCGTCCTTATATAGGCTAATTTTACATGCTTCTTTTGACTTACAATTATGTTTCTATATGGAAGTCAAATCTTGTGACCCATTTTTCACTCACTTCCTGTTAACATAGAGCTTTAAAATAGGAATATATGTATTCCTGATGGCAATAGATGAACTGCACATTGATTTTTTTTTAATTCGGTCCCTAAGGGGGGGGGGGGAATGGGGGGGATTTACTTAATGGTTACTCGATTACAGTTTGACTTCCTTTCGAAACATCAGTAAATTAGCTTTAACAATGAGCATTAGTTGAAAAGTACTAATGACAGGGTTACCAAAATAGTGCTGAATTTTGGCCAACTTGGCGATGTATCATCAAATTTGTTGACAAAAATAAGTTGCCATATTTGAAACCAACTTGGCGATTACTGGCTAATTTGTCGAAATTTCCATTTAAATTGATAAATCTTCAATAATCGATCTCAGCGTAATTTAATTTAAACTCTTCGCAGCTAAGGTGTTTTTTAAGAACTTTCTACTTGTTAGTGCATTAATAAAATATTTTTTCTACTTTTTTGTGAATTTTAATTTCAATTTCTTTTTTCTTTGAAGAAGTTTTAATAGTTTCAATATAATTTATGCCTTTTATTCACTTCCTCTCGAAATAATTGTTGTTTAAAGGTTGCATTAATTTGTTATGCACGATCAGAACGTAGGTTTATTTAGAAAATTTTAATGTACAGGGGGTCCCAAATGTCCTTGACACATTTAAAAATTCAATGTAAAATAGAGTAATTGTTACAAAACTGCGGATTGGACTAAAAGTCTTCACAGGATGATTTTTTTTCAAGTGAATTAAAATAATTATTTGAAAATTTGATCATAAATGGCGCTACTTGTCCGCATGCTGGCTTTTAATGTTTTCAAATATGCGATTTTTTCTGATTTTCAGATTTAATTTGACGCTGTGACGCAGAAATGACGACTCCCAGCAAAAAAGGACAAAGTGTATGCTTCTAATGTGGATGAAATTGAAGTACTGAGGACCAGAATCACGCATGTGATCCAGTCAATACCACAAGCAAGGCTGGCGAACATGTGGATTGATCTGGAGTCCCGTTTGAATGTCGCTCAAGCTACAGAAAGTGCACTATGCTAATGGATTGCACAAATTATTACTCTTTAACTGATTTCACAAAATAAAATGATCTATAACTCACTAATGATCTTGAAGTTTTTATGCTTCTTTCTGATTAATTTAGGGTACAGCGACATCTAACGGAGATGATAATAAATATTTTTTTTATTCGCTTGAAAAAAACTTTTCATCGTGAGAAGCGTTTTAGTTCAAAACGCACTCATGTACGACAATTACTTGATTTTTTATTGAATTTTAAAATGTGTCAACGACTTTTGGGACACCCTGTATTTAAATTACACAGACAAGGACAGCCAACTCGAGCTTCTAGGTTATAGAGTATGCAGAATGGGCAAAATAAAACTGGCACGAAAAATATTTACAAGACTGACGGGGAATTGACACTTGTTAGTGAACAGAACTGACCATCACTGAAATTGCTGAAAATGGCCACCGTCGACGTCGATGCAGAGTGTGCTCGATTTATTAAACTGTGAGACGCGTGTAACAGCTCTGCCTGACGGGTAGCAGCAATACAGTTTTCAATTTTTGCTGTAGATCTTTTAGTGTGTGAGGATTATTTGAGGAGACCTTGCCTTTCAGTTTGCCCCACAGGTAATATGTATATATATATATATATATATATATATTTATATATATAATATAAAAAATCGATCAGAGTTTTCAATATAAAATATAGTTTCATGTGCAGGGTGGGCAAAATAAAACTGACCCGGAAAATAATTATAAGAGAGACGCAGAATTGACCCACGTTAATGAACAGTAGAACACCCATAACAGAAAATGCTGGAAACGGTGACGTCGATGCAACAACCGGTTGCTGTCCCATGTCTGCTCATTCTCATCTCCCACATGCTCTGTCCCGAGATATTGGTGAGGAGAGCACAATCAGCAGAGGAAGTGCTTGCTGCAGAGGCAGGCAGGTCGCCTCGATCGCCTGATCTCTCTCCCTGTGATTTTTACCTGCGGGGCAAACTGGGAGGCAAGGTCTACTCAAATAATCCTCGCAATCCAACACACTGAAAGAACTGCAGCAGAACATTGAAAATGCTATTACTGCTACCCCTAAGGAAGAGCTGTTACGCGTGTCTCACAGTTTGATGGCCATCGTTGATTTCGATGCAGTGTGTGTTCGATTTATCAAACCGTGAGATTCGCGTAATAGCTTTGCCTGAGGGGTAGCAGCAATAGCGTTTTCAATGTTCTGCTGTAGTTCTTTCAGTGTGTTGGATTGCGAGGATTATTTGAGTAGACCTTGCCTTCCTGTTTGCCCCACAGGTAAAAATTACAAGGAGAAAAATCAGGCGGAGGAGGCGGCCAGCAGATTGCACTGCCTCTGCTGATTGTGCTCTCCTCACTAACAGCTCGGGACAGATCATGTGGGATATGAGCATGAGCAGACATGGGAGATGTCACCGTTTCCAGCATTTTGTGCTATGGGTAGTTCTAATGTTCATTACCGTGAGTCAATTCCGCGTCTGTCTTATAGTTATTTTCTTATTCAGTTTTATTTTTCACACCCTGTACGCGAAAATATTTTTTATATTGAAAACTCTAATCGATTTTTTACATTTAATATACTTTTTCTAGCTTGCAGACTAACAATACCAAAAAACATCTTATATGAAAAAAATTCAATTATGCATTCAAATAAAGATTGGAAATTTTTTTAAAACCGCTACTTTAGTGTTAGCCGTATGCTGGGAGTTATAGCCTAAGAAATTGCAAAAGATTTCGCTTTTTAGGGCAGCCTTTTGTATTCTAATATTTCAAGTGAATTGTGTAATTTGATAACGTGTCTGTTAAATTTGTGTTTTATTTATACTATTTGATTAATTTATCGATGAAGTTTTAATTCCTTTATGAAATTTTAGCTGGCAACACATATTGATTATTTTAAGTGCAAACGGGTTAAACTATCGTAAATCACGCTTGAAAATAATGCAAAAAAATATAAAAAAGTCATTAAATTGACTTATTATATTATTAAATTGACTCATATTCGGCGGTATAAAAATTAAAATCGTCCTATGTTTAAAAGTTTAAAAAAAAAAAAAAAAAAAAAAAAAAAAAGTAAAAGAAAAATTTATAGATCAGGTGCTGCCACCGTCAATATGACATGTTTTTGCCTTGTAATATAGATACATATCAAAACTGCAATTGTGTTATGAGCTCTTTATATCGAATAATAATCAAATCACCATAAATGAAATTGAGTAAAGTAACGTAAAATTGCATAGCTCAGTGAATACGGTTTTCTTAGTTTATACTCAACTCAAACAACTCTATATAATCACGCTTGAAAATAATGCAAAAAAATATAAAAAAGTCATTAAATTGACTTATTATATCATTAAATTGACTCATATTCGGCGGTATAAAAATTAAAATCATGCTATGTTTAAAAGTAAAAAAAAAAAAAAAAAAAAAAAAAAATAGATCAGGTGCTGCCATCGTCAATATGACAACTCAAACAACTCTATATAATCACGCTTGAAAATAATGCAAAAAAATATAAAAAAGTCATCAAAACTGCAATTGTGTTATGAGCTCTTTATATCGAATAATAATCAAATCACCATAAATTAAATTGAGTAAAGTAACGTAAAATTGCATAGCTCAGTGAATACGGTTTTCTCAGTTTATACACAACTCTAACAACCCTATATAATCACGCTTGAAAATAATGCAAAAAAATATATAAAAGTCATTAAATTGACTTATTATATCATTAAATTGACTCATATTCGGCGGTATAAAAATTAAAACCGTGCTATTTTTAAAAGAAAGAAAAAAAAAAAAAAAAAAAAAAGGAAAAGAAAAATTTATAGATCAGGTGCTGCCATCGTCAATATGACAACTCAAACAACTCTATATAATCACGCTTGAAAATAATGCAAAAAAATATAAAAAAGTCATCAAAACTGCAATTGTGTTATGAGCTCTTTATATAAAATCACCATAAATGAAATTGAGTAAAGTAACGTAAAATTGCATAGCTCAGTGAATACGGTTTTCTTACTTTATACACAACTCAAACAACTCTATATAATCACGCTTGAAAATAATGCAAAAAAATATAAAAAAGTCATCAAAACTGCAAAAAAAGTCATCAAAACTGCAATTGTGTTATGAGCTCTTTATATCGAATAATAATCAAATCACCATAAATGAAATTGAGTAAAGTAACGTAAAATTGCATAGCTCAGTGAATACGGTTTTCTTAGTTTATACACAACTCAAACAACTCTATATAATCACGCTTGAAAATAATGCAAAAAAATATAAAAAAGTCATTAAATTGACTTATTATATCATTAAATTGACTCATATTCGGCGGTATAAAAATTAAAATCATGCTATGTTTAAAAGTAAAAAAAAAAAAAAAAAAAAAAAAAAAATAGATCAGGTGCTGCCATCGTCAATATGACAACTCAAACAACTCTATATAATCACGCTTGAAAATAATGCAAAAAAATATAAAAAAGTCATCAAAACTGCAATTGTGTTATGAGCTCTTTATATCGAATAATAATCAAATCACCATAAATTAAATTGAGTAAAGTAACGTAAAATTGCATAGCTCAGTGAATACGGTTTTCTCAGTTTATACACAACTCTAACAACCCTATATAATCACGCTTGAAAATAATGCAAAAAAATATATAAAAGTCATTAAATTGACTTATTATATCATTAAATTGACTCATATTCGGCGGTATAAAAATTAAAACCGTGCTATTTTTAAAAGAAAGAAAAAAAAAAAAAAAAAAAAAAGGAAAAGAAAAATTTATAGATCAGGTGCTGCCATCGTCAATATGACAACTCAAACAACTCTATATAATCACGCTTGAAAATAATGCAAAAAAATATAAAAAAGTCATCAAAACTGCAATTGTGTTATGAGCTCTTTATATAAAATCACCATAAATGAAATTGAGTAAAGTAACGTAAAATTGCATAGCTCAGTGAATACGGTTTTCTTAGTTTATACACAACTCAAACAACTCTATATAATCACGCTTGAAAATAATGCAAAAAAATATAAAAAAGTCATCAAAACTGCAAAAAAAGTCATCAAAACTGCAATTGTGTTATGAGCTCTTTATATCGAATAATAATCAAATCACCATAAATGAAATTGAGTAAAGTAACGTAAAATTGCATAGCTCAGTGAATACGGTTTTCTTAGTTTATACACAACTCAAACAACTCTATATAATCACGCTTGAAAATAATGCAAAAAAATATAAAAAAGTCATTAAATTGACTTATTATATCATTAAATTGACTCATATTCGGCGGTATAAAAATTAAAATCATGCTATGTTTAAAAGTTTAAAAAAAAAAAAAAAAAAAAAAAAAAAAAGTAAAAGAAAAATTTATAGATCAGGTGCTGCCACCGTCAATATGACATGTTTTTGCCTTGTAATATAGATACATATCAAAACTGCAATTGTGTTATGAGCTCTTTATATCGAATAATAATCAAATCACCATAAATTAAATTGAGTAAAGTAACGTAAAATTGCATAGCTCAGTGAATACGGTTTTCTCAGTTTATACACAACTCTAACAACCCTATATAATCACGCTTGAAAATAATGCAAAAAAATATATAAAAGTCATTAAATTGACTTATTATATCATTAAATTGACTCATATTCGGCGGTATAAAAATTAAAACCGTGCTATTTTTAAAAGAAAGAAAAAAAAAAAAAAAAAAAAAAGGAAAAGAAAAATTTATAGATCAGGTGCTGCCATCGTCAATATGACAACTCAAACAACTCTATATAATCACGCTTGAAAATAATGCAAAAAAATATAAAAAAGTCATCAAAACTGCAATTGTGTTATGAGCTCTTTATATAAAATCACCATAAATGAAATTGAGTAAAGTAACGTAAAATTGCATAGCTCAGTGAATACGGTTTTCTTAGTTTATACACAACTCAAACAACTCTATATAATCACGCTTGAAAATAATGCAAAAAAATATAAAAAAGTCATCAAAACTGCAAAAAAAGTCATCAAAACTGCAATTGTGTTATGAGCTCTTTATATCGAATAATAATCAAATCACCATAAATGAAATTGAGTAAAGTAACGTAAAATTGCATAGCTCAGTGAATACGGTTTTCTTAGTTTATACACAACTCAAACAACTCTATATAATCACGCTTGAAAATAATGCAAAAAAATATAAAAAAGTCATTAAATTGACTTATTATATCATTAAATTGACTCATATTCGGCGGTATAAAAATTAAAATCGTGCTATGTTTAAAAGTTAAAAATAAAAAAAAGTAAAAGAAAACTTTATAGATCAGGTGCTGCAACCGTCAATATGACAACTCAAACAAATCTATATAATCACGCTTGAAAATAATGCAAAAAAAATATAAAAAAATCATCAAAACTGCAAAAAAAGTCATCAAAACTGCAATTATGTTATGAGCTCTTTATATCGAATAATAATCAAATCACCATAAATGAAATTGAGAAAAGTAACGTAAAATTGCATAGCTCAGTGAATACGGTTTTCTTAGTTTATACACAACTCAAACAACTCTATATAATCACGCTTGAAAATAATGCAAAAAAATATAAAAAAGTCATTAAATTGACTTATTATATCATTAAATTGACTCATATTCGGCGGTATAAAAATTAAAATCGTGCTATGTTTAAAAGTTTAAAAAAAAAAAAAAAAAAAAAAAAAAAAAGTAAAAAGAAAAATTTATAGATCAGGTGCTGCCATCGTCAATATGACAACTCAAACAACTCTATATAATCACGCTTGAAAATAATGCAAAAAAATATAAAAAAGTCATTAAAACTGCAAAAAAAATCATCAAAACTGCAATTGTGTTATGAGCTCTTTATATCGAATAATAATCAAATCACCATAAATGAAATTGAGTAAAGTAACGTAAAATTGCATAGCTCAGTGAATACGGTTTTCTTAGTTTATACACAACTCAAACAACTCTATATAATCACGCTTGAAAATAATGCAAAAAAATATTAAAAAGTCATTAAATTGACTTATTATATTATTAAATTGACTCATATTCGGCGGTATAAAAATTAAAATCGTCCTATGTTTAAAAGTTTAAAAAAAAAAAAAAAAAAAAAAAAAAAAAGTAAAAGAAAAATTTATAGATCAGGTGCTGCCACCGTCAATATGACATGTTTTTGCCTTGTAATATAGATACATATCAAAACTGCAATTGTGTTATGAGCTCTTTATATCGAATAATAATCAAATCACCATAAATGAAATTGAGTAAAGTAACGTAAAATTGCATAGCTCAGTGAATACGGTTTTCTTAGTTTATACTCAACTCAAACAACTCTATATAATCACGCTTGAAAATAATGCAAAAAAATATAAAAAAGTCATTAAATTGACTTATTATATCATTAAATTGACTCATATTCGGCGGTATAAAAATTAAAATCATGCTATGTTTAAAAGTAAAAAAAAAAAAAAAAAAAAAAAAAAATAGATCAGGTGCTGCCATCGTCAATATGACAACTCAAACAACTCTATATAATCACGCTTGAAAATAATGCAAAAAAATATAAAAAAGTCATCAAAACTGCAATTGTGTTATGAGCTCTTTATATCGAATAATAATCAAATCACCATAAATTAAATTGAGTAAAGTAACGTAAAATTGCATAGCTCAGTGAATACGGTTTTCTCAGTTTATACACAACTCTAACAACCCTATATAATCACGCTTGAAAATAATGCAAAAAAATATATAAAAGTCATTAAATTGACTTATTATATCATTAAATTGACTCATATTCGGCGGTATAAAAATTAAAACCGTGCTATTTTTAAAAGAAAGAAAAAAAAAAAAAAAAAAAAAAGGAAAAGAAAAATTTATAGATCAGGTGCTGCCATCGTCAATATGACAACTCAAACAACTCTATATAATCACGCTTGAAAATAATGCAAAAAAATATAAAAAAGTCATCAAAACTGCAATTGTGTTATGAGCTCTTTATATAAAATCACCATAAATGAAATTGAGTAAAGTAACGTAAAATTGCATAGCTCAGTGAATACGGTTTTCTTACTTTATACACAACTCAAACAACTCTATATAATCACGCTTGAAAATAATGCAAAAAAATATAAAAAAGTCATCAAAACTGCAAAAAAAGTCATCAAAACTGCAATTGTGTTATGAGCTCTTTATATCGAATAATAATCAAATCACCATAAATGAAATTGAGTAAAGTAACGTAAAATTGCATAGCTCAGTGAATACGGTTTTCTTAGTTTATACACAACTCAAACAACTCTATATAATCACGCTTGAAAATAATGCAAAAAAATATAAAAAAGTCATTAAATTGACTTATTATATCATTAAATTGACTCATATTCGGCGGTATAAAAATTAAAATCATGCTATGTTTAAAAGTAAAAAAAAAAAAAAAAAAAAAAAAAAAATAGATCAGGTGCTGCCATCGTCAATATGACAACTCAAACAACTCTATATAATCACGCTTGAAAATAATGCAAAAAAATATAAAAAAGTCATCAAAACTGCAATTGTGTTATGAGCTCTTTATATCGAATAATAATCAAATCACCATAAATTAAATTGAGTAAAGTAACGTAAAATTGCATAGCTCAGTGAATACGGTTTTCTCAGTTTATACACAACTCTAACAACCCTATATAATCACGCTTGAAAATAATGCAAAAAAATATATAAAAGTCATTAAATTGACTTATTATATCATTAAATTGACTCATATTCGGCGGTATAAAAATTAAAACCGTGCTATTTTTAAAAGAAAGAAAAAAAAAAAAAAAAAAAAAAGGAAAAGAAAAATTTATAGATCAGGTGCTGCCATCGTCAATATGACAACTCAAACAACTCTATATAATCACGCTTGAAAATAATGCAAAAAAATATAAAAAAGTCATCAAAACTGCAATTGTGTTATGAGCTCTTTATATAAAATCACCATAAATGAAATTGAGTAAAGTAACGTAAAATTGCATAGCTCAGTGAATACGGTTTTCTTACTTTATACACAACTCAAACAACTCTATATAATCACGCTTGAAAATAATGCAAAAAAATATAAAAAAGTCATCAAAACTGCAAAAAAAGTCATCAAAACTGCAATTGTGTTATGAGCTCTTTATATCGAATAATAATCAAATCACCATAAATGAAATTGAGTAAAGTAACGTAAAATTGCATAGCTCAGTGAATACGGTTTTCTTAGTTTATACACAACTCAAACAACTCTATATAATCACGCTTGAAAATAATGCAAAAAAATATAAAAAAGTCATTAAATTGACTTATTATATCATTAAATTGACTCATATTCGGCGGTATAAAAATTAAAATCATGCTATGTTTAAAAGTAAAAAAAAAAAAAAAAAAAAAAAAAAAATAGATCAGGTGCTGCCATCGTCAATATGACAACTCAAACAACTCTATATAATCACGCTTGAAAATAATGCAAAAAAATATAAAAAAGTCATCAAAACTGCAATTGTGTTATGAGCTCTTTATATCGAATAATAATCAAATCACCATAAATTAAATTGAGTAAAGTAACGTAAAATTGCATAGCTCAGTGAATACGGTTTTCTCAGTTTATACACAACTCTAACAACCCTATATAATCACGCTTGAAAATAATGCAAAAAAATATATAAAAGTCATTAAATTGACTTATTATATCATTAAATTGACTCATATTCGGCGGTATAAAAATTAAAACCGTGCTATTTTTAAAAGAAAGAAAAAAAAAAAAAAAAAAAAAAGGAAAAGAAAAATTTATAGATCAGGTGCTGCCATCGTCAATATGACAACTCAAACAACTCTATATAATCACGCTTGAAAATAATGCAAAAAAATATAAAAAAGTCATCAAAACTGCAATTGTGTTATGAGCTCTTTATATAAAATCACCATAAATGAAATTGAGTAAAGTAACGTAAAATTGCATAGCTCAGTGAATACGGTTTTCTTAGTTTATACACAACTCAAACAACTCTATATAATCACGCTTGAAAATAATGCAAAAAAATATAAAAAAGTCATCAAAACTGCAAAAAAAGTCATCAAAACTGCAATTGTGTTATGAGCTCTTTATATCGAATAATAATCAAATCACCATAAATGAAATTGAGTAAAGTAACGTAAAATTGCATAGCTCAGTGAATACGGTTTTCTTAGTTTATACACAACTCAAACAACTCTATATAATCACGCTTGAAAATAATGCAAAAAAATATAAAAAAGTCATTAAATTGACTTATTATATCATTAAATTGACTCATATTCGGCGGTATAAAAATTAAAATCATGCTATGTTTAAAAGTAAAAAAAAAAAAAAAAAAAAAAAAAAATAGATCAGGTGCTGCCATCGTCAATATGACAACTCAAACAACTCTATATAATCACGCTTGAAAATAATGCAAAAAAATATAAAAAAGTCATCAAAACTGCAATTGTGTTATGAGCTCTTTATATCGAATAATAATCAAATCACCATAAATTAAATTGAGTAAAGTAACGTAAAATTGCATAGCTCAGTGAATACGGTTTTCTCAGTTTATACACAACTCTAACAACCCTATATAATCACGCTTGAAAATAATGCAAAAAAATATATAAAAGTCATTAAATTGACTTATTATATCATTAAATTGACTCATATTCGGCGGTATAAAAATTAAAACCGTGCTATTTTTAAAAGAAAGAAAAAAAAAAAAAAAAAAAAAAGGAAAAGAAAAATTTATAGATCAGGTGCTGCCATCGTCAATATGACAACTCAAACAACTCTATATAATCACGCTTGAAAATAATGCAAAAAAATATAAAAAAGTCATCAAAACTGCAATTGTGTTATGAGCTCTTTATATAAAATCACCATAAATGAAATTGAGTAAAGTAACGTAAAATTGCATAGCTCAGTGAATACGGTTTTCTTAGTTTATACACAACTCAAACAACTCTATATAATCACGCTTGAAAATAATGCAAAAAAATATAAAAAAGTCATCAAAACTGCAAAAAAAGTCATCAAAACTGCAATTGTGTTATGAGCTCTTTATATCGAATAATAATCAAATCACCATAAATGAAATTGAGTAAAGTAACGTAAAATTGCATAGCTCAGTGAATACGGTTTTCTTAGTTTATACACAACTCAAACAACTCTATATAATCACGCTTGAAAATAATGCAAAAAAATATAAAAAAGTCATTAAATTGACTTATTATATCATTAAATTGACTCATATTCGGCGGTATAAAAATTAAAATCGTGCTATGTTTAAAAGTTAAAAATAAAAAAAAGTAAAAGAAAACTTTATAGATCAGGTGCTGCAACCGTCAATATGACAACTCAAACAAATCTATATAATCACGCTTGAAAATAATGCAAAAAAAATATAAAAAAATCATCAAAACTGCAAAAAAAGTCATCAAAACTGCAATTATGTTATGAGCTCTTTATATCGAATAATAATCAAATCACCATAAATGAAATTGAGAAAAGTAACGTAAAATTGCATAGCTCAGTGAATACGGTTTTCTTAGTTTATACACAACTCAAACAACTCTATATAATCACGCTTGAAAATAATGCAAAAAAATATAAAAAAGTCATTAAATTGACTTATTATATCATTAAATTGACTCATATTCGGCGGTATAAAAATTAAAATCGTGCTATGTTTAAAAGTTTAAAAAAAAAAAAAAAAAAAAAAAAAAAAAAGTAAAAAGAAAAATTTATAGATCAGGTGCTGCCATCGTCAATATGACAACTCAAACAACTCTATATAATCACGCTTGAAAATAATGCAAAAAAATATAAAAAAGTCATTAAAACTGCAAAAAAAATCATCAAAACTGCAATTGTGTTATGAGCTCTTTATATCGAATAATAATCAAATCACCATAAATGAAATTGAGTAAAGTAACGTAAAATTGCATAGCTCAGTGAATACGGTTTTCTTAGTTTATACACAACTCAAACAACTCTATATAATCACGCTTGAAAATAATGCAAAAAAATATTAAAAAGTCATTAAATTGACTTCTTATATCATTAAATTGACTCATATTCGGCGGTATAAAAATTAAAATCGTGCTATGTTTAAAAGTAAAAAAAAAAAAAAAAAAAAAAGTAAAAGAAAAATTTATAGATCAGGTGCTGCCACCGTCAATATGACATGTTTTTGCCTGGTAATATAGATACATATCAAAACTGCAATTGTATTATGAGCTCTTTATATCGAATAATAATCCAAATCACCATAAATGAAATTGAGTGTAAAGTAACGTAAAATTGCATAGCTCTGTGAATACGGTTTTCTTAGTTTATACACAACTCAAACAACTCTATATAACGTTTCTTTAATTTTTTAGATCTAAGCACGAAAAAACGGCCTATAAGGTATCCTCATAGTGGTATTGTAAAGTTTTTGTGTCGTAAAGTTCATTTTATAATTCTTTTATTCTAATACTTGCTAGTTTTCAAAGTTCTTAATTATGAACACATTTAAAAGTACTGAAACATTTTATATTATTTTGTGTATATTTTACATGGTCGTGTGCATGTGCATAATAACCCTTTATTTCCCACAATGAAATTTTTGCTTCCATTTATAGGTGACTTTTAAAGGGCCTGCTTTCCAATCTTCATTCTTTAAAGTTATACCAGATATCCTACGAGGGATAAAAGAGGTTTTTGGAAAAGAATGTTTGAAGAGCTGTAACAAAATGTTTGATGAAATGGTAGTCAAAACTAGGTGGACAGGATTAATTATGATTTTCCCGAAGATGGAAAAAGGATGAACATCTTTTCTGTAATTTAAAAAATTTCAATAAATCACTAATTTCAATAAATCTCAAATTTCAATAAATCACTAGATTATTAACACAAGATTGCCCAAGGAAGTCATTTTGACTGCTTTTTAATTTCAATTAGAAAAACAAATATGTATATAATGACACAATTTCTTAGAATTTTGTGACTTTTTGTACAAAATATAAAAGCGTTTATTAATAATTGTAGTCACCTCCCCATCCTTCATTTCCGGTATATAAATATGTGTATACCTATATTGCCCAAAAGCAGTCATTTTGACTGCTTGAGAAATTTTTAATAATCAAATGACTCTTATTATTTAATTGAGTAAATTTTTTATATGACCAGTTCGGCTCTGTATTGAAATAGCAGTTTTCATTTTATTCGATTACAATCGCATGATAAACTATCGATGTGGGCGTATACTTGATAAGTTGCAGTTGCTCAATAAGGTAAAATAGTACTTGTTATTCGGGTCTTTATGCAGTGATATTTGTTCTAACAAGTTGTTTGTTTTTTCTTTTGCGCCCTAAATTCACGAAAGAAATGTCGAATAGAAGTGAGTTATTGGAAAAGCTAACGAACGTAAGAGAAGAGTGCTCCGATATAGAATAAATTGCAACAAATTCTGAAGATAAAGCGGATTATATCCAAAGTGAAACATCTGACACTGAAGATAACGATAATGAGTCGATAACCAATGGTGAAAATGAAAGTGTCATCTATATGCCCAGGAAAAGGTGTAGGGTGTAAAGTAGTTCAGACTCTAATGAAGAAACTGAAAACACCTTTCAGGAGACTGAAACAGCTGCGGATGGTACTGTGTGGTCAAAATTTGACAAAGGTGGTATTCTTGGAAGGCTACCATCTACTTGTATTTTCACGGGTGTGAAAGGGCCAACACGCTACGGAAAAAGGATCATTATGGCATAAAATCCCAACAGTGCATTCTTCTTGATAATAGATAACTATAGTATCAGACATATAAAAAAGTGCACTGAAGAAGAAGGCCGCCGAATTTTGAGGAACGAATGGATAACAGCATTGCCGGAAATACGTGCATTTGTTAGAATTTTATATGCTCGTGAAGCCTACGTGGCAAACAAATTAAAACTGAGTTATTTATGGCCAGCAGAGTGGTGTCCCGAATATTTTAGGAAAAATATAGCCAGAGAAAACTTCAAGCAAATCCTACGGTTTATTCGTTTTGACAAAAGAACCGAAAGAAGTAGGCGCCTACAAACAAATAAATTTGCCTTTGTTTCGGAAATATGGGACAAGTTCATTGAAAATTGTCAAGTTTGCTATCAACCTGGGCAAAATATAACAGCTGACGAGCAATTATTTCCATCAAAAGCCAGATGCAGGTTTACACAGTATATGCCTAATAAACCCAACAAATTTGGCATCAAATTCTGGCTTGCATCAGATGTTAGTAGCAAATATGTTTTGAATGGTTTTCCTTATTTGAGAAAAGATGAACAAGGACCATCGTCAATGCTTCTCAGTGAACACGTTGTTCTGAAACTTGTCGAGCCATAGACACGCTGTGGAAGAAATATATCGACCGATAACTTTTTCACAGCAAAAGAGAACTACCCACAGCAGCCAAACAAACGAAGGATAACATGCCTCGTTTTCCACTCTGCTATATAAACTATATAAATCAGAGAACTGTGTTCTTACAATATAAAAAAGCAAACCAAATAAAAGAGTAGCTGTTCTAAATTCTAAGCATAAATTTGTGAAAATTGATAAAAGTAATAAAAAAATGTTACCAAAATCTATTCAATTTTATAACAGTACAAAATTTGGAGTTGATAGGGTGGATCAAATAGTCGGAAAATATACAGTTAAAGCTAGTTCTCGTAGTTGGCACCTAAAAGTATTTTTCGATATTTTAGATTTGGCTGCTAAAAATGCTTTTATCCTTTACAAAGAAACGACAGGAATACAAATACAACGAAAATAGTTCCTGTTTCAATTAGCAGAAGAGCTTTCCACCGAATACAGAGCTGCAAGGCAGAAAATTCATCAGAACATGAAGACCCACAAAGTTCAACTGCAACATCATTAAATGCAACCCATTCTAACAAATGCAAAACTTGTCAAGTACAACTTTGCCACAATAAAAAACAAATAACATATGTGAAAAATGTCAAAAGTATGTTTGCGGAAGGTGTACACATAAAAAAATTCCACTTTCATTTGCATAAAATGTACAAATAATAATGCATAGATTATTTTATTGTTAATACTTACTAATGGCTTGTTATATAACTGTAAATAATATTTAAAATATTAAAAATTAATTTTAAACACATTGCTTTACACATTAGTTATTCTTTCACAATGCAGTTATTTTGACTGCTTTTGGGCAATATAGGTATATACTAAGTTTCAGTCTTTCTAGTGTTAATTAAATTATTGTTAGTTAAATTCAGTTGTTAAACGTAAAATTAAATATTTTGTTCTTTTTCATAAGAAAGTTTAATTTTTGTCATTTCCTGTAAGATTAACACATTCATGAGGTCTAATCCTATTGGCGGTGAAAGATCAGATAACTGGACTTCTAAAAAAGAATGCATTAATATTAATGTGAGTAACAAATCATGTATTCATGATTATGATACCGTACGATACAACTGCCGAGCCATTAAGGTAAAGTTTCATGAAATTCTGTTGCAAATTCTAGTTTATAAAAGCAACTAATCATAGGGTGTCTACATTAAGTGCTGCAAAATAAACCTATGCTTGTTTCTTGGTGTAAAACATTTAAAATTTTTTCAAGCAGTCTTCAAACAAACATCAAACAGATAGTAAATATAGTTCCTAACTGATATTGAAATATTAAAGAAAGGCCAGAAAATGTTTTTGACTCTATAAAAGGGTATTACAGTGGGAAAGCAATGCTTAAATACACATTTCATTTTTTTTTAATTTCCACCATAACTGAACTTCGGCTTTCCTGGCCGCATGCCTGACCGTGCTCTAACTCCCATAAACATACTCAAATTGCCATGTAATTAACATACAGGGTGATCAATTTAAACGAGTACCCGTTGATTTTTCTTATTACCCTTAAATCTGACAGATGTGACAACTTTTCTAACACTGAAGTATGATTGTTTGAATCTTGTTTAATTGTGGGAGACAATTTTCAACACTGTTGGACTGGTACAATTTTATTTGTGTGGTAAACCAGAAATGGAGACGCACAAAGTTACTTTATCCTGTGTTAATTTTATTTTTGAAAAACATAATTCAAATTTTTTACGTTATCATTCCTGACAGCAAATGTTGAAAACGTTCACCACTATTTTGAATGCAAACATGAACACGTCGTATCAAGTTTTTTGACACATTTTGCAACATTATCACTGATGAGATTTCTTCAGTTATGATTTGTTTTAACTCATTGATGATTTCAGGACTTCGTTGGAAAACTCTATCTTTGAGATAAACCCACATACAAAAAATCTAACGGGGTAAAGCCAGGTGACCGTTGTGGTTAGAGGCCTATTGAAATTAAAAGTTCATCAAAGAATTCCTTAAGCACTTCTATTGTTAGGTTTGACGTGTGTGAAGGGGCTCTGTCTTGCTGAAACCAGTAGTAACGGTGCTGTATCTCAAGTGAAGCAATAAAAGTTTGAATGATATCCAGGTGCACTTTGGAATTAATGGTTTAGGTAAAAAAAATTGGTCCTATCACTTTTGGCCGTGAGAGTGCACACTACACACTAATCTTTTAAACATGTAAAGACGATTTCCTTAGCTCATGGGGAGTCTCTTGACTCCATAGGTGGAAATTTTGGTTATTTACATAGCAATTAAGGTGGAAATAAGCTTCATCTGAGAAGTAAACATCATTAAGCTTTTGAATGTTGCTGCGAATTAATCGGCGAAACCAAACACAAAAATGCAGTCGGTTTCCTGGATCACTTGGATGCAATTCCTGGACCTACTGTAAACGATAAGGGTAAAATTTCAAATGATCTCCCTCAGCCTTATGATATCCCTTGCTCCAACTGTAATTTTCGTATGGACTTTCCTGCGTTTTGATCCAAGGAAATTTTGATGTGATCAAACTTTTCCGGTGTTAACACAGTTCGAATTAGCTGTTTATCCACATCCATGTCACTTCGCGTTGATCGAAATCTTTTAACCATTTTAAAGATGCAGCATTTTGAAGATTTTGGTCTTAATGGAAACTTCAAATAAAATTTCTCTCGCTTTTTTTTCAAATGATTTAGACAACGTAATTATCGTAAAGGAAAACAATTATTGGCACTGTTGTCACATACGTAGGTATAGATTAGCATTTTCATTTGTTACCTGTGTGTTATGCTAATTTGCGGCCGCACAGGCTACAAGATCGCCATTTCCCCCCTATCGGCAATTTTTGAGCTATTTTTTTTCTTCTTAGAGTCATTTTTTCCATGGCGTCATTAGCCCCTTTAATAAGTTTATGATCAACAGAATTGCACACTCAGTACTATGAAAAAAAATATTTAAACTTAAAAACGCAAACCAAAGTTGAAAGCGCACTTACAGCAATTATCGCTCATAAACAATACTGTAACCCAATATTTTTGTATGTCCCTGTAATGTAAATCGAGCGATAAATGTAATGCATAGAATACTTGTCAGTAAGCAACTTAAAGTACATCTCAGTAATACATATGAATGTTCTTTTTTGTTCAAAATACCATAACATCACTAAAGTACACATCAAACAATATTTCCTTGAAGACCATTGTGTAATAGAATTCATTTGTGTGACCCTGTAAATTAATAATAAATATTTTTCACCCAAAATTCTACAAACTCATGTTTTAGTGAACTTTATAAATGCATATCAGTTTTATTATGTTTGAAATGGTGTTAAGGCATCAAAAGGCATTTGAAACAATTTTTTCTCTTGACCGTAATGAAACGGAATAGTGTTGAGTATCTATGTAAACGAAATATAAATGCTGCATACTTAATTTTTCAATAGCTATCGTGCTATATTAAAAGACAATAACGCATAATAATTACAGAATAATCCAAGTACATTTATGAGAGCTAGATCTCGGACAGCTAAACTGAAGTCATAAACACTTTTCAACCAGATTGGAAAGTCTTAAAAACACATTTAAGCAGACCTTTTTGTAGAGACGATAATGTTTCGATTTCTCAATCTTTGAAATCTCTAATTTACATGAAAATCTTATAAAACACTGGGATTCAAATGACGCCCTCGAAATTTAAAATAGGTTTTGTAAGTGAATTAATAGATGTGTAAAATGTTCTAGAGGAGTCCCTCTAGGACTCTAGGTATCTTCTTAAATGAAATGCGTATGGAGTCACCAATGTATTAAGTGGTAACACCAATTTGATGCTTTAAAATTTAATTGTTTTTCTAGTGTTATTACTAGTGGAAAGCCCGTTATACGGGTAGAGTACGTGGCAAATGACAAATATTTAAAGTGTACATCGATAACCAAATCATAAATATTACCTGCTATAAAACAATTGCTGGTCATAAAATATTTTTTATTGGGCCACCACAATCCGACATAGTTAAAACAATAACCATTCAAATAATTACAAAATTTGTACTTAATATGTAGATTGCAATCTTTTATGTTTGAGTAAGAGCATACTATCACCCAGCTTTGTCAAATGAAAGACCCTGAAATAACTTTACAATTCCTATATGTTGTCTTCAGTTTAATTGTTAAAGATTTCCTTGCGTATCACATTTGTCATAAAATATTTGCCAGAGTTTGAGATTTTGGGATTAACTTTACTTCTTCTGGCCCTTGATCAATTTTGACTTTGATGTCGCAACTATTTCGTACCCGAGAGCACGCAACATACAACTGACTATTATTATTATTATTATTATTGTTATTATTATTATTATTATTATTATTATTATTATTATTATTTTGAGAAATGTAGGAAGTTTATAAAAATTTATGTATACTAATTTGTTAGAAATATAATAAAGTAAACAAATGCCTATTTTTTAGTTCTTAAATTAAACATTGGCGGCTTAACATGTGATTGGCTGGAGTACTTCAAAAAACGAGGGACGCGATAAATCATATAGAATAAAAAATCCAGAACAATGATACAAAAATAAAATTAATTTTTCAATTCAAAAGCTATTAAAATACGTTACGTGTTAAAAAAACTATTTTTTAGTGAAATGTTTAATTAAAAATTAAATGTAAATTTTCACCACAAATTATCTGTTTAAATTTTCAAAGAAAAGCGAAATATTATCATAAAGAAAATTGTACATATTTTACTATTAAAATATGTGACAGATAATTTTCAAAAAGCAAAAAGTGATTGATTAAAAATTTCGGAAACCATTGTTTTCAAAATATCGTTTTAAAAAACGGGCTTAATATTTGCGTTTTTTCTTTCCATGACGCGCTTTACTTCTGCAGCTCCAAATTTTTTTTTCCCTTTCGATATCGATTTCTAACTCATGAAATATCATTTTTGTTGGTATAAAGAATACTTTAGGGGTAAAAAAATATTCCGAATTTTACACCGGTCAAAGCAGCGTTACCTTTTAAATCAGTCACTGCTAATTTACATTATTGTATACATATTAAGAAAAAATCAATTACTTGGCACGCATTGCTGCAGACACCGGAATTCTTGAATGTGTTGTTAAAATACTGCATGAAGAAAATAGTAATAAAAGAAAGCATCTTAAATATTCGAAAATACGTTTATACATGCAAGATATTTATAGATTAATAAATAGATATTTATACATTAATAATTTAATAACAGCACTTTAGGCTCAGCATTAATGTATTTTCCAGAAACTGGACCGTTAATTAAATTGATGAAGCCGCGAATTTTCCCATTGTTCTTTAAAATAAAGTAATTAAAAATTTGCGTAAAATAAGGAAGTGCAGCTTATTTCGCCAATAATTGCATGCGTCATCCCATATGCATCTTCATTTATAGAAAACTCAACTGCTTCGCAACAGAAATCATGATCTGTGTTACAAAATTTCTGTATTTTTTTACATCATTACAGTTTAATTTTATGTTTTCGCAGAATTCCTGTCAAAGATAGAATGCAAAATAGAGCACATTGAATCACTTGTGAGAAGACGTTGAATCTTAAAATTAAGATTATAAGATTAAATTTTTATTGTCCAGTTAATAGTTGCATGAGACATACTATGCACCTTTATTTATATAAACCTCAACTGCTTTGCCATAGAAATTTCATGATCTGAGTTACAACAGTTCGATACATGAGTACAGTTTATCTCCAAATTTTCGTGAATTCACCCCAAATACAGAGCGCAAAAACAAAAGAGTACACAACTTTGAATCACTTCTGAGAAGATGATATATTTTAAAAGTAAGATCATAAGATTAAAATTTAAGCAGTTCTAGTTTCATGTAACATTACATACATCTTCATATATACAAACATCAACTGTTTCGCGATAGAAGTGATGATCTTGCAACAGTTCGCTAATTTTTTTTCACCGTTACGATTTATTACTAGATTTTTACAGAATTCAGGTCAAACGTAGAATGCAAAAAAATGAGCACACGTTGAGTCATTTCTGAAAAGACGATGAATCTCTTAAAATTAAGATCTAGAGATTAAAATTTAAGTAGTTTTAAGTGAATAGTTTCATGTTATTAGCATCTACTTTTATAGAAACCTCAACTGCTTTGCGATAGAAATCGTGATCTGTGTTACAACATTTTGCAAATGCTTTCAGATCATTACAGTTTATTTCTCGGTTTTCACAAAATTCTTGTCAAACATAAAAGGAAAAAAATCATTTCTGACTCGGTCTACAGGCGGAGATAGATTTCGGAGTTAAGTATTAATATCACCAACAAAAACAAATCAAGATTACAGTTAAACACAGTTTAACAATTTTATCTGGCCGCTTTTGATGAGTTTTTAATTTAATTTTTCTGTAAGAGCTGGTTTTATCGGAATCATATTAATACGATAATTTTTTTCTTTAACCCCTATTATTATTTAATTTGTTTTTGAAGTAAGAGTTTTTGCTGCCTATCAAAAGCTTGTTAATATAAAAGTTGTAGATAATATTAAGAAGATTTATAATAAATTAAAGCGTATTTGATATCTTGTGAATTTATGAAGTTACGAATTCTTTTCTTCTTCAACCTCCTACTTTTATTGTCTTTATTTTGCGGTAAGAATTAGTCCTATCAAAAACTTGTCAATATAAAAAATGTAGATTGTATTAAGAAGATTTATAAAAAGTTTAAGTGAATTTGATATATTAAGAATTGACGAAGTTATGAATTTTTTTCTCCGTAAAACACTAATTTTTTCGTCCCTTGAGCCCATTTTCAATTTTATCAAAAATTTGAGATTCATAAAGTTTTGGCCCTTTCATAGAAGTAATAATAACTTTAAATCGATTTTCTATGTATTATAATTAATAAGTTATTGGTTTGTTTCGGTTTTCACAAATCCCCTTGCTATTTCCACCTCCTTGGTCCGATTTTGACCATTAACAAACTTGACCGAGATTTTCTACTCCTTGATTTTATGTATCAGTTTGGAAGAGGTTTTGAATTGGGGGTGGTTTGGGGTTCTAGGCGTCATGATCGACGTAAATCTACAATAACTTTTCAGAAATTCCAACATATGGGAGAATTTAATAGGTAGTATTTCTTACGAAATCAACCATGTTCAACCGCTTAAAATGATGGATCTTGAAATTATCAATCGTAAGATTAACATTTACGCAACATTAAGCAAAGCATGTGATTAGCACATGATGTTCTTGAAAGTAAGTAATTACTTCTAAAATTTCAAGTACCCAGTTTTTAATCAGTGCATACAAGACCTAAAGTTGATTGACTGATTTGACCGCTGATTTGACCAAATGATTTTAAATTTGGTGACTGAAGCTAAAATGTGCCCTAGGATCAAATCTAAGTCAAATATAAGCAATACTAATTAAAGTTTGTAAAATATTCTGTCTGTTTCAATACAGAGATCCTCATGTTTAATTTACAGATAAAGAAATGCGTAAAAATGTAATTTCCAATCGAATTCTACACTTGTGCCTCCCGTCAACAACTTAGCGTTTAGAAAATATAAGAAGATGCTTTTTGTTTCTGGTCAGTTGTACAGTCTATATAAATAATAAAAAATATTCATTCTTGGGTAGAATTTTAGTAGTATGAAATTATTAAATGCTCACACAAAAAAAAAAAAAAAAACAAAAAAAAAAAAAAAAACGTTTAATGTATAGTACATTTCTTCTTCTAATTCCTATGGCCATTTACTTTTTTTAGGTAGATTTCGTAAGAAATACTACCTATTACAATCTCCCCTATGTTGGAATTTCTGAAAATTTTTTGCAGGTCTACGCCGATCATGACACCTAGAACCCAAACCACCCCCTGTTAAAAACTTTATCTATCTATCTATCTATATAATAAAGATTAAATTACAAATATATGAACAAATTGGTAAAATTCTAAAGATGAACAAGATATGAACATTGGAAACTAGTATGTAAAATACGAAACTATGAATAACCCACATAATCAGGGGAGCTTGCAGATTTAATTCATTGTGAAGATATCTGTATCACTTTTTTATGGACTCGATAGCTTCCACAATTTTGCACAAATCTCTTCCAAACTGATACATAAAATAAAGAGGTAGAAAATCTCGGTCAAGTTCGTTAATGCGCAAAATCGGACCAAGGGGTTGGAAATAGGGAGGGGTTTTGTTAAAATTTGAAAACCCCCATAACTTTTTAATTATAATACATATCAAATCAGTTTAAAGTTATTATTACTTCTAACAAAAGGGCCGAAAAATTATGTATCACAGATATTTAATAAAATTAAAAATGGGTAAAAAAAAATAGGGTTTTAGGGAGAAACAAATTCATAACTTCGTCATTTATCAAGATATCAAAATCATTTAAACTTATTACAAATCTTCTTAATAATATCTACAACTTTTATATTGACAAGTTTTTGATAGGACCAACTATTACCGCTGAAAAAAAATTAAAAACGACGAAAAAAAATTGGGAGTTGAAGAAGAAAAAAAAATCATATCTTCGTTAATTCACAAGATATCAAATCCACTTAGATCCACCAATACATTTTCTTGATATTATCTACAACTTTTATATTGACAAGTTTTTGATATGACCAAATCTTACAGTAAAAACAAATTAAACAAAAATAGGGGTTGAAGAAAATTTATCGTATGAACATGATTCTGATAAAATCAGCTCTTACAGAAAAAATAATTAAAAACTCGTGAAAAGCGGCCAGATAAAATTATTAAACTAGGTTTATCTCTAATCTTGATTTAGTTTTTGTTGGTGAAAATAGTAATTAATTTCGAAATTTACATCCGCCTGTAAGCCGAGCCGGGGTGAATTTTTTTTTTTTTTTTTTTTTTTTTTTTTTTTTTTTTTTTTTTCATGCTGAATATTGATTACATTTGTTAATAAATTATTATATTAGTTTCATTTATGCACATTTTTTGAAAGAACATTTATGACACACAAAAATAAAATAGTTAAGATTAGCATGATTACTTTTGTTCAATACAAAAAATTGTTGATTAAATATACACTGATGTCCAAAATTAAGGACCAATCACAAAATGCTAATTTTTAAGTAAGCGAATACTCAAAAGGAAATAATATAATTCAATTAATAACTATCTCTACAGCACAGCTAGTCCATATAGCATCTCATTCATGTCACACATGGTCACAAGTGTCACAGTCACTACGAGAAACAAAAAATAGGAAATTCCACACGTCTTATTGTGAGTCTCAAATGATCATTATATGTGACTCCACTGAGACGTCAATGTGACTGCTGCTTTGCCACGAGTCTCCAGGTGACTTTACAATGTAGTTACACTGTGACTCTCATGTGACTGTCATTTTTAGAC
The DNA here is from genome assembly GCA_963932465.1 of Maratus speciosus. Taxonomy (NCBI): domain Eukaryota; kingdom Metazoa; phylum Arthropoda; class Arachnida; order Araneae; family Salticidae; genus Maratus; species Maratus speciosus. The sequence continues at coordinate 389,565,514 of OZ010786.1, forward strand.
TTAATTTCAAAGTTATCATGAACGTTGAATTAGGATAAGTCACCAAATAATATCACATTATAGTCACATGGTGACTTTTCACAAAAGGGCACAATGGTGACTTCACAGTAGACTCTCTGTCACCTGAAAGTCATCATGTGACTTTAATGTGACATTATTTAATAACTTATCACAATGCAGAGTTCCCGATGACGTTGAAATTGAATCTACAGATAACAGTCACACGAGAGTCACAATGCAACTACATTGTAAAGTCACATGGTAACTCGTCACAAAGCAGCAGTCACCGTGACGACTCAGTGGAGTCACATACAGTGATCATTTTAGACTCATAACGAGATGTATGGAATTTCCCTTTTTTTTTTTGCTTCAGCGAAGTGACTGTGATACTTGTGACCATGTGTGACATGAATGAGATGTTATATGGACTAGCTATGCTGTAGAGATAGTAATTATTCGAATTATATTATTTCCTTTTGAGTATTCGCGAATTTAAAAATTAGCATTTTGTGATTGGTCCTTAATTTTGGACACCAGTGTAGATATTTTTAACGTTAAATTTATATCCTTTCTATTTCATATAATTTTTAATCTCAGTACAGTATTTAATAATATTAAAACATTAAAAAATTGTTTAATGATCACTTTATTATAATCATCGCATATTCCAAATATTTCACGAAATGAAGTGGAAAAAATGATTGTCCTTAAAAAATCCTTTTATTTTATCTAATGTGTTTAACGAAGAGGTAATATTGAATCAAGGAAAACTTCTGCAAAAAAAGAAATTAATTTTCCGTGACAGAGAAATCAGAGAAAAAAAGTAGTGGTTTTAAAAAAGAAAAATTAAATCTGTATAAAATAAGTGGAACATCTTGGAATGGAAGCATTATTGCGAGACAAATTGACAAATCATGCAGTATTCGCTATTAACTAACTTGCCGAAAATTGCTGAGGTGTACAATTAATTTCATCGAACTATATAAGTTTAAGGGAATAAATTTATTGAGTAGAATTGGGTAAATCTATTATTTATTAAGGCACTAGAATAAAATCGAGAAAAGTTCTTTTAAACTGGAATGCAGTAGCATGTAATGCAAAAGAAACTCAGTTCAGTAGAAAAAGAATTTGCAGAAAGTATTTTTTAAAACATCGTAAACCTACATTTTAATTGACAGCAAACAAAGATAGTTATGCAATTCAATTGTATATTTATTTTTCATATAAATCCTCCAATAATTTTTGAATGGACGTTCCGATTTATATATATATATACAGTAGCTGGCAAAGGTTTTGAGACGATTGTTTTTCTGTCCTAACTTTTCTGTAATCAAAATTTCTTTGCAATGTAAATTAGTAATTTCTACCCCTTTTAAAGGTCAACAAAATGCAACATAGAGCAATTTAGACATACACATGAATTAAAACTACTTCGGAAATTCTCAAAATTACTTTTAATAAAAATTAATAGAAAAGTTTTCAGACGATTCTGTTTTTTACCCGACTGAAAAGAAGAGTTATGTGTTTCACGCGTATCTGGGTATGTGGATTTCTTTATACCCTCGCAACATCCCAACGGCTGGATGGATTTTCATGAATAAGGTCTCTATCCATTCGTCTTAATTGTCCGATGGTTATAGGATAGGTTTTGTTTTTATAAATTCAAAATGGTGGCCGTAAAATACAAAATGGCGGTAGAGACGAAAAAACTTTTACGCACCCTATTGAGTGGCATATCATTGGATAGGTCTTTCAAAATGAAGACGATGTTTCATTGACTATTTTACAGTCAGAAGCTCCGTTTAAATACTACACAACCTGGAAGTTGCGTAGGTAGGATCTCTAGCTTTACTGCAACTCTAACCATCATAGACATCTATAGGCCTCATCAAAACAGTGTTTATAGATTGGAACTAACAATTAAACGCAACTTAAAAGTCATCAATACAAGTAAATAAAAAAAAATAGGTATGTAATATAAAAAAAAATATAGTTTCACATTTATGAGAAATAATTAATTAGTTCGCTTTTTATGCAGTCGGGTTTTTTGATTTTTTAAATTTAATTCAATTTTTAAAACTTTTATTGAAATTAAGCATCTTAACCTTTAAATGCCGGATTTTTCAAAAATCATTGTAATAATGTTTTTCGGCTTTCATTTTTTACATAAATCATGGGAAAAATACTTTAAAAAATCCTATTTTGTTTAAAGTATGGTTTACGGCTAAAAAACAGTTTGCTACTATTCGGCAATACTGGTCTTTAATTGAAAAAATAATTTTCCTTGATAAAATTCTATCATATTAAACACACAAGAATTTTAGGAACTATAATAAGAAATAAATTTTACTTGCTTACTGCAGAACAAAATAGGGTATTTCGCAAGCTTCGAAACAAAACAAAATTAACAAGTAGCAACAATTGAAAAAATAAATCTATCTTTATTCTTAAACAGCACAAGTGTTGCCATCTACATGTTGAAAATTGATTTAATAATATTTTCAGAATGTATTTTATTGGCAACATTAGGCATTATACCTTCAATATTATTCTAATAGTATTTTAGAGCCTAAATTGGGTATGTTGCCGAAAAGCAACACCCGGCATTTAAGGGCTAATGTAATGGGATATAGCAATATTTAATATTTAGTTGCATAATCCTGTGCTTTGAGGACTGCAGCACATCATCTGGACATGGAATTAACAAAGCTTTCTAAGGTGGACCTTGGTATTTTCGCCCATTCCGATTGAAGTTCCTGAAAGAGCTCTCTCCTAGAAGAATGCCTCCGTGTACCCACTTTTCTTCCAATGCGTTCCCAAAGACGTTGAAATGAATTGAAGTCAGGTGACTGACTTGGCCAGTACAAACCTTTAATTTTCTTAACTGTAAACCAATTTGTCATCATTTTGGAGGTGTGCTTGGAATCATTATCCTGCTGAAATATTCATCCACGAGTCATCTTTTTACGAGCATAAAGCAGCATGTGATCTTATAAAATATTTTTATAAACATTTTGATCCATAATCCCATCGATGTGTACGAGGGAGACTGCGTCATCATGAGGGAAATCAGCTCAGACCATTACTTATCCGTTTTCGTGCTTCACTGTTGGACGTTGGTACCGGGGATAAATTCTGGTGCCTTTTGGACAATGAATATAACGTCAGCCATCACTTCGAAACGAAATAAATTTGGATTCATCGCTCCAGAGTAGCTTCTTCCAATCTTTGGCTCTTGACGTTTCATGCTCCTTAGATTTCCCTACTCTTTGCCCGAATTATTCAGGACCCCTTATTTACACAATGTAGCGGCATCTTATGGTGTACTTTCTAACTGTTAGTACATGTTCGGTGGCCACCTCCTTGCATATTTCAGCAGCGTTCTCGTTTGGGTCAGTGACCGACTCCCTTCGGACCAACGCGTCTTGACGTTGAGTGGTTTTTCTTGGGGCTCCTAATCTTGGAAGATCGCGCACACCTGTACCATCCTTCAACTTCTTTACTATTTGACCAGTAGTTGAATTTAGAATTCCTAACTTGCTGGCGACAGCGGAATATGATATCCCCCCCCCCCCCCGCGCTTCCTTAATAATTACAAGACGAATGGCCAAAGTCGTATTTATCCCTGATACTGAAACTTACATTCTCGTACATTGATACTAACATTCTCGTACGAAATAGAATTCTAAAGCTTTAAGGATTAAGCAAATGAGTTTCGCTGACAACAACCCGGCTGAGATGCTGAATGTATTTACTCTGATAATGTTTTAAATTAAGATAAAATACAAAGAAATTTTTGCTTCATTTTCCATTGAAGCTTGTTGTTTAATGTTTAATAATTGAATTGCAACTTTTTGTAAATTTGTCTTTTTACAACACCGTAAGGTTTTTTTTTTTTTTTTTTTGTTTTTTTTTTTTTTTTTTTTTTTAACATAAAATCATGTTTGAGAATATTTATGATAAAGTAGGTTATAACCAAACATCGATTACTTGTAAAAAATCGATATAAACATCGAATAAACATTACACCGGAACACCTTGTAAGTTACGATAATAAAAAGCATCCATTTTCCTTAAGGGGTACACTAATCGTATTGGCCATTTATTTATTGGCCAAATCCATAGTAACTGACGTAACGCTTGATCATTGAATTTTGTTTTCAAAACTGTGTAGGAAAATTACTAATAAAGCTAGAACAAATTTTTACAATTTAAAATATTTTTTACCTTGAACTTAATGCCCAAATACCTGCAGATTATTTGCATCTCTCTTTTAGTCGAAAAATTGCAATGCAAAATTCTGTAACTGATGTAACATAAAATATACAATAAATTTTTCTGCCTTCATTGACGTGTAAAAATTAAGAAAACTATCCAGTTAAAAAAAGGTGATTTAATGTTCTCAATACCACTAAGTAATGACAAATTATAACAGTAACTTTTTAAATTAATTTTGTAACATAAAAAAGAAAAAAAATCATTTAAACATGTAAGTGACGTAACTTTTATTGTGTAACTGACGTAACATTATGACTTTACAAAGACAATAATGGTACTTAACTTAGTTTGTAAACAGTAATGCTTTTTTCACAATGCCTTTTGTTTTAGGATTTCATAACAGAACACAAAAATATCAAGCTTTCCAATCATATCTTTAAATTAAACATTTTATAAATTTTATTTCGCCCCAAAAATGAGAATTTTCTTCGGAATTGCCCTATTACGCATTTGAGTACTGATTTTGTGATTTATTTATTAATGCAAACAAAAATTTATCATCACGACCAAGCAACTAAGAAAAACTTATTTGTAATAAAAGGTTGTAATTAATAATCTTTAAAATCTATTGAATAATTCGTCTTTTATTTAAAATTTACCATTTAATTATAAAAGTGAGCTTCATTTTTGGATTTTTCCGCACACAGCTTCAAGGATTGCAGAGCTGGTCGATTTTGTTTTAGGTAGCTTTCTTTACAAAAAAGCTACCTATTGCAGCCGTTCGGAGGAAAGCGATTTCAAAACATTTTGGTATATTTTCATCGATCATGACCCCCAGACCCCGAAACCACCCTCCGTTCAAAATTTATATATATATATATATATATATATATATATATATATATATATATATATATCTGACATATGTCACACTGTAACTCCCGTAATTATGAACCGATTTCGATGTAATTCGGTGTCTATATAGTACATACCAATGTCTCGACCGAGTTCGTTGGCCAGCTTCATCCGCCGTTTTGTTTCAAAATGGCGGCCATTTAAAATTTTTAAAAAAATTTAAAACTTGAAATGTGGTAAAAAAAAATTAAAAATGGAAAAATATTTTTTTTTATGTATTTGACCTTTATACAAAGATTCCGGAGCAGTTTTTGTTTCGTCTATATCTTAAAAAATGGCTGAGTTATAGCATTTTGAATTTCTAGCGTGGCTGACATTTTGTAACGTCCTGAATTTTGTCACGCGATAAAAGGCGTATTTATGAACCAATTTGGATGTAATTCAGTGTGTACATAGTACATACCAATCTCTCGACCGAGTTCGTTGGCCAGCTTCATCCGCCATTTTGTTTCAAAATGGCGGCCATTTAAAAAATTTTTAAAAATTTAAAATTTGAAATGTGGTACCAAAAAATTGAAAATGGAAAAATATTTTTTCTTATGTATTTGACCTTTATACAAAGATTTCGGAGCAGTTTTTGTTTCGTCTATATCTTAAAAAATGGCTGAATTATAGCACGTAATAACAGGCGTATTTATGAACCGACTTGGATGTACCTTGGTGTGTACATAGTACATACAAGTATCTCGACGGAGTTCGTTGGCCGGCTTCATCCGCCATCTTGTTTCAAAATGGCGGCCATTTAAAAAAATTAAAAAATAAAAAAATTTAAATGAGATACCAAAAAATTGGAAAGTGAAAAAGAATTTTTTTGTATGTGTTTGACCTTAATACAAAGATTCCGGAACAGTTTTTATTTCGTCTATATCTAAAAAAAATGGCTGAGTAATAGCATTTTGAATTTCACTTGTGGCTGACATTTTAAAACGACCTGATTTTTGTCACGCGATAACAGGCGTAATTATGAACCTATTTGGATGTAACTTGGTCTGTACATAGTACATACCAATGTCTCGACCGAGTTCGTTGGCCAGCTTCATTCGCCATCTTGTTTCAAAAGGGTTGCCATTTAAAAAAAATTAAATTTAAAATTCAAAATGAGATATTAAACAATTGGAAAATGAAAAAGATTTTTTTATGTGTTTGGCCTTGATACAAAGATTCCGGAGCAGTTTTTGTTTCTGAAAATTTGTTCTTTTGTTTATATCTTAAAAAATGGTTGATTTATAGCACTTTGAATTTCTAACATGGCTAACATTTTGAAACGATCTTGTATTTGTCACGCGATAACACACGTATTCGCCTATTTCGATGTAAGAAGGCATGTAGATAGTATACATCAACACCTCGACCAAGTTCGCTGGCCAGATTCATCAGCCATCTTGTTTCAAAATGGCGACCATTAAACTAAAAAATATATATATATTTAAAGTGAGGTGCAAAAAAATTAGAAATTGAAAAAGGTTTCTTTCTTAAGCATTTGACCTTGATATAAGGATTCAGGAGCATTTTTTGTTTGTCTTTACCTTAAAAAATGGCTCAGATATAGCAGTTTCAATTTCTATTGTGGGTGACATTTTGAAAAATCTGATTTTTTGCATGCGACAGCACTCCTATATATTAACCGATTCCGATGTGAGTGAGCATGTGCACAGCAATTACTAAGGTCTCGACCAAGTTCACTGCTTAGCCTCATCCACCATGTTGTCTTAAAATGACAGGCACTTTAAGAAATTGCCGAATTTGGCAGCCAAATATATGTTACTTTAAAGAAAAGCAGCTTGGATAAAGCTGACTAATTTCGCGAAATTCTCATTCATTATATTGATAAAAATTAGTATTGAATCTCCTATATTCGGTTTCCACTAAATTGAGCTTCGTGTGTTTGAATGATATAATTTGGCATTTTTTAAATAAGGATTATGAAAGCTACCTCTTCCTCCCGGCACTGTCCGGAAGGACTTTTTCAATTGTTCTCTTACACAGAAGCCGCTACAATAGAAAAAAAGTATTTCACCCCATCATAATTACGAAACAAAAATCATAGCGTATTAAAATCCTTTACCACAGGATATTTGCTTATAAATATATTTATAAAAAAACTGTGTTTTTCATCTTACCAGTACCATCCTTACTTTCATCCTTACTTTCATTAATTACTTTCATCCATCTACTGACAAGAATATCTCTATTATTTTTTGTGCTATTTTATCTCTTAAAGTTTGTGCGATTAGTTATGAAACTCATTTCTTTCATGCTTTATCTGAATAAATTTAAACACATTTTATAAGTATTTGTTTTTAAGCAAAATAACTTTGAAAAAAAAAACTTTCAGCGTCTGAAATACTTGTATTCTTAGCAGGTGATTCGGATACATTTTTTTCATACATGGTAAAGTTTTGTGTCAGCATGGATAAGTATGTTTTCATACCATTTAAATGCCATTGGCATTAATTCTGCTTTTTATATTAGAATGGACTATATCACTCAACGTCTCTTTACAGTATGAGTGCTATTTATTTATAAGCTATTAAACTATGCTTTAACACTTAATAAGGTATCCTTATATATTTTTTTAACTTTCAAAAAATTAATATCCGATGCATTTGAAAGCCAATTTCTGAGATAGATAAAAATTGCAAATGATGTTGAAAATCTTCGATCTGAAAGTTAGCTTAAAGAAAAAAAGATTTAAAACACTTTAAATATTACAGAAATTTTATTTCTAAAATAAAAGTTTTTACTAAGACATAGCTTTTGCTTAAATGTATAGATACGGATTATTCAAATAAATGCAAATGAAAATGGCTTGAAAAGTCGAACGCAGTTTTTACATCGCTGAATATTCATGAGCATTACGACGTATTTCTAAAAAGTAAAAATAAACAACGTCCATAATATATGATTTTTATTGTTTTCACAGCAAATATTATTTTTGTGTATATTGTGAATTTCAAACACAAGACAGCATTTTGAAAAAGTATTTGTTTTGTGTATAAAAAACATACCTAGCACCGGCAATAAAATTATTAGTATAATGGTAATAAAACGAGCAGTGGTGAAAAAAATTATTTGTTCACCAAATTTCGAGATGATTAAATAGCGTAAGAAAATAAGAAATCCCTTCAACTCAGATTCGTACCTCTGAAAATATTCCTTGATCAATAAAGGCCATATTTCCCGTACTTTATTTATTATTCCTAGTTGAACTGTTTTGCTTCATTTTGTGTTGATGTTAAACGTCTTTCACCTTCACTGTATTTTATGCTTATATGAATAAAACGGTCCGGAGATGAAGTAGAATGTAAAGGGAGTACTATTCCGCTTTTGCTTACAGTGTTTTTGGGTTCGCCAACCATTTTCATTTTCACAGCCATACTTCAGTTTTCTACTCATTTTTGTGGGCTTTTCTTGTACCTTCTCACACACATACACAATTTTTTTTTATTTATGCATGTGGGGAGACAGTTCTGTACACTGCAAAAATGTACATACTCGTTGGATATTTATGAAATTCTTCAGATGCAGTGTGTTACAACTTACTTCACAACTGTCAAATATAAAAATAACGAAGTCGGTACAGGAATGACTTTTATCAATGCAAGTGATATTTCAATAATTGGTTCACAGCAGAATCTATTTGAATTATCTATGTAAAATAGTCGTAAGTCGAATACATAAACTTATACATAAAATTTTATAAAGACTTCTTGGATGCAAAAAGGTGGTAGTTCGACGAAGTGCGCCCACATGCCAGTTGTTGACGCTCTTTGTTTTAACCCCTTAATTCTCGCTCCTGTCAATATCACGGGCTGAGGTGTCGTTCGTTATTTCTCGCTCCCGTCATATTTCCAGGCTGGAGATTTATTGCTGGAAAAAACTTCTGAAACCAGAAAAATTTAACTGGCATTTCTGTGTGAAGCCTTTGAATATTTCCGTTTGGGTTTGGCTTTTTGCGCTGACTGTAATGTTGGGCTTTGTATTGCATGTTTCGAAATATGTAACACTCAAAAAATTATTAATAATCGAAATTTAATGCCTATATATTATTTCAAATATTAATTGTAAAAATGTGTGTGATGATGATAAGTAAAGATCTAAGATGTGAAAAATAAAGGTTTTTTTCGCATTAATTTTTGCGGTTTAAAACAAACATTAAGACACAGAATTCTCGCATGATGGCTTTTCTACAAATATGAATTTGTTCTATAACATCTTTTTTTTCGCCTTAAAAAATTAATTGTATATTTTAATTAGAAACCTTATAATTATTCAATTTCTGTAATAAAATAAATAGGTACTTTTTGATGGTTTTTCTAAATATTAAGCGACCGTGAAGGGGTTAAAAGGTGAAGCAACATTTTAAGTGAGTCGCGCTTATGGAAAAACAAATTTGATTAATCAAACGGAGAACTTGGAAAGTCAGTATCTCCAAGCTAACAGCTGTACATTCGTTTAAGAGAATTCCTCTAGGGAGTATCATCAAGTTCTGTAGTCTTCCTTTGTACAAACTAATACACTGCCATACTTTGGTTAAACCTGAAATCTGAGCATGACCTTGTATGTATACCAGTATTATCTTCATAAAGGCACTTTTGTCTTGGTCGGTTATAATGATGTAAGCAGAACTACGTATTTGTTCATCATTTGGGCGACATTTTTACATCAACGAGTTTAGAGACGGATTTTTAAATTTTAAATTGTTTTGTAAAATAAAAAGATTTTAGTATGCTATATCTAAGCTTTGTAGGTAACATTCATAATTCAAAATGTTCTAAAATTTCATAATTCTCTATATAAAATTTGTTATTTTTATACCTTAGTGATGCTTGTGATATAAACTTATAACTACTCTCCATCGTATCAAAAGCGAAAACTTAATTAGCATTGTAATCAAATAGATAAACCTTTACTTATATTATTTTATTCATAATTTTATTTCCATGGTTTGTTTTACTTAGCAATATTTTATGTAATTTTTTATAAGTAAACATAAATCAAATTAAGCCTTATTCAGTATTTGTTTCAACATATTAAATTTCAAATGATATTTGTTTACTGAATACTTTGATTTTGAATGTACTGTAATATGTTTCAATGGAAAATGCAACAGAGGAATTAAATTTTCAAACTAATCAAAAATATTATATGTAGTAAAGATTATTAATGCTCTGCTTTATGATATATAAATAACCCAGGTTTTTTTTTAAATTAAATAAATATTAAATACTTATTCATATGTTCACAACGCACAGTTATTTAAATAAAACTATTCATTTAAAAAATAAGCAAACATTGAAAAGATCATACTCAAAACGAGCTTCATTAGAATAATGTTTATTCTTGTGAATATTTCTATTCTGTTAATGGTAGCTCTAGCATTATATTAAATTAAGAAATACCCCAAAAATAAATGAGAAAAACTAAGCTGTATTTTTTCAAATACAATTCAAACATTTATGTGTAAGTTCTTTAAATAAAATCGAATAGCTTTAAGGAATGTCTTTTTTTTTTTTTTTTTTTTTTTTTTGTCGGAAGAGTTTTACCATTCAAAATACTGTTCTTTTAAAAGTTTAAATTTTTTACAACTTTTTTTTATAGATATGTTAGAAAATTCTATATAAATGTCAGAAGAATTGAAAAATATATTTTTTTTATTAACATGATATTTTTTACGAATATGTAATGTTTCCATAAAATAAATCTTAAAAAACAACTTGATGATTTTCTTTGTTATTACTTCATTGACTAAATTCACCTCATATAATTAATAAAAATTTCAATTAAATTTACGGTTATTATTCATACGAAAAGAATTTTTTTTAAAATAATTTCATTTTCGGAGTGCGCAAAATTTGGAAAAATAATTGTAATAAATTACCCCGCCAATTTCTTGTTTATTACTTATTGCATGCTTAATTATCTTATAAGTGTTACAAATTGAAATCATTTCGTTATTCTTCGTTATTGTATTCGATCGATCTTTAAGTTTACGTGAAGTCATTCCTATGTATTCGAGATAAATATTTTCTGTTTTCAGTGGAATTACATATGCTCCAGAAAACAAAATGAAGGTACAAAAAACTCCTCTGAGTATATATGAGTTGAGATATTGTAAAATGAAGTACATACCAGGACCTTTCGAAAAACTTAAACATGCACATTTCGCTTTGGCGTAAACTTAATCTCCACTCGTCCGGTAAAATTGAAAGATCTAGTTAGTGCCAAAATAGACCCGATCCCGAAAGATGAAGTTTCTGTGGTATATGTAATTCTACTGAAAACAGAAATGATTTATCTTGAATACATAGGAATGACTTCTCGTAAACTTAAAGATCGTATTAAAGAACATTTCAGAGATTTGAAGTACAACCGGCCAACAACAGCCCTGTCAAGACTTAACCAGAAGCAGAATATGCAGGTTAATTTCGAAGGTACAAAAATTACATGCCCCTTAAAGAATTATCATGATTTAATTATCCGTGAATCAATTATTACTAATGAAAATAGTGTTTGTAATGATGTTTTATCCTACAACATACCCAAAATTTGGCTCACAAGGAGAGGGCCAACCTTGTTAATCACAGATTTTGATTATTTTAATATATGTTATAGGGTAGAGAACCCTTAGTCTCAGGTTCAACGGATTTTATCCAACGCTCCTTAGTTCTTTAGAAACCGGGGGGAGTCTAATAGTAGTACACAACTAAAATACTTACTTTGTAACAGAAAGGCTAGGTCGGTCGTAGCTGAGTTGGTACGGCGCTTGCTGGCTGACCTGCGGGCCCGGGTTCGGTACCCGAACGCGCTACATTTGTTTTTCTCATTTTTCGTTTTATAAATATACTTGTAATTATAATTTAATAATTTAAATTAAAAATTTCAATATCATACATTAATTATAATGTTAACAAACTTAAATTTATATATATATATTTTTTAAACTATTAATTCTCATCCATTAAAGAGTTTAAAAAAGAAATTGGATCTATTATTGAATGATGAAAATTCCAAAATCGTGACAAAAACTTTTGGGGCTCCATCTAGTTATGATAAAATAAAAGAATATTCAAATAGAATAAAAATAAAAGCAGAAAGAAGATAAAGGGGAAAGCAAAGTAATTGAAAGTGCAAGCACACGTATTACAAATTTAAAAATCTTTAATATGCAAAAAATTAGTTGTAATTTAATTCTGATGCTAATTTTTAATATAATTATGCTTGTTACTTTAAAAACAGAATAATAATATTATCGCATTGACTTCCTTTGTTAAAGCAATGCGTAAATGACGTTTCTTTAAAATCTCAAATTGACAGAATTGCTCAATATCATTGCGTCGCTAAAGAATATATGAAATATATTTTAAAAGTGATTTAAAAAAAAATAACAATTTTATGATGTTTTATACAACTGTTTAGTTAAAAGTAAAAAATTAAATGGGTTAAAATTATAATTCATATACAATATTATAAATTTTAATTGACAATGAGATTATTAAGTTATACTTACGAATATATTTATTAAACAAAAAATGAGAAAAACAAATGTAGCGCGTCCCAGTATCGAACCCGGGCCGGCGGATTAGCCGGCAAGTGCCATACCAACTCAGATGCGACCAACCTATCCTTTTAGTTACAAAGTAAGTATTTAAGTTGTGTACTACTATTAGAACCCCCCCCCCCCCTGGTTTCTCAAGAACTAAGGAGCGTTGGATAAAATCCGTTGAACCTGAGACTAAGGGGTCTCTACCCTACAACATGTATTAAAATAATCAAAATCTGTGATTAACAAGGTTGGCCCTCTCCTTGTCAGTTTGCTTAAAATATCATAAAATAAGTAATATTCCACTTCCCTCTATATCCATATTTTATTTTCGCAATGTTTTCCGGATCAAAGAATTGACTTTCACTTTCAATCTTTTCGACGCAAACTATGTGAAATTTGAAAAATAAGATATTAATAACAGTATTTTTGTATTCTCTAATGAAGGCTGTTTTTATAGCTGAAAGTACTAAGAAAGATTAAAGTAATTTAACATCTTTTTAAATATTTTGTCAACTTTTAATTATTTTGCTCATGGTGTAATTTTAAGTTTAATAAATTTTTTGTTATTCGAGGACTTTCTTGTCTTATATTAAGTAGACAATTATATATAAAAATATGGAAATGGGTCGTTATAGAGGAAAGTATAATGTTCGATGAACATGGTGAAGTAGACATATTTTAAATCGAAGAATTATTTTAAGTACTAATTAATGCCGAAGTTGGCCAAAATAATTGCGTTAAAAAAGTTTTATGGGATCAAAAACTATGTATAGCAATTTAAATATCTTTTGGAGGGACATACTTGGCCATTATGTGGTGTGCAACGTGCAATCATTATCATATCTTGAATAATACTATTATCTTTCAATTAAAAAGTGTAATAACACATGAACAGAAAAAACAGAAAGGAAACTTTAAAATAATATTTTAAATTATCACGTGCAAAAGCAATAAATGGGGAAAATTTCTTCATGAAATATGTATTTACGTCTGAATATTAAAAAGAGTAAGAAAAATTTAAAATAATAATTAAATTATTACGCGTTAAAAGCAGTAAATGTGAAAATTACGTCATATTTAAAATGACGAAAAAATAATATTGAGAACCAGATTCAGTTTTATATTATACTTACAAGAGAGATTTATTTCATATTTTGAAAAGGTCTGTTTACATATTGTTGATAAATTGGCCAAAATAATTGCATTAAAAATGTTTTTATGGGGTCAAAAACTGTGCATAGCAATTTAAGTATCTTTTGGAGGAACATACTTGGCAAGTATGTGGTGTGCTACGTGCAATCATTATCATATGTTGAATATTACTATTAGCTTTCAATTAAGAAGTGTAATAACACATGACTATTAAAAAGAGAAAGGAAACTTTAAAATAATATTTTAAATTATCACGTGCAAAAGCAATAAATTTCGTCATAAAATATGTACTTCCGTCTGAATATTAAAAAACGGTAAGAAAAATTTAAAATAGTAATTAAATTATTACGCGTTAAAAGCAGTAAATATGAAAATTACGCCATATTTAAAATGCCGAAAAGATAATATTGCCAACCAGATTCAATTTTATAATATACTTACAAGCGAGATTTATTTCATAAAATGGCTGCTAAGACATGGCAATCTGTTCTAAAATTTTCGACCCCTATTTTATCACCCTTACAGGGGAATTTTTAAAAATCTCTGAAATACATATTTAAATATTTTTTAGTATACTTATTTTCTGGAATTTCACGCTCCTATCTAAAGGGGCTGCTCGGATATGGCCAAATATTCTAAAATTTTTGAGCCCTTCTATTAATTACTTTCTAAAATCGCTGAAATACATGTTTAATTATTTATTTAGTAGATTTATTTTCTGGAATTTCACGAAAACAACTGCTGAGATATGGCCAAATGTTCTAAAATTTTAGATCACCCCTTTACGGGAAGAATTTCTAAAATTGCTGAAATATGTGTTTAATTTTTTTTAGATTTATTTTCTGGAATTTCACGTCTTAAACTAAAGTGGTTGCTGAGATATGGCCAAATGTCCTAAAATTTTCGACCACGGCTTAACCCCCTTTAGGGGGGGAGGGTTCAAAAATCCTTTCTTAATACACGCCTATGTCATAGGAAATATTTCTACCCCAATTTTCATATTTTTAGGTTCAGTAGTTTGGGCTGTGCGTTGATTATGAGTCAGTCAGGACAAACTGTTTTATATATACTCGTATATATTATATATACTATATAATATATACTCGTATATACCGGGTGTCCCAAAAAGGACTGACTGATTTTAAAATTCAATAACTTGCAAACGGTGACAGATATTTAAAAAATTCTTGCAGGAGGGTTATGCATAAGGTCAAAAGTTTTTTTACAGTGATTTTCAATTTTAGTTCGATTTACAAACAATAGATGGCGCTGTAAGCAATAGTCGCTAAATTCAGGCTCGATTTTTGGTACTTCGTGGCCCGGATAATACATTTCCATCTCCTTTTTCTGCATGGAACAAGATAAAGGACCAAAAATCGAGCCTGTATTTAGCGACTATTGCTTACAGCGCCATCTATTGTTTGCAAATCGAACTAAAATTGAAAATCACTGTAATAAAACTTTTGACCTTATGCATAACCATCCTGCAAGAATTTTTTTAATATCTGTCACAGTTTGCAAGTTATTGAATTTGAAAATCAGTCAGTCCTTTTTGGGACACCCAGTATTATATATACTATATAGATGTGTATTTGCCGTATAATAGTACACATCTGCGAGCAATTTGTGGTGTATTTATTTGATAGGATATTAAAAGAACATTTCAAAATCCTTCTAATAATGTTAATTTTACATATAAACCATTATTTTATACTAAATCGAGGGCGGTCTAAAACATTGTATTTGCTATTTTAGCAGAATCTCGTTCCGTTTTCGAGATAGAAATGCTATATTTTCATTATACTACGCGTTGATGCTTTAATCGGTCTTAATAGCATACAGTTTCCTTAATTAACATTTCAACACGTTCCAGCATACGTTTTTATGAATTGGGTTTGTCTGCCATCTTTCTGTTTATATGTGCGTGCTCTTACTGTTTGACTAAATTCCCACAAATTTCACAAAAAAACGTCCGGTGCACGCATAAATCCGTGGGTAAATATATCCGAATGCAATGTATTAATGTCGTTGCATTATTTCAAACATATTGAAATTGAAGTGCCTCTGTAACGCCTCTCTACACTACACTATTCTCAAAATATTCGGTTACAGAACTGTGTATGCAGAATAATTGCTGAAAGAGTACTTTCTGTTGTGGTCCGAGTTTTTAAATTTAACTATTTATTTTAATATTTTATTTGATAGGTAATTTTTTGCATATGCAGTACAAATCTGTAAATTTGCAGTACAAATGCTGGAGGAAAAAATTCTAATACTTTTCCGAATATAGATGGTATTCCCTGAAATTCGTGTTGACAGCGTGTTATGGCCTTTCCTAATTAATTACTTATACGTCATATTTTGCATTTTTAAATTGAGAGGTTTGCGTATGTTTTAAAAAGTGTTTAATAATTTATGCTTGACGTATGATTTTTAGTTCTATACTTTAGGCTACGCTAGTATTAACACAGTTTCTTTACTTTGCCATCTTTACGCTACCGTTTATGACATGGGTATTATTTATACAGTTCTTTGACTTTTGATGAATTTATTTATGCAGGAAAAAAAGTGGTTAAAATTAACAAAATTATTTTTTATTCAAGTAAATTAAGTAAATAAAAACATCAAATGATTAAAATTGGAAGATTTTCTATTGAATTTAATTTCTGTGGAATCTAGTCCACATTTCACTACATTATGTATCAAAATCGAATCATTCAATGAATAGTTTATTGAAATTTTTATGGCAATAAAATCTTATTTCAAATATTTCACCGGATGAAGAGAAATAGAAAATTACCGTTGATTATTTTTCTTTCTTCAGTGTTTAACGAAGAGGGAATATTGAATTAAGGATAACATATGTAAAAAATAAAATAAAAAAAAAATAAATAAAAATAAACTTTTGGTGTCAGGAAAACCACAAAATAAAATGGTATTTTCTTAGAAAAGAAAATTAAATATTTAAAGTTTGGAGTCTTGTTGAAATGGAAGCATGATTGTGAGAAAAAATTTAAAAATACTGCAGAATTTGCTATTAATGAGTTTTGCTTACAAATGGTGGGTTAAATACATGGTGTCCATAAAAGTACTCCGGGGTTTTAAAAAATCATATCGAGTTAACGGTATGAGTTAGGTCTGGTCAGTTAATTTTGAAGAAATCAGTAGCGCATCAAATTTTATTCACACCAGTTTCAATTTCTTTTTTTCAATACTAGGTAGGGCTGACCTTGACCTTGGATGTCTTTGACCTTGAAGTAACGTAGCAGTCGCTCATTCCATCATTGGTCCACCCATTTGGTAGAAAATAAAAGAATGTTTTGGTGTAGTTTTTATATTTGGCGCCTTTATGTTTTTTGGGTCGCTAAACACGAATCTGAAGTTTGTCAACAAAATTTATCCCGGTAAACACGTTTTTTCGACAAAAAACGTGCAAAAAATCGGGATTTTCTTTGTTTTTTCAAAATAACTTCAAAGTTATGCATTTTACGTAAAAGTCCTCAATACATAAATTAATGAAGATAAAATTTCCTACATTTTATGTATTAAAAGTTTTTTCCTCTGATCAATGGTTAGCCGTGAAAGCGCCAAAAAACTGGGTGTGAAAATAAAAAAATTCTGAAAAAAAACGGGGATTACGGCGCTTTACGTAGATTTAACATGAAAACTGACCATTTTACGCAAACTTTGACCATTAATGACACTAAGTATAATATTATTGACTACATTGCATGGATCTGAGGTTCATTTTTTTCTTCATAACTAAAAAATAAAAAATGAGCATACCTGTGATCAAAATCTTCATTTGGTATTAAAAAAAAAAATAATAATAATAATAGTAAAGCATTTCTTAATTTGACTTTTAAAAAACAAAAATAAAATAACTAAAACAGACTTTCGCTGATAAAAGCTGACTTGAACTCAAAGTCTTAATTTTTCACTTTTAACCTAAACAGATCATTGGAAGGGGGGGGGGGGATCTCGAAATTTGACACAGAGGAAAGTTACGGCGATATTTGTTCTTGACACACAGATGTACGAATCCCATCTGCATTCTCCCCCTTGGACTGCGCATTTCGGATGGGTTCACTGCAACACATGCGAGATTTCCCCCAAGTGAACGCAATACTCCGTACGGTGTGCGGCACATGGATTGAAAATTACAATTTTGAAAGCAGCAAGGGCTCATAATGATGATTAGGGGCAGACTATAATTCAACCCATCAAGCTAGTGAATGAGTTGATCGCAGCAGATGCTCAGAACCACATCAAGTGTTTTAAACATATTTATGGGCGGCCAAAGGTACAAGAACAGAAGAAACGTGGTCCATGTGCCGAGGAAATCAACAGAGCAATGCAAAGTATCCACGATTACCTTGAAAACCAAGATGACGAGTGCCAATTCTCCATGGAAGAGCTAATGAAACAGATTACAGGGAGTTATCAACCTGAGGTGAAAACTGTAAAGATTAGCCTCATTGAGAAGCATGGAGACATTATACTGATAAAAAAAGTACAATTCGTTATTGATGGTATTTTTTTTATTACATACAGTTTTTTGTCCTAAGAATCAGCCTTTTTCTTCAATCTGCGACAAATATACTCAGTATGTGCGGTCAAAATATCAACCACGGGCAATAATAGTCTTTGATGGCTATCCTGATGATTTACAAGGTGGTACAAAAACTGCTGAGTGTATGAGACGATCAAAAAAACATGCTTCAACTGACATATTGTTTGACGAAACAATGATACCAACCATTTCCAAAGAAAATTCTTGTTAACCCAAAAAACAAAGGTCGGGTTATATCGATGACGATTGACAAGTTCTCATCAGCAAATATTACATGCAAGCAAGCAAAAGAAGACGTAGACACCTTGATTATAAAAACTGCTTTCACCTTGGCTCCATGAAATGAGACGGTAATTGTAGTATGGAGGATATAGATCTTTTGGTCATTTTGATAGGTATCTGCACGGATGAAAAAGTTTTTTTTTTTAAACCAGGAATAGGACCATTTTTCCAGTGACATTTTCTCCAGCTAATGCTGTGAGTCCAACTGTTGCGAAAAACATCCTATTCCTACATGCTATGAGCGGCTGCGATACAGCGTCCGCACTGTTTATGCAAGGAAAAATGAAGTTCCTCAAAACTCTTGTGAAGAATCCACATCTTGCCGACGTTGTTATACCACGACTCAACGACTCGATAATTCAACTACTCAAACGCTACTCAGGAGATGATTGCAGCT
This sequence comes from Maratus speciosus, assembly GCA_963932465.1. Classification (NCBI taxonomy): domain Eukaryota; kingdom Metazoa; phylum Arthropoda; class Arachnida; order Araneae; family Salticidae; genus Maratus; species Maratus speciosus. The sequence continues at coordinate 389,584,597 of OZ010786.1, forward strand.
GCTGGGGAACGTTTCCTTGCAGGGGCGTAGCTACAAAAAAATTTTCGGGGGGGGGGGGGAGTTCAAAATTTTCCCAACTTATAATTCAAAGATTTCCCAACGTGAAACAAATTGCTCTATTTGCCAACTAAAAGGATATGTTCAATGTGTGTTTAATAATAAAAATGATAAATACCAAAAAATAAAAATAAATTTCCAAAAAATAATGCTGAAACTAAAAACATAAAAATTATAATTATTGGTTCATTTAATGAAAGTTTTTGTCTTTAACTGTGTACGAGTCATATTTGTGCTACATAAGGAAATAGCCTCATATTTTTAGATTTTTGAGAAAGGAACAAAGTTTTTGAGGAAATGTATTAGAGACACTGTTGATGGACAACAGTAGAGAAATTCATGCCTGGTAGATGCATGATATTTTCGTATCACAGAGGAACATAATGAAAAAATTGAGTCTGGCTGCTTTTTGTATTTCTTTTGAATGTTTACCTATTTTACTATTACAAAACTCAGAAAAATAGTCAGCAAAACAATAAAAAAAAACTTTTTTTTTTTTTTTTTTTTTTTTTAAGTTTTTAAAAATTTATAATTTCCCAAGTTCACATATATTGGGAGGGGAGCCCCCCCCCCCCCCCATCGCGACGCCTCTGTTTCCTTGCCTCACTGTATGGTTATAGTGGAAAAAATGTGCCTTCGCTAAACAACATAATTTCGTACAACATCTACTAAATGCTACTAAATCTACTAATTTCTACTTGATTAAAATCTACTAAATGGTAAAAATCTCGAAAATTTAGATTTAAGTAGATATATATAAAAAAACCTGATTTTATGATTGAATTAATAAAATTCGCTTCAAAACTCCGGAGTTATTTTACGGACACCCTGTATAATATAAACACGCTTTAGAATGAACAATAGCCATTTCCGAGATAACTAGGATCCGGAAACTGTTATTTACCTTTTATTTATCTTTTAAATATCAGAAACTAGTATATTTTAAAGGGAAACTAAATAAATTATTAAAAAATGTTTCTCCTCCACTGACTTTCGGAAACGTTTCCGAGTAGTACGAAAAATCGTTTCAAATACGTTAAAATTCATTTCAAATTATCAAGTAAACTCTTTCATGTTTAACAGTAGAATTTCCAAGGCGGGTCATCTGAGACTAAATCCATGATTTTTTGCTCGTATCACAGCCGTTTTTTTTTTTTTTTTTTTTTTTATAAAACTTTGATAATTTTGGACTTTTTTAAGTAATCAGTATAATGTTTTAACACGAATTTAGTTAACCCTTAAATGCCTGTTTTTACAAAAATCATTGTAATAATGTTTTTAGGTTTTCCTTTTTAAAATAAATCATGAGAAAAATACTTAAAAAAATCATATTTTGTTTTAAGTATGGTTTACGGCTAAAAAACAGTTTGTTAGTAATCGGCAATACTGGTCTTTAATAGATAAAATAATTTTCTTTGATAAAATTCTATAATATTAAACACACAAGAGTTTTAGGAACTATAATAAGAAAAAAATTTTACTTGCTCGATTTTTTTCAGTAACATAACGATAATGTATGGAGATGTATTGCACTCGCAATTCATAATTTGCGAAAAATGGAGAGGTGAGTGACCACACATTTAAACACGAATTTAGTTAAAATACAACCTATACTTTTTTATCTGTAAATCTGAATACCTAGAATTTATGTAGTGGTTCATCGGGGACCCGAACAATGTAATGACTTTTCATTTTGTTCAAACAGTGCTTTCAACCCTAGATTTTTTTCAGTAATAGAAGGATAATATAAGAAGCTGTATTCCACTCGCTTTTCATAACAAGCGGAAAATGGATAGGTGCGTGTCCACACATCTGCTATGCACCTGCATGTTAGATGTGTGAGCTTTTATGTAATTTCAAGTTATTGTATCTGTCTATTGGAATGTTGTAGAATGTTCTTATCTGTAGAATGTTCTTATCTCTACTATAATTTAGAAATTAAGTAAAAAGAATATTTTTCCTGTTGTAAAAACTGCACGGGGCAAAAGAAATAGTATGGTTTTGTCATTACAGTTTCGCAGATGTATAGAGATGCCACCGGTCAGGAAAGGTCATTCGAATGAGGAAATTTTGAAATCAGTCAGTGGACTTTCAGAAAAAGATTCTTGCGATGAAAATGCCTCCGATAATGACGAAAGTTCAGTTAAAGTTAGCTGAATGAAAATATCCCGAGTAAATGCACTGGAGAAAGTCACCAAATACCATCAAATCGTAATAGCGTTGTGAAGAAAATACAAAACAAAAAAGATTTAAATTAAATTAAAATTAAAATTAATTTAAAAGTTTTAAATTAAATTTAAAAAATCAAAAAACCCGACTGCGTAAAAAGATAACTAATTAATTATTTCTGATTAATGTGAAACTATTTTTTTATATTACTTACTTATTTTTTTATTTAATTGTATTGATGACTTTTAAATTGTGTTTAATTATTAGTTCCTATCTATAAACACTGTTTTGATGAGGTCTATAGATGTCTATGAAGGTTAGAGTTGCAGTAAAGCTAGAACCAGGAAAAAACACCATTTCTCCAGTTTCATTTTCTCCAACTAGTGCTGTAGGTCCAACTGTTGCGAAAAACATCCTCTTCCTACATGCTATGAGCGGTTGCGGTACAACGTTAGCACTGTTTATGCAAGGGAAAACGAAGTTCCTCAAAACTCTTGTGAAGAATCCACATCTTGCCGACGTTGTTAAACGACGACTCAACGACTCAACAATTTAACGACTCAAACGTTACTCAGGAGATGATTGCAGCTGCTGGGGCTACCTACACAACCTCCAGGTTGTGTAATATTTAAACGGAGCTTCAGACTGTAAAACAGTCAATGAAACATCGTCTTTATTTTGAAAGACTTATCCAATGACATGTCGCTCAATAGGGTGCGTAGAAAAAAATTTTCGTCTCTACCGCCATTTTGTATTTTAAGGACGCCATTTTGAATTTATAAAAACAAAACCCAGCCTATAACCATCGGACGGTTAAGACGAATCCTTAGAGACCTCATTCATTAAAATCCATCCAGCCGTTGGGATGTTTCGAGGGTATAAAGAAATCCACATACCCAGATACGCGTGAAACACATAACCCTACTTGGCAGTCGGGTAAAAAAAGAATGAAAAATACAAAATAATTTATCCCTTCAAAGTAATTTGGAAGAAGCAAAAGATGGAGCTGCATGGAAAAATATAACCACCGTGTTCAATTTCTTATGGTCGACGAGACCTATTCAAAATCTAACGATTCAAGTTCCAGCGGTCATAATTTCATGAGTAGATTTCAAAGAGACAACAGATTTGAATTTGAGCAAAATGGACTATATTCTAAAATTAGCAGAGGAGCTAATAGAGAAATACATTATCAAAGAACCTGAAAGTATCTGTCCACGGACCACACCAAAAGTTTCAAACAAACGAAAACATTACTAGATAAAGCAGTGAAAAAACAATAAACTAATACTGCGTGTGAAAAATGTTTAAAATTTGTTTGTGTATTATGCATAGTAAAAAACAAAAGAAAGACCATAGTATGTTGTGTGAATTGTTTCAATGGAAAATATTACATTTCGAGTAAAAAATCATAGAGCTCTGTATATTTAATTTTTATTGTGTTTTAATACCGTATTATTCTGTACGACACTATTACGAAATTTAAATTGATAATTAAAATAAATGTTATTTGGACGATATCTCTTACTTTTTATTTTATACGAGCTGTACAAATCGCAAAATATCTATTCTGAAATTAGAAACTTAAACACTCTTTAATGATATCGCTTCACTAAATGTCATATCATGTAATATTCTAAAAGCTAAAGTCTATTTATCATTATTTAAATGGCATTGTATTAATCATCTAACATTATTGTGTGTCTATATTGCACATACAAAACAAGAAGAGTATCAATGAAATCCATGGGTCAGTTATGACCCACCCCGGTAGTTGTAGGTATACAAGAAACATGTAATCTAGTGTTAACAGACACACGTGTTAAATTAACAGAATTAACATTAACAATAAAATTATATTTCTTTATTTAATCTTACTATAAATTCAATTATGCATCTGAAAATGTTTAGTTTAGTATTGATATAATTCTAGAAACAGTATTCCGGTTTGAGGAAACTGAATAATATACTAAAAAACTACTCGGAAATCTATCCAAAAATCAATGGTTTCAAAAGAAACTTTGTTTTTATAAATAATTTTTAAATCTAGAAAATATATTTATTTCTGAGGTTTCTGAATACAAAGAATCCTTTTAGGAATCTTGTACAACTCGAACAATATTACTGTATACATTTGATCAGTTGCTATCAATCGTGGTTTTAGTTTACCTTATATCAACAGTTTAATTTCTCATAGTTTTAATAAACGTGTTAATAATCCTGATTCTTGTGTTGTTCCGGTTTCTTTTTCTAACCTCACCATTTTACCACTTCATAATAGTATTAGCTTCAAAATAGCTAATATCTTGAGAAATTATGACTTTAAAGTTGTTTTTAAACCAGTCAATAAACTAACTTTTTTACATGTAAAAGATAAAATTCCTCCTCAAAACTTTTAGGATATTTACAACATCCAATGCCAATGTGGTTTGTACTATATTGGACAAACTAACGACAACTCCATTACGGAGTCTATGAACACTATGTAAATAAACTATGTAAAGAAAAAATTATTACAAAAATCCTTTATTGCATGATTTTGATTCAGCCATTATTATCAAGAAAGGCAACACTCCTCTAGATTTAGACTTTTGTGGAGCTGTTTGTATTCATAAATTCAGAAACTCCTTGGTTCTAGCGTACCTTAAATCTCAACTTTCTGGGTGGAATGTTGATTTTTATTCATTGATTTTATACGGTGATGATGTGAGTCCTAGTCCTCACGAAACGTATACGTCTGGTTTTGTTCACAGAGCTTAATTTATATATTGCGTGTTCAAACGTTGGTTTTTAGTGATTTATTACTGTATATATTTAGTTATATTATTTGAGTATATTCGTCAATTAAGAAATATGTATTTTTCTCTCTTTTATATAACACACCCTGGTTTTTGTATGTAAAGATGGAATTTTGTAAGTTATTTTTAATCCACTTCTTGATAGGCTAGAGTTATAAAAATTCGTTCACGATTGTGTTTTCGATGACAATATAACATTTTAATATTTTTAGAAGTTAATAATAAATTAATACATTAATTTTAAGCCTTTTTTCTATTACCCTGCCACGGGAGATAAAGTGACAAATATTCTCTGTAACGCGTACTGTTGCATCGGATTTGAAATAACAATGGATTTAATGATGCGCAAATAAACGCAGGCCAAAATTTGACGAATGGCTACCAAACTGCAACAATGAGAAATTTTAACGCTAAAAAGTAGAAAATAAATTATAAATAAAATATACAGAGCTGCGACATTTAAAAATGTACACTTTTATCAATTAAAGGGACAGCTTACCTTTTCAACAATTTTGTTTATTTTTTAAAATATGGTTTAAATGGTGAATTTACTTTATTTCAGTGTTCAAAAAACAATTCAAACAAATTCATTTATCTACCCATCTCTTCTCTGTTTCTTGTATTTTAATATTTTAAATTGTTATATAAGTTTGAGCGGATAAATTTAATAAGCAACTCTTCTGAAGCACCGTCAAAGCATTGGAATAAAATCATGTATTTTTTTTTTTTTTTTTTTTTTTTTTTGAATTAAGCGACATATACTTAAAAAAAAACTTATTTTAGGGGAAGGTTTTTATACACCTTTTTTAAATTTAAACCTTTAGTCTGATAAAGAGATGAACATCTTTTCTGCAATTTCTGAAATTGCAATTAAGAAAATTATTCTTTTGTCTTTATATATTAAACCACTATGAATATAATTGAAATATTGTTATTTAAATTAAATTTTTAAAATGAATTATTTTTTCATTTTCAAAAGAGACAAAGCTCTTTCGTTGCCTTTAAGACTAACATACCATGCAATGTTACTCCACTGACGGTGTAAGTCCAGACGATTTCACTTTTTCTAGAAAAGCGTTTATTACTAAAAATGGGATTAAAAATTCATGTGTTTGTAATGACATTATTCTAAAAGGTTAAGTTCAATATGTTTACATAAAATATAATTAAGTGCTGACTGAAATTCTGGCTCCAGGAAACAACTAATAAGTTGTGCGATTTTATGTCTACTTTTTTGTGGGTTATTATAATCTGGGTCCATACAAAAGGAGCAAAAATTTAAAAAAAGCTGTGGCCCCCATAGTAACCAATTTTGATAAATTTCAGTTCATACGTGCGTACGATTAGTTCATACGATTTTACGTGCGTAAGAGCACGGACAGACAGACAAACTGAGTTCATAAACACTTTTGAACTGTGCTACAAAGTGTTAAAAAATTATTGTCTTTTTCAAGATTTCGAGATAATTCTCAGCTTTGTGACTCTTGCGTTTTGTATAAAGAAATTAAATTTGTTTGCTCGCCCTATTTTAAAATGAAACTTATAGTACTTATTGTATTTGAATGGACATCGTCATTATCAAATTCATAAGCTTTAGATCGTGCCTCTTTTAATATAAAACCTTTTAACTAATAAAGCTTTAAGGGGGTCCGGGACAAAAAAATATTCAAATTTTCTAAAAATAATTTGCTGCATTAATAAAGTTTCTATCTTTATTAGCAGAGAAGGTATGCATTTTTTCGTTTTGGTTTCTTTTCAAAATCTAGCTTACAAGCAATGGAAACGACTTTTTGTGAAAATGCGTTTCTCTTCAGGATGGGTTTTTCACCATTTCTTGTATTTAAATTGTTACAAGTCAAGAACTGTTAAAGTTAAATGGTTGAAATTTTTTTTTCAATTGTTTTACTTTAATTTTGATTTAGCAAATTTGAAAAAAATATTTACTTTTGAAATTGTGATTTTGTTTTAAAAAAGTTACATCTTATATATACATATATATATATATGTTACATTATTAGATCTAATTCCGCGATTTCCTTATCTTATTCTAAATTACTACTTTATATTCACTAAATCCTTATCCTTTAATAATCTCTATCGTTAACTCTGTTAAATTCCCTTTAATTTAATGTCTCACTTGTCTAAATTGCTTAAATATTACGCTTTTAGTATTCTTAAATTAAATGTTCCATTTCCGCGCTTTTTTCTTTCTAGAAAAATCTTTTAGCTTCCATTTTTACTTTCCCGCGCATTTCTGAGGTTATCCCTTTTCCCTTCAAATTCATCCGCTTGCTCTGTCAGCACTTTTTTATGACGTGATATTCTTAATTATTCATTGGTTGAGACCGCGATCTACGTCATATTTGTATTCTTATACTTGAGGAACAAAAAGTCGATACTCGCTGTGTTTCAGCAGAATTTGTCGTATTTCTACTTTGATAACTTCCCCTGGTTGCCGTCTGATATTTTCTATTATCTATAATTTACTTACCCATAATTAAATACTACGTAGCGATGGCTTGATTAAAATGAATTGGTGGAAACTGCACCGTCGAAAGCTCTTTCAATAAAATCCTGAGTTAAATTATGCATTGTCTCAATTATTCCGGTGAAACCTACACTGGATAAATGTGTTACCTGGCCTACCACTCGATGACTGCAACTACTTTCCAATATCCATGTTGATTTACTACGAAACATTCTCTTCGTTAAAATTCAAAATTCGTTATATTTGTCGACGAGAATTCAACTCTATCTGTGTTTCTATTATTTCAACATTGCACTACTGGTACCATAACAATCAGTTATTTCGTTCACTAGTGAAACCTTCCAATGTTAGAATAATCTAACATTCATATATATATATATTTAATTGATATTTTAAAAAATACTGAATCAAAATTAAAACTTATATATTTCTGCATATTTAAATAAAAAAAAAATGAAATTCTGCAAATAATATTTCGATTTATAACGATTTTAAATTACCTCACTTTTTAAATAAATTTTAAATAAAAAAAATATGAGAAGTTTTATCATGTGATTTTGTTTACAAATAGTATGGTAATCCATCCCTACAAAACTTAATAAATAAAAATTATTTTAAAATGTGTCCCGGGCCCTTTTAACAGAATGCTAATATAAAATGACTTTATGCATATTTTTTATTAGACTCACTAAAATTTCAACATACGATACATTATGAACCATTTACTGAGCGATACAAAAATTTGCAAGTGTTATTAAATGTCTTCGCTATAAAACTTGGTATTGGTTTAAAAAGAGAGTTAAGCACTTTGAATAGTACGGACATTTTATTTTTGAGAAATAAAGGCTTTTAAGACGTAGATTTTGCATGAATATATACATACGATTTATTCAAATAAATGCAGAATTAAAATGGCTTCAAAAGCTCAACGGCGTTTTTGCCCCGATGAATATTCATGAGCATTCCGCACACTTTCAAAGAGTAAAAATAAGCAGCGTACATAAATTTTATTTTATTTTTATTACTTTTGTTGCAATGAATGAATTCTAAATTTCAGAAACAATGCAGTAATATGTTTTGCATAATTTGCAATATACAGGGTGTCCCAAAAATCCTTGACACAAATTCAATAACGAATCAAGTAATTGTTTCACTGGAGTGCGGTTTGGACTAAAATGCTTATCAGGACGGAAAGTTTTTCTTCAAGCGAATGAAAAGAATTAGTTCCAAATTTCGATCTTAGATGGTGTTACTTTCCCGTATGCTTGGTTATAATGTTTTCAAACATGTGGGTTTTTTTTTCTGATTAAATTTGATGCCAAGACACAGAAATGAGGAATCCCAGAGAGAAGGACAAAGTGAATGCTTCTGCTGTTCCTAAAATTGAAGTACGGAAGTCGAGAATCACGCATGTGATCCAGTCAATACCACAAGCAATGCTAGCGAACACGTGGATTGATCTGGAATTCCGTTTGAATGTGAATCGAGCTGCAAAAAGAGAGCTCTTAGGACTATTCTAATGGATTGCACAAATTATTACTCTTTAATTGATTTTGTTTTAAGTTTTTTTTCTTCAAGCGAATGAAAATAATTAGTTCCAAATTTCGATTTTAGATGGCGTCACTTGTCCGTATGCTTGGTTTTTAATTTTCCAAACATGCCTTTTTCTGATTTTCAGATTAAATTTGGCGCTGTAGCACACAAATGACGACTCCCAACGAAAAAAACAAGGTATATTCTTTTGCTGTGCCTGAAATTGAAGTACTGAAGACGAGAATCACTCATGTGATCCAGTCTATACAAGTAATGCTAGCGAACACGTGGATTGAACTGGAGTTCCGTACGAATGGGGCTCCAGCTACAAAAAAGTGAAATCAATGAAGTATGCTAATGGATTGCTCAAATTATTACTCTTTAACTGATTTTGACAAAATGAAATGATCTGTAATTGATTGTTTTGAGTTTTTTATGCTTATTTCTGATTAATTTAAAATACAGCGTCATCTATGGGATATGATATAAACTAATTTTTTAGTCGGTTGAAAAAACTTTTCATCCTGAGAAGCATTTTAGTCGAAGTAGTCCTGTAGACAATTACTTGATTTTTTATTGAATGTTAAAATGTGTCATGGACTTTTGGGACATCCTGTATTTTTTATAATACTAGGCAGTTATGCTCTCTGCGAACTACACACGCCAACCCATACTAGGTTCTGCAGGTTTTAAACCAACTCTATATTGCTCTGTGTTACAGAGAGAGAAAAAGAGAAAGATAAATTATGCGCAAATATAGAAACTTTATTGTATCTAAAGATAAATATTTTTTGACAGAAATGGCTTGAATGAATGAAATAAGAAGCATAAAATGTTCTTTTAATTTAATAAAGCATCGTTTCCTTCTCTTTCTTTCTATCCTTCCCCTCAGTAAAAACACGAAAAAAAACTATGGGCGAAACAGTATCTTTGTGGAAGTTACCTCACTTACAAGGAAGGTCTCCATACGGGCATACTCCGAAAAATCTGAAAAAATTACAAAATGTTTTTCTCATGAGGATATATATGTTTATAAAAAAATTTCGGATAGAACGTACGTAAAAAAATAATGAAAATTTCATTATTTGGCGATTTTTTAACGGTTGACGGTGGAATAAAATTTCAAAAAATACTTTTTTTTATGTCAAATGCACTTTAAAGAAAAAATGTTTCATGTTGAACTTGTTTAAATGAATTTAAGTTAAAAACTTTAGCTTGGTCAGTTTTAGTTTTTTTTAACTATAATTTTGTCATATCGATATTTATATATGTATTTATATTGAAATTTAACTATCAAAATTTACAATTTATAGAGAAAGTCAAAATTCAAATTAATTAAAATTGTTTCAAGCTCAAAATTAAGTACAATTGGGCATTATCGATTTAATTTTGTTGATATGGAAACGACTTCTTAGATATTGAAATATTGATTAAATTAGATATTGAATAGAACTACAGCATTCATCTGGCTTTTAATTTTGAATACGCTTAAATGTATGAAAATATTTTTTCAATATTATTGTTTATATATATATATATATATGAAAATATTTTTTTCAGTGATAAATTAAATAACTGCAGCAACAAGCAATATATATGTGCAATTCAATATATATATATATATATACAGTGTGTCCACGTATAACCTGACCGACCTTTATTTTCGCAACCGTTGGTCCTAGATGCATACTTCCAATTACAAAAATGGTTTAAATGAGATAAAGAATTATTTTTAAAGCGATTTGGGTGAAGAAAAATATTTATTAAAAAATTACGAAATTAAAATTTTTATACGGTCCCCCGGTCCTATAAGTGATATTTAGTAAAAATTTACTGTGACACTAACAAGTAAGGCAGAAAAAGTCCCATTCATCTAACATTAAAATTGACAGAGTTACGAAATTTTGAAATTAATGACTTATATCACTTTTTTGCATATCAAAACAGATGATTTCGACGATGCTTTCAGGGGTCGTATATAAAGTACTTAAACTTATTTCAAGGTATATGCGGTTTGAAAGAAGAAGTACAACTATTACGATTGAGTTAACTTTATTAGTTTAATTTCAGATAAAGTAATTGTATTTTAACATATGTTGTATTTTGTAAGGATTTGAGGCTATGACTTCTTTTAACAAAAATTATGTTATTTTCATAAGGTTTTATTTAACTTGCAACAATTGTCTGTCCAGTTTAAAATTTGTACTCGAACTTTAACTGACTTTCAAATATCCGATCGAAGTTAAAAATTTACATACTGACTTAAATCCGATTATAATCCGATTATATATATTATGATTTTCAACGCTTACCATCTTATACATACTTATATTAGAGGATAACGTAAAAAAATTCGGGTAGATTACCGTCAACAAGTTTAAGAAATGATTTTAGATTAGATAACATAAACCTGCGATTGTTGTGGTTTTTTAACTATTATAATTATGTTTTATGTATTTTTTAACGCTAAATAAAAAAGTTACCTTCACTTTTAACCATCATGTCAAAATGTTTCGCAAATCGTATATTTAAAGGTTAAAATAATAGCGAAAAATCTGATACTAAAAAGTAGATATAAGATCTTTTTATTCAGTTTATTTTTATTTAATTCTATAATTTATTCAATTTTGTGACTTATACTGGGTTTCTTACAGCTAAACAGCTCAGGGGTCCATAGGTCAGGCCATAGGATGTTGTTTACAAATGATATGGTTAACCATAATAAAAAAAATCAAAATCTTAACTCAAATAAAAATTATTTTAAAATGTGTCCCGGATCCTCTTAAAGCAATTGTATATGAAGCTTGTGTATTTAAATAATATACTTTCAGGTACTAAATTAAATACTGTTATATATTCAAAGCATCAAATTCAAATTTACAGGTGTCACATCGTCCTATATTTCTTTTATATTGGATACGACTGTATACAAACCATAATCTTAAACATATTTTTTTTAACCCTTAAATGCATAGTGTAATTCAGGAGTAACATGATCTTCTTTTGCCATTTGGCGCTTTCTGTTGAGATTTTGGTGAAGTGTTATGAGCTACTTACATGTGATAACATACATTTAAAGTCTTGGAGTCTATCTTTTTCCGATTTGTCATCACGAGGAAATTATAACATCTTTTGTTGATACTGCTTGCAATGTGCTCAACTGTTGTTTTTTCTATATCTTTATAAGGCAGTCATTATCAATTCTGCAAACTATTAAACGCATTATAAAATTATTATATCGTTGAATAGTTGTTATTGTGCGGAGTAAACACTCTAAAGATGTTTGTAAATTAAAATTATCAATTTTGAGCAATTTTTGTTATGCAACTCAGGAGTGGAAATATGATATTATGTCCAACAGAAACATAAATATATTTTTTGCTATTTTTCTAGTGGATAATTAACAAAATAGACTCAAATATAATGCTTTCGAACAAAAAACAAAACAAAACAAAACAAAAAAAGGATGCATTAAAGAGTTAACATTAGCAATAGAAACCTACTACGAAGGTTATGGGTTGAAAATAGTGGCTACACATGAATTAAATAGAGGACGATCCGATCCCTGTATTAAAGAAAACGGCCGAAATTACATTTACCCTTTTCATTGTTTGTCTTACTATTTTTGGTTCTACTTAGTTATCCCGTCGACCAAAAATCTATCGCCGAGCTTTAAGATTAAATGCCAATAATGGTTGATCGTAAATGTCACATTCATTTGACTTTAAGCAAGTTACGCGTGTTTACGTCAACAAGTGATTTTTATTTCGACGTTTTATTTGTATTTTTATTAATGTTACACTAATTTGTCTGTTCTTTCGTTATTTAAAATAAAAATTATGTCAATTTGTATAATTTGGCGAAATTGGTCGTCGGGATAATTAAATAGTATCCTATTTTTTATTCCGTATTTTCCTTAGAAAAATCTTCGATATGGATTCTGTCTATAACGGAATCAGAACTTTAAAAGAAAATCTTCATGGTCCCGATGAAAAAAAATATAACTTTGTCACAATATTTGTCTTAATAGCCGCTAAGACGAAAACCTATTTTAAATAGAATTTTTACCGTGTATATAGAGATTCAGGCTTAGAATGTTATATTTAATGTACATTAAATTAATCTCGAAGCCAGAATTTTTTTTAAATTATGAATATTAAAAGGGCTTACAAATACATTTATCAGGAAAACATTAATATTATAAAGTAAAAACATGTCCGTGAGTAACTCTGACGCCATATGGACAGTGGTAACAACACCGTCAGCCAATTTCGTTTCATCACAAAACTATGCTCTAAAGCAAAATCATGCCCGTGAGTATTGTTGACATCATATAGAGGTTGGCAACAACTAAACAATAAATTTCACCAGTAAATAAATAAATAGAAATGATTAATTCATCTTTAAAAAGTTAAATTTAAACTTACACTATGTGCAAAACTACTTAAAAGATGAGACAATATTTAAAAAAGATGTTAAATTGCTTTAATATCTTAGTACTTTCAACTATAAAAAGATAGTCTTTGTCAGAGAAATATAAGAAATATTTCTCAATTATATATAATTCATAATATTCAAAATATATATTATAGCTACGTGAATTTTTAAAATTAGACGTTAATAACAGTAGTATTTCTTATATTTCTCTGACGAAGACTATGTTTTTATAGTTGAAAGTACTAAGATATTAAAATAATTTAACATCTTTTTTAAATATTGTCTCATCTTTTATAATAAATTTCACTTTTACTGCAATTTTTATAACTACTAAATATAGAAAAATTTAAATTTTTATACCGTTGAATAGGGTAAAAATGTTATTTAAAATGTAATCGTTTTGAAAATTGCTTTAAAAAAATCAAGCATGGATTTTTAAAAAAATCATCTCTATCGCATGCAGCCCCATTACGAAAGATTAATTCGTTTGAACATAAAACAATACAAATAGTTCAGCATTTGTTTCTGGCTAATATTCCATATTGATATTAAAATTTCATCAATAATAAATAACGCAAAAAACACATAGATTTAACAGACATGTAATAGAACTACTCGCTTAAACCATAGACATATTCAGAATTGAAATGACTCTAAATAAGAAATAAATTTTTTCGGCTATCCAGGCATGCGGTTAGTACAAAAGTAGTCTTCTGAGTAAATTTCACGTTTATTTGAATACATTATTTATACATTGAATAAAACATTGCTTTTAGGTAGCTTTCATTATAAAAAGCTACCTATTGCAGCCGTTCGGAGGAAAGCGAATTGAAAAATTTTGGTATATTTTCATCGATCGTGACCCCCAGACCCCGAAACCACCCTCCGTTCAAAATTGACACATATATATATATCCATTAATTAAACATAACCTACCACCATCAAAAACCGTAATATTGTGAATTAAAGCTGTAAGTATAAAAAAAAAGTGCCAAATAATTTATTATAAGAATTATTATGGAAGAAAAAAGAAGAAAGTGGACACCGACAAATAATGGAAAAGCTTATATATTGAATTACGTTATTAAGGGCACAGAATTCAATGATATAAGCAATATGGTAGTTTTCTGTGCGAAAAATAAGCTAAAGCTAATATTATTTTTCCCTGTGCCCAAACAACCATTATTATAGAGTGAATAGATTAAAAATGAAATCAGAATAAAAAGAAATAATATGAAATGGAAAAATCAATAAAACGTGTTTAAATATTTATAGGATATAAAATAGAAATAATACACAACATACCGATTAATATTTCAGTATTACATATATATATATATATCTGACCTTTGTCACACTGTAACTCTCGTATTTATGAACCGATTTGGATGTAATTCGGTATGTACATAGTACATACCAATGTCTCGACCGAGTTCGTTGGTCAGCTTCATCTGCCATTTTGTTTCAAAATGGCAATCCATTTAAAATTTAAAAAAAAAATAAAATTTGAAATGTGGTACCAAAAAATTTAAAATGGAAAATATTTTTTTCTTATGTATTTGACCTTTATACAAAGATTCCGGAGCAGTTTTTGTTTCGTCTATATCTTAAAAAATGGCTGAGTTATAGCGTTTTGAATTTCTAGCGTGGCTGACATTTTGAAACGTCCTGAAATTTGTCACACGATAAAAGGCGTATTTATGAACCGATTTGGATGTAACTTCGTTTATACATAGTACATACCAATGTCTCAACCGAGTTCGTTGGTCAGCTTCATCCTCCGTATTGTTTAAAAATGGCGGCCATTTAAATTTTTAAGAAAAATTTAAATTTGAAATGTGGTACCAAAAAATTTAAAATTGAAAAAATATTTTTTTCTTATGTGTTTGACCTTGATAAAAAGATTCGGGTGCAGTTTTTGTTTTGTCTATATCTTAAAAAATGGCTGAGTTATAGCATTTTGAATTTCTAGCGTGGCTGACATTTTGAAAAGCCCTGATTTTTGTCACGTGATAACGGGCGTATTTATGAACCGATTTGGATGTACCTTGGTGTGTACATAGTACATACAAATATCTCGATCGAGTTCGTTGTCCAGCTCCATCCGCCATCTTGTTTCAAAATAGCGGCCATTTAATAAATTTAAAAAAATTTAAATTTAAAATGAGATACCAAAAAATTGGAAAATGAAAAATATTTTTTTTTATGTGTTTGAACTTGATAAAAAGATTCAGGAGCAGTTTTTGTTTTGTCTATATCTTAAAAAATGGCTGAGTTATAGCATTTTGAATTTCTAGCGTGGCTGACATTTTGAAACGACCTGATTTTTGTCACGCGATAACAGGCGTATTTATGAACCGATTTGGATGTAACTTGGTCTGTACATAGTAGTACATACCAATGTCTCGACCGAGTTCGTTGGCCAGCTTCATTCGCCATCTTGTTTCAAAAGGGTTGCCATTAAAAAAAATAATAAAATTTTAAATGAAGTATTAAAAAATCGGAAAATGAAAAAGATTTTTTTTATGTGTTTGGCCTTGATACAAAGATTCCGGAGCAGTTTTTGTTTCTGAAAATTTGTTCTTTTGTTTATATCTTAAAAAATGGTTGAATTATAGCACTTTGAATTTCTAGCATGGCTAACATTTTGAAACGATCTTGTATTTGTCACGCGATAGCACACGTATTCGCCTATTTCGATGTAAGAAGGCATGTGGATAGTATACATCAATATCTCGACCAAGTTCGCTGGCCATCTTCATCAGCCATCTTGTTTCAAAATGGCGGCCAT
Organism: Maratus speciosus; assembly: GCA_963932465.1. NCBI lineage: Eukaryota > Metazoa > Arthropoda > Arachnida > Araneae > Salticidae > Maratus > Maratus speciosus. The sequence goes on from OZ010786.1 coordinate 389,600,870, forward strand.
TAAATTAAAAAAAATTATATTTAAAGTGAGGTGCAAAAAAATTAGAAATTGAAAAAGGTTTCTTTCTTAAGTATTTGACCTTGATATAAGGATTCAGGAGCATTTTTTGTTTGTCTTTATCTTAAAAAATGGCTCAGATGTAGCAATTTCAATATCTAATGTGGGTGACATTTTGAAAAATCTGATTTTTTGCCTGCGACAGCACTCGTATATATCAATCGATTCCGATGTGAGTGAGCATGTGCACAGCAATTACTAAGGTCTCGACCAAGTTCACTGGTTAGCATCATCCACCATGTTGTCTTAAAATGGCAGGCACTTTAAGAAATTGCCGAATTTGGCAGCCAAATATAAGTTACTTTAAATAAAAGCAGCTTGGATAAAGCTGACTAATTTCGCGAAATTCTCATTCATAATGATTTAGTATTGATAAAAATTAGTATTGAATCTCCTATATTCGGTTTCCGCTAAATTGAGCTTCGTGTGTTTGAATAATATAAGTTGTCTTTTTTAAAAAAAGAATATGAAAGCTACACTGTTAAAAATTTGCAGCATTCTGGCAGGTCATTTGACCGTTTTTTCCGAAAACCGTTACACAACCATAATTTAACATTGTTCGGACCATATTATTGGCCATTTTATGGTCAGAAGATTCTTAAATTATGGTTATGAAGCTGTTTTTTCAAGAAACGGTCGAATGACCTGCCAGAATGCTGCAAAATTTTTAACAGTGTACCTCTTCCTCCCGGCACTGGCCGATAGGACTTTTTATTGTTGTTAGTGGGCGATCTAAAATGAATGTATATTAAATGTAAAAAATCTATTAGTTTTCATTAAAATAAGCGGTTTTCTCCTATATTCTGTAACCCAGGATATCCACGCAGAATCTCCTAGTTATTTTATAGTAAAACATCATTCATTTTAACCCAATAACTGCCAAAACTATATACACTGTTAAAAATTTTGCAGCATTCTGGCAGGTCATTCGACCGTTTTTTGAAAAAACGGTTTCATAACCATAATTTAATAATATTCTGACCATAAAATGGCCAATAATATGGTCAGAATAGTGTTAAATTACGGTTGTGTAACCGTTTTCGGAAAAAACGGTCAAATGTCCTGCCAGAATGCTGCAAATTTTTAACAGTGCAGTGTAGCAGGAATTTTCAAATTTCTTGCTAAAAGTCGTTTGCCACCGTCAATTCAGAAACGCAATTCTTGCTTTATTATAATCGCAAAGTTTCTGCCAATAAAAAAGGGCAATTTTTTTAATTCTAAGATAGTGGTAGCAATGTAATTACACTGGTGTCCAAAATTTAGGACCAATCACAAAATGCTAATTTTCAAGTACGCGAATACTCAAAAGGAAATAATATAATTCGAATATTTACTATCTCTGAAGCACAGCTAATCCATATAACATCTCATTCATGTCACACATGGTCACAAGTCTCACAGTCAGTACGGTGAAGCAAAAAAATAGGAAATTCCATACAGCTCATTATGAGTCTGAAATGAACACTATACATAACTCCACTGAGACGTCAGTGTGACTGCTGCTTTGTGACGAGTCACCGTGTGACTTTACAATGTTGTTACATTATGACTCTCATGTGACTGTTATCTGTAGACTCAATTTCAAAGTCATCGTGAACGCTGCATTATGATAAGATAATAAACAATTAAATTTAAAAAATCAAAAAATCCGACTGCGTAAAAAGCGAACTAATTAATTATTTCTCATCAATGTGAAACTATTTTTTTTTCACTACCAATTATTAGCTCACACTCTCGCTATATATATATATCTTGTTCAAATTTTCAATCGTTAATAAAATGCTTATTATTCATCCAATCAAGCTCAAATATTTTTTTTAAACTTGTAGTGGATGACACTTGATGTTAATCCAGTTTTTTTCAAATATTAATTCATTAATTAAATTAAATTAATTAATTTTCAATAATCGAGAGAGCCCTCTTCTTGATCAAGGCATTTTAAAGCGCTACTCAAGAAAAAAGAAGAATGGGAGAAAAAAAAATTCTCTTATTGACCTAAGTAGGAATTGACTTAAAATATATTTTTTTTTATATTACTTGTTTATATTACGTAATATATATATTTGTATGATGTAATATATATATATATATATATATATATATATATATATATATATATTACGTATATATATATATATATATATATATATACGTAAAGGAATCGGGTTGCGGAAGTGCAGCGTTGAGACAGTAAAGGGCCCTGTTGAAATCAGTGGATAAAAATACTTCGCTGGTTTGTATAGTCATTCTCCGCACGGATTTCAAGCAACATGCATTGTTACACGAATGCAGAACTTACTGTAATGCATTTCATATACGAGGCTTCGCAAAGAAATGCAGCGAATGCTCACAGGATGTACATGGAGCGATTCCCGGTAAGGAATCTGCTGGTTCACCGAACATTTGAGCATTTCATGGGGAGTTGCGCGCGAGTACATCACTTTATACTTCGAGGTGTGATACGGGCACTGGAAGATATCGCATAATTTTTGCTGTGAAAGAAGCAGTATTACACACAGTGGACTCGAGAGCTGTTAGATGTGCAGTGTGTGTGAACCGTTTCCTTGTGCGACCCCATACATAAAAGGCATATCAGCAAGCTCCGTATTGGTTTAATGATGCATGCTGCTCGAAATACCTACTAGAAATGACGATTCAAATCAGCGAAGGGCTTTCACCCGCCGAACTCAACAGCGTCCTCTACTGTCACAACGCTGCATTTCCGCACCAACAGTCATGCGTTACGATGAATAATAATAAAAAATTACATTAACTGCAGTTCAAAGCTAAATGTGCAAGTTCATTAAATTAAATAAAATAGCTTTAAGTCATGTTTTTCTTCCAAAAGTATATTGGAATATTAAACTTCTTTTCCATTTAACTTCTAAAAATTCTTTATGTACGTAATGGAAAAGAATTCCGAGGAAATGCCTAAAAATTGAAATTATTATAATGTTTTTTTAGATGCACATAGTTTTAATAAAATAACTAAAAATACACGCATAAAAATTACTTATTGCAAGCTTTGTTCGTTTTTTTTAACCACATAGCTGTTACAAACTCAAAACTAGATTGAGAGTATTTATATATAATGACAGATTTTTTTTTGTTCAATATGTTTAGATTTTTCTTGGCCTCATAATCCATTTAGTTTATTCTTTTCTGTAATGTAATAAGTTTTTTTTAATTGGATTCTCATTAACTACTTTATTTAATAATCCAATTTAAATTTGCTGATACAATTATTTTACAGATGAACGTTCATCTCTTTTGAAATGCAATATTAATCAAAGTAGAATATTTACATTTCAAATGGGTTTGCTTAAAATCTCAGTTATATAGAGTTATTTATTTTAATCGAACGTTATAGGTGCTGGTAGTCGAAGAGAATTTATTAGCAAAAATACATAAATAATTTTGAGAGCTTTTATAAAAATATAATTGAAACTGTACAGAACTGAATTTATGCTAGTTTAGTCGCTAATAACATAAAAACATAATCACGAACGGCAGGCTCTTGTTCTAGTTCCTGAAACTTAAATCATTCATCGCCTTCGGAAGAATAGTCTAGAACCATCTGTGTACACAGTGAGACACATCTCACTGTGTACCACAACTGTGTGTCTCACTGTGTACTTTCGTTACGTTGTAACAAAATGGATGCTTTATCTGTTTCATCATCAATTTCATCGCTTTGAATGCTTGCTTCGTTTTGTCGATATAGTCTATCATTAGATATAGCTAGGTTTGGCTAAGTAAATATATGCCATAATGAAGGAAATAAACTCTAAATTGGACGTTTATGTAACTTTAACCCCTGTAAAATAAAGAATTACTTACTATTTTGTTGGATGAGTAACCGAAGTGCCGAAACTACATCCACGTGTTTCATAAGACGAGGTTGTTATGTGTGAATGCCAGTTAGGAGTAAAAGTTAAACTATATGTCAAAATTGCTGCCGTCTCACTCTGTACCATGTCTCACTGTGTACTACGCTCCCTAATAATCTGAAAAATGAATGAAAAGATAAATATTTTTAATAATAGTATAATGATTTTTATCAGCACATATATCTTCAATAAAATAACTGTAAAGAAAAATTATGAAAAAAATATGCATCTTACTTTATAATATCGTTGTTAGCTTTTTAGTAGATTTCATAAGAAATACTATTTATTACATTCTACCATACATTGGAATTTCTCAAAATGTTTGCAGATCTACGCCGATCATGACTCCTAGAACCATATACCAACATCAGTTCAAAACTTTATATATCAATCTATCTCTCTATATATATCACTTTTTTATGGACATGATAATTTCCACAATTCTCCACAAATCTCTTCCAAATTTATGCAGAAAATGAAGGGGTAGAAAATCTCTGTCGTGTTCGTTATTGGGCAAAATTGGACTAAGGGGGTGGAAATAGGGGGGGGGGGGGGGTGGGTGAGAACCGAAAAAAAAAACGTGACTTCTTAATTATAATATATGTAAAATCAGTTTTAAATTATTATTACTTCTAGGAAAGTGCCAAAAATTTACGTATCGATATAGATCTGTATAGATTTTTGATAAACTAAAAAATGGTCTCAAGGGGTGAAAAGAATAGGATTTTAGGGAGTAAAAAATTCTTATCTTCGTCATTTCACAATGTATCAAATACGCTTAAATTTATTATAAATCTTTTTAATATTATCTACAACTTTTATATTGACAAGTTTTTGATAGGACCAATTCATACAGCAAAAATAAATTATCAAAAATTGTGGTTGAAGAAAAAATTATTGTATTAACATGATTCTAATAAAACCAACTCTTACAGAAAAATAAATTAAAAACTTGTCAAAAGCGACCAGTTATATTTGTTAGACTGAGTTCACCTCTAATCTTGATTTAGTTTTTATTGGTAAAATTAGTATTTAGCTTCGAAACCTACCTCCACCTGTAGGTCTAGCCGTCAGGGATTTTTTTGCTATATAATATCTACGAGTATAATTCTATTTCAACAATAGCTATTTGTAGAAAAAAAAAAGTTCTTTTCTTCTATAATCTATTCACATATTCTTTTTTCATTAAATAATATGTTTAGTTAATTCTTTTTATTTTCTTATCCAAAAAAGTTTTTTTTTTTCTTTCAATTACTTCAGATAAATTATTTTATTCAATAATCCAGCTTAAATTAATACTATTAAAATTTACGTCATCTACAGAAAAGCATTTTCTTTTAATGCAATAAGTATTGAAATAACGTTTATTTTTAAAGTGGTTTTGCTTGAAATGAAGTATCAAGTAAGATAAATTAATCTCGTAATCTTAAGTAAGATAAAATAACCTCTATCGTATATTGATGAAATCTTGTCCTATAGCGTTCCTTCTATTCTTACAAAGTTGAGTAAATAAAGTTGCTCATTTTAAAATAAGTAAACACTTAAATTAATGTATGAATAATTTATTCCGTTAAGATATTATTACCCGACTGCCAAGAAGGGTTATGTGTTTCACGCGTGTCTGGGTATGTGGATTTCGTTATACCCTCGAAGCATCCCAACGGCTGGATGGATTTTAATGAATGGGGTCTCTATCGATTCGTCTAATCGTTCGATGGTTATAGGCTAGGTTTTGTTTTTATAAATTCAAAATGGCGGTAGACACGAAAGAAAATTTACGCACCCTATTGAGTGGAGTATTATTGGATAGGTCTTTCAAAATCAAGACGATGATTCATTGACTATTTTACAGTCAAGAGCTCCGTTTAAATATTACACAATCTGGAAATTGTGTAGGTAGGATCTCTAGCTTTACTGCAACTCTAACCATCATAGACATCTATATAGGACTCATCAAAACAGTGTTTATAGATAGGAACTAACAATTGAACTCAACTTAAAAGTCATCAATACAAGTAAATAAAAAAATAGATAAGTAATATAAAAAATAGTTTCACATTGATGAGAAATAATTAATTAGTTTGCTTTTTACGCAGTCGGGTTTTTTGATTTTTTTAAATTTAATTTTTACTTGTTTCAGCAGAGTTTTTTAGTTTTTTAATGCATACTGAAAACTCATATTTAATAAGAAAATTTTTAGTACTGTTATGTTAGCCGGGCCCAAATCTCGCCAATAGATATTTTTTTTCCTCGACAGTAGCAGATATTAATTTTCCGCATATATGTAAATGAGAAACAATCCTTTGATGCTGATTTTAAATGTATGTGTTTTAAATGTCAATATTTTTAATGAAAGTAATGTATTTTAAATGAAATAAGTAAAAAGTTTACATTTTAAGTAAAATGAATGCAATACGAATGATAGCGATGGGGAAAATATTTGGCGATTTATCACATGCTCCCAACTAACATGAAAGTTCTCAATTCTAGGAATACAAATTAATATTATTAGTTGATACTTACTAACAGTTAAATATTGTTTAGTTGCTAATAGTTACGATTAGTTAAATAGAGAAATAGTTACAAACAGTTACAATAGTAACGGATAAATAGTTACAAATAATTAATAAATGTGAAATATCATTAGTTTTTATTAACAGTAATTCAAAGTTTTAAATTCACCATGTTTACGAATATCTTACAACATAATATTTCAAACATAATTTTGCCGTATTACATATTTTGCCCATCTAAAAGTTCTAAAAGATTTTTCCATAAATAATTTAAAAAAATTCCAATAAATTGACGAGAATTTAAAAAATACTATTAATGATGTTTAAAATAGACAATTTATAGCGTATTAGGGCAAATATGGAGATAGAATAGTTATATAATGAAAAAAGATATAATAAATACTATAAAAATTAGAAGAATGCAACGGTTAGGCCATCTAATTAGAACGAGGGATGAGAGAAGCACAAAGAAGATATATAATGGTGATTTAATAGGGAAAAGAAGTATTGGTAGACCCAGAAAAAGATGGATAGAAGAGGTAGAGAAGGATCTTGCGCAAAACCAAATTATAAGTTATAAATTGAAGGCCAGAGATCGGAAGGTCTGGAGAGGTATATTGAAGTAGGTCAAAATCCTACATGTATTGTAGTACCATTGTGTATTTATGTATGTATTAATGATCTTGTATCTGTATTGGTCAATTTGAAATAGAAATTTCTGCTTTATACGCAGTCTATTTCAAACAAAAATAACTGCGAATACATTTTCTCATTCCGTTGTTTCTTTCTTCTGTTTTTGAATTTTTATTTTATAAATGTATTTAGCACACTGTAAAAAAAAAAAAAAAAATACGTAACGTTACTCTATAAAATTATCTTACTGCCACCATTTTATTGAGTAATTTAACCAATATGACTACTGTTATGTTACGCTAATGTATAATATTACACCATTTATATCAGTTTAATATTCACCATTATAGAAGTTAAATTACTTCACAAAATTGGATGCAGCCTATTATCGCAAATTTTATGGAGCAGAGTTGCATAATTTTTTTTACAGTAAACTATTGGAATTAATTTGTGTCTAATGTCTTATAATACTTGGCCATTATTTCTAGTGTTGGTTTTACCGAACGATTTACCAATAACTTCATTTACAAAAAACTTTTATTGTAATATATATGTATATGTAGATATGTATGTATATAGATATATAATAAAGACTATACAGAATTCATCATACACAAATGGGGTACAAATAAAAATCAAATAACGAAAGATGAAACACATTACCTCTTAATCGGATTAAGATCTTAGTTAATAAAGTATGAAATAATCCAATAAGATGATGATAATTATATATTGTCAAATGATAAATTTAATAAAAATAGGCAGAAATATACATTATCTATCTATCTGTCTGTCTATTTATCTATCCATCTAACTATATATATATGTATATATATAACCATTAAATAAACATTATATATATATATATATATATATATATATATATATATATATATATATATATATATATATATATATATATATATATATATATATATATATATATATATATATAAATGTAAAAAAGCTGAAAAAATTGTACTTACTACTGTACCGTTAGCATTTTTACCACGAAACAGTTTTGACTCTTAATTCAGTTTGAGGATGGCAATTCACAAACACAGATAACATTTTACAATTTTAGATAAATGTTTACTTCTGAAAATACATTTAGCTCACAAGTTCGTAAGTTTTATTTCATAAGCTAATGCAGTTTTTCTTTCAACTAATTCAGTGATTCGATAAAAATCATTTTTACTATTAAAACTTATGAATCCAGCGTAAGAATTGAATTAATTTTTGTAAGTAATTTTTTTTTTGCTGGAAAGCAAATATTATTATAGTTGTGTGAATAAAAGTATTAATTTAAAAATTTTCAAAAATGAAAAGATTATGCACAAAACCAACTTTAGAAAATATTCTAAGTCAAAATTTTTAATTTAGTTTTGTCAATTGTTGATATAGCATCGCATTAAATTAAAAAATAAAAATTCAGAAATAAATGAAAAACTTATTTATAAAAACTACAAAAACTCATTTATATAATTCTAAGCTACTTGTTAAGTTCATCAAATTAAACAAATAGCATTAAAGCATGCTTTTCTTTCAACATTACATTTTCCGTCCGTTTAAAAGTTTTGACATTTTTTACACAAATAGTTTAAAAGAACTCCAAGGAATTGGCTGCCAAGTTAAAAATATTTTTAATAAGATTAGAAATTGCTTTATGTGCACATATCTTTTAAATAAAATAAACCTAAAAAACTCTTAAATACTTCGTGTTATAACTCTCATTTCTCAGCTTATTTACCAAATAATTGTTACATGCTGGAATCTAGTTTAAAAGTTACTATTAAGATGTAAAGCCAGAATTTTTTATTCTGTAATCTATTTAGATATCTTTTTTTTTCATTTAGTAATCCATTTACTTAATTATTTCTATTCTGTAATCTAATAAGTGTTTATTTTTACTTCATCCATTTCAGTTGCTAATATTTTATTCAATAATCCAGCTTAAATTTGCTGATGCTATTAAAATTTACGAATCTAAGACAGAAAACATTAAGTTAGAAATGAAATAAGCTTTTTATAGATAAAATGATTTTGTTTCAAATCGCAATATCTATATATTTAAACGCAAGCTGTTTTTTATTTCGTCATCTGCCCTGAGATTACTACAGAATCAATTTTAATAGTTATTTTTTAAGCGATAGTTCTTCATTCGCCAGAGATTTTAATCAAATTTCTAAAAAATGGTGGCAATCGAAAAACTTCTATTGTTTCAAAGAAACTGGAAATAATGAATTATAATATTTATTTATTTTTTTTTTTATTTAGGAATTTTAGTTTATGTTCATTGATTTTACTTTTATTGATGATGTTTTCTTGTTAAAAAAAAAAAAATACATTTTAATCTTGGATAGATGATGATTAAGATGTCAAAGAGCGTATTGTTTCTAAAATTTAAATCACGTCCTGTTTTAATTTCTAAATTCATTCACCTATTAATTCATAAAACGTCAATACTTTCCTGTAATTGTATGAAAATAACATCATTTTCAATTTTTTTTTTCGTCCGCCGAATCTGTATTAATAGATTAAAAGTACATCTATAGATTAAATCTTCAAAGAAAGCAACTTTTTTACATATAAAAATGATGTCATTTTTAAAAAGGCATTAAAAGGGAAACTTACATTTTGTCTCCGAAAACTACTATAAATTACTGCGATTGCATTTAAATAACATACTTTACATTGGTTTTTTGTATCCACGCCGTAATGTGATTAAAATGTCTTTAATTGTTATTTCTGTCAGAGTATTCCGCAATTATGAGGCTAAAATGTAAGTACGAACACCGATTTTTTTTTCTTTTTGTGCTAATGGAGGGAAATCTATTAAAACATACTAAATGTAAAAATATAGAGATTTCAATCAAAAACAGTTTCATGTAGATTTTGTAAATTGGGTAGTATATGAGGTACCTTTAGCCATGATAACACGAGCTGATTTGCACAGTTTAATTCACATTGAGATTTTTGTACTTGTTGGCAGTCATTGCACTATAATTAGTGAATAAATAGATATACACAGCGTGTCCACTCTCAACGATGTACAATGGTTAATTCCTAAGCCGTTAGTTATAGACATCTAGATCCAATTGCAAAAATGTTTTAAATGGAATAAAGAACTATTTTTAATTGGTGTTTGGGTTTTTTTTTTTAATTACGAAATTTAAATTTTTGTGCGGTCCCTCGGTCCTATATGTGATATTTAGTAAAAGTATCTTATTACACCAAGAAGTAATACAAAAAAAGTCCTATTCTTCTACGATTGAAACTGACTGAGGAATAGCTGTTTAAAGCATCTTTTTTGCTGTGAAACAGGGGTCATTCATAAATTTACTAGAAATATAAATAATCGTCAGATATTAAAAAAATAATAATTGAGAGTAAAATTAATAATACAATATAAATCTGAAATCTATTTTCATTCTGACAAATTAAAGAAATATATAAAACTCGTATTAAAAATATAAGTTAAAAGCTAATAGAATTTTTGTTAAATGAAATGATGAAAGGCAACAGCCGCAATTCTTTACAAAATGATATATATATATATATATATATATATATATATATATATATATATATATATATATATAACAGCTATTAGATTATCTAATCTAAAACATAATTAAAAAAAATTAAGGTTATCTTAAAACTTGCTGGAAGTAACTCCTTCGGCTGCAATGTAAAAATGTACACGCGAAATAAATCCTTCTAATACTTTAATCACTTTCTGTTCGACACCTCGAACCTTGGCCCGAGTCATTTTTGTTCACCTGCAGAAAATTGGTTTAAGTCATGGAATTGAAAGTTTCATAACTCGGTCAATTTTAGTCTTAGATGAATGGGACTTTTTTCTGTCTTACTTGTTAGTGTAATAGGACATTTTTATTAAATATCACTTATAGAAACGAGGAACCGTATAAAAATTTAAATTTCGTAATTTTTTAATAAATGTTAGTCTTGATCCATATTGCTTTAAACATTCTTCTTTACCTCATTTTAAACATTTTCGTAATTGGAACTATAAGTCTAAGCCTAACGATTTAGGAATTAGCCATTGGATATCGTTGAGAGTGGACATCCTGTATATTTCCATTACTGTTCGGTAAGTTATCGTCGGTGAACTATAGTACTTCTATGATTTATTGGTTCCGGGAGGATAATCCATAGTTATATATTTCTTTGGATTCAAAATCATTTTTGATGCTATTAAAGTTAGTAAAAAAAAAAAAAAAAAAAAAAAAAAAAAAACTAGTCTAAATGTAGAAGACATTTCTATGGCAAAATGCCTGGAGAAAGGATAAAAATGTTACGTATGTATCGAGTTTTAACTTTCCAACTTAGTGAAAAGTGCCCATGACAGGGTTTGAAAAGGAAATCTTGGCTTAAACTTCCAATGCTCCGTCAACCAAGCTACCTGGAGAAATATGGCTGCCGCAATTCACTCAGTTAACCTTTTGAAAGGGACATCTGGTCTGTTATCTGCAACTGTCTGTTAGAAAATTATAACTCGTATGATTTATTTTAGAATTACTATAACTGTGTAAACGTTAATTGTTTAAAAAAAAATCAGTATTAAATATCTTCGTATGCAGGTTTCGCAAAATGCAAAGTGATCGTAAAACTGAGGGCAAGACCCGGCAATGGGTGGGTGCAAAGGTTTTCCTGGCAACTCGTAAAAAGGTAAGCAATGACTGACAAAACAACGTTAAGGCATTTCAAATTACGAAAACGTACCTGTTTCATAAATTTAATTTAAGAAAACAAAAATAGATACTTTTCAGAATCGTGAGTACGTCGGTTGATGCGTTATTATCATATATATTAAAACGCAAATCTATTTCTATAAGATCAGATTAGAGCAAATTCGACACAACTGCGCATGCGACAACTGGTTTTTGAACCTCTAGAAGACAGTAGAACGAATTCCTGCTAGCGTAGCGATCTAAAGCAGCGGTTTAAAGTTCTGTATTTTTGTAAAGGAAGCAGGTTCCAGCCCAAGCCCTGCAAAACATTTTGTCGATAATTCATTTCAATAATGAAGCAACAGAGCTGACCTACAACTTTTGTTACATTTTCTGACCATTATCAATAATAATATATGTGTGCGTGTCAGAAAGAAGAGTTTGTCATTATTTTCCGTAAAAAAGAAAACGGAATGAAAGAAAAATATTCATATAAGAACTATAAAAGAAATTGTCTAGATATCCATGGTTTAATATTTAAAAATGTATAAAAATGTAAAATAAAATTCAAGTAATAAAAATATATATATTATAAATCGTTAGCTGCATGAAATTTCAAATTTTGGTTTTAGAGAATGAGACATAAAAATAAAATTAATGGCTGCTTTTAATGGTCGTGTAGTTTAAAAAATAACTAAATAAAAATAAATATTGGTTTGTTTGTTTCTTTTTTTTCAAAAAAAAAAAAAAAAAAAAAAAAAAAAGAAAGAAAAAAAGAAAAGAAAAGAAAAGAAAAAAAGGCCGTATTAAGTAAGTTTACACAAAGGTAAGGTTTAGGTAAATTTGTGATAAAAAGCAATCATAATTGCACTAGATTAATTTTAACACAATTATTCTAATTGGTAAATAAATCATATTAGATGTAAATTTCCAACTTGGCGAAAGATGTCCGGACCAGTGTTCGAACCAGGGATCTCCTCCTGGCTGAAGCCGCCAGTGCTGTACCATATGAGCTATCCCGGACGAATCTGTTGGAACGTTTTCACCCAGCTAACCTTAATGATTATAGCATCTGGTCTGAAACCTGGTTCCGCTCGACAGAATAAATCACAGGTAATGGAACTCCAGAAATCGTTGGATGCGTAATTAGACTAGATTAATTTTAACACAATTATTCTAATTGGTAAATGAATCATATTAGATGTAAATTTCCAACTGGGTGAAAAATGTCCGTACCAGGATTCGAACCAGGGATAATCTGGCTGAAACCGCCAGTACTCTACCATTTGAGCTATCCCGGACGAATCTAGCGGTACTTTTTCACCCAGCTAACCTTAATGATTATAGCATCTAGTCTGAAACCTGGTTAATCCCTTAACGGTCGCATTAAATTACGGTTTAAAAATTCATATTGCTTATTGGCATCGTTTATTTGAAAATGAAATATTCACCTTATTTGATAACAGGAAAAATGATACCATAACAGAGCCATTTACACTATTTTATAAAGCTGGTGGGAATCAAATATCTGATTAAAAGACACAGACCATGAATATGACATGAGCGAGAATTAAACGGTTAAAATGCCATAAAATTAAGACTTCTGCAACGTGGACTTTTCTTCTCTGTTTGGAAACTTTGTTTTAAACTCTGTATATCCTATTTTAGCTCATAATTTGCAAACTAGTTAAAAAGTGCAATTATGTCACTTATTTTACTCACTAATTCTTTGTTCAGATAATTTTAGCGCAATATATAAATAAGTTTTATATTTGTGACTTAGTAAAAGGATAAATGGATTTATATAATTGTCGGAAATATTGTGTACTGCGCATAAGTGGACAACGAAATTGACATGATGTGATACTTCACTCTTTTTGGTTGTAAAGTGTATAAAGATACTAGGGAGATTTTCAAAAGGTGGGATCATTAAACGTTAACTATATGTAATTTTTAAAATTTTCAAATTTAAGGCCAATTTTTTTATAGTATAGTATATAAGTCTACAAAATTATACACAAACATTAAAAGACAGCAACTACTGTGGAAAATTAATTATTAAAGCATTTAATTAGCAGTTGTGTACGTTACAAATTTTGGACATTTTTTCGCACGTACGTTACAGATTTTGGACATTGCTGACAGATTTTGACGTTGCGCTAAGTATTTAAAAAATTCTTAAGACTAAGAATGTAGTAAATGTGACCTATAATTGTATGTGTATACATATACATACATATGTATAATTAACTTTTTGTTATCCAGTAATAATAATAATAAAATCAAATGTTAATCTCTGATATTAAAATATTTACTACATTTTTAGAAGTAATATCTTAATTTTATAGGAATTACACATTATTCAAAAAAACATACCTTTACATAATATTAGAAGTATCCAACATATAATTTATTCTTTAAAAAAAAAAAAAAAAAAAAAAAAAAAAAGCTATACTGCCATTTTTTTAATGCACATATCTATAATTTCTTTATCAAAAGAAAACTCTCCTCTTGCTGTCACCGGGTGAGGTGGATTTGGTGATTTCAACAAAATATCTTCATATTTTAAAGTTGTGCTGTCTTTTTTAGATAGATAACTAAACCTGTTAAAATCAATGTCTGCCTGAGGAGTCAAAAAAGTTTTAGAAAATATTTGTTCGCCATTATCAATGCTGATCTTTTCAGTAATACCTGCCATAAGTTTTCATCATGAATTAATACAAAGTACCATTCACCAATGTCAATCTATTTTCAACTGTGAAAAGTCAATTGTAGAAACAATATTTTTTTCACCAGCTTCACTGGTAATGCATTCTTGATTGTTTTTTACAGAGATTGTAAAAACCAGATCTATTTCTTATTTGAATAGTACCAAATTTGTTTGTCGTGTGTACGGAGTGAATCTTTTGAGTACCATTAACAGTTTTCGCTGGCTGTCTTTTTTATACTTTGAATACTGTCAATTTCTGTTTTTTTTTTTTTTTTTTTTTTTTTTTTTTTTTTTTTTTTTTTACCAAAGTTACAGCACGAATTGGCTTAAACTTTTTATTTGCCTTGCATTTTGGTGGGGGAGCAAATAGGAAAAATGGAATTTTAAGGAGATGGGATTCTTAAACCTTGAATTTAAAAAAAAAGAACTCAAGTACAATAATTTAACAAAAAATATTTATTTTGTTTTTTAAGATGTATGTTAGAACAATGGACTCTGTTATAATATATTTATTTATGTATTTAGAAAATTAAAATTATTAATGTTTAGATCGTTCCACGATTTGGACATTGTTATTAAATAATCTTTTGGGGTACATTTGCTACAAAGAAAACTTTGCAAAATACATAAAAACACGTAAAATCACTGAAGTATTACTTTTGAAATAAAAAAAGAAGTTTACTACTAATTTTAAATCATACTTTTAAATAAGCATGTCTGAAATTTCGTAAGGATCGCAGCAGTCGCCATATTGTGTCTATCGTTACACACATTAGTTGAGCATGCTTCAAGTTATAGTATTACACGTACTAAATACACTTTATTTATACAAAACACGGTGATTATTTACGATAAAACATTATAATAAAAATCTTTTTATACGTTTCAGGACACCAAATCATTTTTTAAAATAAATTTACCGAAAATAAAATCGGCGTTTCCATCGTTACATGATTCGGACATTCCTCTTTCTTATTCAAGAAAAGTGCATTTATTTAAAAAAAATCTTATAAAAACATATGCAAATAATTTAAATTTTCTTAAAAATAATTTTAAAGTTAGATAAAAGAGTTTAAAGTACTTACTTGATGTATTTTTCGTGGAAATGATAGCTTTGTCGCGTACGTTACTTTCGGACATAACAAAATACAAAAAAATTCTTTATAGAAAAGTCCTTCTATCTTCAAAAAAGCAATAAATCTGCCTGCCATCTCTTAACGAAATTATCAAAAAATCATCTGTTTGCTTTATGCATTCGTTGTTTACCATTAGAACCATCTGGAAGCAAGTTAAAACTCTTTTTCTTGGTGGTACATTCACTGTATAAAAAAACGGACTAAAAAACGGAAATACTACTGGCAATCTAGACGCCAGTACTATTTCCGTTTTTTTACGGGAATTTTTACCCATAAATTACAGAAATTTTTCCGTTTTTCTGATAAAAAACGGAACTTTTTCCGTAATATATGGGTAAAAATTCCCGTAAAAAAACGGAAGTAGTACTGGCGTCTAGATTGCCAGTAGTATTTCCGTTTTTTAGTCCGCTTTTTTTACAGTGTTGGAGCAGTTAACGTTATGAATGTCCGAAATCGGCCTCTTTAGCGTAAAATAATAAAATTTTAAGATATTTATACAAAGCTTTTACAATAAATTATGTCATTTTCTGTCTCTGAATAGAATTAAAAACTCAATGTAAAAAAATAATTAAAGTCAATGATAATTAAAGTTGTGTTTGAAAGGCTTAAAGTTATGACGTGTGTTCAGTGCCCCTCTTTTGAGAATCGCCCACTACTACTGACCACTAACAACTGACCTGCCATGTGATCAAGGTAAGCAGAAAAGTAGCCAGTATAAGTGCAGTACCGCGGCTTGTATTTTTCATTGACTGCTTGCGCACCCCAAATTTTCAGTTTAAAACATTCAGAAAAACAGTTCATTATACAAGAATACTGTATTTTTCTTTTGAAAATTTAAAATTCATTTTTTTAAAAATTTTAAATTTGATTTTAAAATTCAATAACTTGCATACGGTGACAGATATTTAAAAGAAAAATTGCAGGAGGATTATGTAAGATGTCAGGAGTTTTTATGCTGCGATTCCCAGTTTTAGTTACAAATAGAAGCGATAGCTCACGCTGCGAGCAATAGGCACTAAATCCAGGTTCGATTTTTCGGCCTTTCTCTTCTCCCATGCGAAAAAAGGAGATTAAAATGTTTTGAATGGATCCCGAAAAATATAAAATCGGGTCTGGAATTAGCACCTATTTCTCTCAGCGCCATCTATTGTTTTAAATTCGAACTAAAATCAAGAATCACAGTTAAAAAACTCCTGACACCATAAATAACCCTCCTGCAAGAATTTTTTAAATATCTGTCACCGTTTGAATTTTAAAATAAATAATTAAAGTATTGAATTTTAAAATCCATCAGTCATTTTTGTGGCACCCGGTATGGGTATGCATATGTGTGTTTGTCTGTTGAAGATGGCTAAAGAAATTTTTCATGCTTAGAGGCTTTCAAATTTGTTTCTTGATAGACAGAAGCACCTGAGACTCCAGTTTTTAATAATTGGATTCGAATTTTTGTTATAGCTTATGTTGAAAGAAAAATTCGCATATTTTGCTGATTTTTCAAGTTTGTCGGCATCTTTGAGTCAGCAATAGTCATAATCAGCAGAGTCATAAAAGCAATCAGAATTAAATGTTTTATCATTATATAGCAAATTTTGACCTCTTTTTAATAAAGTTTACTTGGAATTTGTACAGCGTGTTTTGAATATTTAGCGATTTTCTTTAAGTTTCTTTTCCACTGAAAATAATGATTTTGTTTCACCAAACAATTTCTTTCTAAAAACTTAGCTATGGATTTTCATACTTTATATCCCTGTATGACGGAAACTTTAAGGCATTTTTTACAAAAAAAAAAAAAAAAAAAAAAAAAAAAAAAAAAAAAGCATGATGCTACGCGGTAAGAAATGTATTATCACATGTGTGCCATTCCGTGTTGCTTAAATATGATTAATTTTACCGACAATTGAAGATCTGAGATGAGTAGTTGTAAGCCGTGTTCTCGGTGGCTTTTGACCAACATTAGCGATTTGGCGAATAAGAAATAAAAAACAGTAGCCAAATGAAAAGAAATGTTAGCATTAATAATAATAATAATAATAATAATAATAATAATAATAATAATAATAATAGAAAACATGAATTCTGTTTTTTCATAATTTAGTGTCGCCTCCAATGAAAAAAAATATATATGAATGTGGGCAATACAAAATAAATTTCATTTTTTAAACTTCAAACATACGCTTTTATTTTATATTAAATGACATCATTCGCATCCGCTGAAGAAGCCCCATTTACGATCCAGTCTTAAACAACATCAACAGAAAGTATGCATTTGACGTTACTAATGCGGAATGCTACACAAATATAAGCAAAAAGCAATTTCGACCTCCAAGAAACTCGAAAAAAAAAATCGGCTATCTAATGATTCACATGCCTCCGTATGTTTGTAACAATAATATAGATACATAAATTAAATACAGTTTATAATAGCTCCATGTTTTATCAGAAATCATATTTATATTTTTTCAAAATAGCACATACTTTATTTTTTTTTCAGTTGTTATGGGAAAATGGCAACAAAAAGATAATAATCTGCAATTTTCCAACTATTTTTCCTTTATTTGTACAAAAATTGAGTACGTGTGTTTCCAACTTAAAGAAATTGTGTTAAAAACTTCAAAAAATTAATATCTGAAAAATCAATTGAGATGCAGTTTTCAAACAAATTGCTATTTAAAAGTACTTTTTTTCCCTACACGACGGTATGAAAATTGAAATTGTGCGATGCTTAGAAGTTAAAAAAAAATCAGTTGAGATTATCTTTTACAATGATACATCTGCTTTGTTTTACAGCTGGCTTATGTAACGGAACATTAATTTTTGGAGACGACATTTTAAATGTTGGGAGAAAGAAATAGCATACCGGAGGCTAAAAAAAGATTCGGCGTGAAACACTGAAAATTCTATCTTTAACCCTTTATTGTATCCCTTTTTTCGAGTTTGTTCTAAAATAACCTAATTTTTTGTAATTACTTATAAAATAGAACTTCGGCTAACCACTACAGAAACTATTAAAAATAAGTACAGTAGAACCTCTTTTATCCGAAACTCTTTTAACAAGAGCTCTCGGTTAATGGAAATTCATTTTTAAAGCTTTTATTTATTTATTTTTTACTATGACACTCCTTGTGTGCAAAATCCATTTTGAAAGTTTTTTTTTTTTTAACTGTCATATTCCTTGTGTGAAAACGGTCCTTTACGAACTACGAGTACATATAAATATTATAGTTCCCCTTCTGAGGAGTTCAGCTCCCTATAGTTGCGGAGTGGAACGAAGAAAAAAAAATTAAGAATTCTGAACCTTTTGAATGTTTCGCAAAAGATTTGGCATGGCTGGAGCAGCAGAAAGACTGTGGTACTGGTGAACTAATAATATTAAAACAATCCGTGATAGAGCTTCAAAGCAAAGGCAATTGAAACTGCGACAAACAAAACATATTTTCAAAGCCTTATGATATATGTAAAAAGTACTTAATTTCAAAATTAAAATCAGGTAATTTATTCTTTTTTCCATTTTGCTATTGCTTTATTTTTATTAAGCACTTATTACATAAGAAGAAATATTGCATATATTTCTCCTTAATCTTAAAATTGAAGCATTCTCGATTATCCGAAAATTTTGATTTTCCGAAAGATAGCCCGTCGCAATTACTTCGGATAATCGAGGTTCTACTGTACATTCTAAACGTCTCCTAAATGTGCAAATGTTCCAGACATCCTTTTAGTAATCTAAATAAAAATTCGAAACGTTTATCTTTGATTTACCGGTGTGAAAATATACACTAAAAATTGCTATGAGATTTCGACTGTAACCAATAGAGAAAATTGACCAGCCAATGATACTTTACATACAACTAATAAATAGTATGGTAAATCGATAATTTCAACACCACTTTTCCGTAAAACTTTTCTCTATTTGCACTTGATGCGAGTAATTTTGTTTTCTGTTTTTACCAGCACGACGCCTGCTCATAGATAGTAATTAACTGACAATAGAAAAATATCTATAACATAATCCTTTCTATGTCTTTGTTGCTAAACTGAATTAGTACTACGTCTATCTCTATAAATAGAGAAATGTAAATCATGGAACTATTAATAAAAAGGAACTGACATATCCTTAAATTACTGAAGATTCAACTGTAACCGCTATCGCAGGAGTTGTTTACCGCCGGTAGAAACTTCTACCAGTAGATTTATACCGAAATTTTCAACTTAAACGCCTTATTATTACAAATTTTCAGTTATAAATATTACTAGAAACAGATTTTCATTTTTACTGGTTGGAGTTTACTTTGGCGGCAGTTAGGCCCTGCGTTTCTGCCATATTGTGCCAACCAGGGAACAAACTGACAGTTTTACGAGGCATACTGACACCATTAAAAACAAATCGAAAAAATTAGGGCATTTTTGAGAGAAAATTCCATGAATAAGATGCTTAATTAAGACGAAATTTTCTATTTAATTTTACTGGTGGGACGTTTGTCCTGGAGGTAATCAGAAACTGAAGATCAGATTTTAAAAAAGCAGCCGCCATCTTGTGACAACCTCCTCAGTTACAACAGGTAGACTTAACACTATACGTCCCCTCCTGTTTATTTATAACTCCATTATGTAAATAGCACGCTGCGATTAAACGTATAAAGCAACATCAATCGTTCTGAAACGTGGATAAGAATCTCGACTGTATTGGCACACACACACACAAACAGCGCAGATATTGAACACTCGCAATTTGGCGAATTTCACTGTACGTTTACTCGCCAAATGAAGCATTCTGTCGCGATTTGCCGCAATGGCGAGCGGCAACGAGAACCTTGGTTGTAAGTAACACATTTTGAGAAACTGCACTGGAAAGATTTAAATACGACAATCTATTTGAGTTTATTGTCAAATACCTCCTTTACTAATTAAAATCTCTGTGAGTGTTAGGCTTTTTCAAATAGCAATTTAAAAGCCAGATGATACATTAACTTCAATCATATGATTAACTCTTTTTCTTTAAATTGTCATATACAATCTTTATCATCTTAGCTCTTGAATTATGGATTGATAATAGATACATAATCGATAAGTATAATAATCACCAACATAAAACAAAAATACATTTATGTGAAATGCGCCAAAATGCTGCAGTAAAACACATAAATTCAAAATAAACCAGCAAAAGAATATATTCGGCCTGAACTAGCAAATCCCTTCAAAGAACAAGAAATAAAAGAATATAACTGTTTAAAAAAGTTAAAAATTTCAACAAGAAAATATAGAAAAATCTTTGAAAAAACGGTTTTAGTATAAGTTGTTCCTAGGTTTTTCTATATTTTCTTGCTGAAATTTTAAACTTTTTTTTAAAAATAGTTATATTCTTTTTTTTCTTGTTCTGTGAGAGGGGGGGGGGGGGTGCTAGTTCAGACCGAATACATTCTTTTGCTGGTTTATATATATATATATATATATATATATATATATATATATATATACATGTATGTTACCGGCCAAACCCGATTTTAGGTCAAACTAGTTTATTCTAACGCGCATAGGATAAACTAATTTTTCCTAGGCCAAACTAGTTTATCCTAACGCCCATAGGTTAAACTAGTTTTTCCTAGGCCAAACTATTTTAGCCTAACGCCCATAGGATAAACTAGCTTTGTCTAGGCCAAACTAGTTTATCCTAACGCTCATAGGATAAACTAGTTCAGCCTGCTACTCATTAGCCTGAACTAGTTTATCCTAGGAAAATTCAATTTGGCGTGCTTTTATTGATCTCAAAGACCGCTGCGGCTCCAACCTTCTAGTTTATCCTAGGCCAATTCAATTTGACGTGCTGTAATTAATGCCAACTAGTGTTGAGCACGCTCACAAACAGAAAGAAAAAAAAAGGAACTAATTCAAACTTAATTTCAATTTTTTTAAATCAGTCAAGTTCACGCTCAAATACAAAAAGTTTCAAATGAATCCGCTTAACTCAAACACATCTATGAAAGTGAGTGACGTACACTAATTTTTTTTTTTATGTAATAGAAGTTTATCGTCCAAATTTACAAAATTTTGGGAGCTAGTCTTTTGGTTATTCGATGTAAGGGTCTTTACGACCCCGCTCAATTTTCCTTCTCGACACTCGGTAGGGCTTGATTTGGGGATTACCTTTATCGAGAGGTTTGGACCGAGATGGATCGGGACTCAAATTTCTTCCGGCTTAAGTCGGAACTGGACTGCATTTTTTTTTTTTTTTTTTTTTTTTTTTTTTTTTTTTAAGATCTGCACAGCCAGAAATTTTCAGTCCAATTTCCTACCCAGTTCATATAAAAATCATTTGGATCGTCAGGATCTCTGGTCTGTTCAGTAAAAATATCAGTAACATTTGGCCCGGTTCAACTTTTTTTTTTTTATGCACGTGTTTTTTATATCGGTATTATTCCACAATTAAAATTGGTATATTATTTATTTTATTTTATTTTTTAAGATGAGTAGATGCATTTTTAGGTAATAAAATTAAAGTACGGTAAAACATGAGAAAAATTACCTGCCTATGACGAAATCCCGTCTTTAACAACAACAACAACAAAAATATGTTGATCTATGTAAAGTGAGGACATTAGTACTTTGAAAAATATATAATGCATTTAAACAGACGATGAGCCTGCTATAACGAATTTTTCTTCTTTGCAATTCCGTCCTAGAAGATTTTATTGTATAGAATTTTTTTAATCTCCAAGCCATAGAATTGGATTAACCATATTAATGATTCTATTATAAACTATATTGATTTTTTAATGAATCTCTTATTGTATGTAAATATCTGAATAATTACTAATATGATTAATTTTTTTACACGGCTTGGAGACTTGAAAATCTGAAAAATTTTATATAGAAAAAACTTCTAAGAAGGAATCACATACGAGAGAAAAAAGTTCGTTATAGTT
Organism: Maratus speciosus; assembly: GCA_963932465.1. Classification (NCBI taxonomy): domain Eukaryota; kingdom Metazoa; phylum Arthropoda; class Arachnida; order Araneae; family Salticidae; genus Maratus; species Maratus speciosus. Next base: position 389,623,423 of record OZ010786.1, read on the forward strand.
AAGTTCCCTGTTTAGCAGGTCCGTCGTCTCTATAAAAAGTATTATGTTTTTTTCAAAGGGATTATTCTATCCAATTTGCACCGATTAAGGAAAAAAAATTCGTTTACAACAGGATTTCGTCATACACAGATTCTTTTAACAGGTTTTACAGTACTCTATCCCCATCCGTATAAATGTATATGTACTATTCTTTAATGAGAATTTTAATTGTGGAATAATGGTACCTTAAAAATATATGTATTTTAGGCAAAATTGGGACCGGAACTTCGCCGGATTTTTGAAAATTCCAGATTTCTGAAAGAATATCAAATGTACTTCTGATATTCTTAATGGTGCATTTATTCATAAATAATTCAAAGCCAAGTGATATATATGTGAGGAAAAAAAATAAATATCTCTCAATTCTTTCTCATCTAAATTTTATGATAACCTCTCATCCCATTTTTTGGTCTTCCAGCACACAATTTGTCGTATGGAACATATTTTGTAACTACCGGCGGCTATGAAATGGGGAAGATAGGAGGACAGTATCCCACTCCTCATCGAAAAAAAATATATTATACAGGGGTCACGGCAATACTACTTTGCACAAAGTTGACGCCGAGCGGTAATTGGGATCAATAAAAGCACGTCAAACTGCACTGCCCTAGGATAAACTAGATCGGCTAGGATAAACTAGACGGTTGGCGCCGAGGCAGTCTTTGGGATCAATAAAATGACGCCAAATTGAATTGGCCTAGGATAAACTAGTTCGGGCCAATGAATAGCAGGCTAAACTAGTTTATCATATAAGCATTCCATAGGCCAAACTAGTTTGGCCTAGGAAAAACTAGTTTATCCTATGGGCGCTAGGATAAACTAATTTGGCATAGGAAAAACTAGTTTATCCTATGGGCGTTAGGATAAACTAGTTTGGCCTAGGAAAAACTAGTTTATCCTATGCGCGTTAGGATAAACTAGTTTGGCCTAGGCGAATCTAGTTTGTCTAGGATAAACTTGCTTGGACTAGGCGAATCTAGTTTGGCCGGTAACATATATATTTATTTATTTATATTACAGTAAAAAATGTCAACATTTTCTTTAAATAAAGAAAAGGAGTTAAAGCGAATTAAATATTCCAAAAATGTTATTTTGTAAGAATGTATTTCTTTAGACGTAGTAAATACATATATGAAATATTCAAATAAATGCAAATGATAATGACTTCAAAAGTTGAACATAGTTTTTTCGCTGCTGAATATTCATGAGCATTACAGCGTATTTTAAAAAACCAAAAGCAAAAAGAAACTGCTCCTAAAATATCATTTTCGTTACTTTTGTAATAATGATTTCAATTTTTCAAATTTATAAATAATGGAATTCTTTTAAGGATATGTCTTTTTCTGCAATGCTAAGATATAGATATGACATAATTTTACTCTATATTTAGAAATTTACAGACAATAAAACAGTTTTTTATGCATAAAAATCATGTAGATGTCACTTAAAAGTACTTTCTCCCGGATTGCAGACGTTAGTCTTTAAAAGCAGTCATACGGTATATGTAACATATCTAACTATGACTGTGTTAATGACTGACTCCTACAATCCGGAAGAAGGTTAGATACTTTTAAACGACATATACATGATTTTTATGTGTGAAAAAAATGTTTGAATGACTGTAAAGTAATTAGTATAAAGCAAAACTGCGCAAATGTATAATGGTATGATTGTAACTTACTTAACCCATATTTCCTCATAGTCCCAAAAAAAGGACAGCACACATAAGCGTACTCTATATAATTTTTTTTAATATTTTAATTTAAAATACAGACGATTTATTATTCAGGAGTCATTTGACGATGTAATTGTCTTTATCACAAATTTAAATTGAAGTTGGATATTTATTATTATTTTTTTAATAGCGATTTTTACAGAATTTTTTTTTCTTTTTTAGTTTTTCAAGATACAACTTTTTAAATGTTTTCAGCTCAAAGAAAAAGACACATATAAATTTATTGAAGTTATTATTCCATACTTTTATACCAGTAAAAAAAAAAAACATTGTAAAAATTGTTTCTAGGAGATGAATTTTCCTTGCATTTTCGACTGCCCTGAAAACAGTACTCTCCACTACTACCTAACACTTCCTCAATTAGTAATGGAGATAATTTCTTCTTTCTAACCTTCCAAAAGTTGATACTCTCCAACTAACACAAGCGTCTAGCAGTCTGTCTCACAAGTGCACATCACGTACTAGACAGGTGTGTGGTAAAGAAGGTAACTTCACTGAGAAAAATGACACTTCAAATCTGAGTAAATCTATGTTTTCATTTTGTTATGAAACTTTTTGTTTCAAATATGACGAGACAATGCTTTCAATTCTGAAATACCAGAAATACTCAGTTTCAAACAAAATTACTTTACATTCGTTAAACGTAGTAAATTTTACCAGGGTAGTTGAATTTATTCATATTATATAATTTGTTATGATTAAACGAAACGCTCCTTTCAGTAATAATTTATAACATGAAATGTGGCGAACTACATTTTTATCGTGTTCGCAGAAGAACACTTAAAAGCTATCGTAATATAATCGCGAAAGCGTAAATTTTATTCTTCAACCTTCGAAATCGAAGAATGGATGAATTCGTAAAAGAAAGATTTCACAGGTAAGATTTTACAACCATCACCAATATATAAATACAAACATGTATAATCGTGAATAAACATCATGAATAAAGCGTTATGTGCTAATATTTGAGTATGTCCATATTTTCAGAAATGATTATATACATGTTTCAAAATTGAGTAATTTTGTTTCGGAGCCATTTTGACTATGCGATATACTCAGATTTGAGTATTTTTTACTCAGGTTTGAAAATGTTGTTTTTACAGTTCTTGAAGGTAGTTTGTATTTTGAAATTAATCTAAGTAAACCTACTTTCGGTATTTTTTACCCGACTGCCAAGAAGGGATATGTGTTTCCCGCGTATCTGGGTATGTGTATTTCTTTATACACTCGAAACATCCCAACGGCTGGATGGATATTAATGAATGAGGTCTCTATCGATTCGGCTTAACCACTCGATGGTTATAGGCTATGTTTTGGTTTTATAAATTCAAATTGGCGGTAGAAACGAAAAACAAATTCAGTCAGAAGCTCCGTTTAAATATTACACAACCTGGAAGTTGTGTAGGTATGATCTCTAGCTGTACTGCAACTCTAACCTTCATAGGCATCTATAGGCCTCATCAAAACAGTGTTTATAGATAGGAACTAACAATTAAACACAACTTAAAAGTTATCAATACAAGTAAATAAAAAAATAGGTAAGTAATATAAAAAATAGTTTCATGTTGATGAGAAATAATTAATTAGTTCGCTTTTTACGCAGTCGGGTTTTTTGATTTTTTAAATTTAATTATATTATTTATACTTGAATATATACTTTTTTTAAAACTATTTTGTTGCTAGTATTTTCAAATGTCATGTAAATTTTTAACTGTGCAGGAAGCATTAGATTTTTTGTGTTGGCTTTAGATGACAATGATGACATTTTGCAGATTTTTTTTCTTTTTTTTTTTTTACTTTTCTAACAAACAAGTTTTTTAAAGATTTGATCTCCAAGAAAAACACACATTCTAATTCATTGAAGTTATTATTCCATGCTTTTATGCCAGTAAAAAATCATTGTAATTTTTTTTATAGGAGATAAATTTTCCTTGCATTTTCAATTGCCCTGAAAATAGTACACTCCACTACTACCTAAACCTCCTCAATTAGGTAACTTACACTGAAACAACAGTTCATGAAGGTAGTTTGTATTTTGAAATTAATTGAAGTAAACCTACTTTCTGTATTTTTCTATACTTGAATATATACTTTCTTTTGAAAAATATTTTGATGCTAGTATTTTAAAATGTCACGTAAATGTTTAACTGCGCAGGAAGCCTTGGATTTTTTTGTGGGCTTTAGATGACAATATTGACGGTGATTTAGTAGACATAGACAATGAATTAGAGAGTTTTGACTTCCAGATCTCGATACACTGAGCGACACTGAGGAGATTGAGGATTCGTCTGCAAAGAAGGCAGAAGAAATAATTTGTGACGAAGTACGTCCAAAAAAGGTTGCGGACATGATTGAGATTTTAGTTTCTAATAGCAATGAAGGACAATATGTAAAGCCCAAATGGGAAAAGTACGAATCAGCAGCAGCTTTTTGTGCTTCAAATCAATGAAAAAAATGGCACTGGTCTTTATTTGTTAAAGCATTTGACACGCCGTTAGTTGCTTAAGCTCAGCGAGCTATTTAGCGATGATAGTCCGAGTCTGCTTTCTTGCAAGATTGCCTACACAGTATTAACATTTCGATCATTCGACAAGGCTTGGGAGCCAGCTCTGCAGGCAAACGTCCCTTTTTGCCATCTAAAATTCGTAGACTCACCAAAACATTTGCCTTTGTAAGCTTCTTTCATTAACTTAACTGTTTCTGGAGATATTTTGCCCAAACGATGCAAAATTTTATGGCAAAAAGCATTTCGTTTTTTCCCTCTGAATCACTCATCTCCTTTTCCGTAGGGCAAATAAAAACAGTTATTTAAGCAAGCACGAGACTAGGAAAATAAAATTATCTGCTTCGTTTAGAATATTTATAAACGTATAGTTAACAGTTTGAAAAAGTCGCCTGCTGTTTTATTTTTTAGTTTCGAGGTATTGCCACTACGTAAAAAAACTATGTTTCTATGGAATGCTCTTTGTATATATATATATAATATTGAAAAGTACAATAACTAGCAATTTTCATGTAATCTGATGACGAATGATCTTTTCTAAATAAATAGCATATTCCTTAAAGTAGAAAGCATTAATATAACTTTCATGGTGATCCATATTTCCTAATTTTCAATGTTTCAAAATTTTAACTGGCGTATAACACTCCTCTATAAATTTCGATCAGTTTTCTTGTATCAAAAATGCGCGTGATATCTGAGAATATAAGGTAATTAAATTTCTAACGAATAATTGTACTTCTTTCACCCCACTAAAAAAATTATCATATAATTTTTGTAAAAAGTTCATTTGCTTATATCTATGCAGATGCACATTAGCCTCCTAGGAATAAAGATATTCAGGTCTTAACATTATATTAAAAAATAGAATATATTAATAAAATATAATATTTCAAACTCTGTATATAATTTCGCCTGGATTTATACAAGATAAATTTTTAAATTTACCCAGATTTATAATTTTTCTTTGAAAAAAAAGGTAAAATTATTAAAAGAAGTAACATTTTCTTTTAATAAAAATAGGAAAAGTCTTAAAGTAATATTATAAGAAGTATAAAACCTGCATAAGAAGGCGATCAACACATTATTCGTTAAAAAAATATAAAATTTCATGTGCCCTTGTAAATTTACTCAATTTGTTACACAAAAAATTCCAATAAAAAAAAGTACTGCAATTTAGCATCGAAATTAATTTTGGAGGTATTCTGCAATATAATATCCTAACTGAAAACATAACAGAAAAACAAATTGTCTCCAAAAATTATTGCATGTTGAAGCTTATCTTTTTTTAACATGCATATTATAGATACTTTTGTTATTTAGATCGATTTTACGAGTTTCTAGTGCTTATAAGAATATGTTTGATTGATTTCCTAAATACAGACAACTAAGCCTATAGATAAATCAAAGAAGATATCTAAATTCTTCAACTTGATTAACCTACACTTTGCGCTATATATAGCAAAAATTGTTAAATAAATTATGCTTTTATTTTAAATATTTGTTTTAGTATATTTTAAAGTTCTTCAAAAGTGTGGTTTGTATCGAGTTATTAAGTATTCTGTTTTACAAACATAGAAGGGTTGGTGTTTACTTACTCCGGTGTCCATTAAATTTGCTGCTTTGAAACGTGACTCTTTTTACCTACATTTTACACTAGAAAAGATTTAAAAGTACTTTAGATAAAACTTTCCTCGTTTAGAAAGTATAGTTTTTGAAGAAAAATAAAACATTTTGTTTCTTTCTGTATTCTTAAGTTTGTTTGTGGATGTTTTCATAAAAGTGAAATTTTTGATGAAATGTTAAAAACAACAAGTCATGTTTGAAAAGAATTAATTTTAAAAGAGAATCATATCATTAAAAAACTATAATTATACCGATTTAAAAAAAATATACATTAAAAGTTTGCCAGATTGCATGTATAAAAATGATAAATAATAATAGTAATTAAAAAAATAAATAAAAGTGGAGGAAATTTTGGATTTTTTTAGATTTATCAAAGCATCCTTTAATTTCTTAAATATTGATTTATTTTCGTTTTTCTAGATTGAGCGTTTTCAAAATGTTTTCGTTGCACATTTTCAATGAGTAATCTCACGTGAAGTTCAATCAAGTAATATCACCTGTAGAGAAGTACGTAGATTTATATTTAAAATGTTTCATTTTTTTTTAGTAAAATTTTTAGTATAATCAGCGAATACTGCAAAACCAATGAATTCATTATTTCCTCATTTTATCTTTTCTGAATATTCTTTCTCTTTCTTATAATGTTTGACCTAATAAAACCCTCAAAAAGAAGTATCTAGAATAATTCTTCACTTTTTCATGCGATATAAATATCAATATTATTATAAAAACAGCATATTTTATATATTTTGTTTTAAAAAAATACAGAAAACGTAGAAGAACATTAAAAATTAGGGAGGTTATGTATGCCTCAGCATACCCGTAAGGCATGGTGAAGTCACGGCGACATAGTTGGTAAGTCACACTGTGATTTTGTGACCGTCGATGTGACATCACGTGACGTCGATGTGACGTCATAGTGACTACAGTGCGAAGTCGTTATGGCCGTTTTAGAGGTCGTTTGTGACGTTACATTGTGACCACTCTGTGAAGTCACGGTGTAAAAAATTTGTGAAAAATTTGTCATTTGTGACTATCTTGGCGTTAACTTTGTGACGAACCTGTGACGAAAGCGACAATGCTTTGAAGTCACATTGTGACCAATTTGTGAAATATATATCATTTGTGACAAACTTGTCATAAACACTGTGATGATTTCAAATGAAAATCAAATAATTGCTTAAAAGGCGCGAAGGCCAAACTAGTAAAAAAGACTCCATTCCGGGACTCGAACCCGGGCCATCAGTATAGCGCACTGACATTCTACCGATTAAACCACATGGAACGATATCAAGCATGGAAAATATCTCACTATTACATGTTGGCAAGGTTACAAACGCAGCACAAGATGGAATATTTATCGTGAGCCACCGACATGGGGCAAACACGAAACTTAATTAAATCCAGCATCGATTGAAACTATAATAGTACTTGGAAAATTTTCCAGAGAGAAACATTAACCTTGCATACAATATTTCAAATAAAAATCAAATTTCAAATTACATGCTTAAAAGGCAATTTTAATTTAAAATTCGATTTTCATTAAAATCATGAAATCATGAACCAGAATGCAGCTTTGCTTGTAACGTCATTCGCCTACGAAAAAACGAAATACATTTTACATTTAAAATTGAGCTCGCTATTCATTGAACGTGAATCAACTTATTATTATTATTTAATTGTATCAAAACAACTTATTTGCTATATTTCGAAAATATACTATTTGTTTACACAATAACTTGCATTTTCCGTTGATTCTGAGGTGGATATTACCATTTAGTACTTATTTGATGATGAGAGAGCTGCATCAAAATTGTAACATGGAATTATACATAAATATTTTCGGTACTACTTAGTTATCCCGTCGACTAATATAAATTTATATAAAATTATATAAATCGCCAAATCACTCGCCAAATTATACAAATTGATATAATTTTTACTTTAAATAACGACAGAACAAAATTAGTATACCATTTATAAAAATACAAATAAAACGTCGAAATAAAAATCGCTTGATGACGTAAACACGTGTAACTTGCTTAAAGTAAAGTGAATGTGACATTTTAGATCAAAAATTATTGGCATTTAATCTTATAGTCTGGCGATAGAATTTTGGCCGACGGGATAACCAAGTAGTACTACATTTTCCTTGAGATGCAGGCTACGAACATTTCTCAATAAATGTTTGCAATTTAAATGATAAATTCACAGTAATTTTGTTGACCCTGACGGTGGATCCCTTTGGCGTCGTATTAGCTGAAATACGCAATAGGCAGAGGACCCAATTACAGAAGATTACTTAATATGTTAAAATCTCAGCATTAGTGAACGTATTACGATTGGTATGCAGACGGACATGAAACAAAATGCCTAAGTGAGTTATGTGATTTTTGACAAGAAAGATGAAATACATAACATAAAAAAATATAAGAAATGCTGCCATGATCTTAAAGAATATTTCATTTCCTGGTCAAAATCTTCCATTTAGGCGAAATTTTAAATAAATAAATAAAATTATAAATAAAAATAGCATGTTGCAATTCTTAGCATACATTTAAGGGCGACCAAACTGGTTGCCAGAGGCGGCTAGTAATTAATATAATCGTTTAACCCCTTGGGGACGAGCGACACGTATACGTGCCGCATTAAGCGCTCAGAATCCTCGTGTTTCCTCACCAGTAAAATTTTACTGTAAAATTTGCCTTATTTAATCAGCGCATTTTCTCGATTCAAGAAGACACAAATTTCTGTTTTTAAAAAACGGTGACAAAAGATTAAAAATTTTGTAAAAGGCTCCCGTACCGAAGGAGTTAAGCTAATATCTGTATTTGGTCACAGTCCCTCATCCTTTTGCTTCCTTTTGAGAATAACGGATTTTGAGCTTATTCTATAAACGATTATTATCAGAACTTTTCAAACTATGTTTTTGAGACTTTCACGAAAATTGCTCAATACATTTAGCTAACACATCATGCAAATTATATTTTGATTACGTTCGAGCATGCGCAGTGAATCATTATTTAGTAAACCTGCTCATTTTTCATACAATTTTTTATTGGTCTTTCATTCTGATTGGAGGGTATTGTGTACAATATTCTTTGTCATTTTTTCTGAAAAGAACTTTTTTTTTATATTAAGAACTCTACAAATTATAAGCAAAAAACTTGGCGAAATTTGGGACTATTTTTATAAAAAACTTAATTTCTCTACGAGTATACATGCTATCCTCATAAAAATGAACACTGTAAATTACAATAAGCCACTTCTTAATAATCCCGAGTTTGAACGCTTACGCTGCATTAGTTTTTACAGGGTTATCCAAAAGATATTCGTTCTTTTTCAATTTGTTAACGGTCCCATTTGGGTTTCGGAAAAAAATCTTCGCGGAAATGTATGACTTATACTATACTGTTTACACATCTGCAGTTTCAGGTTAATTCCTCATGTATTTTTCTAGATATTTAACAAAAACGCCTAAAATTACGAGTGACCGGTCACCTTTGGCCATATAGTTTATGTATTCTTTTACTTGCGATATGATTTATCACTTCATTTTATACATTGTACTAAAAAAATTATATCCAGAAACCTTATCAAACGAACACGAAAACTTTTTATTAAAAAAGACTGTATTTTGTATTAACTGGAGATAAGTTTTGATAAAAGAATTTATAAAATAATAGGTAAGAAGTATAGAAAATGAAAATTTTTATCTTTGTGCTGAAAGCAATTCCCTTTCATAGAACTTCTTAAAATTATACTTTTCCTCAAAAGAGTAAGCTTTATTGGTGAATTGTTGGTTAAAATTGTTTAAAGTTTTTGTTTTCAGATTATCTGTAAATTTTTTGAGAATTTTTCATACTTTTTTACAAAACTATGTGAGTTGAACGTGTTTTCATGTTATAGTCATTCATGTGGGAAAATAAAAACAATTTTATTGAAATGACATGATATAACTTTCATTCTCTAATAAATGAATAAGGTTAAATGTTTCTAAAACGCTGATACTTTTTACTAAAATATTTTAATAAAAACTGAAATAGTTTTTCTTAAATCAATTTTCCTCTTTCTAAATAAAATGATTTTTTTTTTTTGTATGAATCTGATTCCCAGCGAAAAGGGTGAAATAGTCGAGTTAAGAACGTTGCATGTTATATGAGATATATATAAATATTATACAGACATACATACAATAAATACAATAAACCCAACTGGAGTGAAAATTTTAGCCAGAGCCAGGAATCGAACCCGGAACCACAGTATACAAGACTGCAGTTAAGATTAGTGATTAAGTGTCAAGATTAGTGAGAAATTGCAGACCCAGGTATCGGCCGGAATAGCTAAGTGGTTAGAGCTGCAGTCTTGCATACTGTGGTCCCGGGTTCGGCTCCTGACTCTGGCTAATTTTTCACTCCAGTTTGGTTTATTGTATTTATTGTATGTATGTCTGTATAATATTTATATATACCTTTAACTGTTGAATGCAGGCGTTATTTATGTGTGCATGTGTGTTTTATTATGTTAAATGAGTGTTTATTAAATTTAATATTTAGTTAATTTAATATTTGTTATTTTAATATTAAGTTAATTAAATTTAACTGAACAATGAATGTACTCTATTATATGTAACCCTTATTCGCTGAACTGCACCCCCCCCCTTATCGCCCTTTAGTAGCTGTTTCTATTTGACACCAAATACCACCTAAAATACACTGTTCTAATAAAATGTTCCCATCATTGTTTTTTTATTCTACGGAGAGAGATTCGTCAATTTTCACGATTTAATTTGTCTCTCCTTTTTAGGTGCGTTCGTAATTATATAAATACGTAGCACCTATCGTCGTCGTTCAGTCCGTCTGTCTGTCCGTCCGTCCGCATATAACAGAGCAAAAACTACCCGACCGAATGATCTGAAATTTTTAATATATAATTGCTGCAAAATTTTGTAGAGCCATTTCCAATTTTATGAAAATCAGATGTACAGTTTAATTACAGGGACAGTCAAAAGTTTTTCTTTACATTACGGCCAATGGGAAGAATTATTGCAAGTGAATTTTAATAATGTTACAGACTTCCGAATGGTCTGAAATTTTTAATATATAATTGCTGCAAAATTTTGTCGAGCCATTTCCAATTTTATGAAAATCGGATGTATAGTTTAATTACAGGGACAGTCAAAAGTTTTTCTTTACATTACGGCCAATGGGAAAAAATTATAGCAAATGCATTTTAATGATTTTACAGCCTTCCGAATGGTCTGAAATTTTTAATATATAATTGCTGCAAAATTTTGTTGAGCCATTTCCAATTTTATGAAAATCGGATGTATAGTTTAATTAGAGGGACACCCAAAAGTTTTCCGTTACATTATGGCCAATGGGAAAAAATTATTGCAAATGCATTTTAATGATCTTACAGCCTTCCGAATGGTCTGAAATTTTAAATATATAATTGTTGCAAAATTTTGTCGAGCCCTTTCAGACTTTATGAAAATCGGATGTATAGTTTAATTACAGGGACAGTCAAAAATTTTCCGTTTCATTACGGGGAATGGGAAAAAATTATTTCAGTTCATTTTAATGATGTTACAGACTTTGCACTTATGAAGTGCAAAAGAATATACATTCAGTACAATATGGGGTGCAAAAAATAATTATAAAACTAGCTATAGTACGAACGCACCTCATTTGCCACGTTTGACGAGCAATTTCCAACTTATTTAAAGAATGAACAGCATATTTGAAAGATACTTAGACATATAAAGATACTGTGTCTACGATATTTTCTTCGTGAAATGGCAAAATATGATTTTATCCATATGTGGATGTCAATATCGTTTATGAACAATATTTTACGTCTGTTCGACAGATGGAAGGACTGGAATTATTGGTTAATTAACGTATTAATTAACGTATAAATAACGTAAATAACGTATTAATTGGTTAATTATATACGTTTTACATTACCAGGAGTAAAATGGGTTTTTTTAAACTAATGAATTTATCTCTCTTTTAATCCTACGTGCTCGACGTCACGGGTAACTGCTACTATTTTTTAAAGAATGAATAGGATATTTGAAAGATACTTAGACATATAAAGATACTGTGTTTACGATATTTTCTTCGTGAAATGGCAAAATATGATTTTATCCATATGTGGATGTCAATATTGTTTATGAACGATATTTTACGTCTGTTCGACAGGTGGAAAGACTGGAATTTGCAATACATCTACGAAGTGTTTAATAAATAGAGTAATTTTTTGGAACTTATGGTTTTGAATCTCGTGAATGTGTTTAATTATAAACAAATTAAGAAAAACTAGACAGACTTGACTACATTTGAAAAAGAATTAAAATAGAAATATACATAAAAACATTTAATTAAAAACAAAAACATACAAAATAGACGTATCGCTATGCAACGCTCAGCCTCATCAGTACTAACACCTGCAAACAAGAACATCAGACACACTCTGGACACAGTCAAAGTTAAAGCTGTTATTTTAAAAATATGAAATATTAGGTAGATTTCGTATGAAATACTACCTATTGGGATCGTTCCTATGTTGGAATTTCTGAAAAATTTTTGCAGATCTACACCGAACATGACTCCTAGAACCCAAAACCACCCTCAGTAAAAAACTTTATCTATCTATCTATCTATCTATCTATCTATCTATCTATATATATATATATATATATATATCACTTTCTTCTGGACACGATAACTTTCGTAATTCTGCACCAATCTCTTCCAAACTGATACATAAAACCAAAGGGCATAAAATCTCGGTCAAGTTCGTTAATGGGCAAAATCGGACCAAGGGGATGGAAATAGGGAGGGGTTTTGTGAAAACCGAAAACCCCCCATAACTTCTTAATTTTTGTACATATCAAATCAGTTTAAAGATTTTATTACTTCTAAAAATAGGGCCAAAATTTTATGTATCACAGATTTTTGATAAAGTTAAAAATGGGCTCAAGGGGCGCAAAAAATACGGTTTCTGGGAGAAAAAAATTCATAACTTCGTCAATTCTCCAGATATCAATTCCAATTAATTTTATTATAAATCTCCTTAATATTATCTACAACTTTTATATTCACAAGTTTCTGATAGGACAAATTCGTACCGCAAAAAAAAAATTAAAAACGAAAACAAAAAGGGGGTTTGAAGAAGTAAAAAATCCATAACTCCGTCCATTCAAAAGATATAAAATCCCCATGAATTTATCATATATCTTCTTAATATTGTCTACAACATCTATATAGACAAGTTTTGGATAGGACCAATTCTTACAGCAAAAACAAATTAAAAATACATAGCGGTTGAAGAAAAAAATCATCTAAGTAAGGGTGTATTCAAATCCAAACTGCGTATTTTCTGACTCATTTTACAATTCATTTTTGCTCTCAAAGGCTTCCAATTGGTACGTTTTCTTACTCAGAAACTATATAATGTACCGTAATGGTCGATTTTTTGATAGAGGCAGAATATACTTAAAATAAATGCTGTTAAAGTGGGCATTTTGAACCGAATTTCCCGAAGCGGATTGTGTTGGAAAAATCATTGCATTAAGGATGCACTCTAATCCAAACTGCTTATTTTCTGACTCATTTTTAAATTCATTTTTGCTCTCAAACGCATTTAATTGGTATATTCGCTTATTCAGAAACTATATAATGTACCGCAATGATCGATTTTTTGATAGAGGCAGAATATATTTCAAAAAATTATGTCAAAGTGGGCATTTTGAACGGAATTTCCCGAAGCAATTGTGTTATCACTTTCTTCTGGACACGATAACTTCCGCAATTCTGCACAAATCTCTTCCAAACTGATACATAAAATCAAGGGACATAAAATCTCGGTCAAGTTTGTTAATGGGCAAAAGAGGACAAAGGGGATGGAAATAGGGAGGGGTTTTGTGAAACCGAAAAAACCCCATAACTTCTTAATTTTTGTACATATCAAATCAGTTTAAAGTTTTTGTTACTTCTAAAAATAGGACCAAAAATTTATGTATCACAGATTTTTGATAAAATTAAAAATGGACTCAAGGGGCGCAAAAATAGGGTTTTTGTTGAGAAAAAAATTCCTAACTTCGTCAGTTCTCAATATATCAAATCCAATTAATTTTATTATACATCTCCTTAATAATATCTACAACTTTTATATTCACAAGTTTTTGATAGGACCAATTCGTACTGCAAGAAAAAAAAACGAAAACAAAAAAGGGGGGTTGAAGAAGAAAAATTTTCATAACTCCGTCAATTCACAAGATATAAAATCTCCATGAATTTATAATATATCTTCTTAATATTGTCTTCAACTTTTATATAGACAAGTTTTTGATAAGGCCAATTCTTAAAGCAAAAACAAATTAAAAATACATAGCGGTTGACGAAAAAAATCATCTTATTAAGGGTGCATTCAAATCCAAACTGTCTATTTTCTTACTCATTTTTAAATTCATTTTTGCTCTCAAACGCATCCAATTGCTAGATTCTCTTATTCAAAAACTATATAATGTACAGTAATGATCGATTTTTTGATAGAGGCAGAATATATTTCAAAAAATGATGTCAAAGTGGGCATTTTGAACAGAATTTCCCGAAGCGATTGTGTTAGAAACGAAAAATATTGCCCTACTGAAAAAATAATTGTTTATTAATCAAGTTTTAATTAATTGAAAGAAAAATAAAAACACAGGTCGCTTATAAATCTTTTTAAAAATCACGTCAGCATGTTTCATATTTTTTTTTTAAATTAGAAATTAATCTGAAAATGTGCCAGAAAATTTCGAGTTGTTGAGGACGGGAAAAAATTTTTTTAATATCGCCTTAACATGATTCTCATAAAACCAGCTATTTTATAAAAAGGAAATAAAAACTCGTCAAAAGCAGACAGATAAAACTGTTAAAGTGGATTTATATCCAATCATGATTTAGTTTTTGTTGGTGAAATTAGCATACTTAACTTCTAAATCTACCTCTGCCTGTAGGCCGGGCCGGTAGGGATTTATTCATTCGGAATCAAGTTTGATTCAAGCTTAGCGAACCAATTTTTCATGAATATTATATAATGGTAAGCGCTGCAGTTATTTTTCAAAATTAACGATTTTTCGAAAGTTGGGGTGTGGTCCGTATCAAAAGCATGTGGTACTAGACTAGAAGTTAATTTGCCATTTTTAAATGCGCCTATACACTCCTTAATTCGTATCTCCATTGATCTTCTAGTCTCACCTATATATGCGTTCGAATCACTGCATGGAATCATAGCGGGTGTTCCAAAAATGACCGATGATTTATAAATTCAATAACTTGCAAACGGTGACAGATATTAACAAAATTCTTGCAGGAGTGTTATGTAAGATGTCAGGAGTTTGCATGCTGAGATTCTGAGTTTTAGTTACAAATAGCATCGATAGATGGCGCTGCAAGCAATAACTGCTAAACACAGGCTCGATTTTTCGGGTATGTCTTCTTCCATGCTAAAAAAAGAGATTAAAATGTATTGAATGGATCCCGAAGTACCAAAAATCAAAGCCCGGATTCAGCACCTATTACTTTCAGCGCCATCTATTGTTGGAATTTCGAACTAAAATAAAGAATCTCAGTAAAAGTACTCCTGACATCATAAATAACCCTCCAGCAAGAATTTTTTAAATATCTGTCTCCGTTTGCAAGTTATTGAATTTTAAAATCATCGGTCATTTTTGGGACACTTGGCATAAGCAACACCGGTTAATTTTGTTCTGTCATATTTAAACATGTGACTATTTAAAAAAGGACTCAATTTATTTAACGGCTTAAAAGAAACTTCAATATTAAATGATTTCAAAACAGATGAAACTTCCAATTGTATTACATTTTTGTTTTATTATATTTTAGTTTATTTAACTAATTTTTAGTTTATTGTTTATCTTTTCTGAACTCCTTCTCATTTGCGAAGTCTGGTTACTGCCGAAAAACACTAAATTTCCTGGACTTGTGGAAAGGATTAGTCGTTTTCCCAGCTGTATTTTTGTATAGAGACGCGATTGTTGAGTGTGTTTTTTGATAGTTCCTGTTCTCAGATTGCAAATTTGAAGCTTCTTCAACTTTATATTGCCAAGTGGTAAGGTTATTTAGAGTAGCTTTATGAACAAAGATTGGTTTAGAGCCCACGGGAGACAGACTAATAGATATAATTAATAGATGAAATATAAAAGTAATTTAATCTGGGAAGAAAATTTTTGTTGCCGTTATTTAAAATCAGTAAACTAAATTAATCTTGGTTTTAGAATAAAAACTTGGGCTTACGATGTCAAATTTATTGATTAAAAACTCTTAACCCTTAAATGCCTGAGTTTTCAAAAATCATTTTTCAAATGTTTTTCGGCTTTCTTTTTTAAAATAAATGATGGGAAAAATACTTTAAAAAATCATATTTTGTTTTAAGTATGGTTTACGGCTAAAAAACTGTTTGTTACTAATCGGCAATACTGGTGTTTAATTAAAAAAATAATTTTCCTTGATAAAATTCTATAATATTAAACACACAAGAATTTTGAGAACTATGATAAGAAATAAATTTTACTTTATCACTGCAAAACGGAATAGGGTATTTCGCAAGCTTCCAAACAAAACAAATAAAAACATCTATCAACAATTGAAAAAATAAAAATCTATCTTTATTCTTAAACAGCACAAGTGTTGCCATCTAAATGTTGAAAATCGATTTAATAATATTTTAAGAATGTATTTTATTGTCAACATTAGCATTATAGCTTCCATATTTTTCTAATAGTATTTATAAGCCTAAATTGGGTATGTTGCCGAAAGGCAACAACCGGTATTTAAGGGTTAAGATACTCATCAGCGTACTACATATATAAAATCAATATTAAGCACACATTAAAAATATACCCAATGTTTCAGACTTATTCTAACAAGCCAGCATCAGGGGTTCTTGACCTCTATGGAGCTTACGTTACACACATCACAGCCACTGTCACGAACATTAAATTGAAATCATTTCTTGTTTCAGTTTTGTAATCCCTCACAGAAATGCTTTCAGTAAACTGAAAACATTTCTGTGAGGGATCACAAAACTTCACAAACAATATTGTATTGGAGATGGAGCCATCTATTGGTAGACTGTAACAAGTATAATAGCATTGTTATAATCTCCCAGTAGATGGCGCCATCTCCGATACATTATTGTTTTTAAAGTTTTGCGATCCCGCACATCACAGCCACTGTCACGAACATTAAATTGAAATCATTTCTTGTTTCAGTTTTGTAATCCCTCACAGAAATGCTTTCAGTAAACTGAAAACATTTCTGTGAGGGATCACAAAACTTCACAAACAATATTGTATTGGAGATGGAGCCATCTATTGGTAGACTGTAACAAGTATAATAGCATTGTTATAATCTCCCAGTAGATGGCGCCATCTCCGATACATTATTGTTTTTAAAGTTTTGCGATCCCGCACATCACAGCCACTGTCACGAACATTAAATTGAAATCATTTCTTGTTTCAGTTTTGTAATCCCTCACAGAAATGCTTTCAGTAAACTGAAAACATTTCTGTGAGGGATCACAAAACTTCACAAACAATATTGTATTGGAGATGGAGCCATCTATTGGTTGACTATAACAAGTATAATAGCATTGTTATAGTCTCCCAGTAGATGGCGCCATCTCCGATACAATATTGTTTTTAAAGTTTTGCGATCCCGCACAGAAATGTTTTCAGTTTAATGTTTGTGACAGTGGTCTGTGTAACGTAACCTCCGTAGACGTCGAGAAACACCTGATGATGGCTTGTTAGAATAAGTCTGAAACGTTGGGTATATTTTTAATGTATGTTTAATATTGCCTTTATATATGTAGTACTCTGATGAGTATCTTAAGGGTTTTTTATCTTGTTTTTAGAGTTAAAATCCATAGTTGTAGACAGATGATTTGACAAAGCTGTTGCAACTTTAGTTCTTTTGTAGGTCTGAAACGTTTGTTTTACTTCTACGTAATGTATTGTCAATTGATTGTTCTCATTTAAACTACTTTTTATCAAGAAGGGCAATATTTTATTGTGTAATAAAACTTCGACTTTACGTTTCTTTTAGTCTTTCATCAGTGATATCGAACGACCGTGCTAATGTACTAGTGAGTTCTTGCATATTTAAAATTAAAAAAATTCCAAAGGTCTTCAAAAATTCTTCTGTAGCTTTTTGTCCTATTAATAGTACGCAGAATAACTACTTATCTATTCTTTATAGTTCATAAAAGTTAATTTTTATCTTTCGAATATCTACATTAGTCCATTTTACTAGATATTATTATTTTTTATTTAGAAGTAATTTTTCACTAAAATCGAACCCTAATTTCTAAAGTGTACTATTTTAAAGAAAATTCAAGTTATTAGTTTTATTCTTCTGACGTCGGTAAAAAAAAAAAAAAAAAATATTAATCTTACACTATTCCAATCGATCTATTTAAAGAAGAATGTCTTTTGATTTAATTTAAAGGGAGAAATAAATTTTCAGCATAAGAGAAATGTAATGGAATGCCTGACTTAATTATTAAAGTCAAGGGAAAAAAAAGTCACGAAAAAATATCCACATTAATTAAAAATGATGCTTTCATTTTAGTGTTAATTATGATGATTGGTTTTGAAAGTTTGACATTTTTTGCCGCGTTTTCATAAAATTAACGGAATAAAGCTACTTGATTTTTTTTCGCTTGTTAAAAATATCTATATTCTATATGTTAAGGTCACTGACCAATGTATTTTATTCGTAGTTTATGAAAAAATTTAAAAATAAATTTCAATAAAAAATGTATTCGTAAAAAATATTTTAAAGTAATATTGTGTTTAGATTTAAAACTATGAAAAATTATGAAGAGGCGACGTCATTTTGTTGGCTACCACTTTTTCTGAGCAGTAAATTTTGTTTCAGATTCTTCTTCAAAGAGTTGTGAAAATATACTTTGTGGCAGATTTAACTTGAAAATGTTATAGAAATCTACCTCATACAGTATTGTTTAAATTGTATCCCCCCCCCCCCTTACAAAAAATAATCATAAGCAAATTTACAATCACTGAATTCTTCTATACCAATTAGTTTGGATAAGCTTTATAAACTTTAATAATAAACACACATACTACAATATACATTAAAACACACATTCACACATAAATAACGCCTGCATTCAACAGTTAAAGGTATATATAAATATTTTACAGACATACATACAATAAACCCAACTGGAGTGAAAAAATAGCCAGAGCCAGGAATCGAACCCGGGACCACTGCATTCCAGGCAGTCGCTCTAACCACTGAGCTACTCCGGCCGATGCCTGAGTCAGCAATTTCTCACTAATAAACTATGTTGGGGAAGTCACCAGCCATTTACAACAGCCTTGGATAATATTGTTAAATTGCTTTTTTTTTTAAATTACTGCATAACTTGACATTTTTTTTTTATGATTGAGCTATACCTTGAATTATAAACGATTTCTGCATCATGGCTACTTATCCCACACTGTCGTGTCTCGCCAAATTGGATTAAAAGAAACTCTTACAGACTTCTTTGAAAAGTCCTTACCTTTAAAGGTAAAAAGATAAACACCATTCGATTGCTTGTTTTCTGCACACCTGTTAATTTCGGGTATTAACGAATAAACATGAATTCATGAATTGATCAGAAATTAGCTTTTAAAGACCAATTTTTAAATGCTATAATCTGATAACCTTGTTTTTGGATTAAAAATCTGCATAGTGTTTACGATAATAGAACATCTTTTTCGTAAAATTTTTAGGGTGTATTGCTACCCATTCCTATTTCACTATTTTCGAGCGCCCATCAATCGGTGGTGTGGCTTTGAAAGCGCTCTTTACTTAAGACCGAAAATATAGGTGAAACGTCAGGTTACTTTATCCTGATTTGCAGGAACATGTTTAAAAGGTACCATATGTAATACCTGCATGAGTTTTGCTTTTCCAGGGAATTGAGTGGTAGTTTTTTAAGTATGACCGGTGTATTTTTCTTGGTATAGTTTTACTCAGTTAAAGTCAATTTGGAAAAAGAAATAGAATATCTTCTATAAATATCGGTCCTTAAAAGATTCTGTTGATAATAGGATGAGTTGATTTTATCATCTTATCCAAATCTTCTTATTTTTATTTTCCCATTGTAAGAGAAACCTTCGACAATTATAAAGTCTTTTCTGAAACTTTCTTTCCATTCCCTGAATCAATTTTGGATGTCTTTTTCTGTACGTTTTCGATAATAGTTACGCCTTTTTTGCTACAATCATTTAGGCAGCTAGGGAGCTATGCCCCCCTAAGAGCTACGCAACCCCCACTCAAACACCGCAAAAACTAAAAGCACGCTATTTTGATCGGCTTTAAAATTTTTTTCGGAAGAATGAATTATAATTAAAATAACAATGGCGATCTGCCTGCTAACGGGTTCTTTACGTCTTTGATAAATCAGATCAGTGAAACATGTAAAAATAATCTAACAACTATAAAATGAATTAAGTAAACAGAGTCTTTGTCTCTCGGCATTTTTATAAGTTTTTTTTAATAAGACATTTTAAATGTATCGCTTTAAATCTGACGTAATTTTCACTAAAGTTTTCTTTCTCGTTTTAGTAATCACGTGAAAATACTTTTGTTGTTAGAAAGGAAATATTATTTGCGCTATCTTAGAATTCTCAACAATAGTTTAAAAAGATTTTCTCAAAATATCAAATAAATGTCTCGCGCAAATATATTTTTAAATTTAAACTGCTTGGAAATATTATGAATTGGCAATTTTAAATATGACGTAATTTCCTCCATCTACATCTTTTAACGCATATTAATGAATATATTATTTTACAATTTTCTTTCTCTTTTAAAATTCACGTGTAAATATAGTTTTTATGACGCAATTATAAATATCTTCCTTCTTTTAATACGTAATCATTTAATTCGCATTTGAAAGTTTTATTCTGTTTATAATATTCACGTGTAAACAATTTTTGATTTGAAGGAAACATTATTCATTGCGCTGTTTTTGAATTAGGCAACTACTTAAAATGATACCATTTTCTAAAAGTTGTAAAAATGCCTCTCGAAATGCTGAAAAATTGAATTTAAAATAGAAATAAAACATAAAAAAATTAGTCAAATTAAAAAAAAATAAATGCAGTCTGCACACCGGGTACTTTTAATGTATAAAATGTTCTAAAAATGATGAAATTCCTTTGTATACTTTTTGCTCCTATAATTTTTTTTAATGGAACGATTTTGACCAACTTTAACATTAAATATCTCTTAAAATAATTTTTCGATATGAAAAATGTCTGCATCAGCGTGTTTATCAAACATTTCTCTATAACACCACCGATTTTCATATTTTTGTATGCAATACTTTTCTTAATATTAACGAAGAAAGACCTCCGGTCCCAAAAAGTTCAAAACCGGCGGCGGCGGTGGCGTTAGTTACTTTTTTTAAGAATAGAGAGATATTTCACTTCATCAAGGGTAACAATGTATTTTTATTCATATCCTGATAAATGATTTTAATAAAGTGTTTTATAAAACAACTTGCGTTCAGCCACATGCCTCGGCAAAACACGGTGAACATAATGCTTTTTGCATCTCTTAAGCATTGTAGTTTATTATTTTAAATATCTAGGCACAGGCAGTGTGTCAGCCATGTTCGCCTGACATAGCCGTGTGTTATTTACACGAACCATTTCGAGCTGTTTTCGTCAAATTTCGATGCTCTACTATTGAAAATCTATGAGACCTAAGTACTTGTTATACGAAATGTGTAGTAAGGCCACCCTAATTACCTAAAATCCAAAATTTTATAAATAACGCATAATTAGTTTCCGAGATAATGACATTTGAAAATGTCTGATAATCGATAATTTTATCACTGACTGACTGACTGACTCACTCACTCATCAAAAAGATTTCGTATATCTACCGCAGTTACAGACTTCAAATTCGGTGCGAAGTTCGTCCACACTATGAAACTAAGGAATAAAATAAAAAAAAATGTGAAAATCGATGAATTACCCACCTGGGGGTGTCCATTTTTACTTTAACATTACGTCTATTAGGCGAAATTTTAATTTGCCGTAGGAGGGGACGCTGTTCTGTCGCCAAATATCGCAAAGTTTCTCGCCAACATGGCGATATATTGCCAAATTTGGCGACAAAATTAGTCGCCAAAAGTGACGCCACCTTGGCGAGATTTCTAATATTTCGCCAAATTCCCATAGACTTCCATTGTAAACCTATCTACTTACTGAGGGTTTATCTGGCTTTACTTGCTTACAGAAAATCAACAAATCACCACACATCATACGACAAATCATAAAATTTTGAAAAAGTCCTACATTTAACCCTTTGGGCTCACACATGTGTATTTTAAACAATTCTTTCTATGTGATCCTCTAATTAGGTTGGAGGCATGAAATTTTGCATACTTATAGCTAAACACCACACATCAAACAACAAATCATAAAATTTTGAAAAAGGTCGTACATTTAACCCTTTGGGGTGTACATGTGTATTTTAAACAATCCCTTCTAAGTGAGCCCCTAATTAGGTTGGAGGCGTGAAATTGTGCATACTTATAGTTGAACACCTCATATCAAACGACAAATCATAAAATTTTGAAAAAGTCGTACATTTAACTCTTTGGGCTCCCCCATGTGTATTTTAAACAATCTTTCAAAGTGAGCCTCTAATTAGGTTGGAAGCGTGAAATTTTACATACTTATAGCTGAACACCTCACATCAAACGGCAATCTATAAAATTTTGAAAAAGTCGTACATTTAACCCTTTGGGCTCCCATATATGTATTTTAAACAATTCTTTCTAAGTGAGCCCTAATTAGGTTGGAGGCATGAAATTTTGCATACTTATAGCTAAACACCACACATCAAACGAGAAATCATAAAATTTTAAAAAAGTCGTACATTTAACCCTTTGGGCTTAAACATGCGTATTTTAAGCAATTCTTTCTAACTGAGCCCCTTATTGAATGCAGATTTGAAATTTTGCATACTTATAGCAGAACACCTGAGGTATGCTTAACCCTTTGAGCTACCACATATGTATTTTAAGCAATTCTTTCTAAGGGAGCCCCTAATTAAGTTGGAGACATGAATTTTTGCATACGTATAGCTGAATACCTCAGACCACACGACAAATCAGTCTTATATTATTTACACCTCCGGTCTCTAACTTGTGTATTTTAAGCAATTTTTCTAACCTCCGCCCTTTTCATCCGAGGAGCACTTTTCTAACTTTTGCGGACACCCCTTTGACCATTCTTTCATACTATGCACCATAGCCTTACATATTTTAGTTTAACTTTTTACCACCGGGGGCCCCTATTTATCTCGGGTGCTATGGGCTCAATCCCCTCGACTAATATATCTACGGATAGTATGTAAAACGGAGTTTCGTTCGGATAGAGTTTTGTTTAGAATAGAGTGCGCCCCTGGTTGCGAAATGTGGAACTAACAGATTTTTCAAAAGGATAAATTGTTTTGAAAGGAATATTAAACGAAACCCTCTGTGCGATCTGTGATCACACTTTCTCACTTGTTATTTTCAAAATCATCAGAGAAAAGGATATTTAGCTAATTAAATTTGAAAATCCAGGGAGGGGCAATGTCCTTCCTCTACACTGCCTCTTTGCCGGCATCCATGGATGAATGATACGTAGTGTGGCAGAAGCACATAACTTTATTTTTCAATTTCAGTACAAAAAAGCAGGCCCAGCTATAGGATATTTAATTGGAAAATTTAATAGGAAAATTTAATATAGGAATTTAATAGGAATTGTTGTTTGAGAAACAATAAAAATTTCGAATCAATACATTTCGTTTCAAAACATGCATTCAATGTAGCAGTATTAAAATATAGATTTCTGCCGCAAATTAACAGCCAAATAGTTTGTTGTAGGAAATTTAAATTAAAATTGAATGTTGCTTGGTGAATAAAATAGTCACATGTAAACACATTAAAAAGCATTAAGTAAAGTGTCTAAATATATTGTAACTTTACAAAAAGTAATGATATCTAACAAAAACATAGCTGTGAAAAAAGGGAGCCAAGTTCTGTAAAGACAATGGCAAGAAAAGAAGTGATATCTAAGTGGGTGCCAAGTTTAAATAAAATTCACTCAAACTTACCTACTGAAGTATTATAGCATTTTTTAAATTGTTTAGAAATAAAAATTATTGATAGCATATTAATAATAAATCTAGAACGTGGCAAGTTTTTGATAAATGTTATGCCTATCAATTTCATGTCGTAATAAAATGGTGATGTTAATATTAATTTCAATGACATTACAAAAAAAATTAATATTGTTATTATTATAAACAAATGACTCATGTTAAAGATTTGATAAACCAATAAATATACAGATACACTCCCGCTCGTCTTTGGTTATCACTCTAGCACCCACCCTCCTGAAACCTCAATGCAAACAGACTAAGATGCCTGACAAAGAGACAGATATACTTACGCTTGTTCTTGGTCATCACTCTAGAGACTGCACCCCTTTAACCCTTTCAGGGGCAAATAACT
This sequence comes from Maratus speciosus, assembly GCA_963932465.1. Taxonomy (NCBI): domain Eukaryota; kingdom Metazoa; phylum Arthropoda; class Arachnida; order Araneae; family Salticidae; genus Maratus; species Maratus speciosus. Next base: position 389,647,929 of record OZ010786.1, read on the forward strand.
TTTATTCGTGAAATGCTGAAATGATTGAATCACACCAGAATTTAAAAACAAATTTATTTCAAAATGGGTAAAAGCTTCTTTTCACGTATTTTATAAAATTAAACTTTTTAGTCCTGAATTCTGGTGTCAATGTGGTATTTTGCAGTTAAATTAGGTTGGATATATTTTATCCCACCGCCCTTCAAGGGGAGGGAGCTCACTCAAATTAAGGCTCCCAATCATGAAATAACAAGATTTGATATAATAATGTCATTGTTCAAAATAAATGACTCGTAGGTAAAAACTTGCCAAGTTCTAGATTTATTATTAATATGCTATCAATAATTTTTATTTCTAAACAATTTAAAAAATGCTATAATACTTCAGTAGGTAAGTTTGAGTGAATTTTATTTAAACTTGGCACCCACTTAGATATCACTTCTTTTCTTGCCATTGTCTTTACAGAACTTGGATTTCTTTTCTCACAGCTATGTTTTTGTTAGATTATTGTTACAAATGTATTTAAACACTTTGAAATTGCTTTCTGCGTCGGATTTTCTCTTGTTATTAGACATTTTACTTTAGAAACATTTTAAAAGTTTAAACTTTTATAGGATATTCATCTGCAATCTTTTCCCCTTGTAGAATTACCCATTGACGAGATTTAACTTTCCCATTAATAATGTTGTTTATTTTAACTTAGAAATGTTTATGCTATGATTTTATTTATTTATTTATTTTTTAATTACCAAATAAGAATATTTTTACTCAGAAAGCAGAAAAACGTATCCTTCTATCTCCACTTGTTTACATACGCCATTTTGAAAGAAGAGTATATATGCAAGTTTCAGACTTTAAAAATATATTTTCAAATAATTAGCTATTGTCAGAATTTTTTTCCCCAAAATATTTACTTTTTTAAAAATCTTTTATAGAAATCGTTCTAAAAATCTGTAATCATCCCTGAAATTTGTACTTAATAATCAAGCAATAATAATAATGAACAATGTTTTCATTAATGGCATTGATTTTTCTTAAAATATTAAAATTTTTGTTGTAACGCGTCGGCTAGAGATAATTTTCTTCATGTTAATCCGTTTCATAAGTATTTTCTAATCAATAAGCACCGCCATTCTCACACCAGATATGTTGCTGTTAACAGTCAGATGAAAGTCTGAACATACTATATCTATGGAGATCGCACGTGCTTATTCTTTCTTAGTCCAATTACGATGCTATTTTTACCCGACTACCAAGAAGGGTTATGTGTTTCACGCGTATCTGGGTATGTGGATTTCTTTATACCCTCGAAACATCCCAACGGCTGGATAGATTTTAATGAATGCGGCCTCTATCGACTCGTCTTAACCGCCCGATGGTTATAGGATAGGTTTTGGTTTTATAAATAAAAAATGGCGGACGTAAAATACAAAATGGCGATAGAGACGAAAAAAAAATTTACGCACCTTATCGAGTGGCATATCATTGGATAGGTCTTTCATAAGAAAGACGATGTTTCATTGACTATTTTACAGTCAGAAGCTCCGTTTAAATATTACACAACCTGGAAGTTTTGTAGGTAGGATCTCTAACTTTACTGCAACTCTAATCTTCATAGACATCTATTGGTCTCATCTGAACAGTGTTTATAGAAACGAACCAACTATTAAACACAACTTAAAAGTCATCAATACAAGTAAATAACTAGTCGGGTGTACCAATTCCAAAACTTTCTTCTATCCCATGCATGTCAATACTTCAAAATTCGTTATCACTTTGCCAAAATTAAATGGCAATCTATGCTCATCATAAGGATTCTAAAAAAATGAAACTCCGTGCATTAGTTCTTGAGATATGACTATCGCTGGAATCGTGTAAATTCAGCAAAATGCAGCATAGCAGCACCACTTATAGGGTGATTTACAACATAATCTAATCATCATCAACTTATGTCAACGTCTAACTGAATATGAAATTTGGGGAAAATTCGTGCATTAGTTCTTGAGATTGAGCTATTGCGCAAATCATGAAAAATGCAGCATAGCAGCGCCACCTTTCGAGCGATTTGCACCAACACATAATCGGCAGCAATATTAATCAAGGTATACTTCAGTCTGAAGTTTGATGAAAATTCGTGCATTAGTTCTTGAGATAGAGCTATTGAGGAAATTGTACTAAATGCAGCACAGCAGCGCCACCTATTGGGAGATTTACACCAGTACGTAGTCAGCATAATTTCATATCAAAGACTAACTAAATCCGAAGTTTGATGCAAATGTGCGTGTTAGTTCTTGAGATAGAGCTACTTCGAAAATAGTGTAAATCCTGCAAAATGCAGCATAGCAGCGCCACCTGTTGGGAGATTTGTATCGAAACATAAACAGCATCACCTCATATCAAGTAGTAACTGAATCTGAAGTTTTATAAAAATCCGTGCAGTATTTCTTGAGATAGAGCTATTGCGGAAATCCTGCAAAATGCAGCATAGCAGCGCCACCTACTAGGCGATTTACACCAAAAACTAATCAGCACCAATCTATATCAGGGCTACCTGAATATAAATTTTTATTAAATTCCGTGCATTAGTTCTTGAGATAGAGCGCCCACAAAATTTGTGTCACATACTGACAGACAGACAGACTCACAGACAGACATTTTGCAAAAACATGTTTTTTGGAATCTCTGATCCTTAAAACGTGTAAATCCATCAAAACCCGGAAGTCGAAAAATTTCATGAATCCAATACTTTCTTCTTGTAAAGAGAGAAGAATGTAGCAACTTAAAAGTCATCGATACAAGTAAATAAAAAAATTGGCAAGTAATATAAACTAGTATGTTGTGGCCATCACAAAATTTTCTTCTATCTCATACTTGTCAATACTTCAAAATTCATTATCACAGTGCATCTATGCTCATCATGAGGATTCTAAATAGATGAAATTCCGTGCATTAGTTCTTGAGATATTACTGTCCCTGAAATCGTGTAAATCCATCAAAATGGAGCATAGCAGCGCCACCTGTTGGGTGATTTACACCAGAACCTAATTATCATCAACATATGTCAATGTCTAACTGAATATGAAGTTTGGGGAAAATCCGTGCATTAGTTCTTGAGATAGAGCTATTGCGCAAATCATGATAAATGCAGCATAACAGCGCCACCTGTTGAGCGATTTATACAACCACATAATCAGTATCAACATTTATCAATGTGTACTTGAATCTGAAGTTTGATGAAAATTCGTGCATTAGTTCTTGAGATAGAGCTATTGAGGAAATAGAGCAAAATGCAGCATAGCAGCGACACCTATTGGGCGATATTCACCAACACGTAGTCAGCATCATTTCATATCAAAGAGTAACTGAATCTGAAGTTTGATGAAAATGTGTCCATTAGTTCTTGAGATACAGCGATTGCAGAAATCGTGAAAAATGCTGTATAGTAGCGCCACCTGTTGAGCGATTTACACCAAAATGTACAAAATGTCAATTCATATCAAGGATTAACTGATTCTGAAGTTTGGTGAAAATTGTTGCATTAGTTCTTCAGATACCGCTATAATGGAAATTCTGAAAAGTGCAGCATAGCAGCGTCACCTGTTGATCGATTTGCACCAAAATACAAACAGCACTAATTCATATCAAAGTATACTTGAATCTGAAGTTTGTTGAAAATCCGTGCATTAGTTCTGGGGATTGAGCTATTGCGGAAATCGTGAAAAAGGCTGCATAGCATTGCCACCTGTTGAGCGATTTACACCAAAAACTAATCAGCACCAATTTATATCAGGGGCTAACTGAATATAAATTTTTATTAAATTCCGTGCATTAGTTCTTGAGACAGAGCGCCCACAAAATTTGTGTCACATACAGACAGACACACAGACAGACAAACAGATTCACAGACTCACAGACAGACATTTTGTAAAAACATGTTTTTCGGGTTCTCTGATTCCTAAAACGTGTAAATCCGTCGAAAACCGAAAGTCGAAAATTTTCACGAATCCAATACTTTCTTCTTGTAAAGATAGAAGAAAGTAAAAATAGTTTCACATTGATGGCATATAATTAATTAGTTCGCTTTTTACGCAGTCGCATCTTTTGAATTTTTAAATTTAATTATCATTGTATGGTAGGCGAAGTCCCCTATACTTTCAGTTGGGGAATTATGGGTGAGAAATCAGGCCAATTCGTACATTAGTTATTGAATAACATTCTTCGCAAAACTCATTATTGGGTTCCAATCCTGTAGGAAAACTTACGGAAACGTTACACTTTAAGATGTTTTATTTTTGCTAAGATCGATGAAAGCAGTTTAGCTGGGGTGGTAAATCAAACAGCAAATATTGTGTTTATAGCAGGGCAGTTGAGAGAAGAATGTTAAATTTACAAAATATTCCGAGCCAATATCTTACGAAATCTAAGTCAATTTAAGAATCAAACGAAAGCCAAAAATTTGCCGTTTGGGGAGATTAAAATTATTGGCGATAACTATGATCAGAGTTATATCGCTAAAATATCATGTTGTAACCTTATGAAATGCAGCCCGAAAACCTACAAAAAGTTTATATTACGGGTGAAATATCTACGTTAAATTTATTGAATGAGATGGGTGATTACTATTATAAATCTTGTTAATTTTAAGTACGTTGCAGACCTTCGAAATAGAAAATAGCGTAACGAATATGATTCATTCTGTTTAATTTTTATTACTTATTTCCGCGTTAATGAAAAGAGAATTTACAGCCGTTGAATAAACATGATACAATTATTTGGCCTTGAGAAAAGAAAGAAGTTACTTTTAAACGATAAAACTGATGAAATTTTTGAATAAAAAGAAAAGAAATGGATAAAATTTAATTGAAATATTACTTTAAAAGAACAATATGATGCTTCATCATACATTCCAAGCAATTGCTACACTGAATCTTTGATATTGGAATATAAAAAACTTGTCTGCAGGTTGAGATATGAACTATCTTTAAATAAACCTTAACATTTTAAGTCCACCGAAGCGGAGATTGCTTCGAGGCCTGTAGGAACTTTGGCTGTCTCTTCGAATGATACTTTATACACAGAAACAGATGACAATAAACAAACATAACAATTTCATTTCTTTCCATTACAAATATATATATAACTTTTAAACACACAATCAGACCCATGTGTTATTCTGGGAATCGAACCCGGATCCTCAGCATGGCAGCAACCTCCGCTTACTGACCACACCATCGAGCCACAAGATCATTGTAAAAACATTTGTAAAACAGAAAAGTTATACTATTAAATTTTATAATACAGACGATGAAATAAATACTCCGTGTATTTTAGGCTGTTCAATAAGTAGCAGTTCCTCAGGACAATCGCAACAATTAAATTGTTTAAAGTATCTCGGCTTTATTGCAAAACGAAGATGGCTTCTTAAATATTTTTTCACTAAAACGTAAAGAAAAGATAATTCTTCGAATTGTACTTTTTGCTTTTCAGGGCAACAACTTGGTGCTCATGTGGCAAGGGTTTTTTTAATGTTAAAGAATGTGTTTGATGTTATATTTATTAACCTGGGTCGATTTGATAAAGAGGACAATTAGGGGGGCAGCAAAAAAGTCAAAGGAAATAATAATATTTGGGATCCCCCTGTAAAATAAAATGCACTATATGATCTATTGCTAAAGCATACAAATATGTGGATACTGAACAATATGTGCATTTATTCTTGTAAGAATAGCACGCATATTCATGAAGATATAGCAATTTTTTTTGTTAAAAAAATTCTTACATGTTTTTTGCTTGTATCACGCAGGGTTTTCAACCAAATTTAACGCCAGTTTCAGAAAACTTGGCATAATGTAGTAGAAAAATACAGTGCTCTTGGAATATAAATATATTAAACATTTGGTAAAATATGAGGAGTTGAATGAGATATTTGTTATCTGCGCATGCGCGAACGATAACAAAGAATTTTTTTCCCCTTATTTAATAGTCAACTCTATGGAGCAACTAATATAAAAAAAAACAGTCAAATATATCTGATTTTTAGTTGCTCTCTAAAAGCAGCTGGAATTTTTACAAATTGTCATTTTTTAATAACTGACTTTCCACAAAGCACTTAGTTTTAAAGAATGTCGACGAGTAGATTTGGAACAAATGATTCGATTGAGATACTCCTTTTTTTCTTGGAATAGGCTTGTTCTGGTGGTTTTCCAAGAAGAACTAAAGGTCAATAAAAAATGGAAATTAAAAATAATAAAAATTAAAAGTGCCAATTTATTTAAAATAGCTTATCATTCAGCTGCTTTAAGAGAGCAACTCAAAATCATCTCACTTTATCGCCGATATCTTTCTGAATTTTAACAGTATTTAACTACATTTTTAGATGGATTGCTTCATAGAGTTGACTATTTAATCATGAAAATAAATCGTTGTTATAATTCGCGTATACACAGACAATTTTTTTTTATAAATCTGATCATATTTCAAGAAATATTTAATACATTTATATTCCAATTGCACCATTTTGTTTCTGCAACATTTTGCCATCTTTTCTAAAACTGGCGTGAAAACCCTGCGTGCATGATATAAGCAAAAAACATGCAAGAATTTTTTGAACTTAGAAAAAAAATCGCTGTATCTCCATGAATATACCTGCTATTCTTACACAAATGACTATACATATTGAACAACATCTACATATTTGTATGATATAGTAGTAGATCATTTCATGCATTTTATTTTACACGGTGATTCCAAATATTATTATTTTTCCTTGATTTTCTGTTGGTCCCCTAATTGTCTTAATTGTCAAATCAATGTTAATAAATATGAGGACAAACATACTCTTTATAATCATGAGGTTCCAGAATAATCCGACAAGTATATCTTTAAATTTTCAATTAAATGCCTAATATCGAAAGTGTCTGGTGAGTAATAGCTGTATAGTGTATATATATATACGTGTGTGTATATGCATAGGCTACTTTTAGGATCTAAAACAGATTGCTTTTATTTTGGTTTAGAGTCTGTTTTTTAAGCTTACATTATTTAGATAAATTTAAAGAAATAATATTTTCCAATTTAAATTTAATTTTGCCTTCTCACTGCAAAAATCTAACGATCAGATAATAAAGAAGATTTTTTTCCCCTTTTCCGACTGTTTATATATATATATATATATATATATATATATATATATATATATATATATATAAACATTTACATTAAAAATAACATTGTATTAAAATATAAAATAAAATCACGTCAAGCGCTTTGGTGTTTTGTATATATACTTTCAGTGCTGCATAAATGTAGAGATACCTGATTTGGTTTTTTAGCTCAAAGGCTATCAAAGCCTGAGAGCTAATGTGCCCGCCTGTTCTGTATGTACAGTCGTGGAAAAAAAAAAGTAAACACCCCCTACTAACGCTTCAACAAATTATCGTAGACGGAAGTTACTAGTACCGAACGATTTGAAATAAAGTTTACTTTTAAATGACGTATATAAAATTTGCTTAGGGGGTCATCTACATATTAGAACGAACCCAAACCTCAATTTTTTCAATGGCAATACCCAATTTTAAAGAGATATTTCAAATCTTCGGTTCAAAATTTGCCTAGACACCAAATTTCAAGTCATTTGAATGATAAGTTTTTGAATTATAAACATTCAAAATTTAGTGCTTCTAATGTTAAATTACATTTTCATATTTTTATTTATATCTTCTGAAATTATTCTTCTAATGTGCTAATTTTTTGTTTAGAAATAAAACCAATGTGCCCAAACATAAATACACTGAATTTGCAATTTTTATAATTTTATGATATGAATTATGAATTATGAAATTAATATTCGAAAAAATTATGAATTGCAACCTACATTTTTTTGATGGATTTAGATTTATTAAGTCCTGCTTTATGAAAATCCCAAATTTCACATTTTTCTTCCAAGTAGTTTTCAAATTATGCTTAAAAAGGCCGTCTATGATTGAAGTGAGTAGATATTTTGAAATTTCTTCTGATGCCTTGTTATCTAACAGACTTCATTGACTGCTTAAGGCGGCTCTCTCGGTTAGCAATCAAGAACCCAACTTCAAATTGGATACAGCCCTTAAAATGCGCTCGTTTTAAAATAATTAATTTCTCGGAAACTTATGATACGAATTGCATAAAAATTTGTTTTTAGGCTATTTGAAGGGTGTAGAGTTCATTTATGCTGTCAGAATTGGGTATTGTTATTGAAAAAAATGAAGTTATGGTTCGTTTTAATATGTAGATGGCCCCCGAAGCAAATTTCATATACATCATTTAAACGTAGACTTTATTTAAAATCGTTCGGTACCAGTAACTTTCTTCTACGATAATTTTTTGCGGAATTAGTAGGGGGTGTTTACTTTTTTTTTCCACGACTGTACGTATGTACGTAAGTCTTGATAGAAGTATCGGATTTACTTCAAATTTTGGAAATAGGTTCATTCTGGTAAGGCGCTTCCCTGATCTATTTTTCTTATCTTATGATAGGGGTTCATTGTTTAAATATAAAGGGGGAAACGGTGGGCTATTCCCCACTTAATTTAGATAAATGGGTTTTTCATGCAGAGTTATCCAATTTCCTTCAAATTTGGTATACCGGTTTATTCAGATAAAGCGCTTCCCTGATTGCATTTGGAGGTTAATTGGTTAAGTAAAAATGAAAGAAGGGAGGCTAGTCCCCCCTTAGTTTAGATAAATGAGATTTTCATGCAGAACTATCCGATATACTTCAAATTTGGTCTACCAGTGTGTTCTGATAAGGCGCTTCTCCGATTGAATTTGGAGGTTCATTGGTTAAGTATAAAGAAGGAAACGGGGGGCTAAACACCCCTTAATTCCTTTACTGCTTTGCTCAGAAAGAGTAAGTTCTATTTTTCTGAATAACAGACAAAAATATGAGTATAATATACAATTAGTGTGAATATCCTGTGAGCTCAATGCCATAAGTTTAACTGGACACTTTTCTGTTTATTCTTTATTTAGAAGAATATATTTTTAAACTGAAAAAACTAATTCTTCTATCACAAAGATATATATATATATATATATATATATATATATGATTAAGTGCGAAAACTAAATCTATTTTTAATATCAAAAAGGAAAAAAAAAACTTACCCCCAAAACGCACTCTGACTTATCTCCATAATTAAAAAGTTTTCAGCTTGCAGCAACGAGTGTTACTCTGCGGAATTTTTGATTAACTTTATGAGAAATAAAAGCAAAAAAAAAGGGAAAAAATATTTCTCTCTTTAAATTCTGAGAAAATTAATGGAAGTGTATGGAGTGTTTCCAAATTAATGCAAATGTTTGCTGCGTGTAAAATTAGGTTTTTTTTTTTTTTTTTTTTTTTTTTTTTTTTTTTTTTTTTTTTTTTTAGCAGCGTGTACTCGTTCGAGGTAATTTAAATCAAGTTGTAGATAAAAGTCACGTTTTGAAAAAGAAATTTGAGTACCTGAAAAATCGGAGTAAAAATAAACTTTAATTGCTTGTAAAATTTTGTTATATAATATTTGTTTCATATACAGATTGTTCCAAAAAGTTTGAAATGTGCTTTACATTTTTACCTGTTGGTGATACGTAGACAATGTACGAGGGTAGGTTGAAAATAACTGCACACATACTTGTAGAACACAAATTAAAACAAATAACAAGATCGGGCAAAAAGTACATTTAAGTACAAATTTTAAGCTTCAAAATCATATATTTATTTTTCAACATAGTCACCATTAAGGCTAACACATTTCTACCAATGTGCAACAAGTTTTTTTTTATTAAGTCACTGAAAAACTCTTCCTACTTTTTTCGAATCCAGGACTTCACAGCTGCCTTCACCTCATCGTACCAGGTGTAATGATTACCATTGAGGTCATTCTGCAATAGAGGAAATAAAATAAAAATCCGTGCAAGATCGGAGGAGTAAGGAGGGCGTAAAATCATATCACAGTACACTGTAAATTAAAATGTCTGAAATTCAAACACTTAAGTGTCTGAAACGGAGTGTTCAGTTTTCAGACATTTTAAAATGTCTGAATTTTTTCAGACACTTTTCGTGTCTGAATTTCAGACACTTCAAACGTCTTAATAGCATCCATTTTTTTTGTAAGCATCATACGTAGCCATGTTTGACCACGTTGAATCCTGGAAAAATATTTGGCTGGGGTCCTGCCCCCCCCCCCCCCGCCCCTACAACCTGATTTTTCTGGTGCTCCCAATTTTGGTACGCAATTTTTGTTAAGCTGATAATTTAAATCTTTTACGACATTTTACTGATTATAATCAATATTTTGAACTTCAGGAGTAGAACAAGATTAAAACAAAAAATATTTATCTAAATATTAGATTTTTTTAATTTGTTTTATTTTTAATCTTATTTTACTTTAAAAGTTCAAAATATTGATTATAATCAGTGGAATTTCGAAACAGATTTAAAATATAAACTTTACAAATATTGCACATCAAATTTGTGGGCACTAAAATCGTAGGGGGGCGGGGCACGGCCCAGTATGCCCATTCTTTAATCAAGAAGTTCTTTTGCAAAAAATACAACCCTGCATTATTGTTATCTTAATTGAGATGTCCGGTATTCGGGAGTATCCGTTGTGGAGGTTAATGGACATTCCCGAATAGCTATTCTGAAACATCTATTTAGCGAATACTTTTTTAATCCGCATGGCATACATATTTGTATATTTTTACCTCACAAAAGCAGACATCTCCGATTATCGGACAAATTCAGCGGCAAGGGCTATTGAGGGCTTTTAAAGTACATGGATAAATATATATATTTCTTACAATCTTGTCCTACTCTACTTCATATAATTTAAAAATAGATTTTTTAAAAATTTATATTGCCACATAGGCAATTTTACATGTATATCAGATGATAATCACAACAGCTATTTAACTATGAATAAATAAATAAATATTCTACTTTACCCTTTGCACTCGAGGGCTCCGGAGCGGAGCCATTTAAAATTTGTCTTCAAACTCGAGGGCTCCGCTACGGAGACAATGCAAATAATTTTGTGATACCTGTCTAGAAAAGCTAAGATTACATGGTATCACAAAATTATTTGCATTGTCTCCGTAGCGGAGACCTCGAGTTTGAAGACAAATTTTAAATGACTCCGCTCCGGAGTCCTCGAGTGCAAAGGGTTAATATTGAGAAAAAAATTACTTCGGTATTTTGTTTATTTATATTTTGTGTTTTTTAATCTTTTCCTACTCTAAAAGTTCAAAACTTTCATTATAATCAGTGCAAGATTTAATGTATCAACTTTACGAAAATTTCATACAAAATCCCCCCCCCCCCCTCCCCGAAAAAAAATAAAAATCCTTATCATTTAAAAATTAGATTTTTTAAAAATTTATATTGCCACATGGGCTTATTGTTATCATTCCTATGAGGTACTAAACAAGACATCTTTAAAGCAAAATAAAGCCAAAAAAAAAAAAAAGTTAGCACATGATATCACTATGATACAAACTTGCGATGCTTATCAGTAAAGTCTAATTGGAAAATGACCTTCGAATCCACGCATGCAGCGAAATCTAAATAAACAAATGATTTCCTTTTTCCTGTCTGGCTTACTTCTATGTTTCAAAATCAAAAGTTTTCACACATTAAAAGATTTAATAGCTTTAGAAATATATCTAAGAAATACTTGAGATAAACATTCATTTTCAATTATATATAAATTTCATGAAAATCAATTGATTTTTTTTTCCAAAAGCGAAAGTTTATAAATATATTTTTTAATTTCAGCTGAATATTGTTCAATGGAAAAAAAAAAGGCAATCCCGAAAATCCCGGAATTTTCCAGTAAAAATTCCGGGATTTTCGGGGTTAAAATTAAAGCGGGATCCCGGGATCTCAATCCGGGATTGTAATCCCTAGCTAGGAAGTAAGAAAACTTTAGGAGATCTTTCAAAGTTTTTTTTTTCTATTTCCTTGTGGTCGAGTATGAGATAAGCATTAGCCATTGAAATTGAAACTAAGAACTGCCATATTGAAAACAAAACAAAACAAGAGAATGAACTTAACTTTTAAATATGCCTGTTTTTTAGTGATGTTATTACTTTAAATTTGAGAAAAAAGATGAGAATAAATAATACATAATTTGTAATAAAAGACAACGTCATAAATTTAAAAATATATACTTCTAGAATTAGTGTTTTTTTTTTTTGCAAAAAGATTCAAAACTAACTAAATTTCATGTAAGATTTTGTTTAGTACAATAAATAAAATCATAAAAGACAATAATTTTAGTACTATAAAGAAATTATAACACTTACTTTAATCGCTGTTTGCAAGAGGTAAGAAATATTCCTCGATTTGAAACTTTAAAAACTACCACAACCACAGTGAGGGAGAAAGACTTTCATCAGTTTAAAAGGTAATCCCATAATACATCCGACTAGCCATATTTAAAGAATGAGATGTTTCATCCTAAAAACAGGACCCGCCAGACAAAAGTTTCTTTTTTTTTGCCAGCTTCGACAGGACGAAGATGAATAACACAATATTATTGATATAAATTGATACGAGTTAACACTAAGCCCATTGCACACGCTTTGTAGAATTTCCGGGTGTAATCTTCAACCGTCGTCTACTTCTGTTCTGTGTCTATCCCGCCCTTGTATCGACGACAGCTTCTAAGAGACATTTGATGTCGAGCACACACGTCAGATGTATGTATTCAATAAATAAATAATCCAAGTCAATACGAATTAAAATCACAGTACTTCACATTTCGCAAAAAACGAATTAAAATACACGCGCACATAAAAACAAACTTTGTTTGAATTACAACGTATACCACTTCGAACGAAGACATCTAAAACGCATGCGCAACTGGGAGTGCTAGTGCCCCCTGGTGGTTATTGCGTAGGAAGTATCAAAACGTCTTAAATTAAGACACGTTTAAAGCAATGAAGTGTCTTAAAATAAGACGTTTGCGGATATTTTAGACATTATTCTCAGTTCGTTTACACCATGGTCATAGTAAGACACTTATGTATCTTAAATTAAGACATCTATAATGTCTGAATTTTCAGATTAAGACACTTAAGTGTCTAAAATTCTTTTTCAGTCACATATGTGTCTAAATTTAAGACGCTTCTATTTGCAGTGTATTAAAATATTTATTTGCTAGAAAGACGTTATTAAAACACATTAAAAGTAAATTAAAAATCTATATTTACATGTTTCAAATCATTTTCTGAGTCGTCATCAGAATGTATAACATAAAATTACAAATGCATATGAAAAATGGAAAAAATTATCGAATATAAACAAGTAATCATATAACGCGCCCTACATTTTCGTGATTGCTCGTGTTCCCTCTATGTCACGACGCCGTAAGTTGTCCAACCATTCAACCCATAAATTCGGGATACGAAAAGATAATCTATCGTTACAAACTCCTGAACCTCTTAAATAAATTTCAATGGACTCTCTTATGAATAATTGTAAATAAAAATTATACCTATAGATTATTTTACTCTCGTTAAAAAGTATGTTTATGTTCTCTATTTGATTTAGCCGGGATAAAGCAGTATTACCTCTATTATATTTTATGTCCGCTATATGTGCTTTACATCTGATATTGAATTTCCGTTGGGTTATACCCATATAATGATTTTTGATTCCTCCCTCCCTAATAAATGGGATCATATAAAATCCTGAGAGGTCATCTCTATTAATAGGATCATTCTATTAATAGAGATATAATAGAGGTATAATCTATATAACATTATCATACTTTTTAACGAGAGTAAAATAATCTATAGGTCTAATTTTTATTTACAATTATTAATAAGAGAGCCCATTGAAATTTATTTAAGAGGTTCAGGAGTTTGTAACGATACATTAACTTTTCGTATCCCGAATTTATGGGTTGAAGGGTTAGACAACTTACGGCGTCGCGACATAGAGGGAACACGAGCAATCACGAAAATGTAGGGCGCGTTACATGATTACTTGTTTATATTCGATGATTTTTTCCATTTTTCATATGCATTTGTAATTTTATGTTATACATTCTGATGACGACTCAGAAAATGATTTGAAACATGTAAATATAGATTTTTAATTTACTTTTAGTGTGTTTTTATAACGGCTTTTAAGCAAATAAATATTTTAATATTGTCATAGGATTAATAGTGAACGTAATTTTGACTTATTACTTGCACTTATTTATATTTGGGCGTAAAATCGTTTAAAACTTCAGGTTCCGAAGAGTCTCTGCTGTTGCGGTTGAGGTGTGTGGGCGAGTGTTGTCATTTTGAAAGATTATTGGTGCCAGGGTTCCTCTAACACGACAAACTCGACATCGAACGTGTTTTTCAGTTTACGATGTTTATCGTCGGTGGCAGTATTCGGACGCCCGCTGCGTTTTTCACCAACAATTATGGCTTTTCCAGGCTCACAATCACGAAAGTTTACTGTCCATCGTTTTACAGTAGATCTATTAACAGCATCGTCACCATAAACAGCCTGTAAATGAAGATGAATCTCAATCCGAGTCACTTTTTCGCAGTTAAATATTCGGTAACAGCACGCTTTTTAACTCACGTTAACATAGCGCTTCCATACTTCCGCTTCTCAAAATACACTGGATGAATTCAACAACCTCAAGCTTGCGCATGCGTATAGAGGGGGAATATTACTTCCACATAAGTCCCCGCGCGCTTCTGAAGGTCATTTAGCTCGCGCTCTACAAGCATGTGTGCATTTTTTATCAGCCTACTCTCGTAAATTGAAAGAGTATTGGAAAAGGTAGAAGTTCTGATTATGTTGAAATAGTCCTGACATTACTTTTCTATGTAAATGTAAAAAGTGTTTTAAAAAGTAGGAGTTGATATTGTGCTGAAATAGTCCTGACATTAATTTTCTATGTAAAGGCAAAAAGTGCTTAAAAAAGTAGGAGTTAATATATTGTTGACAGTCCTGACATTAATTTTCAAATAGTTACACATTTAAATTTTTATTCGATCTCTGAATTCAATAATTTTTATTTGTGGAAAACGTTTTCCATACCCTGTCAAGTAATCAATATAAATTCTATTATTCTATGATCAAAACCCACCCAGTTATGATACTTTGAATTTTGTAAAATATTTGATCTCTTCTGCACTACAATCAGACAAACGATTTTTTATTGGTGGAATGATCCAAAATCTATAATAAATCAGTGAGTTTTCGCCGAAGAAAAATAGAATTTATACTTTTGTACTCACCAGAGCGTGTAAAGAATATTTTTCTAAATATGCTTAATATAACTAAAAGCTTTTAAATATATAATTTATAGGACACAAGTCCGTAAAAAAAAGAAAAAAAATTAATAAAACAGAAAATATATCAAAATAGAAAATATAACAAAAAAGAAAAATCTGGAGATTAGGAAACACTTTCCAACATATTCAGAATATGGTAAAAAAACATTTCGTTTAATAATATGGAAAATTATGCGTAAGTAAACAATTTGAAAACTACATAATAGGGTAGTTATTCCCCCCAAATTTTTCTATTTTATAGCAATGGTTTTTGCAGTGCACATGTATCCTATCTACTCCACAAATTTTATGTAGAACACAATAAAACATGTTACTGCAATGGAAATACCAGATAAAAAAGATTTTTATCAAAAAACTTAATCAATTATTTTGACCATTTATCCCGGACCTCAGAGTTAGACACCCCACTTTTTAGGGATAGTTGCCATATCCGTAAAATAATACAAAGCATGCGCAATTAACAATTTAAAATCAAAAACTAGATTTGCGAACTACTCTTAATATCCTATTTACATCAAGTTTAGGAATGTTTTATTGAAACGAATTTCTATTAAAAAATTTCTTACACTATTCTACTTTTTCTTCTTTTTTCAATATTGCAACAGATATTATAGATTATGCAGGTCTCATGTAGTCCAAACAATCAACATACTGCACTTCCCCAATAAACCGATATACAAAATTTGAAGCCAATCCGATAATTATAACGAAGGTTAAACTTGTTTAACTCTTAACTGTTGTGACAGAAATTATCGCAAAACTACTAAGAGCTATCTGTGAGATCGCTCCATCACAATGTAAACTGTGACAATGGAAAAAAGCAGTTATCTGTGAGACGGCTTATAAAAATTAGCCTCTAATTTAAACTAAGAAAGGTAACTCCCCTCCACCACCACCGTTTTTATATTCGATGCACAAATTCAAAATTAATTATTGAAGCGACTTTCCCCAATAATCCGATATGCACATTTGAAGCTAATCGGATAATTCTAACGAAGGCTAATTTGTTTAATCTAAAATAAAAGGGATTATCCACCCTTCTTCTTATATTCGATGTACAAACTCTAAAAACTAATTCTGAAAACCAATTTAAAATTTTCAAATTAAATGTGTTAGATTTTTATGTTTCACGATGAATGAGTTCTAAGTATTTTTTATATTCTATGGAAGGTTAAACTTATGTAATTTAAATTAAGGGGGGAGAAGAACAATTGCCAACAATACAAAAATACTATTTAAATAAATGGATAAGCATGGGGATCATATCTCTAATATGATCGCCCGTTATTAAGCCTTCCGAATTTTGCTGCGAGCATGAATAACTAAAAGAATTTTAGATTTCTATTTTTTATTTAGATTTCCATTTAGTGTTTTTGAATATATTCTGATATAAAGAGAGTGGGCGTTCGGAATGTGTGAATTAAAATTTTCTGAGCACGGCTATAAAAGGAAAACACTTAAATATTTTTCACTTAAAAATGTGATGGAATATAAATCTTTTGAACAAACATTCTCAAATGAATCTTTCAAATAGAGATTCATCAGTACTAATACCACCTCCTAACTTGTTATGGAATTATTGTTACTTATTATGGAAATGCAATGATCAATCAAAAGAAAAAAAAAATTATTGATAGTCCTGAATATTTAAAAAAAAATATTCCCAAGCTTCATAGTTATTTTATAATAGCAATTTTGACGTCAAATTCCGAATCACAAATGAAGTTCATATCCCGGAAGCAAGTAGTTGGGGCATGTACCCTCTTAACCCTTTATGTACTGAATTATGAATTCATGAAAATTTTACCTTCTAAAGCATTTATCATGAATTGTTTAAACTACATTAGAAGATTTACATAATGATTTAATAAATTTTTGAAAGACTGTAGGATTTAAAAGGATGAATTATATTTGACTTTATAGGGATTTTGTGCAATATTTATAACCCCACTCAAATCTTTTATTTTAAATATTTTTCTTGGTATTTTGTAGTATTAGGAAATGTACAAATATAATATTCTTACAATAGAAATATAAAAATATTTCTGAATTGAAAAATCCCCCCTTCCCCACCCATGCCCAATGCCAAGAAAGCTGAAAAGGTGCAAAGGTAAAAGGTATCATTCTTTTAAAAATATTTTGGTTTTGTGTAACCAATAATGCTCTTGGAACAAGATAAAGTAATGTATCTATAACTCATTCTAAACTATATTACAACTACTCGATGTATTAAATGAATTTTATAACAAGTTATTTTAATGGTACTTATAAGTACCTTCAGTAAATAAAAAGTTAATCTGGGATAGATGCCCTAGCTAATAACTCTGGAAAAAACAACAAATATGGCTAAAACCTGCACTAACGCACGATTTATGTCTGTTTCAAAAATATTCACAAAATATTTGATGAAAAATCTTTAGTAAGTATATTGTATTTCGACTTCTACTTGTATCTTTCTCATAAGATATTACAGCAAAAACCAGACTTACGTTTTTTTAATGAATGTAACGTTTATTTGAAGAAGTAATTCGCTGTAACTTAGTCTACTACGTTTTCGTATGATACTTGAGAGTTGTAGAATGTTACTATCTACGCCAAACCTCCAATAGCTGAAATAGAGTAAATCTCGCAACTAACACGATGGGGGTATCTAATCTGGATTTACCCTTCAATTCAAAACTCAATTTTAGCAAATATCATTTATAGTTAGAAAAATATCAAAATTTTTCAGGCAGCCCTGTATATGATCAATGGATTTGCATATATACTACACAGTATGACAAAATATATTTAAGTTAGGATACGAATAACTATCGATAATTCACATTCAGTACTCGAATTCCTTTGTGCTGCCCTGTATATGAAATAAGGAAATTATACACACCAAGTAATATACAAAAAATTAGTTACATTTAATAATCCATACCACAATAGGAAATTCACTTCTAGCAATTATCGCTCATAGACGTTACTGTAACCGAATTATTTTGAAAGCCTTTGTAAATGAGCAATAAATGCCATGCAAACTATATTATACAGTAAGCACTTTGTAGCTCATCTCAGAGACGTATGCCATTTTAAATACATATAAAATATCCTCACATCATTAAAATACAATGTAAACGAATTTTCCACATTGACCATAATGCAGACAGTTTCTAGAGTGTCCCAGTAAACGAACTTAAAATACTACATGCTTCATTTTCAGTACCTAACATACCATTGTAAACCTGAATAACATACATCAATTACATATCAATCCGAGTATATTTACGCAAGGTAGAGCGCGACCAGACTGCCAGACAAACCGAATTCATGAATACTTTTCGCCTTTTTTGAAAAGTGTTAAAGATTGAAATATTTTGAATAATAGTTACAGGACTATTTCATGGATATAATCTTAACTCCCACAATCATTCCTATTTTAAACACATTTCCAATTTACATCGCGCACGTATTTTCAACAGATACAAATCTAAATTACGTTTCAGTCTTTCTTTTGGGATACACTGTATCGACTAGTTTGGAATTATATTTGTTTTCTTTTAAATATTAGGTGTTAGGTAATTGGATAATGGGGTATCATCAAGTGGAAAAAATATTGATTTTACTTTGGTATGGAGATTGTTCATTAAACCTATATTAATTACATAAATTTAAAGAAACATCACTTCCCAGTATATGGTACATTTCGGTTCCCACAGCAATAATAAAACAGTGACTCACATCATCAGTGCCAATAAATAAAAAAATGAAATTCCCCGAAAGGCATGAAACTGAAAACCGAAAACGCAAATGACAGGAAAAAACACACCGAAAGACTATCATATTCCATCAACCAATGAGATTAAGGTGGAAGTGATGCACCGTGACACAATAAATCAACACAGAAAAGTGAGATTTAAGGTACACCGAAAAATCGTTGGCCAGGGAGTTTCTAAATTTATCGATATAAACAGCTTAAAAGAAGTCTAAATCTGAAGGAGTATTCCAGGAGTATCTGAAGGAGTATACGGGTGTATCTGAAAGAGAATTACAGGAGAATATGAATGTTATTGTGGTTTGCCCTCTACCCCATTTCAATAACTCCGTTACAGAGTCAATGAACAAATAAATCTTAAGTAAAAACAATTGTAAGAAATCCTCTATTCCTTGTCGTTGCTGGAGAGAGGTACAGTGGTGAAAAAAAAAAAAAAAGTAAACACTCCCTACTAATGCCTCAACAAATTATCGTAGATGAAAGTTACTGGTACCGAACGATTGAAAATAAAGTCTACTTTTAAATGATGTATATATAATTTGCTTAGGGGGAGATCTACATATTAAAACGAATCCAAGCTTCATTTTTTTTTCGATAAAAATACCGAATATTAACGCGATATTTCAAAATTTCGGTTCAATCTCTGCTTAGACACCAAATTTCAAGATATTTGAATGATAAGTTTTTGAATTATAAACATTCAAAATTTTGTGCTTCTACTGTTAAATTACATTTTCATATTTTTATTTATATCTCCAGAAATTATGCTCCCAATGTGCTAATATTTTGTGTAGCAATAATACTAATATACCCAAACATAAATACGCTGAATTTGCAATTTTTATAATTTATGATATGAATTAGGAATTATTAAATTAATATTCGAAAAAATTATGAATTGCAACCTACAATTTTTTGTGATGGATTTAGATTTATTAAGTCCTGCTTTATGGAAATCCCAAATTTCACATTTTTCTTCCAAGTAGTTTTCAAATTGTGCTTTAAAAAAGGCAAAATGATGGTTTAAAGGGCCATCTATGATAGAAGTGACTAGGCATTTTGAAATTTCTTCTGCTCTCCTGTAATCTAGCAGGCTTCATTGACTGCTTCGGTGGCGCTTAAGGTGCCTTGATCAAGAAGGTTGGCTCTCTCAGTTAACAATCGAGTACCGAATTTCACGTTGGATACTACCCTTAAAATACGCTCGTTTTAAAATAATTAATTTCTCTGAAACTTATGGTACGAATTGCATAAAAAATTGTTTTAGGGCTTATTGAAGGATGTAGAGTTCATTTATGCCGTCAAAATTGGGTATTGCTATTTAAAAAATGAAGTTTGGGTTCGTTTTAATATGTAGATGGCCCCCTAAGCAAATTTTATATCCATCATTTAAAAGTAGACTTTATTTCCAATTGTTCGGTACCAGTAACTTTCTTCTAAGATAATTTGTTGAGGTGTTAGTAGGGGTTCTTTACTTTTTTTTTTCCACGACTGTACATAATTTCAATTTTGATTCGGCCCTGTTATTAAGAAATGCGCATTGCATTTCTTAATAGCATTCATCCTTCAGATTTAGACTGTATTGAATCTTTTTATATTCATAAATTTAGAAACGGTGTGATCAACGATTTTTCAAATGTACCATACACCTCACCTTTCTGGGTTGAGTTATTGGGTCACGATGCATCACTTCCGGCTTAATCTCAGTGGTTGGTGGAACATATTGACCTTTCGGTGTGTTGTTTACTGCCATTTGGAATATCTCCTTTCAGTTTCATGTTTTGGGGGGAATGTCGTTTTTAATTGTTTGACACTCATGATATGAAGCCAAGGTACTCACGAAACATACGTACTGTTAAGCTCTGGTATCTCGGCAGATGACCTTGGGAGAATCTATTTCTGACCAGGGGTTTCAGGGTCAAAGGTTGCCAAGTACAAGTGCGTAATTGGCGAACGGACAATCCGCCAAATCCCGGAAATAGGGATTTTCACCACCAGTACAAGTTTACTCTTTTATCTGTGATTTCTAAGAAGTTGGAAATAACTGTAAAATGTATATTCCTTGTTCCCTGGTGATTTTACTATTTCAGATCGTAGCTTTTATTTGAGGTTGATCTTGCTCTTTGTCTTTTAAATTATTATTATCGATCTTTGTCAACTATATATTCGCCTTAACAAAATGCCACGGAAAAAGAAAATTATTCATTCCAAGGAGCGAAATGGGATTTTACAAGTGGTGAAATTTTTTGAGGAGGAAAGGAACATTCTTTTAAAATTTCTCGCTTGCATTTTAACATTTTTAAATGATTTTTCCCTAGAATAGCTGAGGTCGATCTATAAACGGGTTACTTTTCGATTTTAATAAAGTTTTAGTATAAAGTTTTTTAGATTTCTTTTATAATACATAAAGTTACTTTCACTTTCGGAGTCGGTTCTGAAATTGAAAGTGTACTCATTATTAAAAAAAGCACCCTAATTCGAAAAAGTGAAAACTAGCCCGGTTAGAGATCAACCTCAGCTATTCTACGAAAAAAAAAAAAAAAAAAGAAAAGAAAAGAAAAAAAGAAAAAAAAATCACTTAAAAATATAAGCGATACATTTGAAGTGAATGCTCTCATAGGTTTAACATTAACATCCCTAGTGTACATTCTTAAAATATAATATAAGGTTTTATAATAACTTAATTTAACACTGCAACTATGCAGAGTCACATCAAGTGTAGTTCAGATGGTCACTCAGCACTAGTCGTAAAATCTGATAGGCGCTCAAGTTATTCCTATCAATGCACCATCGATTGATTAAATAAACAAATAATTCAAAAAGCCAATGCCATTAATTCAACATAAAATCCCCCCCCCGCCACACCTCCCTATTTTTTAAGGGTACTATGGAAAAGCCAATAAAAAATATCTGAATTAATCAGTTATCCGTTTCTGATACTTATATATAATTTATCGAAACCTATAGTTAAAAATATCTCAATATGCATGAATGGAATAAATGTGAAATAGGATAAACAGAGATAATAAAATAAAATTAGAAGGAAATGAATTCATTCTCTAATTAATCTTAGGGAAAGTGTATGAAATTTCGAGCTCTTGAAAGGCATTTATATGATCCTATATATAAAAATAAAAATATGCAAACTGGGAGCATAACAAACTTTATCTACTTTAAAATGAGATAAAGAGTTGGTTAATTGTACATGTGTTTAATTATCGTAAGTGAATTTTCCTCTTAATTAATGCATTTATTCTTCTTTAAAATTAATGTCACGTGTAATTTCTATTAATTTATATAAATGTAACATTTTAAATTTAGTTAGAAAAAAAAAAAAAAAAAAAAAAAAAAAAGAGATCTATATACACAATGAAAGCATCCTAACATAATGTAGGCATTTTTTAAAAATTCAGAAGCATCTTTTTAATTATAAAATCATTAATAAATTTATATCTAAAATATTATGAAATGATCAGCATTATTTCTTATATATAAAGAATTGCCATTGTTGAAAATGTCTAGGTGCTTTTACAGTTCATTCCGATAATTAGTATCATCATTTTTATTATCAGAAGCATCGTTTAAGTTTTTAAATATCATAATTATTAATAAAATTATTGCTATTAGAAACGGCCACAGTTAAACATTACATTTATAAAAAATATATAAAAAAAATGAAAGAATCCGCTTAAGGTTGTCACTATTTTCGGCTAACGCGCCAATTATGGATGCCATTCTCTCCAGTACGTTACAACCTTTTGCCGATTATCCAGAATAGAATCGTCCGAATCTCCGCGCGTGAAATGCCAAGATACCGGAGCTTAACAGTATATTTGTTTTCATGGAGCTTCATTCGGATATTGTGTGTTCATACGTTCGTTTTAAGCGTTCAATTTTCCACATAAGTTTTCCATTCATTAACTTTATTAGTGTTAAAAAGTGTTTCATCATCTGTGCCTGATGCATGATTTTCCGTTCTCCTTTTATTCTTAACAGATTTTTATGTCATTTGAAAAATTACTTTAATTTAAGAGGAATTTGCTTTTTTCGATTGAAAAAAAATCAATTTTCTCTCATTTTTTTTTCTATTCTTTACAGTCTGTAGATTATCGGTTTATAATGATTTGGCCTAATTGGATTTTTTTGTAGTTATTTAGTGGTTTAGCGCAACGCGTCCGTAGGCTTACACTGTTTTAGAGCACTATAAACGCATTTTACGCAAAATGACTTTTTCAAACAGGTCGGGATCAGAACACAAAAAACTATTAAATCGATATTTCTATTTTTTTCAAATTAAAGATGATATAATTTATTGGAGCTTGCACCACTTTCAGCCATTTTTATAAAAAATAAATATTTTTAGAAGCACGGCAAAGTTAAAAAAGAGGGAAAGGAAAAAGACATTTTATTTCAAATCGCTGCCACTTATTTCATTTTCCACTTTTGGATATCAAAATCGATTAACGTTTTAGCCAATATCTTCTACTTTAATAATATTTAAAGAAAATTGATTGCAAATGACTCTGGCAATCTATCGGATCCCGCCCGATTGGAAGTGCACGCACAAAAGGTAGGGCATCCGCCAATGCAACTCAAACCACATCATAAATTTTTCGCTTAAAAAAAAAAAAAATTGCTCTTCAAATGATAAGAAATAGCGTGCACAAAACCCGGAGCTAAAATCTTCATTTCTATTCTAGAAAAAAATTGCTGAAAAACAACCTGTTTTCGGCATTCTACGTGCAAAACACCATTTAGTAATTTATAATACACTTATGGCATGTTAATCAATGATATAACTACCTGAAAAAACATCCATTTTTACAAATATATATTTTTAAACTAAAAAAAAAAAAAAAAATATTTCTTCATGAAAAATATCTATGATTATGTGCATAAAATAAATTTATTTTTCTAAATTCGAGAAAATGCATTTTGTCTAACTTCTATAATTAAAAAGTTTCAGCTTACAGGTAGCAGTGTTGCTTTGTTGAGTTTTTGTTTAACTTTATCGTTTTTACAAATATATATTTTTAAAGTGAAAAAAAAACATTTTATTCCTTCATAAAAATATATATATGATTATGTGCATAAAATAAATGTATTTAAAAAAATCGGGAAAACGCATTTTGTTTTAACCTTTATAATTAAAAAGTTTCAGCTTGCAGCTAGCAGTGTTTCTTTGTTAATTTTTTTTGTTTAGCTTTATCCTTTTTACAAATATATATTTTTTAATTAAATAAAAACATTTCTTCCTTCATAAAAAATATATATGATTATGTATAAAAAATGTATTTAAAGAAAATCGAGAAAACGCATTTTGTCTAACCTCTATAATTAAAAAGTTTCAGCTTGCAGATGGCAGTGTTACTTTATTGAATTTTCGTTTAGATTTATTATTATTATTATTTTTACAAATATATATTTTTAAAATGGAAAACATTTCTTCCTTCATAAAAAAATTATATGATTATGTGCATAAAAAAATATTTTAAAAAATCGAGAAAACTTGTTTTTCTAACTTCTATAATAAAAAAGTTTCAGCTTGCAGCTAGCAGTGTTACTTCGTTCAATGTTTGTTTAGCTTTATCGTTTTCAAAAATATATATTTTTAAACTGAAAAAAACTCTTCCATCACAAATACATATATATATAATTATGTGCATAAAATAAATTTATTTAAAAAAATCGAGGAAACGCATTTTGTCTTACCTCTTTAATTAAAAAGTTTCAGCTTGCAGGTAGCAGTGTTGTTTTGTTGAATTTTTGTTTAGATTCATCATTTTTGCAAATACATATTTTTAAACGGAAAAAAAACGTTTCTTTCTTCATAAGAAATACATATTATTATGTGCATAAAGTAAATTTATTTTTAAAAAAATCAAGAAAACGCATTTTGTCTAACCTCTATAATTAAAAAGTTTCAGCTTGCAGATGGCAGTGTTACTTTATTGAATTTTTGTTTAGCTTTATTATTATTATTATTTTTACAAATATATATTTTTAAAATGGAAAACATTTCTTCCTTCATAAAAAAATATTTTAAAAAATCGAGAAAACTTGTTTTTCTAACTTCTATAATAAAAAAGTTTCAGCTTGCAGCTAGCAGTGTTACTTTGTTCAATGTTTGTTTAGCTTTATCGTTTTCAAAAATATATATTTTTAAACTGAAAAAAACTCTCCCTTCACAAATATATATATATATATAATTATGTGCATAAAATAAATTTATTTAAAAAAATCGAGAAAACGCATTTTGTCTTACCTCTTTAATTAAAAAGTTTCAGCTTGTAGGTAGCAGTGTTGTTTTGTTGAATTTTTGTTTAGATTCATCATTTTTGCAAATACATATTTTTAAACAGAAAAAAACGTTTCTTTCTTCATAAAAAATACATATTATTATGTGCATAAAGTAAATTTATTTTTAAAAAAATCGAGAAAACGCATTTTGTCTAACCTCTATAATTAAAAAGTTTCAGCTTGCAGATGGCAGTGTTACTTTATTGAATTTTTGTTTAGCTTTATTATTATTATTATTTTTACAAATATATATTTTTAAAATGGAAAACATTTCTTCCTTCATAAAAAAATTATATGATTATGTGCATAAAAAAATATTTTAAAAAATCGAGAAAACTTGTTTTTCTAACTTCTATAATAAAAAAGTTTCAGCTTGCTGCTAGCAGTGTTACTTTGTTCAATGTTTGTTTAGCTTTATCGTTTTCAAAAGTATATATTTTTAAACTGAAAAAAACTCTTCCTTCACAAATATATATATATATAATTGTGTGCATAAAATAAATTTATTTAAAAAAATCGAGAAAACGCATTTTGTCTTACCTCTTTAATTAAAAAGTTTCAGCTTGCAGTGTTGTTTTGTTGAATTTTTGTTTAGATTCATCATTTTTGCAAATACATATTTTTAAACAGAAAAAAACGTTTCTTTCTTCATAAAAAATACATTTTATTATGTGCATAAAGTAAATTTATTTTTAAAAAAATCGAGAAAACGCATTTTGTCTAACCTCTATAATTAAAAAGTTTTCCATGCAGCAAGCAGTGTTGCTTTGTTGAATTTTTGATTAGCTTTATGTTAAATAAACTCGAGAGAAAAAAAAAATCTCTCTAAATTATGTGAAAATTAATGGATATATATGGAGTTTTCTAAATTAATGCAAATGTTTGCTACTGTAAGATTAGCACACATTATTCTTTTTGTTCTGTATATAAAAACACTATATTCGTTCGAGGTAATTTAAATCAAGTTGTGTATAGAAGTCACGTTTAGAAAAAGAAATTAGAATACTGAAACATAGGAGTAAAAACAAATTTTAATTGCTTGTGAAATTTTGTTATATTGGTGGTTTTTATACGTTTTACAAGATTTCCAATTTTAATATCCATTTTAACATTATGTAGTATATGTAGTAAACGTATGACTTTAGGGTAGACAAGACTGGGCGCAATCCTATGGGAAATATACGAGCTTTAAGTCCCGTTTTCTCGGAAACTACCCGACCGATTTAGGTGAAATTTCGAGTCCATATTTACAAGATTATGCTCAAGACTTGCGGCAGACAGTTTTGTTTTCTGCGAAAAAAACGTTTTGCTTTAGAGCAATGGCGATTTCAGAAATTTTCCATTTTTCAGGAAAAAAATTCTGAAAATAATCAATTTTTTTTTAAAACTATCTGCCACATATGACCTTATATTTATACTCTACCACCAAAAAATGTTTTATTGATATAGCTCAAGTAATTTAAAATTTAATGGGTTTTCTAGCTGAAAAATACAATTTTTTGAAGAGCTGACAAACTTAGACCTTTCTTACTTATTATCTAGTTTCTGCACAGTTTTATCAAACACATGAATTAAATTATATGAGTCATTCTCTGAAAAGTGGCAATTTTATGTCCCAGGGATCTTGAAGACATATTTTTAAAATTACAAAAAGAAAAAAGTGATTTAAACTATCAATATTAATCAGTTATACATTAAACTGTAATTATTTGCTTATTGAAACTGAAATATGATAAATTAAATGTATTTTTTAATGCAAATGTCATTCCCTCATTATGTCCCCATTCATATATGTAGGAAAGATTTTTTTTGCCATTGCAGCACGTATGTTTATAATTATTTTTTTCGGAATCCATTAAACATATTTAAATAAACATTTAGCCATTTAATTATATTTATATTTTATATAATGAAAGAATTAGGGCACTTTTTAATAATGGCCCTAGTATTTGTCATCATTTCCTCACATAACTATGAATATGAATTTGCCCCTATTTAATTAGTAGAAAGCAGCACATACTTTATATATGTCTAGGACAGTTTGTACAAGAGTAAAGTGAAGTATCCACCTTGTTGTTTGCTCAAAAAAATTCCTGAATAGCTAGCACATGGCTTTCAAGTGCTAGATCAAAGTAAGTATTTTTATTATCCACCATTACCTCGTCTATTATAAATTTAATAAAAACTAATGAAATGTTTTTTATAATGTTGTTATATTATTGGAAATGTGTTTGAAAAAATATTTAGTAGCTGAAAATATACATTAGACTAATCGTTTTTGTATAAAATGGTTTTCAGATTTATTTCATCATTCCCTCACAATCATTCCCTCATGATTTTAATATATTAGGGAATGATCTAAATCCATTTATATATGTACTAAACAGCAAAATTTGAAAATCGAATGCAATAAAATACGCATTAAAAAACTCATAAGACTTTTAATGAGCTTAAGTAAAGATAATACATTTTTAATTTTTATTATTTTACTGGGAGAAGGTAAAAATAAATAAAAAAAAATTTTTGTACTAATTCAAATAAACATTAACTCTGCTAAATGTTAATGCTTTATCTTTATTTTTTCGATTGACATAGAGTAAAAAAATATATTATTTATTGACGGTATGACTTCTAATTATAATTTCTTTTCTTTTTTAGCCCTTTCAAGGGCGGTGGTATGTTTATGAAACAACATAATTTTAATTCCCAAGTGCCACAACGGCACCAGACTTTTTATAAACTTTTTTCTATTTCACATGTATGTAAAATATAGCATTTTTCTTATTTTCAAATAAATTTGTTCTTAAATTCCGGTGCCAATCATTTATTTGAACATTTTAGCTGTGGAAGTGCTTTGAAATAAATATCTTAGAAGATCTATCAGGTACAGTTTGTTTCATATTATTTTTTGATAAATATAGCAATAAGGTACTTGTAGGCTAAATTTTGTGATTTTTGAGGCAATTTTATTGGGTCGCAGTAATAATAATAATAATAATAATAATAATAATAATAATAGAAATAATAAAAAACATTTATTTTTCAGAGAATGACCCATATATAAATACTTGGAAGAAATTTAGATACATATAATAAATGAGTATAAAATGTTAGAGTAAAATTAATGTGAGTGAGCGTGGTGTCCTAGTCGTTTCTTCCCTTAACATCAAATATTGCATTTCCAATTTTAAAAGCGTAAAGTATTTGCTGTTAAGGATAAAATAAACTGGGCACACATTGATTTTATTTATTTATTTATTTATTTATTTATTTATTATTATTTTTTTATATTTGTAAAATGTTTTATGTATTTTTTTTTGACAAATTTTAAATATTTTTATGAAGAAAAATTATTTAATGAAGGAAAAATGCAATTATTCTAGTAAAAATTTGAAAAATATATATCTTAAGAAAAAAATTAAGAAATTTTAAAACCACACATTTTGTACGAGTTTGAACTTTTGGAGCATTTATTTTTATTTTTCCCATATGTGTGCTCTAAAACAGTTATGAATCAGATTTTTAAAAAGTTAATTAGTTTCAGAAAACAAATAATTTCAAACAAATCAAAAAATTTCAATAAATATGTAAATAAACTTTTTCACCAAAAATAAAACCGACTTCAAAAACTACCGCAAAGTAATATATATATATATATATATATATATATATATATATATATATTACATAGTAGTTAATAAGAAATTAAATTAAGATCATTCACCATGTATTATTACATTCATGTACATCGATTTGGTTTTTTGGAGTCTGTGCCACCAAGCCAAGTTAAACACAATTTTCCAGTAGACACACATCCAGAACACAAGTACAAAAATATTTAAGAATTTTTTTACGATTTAATATTTAGTTAATTATTTTTAATTTTACAATTTTTGAAGCATTTCATCTGATGTTATAAATGTGTATTTTCAAGTGAGATTAGCAACTATATGTGTGCTGCATTATTTATATCAAATATCGATCGGCATCTTGTTGAGTGACAACGTATTTCGCAGTTGCTCTTGATCCAAGATAGTTCGTTAGTAATCTTTGGTGTCACGGTTTTTCCTGCTTCGAAAGGCATTTCACATGTTGAGTGTTACTTTTTTCTTCTGTGTTAACTGTAAGAGTAACTTTTTTTTTTTTTTTTTTTTTTTTGCAATTTTATGCAATAAATGCATTTATCAACGCAAATTTTATAGTGTGTTTAACAGCATTAAATCGCTGGGTTAATATAAAATTAGCGCGTTTATACAGGTTATTATCTAAACAAATCGTAGCCAACCACAGATTTTAAAATGCAGGAAGCTGTCAGAGTTTATCAATTGAGAACAGAAAAAAATTTTACAATTTTTTTGCTGAATCATATTACGATTTGTATTTGATTATTAATTTTAGTTTTGAACTTGGCTTGGCTGGCACCGACCGAAAAAATAAAATTAATGTACATAAATATAATAATACTCATGGTAAATACAACGCTCTTAATTTCATTTCTTATTAACTATTGTGTAAAAAAAATTATTTTTTACTTTGCAGTAGTTTTTGAAGTCTGTTTTATTTTTGGTAAAAAAGTTTATTTTTTGCTTTTTAGTTAAACATTTTTAGTTTTAGTTAACGGTTTTTGCATGAGTGTTTTGATGGAAATTGCAATCTTTTAAAAAAACTTTTAAAGATGTTCGTTTGACAAGTAAATACTTCTGCCCAGATTTGTGTGTACATTCATAACACAGTCTTTTTGTGAAAATTCTTTATATTCATTACATTTATTCTTCTTCAGACTGAATAGCTTTAAGTTTTAGTTAAATATTTAGTTTCCTATTTGAACATGGTTGGGAACGACAAGGGGTGCTGCTCACATGAAAAAGTATCGGTCTTTGGAAAATGACAATAAAAAGAGCTTCGGCTTACGAAAAATTCTCTCCGAAATAAAGAAGGGAGACCCAATGTCTTATCAAAAAATGACCGGAGAAAGACTAGATCGTAAAAGACGCAAATGACGTTCCGCTAAATTACTGGTCATTGATGAAATTTTTACAGTGTCAAGAGATAATTTAAGTATAATTCATTTGAGGTTTCAAAAAATTAAAAACAACAATTTATTTTTTGGTAGCATTAATGTTCTCTTATTCGGTGATATTATGCAATTGCCACGTGTTAAAGGCCATTGGCGTATTAAACAGCCCTCTCAGATGTGTGCGAAAATACACTTTTGGCATCAGTTTTCTTTTTGTGATCTTACAATCAACATGAGACAAAGCTCAGATTCGGAATTTTTGATTTCTAAATAATTTGAGGTACGGTAGTATGAGCCATATATGTACTATTTCCTTGCACTAAATCAAAAAATATTTTGGTATATCAAAATATGCGTTCATACTTTCTATTTTGCTATCAATACCCAAGTTAATACAAACAAATAAAAATGTTATAAACAATTGTTTTAAATGAGTTTTGTTTTTTATGCATATATAAAATGAAATGCTATATAATGTCGCGATAAATTAGAAAAAATTGAACAAAAAAAAATCTTTTATTTTGTTAATGTGCATGTAGAGTCGTGGAAAAAAATGTAAACAGCTCCTACTAACTCTACAACTTTATAATAGAATAAAGTTACTGGCTCCAATCGATTCGAAATAAAGTACACTTTTAAATGACATATATAAAATTTGCTTAGGGGGCTATCTTCATATCAAAACCGGATCAAACTTTGTTTTTTTTATAGCAACACCCAATTTTGACAAAATATTTTAAATCTGTGGTTCAAGCTATTGCTAGAAACAAAATTTCTTGTCATTCGAAAGATAAGGTTCTCAAATATGAACATTCATAATTTAGAGCTTCTAATGTTAAATTGAATTTTCATATTTTTATTAATATCCTCCTGAAATTATAATCCCAATGCGATAATTGGGTGTGTTTATAATACTAAAAAACCGCAACATAAATACGTTGAATGTGTGAGTTACAAAATTTTATATTATGAATTATGAAATTAATATACGGGAAAAATATGAATTGCAACCTGCAATTTTTTTGATAGATTTATATTTATTATGTCCTGCTTTATGCAAATTTTCAATTTCAAATTTTTATTTTAAGTAGTTTTAGAATTATCATTAAAAAATGTCAAAATGATGGTTTAAGGAACCGCCTATGATGTGCAGAAAAGCATAATTTGAAAAAATATATGTTACTCATTTTATTGAAATATTTGGGCTGGCAATAGTCAAAACATATTTAGCGAGTGAAATGTCTATATTGGAAATAAATAATACATTAATAGAAGAGACATAATCATTTTGTAGCATTTCAGCAATCGAGTACCGAATTTCAATTTAGGTACAGCACATAAAATAGGCTCATTTTAAAGTAATTAATTTCTAGGAAACTAATCGTACGAATTTCACGAAAATTTGAATTTTGTTAATTGAAGGGTTTAGAATGTATTTATAGTGTCAAACGTGAGTAGTGCTATTGAAAAAAAAACGAAGTTTGGGTACATTTTGATATGTACATAGCCTCTTAAGCAAATTTTATATACATCATTTAAAAGTAGACTTTATTTCCAATCGTTTGGTACCTGTATCTTTCTACTACGATAATTTGTTGCAGAGTTAGCAGGGGTGTTTAGTTTTTTCTACACGATTGTACATATTTTGAATGAAAGTCCGTCTGGCCTATACCCAAAGTTAAATTTAGCTTTCCTATTTCTTGGTTTTAATATTTTAGCTCACTTCCTTCGAAAACTCAAAGCTAAAATGCGGAAAACCCGATTTGAGAGATTCACTCTCAATTTTTGCCAATACTGATTTTGAATTAGAATTTCGTCAAGTTACGCAGCTATAGCCAAGTTGCCTTAATTTCTGGTCATTTATTTTTGGTCACCAAATTTGATGCTATTTCTTCATATATCACCAATCTTGACGAAAACCTGTCGCTAGCGGATATAAATATATAGTTTTATACTTTGAGAGTTAGAAAAATTCTTACAACAATGAAAGATAATTTGCAAGAAACAACGTTCACTAAATCTCATAAATTAATTGGTTATTTTTTTAATCTGTGGTCTTGTTTAAAATTTTACTCACCCTTTGCATGTCAGCTATATTATGCCAAGCTATATTATATAGTATGTCAGCTATTTCTTAAGATAGAAACAAAGCAAAAAATGCTTCGGGATCCTTGTAACTAATGGGAAATCCCACTAACACATAAGAAAAAAGTAAATTTGGATTTCTATTTCTTGTCGTATATATATATATTCAGTTTTGAAATCGCTAAGTAGCCCCTATGTTAATGAAAAAAGATGGAAGATCAAGATGGGCAGAGAACTCGGTCGAAATTCTTGTAAGACCAATACACTTGCTAAGTTACATCAAAATCGATTTCAAATATGAGTGCTAACCCATGATATAGATCATAATATGTATATATATGTATATATATGATTATTATATATACACCTGATATATAATATGTATATAAATATATACAAGGTGCGAACATTAATTTCCAGGACTGACATAAATGTACGAAAATCGGAAATCCTCAAAATGCAGTAATGCTTGTATTTGGAAGGTTGTTCATCTGGGCTAGAAGACGGCGCTCTTCAGAAGCAAGTGGTTGACCTTGAAACATGCATTAAAATGTAGTTGTTAATTTTTTTTGGTCGAAGTCGATATGTAGCAGAGAGTAAAAATTAAATTCTGCTTCAAATTGGGCAAAACTGCTCCAGAAACACATGAAATGGTGAAACAAGTGTACGGAGAGGTAACATTATCGCATTCATACACTTTTGAATGGTTTCACCATTTCCTGGACGACCGCGATTGTGTCGAAGATAAAGCGATCAGAGTTCACTCCAGAAATAATCGAGAAAGTTCGTGAGCTTGTGACCGAATCGCCGATTGACTATTCGAGGATTCGCCAATGAACTGAAAATTTCCAAGGATGTGGTTCGGTAAATTTTGGTACAAGACCTAAGGGAACAAGATTTGATGATGTGGAAGCCACCCAGAAAAAGGTGACGTCCACATTAAAGGACATTCCGAAAGAGGACGTTAATAGTTGTTTCCAAAACTTATACAGCCGAGCACAGAAGTGCATTACGGCAGATGGGAGTTACTTCGAAAAATATTAAATGAATATGTATTTCATATAATATTTTCTGAAGTTACTGGATCAGGGCTGGAAATTAATGGTCGCACCTTGTATTATATATCAACATTTGAACGGAGGAGAGTTTTGTGGTTTGGGGGGGAAGGGGTCATGATCGGTTGCAATTATACCGAAATTGCTTTTTTCCGGACGGCTGAAATAGGTAGGTTCTTAATTTTTTTTTTTTTTTTTTTTTTTTTTTTTTAATGGAATGTACATAATATAACCAAAAATATTTTGCTATTTATTTTGATAATAAAATTTCAAAATTAACAATTAAAAAATATCTGTGCCCTTACTTCTTAAAAATTAATACTACTATTTATGAGATTATTTTTAAATGATCACTGCCATTTTTTTTCCTGTGATGCGCCTCAAATATATAATATAAAAAAATTCAAATATTCTTATTCTTAAAAAACAAAAACAAAATTTATTAGCAGAAAAAGAAACTTGCATGATTTAAAAAATGAATGGAATATGCACTTAATTAGAAAAAAAAGACTAAAAAAGTAATGAAGAATTACCTTCTATTTAATTAAACGCGATGCAAGGATTTTATTGTTAATTATAAAGATTAATTTTGTAAGCTTGATATTTTGCGTGGTAACTTTCTTAAATTAGTAGAAAAAAAAAGAGTGCAGGCATACATTTTTCCGTCACGAAGCACAGAACCATTCACAAGATTCTCATATTAATTTAATTAATCATGTCATATTAATTCCAATCAAATATATTTTTTTTAATTCAGGAGCAGACTTCCAATTAAAATGAGTAGTTTTAAAAATAATGAGGTATTTATTTCTTCTAATTATTAAAAAAAAAAATTAAATGACATTTTCTTTCATTTATTTTTCGTTTGTAAAGATTTTGTACCTTTTAAATTAAATGTTTTATTTCTATTTATAACATAAATTTATTAAAACAGGCTGTTGAAAATACTGTTTAATTATACTTTGTAATTTATTGACAATATATAAATAGAAATAATTAAAATGAATTTTGCTCTTTCGTTTCAACTATTTATACACTGCAAATAGGGGCGTGTTAAATTCAGACACTGTGACTGAAAGAGAAATTCAGACACTTAAGTGTCTGAATAGGAAATTTCGGACACAATAGATGTTTGAAATTAAGACACTTAAGCGTCTTACTATGATCAAGGCATAAACACTGAAAATTGAAATAACTGAAATTCAGACATATATGTGTCTTAAAATGGAGTGTTCAATTTTCAGACATTTTAAAATGTCTTAATTTTTAAGACACTTATAAGCGTCTGAATTTAAGACATTTCAAACGTCTGAACCGCATTCATGTTGGACCCACGCCTCATTTGTCGACAATAGGCAGAGATTTTTTTCACCTTTTTTTTTAAGCATTGTACACTGTAAAATAAAATACAGTAAACTCTCTGTAAGGTGTACTCAGTGTAAGACGGAAATCTGTTTAACGCCGAGAGATTATCAAGTCCCTGCGAATCCATAGACATAGAGTAAAATTTATCTAAGGCGGAATATTGTCTGTTACGGAAAATTTGCTAGATACCCGATCGATTTCGCCTTAGACAGAGTTTACTATATATATATATATATATATATATATATCCATTAAAATATGGAAATTGTACCCCCAATTTAGACGCTTGTGCTATTCATATATTTTAACGGAAATTTTTTTCCAAAAATTCCTGAAATTTTTGAAAGTTTCCTTCTCTCTCTCTCTCTCTCTCTCTCTCTCTCTCTCTTTTTTTTTTTTTTTTTTTTTTTTTTTTAAATTTCCGTTTAGAAGATAAAATATAATCTTTCAAAGACAAATCCACATATTTCAGCCTCCACATTCCAGAATCAAGTGTATTAGACATGAAAACTCTGTTTATCGCTTATAACTCGATAGGTAATTTATTTATCAAAAAATGGAAGACTCATGAAAAACATTACCATCACCTGTCAATTTCACTCGTTTCCGATAAAAATTTAATAAAAATTGTGTCAGATTGCGTCTTTGGGTTTGAAAATAGATTCTAATATAACTTCTTTAAGGACAATAGTGGCACCATCCATCAAAAGCTAAAGTAAGTCACGTCTGTTAAATTATCAGTTTTCTCTTTTACTTTTTTCTCTTTTAACCGATTTTTTGCAAAGCCATCGGACAGGCATTTTATATAACACATCTAAATTATTAAGCATTGGCACAATTAAATGTTGGAAAATGTATGAAATGGAGCAAACAAAATATCTATAATAAACTCGAAAAGCTAAACTCATAAAATAACCGGAGGCAGACTGCATGGCTAACGACATACATCGGGTTACATCGGTATTATACAAATAACGTCTCTCAAAACTGCCGAGACCAGACTATGTATATACACGTATACACACTGTTACAACATTTTAAATATTTTAATATTTCAAAAATAACATATCCTCTGTTTAAAAAAAATATATATATATTTGTTCTCTGAAATATTTTTTTTTTACTAGAAAAAAGAAATCTTTGTGGCTGACACAGGAAATTAAAAAGCCAAATATTTAAAATTCTAGAAAGACATTGTATAAAACTTTCTGAATTATAATTGTGAAAAAAAATCTAGTACTACTGATATTACATGCTTGTGTTTCATAAATAAATAACGATAGTTGAAGATTCAACTTGCGAAAACGTGGCTCAGTGTTCAAGGCATTTTACTCGTAAGCGGCAGGTCCCTTGTTCGAAACCCCAACGGGTAAGTCTTACAAGTTTACAATTTGAATGAAATGTATAAATCCTGCGTGATATACCCGACTATGAAAAATAGAGGCTGAAATATGTAGGATTGTCCTTGGAAAATTACATTTTATCTTTTAAATGCAAAATTTTTAAATAAAGGAATAAAAAAAGGCAAATTTTCTGGGATCTGCGGCAGAAAATTTCCATTAAAATATATATAAGTAGTACTGGCTACTATATCGACAGTACCATTTCTATATTTAAAAGGATATATTTTTTTAGAGTGTATAATGCTTACAAAAAAAAAAAAAAAAAAAAAAAAAAAAGGTCAGAAAATTGCTGGTATTACCGACGAATGTGAGATGGGTTAAATATGGATGTGCATTCAGATGTGAGAAGTGTCTTAAAATCAGACGCATATAAGTGCCTTAAAAATTAAGGCATTTTAAAATGTCTGAAAATTGAACACTCCGTTTTAGGCACTTAGGTGTCTGAATGTCAGACATTTTAATTTACAGTGTATACATTTAGTTTTGGACTATTTGGTAATTTTGAATTAATTTTCATCTTTTTAGGAGATAGTAAACAGATATATTGCAATTTTAATAATTGGTTTTTAAATTAAATTGTATATTTCGAAATATTTTTATCGCCATTTTCTACTTTGATATCGAAGATTTTTCTTTTATAACTATAATTATAGCGAAAACCAAGCTAATAATAATTATACTGGTCGGTACCAAAATCCTCTCTGTAAAAATAATAGCTGATTCTTATAGATTTCACTCTGCTGTATAAAAATTTAGTAACTAAATTACTGTATCACGTACCATTCTTTTGTTAGGAGAGTTTGCTTTTAAAATTAAGGTATTTTATATCTTGGTAAAACATAAGGGAAAAATTTGTAAATCACAAAATGGAGATATTAGTATGTAAATTACTTGTAAATAAATGTATAAATATGATTACTCGATTTACAGTGGCATAAGGAATGAAAATATATTCGTGGATAGCAAATAGTAAATTTTGACAAGAAAAGGGCGGGAGGGGGGGGGGGCTTAAAAAGAAAAATACACGATACAAGTTTCAAGAAACTAGATTATCATGCTACATTTCATCCATTTGATATCTAAGACAGTGAAAGCAATTTTTCATAATTTCTTTTTATCTACCATTGCATATTGATAAAACAATCCTTCATTATTTGTTATTAATATAATACTGTTTCTCGGAAAAATGGTACGTGCTGGAATAATTTGGATAACATATTTAGAATTAGGAATATCAGATCGCTACACTTTACATATTGAGTTTGCAGGGAGGAAAAAAATTAATTTTTTTGCCGACCAGTCTAATTAACAGCTGAGTTATTTTTATAACCTATATTTTGTTAAAATTTCTTAGGTGCTGGCAAATGTAAATTTTTTCTTCCGCTATTTTAAAATACAGCATAGGTCGCATACTACAATATTAATTATATTAACCGCGTCAATTTCGAAAATAATGATGTACGAAGTTTCGTGATTATTATAAGTAGCTGTAATGAAATATAAGTAAATAATAATAATAAAAAAATATTTTGAAGTAACGCAGTTTCCATAAAAGATTATTAGTATTGATAATATGAATTTATTGATATGGGAAAAATAATTAATTTATATTACGACTGGTATTTATTAATGAATTATTAGCAAAAATAATAAATCATTATTTTATTTTATAATTTTTTAGTTTTTTTTTAGTTTTTTTTTTTTTTTTTTTTTTTTTTTTTTTTTGCCATCTCACTCAAATTTTATTCGAAAATACATAAAGATTGCAAATACTTTTCGAATACATTCTATAATTATAATTATAAAAATAAAGTATTACAATTATGACATTTTTTCCGATTTTCATGGATTTACACTTTTTCGATTTTAAATTGGTTCGGAAGACCGGAATTTGGTTTAACTATATCTGTGAAATGCACTTCTGTAGTCAATAAACTGACTGTTTATGTATTCTACAAATTTTGCGTCCGTTGTAACTCAAGATCTAATGTACTGAATTTCATGAAACTTCCCAATTAGTTAGCCCTTAGCATAAAATGTTTCTGACTAGATTTTGGTGTATAATAACCAAAAGGCTGTGCGTGTGCATATATAACATTATCACTTCAGGGGGGAGAGGAGTGTCTGGCGCATGATATCGTAAGATATCTCTAGAGGGAGTCTTTTGATATCGTTATCATTTTTGATCCAACCAACATTTTCTCTTTATTTGTAATTTGTTCTTTACATCAAAATTTTCTCTTTTTATTTGTAACTTGTTCTTTACATTAAAAAAGTCTGCAATCTTTTTTAGTCTGTAATCTATTTCTATGAAAATACAAAGTTATTATTAAAATCATTAAATGGTTACTAAATTATTTAATTCGAAAATATGGAATATCTCAATGTTTGGCATTACAATTCTTTTGTCATGTGTGTATGCTTGTGTAATCCGCTATTTGAGAAACCAAGTGCGAAGTATGTTTGGAATGATACTTGTGTTTACCAGTAAAGAAAAGAGAAAGAATGATGTGCAACTGCTAGAATACCCAAGGGGCTGTGCGTGTGCATATATAACGTTATCACTTCAGGGGGAGAGGAGGGTCTGGCGCATGATAACGTAAGATATCTCTAGGGGGAGGAGGGCTTTGTCTATTGATACCGTTATCC
Organism: Maratus speciosus; assembly: GCA_963932465.1. Lineage (NCBI taxonomy): Eukaryota > Metazoa > Arthropoda > Arachnida > Araneae > Salticidae > Maratus > Maratus speciosus. The sequence continues at coordinate 389,686,869 of OZ010786.1, forward strand.
TTTCTGATCCAACTAAAATGTTCTCTTTATTTGTAATTTGTTCTTTACATCAAAAATTTCTCTTTTTATTTGTAACTTTAGATTAAAAAAGTCTGCAATTTTTTTTTAGTCTGTAATATATTTCTATGAAAATACAAAGTTATTATTAAAACCATTAAATGATTATTAAATTACTTAATTCCAAAATATGGACTACCTCAATGTTTGCCATTACTATTCTTTTGTCATATGTGTATGCTTATATAATCTGCTATTCGAGAAACCAAGTGCGAAGTATGTTTGAAATGATACTTGTGTCTACCAGTAAAAAAAAGAGAAAGAATGCTGTGCACCTGTTTAATTGGTAAACAGTTCTGCCTGCCCTAACCGTCCCCTTGCGGTGGCAAGTGCAAAAAGGCATTATTACTCTTGAATGTATTAGGTAACAAAATTGTATTATTAAATACTTTTAAATAGTAGCAATTTCTTTTGTAAGTTTCCTTTGATATAAATTATTTATATATAATAATGATTTTTTATTGACTTCATTCCATTTGTATCAATAAAGTATGCAAATAAAAATGCATAAACATATCTGTATATCACTGCAATCAAAAGAAAAAATTAAAACAATCAAAACAGATTTTAGACATTCATAAAAAATAAAAATAAAAACAGTTAAAAAACACATTTTTATAAGCATTCGATGTTATCTTTAAAAATCACTCCTAATTCCATGACTATAATTCATTTCTATCATTTTTTATGAAAATTCTTACGTTTTCTATTTTAAGATATTAAAGCAAATAATGCGGTTTTTTATACTGTGCATGTTTTTACAAACCTATTAAAAATTGGAAAAAAATAACACTGGATAAATACTTGCACCGGAGTAGTGCATCTCGCGAAGTATACGTTTTATTAATTCTTATATCCATTTAGTTAAAAATAATCTTCAAATTAATTTAAAATACAATTTTTTATAATACTTATTTTTGTTTTCTCAAAATTATTAAATTCAACATAAAATCCGTAATTAACAAAAAAAATCTATACAAAAAACTTATTTTTCCCCCCTAAGATAAAAAGATTTACATTCAATGAATACATTTGTACACATTGAATAAAATTTAGTATGCAATAGTCTTTAATTAAACGATCTTATGCTTTATAACATCCATTCTTTATTGGCATTTTTTTATTGCTTAAAATTGTTTTCAACATTTTCAGCACGTGAGTAATTTACTCCTGAGTGCTTTTAAATACGCCACTGTATTTATATAATAATTCTACTCTTTTTTCCGAATATGTTTCAAAATCTATAAAAGAAAAGAACAAGATTATATGCTAGCAATAATCTTTTTAATATAAAATAAATATATTCTTAGAAAATACGCTTTGACATATCTTCATAATTATAAAGCTTGAATTTACAGAAAGGCGAGTTACTCTGTTGAATTTTTGATCAGCTTCAGAAAATAAAGAACGAAGAAAAGATACTTTGTTAGAACAACTTCGGAGAAAGTAAATGTAAATGCATGGAATGTTTCCAAATTAATGCAAATGTATCCTGCGTGTGAAATTATGATGCTTTAATCTGTTGGCTGCCTGCATTTGTCCTAGAAAATGTAAATCAGTTTGATAAAAACAAATTTCGAAAAATATTCTAATAAAGATGAAAAATTGGAGTAAAAATAAATTTGAAATGCTTGTAGATTTATATTTATCTAGAGATTTGCATAAGTTATACAAGATTTATAACTTCAATATCCGTTTGAATGTTTAGCAATAACATTTAAGGGCATAGTTCACCTTTACAACAATTTTGTTTATTTCTAAAAATATGGCTCAAATGGTGAACTCACTGCATTTTAATATTCAAATAACAGTGAATTTTGAAAAAAAATTAACTGTACACTTAATTAAAATTAAAAACATTTTGTTTAATTGCATTTTTTAAAAATCCCTACTACTTTTTTAAATATTAATATTTTGCCCAATGTTTTTTTTTTTTTTTTTTTAAGATTTTTTAATGTGTATTACACAAAATTGCGCATGTATTTTTAGATATATCTAATAGTACATTTAATATAATTTTTTACTGATATATAATGAAAACGATGGAATCTAATACATCTTCATATACTTTTATTTAAAAAGAAAATAACAAAAAACCTGAAAGCTAATTCCATACAGATTTATCACATATATAATAAAGAATATACACAAAAAAGTTTAAATCTCAATCTCAAAAAAAAAAAAAAAAAAAAAAAAAGAAAAAAAAAAAGAAATAGCGTTAATATTTTTAAAACAGAAAAGTGACGAAAATATGAGCGTGGAGAAAAAAGCCATTTAATTTTTACTTTTTCCATCTACAATAGAAGAAAGTATTGTAATCGAAATTTATTTCGACTTCCGGTTTTTGACGGATTTACACGTTTTAAGGGTCCAAAATCACATAAAACATGTTTATAGAAAATGTCTGTCTGTCCGTGTGACCGTCTTCCCGTATGTCCGTGTACCATCAAAAATTGTATGAAGTTATGCATAGAATTGAACCAAAATGTTTTTTTTTTTTTTTTTTTTTTTTTTTTTTTAAGTTTTTGGCTATGGCAAGCAGGTCTTCCCTGAATTTGAAAAAAATCCGCCGGTAGGGGGCGCTGTAATAGCGATTTTTGTGCATTTTGAATATTGTACCACCGAAAAGTGTATGAAGTTATGCATAGAATTGAACCAAATTTTTTGTGCATTTTTGCGGCCATAGCAAGAAGGTCCTCTCTGAATTTGGAAAAATTCCGCTGGTAGGTGGCGCTGTAATAGCGATTTTGTGCATTTTAAATATTGTACCATCAAAAATTGTATGAAGGTATGCATAGAATTGAACCAAATTTTTTTAAAAAGTTTTTGGCTATGACAAGCAGGTCCTCCCTGAATTTGGAATAAATCCGCCGGTAGGGGGCGCTGTAATAGCGATTTTTGTGCATTTTGAATACTGTACCATGGAAAAGTGTATGAAGCTATGCATAATTCTAATAAAATTACTAATAAAACTAATTAAAATGGAATACTGACATAGGATAGAAGAAAATTTTGGGATTGGCACATCCAACTTGTTTTTTATTCGTATGGGTAATTGCGCTGAGCGTTTTAACAAAATTTACAATATCTCGTGATATAATTGCCGTATGGGTGAAAATGAGGTGACAAATATTCAAAATTAAACAAGCGTTCATTTAATATTAAAAAAAGAAAATCAACTCTTTGACCAATTTTGTGGTAAACAGTCTCCTTAAAACTTCATACAAAATAACATGCGTATTTTTAAATGCGAAGAAATGGTGTTGTTACTTTTACATGCAGCACTTAAAGTCATAATATCAGATTATTTTAAACGCTCAAAAATAATTTCTTAGGCAAAACGGTACCTTTCTTTGTAAACAGGTTTTTAAAGCGAAAAGCGGTCGAAAACACATCTTAGGGTAGCTAATATTTCGTAACTTCGTCAATGACGAACTTATCACTTCTTGTATTTCTTATGATCAATATAAGCTCGAATTTCGCCACTCTTAAAATGGTTGTTGATAGTTTTTGAGATTTATAATATTTTTTAAACATTAGCATTTGAATTGAGTGTTTGGGCTGTGCATATATAACGTTTTCACTTTAGGGGGGAGTGCGGGGTCTAGCACTTGATATCGAAAGATATCGGCAAGGGGTGGAGGGTTTCTATTTTGATATCGTTAACTTTTTATATCCAACCAAACTTTTCTTTTTTCTATAACTTTTTCATCACATCAAAAACGTCTGTATATTTTTATGAAAATACAAAGCTATTATTACGGCCTTTAAATGTTCATAAAATCATTTCATTCCAAAATATGGAATAACCTAGTGTTCGGAATTCGTGTTCTTCTGCCATATGCGCATATAATTCACTGCTGGAGAAACTACGAGCAAAATATGTTTGAAATATTACTTGCGTTTACCAGTAATGAAAGAGAATTAATGTTGTCCACTGTTATGTTAATAAGTTCTGCTTTTACTCTCCCCGGGAAGGGGCAAGTGCAGGAAGACAATATTACTTTTTAATGCATTATGTAAGAATAAACTATTATTAAATACTTTTAAATAGTAACTAACTCTTTTAGGGGTCATTTGATATAAATTGATTTCATACATAATATTAATATTTTATTGGTTTCTTCTCTTCATTTGAATCCGTAAATTATGCGACGAATAAATATATAACTATATCTGTATATCACTGCAAAAGTATAAAAAGAAAGAAAAATAATGTGAAACTAAAAATAATTTTTAGACATATAATATCATAAGACGAAACGCAATTTTTCACCTTGATTCAACATAAAATAAATAATGTGAACATTAAAGATGTCCACAATCTTACTTAAAAGGCGACTAATGTAAAGAAAAAGATGTTACAAGTTTAAAATATACATTTTATGTAAAATATCAATATCCTGAAAATAAATCCTGAAAACATGAGCAAAGTGACGTAATAAAATTTAAAGTACAGAAGTTAAATATCTTCTTCTACCCATGGAAAGTGACGTATGAGAAACAAAGTGATGTCATAAAATAAATAGAACTGCAATTAATAATAATATATATTTCCTCTAATTAAATTCAACCCAAGAAATTTCTACTGCTACTTCTACTTTCAATTCTAGTAATTATTGGCTCGTGACGTATTAGTATAAATAAACAACCTTTAGTTATTAAGATATTCTCTGATGATGAGCCTGGAATGTTTGAAAGTACTAAAAAGCTTTAAATAAAATGTATATTTTAAACTTGTAACATCTTTTTCCATTACAACAGTCGCCTTTTAAGTAAGATTGTGGACATTTTTAATGTTCACATTATTTATTTTAATTTTTAGACATTGATAATGATATCATCAGGAGGGGTAGTATTCGTCGAATGATAACGCATGCTATCATAAGGGGGGGGGGGGATCCAAAATTAGCAAAATGTTGATAATGTTATATATGCACAGTCCCTTAAACATTGGTGCCATGCTAGTCGGAATTAATTTTCGTTGAACGAACAGCGATACCTAATGTGCAAAATTATGGATGAAAAACAAAATTTATTAAGTCTCTTTTAAACTTTACTATATGTAACACAATAATATGTTTTAATTTTATGCGAAAAATTCATTTTATGCTACTCCATTCTGTGGTATCTTTCAAAGTAGTCTCCAATAGGCAACCCTTAATTTTTTTGTTTGAACATACATAACAATCATTAATCTTTACATGCTATATCTTACCTTTTATAAACTACTTACAAACTGACAGTAGCCCTTTTTTCAAATTTTTTTTGCCATTTTAAAGTATTATTTAAAAAATATTTTACGAAGCGGAAATGCATAATAACACTTAAGGCTCCTGTCCCTGCCGGCGAAGGCACTCACGAGCTAATGCTAAACCTATGGGGAGGGATTTATCTAATATCTCGTTTGCATTTTGTCATTTTTAAATAATTTTTTTTGCATTGGATAGCCGAGATCCGTCTCTACATCTCACTTTTTTTACATTTTCGATTTTGGTTGCAGATATATTTTAGAATAACACTTTCATTTTCAGAACGGTTTTGAAAGTGAAAGTCACTTTATAAAAAATATCTGTGACCAAAATAGAAAAAGTAAAAAAGGTGCGATGTAGAGACGAACCTCGGCTGTCCAATGCAAAAAAGAAAAAAAAAATTAAAAACGTCGAAATGTAAACGAGATATTAGAAAAATCCCTCCCCATAGGATTAGCATTGGCTCGTTAGTGTCTTCGCCGGCAGAGCCTTAAACAAAATTTGTAAAATTTTATTTCGAATTCTACGTATCTCCGAAGCTTGACGGCTTAATATAATATAAAATCAGCATTTTCTTGAGCGTATACATGCAACTGGAACGATAAAATAAATTCGGTGGCTAAGAGTATACATACCACGTAAACTGCTTAACAGCAATTACTCGCCAAATATTCGGCATGTTGCTTAAATTTGCGGATTCCGTTTAATCTTCAAAGTAATTCTGTATGAAGCGTAAAATAGACGCCTGAATAAATATATCAGCAATAGTATGCAGGGTATATCTGAAAAAGGGAACAAAACTTTACGGGGTGATAGAATACAGCTATACGAGCAAATTTCGTTATAGACTACCAGTTTGGAACGCAAGCGATGAGAAGTTAAAAGGTAGTTTTCCACTGTCGCAGTTAAAGAATTAAGACAAGAATGAGAGGAGATACTTCAGAAAACATTTTACTAACAGGAATGTAATTAATATACATTCTCAAAGAAATTGCTCAAAAGGACTTTCGCGAGCTATAATGCACGCATCACACCTGTGGGATAGGGAATGACGCTGATTTGCGAAGACACCAGACATTTCCCGAAAATCACCGACTACGGCAATACTGGCGACTAAATCCATGTCGGTTTCAATGGAGCACAGGTAGGTTAGGATTTTAATAAGGTCCGACAGGAAAATGTCAAAACACGAGAGGTCAGGCAATCTTGGTGGCTAAGCTTTTGGACCAACTCGACCAATCCATCGCCCTGGCATAGTCGAAAACTACCTTTTAATTTCTCAGCACTTGCATTCCGATCATACTTTCTATGACGAAATTTGTTCGTATAGCTGCGTTTTATCACCCCGTAATGTTTTGTCCACTTTTTCAGATGGGCAAATTTCTGATTCACTGAAACTGAAGTTTCTGAAGAATCTGAAGTTTCAGATTCACTTCCTTGTACATTCCACATCATACGATAGAACATTTGATAGAAACTTTACAACGAATTCCAACTTGTAAAATATACTACTCTTGTACTAGCTACAGGCGTTTTTTTTTTTTTTTTTTTTTTTAACTGTCACTTATACCGATCTTACTACTAATAGATTCATTCGCCTAAGTAGCTTGCAAGCACATATGATCCATTAAAAAAGTGGCGATACACTGGTGGAAATTGATTTATGAAAATACGGTTTTTTAACAAAAACTCCCATAATATTCATTAAAAATGAATGACATTTCATAGGATATAGATAGTATATATAACAAATAAGTTACAAAAATAAAATTTCATATATAATATTAAATATAAACAAAAAGTTAAAAATTGGATTTTCGTAATATGCAAACATGGAAATTGATTTATGAAATATTACATTTCATTGGCTATTCCGAAATAATGTGACAAAAATTTTCAAAAAACAAGGTAATGTGACATGCACAGTAGGCATAAAAAGCGTTGTATAGTGGAAGCAATACGTTTCACTCATACTTTCAGGATGGGTAAACGAAGGATGTTGTCTGAGGAAAAAAGAACTAAAATCGATGCATATCTAGAAAGTGGAAAATCTGTTCCGGAAATTAGTAAATTAATTAAACGATCAGTTGTTGTGATATGTAACTATAGAAAATATCCTACAAAGTATGGCAAAAATTTTAACAAAAAAGGTAATCCACGATTAAGTAAGAGGGAGAAAAGGGGGTTTTTCATCTTGCATCGAAAGCCGGTCACAGTTCAAAACAGATTTGTGTAGATCTATCCCTTCCTGTTACTTATAGAGGAGTTAGGAAAATTTTACATTCTTCACAGAGCTTGAGATGGTCGAAAATGTAGCCTGGTCCACAGTTACTTCTGCGTCACAAGCAGATGCGTTTGCAGTATTGTGAGAAGTACATGTGAATGGGTGACAATTGGAAGAAAATCATTTTCTCTGACGAAAAAAAGATTTAATTTGGTTGGCCCGGATGGTTAGAAGTATTATTTAAGGGTTTTGGAAAAGAATCAAAATCTACATTCAGTAGAAATTTTGGTGCGACAGTTTGATGATTTGGGCAGCGATCGCTTATGATGGCAAAAATGAAATTGTATTTTTAAACGGTCGTCAGCTATATTTTGATTACAGTTTAGTTTTAGAAAATTCATTTCTTCCATTTTCATGGCAATATTATGGTTTAAGATTACATATTCATGCAAGACAATGCTAGTATTCACATTTCAAATGCAATAAAAGGTTAGTTTGATGAACATAATATTGTTCTTTTAGATCATCCACCTATTAGTCCTAATCTGAACCCCAACGAAAACGTTTGGGGACAGCTTGTTCGAATGGTTTTTGCAAATGGGATGCAGTACACATCATTTGTAAAATTGAAAGCTTCAATCTGTCAGAACTGGAATTTAATTGATCAGAAATACATTCAAAATCTTGTTTTATCAATGCCATCTAGAATAAAAGAAACTCTGATGAATAAAGGCGGTTTTACTAACTATTAATTTCAATTAAATGTGATATTCCATAAATCAATTTCCATGTTTTTATGTTACTAAAATCTAATTTTTGACTTGCTTTAGTTTATTAAAATGTATGAAATTTTATTATTCTAAATTACTTGTTGTACTTACAATGTATATCCCATGGAATTTCATACACTTTTAATGAATATTATAGACGTTTTTGTTAAAAAACCGTGATTTCATAAATCAATTTCCACCAGTGTACAACCCTATGTCTTTCAACTCTTCAAATAATCATAAGATTATGAATAAGTAAAAGTTTAAGAATAAATAAAATATACCGAATAAAATAAGTCTCCCCTTTATACTAATGTTTTCTGGGCTTTTATTTTATGTATTGCGTATTAAAATAAAGAAATAATGTAGAAAAAAATGCTAAACAAATATGCAACATTGTTATGTTTTATAAATTTCCAAGAATGGCAGCATGCTAGCAATAATACAAAGAATTAAAAAAAAATTCTAATAAGTAAAATAAACATTGGTGATTGAAAGCAATGTGTAAGTCTGTCGTTAAAAGTGATAAGGGAATATAGCTAAGAGTTCCAGATCAGTAGTTCCTAATATGGGGCATACGACTTTACACGCGAAAAACTTTTATTTTAAAAGGAAAATTCAAAATTAGTTGCTAACACATTCTCTGTAAGATTTTTTTGTTTTGTTCTGTAAAGGTAACCTTCCAAGTTAAAACAAAATGCAATAAGTGAAAAAGTCAGAAGTGAAACAATATTGAATTTTTAAAAAACTTCCTAATGAAATGTTAAAAATAAAATCTAAACCAGAATAGTTAAGTAAAAAATCTTAAAATATTAGAAAATAAGTGGGTAAGTGTGATCTCATATTGCACAGAAGGTTTCGTTTAATATCTCTTTTAAAACACTTTATCCTTAAATTAACAAATCGAAATTGCTAATTTAAAATTATTAATTCCTTACATAAATGGCAGCAACATTATATTTAGGAATCCCCCACACCCCCCTCAGAAATCACACACTACCCTATTTCAAATTTGACATTTCACTAATAATATTTATAAGAGGACACTGTCAAAAACCGTGGGAGAGGCATCGGATCCGTATAATGTGAATAAGTTTTCATAGACCTATTTAACGATACATCAAATAAGGGGTGGTCCTAAAAATTTCGAAAAGTGCGCCGGGAGAAACAAGGGGGGAGGGGGGGCATCGGATGTGTGTAATATGAATCAATGCAAAAACCCTTGACGGGTTAAAAGTTTCTGACGCAGCACTTTATCGTATGCTCTAAGAATTTTAAATATGGAACTTAAAAATACTGATATCAAATTTTGAGTGACGTTATGCTATTTCTTAAAAAATATATTTGTATTTATTTCATCATTTTATTTTTGTTTTATTTATAATCGCATGTGCAAAAGTTATGTTCAACACGAAAAGCTGCATAAAAATTTATTCGCTGTTGCTTTATCATTTACATCTCTCATAAATTCAAAATATGAGTTTTAAAAGATATGATATAAAATTTAAGTGACGCCTTGATGTGACTTTAAAAGGTTTGTTTTAAAATTCAATTTAAATTATTTTTGACTTGGTTAAAATATTTTTTTACATCTACACAATACTTTTAATTTTCCAATTCACTGTTAAATATATCACTTTCATTGAATCTATACAATGCATTGAAATGTATTTATTTCAATAAATTGATTTATCTTTTGTGTCACGCTATTCAAAATTGTGAGTAAGATTTATGTAAATGGTTTATTTGCGTCAAACTATCCTTTTTCATACATTTCATGTAGTTTGGACACAATGACGCAAAGAAACCATTAAATAAATCTTACTCACAATTTTGAATAGCGTGACACAAAAGATAAATCAATTTATTGAAATAAATACATTTCAATGCATAGTATAGATTCAATGAAAGTGATATATTTAACAATGAATTGGAAAATTAAAAGTATTGTGTAGATGTAAAAAAATATTTTAACCAAGTCAAAAATAATTTAAATTGGATTTTAAAACAAACCTTTTAAAGTCACATCAAGGCGTCACTTAAATTTTATATCATATCTTTTAAAACTCATATTTTGAATTTATGAGAGATGTAAATGATAAAGCAACAGCGAATAAATTTTTATGCAGCTTTTCGTGTTGAACATAACTTTTGCACATGCGATTATAAATAAAACAAAAATAAAATGATGAAATAAATACAAATATATTTTTTAAGAAATAGCATAACGTCACTCAAAATTTGATATCAGTATTTTTAAGTTCCATATTTAAAATTCTTAGAGCATAAGATAAAGTGCTGCGTCAGAAACTTTTAACCCGTCAACGGTTTTTGCATTGATATCATTACTTTTTTGAGGTTAGTGATAAAATGATTAAAAAAAAAGATACTTATGGGATTTAATGCAGATTTAATTTTTACTATTTTATTACAATTTTCCTTATAGCAGTTTGTATATAAAAACAAGTGGGTAAGTATAATCGCAGATCGCACAGAGGGTTTCATTTGATATTCCTTTAAAAACACTTTATCGTTAAATTAATAAATCCAAAATGTTAATTTATAATTATTAAATCCTTACATAGATGGTGCACCAATAGTTCCAATTTTCATGGGGCAGGGAACGCACTCTTTTAAACAAACCACCTTCCAATTGAAGTCATCAAAAACCAAGTTGAATAAGCCAGACCCCGTTGTGTTGTTTGACAAACAGCAGTCTCATGTCCCCTCCTTCCCCCCTTTTTCAAAATTTTTCAGACCAGTACCTAAGAATGGAACCGAAATAATTTTTTTCACTTCAGAAATTACGATAAAAAAATAGTATGCAGTGCTCATAAATTTACTTTAATGCTATATAGGATGATTATTAAGTTAATTATAACGTTTGGAATCTGTTGCATTGATGTCCGAAAACGAGTTTCTGACTTATGGAAGCTGGACCCATAAAGCGCCATAGAGGGGCGAAGCCCGCTAGTGTCTATCATAATTATATCTACCATGTGGACTAATTGCGATATTTAATCAAAATAGTCCCCCCCCCCCTTCCTCATCCCCGGAAATATAACAAATACAAAATGTGTCTTTATAAACCTATCGTCAAATAGGTTTTTATTTCTTTTTCCCTAAAAAAAAAACATGATTTTTATATCCGTAACGTAAATAGCGGGCGTAACGTAAATAGCTAGTTCCTATCATAATATATATTTTTAATAATTTTATATAGTCTATAATAAAAATCAGACTTAAAATAGTCTAGTTCCATGAGTACTTGTAGTGTCAGTTACATGCTACGATTTTTGGATACCAGTATTTTAGAACGGGAAAATGTGACTTATTTTATCGGAGATATCTCATTAATTGAATAAGGCGAAGCAAACTTTTTGAAAAAAAGGTGGCCAACAAGCATGGCAGTTATCAGCTATGTGACTTTGTGCTAAAGTTCATTAATTTGATCTGCTTTAAAAAGATTACGGAAGATTGAATTATAGTAGAACCTGGATTAACCGAGCTTCGATTAATCGAGGTTTCTGTTAACCGAGCCGATAACAAAGTCTGATTTTTTTCCTTTTGAATGAGCCTTAAAAATAACCACACTCTTTAGCTCACTGTCCGTGCTATACAGGCCCTTCTGCCCCCAAAAGCACTCAACTCCAAAGAAACATTGGACCCTGAGAAGTCAATAGCGAACAATGCTCTGTTTCCAGTAGCTGTGTGAACTTTCGTAAATTTTTCAATTTGCATTTTAAAATTTCCTCCTGGTAGTTGATTTTCTTTTTAAATTTGTTAAGCTGTGAAACAGAATTTTACATATATTTATTTTTATTATTTAAAAAAACGTTCTATATATTTTTTTAAAAGGGATGTTAAATTCGCAATCACGGTGAGTTTTTACACACAGTTTCTATTAACCGAGATTTCCGATTCCGATTTACTAACAGTCCCAATTAGCTCGGATAATCGAGGCTGCTCTGTATAATTAAAAAATCAATGGCGATCTTACTGTAAACGAATTTTCCTTTTACTGAGGGATTTCAAGACCGAATCAGCTGATGTTAGTTGCTGTTTCCGTGCTTGATTAAATAAGATTAGTTAAACATTTGAAAATTTCCAAATATAAAAGGAACTAAGTCAACAGAGCCTTTGCTTTATGGTATTTTTTAACAACGCTATAAGAAAATGATTTTAAATAAGAGATTTTAAATGTAACGTTTTAAATCTGACATAATTTTCACCAAACTTTCATTTCTCTTTGTAACATTCAACTGAAAATATTTTTATTATTAGAAAGATAATATTATTATTTGCGCTACATTAAAATTGGCAACTATAGTTAAAAATATCATCTCGAAATTTGAAATAAATCTCTCATATAAATATATTTTTTAATTTAAACTGTTTTGCAATATTATTATTTGGCCACTTTGGCCAATATGACGTAATTTCCTCCATTTACGACTTTTAACACATATCAATGAATTTATTATTTAAAAATTTTCTTTTTCTTTTAATATTCACGTGTAAATATAATTTTTATGACGTAATTTTCAATGTTTTCCTGCTTTTAATGCGTAATCATTTAATTCTAATTTGAAAATAATTGATTATTTTATAATTTTCTTTCATTTTAAGTAAGCATGTGTAAAAACAATTTTTATGACGTAATGTTTAATATTTTCCTGCTTTTAACACGTTATCATTTAATTCTAATTTAAAAGGATTTTTTTCTGTTTATAATAGTCACGTGTGAATAAATTTTTAATTTAAAGGATATATTATTCTTTGCGCTGTTTTAACAATTGGCAACAATTTAAAATAACCTTTTCTAAAATATGTAAAAAATATCTCTGGGAATTCATAAAATTTTAATTTAAAATTGAAATAAACCGTCAAAAAATTAGGCAAGTTAAAAATAATAAATGCACTCTGCAAACTTCGAGTTTCTATTGAATGATTAAATTGAATGAAAATGATTAAATTCCCATGTATATATTTTTTTCCTATGAGACTTTTTTAATGAGACAATTTTATCCAGATTTAACATTAAATATCTCTTAAAATAATTCTTCGATTTAAAAACTGTCTACTTCAACGTTTTTATCAAACATTTCTCTATAATACTACCCATTTTAATATTTTTGTATGCAGTAATTTTCTTAATATTTGCGAAATAGACCTCTAGTCACAAGAGATTCTTTCAAAGCGGCGAAGAGCGTTAGTTTTTTTTTTTTTTTCCCGAATAAGAGACAAAATGTAGTAGGCAATTGCGTCAAAAGATGGCGACACCAGAATTCTGATATGCTTATTATGTAAACTGTAAATATTGCAAAGTTAAATAAAAACAATTGTCTCGGGGTTATCAAACTTCATTGTTATTTATAAATAAAACATTTCAACTAAATTATTTATTATAAAAGAATTATTACATCACAATAGTTTTTATGCAAGGAAAATAATAATTATAATAATAATAATAATATGGATGTCAGTGATTATATATTGATTGACCGTCATAATAATAAAAAATGATATTATAAAAAGAAGAGCTGAAATGAATTATTTTTTTTTACATTTCTGATCGCGTGATTTATATTCAAATAATAATTATTAATGTATATTTTTGTAAAGTGATTGAAATTAAATATATTTATAAAATTTATGGTAATATTTTTATTGTTGAAAAATTGCCAAGAAATAATCATCATCAAATTGGCGTCATTATAATTGTAATTTTATTTAACTTAATAGCAATTAAAAAATTACAAAGGAACTTAGAATAATGGTCAACTAACAGACTTTAATAAAAAAAAAAACACATTCACATGTGAAAACAAGTACCAGGGAGTATCAAACTGCCTATCTTAAGATAAGTAGACGATGGCTCTTAACCACTCAGCCAGTGGAAAGACAAAATTTTTCTCCCCAAAAGTGGTTAAAAAGAAAGCATGTGTATGAATGCAGTGTCATGTATTTTCGGTGAAATTTCCATAGAATGGCGAAGAAATATAGTCCGATTTTTCATGCGCATTATAAAACGAACAAGAGTCTTGCTGGAAACAAGTAAATTGTTATTTGGTTCATCTGAAACATATTTATTTGATTTTTAAAAAATCGCCCGTGTCATTTTCGAGAGAAAAAAAAATCGAATTATTTAACGAACGAGAGTTTTCCCAGAAAAAAGAAAAGTGTTATTCACCTCGTCTTAATCACATTTATATTATGTATCAATTTAAAGATAATCGTTAGAACCGTTTTCGAGATTTTCAAATTAGGAACTTCCTCGATATCATACCAACGTTTTCACTTTAAAAATGGCTATTTAGATCTCAAAATATACTGCACGTAGAAATGTAAAAATTTCAGTATACGATTAGACTGCAGATATAAGACTGTTCTAGAAAATTCAAAACAATAAGACCTATATCTGCTGAGTAGGCGGCTTTTCGCGTTTTCTTTGATGTCGAGTTAGCTGTATATATGAGTTCCGCCATCTACGAATTCTATGATACGATACGATACGATTTTAACGATACGATACGATACGATTTTAGGCTTAAGGCTGCGTCACTCGGAATACTACCGTCTTCCATGATAAGTTTTCATAGACCTATCGAACGATATGCCACATGAGGGGTTTACTCAAAATTTAGAAAATAGACTCTCCCCAGAGCACCCTCCCTGGGAATTGCCCACTCTTTCAAATATTTAAGGTTAAAAAATAATATTGATATGAGGGCTCAGTTAAAAAACGATTTCAAAACTCAATAAACATCTGAAAAAAAAGAGAAAATAGCTCTCTCCCTTCCCCCACCCAAATTACACGCACCCTCGCTTTAGAAAATTTTTAATATATGTTATACTAATTTTTAATATATGTTATGTCAAAGTTTAAATGGGATTGATTAATAAGATTTCCTAATTTTAACAATTCCGCTTCAATAGACCTCCCCAGATGGTCCCTTCCCTCGCCCGGAATTTCCCACTCTTTCAAATATTTAATGTTATAAAATAATATTTTATTGCGTGCTCACTGAAAAAACGCAATAAACTGCTGATCTGAAGAAAAAAGAGAAAATTGCCCCCCTCCCCCCATCCAAATTCTACGCACCCTCACTATATAGTGCGCAATGTTGTACTACTAACTATTTTGCACTAGCGCAATTTTGTATTATGTGTTATGAACTATCTCAAAGCCTCTCCGCGCCTTTTTTAATGGTGAAATGAGTTTGAAGAAATTGAAATTTTTAATTGTAGAAAAAAATGATATGAAATCAGGCATCACTATCTTTCAAATAAGTATGGTTAAAAAATAATATTTAAAGGAGGGCTCAGTGAAAAAAACCGCATTTACAACGAAAAAAACAGCTTATAAAAAAATAGAAAAAAAGCCCCCACCCCTCACCAAAATTCAACGCACGCAAACTTTATAATATTGTTATTATCTGTTATAAACTATATCAAATTTTAAAAGTGATCGGATATTTAGTTTTCCTCATTTTAACAAATACGTTCATTATCTATACGAAAACGCATTTTTTTTTATAAGTTTAAATATCGATTTTTTTGATAAATCCAAAAATGGTGGACGGACTTCTTATAAATTTACGTATTATTATTTAGCATACGATTTTACATCCGGCTGTGCAAGAACCAAAATTTTAAAAGCAACGTTTAAGAAATTTTGTAGGTGGTATTAAAAACAGCAGTATAAAAAATATATTTTTTGTATCATGCTACGTGAGTGCAGTTTGATAGAAGCAAGCAGGCGTGCTGCGCACGCACTCCAAAATCTTGTAAAAAGAGGATATCTTGCTCGAAAGAACCTTGAGCCCGGGTCCCGCTGCCTACAGCACGTATAGCAGTCGTATAGCACGCGCTGCAAACTCTTTCAAAAAGACAATCGCGCTCGAACGAAAGTCGAACCGGGTTCCCGCTGCCTTCAGCACAGTATAGCAGGCGTTCTGCGCACGCACTGCAGGATCTTGTAAAAAAAGGCAATATTGCTCGAACGAACATCGAACCAGGTCACCGCTGCCTGTTCATCTGTGATCGCTCTACGTTACCTAACTATATCACTGGTCATGGAAGTTTCCCATCTTTTTTACTCAAAATTAAGAAAAGAGACTCACAACTTTGTCCATGCAAAAAGGTCATTGGTAACTCTACTCACTATATTTTTGGAAACTGCCCTATGATGAAACATCATTTCCGTTTTGATAGAAACAAAACTTTGAGAGAAAATTTTAATAAGACTCTTTTTAATGTAGATAATTTTCAGAGACTTCTAGAAAATTATGACATTTTAAACAAACACTTTTCGTTCATTTCTAAGAATTTAACTAAATCTTAATTCTTTTTTATTTTACATTATATTTAAGCTGTAAATATTTTTCAATATTCATTAATTTTGATTAATACATGTGTCCGCACTGCCTTCAATAATAAGGCAGTATTTGTAACATGTTTTTTATGTTGTAATAAATGTGCGCCACCCTGCTTGCGCTGCTTGGCAGCCCTCTTTTCCTCTCGTTGACTTATTGTTCCTATACCTCACGGTTGGCTGTCCACGAGTGGGTGATTTCGGTCCCCGCTGCCTACAACAGGATTACATAGAAAATATCCATTGTAAAATATCGAGGGAAATGGATTTAAAAACTGAGCTGAGAAACATGCTTAAAGAACACGAATCAAAAATAGAGAGATTCATTGAAGTAAGACAAGCACAAATAGCAGGAGAAGAATTTCCCCAACAAAAAATTACAACACATACCAATGAACTAGTATCTCCAGTTCCTCTATGTAAACCATCATATGCCACAACTCTAAAATCCCCAGCACCACAACAATCAAAGTCTGCTATATTGTTAACAAGAAAATCCACAACCAATATGTCCCTATTCAACATCCGCGATTTTATAAATAGAGAACTTAAGACAACAGTAAATCTTGCGAAAATATACTGCACTATTTCCAGAGACAAACGAACTATTATAGTACGCTCAAACACAGACGAAGATGTGAATAACATAGCAGACAAGATCCAGGAATACAGTAACATACTTGACCTCGTAGATTTAAATCTCGCAGTGGAAAAAAGGAAAAAAATAATCATTTTGGGAATCCCCCAAAACATAACAGTAGAAGAAATAAAAGAGAAATTAAGCGAAGATCTTGAATATGACATAAAAGCTAATGAACATAAAGAATTACAAAGAAAATCTCTAAAGACCTATCAACTTATGCTAGATTTGGAGGATAGATTGGCAACCAGATTGCTACGCCAAGGTCGTTTGCGGATTGGTTTTCTATCGTGTAAAATCGCTCAGTACGCCCCCATAATAAGGTGCAATCACTGTCAAATCTATGGACATACAAAAGAGAGATGCAGAAGAAAAGAAACCTGCGCATATTGCATGAAAAACCATGAAACCTCAACATGTCCGAATAAAAATGATCCAAGGAAGCACAAATGCTATAATTGCTATAATTATGTGAACCCCGAAGGTCGCCAATACAAGTTCGATCATAGCGCAAATTCAAGCGAATGTAATATCTTTCAAAACCACTTCTATAATAGACATCGTGTAATTAACTACCGACAGCAACGTTCTCGTCCCTAAATAACCTTTCAAATATCGTTACCCAAAATAACAATGTTCTTACTATTGCTTCCAACCCTGCTAATGTAGCAGTTCCAACTAAAGTAATTCATAACAAAGCAACTCTTTCCAAAATTAGATGTGTCCAAATTAATCTGAATAACTGTCGCGCAGCGAATCTAGAACTAATCAAATATATAAATAATCAACAAACTGACATAGCTATAATCCAAGATTACCATAGAACAAATAATTCATTTACAAGCCTCCCAATTGGATGGTCTCTTTATGCCTCAAAAAATGAAACAGCTGGAATTATCATAGCAAACTCTCAACTATATCACCTAAAAACCTTATCTTTTGACAACAGCATTTTTATTAACATTAGCACTAAATACCGTGAATTAACACTTGGCTCGCAGTATTCCCGTCCTCGTTCCGCAAGAGACCTTGAAGAAGACCTACAAGCCTGGACCAACACTATCAGAGACTGTAAAAATATCATTTTAGCAGGCGATTTTAATGCTCACTTAAAGGACTGGGGATATAAATGCAATAATGCAAGAGGAGACATTCTTCTAGATTACCTCGCTTTAAATAACGTATCCATAGTTAATGATCCCAATGCACCATATACATTCAAACAGAACAAAAGGATAGGTATTCCAGATCTAACTTTAAGTGGAAACCAAGCACGCAACTATCTCAATTCTTGGTACGTAGACGACATCAATGACTCCCTCAGCGACCATCTGTACATAAGATACGATTTAGATATAGATCCAGTTCTAAGAAATGAATACAGATTTAAAACTAAATTTGAGAATTTCAAAAAATTTAACAACCAACTCTCTCCTAATGTTGACAATCTACAGACAACTCTCAGCGAGGTCAAAAGTCCTAATGACTTGAATGAATGGACCCACAAATTTGAAGAGCTTCTACAAGAAATCATGGAATCTTCTCTCAAAAAGAAAAAACAGTCATATGAAGTAAATACAAAGTGGTACACAGATAATCTCAAAATACAAAGAAATCGATTAAACGCTTTACGGAAAAGATCAAATAAAAATCCTGAAAACGTACAATACCAAGTTAGCTACAAGAAAGAGAGAGCTAAATACAAATTAAACATCAAAAACGCAAAATTAAATTCGTGGAAATCCTTCTGTGAGACAACATCCACAACATACGGAACCGCTTTCAAAATTGTAAAGGGCAAATACCTCAAAAATACCGACTTAATACATTCAATACTTGACACATCAAATTCAACTGACATGTTTAGAGACATTCAACACCAACTCTTAAGCCATCATTTTGGAAAAGAAATCCCTGAAAATCTACATTCATTTGAAAATTTGGAGCCACTATCAGAAAGTGATATAAATGAATATCTAATCAGCTATAGAGAACTAAAATATTGCGCATCAAGACAGTCGAACAACAAAGCCCCTGGCTTCGATAAGATCGATGCAAGGGTTACTAAAAACTTGATCAAAACTTTCCCACAATTAATGCTTCAACTATACAACAAATGCTTTTCCCTTGCCCATTTCCCAGACATATGGAAGAAAGGCATTGTCATTTATTTTCGAAAGAAGAATAAAGATCCTCGGCAATTAAAATCTTATCGACCGATAGTCCTTCTCCCTATGCTGGGAAAAGTCCTTGAACGATTAATCAAGATGCGTGCAATGACATTTTTAGAAGATATTTCCTTTCTCCATGAAATGCAATTTGGATTTCGCGAATCAAGAAGCACAATAGATGCCTTAAATGAACTGAAATCCTCTATCACAAATACATTAGAAAATAAGAAATACTGTGGTATTCTTTCCTTCGATATAGAGGGAGCGTTTGATTCGATAGATTGGAATACTATCTCCCAAATAATCGATAATTCTCCTCTCCCTCTATATCTAAAACATTTACTAAAAAATGACATCTCCAATCGATATATTGGTTTAAAAGAAGGAAGCGTTGTAGAATGGTTCATTTCATTTAAAGGGTGCCCTCAGGGCTCATGCTTAGGTCCCCTTCTTTGGTTGCTAATTGCAGATTTTATTATAAAGGAGTTCTACAAAATAGAATCAGACATGATAGTTTATGCTGACGATTTCGTAATTAAGGTTGCGGGAGACTCCAGACCTCAGTTGGAGCAAGTTGCTAATAGACGCATCGAAATTTTTTCAACTTTATGCAGGAATTTCAACCTTACAATATCGGAAACTAAAACAAAGGCCATGCTTTTTGGCCGCTTTCTTCTTAACAGACGTCGACCAATTTTCAAATTGAATAACAAAACTATCAAGTTTGAAAATACTATTCCCTATCTTGGCGTTATACTAGATCCAAAATTTAATTTTCAAGAGCATCTAACTCATACTAAAACAAAGGTAACTCAATTTTTAAACGGATTCAAAAGCCTAAAATCTCATAAAGGAGGAATATCTTCAAGTATACTGAAATTTTGGTACAACACCGTCATATTAAAACAAATTAGCTACGCTTATGAAATTTGGTTTCCAAGCCTCAACTCGCATGGGATAAGAAAATTAAAGTCAGTACAACGTACAGCTCTCTTAAGCATTATCAAGACCTATCGAAGTACTTCCTCTGACGCTCTTTGTGTCCTTACTGGTTCTCCCCCAATCGATACTTTGCTCAAGAACGATTATCATTATTACGAACTAATTAAAGGAAGAAGATCATATAACCATAATGGCAAAATCATTAACAGCAACCACATTATGTCAAAACTAAACACCTTCGACTTTTCTCAATATTACAAGATAAACAACCTCTTCTTTTTAGAGGAAAAATACGAAAAATTACTCCAAATCTATGACCCATCCATATATACCGATGGTTCTGTCATGAACGACGGAGCAGCATGTGCATTTACAGTCTGTCTTAAAAACTCATTCGTATATGATTATGCAGTTAAACTTCATATAGATAACTCGATCTACCAAGCTGAATTATTCGCAATTTACAAGGCAATGGAATGGTCCATTAACTCTTCTCATCATGAAATTCTTATCCTTACAGACAGCCACTCATCCTATGACGCCCTTCAAATTGCATTTTCACGCAATTATATAATTTATAATATCTACAATCTTTTACTACATTTTCCTAACAAAAAGTTCTATATCTCATGGATTAAATCTCACATAGGTATCCCGGGAAACGAAAGAGCCGATTCTCTGGCGAAGGCGGTTATAGATAACAACCAATACAACGATTGCCAGGAATTGCTTCTTCCACAATCCAAATTCAAGTATATCTTTAGGCAAAAAACTCTGGATGAATGGCAACTCTCATGGACTCAGTCGACAAAGGGTCGCGATACTTACAGTATAATTAATAAAGTTGACATACAGTTCATCTGTGATCGCCCTACGTTACCTAACTATATCACTGGTCATGGAAGTTTCCCATCATTTCTACATAAAATTAAAAAAAGAGACTCACCACTTTGTTTATGCAGAAAGAGTATTGGAAACGCTACACACTATATCTTTGGAAACTGCCCCATAATGAAACATCATTTCCATTTTGACAGAAACAAAACATTGAGAGAAAATTTGAATAACACTCTTTTCAACGCAGGCAACTTCCAGAGACTTCTAGAAAATTACGACATTTTAAACAAACATTTTTCGTTTATTTCTAAGACTATAGCTAAACCTTAATCTTTTTTTTTTTACATTCTATTTAACCTGTAAATATTTTTCAATATTTATTTATACATATGTGTCCGCACTGCCTTCAATAATAAGGCAGTATTTGTAACATGCTTTTTATGTTGTAATAAATGTGCGCCACCCTGCTTGCGCTGCCTGGCAGCCCCTTTTTCCCCTCGTGGACTTATTGTCCCTATACCTCACGGTAGGCTGTCCACGAGTGGGCGATTTCGGTCCCCGCTGCCTACGGCACCGTATAGCAGGCGTGCTGCAAAATCTTGTAAAAAGCGAATCGCGCTTGGGGGGGGGGGAAACTGGGGTGATGCACTCCGAAAAAGCATAATATGATTAAGCGGTCACAGCATTTCGTGCGCTATATCACATGAGGGGTATCGAAAAATTTTTGAAAATTTCCTCCCCCCTGGGGGCAAAGGGGAGGGATGAACACCGGAAATGCATAATATGATTAAGCGGTCACAGGGCTTTCAGACGATGTATCCCATGGGTGGTGTCGGCAAAATTTAGAAAGTTCCCCTCTTAGGGGCAAAGTGGGAGTGATGGACACCGGAGATGTATAACTTGATTAAGGGGCCACAGGCCTTTCTAATGATATGTGACATGACAGGTATCGTCAAAATTTAGAACAAATTTCAGATAATTTGATAGAAATAAAACCAATTATTTAAATAATAATTAATATCTCAGCTTGTAATTAAGACAGGAGTTTGAAATGGGCATGTATGAAATCAGTGAAATATTTCACGTCGGGATGTATAAAAATTTAATCTAAAAATTTAATATTTAAAAAGTTTAAATTTCTTAGTAAAATGTCCTACTTTGAAAAATCACGTGACCAGGTGGCATTTGTCTGGCGAGAAAATCTTCTCTCAGCCATCAGAAATAAAATTCATGAACAGCTGGCTTTGAAATCCAAGAAAATGAATTTTTTATCGATTGATTTTTAGAGGATTTTTTTCTATTACACACATCGCAGAGATACGATCTTTATACCTGCTGAAAATAGAATTTTTTCTGCGTCTGTCTGTACAAGTTGCAAATTTCTAAGGCTGATACTTTATGAGATGCGAGTAGAAAATAAAAATGTCTAGTACACTTTTTAGCTTAATGTGCGCTCTGGATAACCTGCAATTTCGCATCTCGAATCCTAGCTGTGTGGCAACCCGGAAGGGAAATGAGATAATTTCGAAAAGTCTGTTTGTACCTGCTTTCATTTTATGCCGCTTCTTAGTTAATGAGACGTAAAATTGGGAGTTTTTAATTAATAGAGTCCATTAATTACGACTTTTTCAAAATTTTATGATTTGTCGTTTGATCTCAGGTGTCCAGCTATAAGTATGCAAAATTTCAAGTCTCCAACATATTTAGTTTTTGAGACCGGGCTCTGTGACGGACAGACAGACAGACAGAGATGTGAGACGAATAGGGTTTCGTCAGATAAACGACACCTTAAAAAAAAAGAGTAATTTTGTTTTATTGAGCACATTTAATTAAAAAAAATATTTTAATTAGGAATAGTTTGAACTGGGTACTATAAAACTAAAGTAATATATAAATGCCAGGAGTGCATCAAAAAAAGAAATGGACAATCGTAAATTTCTCATGGCTTTAGTGCAGACCTCATTCACAGTAAATAAATATATAGCATGACATATACATCAAATGCTGATGTCGTTTTCATTAAATCAGGCGTAGTCTCTTTACTATACCGTTACCTCACTTGCATAGCTGTAGTTCTCTCCGTTCACAAGTATTTTAAGGTTAAAGTTACTTTCCTTTGCACCCTGTATATAATCTAAAAAAAAAAAAAAAATAGAAAATCACTTGTACTTTTAAAGTTCTTGTAGATTCCTTCTATGTGAATATAATTGTTTTTTAAAATAACGAGATATATACGTTATAGAATGGGGGAAGTTTGAGCATCTTGATCTTACAGGTGCTCTGGTGGGGCATGGACAATAAAGATTGGGAACCACTGCTCTAAAGGAATCACAGAAAAATACATTCATTTCATTTAATCCGTTATCAATATACGCAAAACTATATATAAAGCTCTTTTTATGTAGCCTTCAAATACGTTCAGAAATGCCAAAAGAAAAAAATAATAATTAGGTTGATTTTTCAACAGCCCGTTATTGCGGTGAACTGTATTGAAGACTATTTTAAATACCATAGGTGCATCAGTATATTTTCTATTTTCAGTTACTATATTGTGGCCAATACTTGTAAAATTTAAAGGAGCATACTTGCCATTTTAAGTGAATATGTTACTGTCGCCTTTTATTAGTTACTGATTTACGATGTTAAAGAAATACAACGCGGATTTTGGTAAACGTTCATGACAATCTATTAAGAAAGTCACGGTTTAATTTTTTAAAACTTATTTTTAAAGATATTTACGAAAGCATTTTGTTAGTTAATAAATCCCGAGAAAGGTACCCTGTTAAAGCTTGGGCGATAAATCGAGCAAATGTCAGTATAATACGAGTATATTATGTTTAGAGCTTCGCCAAATTCACTTTGTAGCAAAACGTTTACCTTCTTATTTTTTATTTATTTTTGCAAGTGTATGTGCTTAAGTATAAATCTACTATCAGGCAAATATGGGGAAGGTTTTATAATTCGTTCAATAGCCGATTGACATATTTTAGCGACCGTGGTAGGGCACAAAATTACTTCAATTATTTTAATACTCACGCAGTTGTATATAACAGATTAATGCCAGCATTGTTATGAAGCATGCGTTACAGGCGTCACGGGTTAATTTGTTTAAAACTTATTTTTAAAGATGTCTACGAAAGCATTTTGATAGTTAATAAATCCCTAGAAAGGTACCCTGTTAAAGCTTGGGGAATAAATCGAGCAAATGTCACTATAATACGAGTATATTATGTTTAAAAATTCGCCAAACTCACATTGTAGCAAAACGTTCACCTTCTTATTTTTTTTTATTTATTTTTGCATGTGTGTGTGCTTAAGTATAAATATACAATCAGGCAAATATGGGAAAGGTTTTATAATTCACTCAATAGCCGATTGGCATATTTTAGCGGCCGTGGTATGGCGCAAAATTACCTCAATTGTTTTAATGCTCATGCAGTTGTATATAAGCGCATTAAAGCCAGAATTTTTATGAAGTCAGCGTTACAGGCGCTGACGTTTGTAGTTTTTAGTATAGATATACATAAACATTTGAAGTTATGGACAAAAATATTCTTTTACTACTAAGAATCCCCTTTTTAATATTCTTATATTTTTGTAATAATACATTTTGTATTTATTATGAAAACTGTTTTTAATAAAACTTTTAAAAACTTTAAATAACCTTATTTTTATTTTAGCAGAATAATTTTTAAAACACACACACAAAAACATTTTATAACTTTGAACAGGAACATGAGTGGGATATATGTTTAACAAAATAAATACTAATGATAAAGATAAATGAAAGGTTCTCTTATTTTTAATTAAACAGTATGCAAAGACTTCATATTTAATTATAAAGATCAGTTTAGCAAACCTGATAATTCCTTTGAAAACTTTTCTTAAGACCAGACATATATTTTGGCAATGCCAAGTACGCCGAAATTCATAAGAATCGAATATTAAATAAATTAACCACGAAATTTTAATTGCCATGGAATTTTTATGTAGAAATTTAGAAGCAAAGTTGCAATTATAATGAATATTTTGAAAACATTGACGTATTGATTTTTTTAATTAAAAATAAAATTTATAAAGAAAAGTTGTTGTCTTTCAATATAGTAAAAAAAAAAAAAGGCAATATATGTTAGCACTGATGGTATCAATTCATAAAGGAAATTATTGATAATTTATTTAAATTGCGAATTGGTATTTTTTGCCAAATCGTTAATTTGATAAACCAAATTAGCCGTTTTTTTTTTATTTTTGTAATATTATTTATTTGTAAAATGTTTCTCACTATGTTTTAAAGTTTTTTAATTAAAAATTTTAATTTATGAAATGTTTGTGATCAGATTTTTTTTTTTTGACTGCGTATTAATAAACTTATTACTACCTTGTTTTTTACCTGAAAATAAATGTGAACTCATTTTTTTATTATACTCAATTCTAAACGCCAAATACGGTAGATAAAATTATTGTTTGCTAATTAATATAGATGAAAAAATGTTTAGAAGATACTAATAGACTATAAGCACAGGATTTATGTTGTATTTAGTCAAAAATCAAATATATATAAATGTCCTAATTAAATTTCACAAAATGACATGATTCTAATAAATCAATCGTGATTGTGTGTTGATAACATATCATTCATTAAAAAGAAATTCTAATTAGTATTATTTTAAATAATTAAAAATTATTTTGAAATTAAAATTATTTAGCAATTCTTTTAACTGATATGATTTTCTTGAAAAATACATAGAATTTTTCAAATATATTGCGATCTCGTTATCCAGTGTAACTTTAAGGGTCTGAAGAATCACAAAGCTTCAAAACTTTCGAAATTGTAATTTTATAGATGTTAAACTCCTATTTTTTCTGAACATTTTGATATAGTTGTTTCCTTGAAATTCCCATTAGAAAATAAGATATAGCTTTTTGAAGTAAACCTGCTCAATAGCTGAAGCGGCGTTACCGAAACTTTAAAGTCATTTTTCTCCAAATGACATTTTCGGGCATAACGCTCAGGATATCTCAAAAACTTCACAATATTTTTGCAGGAAAATTACAGAACGTATATTTTATGTTAGTTTGTATAAACTGAACCTAAAATGTCATTTTTATTGGTCAAAAAAATATTTTTTAGGTGATTATACTGTTGAAATTTTCAAAAATTTGTATTAGCTAAATACTACTTTGTATAAAAATATAAAAAAGATTTAAATACAAATTTATTTAGGTTCAGGGTAATTACAACAATCTGAAGTATAAGAAGGTATCAAAATTTTCATTCTAGTTTCAATATTTATTTTGTAATCTTGCGCGTAATCTGTTATACAAATTTTCCTCTCGTCAAATGTCTGACAGTTTGGAGCTCACTATAAATGCTAATTCCGCATCTTGCATTTCTTAAAATACGTGAAATGAAAGAACATACTTATATCTTTCATGCAATAAAAATTGTGTTTTTAAAATCATATACAGTTAAAGATATTAAATGTTGAACTGGTGTCTGGCAAATTTTTCATTAACTACAATTCTTTTTATCAAACAACGTGTTTTAACGATGTATGAGTATACTATGTCAACAGCCGCTTGAAAAACCTTTTGAAAAATTACCCATTCTACGCTGCGCCTTTAGTATAGGGAGAGAAAAAAGGATTTTTAACTTCAAAAATAATATATGCGCTGTTAAAAATTTTGTAGTATGTTGAACCAACTTTTGGTGCTGCAATAGCTTCAACCATAAGATGGTGAAATCTCACTCCAAGATTTGGAGCTCCGGTTGAACTTTAACTCTAAATGATGGTTCAAGATTTCACCATCTTATGATTGCAGTTACTGGAGCACCAAAAATTGGTTCAACGTATCACAAATGTTTTAACTGTGTTTATGATGATCTTCATATGTATTCTGTAACCCGGGAAGCCCGGATTTATCCCTTGTGTTTTAAAGGAAAAAGAGAGCTACTGTTTTCAGCCGATATACGTGGTTGTGTGTGTATATATGGGATAAATTTCTCAACTACTGAACGGATTTCATTGAAGCTTTTTATACTAGAATTCTAGCAAAACAAGAAAGGTTTTAGCCTATTTAATGCCAGAGTGTCGTATACGTCCCTTGATTTTAAATTTCTTTCTCGTCGTTGTATTGTTTTATTTGAGAGGTATGTACCTTTTAAACACATGTTGAGAAAAATATCTTCATATATTTTACTGCAATACGCAATGTGTAGGAATGCAACAAATAAAAATATTTTCCGATCTACATAGAGAGAAATACGACAGCCTATGCAACTTAATTATTGAACAATTATATTTGTAAAAATCCCAGCCAGGTCAACTGGCTCAGGTAGATTTCAAAGTCAATACAAATTTCACCAACAAAAACTAAATCAGAGATTAACCCAGTTTAACAATTTTATTTGGTCGCTTTACAGAAATTTTTAATTTGATTTGATTTTTTTTTTTTTTTTTTTTTTTTGTAAGTGCCGGTGTTATCAGTATCGTGTTAATACGATGATTGTTTTACTTTTTCCACTTTTATCACTAATTAGATTTTTTTTTTGTTATTGAACTCAAGTTAAACTTATGTATATATATATGTATAGATAGATATAGATATACATATAGATATAGATATAGGTATAGATATAGATATAATGATTACAACTATAAAATAGTTTTTAGACAAATCAACCGCACTAAAATATACCAATTAGCAGGAAGCTCGATTATTGAAGTTATGTGGTTTTGCCGGTTTTCACAAAACCCCTCCCTACTTCCACCCCGTTGGGCTGATTTCGCCCATTTGCAAACTCCGACGAGATATTAACCATTTCAGTATTTTTGGTGAGTTTGAAGACGATTCGTACATAATTGCGACTTTTATCGTGCGGACAAAATTTAGTATATACATATAAACTTTTTAGGTGGGGTGGTTTTGGGTTCCTGGGGTCATATAATGAAAAGTTATGAAGGAATTTTCCAAAGGTTGCACCATGGGAACGACTGCAATAAATAGTATTTCTTATGAAATCTACATAAAATGTTGTTAGCATGTGCATCTAGAGAGTTTTACAGCTTATCACTCAAGGTTCGGAATCGGGCCATAGGAGCGCATGACCCATACCATATTTTCATTTATATTGGTATAATTCACAAAAATCTTGAATGCAATTATAAAGATATGGGAAATAAGAAATAACAAAGAGTAAATAAGAAAAAAATGTGTTTTTTATTTTTTTTTCCTGGCCTTGGCCTATAATGTGTTAATCTAAAAATAGTCATCATATTAGGGATCATATTTTTTACAGGGACACATCATATATTTAGATATATGATATTTTAATGCGTGTTAAACGTGACCAATGCTGGCAACCAACAATGTAATAAAGATAGTGGCAAATTACGAGCAATAAAATGTGATTCGCTCATAAGATTTTGAACAAAAACTTGGCGAGCCTGCCGTTATAACCAACCTAATATTTGTTGACTTGTTTCACTCGTCTATTAGAACTTGTTCAGACGAGTATTTCCTATTTCTGGAATGTGTGCTTTTACAAAATCCAAAGTGGGTTTCTGAAAGGCGGGTTTGGACAATAATTTCCAATCTGAGAATCTTGACTAGCTGCTAGTTAAAAAGCCATTGTATTGGAAATAACGCAGATAAATTGGATGTGGATAAGAACAAAGTGTTTTCGCAATAATTCTCTGATGCGCCAAAATATTCTAATAGGAATGAACGTATTCTAGTAAGAATGATAGCTAAAATAGTAAGGTGATATTTTGGTTTTGATGGGATAAAATATCGTACATAACGAATCTTTATGTGAACGAAGCTAATGTTTGTTGACTTGTTTCTCGTCTATTAGAACTTGTTCATACAAGTATTTCCTATTTCTGGAATGTGGGCTTTCACAAAACTCAAGAGTGTGTTTCTGAAATGTGAGTTTGGACAATAATTTCCAATATGAGAATCTTGACTAGCTGCTAGTTGAAAAGCCGTTGTATTGGAAATAACGCAGATTAAATTGGATGTGGATAAGAACAAAGTGTTTTCGCAATAATTCTCTGATGCGCCAAAATATTCTAATAGGAATGAACGTATTCTAGTAAGAATGATAGCTAAAATAGTAAGGTAATATTTTGGTTTTGATGGGATAAAACATCGTACATAACGAATCTTTATGTGAACGAAGCTAATGTTTGTTGACTTGTTTCTCGTCTATTAGAACTTGTTCATAGAAGTATTTCCTATTTCTGGAATGTCGGCTTTCACAAAACTCAAGAGTGTGTTTCTGAAATGTGAGTTTGGACAATAATTTCCAATCTGAGAATCTTGACTAGCTGCTAGTTAAAAAGCCGTTGTATTGGAAATAACGCAGATTAAATTGGATGTGGATAAGAACAAAGTGTTTTCGCAATAATTCTCTGATGCGCCAAAATATTCTAATAGGAATGAACGTATTCTAGTAAGAATGATAGCTAAAAGAGTAAGGTAATATTTTGGTTTTGATGGGATAAAACATCGTACGTAACGAATCTTTATGTGAACGAAGCTAATGTTTGTTGACTTGTTTCTCGTCTATTAGAACTTGTTCATACAAGTATTTCCTATTTCTGGAATGTGAGCTTTCACAAAACTCAAGAGTGTGTTTCTGAAATGTGAGTTTGGGGAATAATTTCCAATATGAGAATCTTGACTAGCTGCTAGTTGAAAAGCCGTTGTATTGGAAATAACGCAGATTAAATTGGATGTGGATAAGAACAAAGTGTTTTCGCAATAATTCTCTGATGCGCCAAAATATTCTAATAGGAATGAACGTATTCTAGTAAGAATGATAGCTAAAATAGTAAGGTAATATTTTGGTTTTGGTGGGATAAAACATCGTACATAACGAATCTTTATGTGAACGAAGCTAATGTTTGTTGATTTGTTTCTCGTCTATTAGAACTTGTTCATACAAGTATTTTCTATTTCTGGAATGTGGGCTTTCACAAAACTCAAGAGTGTGTTTCTGAAATGTGAGTTTGGACAATAATTTCCAATATGAGAATCTTGACTCTCTTCTATATAAAAAGCAATTCTATTGGAAATAATGTAGATTAAATTGAATGTGGATAAGAATGAAGGGTTTACAAAAAAATTCCCTGATACGCCAGACTATTCTAATAGGCATGACGGTATACTAATAGGTATTGAAGCTATAATAGCTATGAAAATATTCTCACTTGGATGAAATAAAACATCGTGCTACTCTTTGAGGGGCGGTGGGATGTATTATATCCAACGTACGATTAAATAAGATGTGCACCAGTAAAATTTTATTTAATTTTACTTTTCTATCTTTGGTGGAAAAAGGTCGTAAAATTACTTTTCCCTATTCTGACAAAAAATTTTATGAAGGTTCCGGTGTGAATTCGATATTACAAAAACACAATTACTTGCCACTCAAAGGGTTAACGAATATTTGTTTAAATAAATCATACTATAAAAGCGCACTAATTAGTACCACATATAAATAGAAATAATTAAAATTAATAAATAATCATTACGTCATTTTTAAAAAACCATTTATGGGAAATAACGAATAGACTACGACCTATATTTTTTATACAATATGATCTCATTCTCTTTTTTTTTTTAGTTATTTTATAAATTTATAATTGTTACTCTTAGTTTGTAATTAAAGCAAGTCTTTTCAAATCATTTAAAAGCTTGAAAAAAGATGAGATAAAATACTGCTTTCAATGTAGTTAAATATTTAAATATATTAAAATAATGTTGAATTTCACATTCAGTTCAAGCGAATTTCTATCCAGTTGCTATTTTTTTCTGTTTTCTAAATTTTAAGCATTTTAAATATTTGCGCATTAATAGCAATGTTCTTTTTTAGGAATTTCATAGCGATGATACAATGTTTCAGAAAAATTTGCATATGAAAAAAAAAATGCTGTGGAATGCCTATGAAACATAGAACCAAAGTAAATATATAACTGAATAATGTTTAATCTACAGAGATTTTGAAATGTTATTAAAATTTTTACGTTAATGATAATGACCCTATATAAGAAGAATTAAATTTCCCTCTTTTGAAAAACTTTAATTATCTTTTTATTAAAATAAAAGAAATAAAGTAAATGTCTAATATTTGTTCATACATACATTCTCGGAGGGTTTTCAAAATAAAGGTATTCTTTTTAAATGTAAGCAAATATTGGAAAGGTTATACGTAAATTATATATTCTTAATTAAAATACCTTTTTATCTGAAATTCTTATTTTGTTGATTGAAGAGCAAGAAGATATAAAGTTAAACATTTTACAGTTGAAAAACATGGTATCTTTTATTAACCGCAGTTGCTTAAATTCCTTCAAATACATAAATGAAATAGCTGTAGGACATAATATTTATTGTATAAAAATATTTGAGATCAGTACACGTCTTTATTTTCCTTGAAAATTAAAAAAAAAATGTCGATCTTGGACAATAATCTCGAAGATTCAGAGAAAATAACTGAAGATAAGTGAAAATATCTTCATAATTAATAATTTAAAAAAAACTTTTACCTGGAAATAATTTAAATTCCTATATAAAAATTTGAGTGCAATCTCAGTTCAGACGTGGATTAAAAATTAAATTTCCATGTACCTGTTAATAATTTTTTTCTTATCATTTATTCAATATAGAGGAAAGTGGGGCATCTTGGGTCATGGGCCAATTTGGAACACTTATTGTTTCAGTAGACATAGTGCAGTTGAGGAGTAGTACTATAGTAGTAGAAGACAGAACAGTCTATTCTTGAGTGTAATGTTTCAGTGGTTGTAGTGCAAATAAAGAGTAGTTCTATAGGAATAGATCACAGAATATTCTATACTTGAGTGTAATAAAGAGCAGTACTATAGTATTAGATGATAGAACATTCTATTCTTGAGTGTATTGTTTCAGTAGTTGTAGTGCCAATAAAGAGTAATGTTATAGTAATAGTTTACAGAGAATTTAATACTTGAGAATAATTTTTCTGTAATAGTAGTGTAAATAACGAGTACTATAGTATTAGACGACAGAACACTATTCTTCAGCGTAATGTTTCAGTAGTTTTATTTTAAAAAAGAGTAGTACTGTACTATTAGGTGACAGAATAGTTTAATTTTGAGTTTAACATGTAATAAAATAAGAACTTATATCACTTTCAATATTTTGACAATGTTCATTCCATTGATTTATAAATATTTGATTAGTAGAAAAACTTACAATTTTGTTAAAGAAATCGTCACACTTTAAAAATGCATACATTTATATTACCATCAAATGTTAAAATCTCATTTTAGTCAACATCTTAATAAGCAGAAAATGCTACGGAAGAAAACATGAATTGGAACATGCTGGGTTACCTTTTATTGGTGCAAATTATACGCAGTGTAAACTAAGTAAAGGATTCAAAGAAAGAAAATCAATGTTTAAGCACCTAAAAGTTATAAATATCTAATTCAAAACAGAAAATACATCACAAAATTAACAATTATTTAATAAAAATATTTCAGATTCGATAATAATCCATCTTTTTGTAAATATTTTAATTTCTTTTTTCATAATTTTAATTTTTTATTTAATGACTGACGATTTTTATTTATATATATCGTTATATAGAATCCTTTTGTACTGAATAATGTATCTCAACAGTGTAAATAACGTGTAATAAGTCCTTGGTTTCTCATGTTACTTAAAGAGAAAAAAATAATACTTGTCAAAAGAAAAAAAAAAACAGATAAAATATTTTTAGCATAGCACAAAATTAAGGAAACTGCGCTGCTTACATATTGCTTTTTCAGAGAAAAAAATTAAGTTTACATATGTACGCAGTAACACCACACGAAAGCGAAATTCAAAATCATCTATACGAATAAGTGGTTTTCCAGAGATACAAATTAATACCAAAATAAAATTAAAAAATAAAATAAAATACACATTAGGTATTACATAAAATTTTAACGCTTTAAAATTATATTATTTCAGTAACTTAAATAATATCTAAAGCGTTTAATATTTCCATCACTTTGATACATGCAATTTATGAAGAAAAAAAACACAACGTTTCTAAAAACATAATGGAAATATAATTTTTAAATAATATTTCTTCCCAAAAAACTGACATAATTATGTTCCTAGAATACACCGTTTTTAATCTGAAAAATAAAATACCTTAAAAAAAAAATACATTTTATCTCTGTAATTAGAAATTTTCACCTTGAAGCGAGGAGAGTTACAACGTTGAATGTTTGATTAGCTCTGAAAAAAAAAAAAAGAAAAAGAAAAAAAAAAAGAAAGAAAAAAATACTTTTTTGGCACAAATTCAGAGAAAATTAATGTAAGTGTATGGAGTGTTTCAAATTAATACAAATGTGTACTGAATGTAAAGCGAAAATATTTTAGTTTTTAAGAAGAATATGTTCACCTGAGATAATTTAAATCAAATTGAAGATAAAAGTAACGTTTTGAAAAAAAGAAATTTTACTAAAACATGGTAAAGCGATAATAAAAAGAAATTTTAATTGCTTGTACATTTTTAATACTTTTGGCATTTGTATGAGTTTTGTTGCATTTCCAATTCCAATATACAGGGTGTACACTCTCATCGGTGTCCAGTGGATAATTTCTAAACCGTTAATCATAGACATATAGTTCCAATAACAAAAATGTTTTAAATAAGTTAAAGAATTATTTTTGAAGTCGTTTTGACCAATAAAAACATTTCTTAAATAATAATTTAAGTTAAAAAATCAAAAACCCGACTGCATAAAAAGTGAACTAATTAATTGTCTCTCATCGATGTTGAACAATTTTTTATATTACTTACCTGTTTTTTTACTTACCTGTATTGATGACTTTAAGTTGAGTTTAATTGTTAGTTCCTATCTATAAATACTGTTTTGATTAGGTCTACAGATACCTATAATAGTTAGAGTTGCAGTAAAGCTAGATATCCTACCTACACAATTTAAAGGCTGTGTAATATTTAAACGGAGCTTCTGACTGTAAAATAGTCAATGAAACATCTTATTCATTTTGAAAGATCTATCCAATGATATGCCATTCAATAGGGAGCGTAAATTTTTTCGTGTCTACCGCCATTTTGAATTTATAAAAACAAAACCTAGCCTATAAACATCGGACGGTTGAGACGAATCGATAGAGATCTGATTCGTTAAAATTGATCCAGCCGTTGGCATGTTTCGAGAAAAATTTACGAAATTTCAATTATTGTACAATCCCCCGATACTATAAGTGATAATTTAGTAAAATTTTCTGACTACAAAAAAGACCCATTCATGTAACCCTAAAAATGACCGAGTTATGAAACTTTGAGTTGTATGAGTTATGCCAATTTTCTGCATCTGAAAACAGATAAGTTGTGCCATGATTCGAGGCATCGTACACAAAGTGCTTAAAGTATTAGATGGATATATTTCGACTGTACATTTCTGCATTGCAGAACGAAGAGCATCCCTTCCAGCAAGTTTTAAAATAACTTTAATTTTTATTAAGTTTTAGATTATATAATCTAATATCATTTTAAAATATATATTCATTTGTAAAGAATTGCGACTTTTGCTTTTCATCATTTCGTTTAACAAAAATTCTGTTTTTTTTTTCAACTTATATTTTTAGTACAAATTGTATATTTTTCTTTGATACGTAAGAATGAAAACAGATTTTAAATTTATATTGTGATGTTAATTTTACTCCCAACTATTACTTTTTTTATATCTGAAGATTATTAATATTTCTAATAAATTTGAGAATGGCCTCTACCGCAGCAAAAAATATGCTTCATCTTTAAACAGATATTACTCGGCCAGTTTTAATCGTCGAAGAATGGGACTTTTTTTTTTTTGTCTTACTTCTTAAGTGTAATAGGATATTTTTACTGCCGGAGGACCGTATAAAAATTTAGATTTCGTATGCTGTAATGTAATATTTTATTGTCCCAAATCGATTTTAAAATACTTCTTTACCTCATTTAAAACACTTTTGTAATTTGAACTATATGTTTTATCCTAACGGTTTAGGAATTAGCCATTGGACACCATTGAGAGTGGTCATCTTGTATGTATGAATTACTGTTGTTTTAAATAATTATAAGGTTATGAATAAAATGAATGTAATAAATGATTAATCGTTATTAGACATTTGTTTTATTCGCTACAATTTAAAAGAAAGGATTGTCGAACAAAAATAGCTATCAAATTTCGTGAAACTTTTTATTTTGGTTATAGGAAGGTCTGTATATCTTTTGTGGGTTTCAGGCATAAGATAATCAAATATTCGGATGCTGAAACTAAAAAAAAAACATTTGTTGGTACAGTTGAACCCTGTTAAGACGCTCACGGTTAATACGAGATCCCGTTTAATACGCGGATTTTTTCCGATCCCTTGAACATCGCCCATAAAATGCAAAAATATCACGTTTAAGACGCGAATGGTCATTACGCGATCCCGCTTAATACGCGATGGATTTTCGCTTCTTTGTGGCAAAAAATCATATTTGAGACGGAAATTCCTTGGCGAAGATGCAAATTCCTTCTCTCTTCTGCATTGTTTCCAATTTAAAGGACTTTTTTTTATTCAGATAAAAAGCACTGTTTCTGTATACTAATATTTACTTTATTTAATCTACTATTCGAAAATAGTGGTAGATATTATAATTAAAAAAACTCCTCTATATTAGCAATACTGCAATTCTTTTTTGATTCCGTGTCCTAATATTCTTTGCCTGTCGCTTCGTGTATTTTTTATTGTAGTAGAATATATACATAGATGAATTCAAGATGCTCAGATATGAAGTAATATTATTATGATTAAAGAGGATTATACCTGTTGTTAGTGAGTTTTTAATTGTACGTTATATTACTACTATATTTTATAATGCAAGTTATAAACAAAAAAAAAAAAACTCGCAAAGATTAAACAAATACAACTGCGGTTATGTATATTTATTTTATGTTTTATATGTTTTCGTTACTTTTTGCTATGCTAACAATACTTTTTACACAAAAATTAAATTGGATAGTGTTTCTTTTTTTACATTAAGAAGAAGGTCAGATTGTACAGGTACTTATTATCACAAGTAATAAATATGATTTTAACAGCTAGATTGTGAATCAAAAATTTAATATTTTTATTATTTTTGTTAAAAAAAGTTAGTCAAGCAGACAAATTATTTCTGTAGTTTTATCTTAGGTTGTAACGTATTAACGGCAATAAAGCCATATTTGAATCCATATTTATTCAATTCCTACTATTAGTTCACACTCTCCCTATATTTATTTATTTATTTATTTATTTATTTACATATCTTGTTCAAATTTTCAATCGTTAATAAAATACTTATTATTCATCCTATCAAGTTGAAATAAATTTTTTAAAACTTGTACTGGATGACAATTGATGTTAATACAGTTTTTTCAAATATTAATTCATTAATTAAATTTTGATTAATTAATTTTAGTTTTACATGGGAGACAAAATGGCGGCCATTGGTTATTGAAGCATTTAATGCATCTTCATATCTATAAGAGGGGTTACCATAGGGGGACCCTCTTCTGTCGCCAAATACAGCCAAGTTTGTTGCCAACTTGGCGACATATCGCCAAATTTGGCGACCAAAATGAGTCGCCAAAAGTGACGCCAACTTGGCGACATCTCTAATATTTCGCCAAATTCCCATAGAGTTCCATTGTAAACCTACTTGCTAATAGAAAATCAACAAATTGTGATATTTTAATGCAACAAAAACTAATATTAGCTTAAGGGATTTTTTCTTTGATGGCCTAAGTAGGAATTGACTTTAAAAACAAAATTTTTATATTACTTGTTTTCTGCTATTATTCCAGTCGGCCCTATATAAAGTTATACTGAGTAAAGTTAAATATAATTAGATTTAAATCTAAATATACGTATAAGATAATACCAAATACCATAAACATAAAAATGAAAGCTCTAAAGTTTATTTAGACGATTATATGTGTAAATAAGCCCATTTCCTGCAACATTATGCAAATCACGTTTAATACGCGATCCCGCTTAATATGCAACTTTGGTCCACTTCCTTGAAACGCGTCTTAACCGGGTTTGACTGTATTTCTACATTTAGATGGCTCTTTAAACTTATTTATTGACACAAATTTAAAGAAAACATAATTTAGCAGTGTTTTTTTTTGCATTGAACTGGAATAATTTGTTCATAACGTAGCAAAGTAAATGTATTTTTTCTTTCTCCGATTGAATTTAAACATAAATTCTGATACAAAACAAATAGGTGTTGCTATCCAACGTACAATTTATACACAAGTTTATGTTAAACTTGTGTATAAATTGTACGTTGGATAGCAACACCTATTTGTTTTGTATCGATATTACAACGTAAAGTCCTTTATTATTATTATAAATTCTGATTTTAAGAAAAAACATAAAAACTCCCCCAAGCACTTTAACTTCTTTTTAATTTTATAATTTTGTAACTAGTTCTTCTTTACATACAGATGCTTTTAGAATTTTACTCCACTGCAAAAAACATACGTGATTACATATGTATGATAAATCACATTCTTAACTTCAAAATTTAAATACACATACAAAAATCGCACTTTGACTAATACCCGTAATTAGAATTTTTTTACCTTGGAAACGAGACGAGTTACAATGTTGAATGTTTGATTAGCTTGAAAAAATTAATTGGAATTTTTATGGCACAAATTCTTGAGAAAGAATTAATGAAAGTTTGTAAAGTGTTTCAAATTAATGCAAATGTGCAACATAAAAAGTCAAGATATTCTATTCTTTAAGAAACAATATTCATACGACATAATTTGAATCAATTTGGAGATAAAAGTCACGTTCTGAAAAAGAAATTTAAATATAACTGTAAAAAATGAAATGAAAAATAAATTTTAATTGCTTGTTGTTTCTTATTGTTTTACAGATTTGTAGGAATTTTGCAAGATTTATATTTTAGTATTCGTATGAATATTTAAAAAATGAAATTTATTACTTAAATCAAACACTACGGAAGATATAAAAAAACAAATTAAACTCAAGCACGTTACGTATTTCATAAGTATGCAACTACTTAACAAGTTCTTACTTACATTACAGATGTTTTAAAGTAATTCCTCTAATGCAAAAACCATACATGATTATATACGTAAAATAAATTTCATTTTTAACTTTAAAATTAAAATAAACTCACAACAACAATAATTTCTCTCCGTAATTAGATATTTTCACCTTGCAACAAAAACAATTACTGCTGTAAAACCGTCATAACGAATACCGGAAATTTCTATTAAATTTACAGTTTTTTGATCCCCAACACCTATGTATTAATGCAATTTTTATCACTTAACAGCGAACAAATTATGTGCTCTCAAGCTTTCTGTTATTTACAGGCTTTAATTTATATTCAATGTTTTATTAGTAAAAAAATTCTCGCGTAAATTCGAAAGAAAAAATTAAAGGATGTGTGTAAACTGTTTCAAATTACGGAAGAGCGCCGATTACCCGAATCAGTTGGGACCGAAGCCGATCCGATTAGTGCAAAATCCGGATAATTGGACAACTTTTAAAAACGGCTATGATAATGTTTTTAGGTAACTTTCTAGGTTTAGGACAGGAAATTGTAGTAGTGCATATTTCAGCATATTACAAATTGCGTGTTTAGAAGTTATTTTTTTTTACTTTTTAAAATTTTATTTTCATAAAATTGATACAAACTTATACATAGAAGTACACATAGAAATTATTGCATGTATATATGCATACACTGTACGAACAAACGCGAGCGGAGAGAGGGGCCCCTCTTTCCGAGGACACCATGGGACAAAAGAAGCAATTTTTTTCAACCCCTTCAGAAAATTTGAAGATAAAGATCTACACTGTTAAAAATTTGCAGCATTCTGGCAGGTCAATTGACCGTTTTTTCCGAAAACGGTTACACAACCGTAATTTAACACAATTCTGACCATATTATTGGCCATTTTATGGTCAGAATAGAGTTAAATTATGGTTATGAAACCGTTTTTTCAAAAAACGGTCAAATGACCTGCCAGAATGCTGCAAAATGTTTAACAGTGTACTGTAACGGCATTCCTGCACTCTCAGGAAAAACTGTAAATTTATGAGTGTTTGCCCTTCAATTTCCCCGAACAACAGCCTTATTTGATTAAAAACGGTGTGATCCATTAAATAAGCAGCCTTATCCTTTAGATACTTAGAAAATTAAGGGCAATCCACATATTTTTACAGTTCTAACCCATGTGTCAGCAAAAACACGAATTGGTAATTGGATATGGATTGATTTTTTTTTTTTTTTTTTTTTTTTTACGGGGAATGACTGGAATCTGTGCTGCCGGCCTCTGTCCGTAATTTTACAGGGATATTTTTGTGGGTGTGGATGGAAAAATATGCATGGTGCTCTCGCCCGTAGGAAGGGAAACTTCGTAGGTTCTAGGAACTGTTGATTTAATCCATTGCTCTCTTTGCATCCAAAATCAAAAGCAAAATTTATCTAAATGATTTCTATGCGTCATTGCATTCAAACTAAACGAAATGTATGCAAATGGATAATATGACGCACAGAAATAATTTACATAAATTTTACTTTTGATTTTGGATAGCGTGGCACAAAAGATAAATCAATGTTTTCATATAAATACATTACAGTGCATATAAATACATGCATATAAATACATTACATTACAGGTTCAGTGAGGGTGATATTTTTTAACAGTGTTTTGTTAAATTAAAAAGTTTGGTTATATGTGTAAATATATTTAGCCAAACCGAAAACAATTGAAATTGAATTTTAAAACAAATTGTTTAGAGCTACATCAAGGCGTCCCTTAAATTTTGATATAATATCTTTTAAAACTCATATTTTGAATTTATGAAAGATGTGAATGATAAAGCATCAATGTATAATTTTTTATACATCTTTTTAAATTTAACATAATTCTTACACATGCAATTATAAATAAAACAAAAATAAAATGATGAAATAAATAATATAAATGTATGTATATATACATTAATTATTAGCATAGCGTCACATAAAATTTAATATCATTATTTTTAATTTCCATATTTAAAATTCTTATAGCAATAAGATAAAGTGCTGCGTCACAAATTTTTAAACCGTTAAGGGTTTTTTGTATTGATTATATTTACAATCGATGTTTTGTTATTACCCTCCATACCTTGGATTCTCCCAAAAGGATGATTGGCGCGCCACCTTGAAAGGTAATGCGCATGTCTGTAAAACCTTTGAATATACGTTAAATGTATATCACTGTCTGCTGTTGTGTTCGTCTAATTAAAGAAATGTTTATTCACTTTCATTGTGCGAATTTATAACTCTCTCAACTAAGTTAAAAGGAACTTGTGAAATAATCTACAATTTTAAATTGAAATTTATTGGAATTGTTTGGGATAGTAATTTG
The DNA here is from genome assembly GCA_963932465.1 of Maratus speciosus. Taxonomy (NCBI): domain Eukaryota; kingdom Metazoa; phylum Arthropoda; class Arachnida; order Araneae; family Salticidae; genus Maratus; species Maratus speciosus. The sequence goes on from OZ010786.1 coordinate 389,727,623, forward strand.
AAATCTATAATTAAAACTAGATCTTTTTTTTCGGTCGAGAAATTAAAAGGTTTCATGCAATGTAAATGAAAGACAACGGGTTGCCAGGCAGCTGGAATTATAATACTTCATAACTTTTCATATAAAATAATTTACACTGCATGAAATTATCATAGCAATATTTTACAAGAAATTAATGCAATAGTGAGGCTAATGAGGAATCTTCCATAATCCTCATTCCCAGAATCGCTAAAAAAATATTTTTGTTTATAAAGTTTGAGTTTGTATCATAACTAACACTACATTTTTGGAGATTGAAAAACGATAAGTGGATTTATTTCATTATATTAAACAAATAAACAAGCGGTCAATCTTAGCAGATGTATCATTTTATATGTTAGTTACCGGTTTAAGATATTAAGAACTATTGGGAGACATACACGTTTTAATAAAATATCGTTAATTGTATTACTTATATACTTAAAAATTAAACGTTTTTTTTTACAAATATATGCGTCAGTTACCGTTATTTTTATCTCTTTAAGCACATTAGCACATTTTTAGTCTCTGAAAAATATGTATTGGCCTTCTTTTAAAAAGCAGACAATACCTTACTAGAAACTTTACTCAAAATGTTCCTGAACATAAAATTACTTTACTTAACACAAAATGTGTTTTAAATAATTACTTAACCCCCAAAACATACATAATTGTGCACATATCTAGAGCAAATTTCATTTTTAATATAAAGAATAAAATTCACTCACAAAAAGAAATCCACTTTGACTTATCTCTGTACTAATTAGAAATTTTCATCTTGATGTGAAGAGAGTTGCTATGTTGAATTTTTTGTTAGCTTTGTAAAAAAGGAAAGAAAAAATATTTACCTTACTAAATAAATTGCAGAAAATTAATGTAGGTATGCGGCGTATACCAAATTAATGCAAATATGCGCAAAATAAAATAATACAAAGTTATTTTATTTCTCAAATAGCGAATAGTCCTCAGATAATATAAATCAATCTGAAAATAAAAATCGCATTCTTCAAAAATAAATTTAAATAACGAACATGAAATAAAAATCCTGCATGAAGCACATATTAAGAAACACTTTCCAACACGTTCAAAATCACGTAACAAAACTTCACCGTATAATATTGCAAATGAAGATGTCTAATTAAAATTATAACACAAAAAATTAAATTAACACAATTTGAAACATAATTTAAACGATGCATATCTCTTGTCGAAAAATTATCCGAAATCTTTTCTGCAACACTGTATATTATCTATATATTTATACAGGGTGTATAAGTACAACGGTTGCAAACTTTCAAGACAGATAGAGTGCACCTAAACGATGGAAAACCACATAGCAATGCATGGTCTGAAACGCTTTCCTAGCACGGTACTGACGACATGAAACACATGAAAGACAGGATAGGAATAAGAGGAGAAAACATGTTCCTTAGTACAGCAAATAACTAATACGGGAATCATTTTTGGTGCTGCTCACACCTAGCATTGAGACCTGGTGCGTTTTGTAGCCCTATATTATGAAGTTTGAGAATCGATAAAATTTTTCTGTTAAAATATTATTTCTTGATTTTACAACAGCAAACTTTCTGAAAATGCAATTTTCGAGACCACTTATCGGACTATTATGATTGAATTTTTTTAAAGAAAAGCAGTGAAAAAAAAATGAAATTTAACAAATTACAACGACCATTTGGAAAATGATTTTTTCAAAGACTAAAATTTAAGACATAAAAAATCGCACGGAGTTGATCATACATTACGTACGCCATGGATTACATTTTTCGATACTGTACATTTTTAGACTTCTACGGAGCTGGTCATTCATTACGTACGCCATGGATTAAACATTGATATTCCTGAACCAATTTTAAATGAAATTTCATTCTTAAACTTCTAAACATCCCACAATATTACTTTTTACCCCGTCGTATAAGAGAAAAAAATGTACTTTTAAATGCAATTTGTTTGAAAGCTGTATCTCAATTTGTTTCTGAGTTATTTATTGTTTTGTAGTTTTTATTACTTTTTTGTCATAGTGGCAACAGAAGTAATCCATCTCTGTTAAAAGTAAAGGGAAAATACAGATTACTGTATAGACCAATCAGAAAACGAATAAAATGCGGATTCAACTAATAAAAAGCTTCAGATATGTTTTTGATTTCCTACCTTGACCGAGGACGATAACCATTTTTCAAAATGGTTAAAAAGAACATTAAAGTGACAAGGATCGTCATCAAAGTAGGTGTTCGAAATTACGACCCCGGGCCGTGATAATTTTCTCTAAAACTGTATGATTTATTAGCCCCCGGTATCCTATTTCTTTCTCCCAGCTTATTTTGTGTTCTCCATAAAATAACGTTACCTTACACAAGCTAGCCGTAAAACAAAGCAGTGCGATTAAATACTCTATAGCAATTTTTTTAACTTCTAAGCATCGCACATTTTCGATTTTTATACCGTCGTATTCAGAAAAAAGTACTTTTTAATGCAATTTGTTTGAAAACTGTATCTCAATTTATTTTTGAAATATTAATATTTTTGTAGTTTTTAGGGACATTTGCTTAATATTGGCAACGGAAGAACTCCATTTTTGTAGAAAGTGAAAGAAAAATAGCAATTATATCTTTTTGTTGCCATTTTCTCTTAAAAACTGAAAAAAAAAATAAATAAAATACGTGCTATTTTGAAATATATAAATGAAGGATTTCTGATAAAACATGGAGCTATTAGAAACTAAATTTAATTTTAAATATCTATGTTAATAATAAAAACAAATGAAGGCCTGTGAATCTTTAGATAGCAGTTTTTTTTGTCGAGTTTTTTGAATGACGAAATCTCTCTCTCTCTCTCTCTCTCTCTTTTTTTTTTTTTTTTTTTTTTGATTTATGTATTATTCAGCGATAGTGACGTCCTTAGTGTACTTTACTGTAGATGTTTAAGAGTGGATTGTAAATGTGGAATTCTTCAGCGGATGTGGATGACATCACTTTATGTAAAATAAAATCGCGTGTTATAAGTCTTAAAACTGAACTAAGTAGAGTCCCGATTATCGGAGCTTCCGATTTCACCGAGTTATTTTCTTCTGATGGACTTATGGCTTCCATTATAATGAAACAGTCATTATAAATGAAGTGTTAGGTGAAGATGAAAGAGCAGCCGTAAAAAGTTAGAACTCTTATTTTCTGGCCAGAAAGGGGAAAAAAATGGTCATTTCCCCCCCATTCTTACCAGAAAATCAGAGTTCTAACTTTTTACGACTGCTCTTTCGTCTTCACCTAACACTTCATTTATAATGACTGTTTCATAATAATGGAAGCCATAAGTCCATTTGAAGAAAATGATCCATTCCAAAGGTCTACGTTCAATTAACCCGGATAATTGGGACTCTACTGTATCTATATTTATATACATATATTCTTTTGTCATCGGGGGCGACACTAAATTCTGAAAAAGCAGAATTACTGTTTTCTAGTTATTAATTCTACGATGCCAAATGAAACGGCAAAAATATTGATATTGTATTTTCAAAATATGCAAACTCATTTCAAATAGTCATAACAGAAAAAAAATAGCCAATCCTTAGCAAAAATGACAAATTTCCTAGACTTTTAGCACTTTATTCTGCCTAGGATATTCTTTTGAGAGTTATTTAGTGAATGAGCAGAAAAATAGGAGTTTGAGAATATGCTTGAGTGTGATACATTTTATAAATTTCTCTAAAGCTGTAGAATTTATTATTAATTCTACTGTGTCAAAAAAAAAAAAAAAACCCGAAAAAAATATTGAAATTATAGTTTCAAAGTATGTAAATTCTTTTCAAAGAACATAATAGAAAAAAATCGCAAATCCTTAGCAAAAATTACAGTTTTACTAGACTTTTAGTACTTTATTCTGTCTAGGATATTCTTAAGTCCATATTCGCTCCCTTTTAATACATTCACGAGATCATTTCATCGGAGGAAAAAAAAATCCGGAAATTGTACTGGCAAGCAACTTTTTTTTTTTCTTTTTCTTTCCCATACCGTTCGCAATTCTTTTTATGAATAGCTTTGTTATTAAATTATAATTAAAATAATTTTGGATTCTCAAAATTCATAAATTATGCTAAAAAAGTTTATGCGGGAATAGTTTTGGAGTACCACTTTTTTATTCATTCGAAAGGTTCAGTATTTTATGGAGGTTCTTTATGCGTATTGCAATTCTACGCTGCCAAAGGAGTCCGTAAAAATACGGAAATTGTATTTTCAAAATATGCAAATTCTTTTCATAGCGCCATAACATAAAAAGCATCGTAAACACTTAGCAGAAAGGACAAATGAACTACACATTTTCACTTTATTCCGTCTGGGATATTGTTAAGTTCATATTCACTTCCTTTTGATACATTCCCGAGACCATTTAATCGCGGAGAAAAAAAATATATAGAAATTGTACTGGCAAGTAACTTTTTTTTTCTTTATAATATGTAAATATTTTTGTGAATAGCTTTGTTATTAAACTATAAACACAATGATTTTGGATTCTCAAAATTCGTAAATTATGCTAAAAAGGTATATGTCGAGATCATTTTGGAGAAATATGCAAATTCTTTTCACAGGATCATAACATAAAAAAATCAAAAACACTTAGCAGAAATGGCAAAAGAACTAGTAATTTCCTCTTTATTCTGTTTAGGATATTGTTTAGTTCATATTCGCTTCCTTTTGATACATTCACGAGATCATTTCATGGAAGAAAAAAAAATATGGGAATTGTACTGGCAAGCAGCATTTTGTTTTTCTTTCCCTTACAGTATGTAATTCTTTTTGTGAATAACTCTGATATTAAACTATAAATAAAATTTTGTACTCTTAAAATTCATAAACTGTGCTAAAAAAGTTATGCAGGGATAATTTTGGAGAACCACTATTTTATACAATTCGAAAATTTCGGTATTTTATGGAGCTTCTATACACGTATTGCAATTCTACGCTTCCAAAGGAATCCTTAAAAATACTGAAATTGTATTTTCAAAATATTCAATTTTTTTAGAGCGTCATAACATAAGAAAATCTCAAACACTTGGCAGAAATGGCAAATGAACTAAACATTTTCACTTTATTCTGTCGAGGATATTGTTAAGTGCATAATCCTTCATTTATCTGTACTGGCAAGAACTTTTTTTTTTTTTTTTTTGCCTTATACATTGTGTAATTTTTTTTGTGGATATCATTGTTATCAAACTATAAATAAAATAATTTTGGATTCTCAAAATTCGTCAATTATGCTTAAAAAAGTTCATGCTGGGATAATATTGACGAACCACTTTTCTATACAATTCAAAAGATTCAGTATTTTATCGAAATTCTTTACACCAATTGCAATTCTACGCTGCCACAATCCATATGCAAATATGCAAATTCTTTTTAGAGCGTCATAACATAAGAAAATCCCAAACAATTAGCAGAAATGGCAAATGAACTATACATTTTCACTTTATTTTGTCTAGGATATAGTTAAGTCCATAATGCTTCGTTTTGATATATTAACGAGATCATTTCATCGGAGAAAAAAAAAATTACGGTAACTGTACTGGCAAGGAACTTTTATTTATTTATTTATCTATTTTGTAATTATTTTTGTGGATATCTTTGTTATTAAACTATAGAAAAAAAATTTGGATTCTTAAATTTCGTAAATTATACTAAAAAAGTTAATGCAGATTTAATTTTGGAGAACAACTTTTTCTACAATTCGAAAGGTTCAGTATTTTATCCAGATTCTTTACACAAATAGTAATTCTACGCTGAAAAAATCCATATGCAAATATGCAAATTCTTTTTAGAGCCTCATAACATAAGAAAATCCCAAACAATTAGCAGAAATGGTAAATGAACTGGACATTTTCACTTTATTCTGACTAGGATATTCTTAAGTCCATAATCTTTCCTTTTGATACATTCATGAGATCATTTCATTGGAGAAAAATAAATTGCGGTAACTATACCGGCAAGTAATTTTTTTTTTCTTTTCACTGTGTAATTTTTTTTGTGGATATCTTTGTTATTAATCTATAAATAAAATAATTTTGGATTCTCAAAATTCTTAAATTATGCTAAAAAAGTTCATGCAGGGATAATTTTGGAAAACCACTTTTTTATACAATTCGAAAGGGTCAGAATTTTATCGAGATTCTTTACACAAATTTTAATTCTACGATGCCAAAATCCATATGCAAATATGCAAATTCTTTTTAGAGCCTTATAACATAAGAAAATCCCAAGCATTTAGCAGAAATGGCAGATAAACTAGACATTTTCACTTTATTCTGTCTAGGATATTGTTAAGTCCATAATCTTTCCTTTTGCTACATTCACGATATCATTTCATCAGAGAAAAAAAAAAAAAATACGGTAAGTGTACTGGCAAGTAACTTTTTTTTTCCTTTCACTGTGTAATTCTTTTTGTGAATATCTTTGTTATTAATCTATAAATAAAATAATTTTGGATTCTCAAAAATCGTAAATTATGCTAAAAAAAGTTCATGCAGGGATAATTTTGGAGAACCATTTTTTTATACAATTCGAAAGTTTCAGTATTTTATCGACATTCTTTACACAAACTACAATTCTATGTTGTCAAAATCCATATTCGTTTCCTTTTGATACATTCACGTGATCATTTCATTGGGGAAAAAATAAGTCACGAAAAATTCCAAAAATTGTACTGGTAATCAACTTTTTTTCCTTTTTCTTTCCCTTACAGTGTGTAATTCTTTTTGTAAATAACTTTGTTATTAAACTATAAATAAAAGAATTTTGGATTCTCAAAAATCGTAAATTATGCTAAAAAAGTGTGTGCAGATATAAGTTTTGGAGAACCACTTTTTTATACAATTCGAAAATTTTGGTATTTTATGTAGCTTCTAAACACGTATTGCAATTCTAAGCTGCTAAAGGAATCCGTAAAAATACGAAATTGTATTTTTAAAATATGAAAATTCTTTTCACAGAGTCAAAACAGAAAAAAAAATTCCAAACGCATAGCATAAATGATAAATGAACTATACATTTAGCACTTTATTCTCTCTAGGATATTCTTAAGTCAATATTGGCTGCCTTTTAATACAGTCATGCGAATCAATTCATCCGTGAAAAAAAAAAAAAATCCAAAAAACTCCGGATATTGTATTGGGAATCAATTTTTTTTCGTTTACAGTGTGTAATTATTTTTGTAAATAATTTTGGTATTAAAATATAAATAAAATAATTTTATATTATCAAAAATCGTATTGTAATTAATGCTAAAATATTTTAACTAGAAGCACTTTTGGAGAACCACTTTTTCGTGCAATTTGAAAATTTTAAAGTTAAGTATTATACGGAGTGGCTGTACATGTAAACTCTAAAATAAATTCGAGTGATAATATACATATACGAGTGATATTATGTGAAATTTCTGTTTTTTAACGTAATCTTTTAATTTTGATTGAAAATCCTATATTCTCCAGGAATAAAGGGAAAATTTCCTTCTTATACTTACTCGCTGGATGTTAAAAACAAAAATGTTCCTTCAAAGATAGACAAACGGAAATATTCCTTTACAATTAAGTGAAAACGGAAAATATCCAGTTAAATTTTCGTAATTGATGTTTTCGACTATAACCAAGTAGTTGGATTTTGCCATGTCCACTGTAAAAAAAAAAAAATCTATAAAGTTACTAAGAATTTTCTAGGTAACTGGGATGCCTAGAACTTTTATGTAACGACAATAACAAAAATACATCTAACAGATACACGTTTGCAATTTAAATCAAGAAATCTGTAAGGTTACTAAGAGTTTTTTATTTAACTGAGATGCCTAAAACTTTTTATGTAACTGCAACCCGAGTTACAGATAAAATTTTAGTATACTGTAATTTTAGTAGATTCTTTAGGAAAGCTGCAGAAATCTGTAGCTTTACAAAAACCTTCTTTTATGGTACAGTGTACAGGCAAAATGTTAGTAAGAATACAGATTTCTATAACTTTACATCTGTAGAATTACATTTTTTTTCTTTTTACAGTGTGGTGAAGAGGACAAAGCAGTTATTATCTAATGGTGAGTAGAGAAGATAGAATTCTGTTCCTTGGAAAGGCATGGCGACAAAAACAGATGTGATACTAAGCAATACAAAAACATTTTCCACACACTCTCAGAAATACTTTCTTCAGTTCACGGAATTTTACCTGGCAGCTGACGAATATCCGTTTTTTCTTCTCCGTTACAGGAGGTAAAATGTATTTGAATTGAAGAAAGTGGGAAAAAAGTAAAAGTTTCTGGCCTGGAACCGAACCAGCTATCTTAGTGTTATGTGACAAGTCGCTAACGATTGGGCTACAGTTGCACCGTAACGAAACGCTTTGATGTAAATATGTTTGCTTCAAATGGTTATGACTTGATTAATTTCTTTAAAAAATCTCTTATAATTTTTAAGTTAAATTCGGGAATATTTCGTCTTTAATGACATTGTGTTTGGGGTTTTAATACTTTAGTATTAGTATATGATAAAAGTATGAATTGTGACTATTTTTAAGTATATTTCTAGATGTAAAATATAAATATTATTTTTTTAGTCGATATTTTTTTTTTCTTTTTGGAGTTGAATTGATTTTTTTCTATTTAATATTTAAATTAAAATGTCTGTTAAATGTGTTCAGTTAAGATATATTTTAAATGTGAATATTTTTTTAACAACTTTATAAATTTAACTTTATTCAACTTATTCAATTTAAAAAAATAAATTGCGAGTATTTTTGAATGAAAGAGAAGAATAATTGTTATTCATTTTTAAATACGAAAACTTGTTTTCTTTTTCAATTAAATTAGAAATCTTAATGTATAGGGTTTTGGGTTTTTCATTTTATAAGTAATTTCGGATTTTTAGTATTCATAGAACGCATTCGTGCAAGAAATGAACGGAATTTTTCCTTCTTTTTCACACTTTTGGGAGGGATTAACGGACAAAATATGTTTCCCAGTTGTACGGAAATTATTTAATAGAAAATGAGGAATAATTTAGTGTAAATTAACGAGTTTTTCTGACAGTGTATGAATATGCATCAGTTTATGTAATTATTTTATAGATTTTGTTTTTAATTTTGCGCAGTTGCTCACATTTATTCCTAAAAACATAAAGTTTCGTCTTTAACAGCGAACATTTTCATCTTAAAAGAAGGAATACAGAAACGGAAATTTGTAAAAAATATTCGGAGAAGCTGTCAAAACATTTTCCTGTTTTCACGGAAATTTCTTTGGCACTTTTAAATTATAGTGGCCCCCAAGAATGAATCGTCCATCTACCAAGATTTATCTCCAAATTATAAGGCATATATGACAGTATAACAATATATGATGTATATAGTGTTTCGTGACGCTTATGACCTAGTTATAGTCATATATGTTGTACGTATATGATATGTGTATAAGATGTATATATACCATATAAGATTTAAATAAAATGTATATAATGACGTATATGGCATATATTTCAATCTATATTATTGAATTATTTACCAAACATCTAAATTCCATGAACAATAACATTAAATTGACTATTGAAATTGAACAAAACAAAAGTCTTCCATTCCTCGACATAATGTTAACAAGAACAAATCAATCTATCGACAGATCAGTTTTCAGAAAAAGCATGGCTAACCAGACCACCATACCAAATAATGCATGATCTCCATTTACGTATAAAATTTCAACCTACAGATTTTTCGTAAGAAGAGCTTTTCCAGTATGCACACAAAACAATTTGAATGATGTATTAAATAATATTCGCAGAATTGCTCATAATAATGGTTTTAAAGTTCGACATATTAATAAATTAATCGTGGATAATGCCAATAATGAGAAGCCTGAATGTAAATTTGATTTGCAAAAATATAAACTTTATACTACGCAATATATTCCAAGCTTTTTTGAGAAATTAAAATATAGCTTTAAACGTTTCAATATCTGCTTAGTAGCAAAACCACCTGCGATATTGAAGAATATCATTTGTGCTATAATTGACCCAATTAGTTTCAAGAAATACTCAGGGGTGTATGAAATACCATTTATTAGAGCAGACGGATAAAAAATTACTATATTGGTATGACTAGTAGGAAATTTAAGTATAGAAAAAAGGAGCATATAGCTGGTATTAAATATAATAGAAAAACCACAGCCCTAGCAAGATTTTATCAAGAAGAAACCATCCAAGTAAATTTCAATAAAAGTAAAATGATTTTCCTATCCAGTCTATACTATCCATTCATTATAAGAGAAACCATAGAGATTGTAACGCGCAAAAACTCAATATGTAACGATGTATTATCACTTTTAAAAAATGGCTTTCAAAAACTTACCAAAAATATGGCTCAAGCTACTCAATGAGTATGAAAATAAAATAAAATAAACATCCATATCAAATAAAAATGTAACGTACTTAATATGAAAGAATACGTGGAAAACTGAATGATGGCGTGTCATAGCCCGTGCAAATTTAGAGCAGCTTTATTTATTTGTTTTTGAAAATGACTCGGGGTGAGTCGAAACATGTCAACAGTCGAAATAAACGTATCTTTACTCGTTTTAAAGTTTTCATTTACACCTTTTAGCATTTGAAACAAATATATGAATATTATTTTTTTAGTCGATATTTTTCTTTTCCTTTTTGGAGTTGAATTGATTATTTTCTTTTAATATTTAAATTAAAATGTCTGTTAATTGTGTTCATTAAAAAAATACTTTAAATGTGAATATCTTTTTATAAACAACTTTATAAATTTAACTTTATTTAACTTTATTCAAATTATTCAATTAAAAAAAATAAATTGTGAGTATTTTTGAATGAAAGAGAAGAATAATTGTTATTAATTTTTAAATTCGAAAACTTGTTTTCTTTTTCAATTAAATTAGAAATCTTAATGTATAGAGTTTTGGGTTTTTCATTTTATTAGTAATTTCGGATTTTTAGTATTCATACGGCGCATTCGTGAAAGGAATGAACGGAATTTCTTCCTCTTTTTTACACTTTTCGAATTAATTACCGGACAAAATATGTTTCTCAGTTGTACGGAAATTATTTATTAAAAAATGAGGAATAATTCAGAGTAAATTGACGAGTTGTTTTGACAGTGTATAAATATGCATCAGTTTATATAATTATTTTATAGATTTTGTTTTTAATTTTGCTCAGCTGCTCATATTTATTCCTAATTCTTGAATGCTTTCCTGCATTTTCATAAAAAATGCTTATAAAAATAATCTTAATGTAAATTTTCTTTCCCTGTTTGTTTCTAAAATACACTTCATGCACCTTTATTTGATAAATGCAATTTAAAATGCATTGGTGTTTAAAATATTTTTTTCTACAACAGATTTATGTTGGTTTTGGGAAATGGAAAAATACGTCCAAACCGCTCAGAGAGTTAAAAACATAAATTATCGTCTTGAACAGCGAAACATTTCCATCTTAAAAGCAAGAAATAAAAAAACAGAATTTTTGTGAAAAACATGGAGAAGCTGTCAAAACATTTTCCTTTTTTCACGGAAATTTCTTTGGTACTTTTAAGTTATAGTGGCGTCCGACAATGAATCGCAAATCTACCAATATTCATCTCCAAATTATAAAACATATATGACGGTATAACAATATATGATGAACATAGCGTTTCGTGAAGCTTATGGCCCACTTATAATCATATATGGCGTACGTATATGACAAGTGTATAAGATGTATATATATCATATAAGATTTAAATAAAATATATATAATGACGTATATGGCATATGTAGAAGCGTTTGTAGCATACATATGAGTTCATATCATCGTATATAGGCATTGCGATGATCTTGGTGATATCGTAACTGCAATTTTGGTATAAACGTAATTATGGCTTCTCTGTAACAAAAAAGTACCCCCTTTTTATAGTGTACATAATCAAAAAGTTTGGTGCTGCAAAGGCAGTAAACAAAATGTTGTATTTTTTATTAATTTTGAGCTATGTTAAGGAAATCAGAGTTGTTCACGATGCCTTTCAGAAATGTGCAGCGTTTCTTTTTCTTTCTTTCTTTCTTTTTTTTTTTTTTAATGTAATGGTACAAAGTGAATATATGTTATGAACAATGAAGGCAATATATTTTAAAATAATATTGAAATAAAAGTATTTTCACTCTTTAAAAAAAAAAAATCCCTTATTTAATTTCCTACAATTTTTAAGAGTTTATGTTAGTTACTTAATTTACATTTCCAATTAAAAATATTACTCACATAAAGGTTTTAAACATTGTTCTTTTTTTTTTTTTTTTTTTTTTTTTTTTTTTTTTTTTTTTTTTTGAGAAAATATATATATATATATATTTTTCAATAGGAAAGAAATTACTTAATTTTAAGAAGATCGTTGGATATGCGTTCAATAACTTAAGGGTAGAGTACGTACGGAGTTATCGTATCTAATTAAATAGGATATAAGTATTTCATTGTTAATTATAAAGATTAGTTTTGTAAATTTAATATTTTGCGTAGAATGATCTCCTAAAGTGGCAAAACATTTTTCCGTGCAATTTTTTCTTTCTTTCCTTTGTTTTCTAGTCATTATCAAGAGCCGGGTAATTTATAAGAAACGCATAATAATAAATCAATATGGCCATTCTACTTCCAGTTAAATAATAATAAAAAAACACTTCTAATATCCAGGAGCAAGATTTCAATTAAAATGAATAGTTTTGAAAATAATGAGGCATTTATTTTTCCTGTTTATTAAAAAATATAGATAAGTAATTATGATAGGATAAATAAAATTTTGTTTCTATAAATTTATTTTTAAAAAGGAAGCTATTTTGATAATATATATTCCATAACATAGATTATATGATTTTTTTAGCAACGGAAATTGGTGATTCATTACAATAAGAATATGTTATTATTATTTTTTTTTAAATAGGATGTTAATACATAGAATCAACATAAATAATGTATCCAAATGGTACTATATATTTTAAGTGCTTCTAGAATTTTTATCCGATGCCATTACAAATTTCGATTTAAATAATAATTAAAATAAATAAATATATATGTTAATTATTATAGATACAATATATATGGCATAAAACAATACAGTTTAAAATATTGCCCATTGTTCTCTTTAGGGTAGCTTAAATTTCTGAATAAGTGATTACAGCAGAATACTATGAAAAAAAGAAAATAAAAATAAATAAAAACAATAATTTCGATTTTAACTGTGTCTACACATTTCACAAATAATTATAAATTTATGCCTGTTGGTATCAATAATAATATACAAATAAAACTATTCGTTGGACTTTTTTAAGTACCATTTTTACTCGTGTATACTGTGCACATTTTTTTTTTTTTTTTTTTTTTTTACTAAAAGTAGAGTCTGTGTTGAATTCAGACACTTTTCTCCGTGGGGGACATTACGGAGGTCCGGAGGGTAAATTGCCTTTTCGACCATTGAAAACACAAAATCTCAAATCTAATCTTCTGGGTGGGGACATTTTATTGCTCCGGGGAGAATGTCACCCCGGACAATCCCCTGAATTCAACACCGACTAGGGTGCTCTGACCCCTACGGACTACGATCACTAATTCCCGTCAAGATGCTAAAGACTCTAAAAACACGCTAATATACTGTGTGGTTTAAAATATTAACCGATTACTGAAGATTGAATTACAGTCGGACCTCTATTTAACGAACCTCTATTTTGCGAATTTCTCTATTTTGCGAACTTTTCCTTGGAACCAGTAACATTTTGCGAATTTCTTCGTAAAATAACCTCCAAATAGCGAAGTGCATTCTCTATTTAACGAACTTTTTTTGTGATCTAAATTTTTTTTTCTCCCCATTTCTCAAAATATTTCTTGACATTTCAAACGTATTCTTTCTTTAAACACATTTTATGACGTTCAATGGTCTTGAACTGGTTTTACCAAGCACCTTCCTTGTCAGCAGTGAGAATTCGGTAAGTATGAAGGACGAAGACGATAATCCCCCACTTAAAAAAATGTGGATACAGATGAGAAAAAAAGAAGAAATTAACCCTGATGTGCTGATTGCTGATTGTATTTCACTTAATTCTGAAATTGAGACCTCGGAAACACTATCCGAATTGGATATTTTCGACAGTGTGAAAAATAAAAACAATTCAGCAGTGAATTGCAATGAAGACGAATATGATGATGATGGAAATGATCATGATGCAGGAATTAACAAAACTTCGTATGATGAAATGCTAAAATCATTTGAAACAATCCAACGCGGATTATAGTTAGAAAATACGCAAAGGGGTTTTTGGTGCATTGCAAAGATGCGAGACGTATTATGAGAGAAATCACTTTTTAAAAGGAAAATCTCAGGCAAAATTAACAGAGTTTTTCAGAAATTAAATTTAAGGACGCATATGTTAATGTATGGTTGAAATTATTTGTTATAATAATAATAAATACGATAATGTTATTAAAATTCGTTAATTTTAATGTAAAACTATTACTTTAAACAGAAAATACAGTGTATTCCCAGACAATGTTTTGTTTTCCTTGCAGATTTCAAAGATTTAAACACATAGAAAAAATGAATTGATGATGGATATTGGTGGGTAAAATAAATAAAACAAATGTAAATATCACGAAAATAAACGATATAATTTATTTAAAAAAATGTGATTAATTACTTTTAGTAAATATATTTAGTGTTTATGAATTTAAAATCTGTTTTATGTAGTTTAAAATATTTTAAAGGTGAATCTCTATTTAACGAATTTTCCATATAACGAACTTTTTTCTGGGATTTAGAGACTTCGTTAAATAGATGTTCGACTGTATATTATCCCCATCACTGGCGATCTTTTATAATCGTGTTGTCATTCATTTATCTTATACTGGGAGGGGGGTATTTTTTAGTTCCCAAGGCCGCATCCTCTGGCGTTCCACCTTTCATCGCGAACAAGGTATTCTGGTCTAAACAAACCTCTTCTCGGACGATTCTCCGGAACTCAAGTTGAATGAACCAATTCTTTTTGAAATATTGCCCATAGAACCTGAGAAAATTGTGCGACGCTACTGTTTGAAAAGGGTGGTAACTGAAGTCTATATTTGTACACACCTATACAAAATATGATTCACTAATGTAATATATTTTTCTTCTTGTTCTTACCAATTATCAAATCTATTTCTTAATTGGATTTCTGAAGAATGCATCGTTATTATGGCGGAGCACACATACACTTTTATCGGCATGAATAGCATAAGTAATTAAATAAAATATCACTGAATTTTGTATTTTAACTTTAAAATATTTCTGATACAGTTCTTAAAATAATACTTTGTTTTTTAATTTAAATCTTTCAAACTTTTGAATATTATTATGTAAATTGATTTTTAAAGAATTCCTTAATTACGACGCAACATTTCCAAGAAAACAAATTAAAAAAAGGCAATTTAAAGAAATTGGTAAAAATACATTTAACACTGAAATCTTAAAAGGTTGCGTATTAAAACAAAATGAAAGTAAATATTTTTTAATATTGTTTCATCTTAGAAGATTTTAAAATTGTCTTACGGAATTACAATCTAAAAATACATACGGTATTAACAAATATTTAAACAGTATCAGTATAATATCACTGTTTCAAAACTTTCATAGCGACGATACAGTATTTCTTAAAAACAAATGTAAAAATCAATTTAAAGAAATTGATAAAAATACATTTAATGCTAAAATCTCAAGTGATTCCCGGTATATGTAAATTTAAAATAAATATTGATGAACATTGTTTAACCTACAGTAATAATGATTTTCATAATAATAATTTAAAACAATGATTTTTTTCTACGTAATTGGTGTTAACAACTAATATATGTCTTTCATGTAAAAATATTATGTAGAATATAAATTTTTACATTAATTAAAATTAATTTATCTAGTAAGAATTCAAACTATTCAAAGAAGTTTCTTTAACGGAAGGTATAAGATAAGCATTAAATAATTCTTAATACAACTATTCGCAAAGAGATAGCTAAATAAACATATTCATTCTGGAAGTAAAGAAAAATTCTTAAAATTATGTGCAAAACTAATTTTTAACACTTTCCAACAAAGTTGAAAAATGTTTATGCATTCAGTTTGTCTGTCCATCTGTCGACGATCTAACTCCATTAAATATACTCGGATTTTCATACAATTGATAAGCCTTATTCAGGATCACCTGGGTATGTTTTGTATTGTATATAAAGTATGTGGTATTCATAATTCATTTACAGGGGCACCCAAAAGAATTCCATTACATTATGGTTCATGGGGAAAAATCATTTGCAGAGTATTTTAATAACATTAAGCTGTTTCAAACATGTTAAAACTGATATAAATAACTGAATATTTTACTGCAGGATGATTACGATAGAATAGGGCATTCATAGCATTTGTAGTTTATTTACAGGGACACACCAGTGTTGCCAGATTGTGGGCTTTTTTCTCCCCAGATTGTTGATTGTCACCGCTTTTTTGAAATAGAAATATTAAACCTATTTAAAAATAAATTGAAAATTCTAAGAAATAAGCAATTTATACTATTTTTAAAAAGTGGTGACAGTCAAATAATCTGAATTAAAAAAGGCCCCGATCTGGCAACACTGGGACACACAGAAGAAATCGATCACAGTACTGTATTTGAGTAATAATTGCTGGAATTGCATTTTCAATTTCGGCATGCGCTTTTAAATTAAACTCTTTTAATTTAACTATTTCTTTGCATTTTACTAGTTGTATATAAATTCTATACCTCATATACAGGGCTGCACAAAAGAATTCTAAGTCTAAAAATTTGCAACTAACAGAAATAAAAAAGTATCCGCAGACAGAAAACTGGTACCATTTTATTTTCTACAAAAGAACGTAGGATAACAATATTGCTTACAATTCACCTCTGGGTGTTATTCAAGTACATTTTTTGTAAATTAAGTGTAAGCAGTATCTTTGCTTCCAAAATATTAATTTTTCTAACTTCCATGTTATCTGTTTGTAACTACTTCTTACATATAACAATAAAACTACAATAATAAAAGAACAATAGAAACAGACAGATTAAGAATTATTAAAATAAATATCCAACTTGATTTTCAAATCACGAGAGAAATAAAAATGTACCAGAAAATTATTGCTAAAAATGCAATTCTACCGCACGTTGTTGGTTGTGCGAACGGAAGGCTCTAAGCGAGGCGTTCCCCTGGCATACATCTCCCCCGTTCCTGCCCGCATAAGTTTATTTTGAAGAGCATTTCTTCGCTCGCACGTGCTATCAAGAAAAAGCTGGGCGCGCTTAGTGTTTAAAACTTTCAAATTTTCTTCAGTAAGGGTTTGTTATGGACATATCTAAAGAAAGGGAGAGGGGTGGGGGCGTGATTGAATAATACTCGTATTGGAGATCGACAAAAATTTATACATATATTTTTATAATTATTTTATTTAATTTGTTAAATTATTTATTTAATTTCCTTTGGGGGTTCACGTGCTCATGTGTGCCAATGGACGATCCGGCACTGGAACACATCCCATTTCCGAAATATTTACTATAAAACTTGAATACATAAATTAAATTTTCTTCAAAAAAATCCTTTGTAAATCTGTAACGCCGCCTTTTATAGGCGTTATATTTTATGAACTCCACTTTCCACGCAGTGTCTGGAAGTTTTTAATGAAAGGATAAGAGTTAAATTTAACTAACTCTGTAAATCAACTTTTACTGCAGGTTCTTACATTATTAAATTATGTTAAAGCAAACAATAATCCCAATGAAATTTTACGGAAAAAATACACTTCCCAATTATTTTTCCATGTGAAACTAAAAATCTGTAAAATTTCTTTCTTTTTCTCCGTTATTCAGTGCATAACGAAGAGAAAATATTCAATTAACCATAACTTCCATAGAAAAGAAACGTATTTTCAAAGATGCGAAAATTCTGAGACAAAAAGATGGATTTGTTTTTTCTTTAACTACATCTGTGTAAAATAAGTGGAACTATTTTTGAATGGAAGCATTATTCAGAGAGAAATTAAGAAGCCATGCTATTACTTTCTTCTGTCTTTACAAGAATAAAGTATTGCATTCGTGGAAATTTTCGACTTCCGGTTTTCGATGGATTTATACATTTTAGAAGGTCCTGAACACAATTTGATGGTTTTTAGAAAATGTCTGTGTGTAAGTCTGTCTGTCACTCTGTGAATCTGTCTGTATGGGACAAAAAATTTGTGGGCGCTCTATCTCAAGAACTAACACACGGAATTTTAAGAAACTTTGGATTCAGTTAGACCTTGATATAAACTGGTGCTGATTAGTTTTTGGATGTATATCATCCAAAAGGTGACGCTGCTAGGCTGCATTTTTCTCGATTTTTGCAATAGCTCTATCTCAAGAACTAACGCACGGATTTTCATCAAACTTCATATTCAGTTACAAGTTGATTTAAGTTGTTGCTTATTAGGTTTTGATCTATATTGCCCAACAGGTGGTGCTACTATGCTGCATTTTTCACGATTTCGTCAATAACTCTATCTCAAGAACTAATTTACGGAAGTTAATAAAACTTTAGATTCAGTTAGACATTGATATAAACTGGCGCTTATTAGTTTTTTATGTATATCGCCCGACAGGTGTCGGTGCTGTGTTGCATTTTGTACGATTTCCGAAATAGCTCTCTCTCAAGAGCTACTTCACGGATTTTCATCAAACTTCAGATTTTGTTAGACGTTGACGTAAGCAGTTACTGATTAGGTTTTGGTGTAAATCGTTGAACAGGTGACGCTGCTATTCTGAATTTTTTACGATTTTCGCGAGCGCTATATCTTAAAACATAATGCACGCAATTTAATCGAACTTAATATTCTGTTACATTTTCACGTAAATATGATCCTTATTAGTCTTGTATGTATATTGAACAACAGATACCGATTTTATACTTATTGGGTTGGAAATTTTGATTGCGGACATCTAAGAAGATGGGTTTCGAAATTCAAGGGTTTGTTTAAAATAATGCGATAGATATATCTTGTTAAAAGCATACAATTCAACGGACCTATATGCCTTTAGAACCCTCATAATGAGCATAGATTGTCATTTAATTTTTTCACTGTGATAGCGACTTTTGAATTATTAACATGTATGAGGTGTAAGGAAGTTTTGGGATAGGCACATCAGACTATTTCTTCATCTATGCCAAAACTTCCTCTGAAATAAAATGAAACATTTTATCTATTTGTTTAAGTTTTACAGATTAAAACTAACGAG
Organism: Maratus speciosus; assembly: GCA_963932465.1. NCBI lineage: Eukaryota > Metazoa > Arthropoda > Arachnida > Araneae > Salticidae > Maratus > Maratus speciosus. The sequence continues at coordinate 389,746,949 of OZ010786.1, forward strand.
CAAGATTATGCATTTTTTTTTTTAAACAGTAGAATAAAAGTGTACAAGATGATTATTAATAGACTTTAATTGGATGTAGACGAATTTCATTTTAAAGAAAAATGTTATAATAGAAAATAAGCCTTGATATTGATTTGTAAATAATTATTACTGATACACGAATTAAATGAACGTTCATTAAATTGATTTTAGAGCAGTGGTTCCTAACGTGGGGCGTACGCCCCACAGGGGGGCAATATGAATTTTCAGGGGGGACAATTTCAGATTTCTTATTAACAAATTTTCTGTTATTTTTTTCGAATGAAAGTAGTGTATTAGTCTAAAAATAGAAATAATAGATGAAAAAAAAAATAAAATTAACTGAATAAGAATTAATTTTCGAAACGGTCCCATTTAAAAGTTCAAAAATACACTGACACCGGAATAATTATATGAATTTTTCTGTATAATTTGACACCTATTATATATTAAAAAAATCCTTTTAATTTTTCTGGTTTTAATATTATTTTGTAAATTGCACCTCTTTTTTTTACTATTTATTTAAAAAAAGAACTTGCGCATCTATTCATAGTGTAATATGCCCCATGAGGGAAATGTTACGCATGAAATTTTGTAGAGTGTGTCTAAAATTGACTATTTGGACATGTTCAATCTAAAAAAATGTTTTGCATGATCTAACTGAGTTGCTACATTTATGAAATTAAAAAAAACCCCGTGCGCATCACGGAAGGAAAGGGTTGAAAGTAGACTTCTTATCACTCTTCTGCAGACCGCATACAGAATATGACATTCATGACGTATGCATTTTAAAATTTAAAATTGGAGAAAACATGGGGCCAAATAATAATAATGGGGAAAAAAGCCCGCCATCAAAGAAGTATGTTATGAGAGGGAAAAAAACAGTATCTTAAACTGGATGAAAGCGCGAATCCGGAAATGTTACATGTGAATTATGTTATCCATGCAGTCTTGCGCGATAAACAAATATCACTTATTCTTAATGAAACATTAAAATCCATTATAAAATGTATAAATTCTTATACAAAATATGAGAACGTTTTCAAGAAATTTTGCGAAAATAAAAATGCAGACTATTTATCATTTTTAAATTTGAGGTAAGTTGCCAAAAAACAATAAAACGATGTAAATGCGAAGATCCATGGCATCACTGCATTCATGGGGTTAGGCTAAAAGCATATTTGTAATTAAAAAAAATATGATTTTGATAAATTAAAGAATGTGAAATCACTTATCATGGAGTCAGTGTTGCCAGATGAGCTACTTTTTTAAAATTCAGATTCTTGATTGGCACCACTTTTTTGAAATGGTAAAAATCGCCTTATTTAATGACATATTAATTAAGGCGAAAACAAAGGTAATTTTCTGTTTCAAAAAAATGGTGGCAATCAAGAAACCTGAATTTAAAAAAAGTAGCCCACTGGCAACACTGCATGGAGTTAATGCTATTTTCGGATCCATCTGGGAAAATGGAAGTTTATTTTTTATGTGACAATATTTATATGATATAGAAGGGAGGAGGGGGGAAATCATGATTTTAGAGAGGCTTAGTGGGGCACGGCCAAAAAAGGTTGGGAACCACTATTTTAGAGATTACGAAATTATTTAAAAATTACCATTTCTTTTATTTTTACTTATACATTTGGTTTTAAAAAAAAAAAAACTGTAAATATTAGGTTTGAAACTGAATAATTTTAAATACATGTATCACTTACTAAGTGGTAACGATCATGTCATTTTAACTAAAGATAAAGAATTGCCCTTGCACGAATTAAATACGTTGAATCTACCGGGAATGCTGTACGTTGAATTTATCAGGATCGATTATGTCAGACATTTACGGAAGAAAATTGGAAAAGGAAAAAAAAAAAAAATCATACTAAATTCTATTTTGTAGAACTGTAATATCCTTCTAAAAACTAAACAATAAATTAGAACTAAAAATGAAAAACTCTGAAAGTCCAAAACAGGAAAATTTTTAAGAGAGCTATAAAAAGAAGGCGAAAGCACCTCGTTTGCCAATATTCAATTTCCGACTTGCTTGATCCATTACTCTTAGGATTAGCACTTTAGCGTTTTCCTGTAAAAAAAAAAAAAAAGAAAAAAATCGATTTTTCGGTACTTTCAGCGTTTTCTATTTTTAGCCCTCAAATCTACAATTTAATCGTGCAAAGTATCATGCTGTATGATTCTGAGACATAGAGTCCGATTAATCTCTGAAGCTGGAGAAAGCACTGTATCATTTTGTGGCATTTTCACTCAAGTAGAATTTTCTAAATTCTTCACACATGAAAATATCAATGTTAACTGTATTATTCACTATATGGCTTAGCCGGTCGTATATATTAATTCACTAAATAGCTTTTTATGTTCCCGAAATGCGCAACAGATATTTGAATATATTTGTAGTACATATGATTGTTACATGTTAAGGTACACAGTTGGATTATAAACAGCACATCAGGATATCGTTTATAACATTCAGCTTTTCCGGTTAGATATGTTTCCTGAAGTAATATGTATTTTCTTTGGCATTAGTTAAACTTTCCGCTCCAAAAATTAAAAATAAACAACGTAATTTTAAAAGTGAATATATCAATTCGAGGCTCCATTTTAAAGTAATTTTGGAGCCCCTCTTAGGTTATGGATGGTAAGCTAATGATTAAAGGACCTTCTGGATAATCAGATCCTGTATATGGACTTCAAACTCAAATAAAATCTTTAGACATAGAAAAATCCTCCTCCCTACAGAAATGGATTTTTGGAGAAGAACAGAAAAAAAAATCAAGGCTAGAAAATATTAGAAACTAGCGTAAATGCCCGCCCTAGAACGGTGGGTAAAAATTGTATTTTTCACTTAAAATTTGAAAAACTGATAAAAATAATTGACAATATGGAAGCGTTTAGATGAGCAAAGTTGGAATAGTTTCTGTTCTAATAAACACACAATTAGCATTTACAATATTTCTGGGTAAACCAGGTTTTCCGGCTAATATACCATAACAAAATTAAGATTTCTTAATAAAACAAAAATTTAACAAATATGCAATAAAGCTGAGTAATTAAAACAGTCTGTTGCAACTGTTGAAATAAAACTATTTTTTAATAATACTTTGAAATTGCATTTTTGCCGTTTACCCCCCCCCCCCCTTTCCTCTCCCTTTCCAAATTTTTTTAAATATCTATATTGATTAATAAATGGGTATCTCGGGTTGAACGCCATCCGAAAGAGCGAAGGGGAAGCATTGTTAAAGTGTTCTTCACGCCTATTGGTGTTTTTCTTCTGTTTACCCGCGGCTGACGTCACGCAGCAGGGGTGGGACAGCTTCAAGTGATGTCATTTATGTCCGTCTCCTTTAATCTTCATAGATCCATGGTTAATTTTTTTTCATTGAATCACAAAAGGAATGACTCTCTACCACAGCTTCTTATTTGCGTTTTACGAACGAAGTGCGTTACATTTGTTTTCTACGTTTGTTTTCTGCGTAAATCATTGGAATTTTGTTAGTTTTCAATCTCTTATAGAAAATTATTTTGAACAGAAGATATTTCAGGTAGAAAAGATTTGTATTTAGGAAGATAAGTTTTCTCATATACATCTCAAATCAAAATTAAGCCTAACGTGGCTCCATCTTATCGGAGACTGGTAAGATTGATGGGTTCGCCACGGATGCGTTACACTGCCTTTTATTATATAGAGATAGCGACTGAACATAATAGACTATATTGGTATGAAAATGCTCGAAGGATAGTAACGAGTACCTAGTAAAAGTACTTATAGTTTGAGAAACTGTAACATTTTTAGTTAAACACTTTCTACAAGTTCATATTAAAATATAAAATCGATCTTACTTAATCAATCTCAAAAATAGCCCAGCTCTCACAGTAGCGGAGGATGTAGCCTCGATTCCACAAGAATTCTCAGTCAAAGGGAAATGAATGTCATGCCGATTAACTAAAAGTCGAACTGTAGAACTGTAACTTGATATCCTAAAGTATACTTTACTAACAAATCCAAATATGTCAAAATTAGGTGTTAGAACTGGAATTTTTCACGTTTAGTATTATTTTATATAGAGACGAACCTCTAAGCAAAAAATTAAGTATAGCATTAATTAGTAGACCGTATTATCGAACGGGTTTATCCAGTCACATTTTTACGCGATGGTTTGCGCCAGAGTTAGTAAAGGGTATCCAATTATTCCTAGATGGTGAGTAGTGTTTCATATTCCATTATGAAAAAGCGGGCCTTATGCTATTGTTTTTTGTTTGCTTTCCTCTCAAATAAAATTGTAACCAGCTTATGATTTAAACGCGACCATTAGACCCAACAGATAACATCAATATCTGTTTTTGGAACAGCTAGAACATTAATTGTTGTTACGAAGTTTCACCATTCTGCGGTGGGAACCTTTTTGATAACATTTTTTTGTGTAATTTCGAATCACATTTTAGCAATGAATTTGGATTGGATTAAATCTCGAACATAATAAAATACCTGTACAAATAAAACCAGGGAGTAAGCTCTCTCTACGAAGCGAAATGTTTCAATAATTAGAATTGGACCATTATTGGACCCATATTATGGGCCATTTTGCAAGTAATTAATAGAAGTAGAAATTACATGAAAAAACCCAATAAATTCCATTTTTCAATGAAGAGAAATATAATGCAATTACGTTTTTATAAGGAAAAAAGTTTTCAACTTCACGGAATATATTTTAAAATACAATTATTTTAGTTTATTTTAAATAATTTAAGAATATCAAAGCAAGAGATCAGAAAATCCACTGCATTCATTCTAAGTCAATATTAAAATGTATAAAAATATTACTGAATTTCGACTTTAATTAAAGTATATTTCTGGCATAGCTTTATAATTTCATTTCTTCCCTAAAATGTGATTCAAATATTTATACATTATTAAAGAAATACATTTATAACGATTTTCCGATATTTCAGAAAATTATATGAAAAGCAGTTGCAACTGATTACTAAATTTTAATTTAATTCTGAATGTAAAAAGTAGTTTCAACTGATTACTAAAATTTCTTTTAATCTTGAAATCACAATCAAGATCCGAGAGTCATCAAGTTAGGTGAAATAAATGCAAAATATATGTCGTTAAATATTTTTTATTTACAGAGGATTTAAAATAAAGTTCTTCTAACGCGATTAGATTTTCTTTCACAGTATTTTTTTATATACAATATGTAGGAATTAAATTTTTAGATTGCTTCAAATAAATATAGATTTCAAAAAATTCAAATTCTCTGTTTCAAAAAATTATTATTTGTTTTCGCATCAAAAAAAGTAAAATAAATATTGGATATGTAATAATTCCCATAAAACTTTCAAAAGAAAGATATTCATTCTAAAAGTAAAAAGACACCGAAAAGATAATGTTTAAATTATATATTTTGATTAAACATTTGATTATTAATTAATTTTGTATTTCGTTAATTGAGGGAAAAACAATATATGAAAATTAAACGTTAATTCAAAGATAGAAAAAATTCATGTATTTTATGGAATTGCACAACTTTTACAACTTATATACAGGATAGCTTTAAGGTAAGCTGTACTTGTATAAAAACATCGGGCATCATTAACTTTTTTTGAAAATTCTGAAAATATTTTTTTATCTTTTTGGATGCGCGATTCAGAAAATTCTGAGAAAATGAAAGGAACGTTAAAAATTATCTTTGAAGGTTTATGTTATGAAGGTTACAACTTTTTTTTTTTACACATCTTTCATCAAAGAAAATATAAAAAAATACATAAAAATATCATATTTTCTTTTGTTATTATCACTGCCCACTCTTCTCTTGATTCATTTCCTTAGATATTTCAATTATATGTGAATATACTTCTATAAATAAAAATATATTTTAAAATTACATCTATGCTAATAAAAGAAAGTTCGCTATACCTGTTTGTGTGAGTCTGCGATGGCTAACGTCGAAATTTACATCACGTACGATATTCAACATTTTTGTGAGGATAGTAGTAGGGATTTGCTGATGCACGTGGGACTCGGAGTTTTAAAATTCTAATAATTAGTTGAGTTATTAACTAAAAAACGCAACTCACTCTCATGAAAAGTATCCCCCTTTTTTTTTTCTTTCGCTCGCTTTCGGTTGGTTATAAAGCTTCGCTCATCAAAAATACGTTTTTTCTTTCTGATTGCTTTAGGTTGGTTGGTTGGTTGTATGAAACTTTCGCAGAAGTAATAAATAAACCGATTTGAATGTTTGATGTTTCAAGAGTGACTATTTTTTGAACTAAATATTAAATTTCACACATGCTTTGAAAACACGTTTATTAGTCATGAAAATTTGAAAGAATAGATCAGTTTCAAATGGCGTCTCACCCTAGCAACTTTCTTGACAACCTGGCGAGAATTTTGTTAACCCAGCGGTTTCCCGGTTTTCCACAACTTTTATTGGTTGAGCGATAATATCTTAAAAAAACAAACAAAAAAAACGCGATTTTGATTGGTTAGTGGAAAATTGGGGCACGTCGTTGAAACTGATCTATTTAGATAACAAGAAATATATGTCGTTTTAAACGTTAAATAAAAGATTAGGATACTTCTTAAAGGCTCTTTTAGTACTATAAATTAGAAATTGGTAACAGTAAGTCTATGCATTCTAATGCTTTCTATTGCTATAGCGAGTAGCAACACTTTAAACAGAAATTAAATTCACATTTTTAATACTATTAATATATATACCGGGTGTCCCAAAAAGGACTGACTGATTTTAAAATTCAATAACTTGCAAACGGTGACAGATATTTAAAAAATTCTTGTAGGAGGGTTATGCATAAAGTCAAAAGTTTTTTAACAGTGATTTTCAATTTTAGTTCGAATTACAAACAATATATGGCGCTGCGATCAATAGACGCTGAATTTAGGCTCGATTTTTGGTACTTCGTGGCCCGGATAATACATTTCCATCTCCTTTTTCAGCATGGAACAAGAGAAAGGACTAGAAATCGAGCCTGTATTTAGCGACTATTGCTTACAGCGCCATCTATTGTTTGTAATTCGAACTAAATTCGAAAATCACTGTAATAAAACTTTTGACCTTATGCATAAACCTCCTGCAAGAATTTTTTAAATATCTGTCACCGTTTGCAAGTTATTGAATTTTAAAATCAGTCAGTCCTTTTTGGGACACCCGGTATATATATATATATATATATATTTTTTTTTTTTCAGAAGTGTTTTGGTTTATTTTTTTCAATCCTATTTTTTATCTTTTAAATACCGAAAAATGTTTCTATTTTATCGCATACCTGCTATATAGCGCCGCACGCAGCTCGGACAAGTGTCGCGTGTTCTCACAGAACATATTACGCACTTCGTTTATGAGTAGTGAATTGGTTATCATTATTTCCGAATAGTAATTTCAGCAAATTTCTTGAATTCTTATTTCAGTCCCCGCCCCCCTTGACTAATATATCTACTTATAGGTTGAATAACATAATTTTGCTTGGATATAGGTTTGTTTAGAACTGAGTGCGTCTCCTGGCGGTTGAAAGTGGAACTAACATATTTTACAGAGTATAGCGCCTATAATATATAGTGTGGAAATTGGCTATCCTTGTAATACTTAAAAAAAGTTGTAAAATATTGTACCCCTTAAATGTGCAACGATGCTGCTGAAATATACAGATCGCAGCGACATCTGCAGGATATTTTCTAGAAAATGCAAGATATTGCCAGTCTATACAATGTAATACGAAAATCCTGCAGATGTCGCTGCGATCGACATTTGGGATTTTAGCAGTATCGTCGCACATTTAAGGGATACAAATTTTTAGCGTTGTTTGGATAGAATATTTCCACACTAGGTATTCTAGACGCTTGTGCACAGCATGCCTGCACGCAGGCAGCAGCGCCCCATGTCGGAGGTTCTTACAGATCATACTGGGTCTTTAATTCAGTGATGGTTACCATTATTTACGAATAGTAATTTCAGCAAAATTCTTAAATTCTTATTTAAGTCCCCATTCCGTCGAGTAATATATCAACGGATAGGTTAAAAATTGGAGCTTTTTCGGAAATAGGTTTCTTTAGAAAGGAGTGCGCATCCTGGCTGTGGAAAGTGGAACTATAAGATTTTGCAGAGAATGGGTAGCAAGCCTATTATACGCGGCCGTAGGCAGCGGTGACCCGTGTTCGGATATTCCTATAAAATCTGCTGCGACCCCTGGTGGTGTAAATTGGAACTAAAGTACTTAAAACGCGCGAACGGTTGGAATACAGTTAGGTTACGGTTTGAGTTAAGTTACTATAAGGTTATAGTTAGGGTTAAGTTAAAGTTAGGTTGCGGTTAGGTTACATTTAAGTTATTTTTAGATTACCGTTAAGGTTAATTTACAGTTGGGTTAAGTTTAGGTTATATTTAGGTTACATTAAGTTACATTTAGGTTAAGGTTGCGTTGCAGTTAGGTTACGGTTACGTTATAATTAGGCTATGGTTACGTTTTTTGCCACAGATGAATGTTACGCATGTTTTGATTAAAATAATGTATTTATCTTTTACAATAGCTCCGAAATTTTAATACTATATATTAACCTTTTAGCTAATGATCGAGTATCGATTTGATTCCCGTGTATTCGCATTTAAGAATGATATTATTAGTTTGAAAATCAAAAAATTCACTCAGGATTTCGATGTAAAATAAAATTATAATTACGTGCATAACAGTGATTTTGACAGCTAAATATCGATATTTTAGCACGAAAATTAAGCAGTCGTTGGAAACCTATCGAACTTCCCCTACTCGGTTCCCCGTTGCAGTTATTTCGAGCCTTTTCACTGCTAAATATCAGTTTTTTTTAAACCAATTTTTAACACAGTCAGCGAGAACGTATTTCAGACAAAATCCTGTTAAAGATATAAAATCATACAAATTTTATGGTCATTTAAGTATATTATCATGGGCTTGGACAACGCCAGGCATATCAACTAGTTATTTCATATAATTTATTACTGTTAATGTTCATTGAATATACAATGTTAAATATTTAAAATATCTTTTTGTGGTTATGAGGGGAATTTGATACACAAAGTAACTTTCTTATGGGGAAGGTTTAAATAAAGTCATTTTTAGATTTATCACCTTTCATTTAAAAGTTAGGATACATTCATGAGTTGCAAATTAGTTGTGTGATTAAGAATACGCTGCCAACACATTCCTATGTAAATGGCTTTCCGAATAAGCTTCCTAAAGTCAGAGGCTTCTGTAAGACATTGCACTGGTCTTAATGATATATTAGTTTATTCAACAAAACTCTTTACATCAAGCGTTCATTATTTCTAAAAAATACCGTACAAAAATTCCCCTATTGACAGTGCTGTAAATTTTGTGAAACCTTATTTCTGTTATCCAATTTTAGCGTCATAACGATACGCACAGCCATCTGAGCTGAGTAGGTTTGCATTAATTTTTTTACGTAGTTTTTGGGCAATTCTCAAAAGGTGGGCACTGAACACACGTCATAAAATTAAGCCTTTCAAACATAACTTTACTTATCATTGACCTTTTTTTTTTTTTTTTTTTTTTTTTTTTTACACTGAGTTTTTAATTCTATTCAGAGACAGAAAATAACATAATTTATTGTAAAAGCTTTGTATAAATATCTTAAAATTTTATTATTTTATGCTAAAGAGGCCAATTTCGGACATTCATAAAGTTAACTGCTCCAATGTACCACCAAGAAAAAGAGTTTTAACTTTTTTCCAGGTGGTTTTAATGGTAAACAACGAATGCATAGAGGAAACGGATGATTTTTTGATAATTTCGTTAAGAGATGGCAGGCTGATTTATTGCTTTTTTGAAGATAGAAGGACTTTTCTATAAAGAATTTTTTTGTATTTTGTAATGTCCGAAAGTAACGTAAGCATTTGATTTTATTATTATTATTACTGGATAACAAAAAGTTAATTATACATATATATATATATGTATACACATAAAATTATAGGACACATTTACTACATTCTTAGTCTTAAAAATTTTTTAAATACTAAGCGCAACGTCCAAAATCTGCAACGTAAGTGCGAAAAAATGTCCAAAATTTGTAATGTACACAACTGCCAATTAAATACTTTAATAATTAATTTTCCACAATAGTTGCTGTCTTTTAATGTTTGTGTATAATTTTGTAGACATACTATTAAAAATATTAATAGATTATATTTATAGACAAAATACTATACTATTAAAGAAAAATTGGCCTTAAATTTGAAAAATTTAAAAATTACATATTGTTAACGTTTAATGATCCCACCTTTTGAGAATCTCCCTTTTCTCATCGGTTTGTTTCCAGAGAACGCCAAACAATGACAGTAAAGGCTATTTGCCCTCAAACGTATGTTAGCAAAAATAATTTAACTTCTTCATGAAATTTTTCTTGTCTGTCGAGCTTCTTGAAAATGGGGACTTGTGGTATTTACTTAGAATAATTTACGCAGCATATGTTTTGCGCGATTTAAAGAAATAAATCCTGAACTTACATTTTGAAGTTTCTGTTATCGAATTTTCACGTCATTATGACACGCACAGCTATCTGAGCTGAGTAAGTTTGTATTTATTTTTTACGTAGTTTTTCTCATAAGATGGTTTCCAGAGAACGCCAAACAATGACAGTAAAGGCTATTTGCCCTCAAACGTATGTTAGCAAAAATAATTTAACTTCTTCATGAAAGTTTTCTTGTCTGTCGAGCTTCTTGAAAATGGGGACTTGTGGTATTTACTTAGAATAATTTACGCAGCATATGTTTTGCGCGATTTAAAGAAATAAATCCTGAACTTACATTTTGAAGTTTCTGTTATCGAATTTTCACGTCATTATGACACGCACAGCTATCTGAGCTGAGTAAGTTTCTATTTATTTTTTACGTAGTTTTTCTCATAAGATGGTTTCCAGAGAATGCCAAACAATGACAGTAAAGGCTATTTGCCCTCAAACGTATGTTAGCAAAAATAATTTAACTTCTTCATGAAAGTTTTCTTGTCTGTCGAGCTTCTTGAAAATGGGGACTTGTGGTATTTACTTAGAATAATTTACGCAGCATATGTTTTGCGCGATTTAAAGAAATAAATCCTGAACTTACATTTTGAAGTTTCTGTTATCGAATTTTCACGTCATTATGACACGCACAGCTATCTGAGCTGAGTAAGTTTGTATTTATTTTTTACGTAGTTTTTCTCATAAGATGGTTTCCAGAGAACGCCAAATAATGACAGTAAAGGTCATTTGCCCCTAAACTTATGTTAACAAAAGTAATTTAACTTCTTCATGAAAGATTTCTTGTCTGCTGTGCATCTTAAAAGTGGAGAGGAGCACGAGTGGACACATGCCCGTTCAACTTTCTGAACAACAAATTTTAGAAAATAATGCACATTCATTTAACAACTGCCTTCTATCAACCTGAAGTAAGAATGTTTTAAGGACCAAGACAAATAATTACTATTATTTTTAATTTATATTTCTTCCTTTTTTATGAAACCACTCGATTTGTAGATTGTAGGCTAGCTGTCTATGAAATATATAGTTTGGTGAAAAAGTTCGTAATCTGCTTAGCCAGAATGGAGTGACTATGCAATATTTTCAGGATTTATTTTGCACGTTAGTGAGAATTTAGGCCATTTTTCATTAGGAAGTCCTCCCTTCTGAGATTCTTCGTTTAGTAGTATAGCACGGTTTTTACTATACTTTTTACCTAATTAAATACATTCCTTTCACCTTTAATTTTTTTTAAAATCACAAACGCTTCGACTTATACTACTATCACTTAGAGGTTTTGAAATGTAATGGCTAAAATGTCAATCAGGTGATGAACTATTTGTTATGCTTTATGATTTCAAATGAAAAGTGATATGTTTGATAAAACTTTCAGGCTGAGAGCTTGTAGATAAACTATTAGAAAAGTAGGCATTTTTAGTTTTAATTTGACACTAATTTAATCCGTAAACTAGATGAGTTTAAAATGCTGGTCACTGCACTAAACTGTCACTAAAATTTGGTCTGTCCGTGGAAGTAAATAAAATATTTCTTCACACTCTTTTCAGTATAATATACTAATGGAGTTGTAGTTAAAGCAGGTTTTTCATATATGAACTATTAAATGTTTAGTGCAGATATCGAGGACACCAGAAGAGACCCTCAAATGTAAAAAAATTGCCAACAAAGTGATTGTATATCACCTGTTTTTGCATTTTCGCGTCGTCATTAAAAAATGCAAAATTCCGTTATCCCTATGAGTTGATTTTTCTTGAAGCCGCCGCTCTGTTTATAAGAATTAAATGTAACTATTGTCGCACCCAGATGTTCAGAATTTTATAAAATCGATTAATTGCAATAAAACAATTGATAATCTTAACAAAAGTTTATCAAATCAATGCATTTTCTAAATATTTCTGTAAATGAAAGTAAAAACCGGTAACATTTTTTTTTCTATACAAAGCATAACTTAGGAAATATACTCAATTAGCCATAACTTCCATAAAAAAAGAAGAATCTAATTTTCAAAGACGTGGAAAATCAGATATAAAAAAGACCAGTTTTATAAAAGAAATTTAAATCTGTGCAACTTCTTTGAATGGAAGCATTAGCCCGAGAAAAATTGGCAAGTCATGCAGTTTTTGATATTAATTAGTGTGTCAAAAATTTCTGTCGCATGAAATTAAAAGTTTTATCATGCTATTTAAGTTTTAGGAAACAAAATTAATGAGCAAGACTAGGTGGGGTTATTTCATTCGTTCAAACTTCAGAATAAAATCGGATGAAATGATTTAATAAGACAAAGAAGCAAGAAACTGGAAAACAGGAATTTTGCTTTTTCAGAATTTAGTGTCGCCCCCTATGGAAAAAAAATATGTATAGATAGTATAATACATATTTCAGTTTTAAGGTATACACAATTTATTTTACATAAAATGACGTCATTTGCATCCGCTGAAGATTTCCACCTTTTCCATCCAGTCTTAAGGGAGACCCGTAAGAAAAAACCCAAAATTTTTATTATTGATTTTAAAGTAATGAATTTTGGTGTACTATTTAAGAATCTTTTTGTAAGGAATAATTAGCAAAAAAATTCACTTTTTATTAAAAAGTATATTTTTTATGGGGATTTTTATGATTTTTTTTTGTCGAAAAATACACTTTTTAAAATTACTACTCCTCATTCAATTTTCAATATTTTGGTATTACTAAAATTTCTTAAATAGTGTTAGAGTATATGGAAAAGACCTAGGGAAAGATATTTTTAATTTTCTATTTCAATCAGCTAAAAAAAAAAAAAAAAAAAAAAAAAAAAAATTACGCATGGTAAATTTCCTTAAATTCGTTATAATTTTCATGTTTACCAATTTATGTAAAATTGTCAGAAATAGTTTAAAAAATATCTCTCCTTACTTTTGTTGCAAATTGTTTTAAGATTCTAAAAACATAAACACTTTGTTTCTGAATCATTTTACCACTGAGCCTTAGTACTTTGAACTTAGGCAAAATATGAAAAAAGTCATTTTGAGGAAAACACATTTAAAGTATAAAATACAGGAGAAGGTAGTAAAAAAAACTTATTTCATGTTGAAACTATTTTTTATATTAATTTCTAATACATCAAGACTATTTTTTAAGAAAAACTTTTATATTGAACACAATAGAAAACAAATGTAGCCAGTTTTATCTTCGAAGAAAATTCCTCGATTTTCAGCGACAAAAATTCATCGAGCTGTCAAAATATATACTTTTATAAAATACTACTCCTCATTCAATTTTCAATATTTTAGTATTACTAAAATTTCTTAAATAGTGTTATGGTATACGGAAAAGACCAGGGGAGAGATATTTTTAGGCGTTGGTAAACAGGAAGCAATTTTGTAGAAATTCTTCTTTTAATGGTGTTCCCACATGTTTCAAATGCGAACCAGGTTTTTGCTTCTTAGCTTTTGCAGCCTGATAAAAACACCACGAATTTCTACCTTAGGGACACTTAAAATGTTTGGGACTATTATCGGTTGATATGCTGTGATATAATGTTGCATATATAGCTGTTTTCATGGCTGATATGTCCCCCTTGTTGCTTAAAATAGCTTTTTGATAATAATTTATCAATTTTTGATTGTAGATTCTTTTCGCTTCCGTGACTACGCCCACCCAATGTTATACCCCGTGCTTTAGACGTTTTCACAACATTTCGAAGAGCTGTACCTAACCTCTTACAAACATGGTTGACACACTCTTCCTTTTCAATTTTTGTCTTAGAGCCATACACTTTTTTATCTGAAAGATACGTGTATGTTTTTGCATCACCATCGGACAAAATCGTTGTGTATCTGAATTCTTTTTCTTCGGATCGTTTCCAAAGTTTCAGCTCTGCTTTCATTTCCATCGAATTAGAAGACCCACAGTGATTTTTAAAACACTCATTTTTGTGACCTTCAATAAATATTTGAAACTCAGGCGAACTTTCACCTAAATCGCGTTTGGCATTATCACAAGTATAACAGAATTTGGACATCACTTCAAAGTCGATGACATAACCTGTAAGTACATCAATAACACAGCCAACTGCATAGTTAGAATTATGGCCGCGTGTATGCCAAGTGCCATCAAAACTTACAGCAATATTAATAATAGGACGTTCAACAGTAATGGGTGTATCAGTACATTTTATGTCATCATACGCTTTTCTAACATTTGAATGGACTATTTCAAACATTTTGTTTGTAGATTTTTTGCAATCCTGACATACATTTTCATATATATATATCATATGTTTTATCAGACATTACAGACATATTCATCACAAAACCAAATTGATCAACTGCTGAGTACCTCGTCCAATTTCTGTAAAAGCTTTTGTCACTTTATAATTCACGTCATACCCCTCACCATCACTTGTTGGAGCTGATGTAAATTTGGAACCTTTTATTTCATCACATGCTCCACAAAACATTTCTAATTTATGGGCAAATCCACTCGTACTTTTCATAAGAATTTTCATTTGTTTTGAAAAACAATCTGGGCATGCAGTAAATGTAAAAAAGTTCAGAAATTGAATTTATATCAACAATAATATAATGAGGAGTATGATTAGATGTTAATTTTTCATTTTGTCCTGTAGTACTTGCAATTTCTGTATCAAAAACAAGATTATGTAATCTTACGTTTTGTTTCATACTATTATCAGTATTAACAGATAAGTTAGAAACACTGGATATACTTTTTTCAGGGACTTGAGTAATCACACTTTCTGCTTTCCATCTTTTAGAAGCCATCACGTTCATATGTTGTTTACGTTTCTTCGAACGAGGCATTTCAGTATATTATTCTAAAATAAACTTGTAGAATATTAAACTTGAATTAATAATACAAAATAGTCACGTGCAAACACTAATTTAAACGAAAGAATGCGATGTATACAATCAAAAACAGAAAAGTTTATCACGAGAATCGAATCGAAAGGCGTAAAATGTAAACAAACACGATAGCGTTCGATTTAACAGTTAACAGTTATGGATAATTCAGAACAGAAGAATGTATTCTTCTTTGATTAATCATACTAAAATTAAAATGTTATTAACTGTACCTAACTTCGTTTAATAGTGTAATATAAAAGTAAACAAAGATGTGTAAGCGTTTTAAATGGCCGCTAATCCTTTAAACTCTAGAATACAATTAAAAAAGCTCATTTACTACCTGTTCCAAGTGTCCCCGAGTTCTGAAATTTTGCATGGATATTCGCAAATATGTATCTTATCGTTTTCTGAGATAAAAAAAAAAATTGAACTTTTGATGATTTTTGGCCGAAAATGCGGTTCGGGTCTCCCTACAACATCTATAGAAAAGTATGCATATGACGTCACTATAGCGGAATAATGCACAAATTCAGCAAAAATCTAGTCGTCATTCAAGATATACGACAAGAAAATTTATACATTTTCAAAATTCGGAAAATGTTATTACAAAAGGATTAATAAAATTTCATTATTTGAGCTTTTTGATTGAAATTAAGTAAATGCGGAGAAAAAAAGTCACATATATGTATTTTAAAATACATTTTTATAGCAGGCGATATTCTTGGCACGGCGCGTATTTTAATTACAATTTTATTTTCAGTTTTTATGAGAAAATGGCAACAAAACTATATTATTTTCCCCTTACATTCTACGGAAATGTAGTACTTCAATTTCCAAATTTACAGAAATATTCTAAAATGTACAAAAAAATTAATACCTCAAAAATAATTTGCGAATGCAGTTTTCAAACAATTTGCATTTAAAAGTACTTTTCTTTGCCTCTATACGACGGTGTAAAAATTGAAAATGTGCAATGGTTAGAAGTTAAAAAAATTGCAGTAGATATTATCGGTATTTAACCATACAATGGTACATCTGCTTCGTTTTATCGCTGACTTATGTATCAGAACGTTATTTTTTAGGGACGATACTTTAATTGTTGCCCAAAAGAAATAGCATATCGGTGTGTAACAAGATACATTATAGTAAAGGCTTATTTTAAAAATCTTACAAATATACCTCCGAATACAGATGTAGTGAAAATATTTCTCGCTGGTTTTAGCGGATAAAATTATTTAAATTTCATAATTATGTTTTTGAACTGAAATTTCATTTAATATAACATGTTTTAGAAAAATCGGAAATATCTAAAATGTACCATCTATTTTATAATTGGCATTTATTTTCTATTTATGATTTATCTGCAGATATAGTGAAATTATTTCTTACTGGTTCTAGAGGATAAAGTTATTTAAATTTGATAATTATGTTTGTGAACTGAAATTTCATTGAATATAATATGTTTTAAAAAAATCGGAAATATCTAAAATGTACCATTTATTTTATAATTGGCGTTTATTTTCTATTTATGATTTGCCTGCAGATATAGTGAAATTATTTCTTACTGGTTCTAGAGAATAAAGTTGTTTAAATTTGATAATTATACACTGCAAATAGGGGCGTCTTAAATTCAGACACATATGTGACTGAAAGAGAAATTCAGACACTTAAGTGTCTGAATATGAGATTTCAGACACCATAGATGTCTGAAATTAAGACACTTAAATGTCTTATTATGATCAAGGCATAAACACTCTAAATTGAAATGACTGAAATTCAGACATATAAATGTCTTAAAATGGAGTGTTCAATTTTCAGACATTTTAAAGTGTCTTAATTTTTAAGACACTTATATGCGTCTGAATTTAAGCCACTTCAAGCGTCTGAAACGCATCCATGTTGGACCCACGTCTCATTTGTTGACAATAGGTAGACATTTGTTCCCTTTTTTTGTAAACACTGTACACTAAAAAAAAAAAAAAAATACAATAAACTTTCTGTAATGTGGGCTCTGTCTAAGACGGAAATCTGTTTAACTCGAAGAGATTGTCAAGCTCCTTCTAATCCATAGGCATAGAGTAAAATTCGTCTAAGGAGGGTTATTGTCTACTACGGAAAATTTTCTCGGTCCCAATCGATTCCGCCTTAGACAGAGTTTACTGTTTATATTTATATATAGGCCGTTAATTTATGTAAATTGTATTCTCAATTTCGACGCTTGTGCTATTTAAATATTTTAATAGAAATTTTCTTCCGTAAATTACAGAATTTTTTATTTTTTTGCATATTTCTGTATTTAAAAATTTCCGTTTAAAAGACAAAATATAATCTTTCAAATACAAACCCACATATTACAACCTCACATTCCAGAACCAAGTGTATTAGACATGAAAACTGTTTATCGCTTATAACTCGATAGGTAATTTATTTATCTAAAAATGGAAGAGCATTTCGATTACATTGTTTCTGAATAACATTATCCTCACCTGTCAATTTCATGCGTTTCCGATACAAATGAAATAAAAATTGGGTCAGATTGAGTTTGAAAATAGATTCTAATATAATTTCTTTAAGGAAAATGGTGCCGCCATCTATCAACACAAAAAGTAAAGTCTGATAAATTTCTCAGTTTTATTTTTTACTTTTTCTTCCTTCAATCGACTTTTCGCAAAACCAGCGGACAGGCATTTTACATAACACACCTAAATCATTAAGCATTGGGACAATAAAAGGATGGAAAATGTATGACATGTCTGTGAAAAATAACACTGTGTAACAGTCTCTAAAATCCTGCTACTCTAATGAAAAACGTAATTACGAACGTTTTTACTCGCGATTTTTTCATATAAAAATATAAATTAAGACAAAATCGAGTTAAAGATATATAAATATATATATACACACGAGTATATGTACTCGTATATGTATTAAACTTACACAACATCAAGAAGCATCGGCAGTGGCGCCAACTTATATGGACCCGTGGGGCGCGAGCCCACCCAATAATTTGCTCTCTCCGCCCACCTGATTGCCATTGATTTATTTCGTTATTTATTTATTTAATCTCTGAAATAAAATTTTGCTTTATTCACGTTCTCAAAATAATTTTGCTTGAAAAATAGAAGGACGTCACTTACAGGACATGTAGAATATAATAAAGCATCATTTACAGAAGCACTGAAAGCCCCTTCAGCGAATGTATCATTAAATTTCTCTCAAAAATAAATTTCTTGCATATTTTCCCATCTGTTTTAATCTCTTGAATCCATAAAGCACTTTTTGACTAAAATATATGTTTTTCTTGGCAATTAATTTTTTGCACTTTCAAAAGTTAGCAATTTTTATGCTATTTATAATAAATATCAAAGTATTCATAAGGAAGAACGAATGAAAATATAATTTAATAAAATTATTTATTAAATTATAATGATTTTATATTTGACTTAGAAAAACCATAATTTGACCTAGAATTATTCTTTTTAGTCACTCGCTCCTCCCCCTCTTCTCCTCACACACGAACTAAGGGGGGGGGGGGATGCATGTGTTATTTTACTGAAAATTTTTTAAGCCCACCCAATATTTTTCAAAAGTTGGCACTGCTGAGTATCTGTATTACACAAATAAATTTTCCCAAACATGCCGAGAACACACTATGTATATACACGCGTATACACACTGTTAAAACATTTTAAATATTTTAATATTTCAAAAATAACGTATCCTCTGTTTAGTAAAAATACTTTCAGAGAACCAATAATATTTGTTCTCTAAAAGGGTTTTTTTTTTTTTTCTTAACTAGGAAAAAGAAAGCTTTGTGGCTGACGCATGAAATTAAAAAGCCAAATATTTAAAATTCTAGAAAGACGTTGTATAAAACGTTCAGAATTATAATCGTGAAAAAAAAGTAGTCCTACTGACACCAAATTGGTTGTGTTTCATAAATAAATAACGATATTTGAAACTTTCTATTGGGAAAACGTAGCTCAGGCATCCTTCTCGTAAGCGAAAGGTCCCGGCTTCGAATCCTCAACGGGTAAGTCTTATAAGTTTACAATAGTTTGAATAAAATGTGAAAATCCAGTGTGTTCTGCATGACTGTGAAAAAATAGAAGCTGAGATATGTAGGACTGTCGTCAGGAAAATTACATTTTATCTTTTAAATGCAAAATTTTTAAATACAGGAAAGGCATATTTTCTAGGATTTGCGGCAGAAAATTTCTATTAAAATATACATAAGTAGTACTGGCGTCTATATTGGCATATAGACTATAATATCATTGCCATATTTTAAAAAATATTTATTTTAGAGTGTATAATGCTTACAAAAAAAAAAAAAAAAAAAATGTTGCTATTGCCGATAAATGAGAAGGTGGTTAAACATGGATGCGCTTTCAGACGTTTGAAATGTCTGAAAATCAGACGCATATAAGTGTCTTAAAAATTCAGACATTTTAAAATGTCTGAAAATTGAACACTCCGTTTCAGACACTTAAGTATCTGAATTTCAGACATTTTTATTTACAGTGTATTTTTGAACTGAAATTTCATTGAATATAATAAGTTTTAGAAAAATCGGAAATACCTAAAATGTGCCATCTATTTTATAATTGGCATTTATTTTCTATTTATGATTTGTATGTAGATATAGTGGAATTATTTCTTACTGGTTCTAGAGAATAAAGTTATTTAAATTTGATAATTATGTTTGTGAACTGAAATTTTATTAAATATAATATGCTTAAAACTCTAATATGTGCCATTTATTGTAGTATATATGGAATTTATTTTTTATTTATGAATTTTTGAAATCTAATCTAGTCAATGGCGATGTATTTTAGTGAATTATGAGCTAAAATAATTCACTAAAATATACTAAATTAACGAAACTATATTTCTTAAATAAAGCAAATATTCATATGGATATCTGTATTTATATATAGAATATGCGTAAAATATAAATCGCTATTAAAGAGAGTAATTCTATTTTAAAGTAAAATCATATCATTTTCAATAAATACAAAAAATTATGATTCTCGAAGCACAAAATTCTCTTTCAAATGTAAAACGTTACATAACTACTCTTAAAGAACTATACATGATCAACAAAAATGATTCAGAGGTTTACAGAAAAAGAAAAACGAAAACGAAATTAATGTGGATGTCATAGTATAGTTCTATACTTTAAAATATTTGTAGATCTGTATTGACGACCATGTTCGATTTGTATGCATTTGCTAGGGTTTGTAAGTGGCTCTAGGCTGTGATAAATTATAAAAATAAATGCTTTAAAAGTGATTTTTACGAAATATGTTTATTTGGTACAGAAATATAAAATTAAAGCATTTCATACAGAAATGGATAGGGATGGTGCATGGAAGCATTTCAAAGAAGCGTTTTTCACACGACTGAGTTCGTGAAGCGAAAGCGAGCAATTGGATGAATCATTCTGTAATTCACAAATTGGCATCACACAATTGGGGAAAAGAGCACAAGAAAAATGAATGATATCATTTGAGCAAAAATTATCTCTTACGCTTTAGACAATTCGGAGAATTTTGAATTTCGTGGCAGGGCAACCAGAATAGCAGTCCTAAAAAGTAAACCAGAAATAATTCGAACGTCAATAAATACGTTAGAAGCAAAGTTTTGGGAAAATAGTGTGATAGACAAATCAGGCCGCATGTTCTGGAAAAATTTCTTTCTTTCAAACCGATGACCAGGCCCTACCTGCCGGGAAGCCCAAGCTGAACGGGTTTGATTCCTGGTATCGGGGCGGGTGACCGCCTAATCGCCGCATAGCGGCAATAAACCTAACGAGTGCTTAGAACGTATCGACAGTGCCTTAGGCTTAGTTGTGAACGGTGTTATGTCGGTTGCTTAACATTTATATCCTGTTGTTGGAATCTGCACATTGCTACTCGTGTTGATCTCGTAATTTGGAACCTTGGCCAGGTAACGAGACCTTCACCTGGCAAGGAACCTCTAGAAGTATAATTCACGGGTAACTTGGAGGACTTTGCATGTACGACGGATTTTACATGCACCAGGCGCCATTAGCGTACATGGCGGATTATAGCCAGCAGTAGGCCTCGATACCGCGGCCTTAGCTGCGTATTCGACGCTCTGCCAACTGGGCCACCACTGACCGAACTACTTCTTAATGACCTGGGGTTTTGAAGCCGAATTGTTGGTGCAGACTTGTTGAAAGAAAATGGAATTGGAGGGGGGAAACAAAAAAGGAAAAAAATGGAGCGTCGCAGATAGACAAGTTGCACCGAAAGTTAATTTTGAGCCGAAATGCTAGGCAAACATAACGATGCAGGGTAATGAGACTCCGCCTAACTACCGTACCCCACCGCGTAGAACATATGAAGTATAAACTGGAAATGTTTATACTTCAACGGGGAAGTTAATCTAAAAAAATAAGCAGTGCAAAGAGATATTTCTACTGAACGTTGGATAGAATGAGAATAAAACTGCAAACCAAAAAAAAAAAAAAATCAAAGTCGATCTTTATTCTTTTTTCTTATATCTAGTGAGGATGAATAATCATCTATCTATGTGAGAGGCGTTTTAGTGATAAAGAGATTTGTTAAATATCTTTTCTTTAGGAGGAAAATTACAATGGAAACTGAAATAAAAGTTACGATAAAATAAATTAGCAATTAAAAGTTAGTTTTAACTGAAATATAGAAAAAAGAAAAATTTAAGAAAAATTTATGTGATTCTACATCCCAGATGTAGATGAATCTTGTGCTAGGATGTTTAGAAATGCTAAAAGCTAAAGACGCGACGCACAGTGTTCCGAAACAACTATTAAGGAACTACGTAGGGTAGGGGAGTACATAGTGAGACATGGTACACAGTGAAACAGCAGCCATTTTGACATATAGTTATAACTTTTTCTCCTAGTTGGAACACACTCTGAACC
The DNA here is from genome assembly GCA_963932465.1 of Maratus speciosus. Lineage (NCBI taxonomy): Eukaryota > Metazoa > Arthropoda > Arachnida > Araneae > Salticidae > Maratus > Maratus speciosus. Next base: position 389,769,282 of record OZ010786.1, read on the forward strand.
ACCTCATCTTATACAACACGTGGATGTAGTTTCGACACTTCAGTTACTCGTCCGACAAAATACTAAATAATTCTTTATTTTACAGTGGTTAAATTTACATAAATGTCTATTTTAGAGTTTATTTCCTTCAATATGACATATATTTACTTAACCAAACCTAGCTATATCTAATAGTAGACTATTTCGACAAAACGAAATAAACTTTTTAAAGCGATAAATTTGATGTAACATATGTGGCATCTATTTTGTTGCAACGTAACGAAAGTACACAGTGAGACACACAGCTGTGGTACACAGTGAGACGTGCCCCATTGTGTATCGACTATGTGGTTCTGATGTAAAAAATGTTATTTATTAATAAAAGAAGGGTTTATTTTTTCTCTCTCTCTATCTGTGCGTGTGTGTGTGGGGGGGGGGGGGTGGGAGGGGCGTGCGATGGCTAGTGAAATCTACTAAACGTAAGAGGCTGAAAATTTGCATGAAGGTAGCCCAATGTCTACCATTATCTACTTGAGGCTCATATTTTTAAAAAAATTTAAACCTATAAATATTAATTAGAAGTTATAAACTGCAGAAAATTATTGATAGAGTGTAAAAAAGTATGATTTATGAAAATATATACATTGTCTCAGTGTGTACCACTTGTGGTACACAGTGAGACAAGTTTCGATACTCCGTTATGCTACTTCTGTGCTTTTATCAATAACTTTTTTAAAACCATTTATACATTAATGTGTAGCGTATTTGTGTAGGTTAAAGATGTAGCAAAATTTTTTTCAAAAGAATAAAAATCGTTGCCATTCGTTAAGTAATAATAAGTTTCGTCTCACTGTGTACTACCCTCCCCTTTATACGTTTTCCCCCTCTTACATGGCATCTAGGTCAGCCAAACTCAACCTGTTTTTCTCGCGGGCCACAAATATATATTTGGGACGTTAAGTGGGTCGCAACACGCTTATAAAAAGTTAAAAAAAGTAATTAAATATTAAGATAACATAAATAGTACAATAAAGCAATATAGCAAATTTAATATTATGAATAGGATTGAACGTTTCTAGCGGAAAAAAATTTACAAACAAATTCCAACATCAATCACTATTTCCAAACAATAATAGATATTAAAAATGTTGTAGAAATATATCGCAGCGTTTGCATTTTATTAATTAATTAATTAATTTATTATTGTAGAAATAGAGAGTACAAATTTAATTAATATAGAATAATGTATAATTGGTGTTAAAGATTGATAAATGTATACACAACTGTAGAACAAATAGGACTACACGTAAAAAGAACTTTTGACCAAAGAAATGGCATTTAAAATTTTTCAACATAATTTTAACTTAATTAGGAATGACAGAGAAAATTTTGTCGTCCCAAGGAAACTTTGAAGAACAGTAAAAGTTTTAAATACTCTTTATGCACACCTCAATTTTATAATGATTATGCGTCTCGGGCCGAACATAAAACGGTACCACATGCGACCTGCGAGCCGCAGTATGAGTATGGCTGATTTAGAAGGACATTTTTTAGGAGGAATATAAAGTAATAAGGAAAATAAAATAACATAAGCTGTTACGGCAACAAATATATCGCAAAAACTATTGTGCTAAATCTTATTCGCCCTGAATTTGCCAACTTCAATAAAATAATCAGAAAAGAATGAAAAACAGGTTATAACAAGTTGGAATTTGCTCGTCAAACGTGGATAATGAGGTGATTTCCTAGCATAAGTAGTTTTATAAATATTTTTTGCACCGCATAACGTACTGAATGTATATTTTAGAGCACTTCATAAGTGCCTATCAATTTCATTCTGTTTGAAAGGCTATAACATCATTAAAATGCACTTGAAATAATTTTTTCCCATTGGCCGTAATGCAACGGAAAACTTTTGACTGTCCCTGTAATTAAACTATACATCCGATTTTCATAAAATTTGAAATGACTTGACAAAATTTGCAACAATTATATATTTAAAATTTCCGACCATTCGGAAGGCTGTAACATCATTAAAATGCACTTGGAAGAATTTTTTCCCATTGGCCGTAATGTAACGGAAAACTTTTGACAGTCCCTGTAATAAAACTATACATCCAATTTTCATAGAATTTGAAATGACGGGACAAAATTATGCAACAATTACACATTTTAAATTTCAAACGTTTCAGTTGGGTAGTTTTTGCGCTGTTATATGCGGGCAGACAGACAGACGGTCAGACAGACAGACGGACAGACAGACAAACTGAACGACGACTATAGGTGCTACGTATTTATATAATTACGAACGCATCTAATAAAAATGAGTCGGTGATGAAAAAAATGGTACTTTAAGTCCGAGTTTTCTACATTGTTGATTTTTATTTGTCTACTACATCGTGATTACTACATTGCCTTTTAAATTATATTTTGAACCTATTTTTAAAAAGCAATTAAATGGGTTTGATACCTATGTATGTTTTTTTTGAAATTTTTATCATTTACAACATTTTCGTCTTGGAAAGTCAAGATCTTATATTATGCAAAATCTTTGGTACATTCCTCTTATGTAAGCTTTTGAGGCGTATTCGAAAAACTTTTGCGGTTTCAAACGAAAAATTTTCTATTGCTGTTATGTGTGGAGCTTTTTATGAGAAGTGAAAATCAACTTCAAGGTTTAATTATATATGAATGCTGCAGATGCAAAAGTCACATTATCCACTTTATTAAGGTATTAAGTTATTCATATCACCATGTTCTTCTTTTTAAGGCAATCGGTCTGTAATAGGGATTTTACCATAATGAACATATTTTTACTGAAAAAAACTGCTAGACTCGAATGAACCAACTCGTGAGCCAAAAACAAAAGTAAATTTTATTAATGTTTAAAAAAGTAAGAAGTAGTTTAAAAAAATGTTTCACTACTTTAATAACAGTTAAGAAGTTGAGCCATATCTAATAGTAAAAGTTTTACACAAATTATTTTTAATAAATGTGTTTTGCATTTTGATTTTTGCTGTTTAGTACCATCAAAAATAACATAATAAAAATTAATGATCAGAATTTTTTTTTAAATTCATAACTATTTTGGCTTAGAACTGACATTAATTTTAAAAGTTTGCTGAAAAGCACACATTTTCCATATTTAAATTGCTTTACCAGAATTATTACAGGTTTAGGACTACGTGCAAGTATAGCTGTTATGGCAACAAATATATCAAAAAAAACAATTGTGCTAATATATCATGTTTATAAATATTAATCAGTTTTTTACATTTTTCTCAAAGCTAGGTTAAGTGGAGAATGTGAATTTGCATCTACACCCTACATATGCATTTCTTTCTTTATAATTTGCATTTACGACTTGCGTCAGTCATGACTGTTGATTATAAACAATGAAGTTTATAGCAATAAATAAAGAATGTGTTATTTGAGCCAATACAGCTCAAATCAATGAGTAATGCAGAACATTTCCGAAGGGAGAAACGAGATTTTTGGAATAGGGAGAGTGGGAAGTGTTGACCATAGGGGATGCTTGACCCACCCTTCAGTTTTCATATTTTTAAAAAAATCATAATTTTATTATATGTGGCAACCAAAGCTATTGCAATATTCAAACAATAGTCTTTGTTTCGCGCATATAATTAAAACAGGTGTGAATTATGAAGAATATGTTCGACTTCATATTTGTCAACGGCGGTTTGATCAGAAGGACAATTAGGGGGCCAACAAAAATCACAGAAAAAGAATGTTTGGGATCACTCTGTAAAATAAATTTCACGAAATGATCCATCACTATAGCTTACGAATTATGGACATTGTACCATATATGTATTCATTTGTGGAAGAATAGGACGTATATTCATGGAGATATATGGATTTCTTTAAAAAGGTCAAAAACTTTTTGCATGTTTTTTGTTTATATCATGTAGGGTTTTTCTTACCAAATTTAACGCTAGTTTCAGAAAATTTGACAAAATGTAGTAGAAATAATATGGTGTAATTGGAATGTAAATATATTAAATATTTGATGAAATATGAGCAGTTGAATGAAATATTTTTATCTGCGCATGCGCGCACGATAAAAAATATGTTTTTCATGGTTTGATAGTCAACTTTATGGAGCAACTTATAAAAAAATACAGTCAAACATCATAAAAATTCAGAAAGATATCGTCAATAGACTAAACTGATTTTTAGTTGTTCTCTAAAAACATCTAAATGATAATGGATATTCCATAAATTGTCGTTTTTGATTTTTACTTTTGTTAATTTTCATTTTTTGCGAATGTTTTAGATTTTCTTGGAAACTCACCATAACGAGCCTATTCCGAGAAAAAAAGAAGTATCAAAATCTAAGCATTTCCTCTAAAACTAATCACTGTATATTGCAGACTTTCTGAATTTTCACGATATATGACTGTATTTTTTGTATGAGTTGCTCCATAGAGTTGGCTGTCAAATCACGAAAAAAAAAATTTCTATAGAGCGCGCATGCGCAGATAAAAAATATTTCATTCAACTCCTCATATTTCATCAAATATTTAATATTTTTACATTTCAATTGCGACATATTATTTTTACTACATTTTGTCAATTTTCTGAAACTGACGATAAAATTGGTAAAAGACCCTGTATGATATAAACAAAAAAATTGCAAAAAATTTTTGAACTTTAAAAAAAATCGATATACCTCCATGAATATGTGTTCTATTCTTCCCCAAATGAATACATATATTGTACAATATCTATATATTCGTAAGCTATAGGGATAGTTCATTTCGAGCATTTTATTTTACACCGTGATCCCATACTTTTCTTTGATTTTTTGTTCTCACCCCCCCCCCCCCCCCCCCCAATATGGCTTTCTGATCAAATTGCCATTGATAAATATGAAGTTGAACACATTCTTTATAAATCTTAAGTTCCAGAAAAATCCGAAAGATATATTTTTAAAAATTCGTCTAAAATTGAAAGTGTCCGGTTATTAATGGTCATATACTGTACACACTGTGGAGAATGATATGTTTAGACGCCAAATGGACGATAAAGGGATGGCAATGGCTCTATTGTTTACGTGAGGTTACTCGGCTCCTGAGCTTATCTCTGGCTTTTTCTGTACGAGGTGGTGAGTGTTGGAAGAATGTTTTTACGAACTCGGTTTCGTTTTTACTGTAAATAAAATGCATCATAGTGTATTATAGCTGTAAATATGTGTCTTCCAATAAAAAAGAAGAGAGAAAATGATATCCCGTGGATTCACTGAGTAAGTGCCAATTGATTTATTTTAAGATAGCGTTAGTTAATTAAGAAATCCACTGAACCAGAACCGGTCGCCACACTGGTGCATTGGTCGGGAATATAAATTGATAACTACGCTACTGGCATTTCATTAAACGGGTAAATTATTTAAAATTTTTCTTAAAATTTAAGATATATTGGAACCCATAATTCTTTGAATGAATGGATATAAAGATGGATCAAAGTGAAGTTTTAAAACGAAAGATAGCAAAACGCGGTTCAATTAGAGCCACAGTAACGAAATTGATTAAAAAAATTGATAGTGAAATTAAAAAAGAAAGTGATTCCAAACCGGAAATAGTTGAGCATTCTTTAGCGGCATTACTTGAACATAAACTATCATTAGAAAAATTAGATGAGTCAATTGAATTGGAAATTGAAACCGATAATTTAGAAACAGAAATAGAAACTTCGATAGAATATAAGGAAGCTATTGTGACTTGCAAATCAAGAGCCAGTAGATATTTGAAAATTTTAAAGATAAATTCAACTATCGCGAGTGAACCAAAAGCAACTACGCCCTCCATACCAGACAGTCAATTAAAGTCGGATACGAATTGCCGCAAATTTCTTTAAATAAATTTACAGGCGACATTTGCGAATTTCAAGAATTTTGGCCTCAGTTTAAAGTCCATATTCACGAAATTGACGCTCTTCAACAAATTAAAAAATTCACTTATTTAAAATCTTTAATTTCTGATTCAGCAGCTGCCGCCATTAATGGGCTTCCATTAACAAGTAAAAATTATGTAACGGCAATAAATATATTAAAGGGTCGTTTTGGAAAAAGAGATGTTTTGATTTCCGCACACACTAACAAATTGTTAAACTTAGAAGCAGTACGAAGATCAAATGACATACATTCTTTGAGAAAATTACATGATCAGATAGCAGTAGAAATACGAAGTCTAGAATCACTTCATGTGAAGTCAGACCAATATGGTTGTTTATTATTACCCATTATTTATAAATGCATACCGAATGACCTTTTATTACACTTTCAGAGAGAACAGTGCGATAAAAAGGATGTTTGTGTAAATAATTTATTGTTGTTCCTGAAATGTGAAACAGAAGCGCGAGAAAAGGCTATTAATGTTACTTCTATCAGTTTTGAAAATACTGAATCCCATGAAAATAAATTTAAACAAAATTCTCCCAAACATTTTCACCAAGTAAAAATAAAAAATCCTTCAGCATTCACATTAAATACAATTACTGAAAACCTTTGCCCCTTTTGCTCTCAAAAACACAAAGCAAATTTGTGTAATTTAAATTTGGAACAACGAAAAGAATCTTTATTAAAATAAGCTAAATGTTTCAGATGTTATAAACAGTTCCACCGGAAACAGAATTGTAGAAATACTAAGATTCATTGAGCAATTTGTTTTTCGAAAACTCATCAAAATTCTTTTTTAACAAAAAACAAAAAGAAAGATCATCGAATGAAAATAAAATTGACCTTCTTTCCACTGAGCGTGAGCCGGAGGGGGGGGGGGACGGAAAATAAGCAGTTTGAAAGAATAACAGTTTCGTCACTTTGTTGTAATCCAGATGAATATATTTATTTTCAAACGTTGAAAGGAATTATCATTGGCAAGGAACAAAATATTAATGTCCGAATATTATTAGATAGCGCATCGCAGCGAACATTTATCGGAAAGAATTTATCTAATCGTTTAAATTTAGAGGTAACAGGGCAGGAACCATTAAAAATTCGTACCTTTGCTGGAACAAAACCTATTGTTGATAATCATAATAGAGCAAAGATTTTCCTAAAAGACAATAATTCGGACAATATAATATGTCTGGAAGCATTAGAAACGGAGAGATTCTGTTCCGATATAATACGAGCACCAAGTTCAGAGTTATATAAAGAAATTAAAAATATGGGTATAGAGTTATCAGACGTTTATAATGAATTAGATGATGGTGTTAATGAAATAGATTTATTGAATGGTAGCAATTACTATTGGTCAATTATGACAGGAAAATATAAACGTTTTTTACAAACTCTTGTTCTGAATGAAACTAAAATAGGTTGGCTACTTCATGACAAGTTCTCAGAAGAAGTTAATAGAAATAATTTAGTTAGCGCTATATACATATCTATTTGGAATAATAACAAAGATGATAAATTTCAGTTCAACTTGAAAAATTCTGGACTATAGAAGGGTTGGGGATTCAAGAAGGTAATACGAACAAAGATTTGTGTGATAAACAAATACTAGAACAATTTGAAAATTCGATTAAATTTAAGAACAACAGATATGAAGTTAAACTACCTATGAGTTATTATAATCTTTATCTTCCTAATAATTATGAAATTGCCAAAAAGAGATTTGAAAGTTTAATTAAACAATTTGTGAATAATCCTGCATTGTTAAAAGAATATAAAGAAATCATTAATGAAGATAAGGCTTTGGGAATAGTAGAAGTTGTTGAACCCCAGGAAATAAATTCGACCAATGGTGATTTGACATACTATTTACCCCGCCACCCTGTGATTCGAAAGGACAAAAAAACTACCAAACTGCGCATCGTTTTGGATCCATCATCTCACTCCTTCTGAACCTTCCATAAATGATATACTCTTTCCAGGTCCGAATTTGAACTCTATTTTTAAAAATTTTTGCCAAATGGCAACACCATGCATTAAGCGTATTCTAAACGTATTCTACGATACTTCTCTGGTCTTTTTTCTATTAATTGTCGGGTGGCATTTTGCAGCACGGGATTCTGTCTCTTGCTATTATTCCAAGGCGCGAAATTACTTTTGATCTTAAAAGTGTCATTAGGTTCACGGTTGTTTAATAGTTATCAAAACACATTGCATTATTTACAGGTTCAACAACTGAATGAGTTAGTCTAGAATTGACTCAAATGCTAACCGCTAAGTCATGCTCACTTGGCAAACTGGTTGTACTTTTTTCTCAATGTATATAAAAATCGTACGCACATCTTGATACTCCTGCGAAAAATACAATTTAAAACCACTTTTTTTTTTGGGGGGGGGGGGGGGGGTGGATATACTGCTTCATATAGTGACGAACCTTTGGCGCGCTTATTTGCTCATAAACACACAGAGATTTTTTGATGGGAATGGATAAGAATTTCCATTCAGGGTACCGACTATTGGTCTAAACTTGAATAACTTATCTTTCCCATTACACAATGTATTATCGTTCAGATGGGAAAATATTCGTATACCGTATACTTTCAAATGTATTCAAGATCATAGTGCGACTACCTCGTGATAAACCAATGACAGGGTTCCCAAACAATTTTATGATTTTAAAGTTCACCTCGCTACTCAAGATACAAATCCTTAGGTACTTTCTTATATCTTTCAAGCATATATTGAGTAGATTTTGAACATGTTTTAAAACACTATACAGGCATGTTTGTTGAGAGATATGCTCGAAACGTACTGGGCGGGAAAATGCAAAAAATAGTTATATGGTGTTTTTAATAATAAAACACTTTCAGGCGGAGAAACATCTCCAATAATCTTTATCCAAGAGGGATCTGGCTGCAGAGTTTGAAGCTTTTACTTTTTTCTGTTTATGTTTACTTGTCTGCTTTTGTTTTGATGTAGATGGAATATTCACTATCCCAACGTTTGCATCAAAATTCTAGTCAATTTCATTAACTCATTTATCTGCTTGTAAATCACAACCAGTTTCATTATAAGTGTCTAAACCGCTTTTGAACTGAAGGTTTGGATCATTATCCCTGTCATTGTAAGAAATGTCACTTTCCCTAGACAATATAATCCAAATTTCTTCTGTTAATATTTTTGTTTTTAGTATCTTTGCTTTAAATATATGCTGAGCATCATGAGACTCTATCAGAATATATTTTTTGATTAAAAATAGACAAAAAGCAAGATGAAACAAGCAACAAATTCCTTGAACAGAATACTAAAATTGTTAATAAAAGCGGAACTTAATTCATGGTGTTGCCAAATGGCATCAAACGTATATTCGCATGCATACAATATTTGTTGCAAAAAACCTTTTTAAAAATTATTTAAAATCAATTTAAAAGCATATTCTTTTGAAAAATATTTTTTTTCAAATGAAATTTTGCATTTTAAATATTTTTTATATATTTTTTAGAAATCCATCTATGGCTAGTAAAACGGAAGGCTTCAAAAGTTCCTTTTTATTTGTAACTGATAAGCAACTATTATAAGCTATGGTATTTTTAATGTACTAAACCTAAGAACAGGGTCAAAATGAATACATATACCATAAAGTTATCAAGAGGAAACGGTAAATATACGATAAGGAGAGAAAATTTAATTTGTTGCCGATTGACAACAGTATGCACTAGAGGGTTATACTATTTCTGCTATACCACTTCTTAATTTTCAAGAAATCTTTTTCATAGTCCAAACTTTAAAATGAGTTCAATATTAACAAAAAGTAGAAATAGTCGACATTACGATCAATAAAAATATACCGACGCACTTTGCTGCTCATAATATGCTGCTTTCGTAGAATGAGGATATCGGCTTGCATGACTGGTGATTACAAAACAAGCCTAAAATTAAAAGGTATCAGATGTGAATACCGGTTCAGGTTTGGATGTATGGTGAAAATTCAGATTCCGCTTTAAAAAGAGTCCTCGGTCTACATATTTTTTATTTGCAAAAATTATCATCACAAATTTACGGCTCAATACTTTATCAGTTGTTGGTTCAATATTTTAACAGCGAATTATTTAACAATTTACATGTTCTCGGTTTAACGATTTAGCAGTTAATTCTACAATATTTTACTGGTTCTCGACTTAACACTTTATCAGTTTTCGTTTTAAAATTTTTTTACTAAATTTTTCAACAATTTTCATGTTTTCGGTCTAGTATTTCACCAGTTAAGTGTGCAACATTTTACCAATTCATTGTTCAATCAGAGACACAAATGTTGAAAGGAGTCTTTTTCATCTTAAATTGACAATATTTTGGTACCATGCTTTGGCAAAATAGCGAATAAGAATTTTTAACAGTGTACCAAAAGATTTTACCAGAAGAAAAGTACCAGAATATCGCGTATGAATTTTCACCTAATGTAGGAAAGTGTTTCATAATCTATCTATGTATGATGCATTTTTTTAATAATTAACATTTGTATTTAATTTAAGGGAATCCGGGACACATTTAATTTTTTTTTTGTATTTATTGAGATAAAATTTTGAAGTTTTTTGTGATGGTTAACAATATCATTTGTAAACAAAAGCACATGATAAAATTTCTGATAATTTTTTTAAAAAAAATTTTAATTTAAATTTTGTTAAAATGTGGGGTAAATTAAAATCGTTATAACTCGAAATATTATTTGTAAAATTTAATTTTTTTTTTCATTTAAATAAACAGAAATATATAAGTTTTAATTTAGATTCAGCATTTAAAAAAAATATTAATTACAAAAAAAATTAAAAATATTTAAAGTAAAAATTAGAAAAAAATTATGTAACTTCTTTTTAAAAAATCATATTTTCAAAAGTTATTATTATTTTTTAATTTACTGAATCTAAATTAAAGTCAAACTATTGAAAAAGACATGTTCCAAGTTTGAACCATTTACCTGTAACGGTTCTCGATTTATAACAATTTAAATAAGCGTAATGGTGAAAAAATCCATCTTGAAGAAAAACGTAATTTCACAAGAAGTCGCTTTCATGACAACCATAGCTTGAAAGGTAGATTTTGAAAATAAACCAAAACGAAAAAAATAATATTTCCTGTTCTAATTAAGTTAGAAACATGATTTAAACGTCATTTTAAGCAAAAAACAGCAGAAAATGTTTTAATCCAATTAAAAGAAAAAAAAACCCAGAGAGACACAGAGAGAGAGAGAGAGAGAATATGAAAATTTTTTGTGCCCCGGACCCCCTTAACTTTAATTATTTTCTTTTTTTCTTCATATTATCATTATATTATACGAAAATACATAAATGAGGACTTTTGACATAAATGAGGACCACTTTTCGATGTCTGAATATGGTATAGCAAAGGAGAAAAATCATGTCGGATGATCGCGTTTGAGGGATCGTACACAAATTACTAAAGAAACAAATGATTGACATTGAATTGAAAATATTTACATTTTAATTTATGATTAACATCTCACCAACTTTGTTTAAACATATCGCTGCGAATTTGTCTGATAAAATGCAGAAATTTCGTACATGAACTTATTAGTGTATGGGGCAGACTTTACCCATTGGTGAATTTTTTTTGTACGGGGCCTTATAAATATATATATTTTTTGTATTCCTTCAAAATTAATCCACTGAAAATTTTAATCGATGTCCTAAAATTATGCAAATTTTTTTTACGTAACTTTGTATTTATAATATTAGGGGGCTCTGCTCCCTACGAGCTACGCTACGTCAATCCCCGTTCAGACACCACAGACTCCAACAGTACGCTAATTTGATCGGCTTTAAAAAGATTTCGGAAGATTGAATTATAATTAGAATCTGACAATTATCATCTGACGTAATTTTCAACAAACTTTTCTTTTTCTTTTTAATATTCACGTAAAAGTACTTTTGTTAGAAATGAAATATTATGATCATCTTAAAATATCAAATAAATGTCTCGCGCAATTTTTAAATTTAAACTGTTTTGCAATATTATTTTTTGTTCATTTTACGTAATAAGTGTAATGTGACGTAAATTCTCCTATTTAAGACTTATAACGCATGTTAATGAATTTATTATTTTACAATATTCTTTCTCTTTTAAAATTCATGTATAAATCTAGTTTTTATGACGTAATTTTCAATGAGTTCCTGCTTTTTATATTTTCTGTTTATAATAGTCAAGTGTAAAATAAATTTTTAATTTGAAGCAAACATTATTGTTTGCGCTGTTTATACAGTTGGCAACAGTTTAAATTAATACAATTTTCTAAAATTTGTAAAAAATATCTCTCGAAATGCTGAAAATTTGAATTAAAAATAGAAATAAAACCTCAAAAAAGGAGTCAAATTAAAAAACTAAATGCAGTCTGCACACCGGGAAATTCTGACTCATAAAATGATCTAAAAATGATTAAATTCCTGTGTACAGTTTTTGCTCCTATAAAACTTTTTAATGGAACGATTTTGACAAATTTGGCATTAAATATCTCTTAAAATAATTCTTCGATTTGAAAACTGTCTGCATCAGCGTGTTTATCAAACATTTCTCTATAATACTACCGATTTTCATATTTTTGTATGCAACAGTTTTTTTAATATTAACGAAGAAAGGCCATGCTTAAGCATTCAAATTGGATGACGATCTGCCGGGAATATCTACGCAGATTTTCATTGGTCCATTTCCAAATCAAAACCTTTTTTTATATATAGAAGGATATATCTATGATCAATACTTCAGAAATAAAAGTCGAGGTCGATGTTTTGGGACACCCTGTATATATTCTACTTTTAAAAGGAAAAATATATAGATATAATTAAGTATAAAGTTAATATATTTTAAACTGTTGGAATTTTGTTTCTAATTTTATACGATATTTTTACAACTTTTAAATGCGGAAAAAAAAAATAATAATAGAAATAATAGGATATTCTTCGGGACACTTTGTGAGTTTCCACGAAGTTTTTATACTTTATTTTGCCTTTTAAGCGCAATTTGGAAAATCGTGAATAATCTTTGAAACAAAGAAAGACATTTTGAGATTTATAACGTCGAAGACTAATGTACTTTTAGCGAAGTGCGATGTAGATTTTTCGAAACTTAAATTTTGCCTTAAAGTATGTGACCGGAGCATTCTTTTATATATATCCTGCAACAAAAATGTTAATCTTATATATTTCAACTTGGGTCACGAACTGAAACACCCTGTTTAACCCTTTCAGGGGCAAGTTATTGCGCTTCTGTTATGTCAAATTCACACAGAAATCTTCAAAAAATGTTATTGCAAATTAAGGAAAAGTAATTTTGCGTCTTTTTTCCACCAAAGTTAGAAAATTAAAATTTAATAAAGTTTTTCTGGTGCAAATCTTCATTAATCGTATATATCCCACTGCCCCTCAAGGGGTTAAAAGGGTAACAAAATGCTCACTCATTGTAATTATCTTAGAAAATCTACACATTGTTTGTTAAGAATTCACCAAATTTTATGCAATCTTTTGCGAATTATTCTCCTTTGGTATTTTCTTCTTTTCTGGCATTCATTAATCAAACGGTATTGGTAGACCAGTAAGACAAATACAGTGTGTAAGGTGAAAATGTTAGTTTTTAACACGGTATGAAAATAATAAATTTATAACTTTTTTTTTTTAATGCACTATATAATTTTCAGTTCATAATCTTCTATTCTCACACTGTTAGAAATTTTTTTAATTCCTTCAAGATTAAAGAAATATGCACCACATAATTTTTTTTTTCAAAGAAGGTATTAAATGTTTTTACGAATACTCACGTATGCACGGCAGATTTTTTTTTTATTTTGAAACAAAGAACTATAACAGTGTATCAAATGCTCTTGGTTTATAGGAAATTACATTAACTCAAACTCGGTGCAAGATTCGTTCAATTTTTTAATTTCATAAAAAAACAAGTAAATGTTTATTTTTCTAAGCAAAACACCTTTTTTTTATAATAATATGTTATTTGTTTTACAATATCAGGAGAAAAATAGAGAGAAAAGATATTATTATATATAAAATCATGCATAGTTTAAGGGAACATGAAAATACTTTTTTCCATTATAATCCGAAGAAAATATATTAAAGATACCATTAAGAAAAAAGCCACGGTTGCATTACTTTACTTAATTTCGTGTTTGGTAAAGCGAGTTGGATATTGTAAGCTAGAAAAACTAAAAAGAAAAATCATCATTAGAGATCAGACAAATAAATATACGCCCAGTGCTTGAGTAAATAAGATTGATGCTCTTAAACTTCATTATAACATTCGTTTATGAAGTTTATATGCTGGTATTAAAATTAAATGCAGAGGAAGTATAAAATAAGAAATTAATGTTTAAAAAATATAAACAGAAAAAAGGAAACAAGGTCTATTCATTAATTTTCACATATACGATGAAGAAGAAAAATTCGACTTATTGTAACTAATATTATTTTACTAATCTTATTTTTACATTAAAATCGATAACTCTGAGTTATTTTTTTTTTTGCCAGGAATTAATTCAAAACTATGACTGTAACAGTTACTATATTTTTATATTACATTATAAAGCCTAACTAGTTGGATGTGCCAATCCTAAAACTTTCTTCTATCTTATACATAATATTTCAAAAACTAGTTATGCATGTTAATACTTCAACATTTTTAGTTCAATACTATACCAACTCTAACTTTGATTTTCATCTTAAATTTCTGCTTCAGTCAATTAAACGGACTAAAAACGAATCAATCAATATCATGATATTTGTTAAAATTAATAGTTTTTTCCTTATTCTGTTGTTATCAGATGTTTGCGAATAGCCGGCTTAGCAAAAAGCGAGTTCCTGCCTCTGCACGAGCCACCGATGGACAACAAAACTACAAAAAATCAAGAAAAGCATACAAAAAATCGCTATCACAGAGCCCATTTACAGCGCAATATTTCCAAATTCCTGTTGGCCAAAGCCAAAAACATACACGAAAAAATTTGGTTCAATTGTATGCATAATTTTATGCACTTTTCGATGGTACAATAAAGAAAATAGCACAAACATCGCTATTACAACATCCCCCTTCCAGCAGATTTTTTTTAATTCAGGGAGGACTTGTTTGCCATAGCCAGAAACGCACACAAAAAATATGGTTCAATTCTATACATAACTTCATACAATTTTCGATGGTACAATAATGAAAATGGTAGAGACATCACAATTATAGCGTCCCCTTCCGGCGGAATTTTTCCAAATTCAGCGAGGACCTTCGTGCCATGACCAAAAACAAACACAAAATATTTGGCTCAAATCTATGTATAACTTCATATATTTTTTGATGATACAATATTCAAAATCGCATAAAAATTGCTATAACAGCGCCCCCTAGTGGCGATTTTTTTCCAAATTCAGGGAGGACCTACTTGCCATATCGAAAAACTTAAAATAAAAATTTGATTCAATTCTATGTATAACTTCATACACTTTTGGATGGTACAATATTCAAAATCGCACAAAAATCGCTGTTACAGCGTCCCCTACCGGCGATTTTTTTTCCAAATTCTGGGAGGACGTACTTGCCATATCGAAAAATTTAAAATAAAAATTTGATTCAATTCCATGCATAACTTCATACATTTTTGGATGGTACAATATTCAAAATCGCACAAAAATCACCATTACAGCGCCCCCTACCGGCGATTTTTTTGTAAATTCAGGGAGGATCTGCTTGCCATAGCCGAAAACTTAAAATAAAAATTTGGTTCAATTCTATGCATAACTTCATACACTTTTGGATGGTACAATATTCAAAATCGCACAGAAATCGCTGTTATAGCGCCCCCTACTGGCGTTTTTTTCCAAATTCAGGGAGGACCTATTTGCCATATCCAAAAACGTAAATTAAAAATTTGGTTCAATTCTATGCATAACTTCATACACTTTTGGATTGTGCAATATTCAAAATCGCACAAAAATCGCTATTACAGCGCCCCCTACCGGCGATTTTTTTCCAAATTCAGGGAGCATCTGCTTGCCACAGCCAAAAACTTAAAATAAAAATTTCACTCAATTCTATGCATAACTTCATACACTTTTTGATGGTACAATGGCGACAGACAGACGGACACACGGACAGACAGACATTTTCTATAAACGTGTTTTTTGGGGATCTCTGACCCCTAAAACGCGTAAATCCGTCGAAAACCGGAAGTCGAAAAAAATTTCGATTACAATACTTTCTTCTATTGAAGATGGAAGACAGTAAAAATATATACTTTAATATGATTCACGAATTAAAATGCTTTGTGCCATATAGTAACAAGAACGAAAAATCACGAGTCCAGCATTTATTATGAAACATGTTCCAACACATTCATAATATTGTAACAAAACTTCACAGTTTATTAAGGTGAAAGATGATAAATAAACAATTTAGGAAACGCATTATGCATTTGAAAAGCCAATTTCTGTCACAGGCATCAATAGTGGTTAAAATATTCGAATTTTTTGTTCAGCCTTGTATATGATCTATAGATTTATATGTATACTACTGTAGCGCCCAAAAGTATTTTGACAAAGATAATAATTCCCTTAATTGAAAAGAATAATAAAATACAAAAATCAATCATTTATTTTATTTAACCATATTCAATGTTTTAGAAAATTTTACTAAATTAACAATAGCTACTCACTCCATCTTCTATTGAAATCAAGTTGTAATTCATTTTAGCGATGAATATAACTTTCATTATGCTTGAAGTAGCGTGACATCAATAAAATGCACCATTTTCTCTATAAACTATACTATTAAGTAATTCTTTCCTATGTACCTGTAAATGACCTGTAACAACTACATACTACATCTTCAGTAGGGAACTTGATACAGTGAACCTCAAAAATATATATCAAAATCGTAGAAAACAAAACATATTTACGAGAGTTAGAATAAATAAAAACTGGCAGATAGATTAATCTAAGATTAAGCTAATAAATTTCAACTTTGGAGAAAACTCTTGGAAAAGGTAAAAGGATAGTTTAAGTGCTCAGTAATAATTATACTTCCAGTGCTATAAAAATTTAGCATAGAGAAAGTATAAAATTAGTATTTTAAAACAAAGTGTGGTAAAATATATTTTAAAGACGATATATGGAATAGAAATATGATTAAATGTTATAAAATTGATTTTAACATTTTAATCACTAAACATTAGTTCCGATAGTACCACACCAATTCAAAGTATTAGAATAATCAAAAAAGACATTGCATTGTCATATAAAATGCATGATATCCGAGAAAATAAACAATGGAGACATACAAAAAAAGTCAAAAAGCTCATCTACGATATATTGTTTCCACAAACCTAAAGAATTCATAGCAATTTTATAAAAAAAAAATAATAAATTTATTTAAAATATTACAATATTTCCAAAGGTGTTTCAAAATATTAGAACATTTGTAAAATTTTGTGACTGGTCAGCGGTGATAATAATATTTGCATAAATGGTGTCTCTGTACCGGTAGTACGCGTATAAATGTTTGTTTTATCATTAACTTTAGTTAGCTGGGATTCGAAAATGGGCGAACGAAAGATATACCGGTCTCTACAAAGTGTATTGTGATTTTACGCATTGAGAGACTTACTCAACAACTGACTGCGGAAAAAGTGAATTGTACTATTGCAACCGTAAGTAAAATTTTAAAGTATTATTTTGAAAATAAAAAAATTAAAAGTAATCGTGTAAATAATGGTCGTAGACGAATAACCACACTAAGACAAGACATAATTCTGAAACGTATCGTGTGGAAAAATCGTTTCTTAAGTTTGAGATTCTTAAGTAAAAAGTGGCGAGAACAAGGAGTGGATGCCTCAACTTCTACCACACTACGACGTGTACATGAACTTGATTTTCAATTACGGGTGCCCAAAACAAAGTCGCTCCATACTTGTAAACAAAAAAGGGCCAGATTACAATGGTGCAAAAGACAGATTGCAACGGGGTTTCCAGGACTGGAACAATGTACTTTTTAGCAATTAATCGATGTTTTGCGTTTTGGCCAATCACCAGGGTATCATTGATTTGCGTTACAAGCCAGAAGCTATAACAGAGAGTGCTTAAAAAAATAAGTGAACTTCAACACCTCTATCATGATTTGGGGGTGTTTGAATGCTGAGGGTTTAGGAAAGCTGTGCGTTTTGACAGAAAGGGTAAAATCCGAAGTATACATACCCGAACATTTATGATTCGATCATCGAAATACCAATCTGAGGATGATTGTATCCTCCAACAAGTCTCTGCATCTTGCCACACGTCAAAGCGCACGAAAGCTTGACTTAAGAAAAATAAAATCAAATTACTTCCTTGGCCAAGCAGTTTTCCTATTTAAATCTCATAGAGAATATCTATCTGGGGCTTAAGGTTGAAACGCTTCCAGAACGTAGCCCAAAAGGACAAAAATGAACTCATGAAAAGTGTGAAATCCGTTTGGCAAATATCAGCAAATGTGAATGCCAACCATTAAGGAATAGTATGTCTGATCATGTACGTGACGTTATTAAGGCCAAGGAAGACGCCATTAAATATTGATTAATCACAAAGTTTTATGTTTAACTGAATTATACTAATTTTTTCCGTGTTATTCTAATTTTTTGAACGACCCACCAGTATCTGAGAGATTCTGCTTTCGAAAATGGTAGACGGGAGGTGCTGGGTTTGATCCCAATCGCGCTCGTCGGCCTAATTGTTCGGAGTTTTCGTGGGTTTCTTAGAACTTTGGTTTTTCAAGCGTAAATACGGGTTAGGTCCCCTTAGAAAAACCGCCACGGAGGGCACTACCCCCCTTAGGGCCTATATCCCTAGTGCTGATAATTGACCGTCATAAATACAACCAACCAACCAACCTAATTTTTTGAACAGCTGTGACAATTATTCTGTTTTTTTTTTTTTTTTTTTTTTTTTTTTTTTTTTTTTTTTTTTAATCATTACAGAAAACTTTCCACTGTAATACAATTTTTTTTTATGTTATGTTGATTTCTAAAATATGTACAATGTGATACTAAACATCAAAGTTGTCAAGCATATATTTGCATTTATTTCTACAGAAATAAATTTAAAGATCGAGTGACTTTTTGCTTTCTTTTTCACTTTTCCTATATTTTGAATTGGAAAAATGGAAACAAAGTGCAATTGGTTTCATCAAAATAAAAAATCTCAGCAGTTCTGGTAATTAACCCATTTGTGCCTGAATTTTTGTTTTCACAAATTTGTTGGTAAAATCTCTTTAAAATGTTGCAAAATGAATTCCAAAAGTAATGAAAAAAAATTACGCTAAAATTTTTTTGTATTTATTTGATAAAATGTAAATGTACTAAATATGAGAATATGTAAAAATAGCAAATAGCTTTTTAATTATGGGAATATGCATATTATTTGTTATAGTATAATATGCATAAATATATGTTTTGTCTAAATTTATATAAAATAAGTTTTAAATTGTATATTATATATTATAATTAGCATTTTTATGAACTACAAAATATGTATATTATTTCTTTACAGAGACTAATAACATTATAAGTATTAGTAATGATAAACAAAGAATAATCCCATTTGCAGCTTAAAAACAAATTATTTCCTAATCATCTTGAAAAATACATTACGTAAATAAATTTCTCTTAAATGGCTAATAAAAATATCTACCCATTCATGCCAGCACCCTATACTTTTTGAGTTACAAAAATGCATAAAAACTAGGCTTGAACATATAATTTCACAAAAAAGTAAATAAATAAATAAAATAAAATATTTCAAAGAAGACTACAGCCTAAGATTATGATTTATTTACTTATATCCCTGATAGTAAAAAAACAGAAATAAACTTACTTTTTACATTTCGCTATCTTGAAAAATGAAAAATCTATAAACTCCGAAAAATGCCGTCATTTAAGCAAATAAATATCCATTTTATGCTTCATCTTTTATTAACGGATAAAGACATTTATAGATAATTATTTCATTCAATTTTCATGTTATAAAGAAGAAGAAAATTATACAAATTTATTAAAATTCGAAGCGTCTCAAAAATGGAACGCTAGGCCTAAATGAGTTAAATGTCATTTATTAGCAGTGAAATATAAATATTAGTACATATATATGACAATTTATATTTCTACCGTCATATAAACTTAAATTTCTTTATTTTTGTTTGAATCTCTTAATGAAACTGCCTGTGCTACATTGTAAAGAATCGTTGTCTGGTAATTTTACATCAACTGTTCTGATACATTTTTCTAAGAATAAACCTAGCACTTTATTCTTAATAATTGACATTTGCTAATCACACGGAAGTGCTAGAACAGTGAATTAAATATATTGTAAAATAATAACATATTGGTTTATCAATACAATTAATAATAAAAGAATCGCTTTAACGATGGTATTTAATGTATTTAATTGCTCCTTTAAAATCTTCTCTGCGCATAATATTAAAAAGAATGCTTAGTTTCTATAAGATTACTATTATACATTACATGAGAAAATATTTTAAACACATTCTTAAAGGTCTTTCAAAATAATCACTTATACTACACAGCCTTTTAGGTGCATAAATAAAGTGTTTTAATATTATAAAGATTTCTCCATCTTTATGTAATTTTATAAAGTAATCCTCGGTGCACTTTCATTGTATTTCTGTTATATGCATTACCTTTTTGGTTAAAGATCGAATAAATGTGTTTTAGGGAGCAAAACATCATTTTAATAAATTGCTAAATACTTATTTTAAGATATAAAGAGAGGAGAAATTTCGTTATGAATAACGACTTACATTATTTAAATTTATACTTTCACTCTACTTCAAAGAAAATAAAGTACGCATGTATATATATAACATTATATAATTAAAAATGAAATCACATGCGTGATAGTCAATAGAAAAATAAGTATAAAATTAAAGCCTTAAAATGAAGTCACATCTGTAAAAATAAATAAGAAAGATAAATCAAAAGATGAACACAGGAAATTAGAAATGCAAAAATAAGAAACCATGAATAGCTTACGGAATCATCAGAGAAGCACATAAGCATAATTGATAGTAAAGATGTTATTTCTTCAAATATTGTCGGCATTAAGCCTAAAAATGGCAATATTTAGCTCCTTATAACATTTCAAGAATTCCAAAAAGTTATGAAAATAATGAAGGCGTCCAAAAAATAAATAATGATCCGAAAACAATACATAAAGACAATACAAAAATAATTAACATAATTCACCAGTGCAAAAAGATGCAAATGATTTAAAAGGATTTTTAAAAAGTGTACCTGACATGGCTATCCTTCATGTGATGTTTGCAATTTTGGCAGAGAGAGAGCATAATAAATGAATGTTAAGAAAGGTGTTGGTGCTGTCATCTGGCGTGAAAATAAAGGAAATAATAGAAGCCATAACCAATTAAAAAGTAGGTCAAGGAATTAAAAATAGTTCAAGGAATAAAATTAAAATAATAGGCAATAGCGTTATTGTAAATCTATATTAGAAATAAGGATAGATATACGTAATATGGAAATTAATAATTGATAAATAAAGACACAAGAAGTTAATAGATTTTAATGAAAAAATACAAGATGAATGTAAAGGATATCTTTAAAAATACGGAATACATAATGGATATTATAATAATTAATAATGTGAATAGAAAGAATAAGAGTAGAGATTAATATGTTAATGATAAATTCATTTTTTTAAAGTAATAATTTAAGGGGTAAAAATATGACTAAATATGAGGAATCAACATTTCCTTATTTAACTAATGTTTATTAGCGTATTATCAATATTTAATCCTTACATCTATTTATATCTCAATTTACAATAACTTCATTGACTGTTATTTTATAAAATTCCTTGAACAACTTTTTAAATGATTTTGGCTGCTCTAGTTTCTTATTTTCAAACTAGATGGCAGCACCAGCACCTACTTTATCTTCATATAACATTCCCTCTCTCTACCAAAGTTGCAAACATCACAGGACTGGTAAAGATAAGCATAGAACCGGTACACTTTTTAAAAATCCTCCTAAATCATTTGCCTTTTTCTGCACTGGTGAGTTTCGTTAATTATTTTTGTAGTGTCTTTATATATTGCATTTGAATCATAATTCAGTTTTAGGTTGTCTTATTATTTTCATTACTTTTTGGATTTTTTATATAATGTAAGCAGCTAAATATTGTCATTTTTGCCTAATGCCGATAATATTTGATAAAATAACACATCTTTACCATGAATTATGCTTATGTGCTCCTCTGAGGATTCCGTAAGTAATTCATATTTTCTTATATTTGCATTTCTAATTTTTTGTGTTCATCTTTTGATTTATCTTTCCCCCCTTTTTTTACCATCGTTCCTTGCATTTTAATGCTTTAATTTTATATTAGCGCTTTTCCACTGAGTATCGTGCATGTGAATTCATTTTAATTATATCAGAATTCTAATAACATTTCTGCTAATGGGTGTGGCATTATGAATGTTATTTTAGTTTTAGAATCTCTATTTATTCTAACATTTTTAATGGTACTCCATTTATACGGAAAAAGATATATTTGGCTTGATATCCACCATAGAATAGTTTTAGCTGCTCATTTTCTTTTAATTTCATTATAATATTGTAGTGGAAGGTGTTCATTTGACCACTTTGCAAAATTTTAATTTCCATAGCTTAACTATTAAGGCTAAATTCGATTTCTTTGTTTTATTATAATCAGTATCATCTGGTTTATCATACGTAATTTTTTCAAGGTTCTAGTTTTACTTTTATTAAGTTTAATTTCATTTTTCTAAAATAATAACATTGTGGTCAAAGGTTCAACACATAGTTGTACCTTTGACCATGGGTTGTTGTACCTCCAGTCAGGATACGAGATTTCCTTTATATGCCGACCCCTATTTCACATTTTCCTTGTTTGCACTTTTGGATGAGGTCTCACAGTTTCAGGTGTTATGATAAGTGGCGATAGATTTGAACTGCTGGATTGAGGAATGATATTGTCAGTTTGAGCTGCGCCACTTGCTGATCGCTCATCAAAATCAGTTTTATCCAGCATCGGTCTGTCTGTTACAGTAGCTGCAAGAAATTCGTCGTCAGAGAAAACTTTCTCATTGAAAGGCACAAACTCAGTGACCTTAAAACCTTTCATAACATTGTTTGGAACTACGGCTTTAGAATCTGTTATGCCCGCAAGTGCAGCAATGTTGTAGATTGTAAGAGGCTTTCTATCATTTCCTAGAGAAACCATACAATTATTTACACCTTGATTATAAAAGGCTTTAAAATGACCATAAACACCCTTATCAAGGGATTTCATTTTATTGCTAGAATGTGGATAACACGTCATTAGTGTCACACCACTAGCCTTGGCTAAATCAATTATTGGTATGGTGATATGTGATTCATGCTTATCAAATAATAACAATACTGGTCTTTCAGTACTAGGTCTAACATTTTTCAGAAAATGTTGAAATAACTGTTGGAATATGGCCTCATTTGACTAGCCTGATGGGTTTGCTGCCCCGATTGATCCAGGTGGCGTTCTGTGAAGCATAAATGATTTAAAGTTGATCCGGAGAAAAACAAACAAAGGGGAATAATGTTTCCAGATGTACTAACAGCAGTTATCATAGTGATAGTTGTTCCCCTTTACGGCAGACGTTATCCCTCCAACTTGTTTTTTTTCCCTTTGTGGGGTATGAGCTTAGGAGGTACATGAACTGTGCTTATCCCAGTTTAGATATTTTTTTATTATTTATGAACAGCTGAAGTAAAAAAAAAAAATATCGTTAACTAATTTCAAGTTTGTTGTAGTAAGTAAGTCATAAAAATTGAAGTTTTGAAAATCTTTTAAGAGTATTGTACCTTTGACCTATTCAAAGGAATAACAACTGATCATGGTCAGAGGTACAACACCATGCTAGCGCATATTACAAATCATGCTACAGTTTTAGGTTTAGGATAATCATTTCCATAAGACCCAGCATATTTATAAAAGTCTATAGCTACCATGTTAAATTATTTCTATCAACAAAGGCATAGCACAAAATATATTATCAGGCAAAACATTAACAAATAAACACATTTTTATGATGGAAATGGATTAGTATTATTCACAGGAATCGTCTTTGACTTGAATAATCTACAGTAGGTTCCACAAGCCCTCTAGTGAAGGAACTATGCACTAATTACACCAAAATTCATAAAATGCTGCTAGGTGACGCTACAGCCTAGGTGGTCAAAGGAACAATATGGTCAGGGGTACAACACCTTCCCCTATGTATATATATATCGGTACCAGAGAAACAAACTATCGTAAGTCCAAAAAAGACAGATTTTACATTAACAGTTTTTTATACAAAAGAAACTGCTCTCTTTAGAGCCAAACTAACGCTATATTTGTATTATATACCTGCATTATAAGATAAATACGATATCAATTTGTGAAAATAGGGTTAACTTGCAAGGTAATGCTTCATTTTCTTCTTCTGAAAAATAAGTTAAACATGACTTACGGTAGTTTGGCTCTCAGGTACATATATACAGGGTGGTTCCGAACTATATCAAAAATGTAAAGGCAGGTAGAGGGGGCACAAA
Organism: Maratus speciosus; assembly: GCA_963932465.1. Lineage (NCBI taxonomy): Eukaryota > Metazoa > Arthropoda > Arachnida > Araneae > Salticidae > Maratus > Maratus speciosus. Next base: position 389,793,833 of record OZ010786.1, read on the forward strand.
TAAGCAGATTTTGTATAGGAATGTGGGTTCAAAAATGCAGCGTTTATACAATGAGGAGCTTACCGATATACATTTCATGTATTGGGCTGCACAACGAAATGGAGCAGTTGCTCAAAGGATATACATTGAACGATTCAAGATTAGGAATCTGCCGGATCTCTAAACATTTCAAAATCTTCATCGGGAGTTGTGCGCGAGTGCATCATTTTATGCTTCGAGGCATGATATAGGCGCTGGATGATATCACACAGTTCATGCAGTGGCAGAAGTAGTATTATGCACAGTAGATGACAGTCCTTCTACAATCTCGAGAGCTGTTGGACGTGCTTTGCGTGCAAGCCATTTGTTTGCATAGCACCATACACGAAACGCATGTCGGCAAGCTCTGTATTGGTGCAATAATGCATGTTTCTCGAAATACGTGCTGGAGATGAGAATTGAAACCAGCGCAGAGCATTCATCCGCTGCACCCAAGAACGCCCTCTAGTACCACAACGATGCATTTTCGCACCCACATTCCTATACAAAATCTGCTTATTTTGGTCCCCTCTACCTGCCTTTACATTTTTGATACATAGTTCTGAACCACCCTGTACATATGTATCTTATATATAATCCAATGTAGATCACAATTATTAGATCATTTTTGGGTTACATCAATCTTAAAAATAATATACACTATATTAATTACTGCATTAGCGCGTTTTCACCGTGTAACATTTCTGTGAGATCTACTCTTTGAAGCTATTTGATAACTGCTTTTATAAGATAACATTTGATACAGCAAAACGAAACGTATCACTAGGTATTTTCTACATCATTATTTATTTTCATATTTTGATTGATTATCTTCTATATGTTAAATTATATTTATTATTATTATTATTATTGTTTTTATTTTTATGTATACTTTTCATAACAGAGTTAAGTTTCAATTTTCTTATTTATGACATCTTCCAGATTGTGATGATTTATCCAGAGATCTTCCAGATATAATGATTTCGTTGCAGTCTGTATTGTAGTTATACTTATTTATATATGTAAACACACGCACACCCACACATATGTATATATATACATCAAAAATGATTCTACACGTTTGCTAAAAATATACAGAATTTTATGTAACCTTTTTTCATGGTATTCTTTCTCACTGTATTCTTCTTATTTCACTTTTATCTATTACGTAGCATTGCTAGACTATTGCGACAAATGCAGTATCTAAGATCAATGTGCCATTTTGTAATGCAAGGTAACGATAAAAGCATTAGTTGCCCTCTTTTTTAACGTATTTAATTTATCTTATGTAACACAGTATATTCACACATTACACTGTTCGGCACCAAAAACACTCCCTGTAAAAATAATAGCGGATTCTTATAGATTTCACTCGGCTAAATAAATACATGGTAACGAAAGTACTGTTTCACGTACCATTCTTTTGGTAGGAGGGTTTGCTTTTAAAATTAAGATATTTTATATCGCTTTAACCATTTCACCGTCTGCCCCGAGATAACTCGGGGGTAAAAGCACTGTTTCCCCATACCCTTCGCCGGTGAAGTGGTTTTAAAACATAAGTGGAAATTTTGTAAACCATAAAATGTAGATAACAATATGTAAATTACCTGTAAATAAATGTATAAATAGGATTACCGAGTTACAGCAGCATAAGGAATGAAAATATGTTAGTGATTAGCAAATAGTAAATACAGCACGAAAAGGGGGGAGGGGTGCATAAAAAGAAAAATGCACGATACAAGTCTAGGTTTTCTTGCTATATTTTATCAATTTGATATTTAAGACAGTGAAAGCACTTTTTTCATGATTTCCATTTTATCTAGCATTGCAAATTAATATAATAATCCTTCACTGATTTTTATTATTATAAAAGTGTTTCTCGAAAAAATAATACGTGCTGGAGCAATTTGGATAACATATTTAGAATTAGTAATATTAGACCTGTACAATTTTTTTTCTTTTGCCGACCAGTGTTATAGTTGGGGATTTATTACCATATAATTTTGATTTAACAAAATAACAAAAATATTATTACATATTCGTAAAGTTAATCTCAAAAAGATTTTTTTTAATAACACAGACAAAGTTACATTTGCATAAAGTTGCTAATTCAACATGTTTTGAATCAAATAATGAATATAATCAAATAATATTTGAAACTAAAATTTTATCAAGTTTTATACGTTTTAATGTGTTACGTGACACAATAGGCTGCCATGTTTAAACTATGCATATTTTTGCTCATGATTAATTAACAATTTTTGATAAATTTTGATATTAATTATTATTTTATTATAATCTTTTTTATTAATAACGTTTCGAGTTGTAAATTTGTTTTTGTCAAAAAAAAAAAAAAAAAAAAAAAAAAAAAAAGGTTGTACCTGAAATATATGCAACAATACTTTTCGTAATGTTCTTAGATTATACGTTTTGAGAAATTAAAATAATAAAACTTTGTAAAAAATCACCATAAAATTAAAACAAAACACAGGACGCGTTTCGAGCTAAAAACATAACAGCTCGTCATCAGCTAAGCATACACGTGTCCGAAAACGAACAAGTTGTTCGTTTTCGGACACGTGTATGCTTAGCTGATGACGAGCTGTTATGTTTTTAGCTCGAAACGCGTCCTGTGTTTTGTTTTAATTTTATGGTGATTTTTACAAAGTTTTATTATTTTAATTGCTTCATATCGCCAGTTTTCGGTGCTGTTTCGCTATACGTTTTGAGGTAAAGAAATCCTGACGATAATTTATGGACACTGTATTTCTTGAAAAATATTTCCAAGACATTAAACGTTTTCATGAATAATCACTTATGTTACACGTCCCTTTATATGAAGAAACAGAGCTTTGTAATAGAGCAACAAATTCTCTTTATGCAGGTTGATACCTTATTTCCTTTCAGCTCAATTAACAGGTGAAGGGAGTTAGCTACAGCAATGAATGGAATGTCTAGGCATAGTAAAACGGATGTTTGCTGCACGATGAAGTACCTACACTTAGGCGCTTTTTTTGCCATCCTTCAAACCTTTTCCAAGAAACATATTCTTCTCCGCCCGTCTGTGGTTTATTCACAAATGGATGGAGAGAATCAACATTGCATAGGAGGTAAGAAGATTAGATCTACTTGAAGGAAACTTTTTTCTTCTGCAGGGTGTCCGGCCGTTTCCTTCTAAAGCTATTAAAGATGAAGAGCACCGCATGACCACAAAAAAGACACCACGAGTTCAATTATACGTCTATTTTGACCTTAAAGTATGTGCCTGCCTTCAAACTGCTTTTTTGCTAAAAAATTCAATTTTGTTTTAAATTGTTATTTTAAATTAAAGTTCAAAGATTTAGGATTCCAAAATGCCTTCCTTACTTTTGGCTCAGCGATAAGTAGAAGCAAATATTTAGGCAAAATAGAAACCGGAAATGAAATTTCTGAAACCGGAAGTACCGTTTAAAGAAAGGTAAACAATACATTTTAACAGTTGTTTCTTTACTTTTAAACAAGGCTAGTTGTTATATATTTCATTTTTAATATAGAATTAAGATTGAATTTAAAGTTGTAAACTTTATACATAATTGTTTGTGCTATATTAAAATCTTAATTTGCATTGTCTGGAAAACTGTGTTTTTCATTGTGTACGTTTACCAGAAACCTCATTTCTTAAAAAGTTTTTGGATATTGAAATAAAATTTTGTCACAAGGTTCTGCTTATCTGTTTGTATGTTATGAAGCAAAATATAGCTTGTAAGTATGTATGTATTCACTTAAGAGCTATTTTTATTGAAATATATACATTTTGTTTTAAATTATGTTTTGTATACAAAATTTGGTATATGTCAGTAAATTTAAGAGGGAATGCAAATCTCTTACTTCATAACACTGATAAGTGGTTTGCTAATATATTGTTGGAAAAAAGGGGAAACATATTGAATAAATTTTATTATAGAAGGCTTAGCGTAAACACAATTCTTTAATAAGATTTGACTAAATATTGCTTAACCCATATTGGACCACACCGATTAAACATTTTTGAAATATTTTAAAACTTCGATTATATCATTAATATGGTGTAATTAAGCAGATACTAGCAAAAGTTTGAAATTTTTTTTTAAAATTTTTTAAGCAACTAGCTGTCCTATAAAAAGGACATATTAGTAGAACACATAGTAAGGACATATAAAACGCATACATAAGCTAATTTTATGAGCAAATATTTTATTTTACTTTTAAAATACTGTTTCTGTTGTACAAAAATACTCTATGATTTCTCCAATAAAAGGATAATTATAACCGTAAAATTCTAGATAATAAGATCACAATTTTTAAAGGATTTCTTAAATAGATTTTTTTCAATTAAATTTTAATTGATTACTTGTTTTTTTTTTTTTTTTTTTTTGTTTATATGTTATACTTTTATGTATTTTAAAGACGTCATAACAAAATGCATCCAGAAAATCCTTACCAATTTTATTTTAAAAAATGCTTTATTACCTATCCTATTTATAGGACAGCGGTCCAATATGGGTTAAATTTGAAAAGTTAATTAAAATTCCATTAAAAATTGATTTGAATTCATAGTTTTTTTCCTCTGTTTTAACTTTTACACATGTGTTTAATAAAAATTCATATTTTTCGAAAAAATGCCCCGAAGGTAGGCACATACCTAAACGGTCGGAATACACGTATCATTAAACTATTTTTAGTATCGGCGTCTTTTCTTGTTGCCACGGGGTTTTTTCATCTTTAATAGCTTTAGAATGAAACGGACGGACATTCTGCAGGAGGAAAAGATTCCGCCAAGTCGATCTAATCTACTTATCTTTTTTGCATTGTTGAATCTTCCCCATCCTTTTGTGAATAAATCACGGACGGGTGGAGAAGAGTAGGTTTTCGAGAAAAGTATTGAAGAATGGCAAAAAAAGATTTTAAACACAGCTTAAAATACCCCTTAGCAGTTGATTCCGAAAATAGAGATCGTATCTCGAAACTATGAGAGACAGAGAAAAGACGTCAATTTAAAAAGAAAATTAGAGTGTACTTGATTTGGTAAGAAAGACTTATTACATGTAAAAATAACTTTAATAGGAATACCAAATTGTTAACAATTTACTTCCGTCCACACCCCTCCACACACACACACCCATCAGCTTTGTGATACTATAACTGTTTAAAAAAAATTTTAATCTGTTTGAAATTCCAAATGTATCATTTTTAAGAGATGTTCCATAAATTGCAAAATATTGTTTAATATTTGATTATAGTTTCTATCTTCGTGCTTGTTAAAATGTAATAAAAACATACTTGTGGTAAACCCTGTCTTTACTTATACCTTCTATGCCTGTAGAATTGTACTGTGATGATGATTATTGTGTCATGCTGTTTTCAAGCATTTTTATGTATAAAGGAACTGTTTATTTTATGTTGTTTTTTATTCTGATCTTTTGAGTACCAACGTTACGCACCATATCTGTATCTCCACCTATACTTTATCCTATACCACCTATACCAAGACACAGCAAAAAAAATTCGTATATCCAAGAATTAATCTAAATTACCATCATAAAAATTTCAAATGAATCTGAGAAGTAACATCATTGTGTTTGGGTAAAAGTTTAATTTGTCGATAATAAATCACCGGTATAAACCCGTCGCGAGCCGCTTGTAAATGTGTCGCAATATAAGGCATGTGTATTATTACTATGAAACTAACACATGTAAATAAGAACTAAAAGATCCTTCTTAAAACACCCTCAAAATATTTTTAATGCGCTAGGCCTTTTAAAAGACCTTAGTCTTTCTTTGTCAGGCGCAGGAAAGCTGTGCTTCTACTATGAAAAGCAGTCGCAAGACTGAAATGAAAGATAAGGGAAAGGGAACAAGCTGAAGACAACAGCCAATAACAGAAGAGTATAAAAAAAGAACATAGAGTAGAAGGGGAATAAGGAAGCAAACTGGAAAATAAATAAATACATAAAAATAAAATAAAATAAATTTAAAAATAATTTATAATAAAAGTAAATCATACACATATATAAAAATATGGGAACACATGGAATAAAAGGAAAATGAAAAAGAAGTAATACAAAAAAATATATAAATAAATAAATACAATTAAAAAAGAAATAAAAATAAAAATAAATATCAAACTAATAGAAATTAATAGAAAAAAATAAATTATATGGTAGGAATGAAAATGTTTTACAAGCTGCAGAGAGCAATTTGGAATCAGATTTATCACTAACAACAACTTCACGATTAAGATAAGTAGCTAAATTTTCAAGAAATTTCAATTCAGAGATACTATTGGCATTAACACGTTCACGCCGGCGCGGTGGGTCACACTCAACTGTCTCAGAGTTGTCAAGTCTCCGGCTTTTTGTCCACCACTGTTATTTTAGAGAAAATGTTGTTCCTTTAAATCGCCCAATTGTTCTAATTAAATAAAACAACATTTGCTGTATTAAAATACTGGTATCCAAAAAGCCGGAGACTTGGCAGCTCTGAGACCGTCGAGTGTGACCCACCGCGCCGGCGTGAACGTTTTAAAGATAATTTTAGCATTTTGAAAACGAAAACTGTGACTGGAATCCCAAGAATGCTTGGCTATAGAAGATTTGGAAATTTCATTATAATTTACATAATGAAAGTGTTCTTTTAAGCAGATTTCACGATTTCAGACAAGTTTCAACTTATATTCTTTACATGTAAATAAATTACAATTTATGATACTATGAAAAGCAACTTAAATAGTATGTTCAACGCGTCTATCATCTGCATGTGTACTGTTAGCGTGGAAAACTTGAGCATATTTAACTTATGTGTCTTATTAGATAAATTGTACGTTATTTATATGTGTGTTAACTTTATTAATAAATAAATTCTAGTACATAATGCCACACTCAAGCGATTACTGACGTACAATCGTGAAAAAAAAAAGAGTAAACACCCCTACTAACTTTGAAACAAATTACTGTATTAGAAAGTTACTGGTACCAAACGATTGGAAATAAGGTCTAATTTTAAATTATGTATATAAAATTTACTTAGGGGGCCATCTACATATCGAAACGTACCCAAACTTTGTTTTTTTTTTTTTTCAATATTAATACCCAAGTTTGACACCATAACTAGATTCTACACCCTTCAATTAGCCTAAATCTAAATTTTCACGAAATTCGTATGAATATGTTCCCAGAAAATAATTATTTTAAAATGAGCCTATTTTAGTGGCTGCATCAAAATTAAAGTTCGGTACTCGATCGTTGAAATGCTACAAAATAAGTATGTTACTTCTATTAATGTATTATCTCTTGCCAATATAAACATCTCACTCGTTTAATATGTTTTAATTATTGCCAGCACAAATTTTTCATTAAAATAAGTAAAATATATATATTTTTTCTTTTTAATTATGCTTTTCTGAACATAATAGGCGGTCCCTTAAGAGCCATTATTTTGAAAATCAGACAAGTGTGATAGTTGTATTTTTTGATTTGCTTGATATTTTTTTTTATGTGGAAGTAGATCACATTTAATGAATAATGTGCAATTTTGAAGCCCTGAAAAAATTTTCCCTTCACTGTAAAAAAATGTCAAACTTCAAGGTTGTGACCGCCATTTTTCATGAAAAGTGAAATGCGAGTATGTTTGCAGTGCTAAAGCTTGGGAAAGCAACGACATCCCAAAATTCTTTTGTGGTAATATATTAGTATAATACTACCTGCTTAGTAAACTGTATTCATTTCCATGGGGCATTGTTATTTTACATTTTTATGTTGCCTCAAAATGCAACGAAAAGGACGTTTTTGTCTGTTTTCCGCACGTATTTTTTTATTTAAGCAGTAGTACCCCAAACTTTTTCTTATAGAATATCAAAGTGTACTACTAAGACAAGCTAAATAATATAAAACTTTACCGGAATATGGCTGCTGTTAGCAGGAATAGTCTGTTAAATAATCAAAAATTTCAAAATAGGCAGCATTTCAATTAGTCTTTTCTCAAAACAGCGTCACGTATATAAAACAAAATATATCACGTAGTAGTTGGAAGTATGTACAAACACATGGAAAAGAAAAAAAAAGTGGGGCCTCATCATATTTTTAGAAAAAAAAAGGTCAAAAGTCATCAAAAAGACTGTCTTTTATCATACTTTTTCCCTATCAGAAAACGAAACATCCCGTTTCTCTTTCCGCTAGCTATGTTTTTTCCCTATGAGAAAATGAAATATCCCCTTTTCTTTCCCCTTCCTTGTCCTAAATGGAAAAAAGGAAAATTTAAACGGGATATTTTGACTGTGAATTTTTGTAATTTTTTTTTTTTTTTTATAAAAGTATGACGAGGCCCCACTTTTTTTTTTCCCATGTGTTTGTACATATTTTCAACTACCACGTGATACATATTGTTTTATTGAACCGTGACGCTGTTTTGAGAAAAGACTAATTGAAATGTTGCCGATTTTTAAATTTTTGAATATTTAACAATTTCTGCTAACAGCAGCAATATCCCTGTAAAGTATTATATGATTTAGATTCTCCTAGTACTACACTTCGATATTCTATAAGAAAAGGTTTGTGGTACTATTGCTTAAATAATAAAATAGGAGCGGAAAACGGACAAAAACGTCATTTTCATTGCATTTTGAGGCAACATAACAATGTAAAATAACAATGTCCGATGGAAACGAATATAGTTTACTAAGCAGGTAGTGTTATACTAATATTTCATCACAAAAGAATTTTGGGATGTCGTTGCTTTCCCAAGTTTTAGCACTGCAAATATACTCGAATTTCACTTTTTATGAAAAATGACGGTCACAACCTTGAACTTTGACATTTTCTACAGGTAAGGGAAAATTTTTTCAGGGCTTCAAAATTGCACATTATTCATTAAATGTGATCTACTTCAACATAAAAAAAATCAAGCAAAACAAAAAATATAACTATCGCACTTGACTGATTTTCAAAATAATGGCTCTTAAACCGTCATTTTGACGTTTTTTACTCATGATTAGGAAACTACTAGAAAGAAAAATTTGAAATTGAGAAATTGCATAAAGCAGGACTTAATAAATGTAAATATATAAAAAAAACTGTAGGTTGCATTTCATATTTTTTCGAATATTAATTTCATAATTTATAATTCATATTATAATATTTTTAGTACAAATTCTATGTATTTATGTTTGGATTTTTTAGCATTTTAATTAAACAAAAAATATCGTATTAGGATTATAATATCAAGAGAGATTAATAAAAAATGATAAATTAATTAAACATTAGAAGCTCTAAATTTTTAATGTTTATAATTCAAAAACTTATCCTCCAATTGACTTAAAATTTCATTTCTAAGCATAGTTTGAACCGAAAATTTGAAATATAGTGTCAAAATTTGGTGTTGCCATTGAAAAAAGACAAAGAGTGGTCAGTTTTTGATTTTAGATGGCTCCCTAAGAAATACATATACATCATTTGAAAGTAGACTTTATTTCCAATCGTTTGGTACTTACATATTTTTTCTATTACAGTTAGTTGCAAAGTTAGTAGGGCGTTTACTTTTTTTCCCACGACAGTAGAATAGGCAATCAATCCATTATCCTCCAAAATTCTCAAGCCTCGTTTCCCTGGATAGTTTCTGCATTTACACATTTTATTAATAGAGCGTTTAGGTTCTGTACCCCTGATTAGTTAATCGGTGACCTAAATAAATTTCGTCATAAGCAATAAATAACGGGTATATAAAAAAGCTCTCTAAATAGACTAATTCCAAAGAAAGATAATGGCAAGAGACGAAATTTCAAAGAGCAAAATTCCAAAATATCTCTCTCTCTTACAATGTTTTTCTAGGTTTTTACCCGGCTGCCAAGAAGGGTTATGTGTTTCATGCGTATCTGGGTATGTGGATTTCTTTATAACGTCGAAACATTCCAACAGCTGGATGGATTTAAATGGATGAGCTCTCTATAGCTTCGTCTTAACCGTCGGATGGTTATAGACTAGGTTTTGGTTTTATAAATTCAAAATAGCGGCCGTAAAATACAAAATTGCGGTAGAGACGAAAACTACCCTACTTTTACTTTTTACTCACCCTATTGAGTGGCATATCATTGGATAGGTCTTTCAAAATGAAGACGATGTTTCATTGATTATTTTATAGTCAGAAGCTCCGTTTAAATATTACACAACCTGGAAGTTGTGTAGGTAGGATCTCTAGATTTACTGAAACTCTAACCATCATAGATATCTATAGGCCTCATTAAAACACTGTTTATAGATAGGAACTAACAATTAAACACAATTTAAAAGTCATCAATACAAGAATTTAAGAAGAATAGGTAAGTAATATAAAAAAAATAGCTTCACAATGATGAGAAACAATTAATTAGTTCGCCTTTTACGCTGTCGGGTTTTTTGATTTTTTATATTTAATTTTTACTTGTTATAAAGATTAAAACATTAATCAAACAAATTAAATATATGTCTTACTAGAAAGATAGCCCGTCAAAAATGACGGAAAATGAGACATAAAGATGTATACAACACAATGTGCAAGAATATGAATAGTTTTTCTAGCTTGTTCCTCAGTGTTAGAATGAAAATAACACATTTTAAAATATGTTGCTAAATTTCCTTCTTCACCAAGGAAGTTTTCTCTATTTCGCCAAGGAGTTTTCCCCATTTCGCCAAGACAGCTTTCCTTATTTCACCAAGGCCCTATACTGGAAAAATATTGAGAATATAATTTCCGTATCCAGCTATTTAAAACACATAAAAATTGGCCAGTTAGGAGCTCAGAGAATACAGCGCCGTCTAGTGGCGGTTATTTTATTAGCAGCATCGGGATGAAGGTGTAAATACGTACATTTTCGTATATTACATTTTAAATTCTGACCCATAGATTTTGAAAAAAAAAACATTGAATGCGCGGAGTTTAAATTAAATTGCGGTGTGCTCGATTATGAACGTTAATGGGTTTCAATGGGAATTTCGCCAAATTAGCGAGCTATCGCCAAGTTGGCTTCGTATATGGCAACTTATTTTTATCGCCAAATTTGGCGGTATTTTGCCAAGTTGGTCAGAAATTGGCGGTATTTGGCAACCCTGTCATTAGTACTTTTCAATAATTACTCATTGTTGAAGCTGATACCGATTTCACCATAGGAAGCTTAACATGGCCGCAATCAATGAGGCGCTTTAACCGGAATTGTGAGGGACACACAGAGACTTGGATTTTATATAAATAGATTGCAAAAACTTCCATATAATTAAAAAATTAGATTGTAGAAAAACAAATCCAACAGAAATTGATCAACTATTGGGTGTGTAGGAAATTGCGTTCACCAATGCTGATGGCACGTTACAATTTTACATAGGAATGGCAAATATTAAGTTTAAAACAAAGATGAAAGAACATATCGCTCACTCGCAAGATAAAAGACACATCTCGCAAAAATTCATTTTGCGTTTTATTTCACAAATAGTTTATTTGATTTGATTGATTTCTGCTTCTGTCATTATTCCTGGGAAAATTCCTAATAATTCAACCTATCCTTGCCTTACCTCCGACCATGACGTCCTGACTGCACTTCCGTAAATTTTGTTGCTGATATACTCGACTGCTTTTTATACTGCCTATTTTCGACATGCTATAATATCCAGTTGTAGTGTGTTATAATTAGCCTACAGCCATTAAGGCTACGATTAACACGACATGTTTTGAGAGAATGTTACATACATACTGGGTGGTTATTAATTAACGTGAGGTGTTCAGAACCATCTAGTGAGTAAAGTATTGGACGAAAAATAAACAAATTTCATGAGCATGCATAGTAGACCATGGCATTTCGAATTCTAAAATAAAAGTAGTTCCAAAATTCGCCACTGGGGGCCATTTTGGCGCTGCAAAAGTTTATTAGTGTAAATATTAAATGATTAAATGCGAAACAATACAGTACACATCAATTTTATTGACAACAAATGTTTTTTACTTAAAAATTAGGCTCAATAAGAGCCCCATCGGTATATTCCAAGAGCTGCATACGATGCACGACGTTTTCTACTGCCGCTGGCAGCGTATCAGAGTTGATTTGCTTTACTTGTAACGTTATTCGATCTTTCAACGTTGCGATATAGGAGACATGTCCTTGATATACAACATCTTTAAGAAATCCCCGCAACCAAAAATCCCAAGGATTGAGATCGGGCGACCTCGGCGGTCATGCTGTAGGAAATGCACGACTAATGATTCTGCTGTCAGAAAAATGTTGCCGCAACACACGATATACCCTAAGTCCAATATGGTGGGGTGCACCATCCTGCATGAATATGCTCGAATCGAGACATCCTCGTTCCTGTAGTTGTGGAATCTTGAAGTTCTGTAGCATATCTGCATACTTGGTAGCAGTAATGGTACAGGTCACTGGTCCACTTACTCCATTTTCCTCATAAAAGTAAGGCCAGATGATAAAGGATGCTGTAAAGCCACACCACACTGTGACTTTTGGCGAGTGGAGAGACTCTTGCACACAAGCGTGCGGATTATTCGAAGCCCAAATTCGGCAGTGTTAATGCCACCGTTCAAATGAAAGTGCTCTTCATCACTTCATAAAATCTGCCACGGCCATGTAGCATTAACTTGCATGCGTGCTAAAAATACCAATTAAAAATCCAATCGGGTGGCCGCATCGCATCGCATTCTTGAACAGAAGAGATTTTGTACGGATAAAACTGTAACATCTGATGCAGGATCTTTCTCACCGTTGAGTATGTGATCTGCGTGTGCCGAGATACTTCCGAGCGCTGCTGGTACCCTGCACATTTTCCATCTCCTGTTCGACAATAGCAGTTGCAACTTCGTCAACTTGCTGCTGACTAGGCACTTTGCGTCATTGGCCTTGTTGCCGTGCTAGAATCCCTGTAGTTTCAAACCATTAAATCATCTTTCGTAAATTTGTTATGCTCATCGGCCCTTTTCGCAACTTCTTTAAGCGGCGAAATTCACGAATTCACGAAGAGCAGCATTACAATTCTCGTTCCGCTGATTATACAGATTGACTAGCAAAGCACGGTTCCGTAAGGTAAGAGCAATCGAAAAGCAGTTGGTCTCAGAATGATCAGAAATCTCCCAGCCTTTCCTTTTATACTCATGATCGCTACGCAGAACGGATTTTAATGCATTTTAGTCAGTAAACAGCGCCAAAATTGTTCCTAATGGCATTTTTTAAAAATAGAATTTAACATCCCATGGTCTACTATTCATGCTCATGAAATTTGGTTATGTTTCGTACAATACTTTACACACTAGAGGGCTCTGATCACCTCACGTTAATTAATAACCACCCTGTATATATATATATATATATATATTGCTATGCAATGATTGTGAATAATACAATTTCTCGGAACAGTTGTTTAATATGTGCAATTTATGTTTCGATTAAATTTAATTATTATTTTCTTTGGTTAAATCTTAAACATTAAATATTTGTCAAAAACATTTTCTAAATATTTTTAAAAGAAGCATTTAATAATTTATTTATTTTAAATTTATATATATATATATAAGGATGTTGAAAAACAAGCGAGAAGTTTGAAAATAAATGTCCTTGGCATTCTGCACATTAACTTGCGTGTGTTTTTGTGTGTTTCAGCGTAGGTTCTAAAATTAAATTATTTGCATAAAAGTTAGCTGAAACATACTGAGAACGATACATTTATAGGTAGGTAAAATATTAGGAATGTTTTAACTCATTATTCTAATATTTTCATTAGACATAGAAACGAAGTTATAATAATGTAGTTTATTTTTAAATATGGTATTTTAAAAAATTTTAGTTCTGCAAACGAATGATTTATATCATGTCATTCAGTTTTCTGTTTTACAAACTTTCAGGTTTACTTACATGAGACACCATTAAGTAAGTTTCTTTGAAACGTGACTCTGCTTACCTTCATCTTACGCTGGAAAAGATTTAAAAGTACTTTAGATAAAACTTTCCTCGTTTAGAAATTATAGTTTGAGAAGAAAAACAGAAAATGTCTTGTTTTCTTTCAGAAGCTCCAGATTTCTTTTCAGGCATTTTTAAAAAGTGAATATTTTGCTGAAAATAAATAGTTCTGCTTTTGAAATAAAAACATATGCTACGAGCTTGTAAACAACTATTTTAAAAAGTTGAATCTAATTATTAAGTAAGATAAAATTATCCATGCATATATATTTTTTTTAAAACTTCTTAATAAAGTTTCGTTTAAAATAGTCATGAAAACAAAACAAAAAATAACGGCGCAATAACTATATTAGTAATAACTATATAACAATAGTCTGTAGAATCGACAGAGATTTCAGTGAAATGTTAAGAATTTCGTCATTCTCACTGTATTTTGAAATGTTTTCAGACACAGTAAAAGTGCAACTATTTCTAATTAAACTACCCTATTTGAAAACCCTTAGTGTATGTCAATATTTGGATAATGAGTATTGTATACTGACTTGATATACCTATTCATAGATGGCCAGAAGAAAAGACAGATATAGATTAATTGCTATGCAGATACACATCGAACTATAGGTATGAAATTTATGTTTCTTATGTAAATAAGAAGACGCTATTATTTAATTTGGATCTTATATAGGTGGTTTGGGATAGGTTTTTAATGATTTCATTGCTATGCTATTTTTCTTTCCATAAAAGCTGAGTGTTATAGATACTACAGCGGAATGAAAATGTAAGGACGTATATTTTCGTATATTACACTTTAACTTCTGACCTATAGGTTTTTTTTAAAAAAAGCTTAAATGCACGGATTTTAAATTAAATTGTGGTGAGCTCGATTATGAAAAATTAATGGGTTTCAATGGGGCTTTTCGCCAAATTAGCCGGCTATCGCCAAGTTGGCATCATATATAGCAATTTATTTTTGTCGTCAAATTTTGCGATATTTTAGACAGTTGGTCTTAATTTGACGCTATTGTGGTAACCCTGTTAATAGTACTTTTCAACAATTACTTATTGTTGGAGCTGATACCGCTTTGTCCATAGGAAAACTAACATGGCCGCGATCAATGAATCCACGGTAAAACCGGAATTGTGAGGGACACACAGATACGTGGATTGTTAAATTCAACAATTGTTTTGGCCTTAGACTTGTAAGAGAAGAGATAGTGGCTTGCGTTTCCTAAAATCTTATACAACAACTACAGTCCTCTTTCTGAGTAATACTAAAAAGTAAGCTGATTGAAGAAAATAATTAAATACATTGAGATTTTTTATTAAATGCAAAGACGAGAGTAGCATTGTGAGGTGAACCCCTTACACCAGAAAAATCTTTGACTTTACACTTCTAAGGGTAGTAGAGAAGTCTCCAGCTCATATAACGTATCGACCCACCAATACACAATCCACAAAAACCATTAGCCTTCTTACAGGTAAAATTCAAAATATAACGATGTCAGTTTGGCGACAGTTAATAAATTAAAACGTTTTCAAAATGATTAAATGAAATGAACATTAAATTTTTCGAATTATTTATTTAAACTTTTGCCAGGTAATAATTTTATCTGCCATAAGTCTACGTATTATTATTTTGTTTATTTCTACTGACAGATGTTAAATTTATGTTAAACATTATACAAATATTAGCGAAATGCAAGGCACAGTTAAATTGCAAAGGAAAGTACTGCAGCTAAAATAAAGATTTATTTTAGATAGAAAATAAATAGTATTATGATTACACGTGTTGTATCAATAACCGTCAATTGAAGCAAGATATTCTTACCTTTATTTAAAAAGAGAGCTTTTTTAGATGATATAAAAATCAAGTTATATTAATCAGTAAATGCATAGATTCTAAGATTTATGAGAGCACAAATAAGTTAACGGAATGTAATTTAGGAACAAACATAATTTTGAGTATGTTAAATTATCAATATATGGATCTACTTCGTAATACATATTTACATATAAAAGGTAGGGTGAAAATGCATAAATATATATATAAATATATAGGATTTATGCCAAGAACAACCAGGGAATTTAATGAAAAGTGGGTGCAATAACAAGAAACGACAATTAAAAAAAAAAAAATCTTTTCAAAAATCATTGAACATGGAAACCAAGACGGGTAAACAGAATTCAGAAATAACAGCTCCTAGCTCATTAGATGCAATCTGTTGCAATGATTATAAGTAATGATAAACTTTTAAAGATTCGTAATTAAAGTACAATGTTTAAAGACCATGGGGGTATGTTAATATTTCGATAATGAGCGTTACATATAGACATAGGTAAACGTATTGATAGATGGACAGGCGGAAAGACAGATATCATTTGTTATGCAGACACAGATATAAGTACAGGTATGATAATTTATTTCTGAGATGTAAATGAGAAGAAAATATTTTTAATTTAGATCTTGAATAGATGTGATGCGTTTTTAATACTTTCGGTGATATGCTTTTTTATTTGCACAAATAAGGACTTTTCGAGATATTTACATAAAAAATAGAAAACATAAATGACCTATGTATGTATATATATATATATATGACCATTAAAAAACAATACAAATTACCAACATACATAAAAAATAAATAAATAAATAAAATGAGCAGCGAATAAATTAATTTGTAGAAACGAGATAGAGTCTCCAGATCCCAAATGACTAGAGTTCCAGAAATAAAGTGAGTGGTTTCATCTTCATATTAGTCATAAAAAAAGCTAAAGAATATTAATTTGGGGCTACCAACAGACAAAAAATAGAGAAATAAATTATGAAAAACAAATAAGTTTAAAATAAAAAGTGTTTAAAAAGAATTAAGAAATAAAATTCACATTACCATATAGAAAGCATATATATATATTAAGTATAGTTTGTGAATGCTTTAGGTTCTTCAAAAGACTGATTTGTGTAGACTTCTTCAATCTTCTGTTTTACAAACTTTCATGGTTGCTAACCTGAGAGCCCATTAAAAATGTTCCTTTGAAACGTGACTCCGCTTACCTTCATTTTACGCTGGAAAAGTTTTAAAAGTACTTTAGATAAAACTTTCCTCGTTTAGAAATTATAGTTTGTGAAGAAAAATATAAATATCTAGTTTTCTTTCGAAACCTATATGTTTCTCGAGACATTTTGTCTAAATGTGAAATTTTTTTCTGATATAGATATATAAATACGTTGAATTGAAAATATACAGGGTGATTCATAAAAGATGGGCAGAACTTTAAGGGGTTATAGTACACTTAAAGACTAATAATATTAAATAGGAGACTAAGGGTCCCAGACGTATTCCCAAGGAGATAGGGGGCATTAAAGTTTAGGGTCCGAAATTTCAAATGATTATAAAACATGGAAAAATTGGTCGATTCGTTTGCGGTTTTTGCAAAAAATTTTCTTTATGCCAGTATTTTCTTGAAATAAAATTTTAAAGTTCAATTTCAAAAAATGCCGATAGGGGGCGCTTTAGACTTTGGAGTAACAAACAACTATTTTTTAACGTTATTTTTTGTATTTCTTTAAATGGTTTCGAAAGCTTAGACTTAAACTTAAATTTTGATCTAAAAATCTGAGTCCTAACGAGTAGTTAAGTAGCGTAAACTGAAATTTGAAATTTGAAACCCTTCTCCCCCCAGAACAAAAATCAGTTATTCCCGATCTTTGTGTCGTAGATTAGGCTCTAAATTCTGCCGCGTTTTGCTAAAATTATTCTTTATGTCAGTATTTTCTTGAAAATAAATTTTAAAGAAAATTTTCAAAAAATTCCGATAGAGGGCGCTTTAGACTTTGGAGTAACGAACAACTATTTTATACCGTTATTTTTTGTGTCTCATTAAATGCTTTCTAAAGCTTAGACTTAAACTTAAATTTTCAGCTCAAAATCTGAATCGCTGAGCGCGGTTCAGTAGCGAGGGGAGGGGGTTCAAATTTCAACTTCTGAACATAGTTCAGTTTGCACTACTTAACCATGCCCAACGATTCTGTGCTGTGATACGAGGCAAAAATACAACTTTCGTCAGGGACTGCATAGTCGGAATTCACTCATAAAGGCACTGGCACAGTTGGAAACGTCGCTCATGCAAACGCTAAAGCTCCATTCCTGACGCTAGTCACCGGGTGAAGAAGGAAACAGAAAGTATGCAAATGTCAAATGGGGAAGAAGAAGAACACGTATGCAAAATTTCGACACGATTCGGGCATAAAAACCACTGAACGGTGAGTCAAGTGTAAGTCGCTGTAGTAATGAATCGGAAGATGGTGCCCTTCACGAATAAGGAAAAGGCTGAGATGCATTTAATTTACGGAGCGGCAGATGGAAATGGTGCAGAGGCACAACGAATGTACGGAGAGCGATTTCCCAACAGGCGGTTGCTTAACCGCAAAACTTTCGAGCGCTTGCACAGACAGTTGTGTGAGACGGGATCATTTCTCGCTTCCCGGTCGAATGCAGGTCGTGCAAAAAAGGACGAAACAGTAGTTGTTGCAGAAGCCATTCTAGATGTAGTAGCGGCGCAGCCAAGTACAAGTACACGAACAGTGGCTAGGCAGGTGGATACCTCACAGTCCATGACTTGGAGGGTACTGAAGGATGAACATTTGCTCCCGTTTCATGTGCAACGAGTCCAGAAACTGTCTCCAGGGGATTATCCAAATCGTATTGAATTCGCCCGCTGGTTTCTGCAGCAGAACGCGCTAAATCCACATTTTGGACGAACTGTGCTTTTCACCGATGAATGTACCTTCACACGTGAAGGTACATTTAACACACACAATGCACATGTATGGGCGGATGTCAATCCACATGCTACGTATCCACATGCTCATCAGAGACGCTTTTCCATCAATGTTTGGGCAGGAATCCTCGGAGACCACCTAATCGGACCGTACCTTCTTCCTGAACGCCTCAACGGTAAAACATACCTCACATTTCTGCAACATGTGCTGCCAGACCTGTTAAACGTTGTTCCTCCACGCAACCGGCGGGTCATGTGGTTCCAGCACGATGGAGCGCCAGCCCATTACGTACGAGACGTCCGCAACTATCTGGACATCACATTTCCGAACAGATGGATTGGTCGAGGTGGTCCTGTTGCTTGTCCTGCTCGCTCGCCAGATCTTTCCCCCCTCGATTTCTTTTTTTGGGGACGATTGAAGGCTCTTATGTATGAGACACCCATTGAATCCCCCGAGGAACTGGTCGCCAGACTTTCCGCCGCTGTAGGGGAAGTGCTCGAAAAGCCTGATGTTTTCGCGAATGTTCGCCGTTCCATTCTTCGCCGTTGTTCTGCGTGCATAACCTCTGGTGGTCACAATTTTGAACATTTATTGTAATTACATGTTAATAAATATGCTTTGGTAACATAATCCTAATTTGTGTCTTTTTACCTCGTATCACAGCACACAATGTGTGGACATGGTAAACTGAACTGTGCTCAGGAGTAGAAATTTCAAACCCCTCTCCCCAGAAACTTAACCACGTCTAACGATTCAGATTTTGGGCTGAAAATTTAAGTCTAAGCTTTAGAAAGCATTTAATGAGACACAAAAAATAACGGTATAAAATAGTTGTTCGTTACTCCAAAGTCTAAAGCGCCCTCTATCGGAATTTTTTGAAAATTTTCTTTAAAATTTATTTTTAAGAAAATACTGACATAAAGAATAATTTTAGCAAAACGCGGCAGTAGTTAGAGCCTAATCTACGACACAAAGGTCGGGAATAACTGATTTTTGTTCTGGGGGGAGAAGGGTTTCAAATTTCAAATTTCAGTTTACGCTACTTAACTACTCGTTAGGACTCAGATTTTTAGATCAAAATTTAAGTTTAAGTCTAAGCTTTCGAAATCATTTAAAGAAATACAAAAAATAACGTTAAAAAATAGTTGTTTGTTACTCCAAAGTCTAAAGCGCCCCCTATCGGCATTTTTTGAAATTGAACTTTAAAATTTTATTTCAAGAAAATACTGGCATAAAGAAAATTTTTTGCAAAAACCGCAAACGAATCGACCAATTTTTCCATGTTTTATAATCATTTGAAATTTCGGACCCTAAACTTTAATGCCCCCTATCTCCTTGGGAATACGTCTGGGACCCTTAGTCTCCTATTTAATATTATTTGTCTTTAAGTGTACTATAACACCTTAAAGTTCTGCCCATCTTTTATGAATCACCCTGTATAAGTCATGTATTTCAGATGACTTTTAAAAATCTCGATTCTCATTACTACGGTAATTAAAGCAAATCATGAAGGTATTTTTATAACACCCTTTTATTAAAAAACATCAATAAAAATTTAACATAATACACCAATACAGCAGTGTACAAATTGGCTAAGTCGGATAAACTTTTAATTTTAGACATCTTATGGAATTTATAAATTATATGTCAATTTTGATCATAATTTTAATTCAAAAACTTACTGTTTTAGAAAAAAAAGAAGTTAAACTTTATGATCCTTGACCTCCCTCTGAGCGTTTTGAGGGCTTTCCTTCATTTTCATAAAAATCCTTATAAAACTAATGTTAATTTAATTTTTTATTCCCTGATTTTTTCTAAAACACACTTCATGCCCTTTTATTTGACACCTTACAATACAATTCTGTTAAAATTATTTTTCTCTAGAACCGATTTAAACTGTTAAAAATACGTGCAAACCACTTAGAGGGTTAACTAAGTGGAAATTTGTTTTTTTACTTTTTTGAAAATTAATTTATTTTTGTAAAATAATGTTAAAAATCGACATAAAAATAAGTAATAATTCAATTACTACAATATTTTTATATTATGTTTTATACATATATTCAAATGAATTAGATATTCTATGATGTATACATATATTCAATGAATCCTTATCATGACTTATTGAAAGGTGTATGCGTTGCACAATTTAATTTACGAATTATTAACTTTTATAGGAATTTTCATCGTTGTTTGTCTTTTTACACATATAAAATATTCATGTTTTCGTCCTAAAAATAGTCTAATTTTGTATAACGTTATTATATTTAGTAAAGTATTCATAAAATTCATTTATTTTTAATAGCTTTAAGAAAATAACAATTTTTCGGATAATCTTACACCATTTTTTAAAATAATAATAATAAAAAACTTGCTTATTAGACACAACGCATATTAAAATACATTCTTTTTGAAAAAAAAGCTTGTTAGAAATATATTTACTTTTTAAACTCATAACGAAAGTTTGATAAAAATGTTTGATCTTCCTATTAATTTTAAACAGTTTTTGGTAAAGGAATCTTCAAAAAAAAAAAAAAAAAAAAAAAAGTTAGAAACATGAGAAACGAAAAATGTCATCTTCGTGTTGAAAGCAATTCTCTGTGATACAACGTTTTGAAATTGGACATTATTAGAAAAGTATATACTTTATTTTCCAATTGTTGGTTAAATGCATTAAAATTTTTGTTTTTGTGATGTACTTAAATTTATCGACGCTCTTTTTAGTTTTTATAAAGAATTGTATAAGTTAAACACAATCTTTTTTTTCACCTAAGTAAATTAAAAATTATTACAAACTACTTGAGAATCTATTTAACACTTTCCAACATATTTGAAAAGTGTTTGTGAATTCGGTTTGTCTGTCTGCCTTCTGCCAACTGTTAGTTTGCCATCTGCCGTCTGTCCATGGTCTAAGTGACATAAATATCCTCGGAATGCGATGAAATTAATACATGATATTAGGGTTTACTATGACATGTTCGGTATTGAAAATGAAGTGTTTAGAGGACTGCAGGGGCCGAAAATTCCAGGCACGGGACCGGCCCGACAAATAGAAAAAAAATTGAACTTGACCCGGCCGATAAAGAATTAAAAGTTCGTCCCGAGCCCGGCTCGACCCGTACTAAAAGAATTTTGGCCCGGCGCAAAAGTTAAAATTTCGGACCGTGTCTACCTGTCCCTAGAACAAAATTATTGATCCGGCCAGGTATAACAGCTAAAAGTTCGGCTCGAGACCGGCGCGGAAAAATTTTAAAATCTCGGCCTGAGCTTGGCCTGGCCAGTGAAGTTCTAAAAACATGGATTTTTACGTCGATTTGGTTAAAACTTTGTCTCATACGAGGAGTTCTGACCAAAAATATTCATCTTAACATTTTTTTTTCATGTTTATAATCTTCATTCTTATAGTACTATTCATTCTATAAGTGCTGCAGGCTGCGATATTTATTTTTTTAATGAATCTGTATTTCTTGTATGTAAATGTTTCAGTTATCATTAATATTGTTAGTCCACATTCCATGTATAGAAGAAGGGTTAAAAATCTGAAAAATTCTAAACAGTAAAATCTTCTGAGACGGAATTGCATAGAAAAGGAAAAAAATGCTTTATAGACAAGTTCCCTTCTTAGCAAATGTAAATGTATCATATATTCTTTTCGTCTTACGTATTAGCATATTAATTTTGAGTGGATCAACACGTTTTTCAGTTTAAAAAAGGATAGGCAAGTTCTTTATCACACGTTTCAGTATATTTTAATGGGCGTAGAAATCTACTATTTTTAAAAAATAATGAATTTTAATGTTTAATTGTAGAATAATGGCGGTTTAAAATCAGACCTAGTTTTATTGAACTTTGAACGGATTTCCACGCCGAGGTAATGGTTTTGATACGGGCGAGGTAAAAATTAGGAATGAAAATGTCAGGTCGTGAAGACTAGAAATCAAACCAGTCCCGGCTCTGTACAGAATAAATTGGTTAGGTCCGGCCCGGCCCGATACTATAGGAAAAAAGTAGTTGGGATCGGGCTTCGGGCTACGAGCCGGCCGTAACAGATCTCTGTAATAGCATTCACGGTTCATTTACAGGTAAAATTAAAAGAATTCCGCTACATTATGGTCTATGGGGAAAAATTGTCTGCGATGTATTTTAATGATATTACACTATTTTAAAAATATTGAAATGTATATATATCACTGACGTGTACTATAAACAGTTAAAGCAGTGTTTGGTGCACATATAAGTTATCGTTCATTTACAGGGACACAAAAAGAATTTGGTTGCAGAACTACAATAAACAATACTTTCTGGAAGTATCTTTTCCAATGTAGTACATGTTTTAAAATTTACTTTTTTTATCATATTACTTGGCTTGTATAAGTACAGTAAATCATATACAGGGCTGCACAAAGGATCTCAGGTATATTTCCGTTTAACTGTTTATGTCTCAAATTATGAATTCATGAAAATTTCGTCTTCTAAAATATTTTTCGTGAATTTTTTAAACTAGATTAGAAATTTTTCACTATCGTTTAATAAATTTTAGAAGAAGTTTGCCAATTAAAATTAATTAAATTTGAATTTATGGGTATTTTGTGCAATATTTAAAAGTCCACTCAAATATTTTATCTAAAATATTTCTTTTAGTATTTTATAATATTAGAAAATTTACAAATTTAATGTTCTTACAACAAAAAGACAGAAATTTTTCCGAAATGAAACTTTCCTCTCCTCAATCTTTCAACGTCAAGAAAACTAAAAAATATGCAAAGGCAAAATAAATTATCCTTTAAAAAATATTTTTGTTTTGTGCAACCAATTATGATTTAGCAACAAGATAAATTAAAGTATCTATAACTCATTCTAAACTGTAGTACTACTAATCAATGTATTAAGCGACTTTGATAAAAAATTATTTTAATGGTATTTTAAAGTACCGTCGGGGCATAAAGGGTTAATAATGAAAATTGCTGAATAGAAATTTTCAACTGTGCTATACGTTTAATTGTATTAACATTTTTTCATACCAGGTAGTATATATAAAAATCTATAGGTCCTACAGGGCTGCACAAAACAATTCGGATATGTTAAAGGTATATATCAATATTATACAGACACACATACAATAAACCCAACTGGAGTGAAAAATTAGCCACAGTCAGGAATCGAAAAAGAGACCACAGTATACAAGACTGCTGCTCTAACCACCGAGCTACTCCGGCCGATACCAGGGTCTGCAATTTCTCACTAATAAAACATGTTGGGGAAGTCACCAGCCATCTATACGACAGCCTGGCTGCTGACAGCTAGTTGGATTTATTGTATTTATTGTATTTATTTTATGTAAGTCTGTATAATATTGTTATATATCTTTAACTGTTGAATGCAGCCATTATTTATGTGTGTAAATGTGTGTTTTAATATATATATTGTAGTATGTGTGTTTTATTATAATTCGGATATGTATTCGACTAATGATGGTATTTGCAGAAATTTGGTTTTCAAATGCATTATGAATTTTCTAAATCGTTTATTTAAACATCATTTTTCACCTTAATAGACTGTAATGTTTTGTTAAAACACTCTGAAGCTGTTGGAGAGTGTTTCATAATCTATGCTGGGTCCATGATTTTCGTTTCTTGTTTGCCCCTGATATGCTATTTCTTTCGGTCTGCAATTTGCGTGTCGTCTCCAAAAAATAACGTTCCGTTATATAAGCCAGCCGTAAAATAAAGCAAATGTATCATTGTGCGGTTAAATATGGATAATCCATACTGCAATTTTTGAAACTTCTAAACATCGCATATTTTCATTTTTTATACCGTCGTATAGGGGGGGGGGGGGGGAGGTAATTTTAAAGGCATTTTGTTTGAAAACTGCATCTCAATTTATTATTGAGATTTTTTTTTTTTTTTTTGTAGTTTTTAGCACTATTAGTTTAATGTTGGTAACCGAAGTCCTCCATTTCTGTACAAAGTAAAGGAAAAATAGTTGGAAAATAGTAATTATATATTTTTGTTGCATTTTTCCCATAAAAACTAAGAAAAAAAAAGGAATTAAAATACGCGCTATTTTGAAAAAAAATATAAATGAATGATTTCTGATAAAACACGAAGCTATTATAAACTATTTTTAAATTTAAGCATCTATATTAATGTTACAAACAAATGAAGTCATATGAATCATAAGAAAGCCGATTTTTTTGTCGAGTTTCTTGGATGAAGACATAGCTTTTTACTGGATTTGCGTATCATTCAGCGATAGTGACGTCATATGCATACTTTTCTGTAGATATTATTTAAGTCTTAATCGTAAATGTGGAATTATTCAGCTGATATGAATGACATCATTTTATACAAAATAAAAGCGTCTGTTTTAAGTCTTAAAACTGAAATATGTTTTGTACTATCTATATTTTATATGCATATGTATTTTTTTTTATCGGGAGCGACACTAAATTCTCAAAAAGCAAAATTCCTGTTTTCTAGTAATACTATTTAATGATGCGTTCATCCCTGCTTTACTTTAAGGCTATTAATGTCTACATTGGAATTCTTCTGGCGAAAAATCGATATAACAGAAATTTTATTTCAAACGGATTCATCAATTTTCAGTTACGGGTACTAATAGACTGGAATTCTTCTGACAAACAGTTCATATCACAGAAATTTTATTTAAAACGCATTCGTAAAATTTCAGTTACGTATACTAATAAATTGAAAACATTATTTAACTCTTTAATGAAGAAATTTTTTGATTAATCCATATGTAACTAAAATAAAAGATTTCACCATCTAGAAATCTCCATGAAGGTACACTGGTGTCCAAAATTAAGGACAAATCACAAAATGCTAATTTTGAAGTACGCGAATACTCAAAAGTAAATAATATAATTCGAATAATTCCTATCTCTACAGCACAGCTAGTTCATAAAACATCTCATTCATGTCGCACATGGTCACAAGTGTTACCAGTCACTACGGTGAAGCAAAAAAAAAAAAAAAAAAAGGAAAATTCCATACATCTCATTATGAGTCTCAAATGATCACTATATGTGACTCCACTGAGATGTCACTGTGAGTGCTGCTTTGTGACGAGTCACAGTGTGACTTTACAATGTAGTTACATTGTGAATCTCATGTGACTGTCACCTGCAGACTCAATTTCAAAGTCATTGTGAACGCTGCATTGTGATAAGTTACCAAATAATGTCACATTAAAGTCACATGATGACTTTCAGGTGACTCAGAGACTACTGTGAAGTCACCATTGTGCTCTTTCGTGAAAAGTCGCCATGTGACTATAATGTTATATTATTTGGTGACTTATCATAATGCAACGTTCATGATGACTTTGAAATTGAGTCTAAACATGACAGTCACGTGAGAGTCACAATGTAACTGCATCGTAAAGCCACCTAGTGACTCGTCACAAAGCATAAGTCACATTGACGTTTCAGTGGAGTCACATATAGTGATCGTTTGAGAATCATAATGAGACGTGTGGAATTTCCTATTTTTTGTTTCACCGTAGTGACTGTAACATTTGTGACCATGTGTGACATGAATGAGATGCTATATGGACTAACTGTGTTGTAGGGATAGTAATTATTTGAATTATATTCCTTTTGAGTATTCACTTACTTAAGAATTAGCATTTTGTGAATGGTCCTTAATTTTGGACACCAGTGTAGTACATGCCAGAAACACTGTCAGCTATGAAGCTAGTATTACAGTTAGGGCCATTGTCCTTATTTATAATAATAATTGATTGCAAGTTTTCCATTTGAGTAATTGGCACAATCATTTTTAACACTTTCCAACATAGTTTTAAAAAGTATCTATGAATTCGGTTTGTCAGGTCGTCTGTCTTTCTGAGTTTTAACTTCCGCTAATACAGTCACATTGACTTGTAACTGATATACCCTGTTATTGAGATTTAATATAATATGTTCGGTATTGAAAATGAAGTCTGCATTGTTCATAGTTTATTTACAGGGACACTCAAATGTATTAAGTTACGTTATGGTATATGGGGAAATGTCGTTTGCAATTTATTTTAATAAGGTTACATTATTTCAAACACATTGATATTGAAATATGTATTACCGACGTGCACAACAAGATCCTTATTGTTGAATATGGTGAGCATAGCAATTATCCCTCATACGCATGGGCACACAAAAGTGTTTGATTACAGAGTCTGTATGACCAATAAATGTTGGAAGTGTTTTTTCAGTTTTGCTATGGATTTACAAAATTAACAAATTTTATGTTATTTTTTGTTTCTAAAATATATAAATCATATACAAGGCTGTACGAAAGAATCAGAATACATTTCCGTTTATTGAAAGAAATTTGTGCAAGGAGATTTTCAAAGGTAAACACGATTTCTCCCAAGAGGTGTCAAAAGACGCCTTTCGGATTTTAACTTAAAATTATTCTCTAACAAGGGGACCACCAAACATGGTGCACGCAGTTTTTGATAATTTTTAAGTATGTTGCAGGGGTCACACCTTTAATTATTCCGATGAAAGGTTTCCTTTAGTTTGTTTGTTTGCTTGTTTTATTAAACACATACATCTGACTTGTGTGCTTGACACCAGGACCCGCTTATAAGTCATCGTCGATATACAAGGACGAAATAGCACAAGGAAATTTACAACACCAGAGAATTACATCCTGGAGTCTCGACAAAGAGTGTGCAACGGAACCGGCGGGATTCCCCACCTGCGCTCTCAAGTGATTAGCGGCGTGGTTACGTTTCCTTCAAATAGACTTTGGTTTTTAAAAAATTGGGGGTCAAAGTTCAGCATACTTTTTAAATACCTACTCAGAACGTGTACTTGGTGGCGTCGAAGTAATGCGCAAATATGCTGTAACGAAGATAGCGGGTTCGGACCCAGCTTGTGCATCCATTTTTTTGTTAATGTTATATTTTTCACATGTTAATAATTTTATGTGAATTAGGAACTACGCAGTTTCGAATTTTTTGATATTTTCCTAATAAATTACATTTAAACATTTTCGATTTTTTTAACGAAAATTTATATTATTAAACTAATTTATATATAGCTTTATTATTTTTTTGAAACTTACTATTACTGCTTACATTTATGTATATTTTGTTATTTATCCCAGTCATGAAATAATGCATAATATTTGTACTTGCACTTTATATATATATATATATATATATATATATATATATATAATAACTGACTAGGAAATCATTAACAAAATAATATATACTTGCAATATTTCATTTGTTCTAAATATAACGAATGCAAGATGTTAGTTAACTAATGAAATGTTGATCATTACTGACATCGCCATTATTAATTTAGTAAACATACAATTAATCGGGTGATATATGTCATAATAATATTCAAAACATAAAATAGAATTAAAAAATGACTATAAAAACAGGTTCTTTGCATGAATTGTTTTAACAATATTGAAATTCATACTTTAAATACTTAATTTTTTTAATGTCATTAAATAGCTGAACGAGATCTAGAAAAAGAAGATTTTATTTCTTCTGATATTACTGCGGAAACACAGCAGACGATTTTGAAAAATATTTTTTATTTATAGAATATATATCTCGCATTATTGCATTACCAGTTGAATATTTAAAAATGACGTCAACAATATTTATAATTGTTAGAATAAAAAAGTATTTTAAATTTAATCTGTCATTTTTTATTTGTGCAAATAAAAAATGATGTTGAGTTCGAATTTTACAGGTATTTGGAAGACATTAAAAATTTATACAACTGGTAAAAAATTACATATGTGTTCCTCTTAACATTTTATTACTCTTTTGTAAGTATGATATTGAAATTATTTAATCGTAAATACGTTTATTCGATATGAAAAATTTTTTGTATAAATTATGGTAAAAATTATAAAATTCCATAAAGTAAACAAAATATACATACATAATAGGGTGGGGCGAAAAAAGTTATTTTTTTATAATCAATTTCTAATAGCGTGGAAAACTTGCGCATTGGCATCCTTATAACGGGAGAAATAATTAAAAAATATATAAGTTGGTTTTGAAATCGCGCAAGAGCCTTTAAGTTTAGAAAAAAAAATAAAATATGTGCAATTTTTAAAAACGTATAATTTTTTTAAAAAATAGTTTACTTTATTTCTATTATTGTAAAAACTACTCTTTGTAGTTACCTAAGTGCGTGAAAATTACTTTTGGACACATTGCCGTTCATTGGCGTTCGCGCAGAAAGCCTTAAAATTTGTGTTTGTAAAAACCTCATATTGCAACTCTTCGCCCATGTTTTTCCATGTTCACAGCATGCTTTTCCTTTATGCCTAAATGACCCAGGACTCACCGTGTGCAGGTGGTTGCAATTCGATTCCCACCCACACCCACACCCTACCCAACAAACCAACTAACCATTTTGGGAGTGGTTACTTACACTGAAGTCCCTTTAAATTCTGACTTCTTATCAAATTTTGGCATCAAAAACCTTGATCTTAAAGTTGTCCTAATAAAACCTTCTCGGTTTGCATGTCCGCAAACTTTTCCAGCGGCCTCTGTAACAAGTTTCATACTTCTACCTACCGACTCAGTGTGGCATGGAAATTTCAAACACTCAAATTCTGACAAGGCTTTGTCTTTCAATAAAGTTTAAATGTGTTCTGTTGCCATATTTGACAATACTGGAGGTGGCGTCAGCTTACATTTTGCTGTGGCTAGAAAATTAATTAAAGAAAGCTTGAAGTCTCTAACGTGACCTACTACTGGTGGCATATTTCTGGCTTTCAGTATGCTCCTGTAGCCTAATTATCGAATGTGTTGTCTCGTCCAATATCGCGGACATGATATTCCCTGCATGGCAGAAGAACGAGATTCTCTGAATGACAGGATGGGTGATTTTTTTTTAATGTTGGCTGAGGGGTCTGGGATCTTTAACATCTAATTCTGGATCATAGAGTCCAGTGATGACTGCACGAACAATGTCTAGAAGATACTGCTGATCTTTACTGATGACAAATTTAAATTGAGTCGGCATAAAATCAACTACAGGATTTTTCTCACAGCTAGGCAGTTGCTTGCCAATTGGACAACTGAATGACGCTGGCCCAGTTGTTGTTCCTCCTAGGTGCTCAAACAAATGTTTATAAGGCAGTTCATTAAAGTGTAGTAAACAAATAAACAACTACAGTCGTCGCTGACACCTAACTTTAATGTTGTGTACGACACCACTCTTTCAACAGGTGTTTGTGACTGACCCATTATATCCGCTGGCTACCCTGCACTCATGTCAAAATCATTCTTTTTCATGTAGTCGAAGATACTTTCGGCAATATCATTAGCGGTTCCTGTTTTTGGTGTATCATGGCCAATATATTGGCCACCAGACTCACTAATTACGCTAAAATGGTCTTCTTTTCTTACTCTGCGGTCCATTTTAGCTGCTATTTTTCCTTGTGTTAATGTACTATCTTTTCTACCGTCGAAGTAAATTCCTTTTAAATCTTTCAGATGGTGCTCTTTTTCCTTTATTGCTTTTCGAATCTTCACTTTTTCCTTTCAAATCTTACTTTTGCCAGTCTCACTCGTGACATATCTGAATCAGAGATCATTCCAAGATCATGCACAGCATCAGAAGCTATTGCTGCTATGGTCCTGTCAGAAACACCGTATCTATCGTTTATTAAGGAATTATATGACAACTTTGAACGCATTTGCGATGTAGAAAGCAATACAAAACTCATATCACTGCCTGTTCTTATGGAAGTATTTTTATGAACTTTACTCTTATTTATGCCAGGACTGACGGAGTCAGAAGTAATAGATTGCTGCATCGAAAGCAGCTCTCATCTTTCTTCTCTTTTAATCAGTTTACTTGTCTCCTTTCTATGTAAATTACCAATAAACAGCATCCTGGTTGTTCGCTGATCGTACATAAACTCCAATCCATTGTAAAAAAAATTTTTAGCTTTCTCACAATTGCATTTTACAACCACTGGACAGGGTTATTGCCGATTGGTTTATTCCCACATGTACAAGAAACTGTCATAGTGCATTTTCAAGCTGCAATATCGAAAAGTTTCGTCTTAGCGCTGCTAATAAACACATCTAACCTTTTCATATAATTTTTTTTTATCATGGTCTTTGTTGTATGATTTTTGTTTAACCCAATATAAGAATTAAAGTAGAAGGTGATCATTTGTACAACACAAGTGTATGTGACTGTTGGAATTAAGGCTTTTCTATAAATAATAACTAATTGAGTTGCAACTAACTCGACAACAGGTGAAAACGTAACAGCAGTAGGTTCGTAAAACCTTAAAACAGTTGTTTAATGGTGTACTTTTTATCTTTATGTCCGCTTACGAATTTTTGAAAAAATGTAACTTTTGCTTAAAAAAATGGTATTTTAAAGCTTTTTGAGCGAATTTAAATGAACGGTAATGTGTCCAAAAGTATTTTTCACACATTTAGGTAACTACAAATAGTAGTTGTTACACTATTAGAAATAAAATAAACTATTAATTTTTTTTTATAAATTTTAAAAATTTCCATATTTTTTTTCTTTTTTTCCTGAATTTTAAGGCTCTTGCGCGATTTCAAAACCAATTTATATTTTTTATATTATTTTTCCCGTTATTAGGATGTCAATGCGCAAGTTTTCCGCACTATTAAAAATTGATTATAAAAAAATAATTTTTTTCGCCCCACCCTAATACATAATTATTATAGATCAGAGCGCTTAAAGTATAAAAATGTAAATAATAATACATTTAATAAAAACAATTCAACAAAAATACTAGAAATAAATTAGATTAATTTTGGTCAGTATGTATTAGCTTAGAAGTATAAGCTTAAAAAGCTCAGAAGTATTAGCTTAAAAATTGCAGAAAAAATGTAAATTTTCATAAAAATTGCGAAAATGTAAATGTAATTAATTAGGAAAATATCAAAAAGTTCAAAGCTGCCTGGTTCCTAATTCACATAAAATTAGTAACATGTCAAAAATTTATTATTAATAAAAATTGGGCATCCAAGCTGGGGCCGAACCCGCTATCTGCGGTAATGCGTATTTGCGCGTTACCTGGACGCCACCAAGTACGTGCCCAGAACGCCAATAAATAGGTATTTAAAATTTATGCTGAACTTTGACACCCAATTTCTTAAAAACTAAGGCCATTTGAAGGAAATCTTTCACGGGAATAATTAGGGATGTAACCCCTACAACATACTTAAAAATTATCAAAAAATGTGCGCACCATGTTTGGTGGTCCCTTTGTAAATTTAATCATTTCTCCATAATTAATGTTTTGACTTTTCATACAATAGTTGCTAAATCAATTCAGCGATATCATTTTCCTCCAGCGCATACTTGTTATAAAAATATACGTATGGTATACCATGAGGTAACTTATCACTTTGTCCTGGCGTTCACTCGGACCCGAAGCACATTCAACAAGTTGTCAAAAAATATCTATCACTCACTAAGTAGTTTCAGCCGGTGACATCTCATATAATAATGTTTGTAAGTAACACACGGTAAAAATTAAACTGTACAAATATGAGTGGTACTTATTTTGTTGTTGTTGTTTTTTTTTTTTTTAATTTGAAAAATAGATAGCATATTTCTATGTTCTGGGTTCTGCGTGGACCCCAGGATAAAAAATTCATGGAACTTTACAAAAAATGAAAAGAAAATCTTTTAGAACGGCATATATTCATAACATGGTTCTAAAAATTTTGTTTCACAAATTGTTACTCCCCAAATCCGATAGATGGCGCTAGTTATCCGCAAATGCGTTCGTTTGTTTCTTTTTTTTCTCGTGAATGAATGAAATTGTCACTTGACTGCGCTTTTCAATTGAGACTTATGCTTTGATGCTTCAAAATGTCACGAAAACGAATTTCGGTAGATGACGCTTTGCTTATGATACAAGAAAGTGATAGTGATGATGATGTAGATGTAGATAGCTTCGGTGAGTCATCTGAGTTTGAAAAGTGTGACGAAGATGATCCGAACTTTGAAACCCATAGTGAATCCGAAAGTGATGATTCTAGTGACTGTCAACATCTTTCTTGTAAACGAGCTCGGTACACCAATTTTCTAAATCAGTCTCAGATTTTTGAATCACAATTAGGATGTAAGTGGATGACAAATAAGCCTCATTCAGCCCAAACATTGTCAGCTAATAACGTTTTACGAGAGACAAGTGGATTAACAGGGAATGCTAAGAATGTAACTAATAAATTTGATTCCTTAAAACTGTTTATAACATCTGAAATAACCAATGTTATTGCCCGAGAAACTAACAGAAGGGCAAAAAGGCGATAACGTGTTGGAATCAAGAACATCCGGCAAAAAAGAAGATTTGGAAAGAAAAAAATGAAACAGCACTCTATGCTTTTATTGGCTTACTCTTACTCAGTGGTGTCTACAATTCTGCGAATGAAGTTTTGGAGGAACTGTGGTCCACGGACAATGGAAGGACAATATTTCATGCTACTATGTCAATGCAACGTTCTCAAAATCTGCTTCGTTTTTGTAGATTTTGCAATGATGCAACGAGAAATAAAAAATTGCAGGTAGACAAATTAGCTGCCGTTCGTGAAGTTTGGTAAATGCTGCTAGAAAAGCTGGCAAAATATTACAAGCCTGGAACAGATTTAACAGCCGATGAACAATTAGTGGCAACACGTGGTCGATGCAGTTTTCGAAAATACACACCGAGTAAACCCAGAAAAAGTATGGGATGAAAATATTTTTGTGTTGTGATTCAACTGCCTCGTTTCCCTTGAAAGCAGAAGTGGATGTCGGACGACAACCTGGTGTTGCATTTGGAGCAAATAATATTTCGGAATCCGTCAAACGATTAGTTGACTCCTGGAAGAACAAAGGTCACAACATTACCATGGACAATTACTTCACCAACGCGCAGTTAGCAGAGGATTTGCTAGTTGTAAAAACTATAGTTGGGACAATTAAAAAAATCGAAAGGGAGTTCGTAAGGAATTACAGCCAAATCGTCAGTGTGATGCGACGTCTTCTATCATTTGTTTTGATAAAGAACTTACTCTAATTAGCTATATTCCAAAGAAAGGAAAGACGGTCGTTTTACAATCATCCATGCATCATGACAAGATGGTAATTGAAGAGAAAGATAATAAGCCAGAAATTATTATTCATTACAATCCAAAATCTGGAGTTGATAGCTTTGATCATTTATGCAGACTGTATACTTGCAACCGAAAGATACGCCGTAGGCCTATAATCATCTGGTTTAATATGATCGACAGTGCAGGTGTTGCTGGGTTCATTATTTGGATTTCAAAGTACTCAGATTGGGAATCTGGACAGCGCAACCGAAGACCCTTACCTGACAGACCTCGGGAGACAATTAGTAAATGATCAAATTCAGAGAAGACTGCAGAATTTTCAAACACTGGAACCTGGAGTTCGGCTTTCACTCAAATCATTAGGGATCTAAATTTCGAAACCACTTACTGCAACTGCAGGATCTGGAATTCAAGAATCTAATAAAAATGCTAGGTGCCAGCTATGTACACGTTCTATGGATAGAAAAGGGAAGACCCGCTGTTCTAGTTGTCATATCCCTTGTTGCCCGGGACACTAGAAAACAGTTTTTGTGGTATGTTCATTGTTCAGCCAATATTTATAATATGTTAAAATTAATGTAAGTTTAATATTTTTGGGTATAAATAATAAAGTTTATTATGAAAACATCAGAATACCCGTTGTGTGGTATGTTCAGCCAATATTTAGAATATATTAAAATTAATGTAAGTTTAATATTTTTGGGTATAAATAATAAAGTTTATTATGAAAACATCAGAATAAGCGTTAATTATTTTTTATCTAACTAAATAAATGAAAAAGTAATTAATAATATATTTAAACTATATTAAACATGTGCATTATAGTTGGGGTCCGTGATGACCCCAGGAAACAACTGGGCATGTTTCGATAGGGCATAGTAATAGGGTTAAGGATGTCATAATTTCTAATTTTAAAACTTTTACATATCAAAATCAACACAATTTTACAGCACCATATCAATTAAAATCAGATTAGAGAATCCCGATTTCAGTTGTAACGGAAAATACAGGAGTTGCTGCATAACTTTGATATTAGCTTGTTTTCAGCCATGTTGCATTTTAGTGTAGATAAAAAAAATCATTGCCGTGACTAGTTCTGAAAAATTGAATAACGCATTTTGTTCTCTAATTCTGGTAGTGAGTTCAATACATATGTATTTTGCTTTCGTTCGTATAAAAACTGTGGTATTGAATAAGGAAAGAATTTCATTACACTGCTGTTTTTACGATTTCTGATTGTTGTTATTACAAAGATTGAATTTTTATGTATGAGACTGAAAGTTTGTTGAGCTAATTATATTAAAATGTTTGATTTTCTAATAAAAATTGAAAAAAAAAATGAAGAAGATAATATTTTTTTAATTGTTATTCCTGTTGACGTAAATCATGTTTGATTACATTTATGTATATTAATATTTTGTAGATTGCTGAATTAAGCTAGAATTTATAGCCTGTTTAAATAACCTCTAATAAATAAGCATCAATGTATTAATAAATATATTGCTCTATTTATCTGTATTTAACTGATAATTTGAAATCCGAACAATTATGGTAATTATTTGCATTCAAACGCAAAGGTGTCAAAAGACAGCTTTTTGTAGAAATAGGTGTAGACAAAATCGCGATAGAAATAGAGTTAAGCGTTTCTTAACTGATTTATGACATTTTAATTTAATATTTAACATATATATAAGTATACAAAGATACAGGGATTCACAAAAATTTTTTAATTATTTTACGACTATACACAGTAATTGCTGAAATTGCGTCTTCAAATATTTTATGCGTTTCACAAATTGTTTATTTAGATACCATCTTTCACCTCATTAAAAGTTGAAGTTTTATTACAATATTATTAATGGTGTTGTAAAGTGTTACATAATCCATGCTTGACGAATGATTTTTCTTAATTGTTTATTATTAAAGTCATTTTGAGTTTTTAAAAAAAATTTCGTTCTGATACATTAAAACTGAAAAAGGTTTCTGAGAGCACAAAAATAAAATTTTGAAACTGGATTGATTTATTATTTTACAATTGTGAGATTTTCTTTTATTTAACTACAGTCAACATCCTCTAAACCGGCACGTTTGGGACTCGAAGCATTCTGGATTACAGGATGAATCTCGGGGGAAAACGTGTGGAAGTTAGAAGAAGTTAGAATTAAACAAAAAATGACAGTAAAGCATGTTTTTTAATCTTTAAACAGCTTGAACAGAATAAAAAATACTCAATAATGTTAAGTACAACATATGTACATGACTATAAAATGAAAACGTGCACTGTAGGGCTACACATTAGGCCTACTCGTTGAAGCCATCTGAAAAAAATCTCGAATATCAGTTTGTTTTAAATTAATCTTCTCTCTTCTTTTCTGTAGGAAGTCATTTCGTATGATGTGTAGTTTCATAACTTCCGCAACGTTGAACGAACTGCTGCACTCAGATAAGTTGATAAATGTTTTCAAGGCATCATTTGCTTGATTCCAATTCGTGTTGCTTGTCTCGTCCGCATCATTTTTATAAGAGCCGATGTTTTGTGGGGCTGTTGGGTCAATAACACTCTGAATGAGTGTTATTCTGAATGACCTCAACTGTCGTAATTCCTCTGTCGGCTCATCAAAATGTGCTTCAACTCACTTTTTTATTACCCGACTGAAAAGATGGGTTTTGTGTTTCACGCGTATCTGGGTATGTGGATTTATTTATACCCCCAAAACATCCCAATGGCTGGATGGATTTTAATGAATGAGGTCTCTATCAATTCGTCTTAACGGTACGATGGTTATAGGCTAGGTTTTATTTTTATAAATTCAAAATGGCGGCAGTAAAATACAAAATGGCATTAGAGACGACAAAAAAATCACGCACCCTATTGAGTGACATATCATTGGATAGATCTTTCAAAATGAAGACAATGTTTCATTGACTATTTTACAGTCAGAAGCTCCGTTAAAATATAATACAACCTGGAAGTTGTGTAGGTAGGATCTCTAGCTTTACTGCAACTCTAACCATCATAGACATCTATAGACCTCATCCAAACTATGTTTATAGATAGGAACTAACAATTAAACACAACTTAAAAGTCATCAATACAAGTAAATAAAAAAATAGTTAAGTTATATAAACAAGTAATATAAAAAAAATATATTTTAAATTAATTCCTACTTAGCTCAATAAGATAATTTTTTCCGCCATTCTTCTTTCCTCTTGAGTGGCGCTTAAAATGCCTTGATCAAGAAGAGGTCGCTCTTGTTCTTAAAATACCTTGATCAAGAAGAGTGCTCTCTCGATTATTGAAAATTGAATAATTTAATTTAATTAATAAATTAATATTTGAAAAAAAACTGGAATAACATCATGTGTCATCCACTACAAGTTAAAAAAAATTATTTGAGCTTGATTGCATGAATGATATGTATTTTATTGACTATTGAAAATTTGAACAAGATATATATAGCAAGTGTGTGAGCTAATAGTAGGGATTGAAAAAAAAATAGTTTCACATTGATGAGAAATAATTAATTAGATCGCTTTTTACGCAGTCGAGTTTCTTGATTTTTTTAATTTAATTGTTTATTTATTCTCGATTCATGGAGTTCTCTAAAGGCAAACAACATAAATAATCTACTAGTTCATCGTCAGCTGTAGTGCTTTTAGTAACTTCAACATTCTGATTTCACGCTTTGATTTGTGAATGGGAAAACGTGTCGGAAGATCGTACAAAACTTATTACCCCTTAAATTGTGAGTGGTAGTTATCACTATTTCAAAATAGTAATTTCAGCGAATTTCGTAAATTCATATTTGAATCCACTACACTCTCGACTAATATATCTACGGATACGTTGTATGTACAGGAGTTTTGTTCGGATAGAGGTTTGTTTAGAATAACGTTTACTTCAGGAAAAAATTTACGCCATGACTTTTCAAAGTTTCTTGTCCCATTCCTTATTCTTATGTTCCACCAGATTATTATAAACATCAGGATTGATTAAACAAGGAATTCTATATTTTTCGAAAGTTGTGCTGGATTATCTTGCATGCCGACCTTAGAATGCCGGATTAGAGGATGTTTACTACGCTTATCTTTCACTATTATCTGAAGCGCTAAATGCGATACCGAATATGTGGGAACGTCCATTGTTACTCTTGTGACCATTAGAGCAAATTTTCACAAATACTTCCAATTATTTTATTACAAAATATAATTAAAACAAAAATTGACATAGTCAGTTAAATACAATTATGTTCCACTCGCATAAAATATATCTAATTTGTAACAAAAGCATTTCCCTTGTTTATATAATCAATCTAAATTTTGTTACTCTTGTGACCAGAGTGTCACAAGAGTCATTTAATATATACATAAGTCAAATGCTTTTTGTTACAAATTAGATATATGTTTGTGTGTGTAACACAGTGGTATTCAGCTGGTTATATCAATTTTTATCTTAATTATATTTTTTAATAAAATAATTGGAATTATATATGAAACTTTGCTCTAATTATCATAAAAGTAACGAATGGACGTTATATTTTAAGTCAATTCCTACTTAGGTCAATAAGATAATTTTTTTTCAGCCATTCTTCTTTCCTCTTGAGTGGCGCTTAAAATGCCTTGATCAAGAAGAGGTCGCTCTTGTTCTTAAAATATCTTGATCAAGAAGAGTGCTCTCTCGATTATTGAAAATTGATTAATTTAATTTAATTAATTAATTAATATTTGAAAAAAAACTGGAATAACATCATGTGTCATCCACTACAAGTTAAAAAAAATTATTTGAGCTTGATTGGATGAATGATATGTATTTTATTGACTATTGAAAATTTGAACAAGATATATATAGCAAGTGTGTGAGCTAATAGTAGGAATTGAAAAAAAAAATAGTTTCACATTGATGAGAAATAATTAATTAGATCGCTTTTTACGCAGTCGGGTTTCTTGATTTTTTAAATTTAATTGTTTATTTATTCTCGATTCATGGAGTTCTCTAAAGGCAAACAACATAAATAATCTACTAGTTCATCGTCAGCTGTAGTGCTTTTAGTAACTTCAACATTCTGATTTCATGCTTTGATTTGTGAATGGGAAAACGTGTCGGAAGTTCGTACAAAACTTATTACCCCTTAAATTGTGAGTGGTAGTTATCACTATTTCAAAATAGTAATTTCAGCAAATTTCGTAAATTCATATTTGAATCCACTACACTCTCGACTAATATATCTACGGATACGTTGTATGTACAGGAGTTTTGTTCGGATAGAGGTTTGTTTAGAATAACGTTTACTTCAGGAAAAAATTTACACCATGGCTTTTTTAAAGTTTCCTGTCCCATTCCTTATTCTTATGTTCCACCAGATTATTATAAACATCAGGATTGATGAAACAAGGAATTCTATATTTTTCGAAAGTTGTGCTGGATTATCTTGCATGCCGACCTTAGAATGCCGGATTAGAGGATGTTTACTGCGCTTATCTTTCACTATTATCTGAAGCACTAAATGCGATACCGAATATATGGGAACGTCCATTGTTACTCTTGTGACCATTAGAGCAAATTTTCACAAATACTTCCAATTATTTTATTACAAAATATAATTAAAACAAAAATTGACATAGTCAGTTAAATACAATTATGTTCCACTCGCATAAAATATATCTAATTTGTAACAAAAGCATTTCCCTTGTTTATATAATCAATCTAAATTTTGTTACTCTTGTGACCAGAGTGTCACAAGAGTCATTTAATATATACATAAGTCAAATGCTTTTTGTTACAAATTAGATATATGTTTGTGTGTGGAACACAGTGGTATTCAGCTGGTTATATCAATTTTTATCTTAATTATATTTTTTAATAAAATAATTGGAATTATATATGAAACTTTGCTCTAATTATCACAAAAGTAACGAATGGACGTTATATTTTAAGTCAATTCCTACTTAGGACAATAAGATAATTTTTTTTCAGCGATTCTTCTTTCCTCTTGAGTGGCGCTTAAAATGCCTTGATCAAGAAGAGGTCGCTCTTGTTCTTAAAATATCTTGATCAAGAAGAGTGCTCTCTCGATTATTGAAAATTGATTAATTTAATTTAATTATTGAATTAATATTTGAAAAAAAACTGGAATAACATCATGTGTCATCCACTACAAGTTAAAAAAAATTATTTGAGCTTGATTGGATGAATGATATGTATTTTATTGACTATTGAAAATTTGAACAAGATATATATAGCAAGTGTGTGAGCTAATAGTAGGAATTGAAAAAAAAATAGTTTCACATTGATGAGAAATAATTAATTAGATCGCTTTTTACGCAGTCGGGTTTCTTGATTTTTTAAATTTAATTGTTTATTTATTCTCGATTCATGGAGTTCTCTAAAGGCAAACAACATAAATAATCTACTAGTTCATCGTCAGCTGTAGTGCTTTTAGTAACTTCAACATTCTGATTTCACGCTTTGATTTGTGAATGGGAAAACGTGTCGGAAGTTCATACAAAACTTATTACCCCTTAAATTGTGAGTGGTAGTTATCACTATTTCAAAATAGTAATTTCAGCAAATTTTGTAAATTCATATTTGAATCCACTACACTCTCGACTAATATATCTACGGATACGTTGTATGTACAGGAGTTTTGTTCGGATAGAGGTTTGTTTAGAATAACGTTTACTTCAGGAAAAAATTTACACCATGACTTTTTCAAAGTTTCCTGTCCCATTCCTGATTCTTATGTTCCACCAGATTATTATAAACATCAGGATTGATTAAACAAGGAATTCTATATTTTTCGAAAGTTGTGCTGGATTATCTTGCATGCCGACCTTAGAATGCCGGATTAGAGGATGTTTACTGCGCTTATCTTTCACTATTATCTGAAGCGCTAAATGCGATACCGAATATATGGGAACGTCCATTGTTACTCTTGTGACTATTAGAGCAAATTTTCACAAATACTTCCAATTATTTTATTACAAAATATAATTAAAACAAAAATTGACGCAGTCAGTTAAATACAATTATGTTCCACTCGCATAAAATATATCTAATTTGTAACAAAAGCATTTCCCTTGTTTATATAATCAATCTAAATTTTGTTAGTCTTGTGACCAGAGTGTCACAAGATTCATTTAATATATACATAAGTCAAATGCTTTTTGTTACAAATTAGATATATGTTTGTGTGTGGAACACAGTGGTATTCAGCTGGTTATATCAATTTTTATCTGAATTATATTTTTTAATTAAATAATTGGAATTTTATATGAAACTTTGCTCTAATTATCACAAAAGTAACGAATGGACGTTCCCATATCATCTGTGTGAAATACACACCCATGTGAATTTTTTAGAGTGTATTAGATGTGAAATCTCCCGATGCTATACCTAAGTTCATACATAATTGCCTTGTACCATGTCCATGGTGCTAGATAAAGTTTGAATTTGTAAAATAGAAAGAATAAGAAAAAAAATATTTAATTTTATTTATAAAGCTTTGATGCTAGATTTTTGGAAAGGTTTTGAAATTTAAATAATTCCTACGTAGCAGATTAAAGATAATGTTATTTGAGAGTTATTTTTAAACATTATAAATAAATGTAATTTTAGACACATTTTATAGTAGTGGAATTTTTACTCTTGGGCTATTTAATGATGATTGTTTGTTTTATAAATCTTTAATGTAGATTTCTTGTTTATTATAGAGCGTAAATTGAAAATTTTAGGGAATACTCTTCGGTACAACAGTTACCGGCTTAGGTATATTGATGTTCTTCTACTCAAGTACATTTGCATTCTTTTAGGAAAAAGGTTCTGATTGCCATATTTTCGAATTGTAAATATATGCGATACTTCAAAGAAAACATAAGCTCTATAAACATGGTGGAAATTAATTTAAAAAACTTAAAAGTTATTTGTAGTACAGTTTTTATATATTAAAAATATTGCTTTATGTACAAAGTTCCACCTTAATGCTCTTGACTACCACAATTATGAAGTGTGGGTTTAAAAGAAATAACATAAATTTATTCCGAATAAAATTTTAAACTATTTTCATTATTTTCTTTATATGTAAATATAATTTTGCTGTCTTTTTTCGGTAAAAAATTTTATTAGCTTATTTTAAAATATTTTTAATTCCCTAAAATATGCCAACACTCACTAAATTTAGAAATAACTTTTTTTTTACTATAGAACAAGTATTTATTTTAAAAGATGAAATTTCCCAGAGCATTTTCGAGCTAATTTTATTTATTTTTAATACATTTCTTTTTCTCTCAAAGCATAATTTTCAAAAAACAAATTTTCCGTAATAATTACTTGGATATTTTGCAACGAGTTTCAAAGTAAAAATATTAATTCCGGTGCATTTTAATCGATCGAGTTTAAAGGAATTCTTTTTCACATTTTTTGTAAAGAAAATTTTAAGCATTGGAGAAATGTAACGGAATACTGCTATAATTAAGTTAATGTTAGAAAAAAAAATGTATCATGACTTTAATTAAAAAGCTATACTTTAATTTTACCGTTAATTATAATGATTAGATTTGAAAGCCAGATACTTTTTGTGGGTCTTTCTTAAAATAAACGAATTAAACCTCTTCGAAGTTTTTTTTTTCTGTAGTAAGATAAAATTTAATTTCTAAATAGCATACATTAATTTGATTGACCGTGACAATTTAATCATAGTTTATAAAATATCTTTTTTTAGGAATTTCAGTTAAAATATGCAAAAAAAAAAAAAAAAAAAAAAAAAAAAAAAAAGAGAAAAAAGGCTATATTGCCAATTTTATATCTAAATACTACAGTGGTTAAATAAATACTTTTTATTTTTAAAATTAAGTCGTGCTACATGCTCTATAGTCAATATATAACCTGCCTATTTATATGCATCCTTTCCTTAATTATGTTAAAATAATAATAAAAAATAATATGAGGTTTTTTTTTTTTTTTTTTTTTTTGCGATTGAAAGCAATTACAAAACAGTTTCTTATTTGTAACTATTGAGCTGAAACTCAGAAATATATACAATATATTTTTTGTAACAGTGTATCGTTGGAAATATTATATACAAGATATTCAAAACCATAAAAAGATTTTAAAAACTTCCCTACATTTTCGGCAAAACCACTTGACCATCATCAAGAGATTGCAAGAATGTACACTGTTATAGTATATATATTGCACCTATTTCTGAATTTTCCTCAATTTTTACCTATTATACACAGTATAAAGTTCATTTTCAAAGTTTTTAGATAATTCCTTAGTATTTATAAACTTATCATATACACTATTGAAAAAATCCCTGCCTTCTCGACCTACAGGCACAGGTAGATTTCGAAGTTAAGTGATAATTTCAACAATAAAATCTAAATCATGATTAGAGACATACCTACTTTAAAAAATTTATCTGGGCGCTTTTGACGGGTTTCTATTTCATTTTCATATAAGAGCTGGTTTTATCAGAATCATGTTAAGGCGGTATTAAAAAAAATACTTTTCCATGCTCAAAAACGCGACATTTTCTGGCACACTTTCAGATTCATTTTTAAAAGAAAAAATATTAAATTTTCTGACGTGATTTTTGAAGATATTTATAAGCGACCCGTGTTTTTATTTTTCATTCAATTAATTAAAACTTCATTTATAAACAATTATTTTCTCAGTAGGACAATATTTTACGTTTCCCACAATCGCTTGGGGAAATTTTGTTCAAAATGCCCATTTTGACATCATTTTTTGAAATATATTCCGCCTCTATCAAAAATTGGATCATTACGGTACATTATATGGTTTCTGAATAACAGAATCTACCAATTGGATGCGTTTGAGGGCGAAAATTAATTTAAAGATGAGTCAGAAAATAAGCAGTTTGGATTTGAATCCACCCTTTATACGGTGATTTTTTTTCTTCAAACTGTATTTTTAATTTGTTTTTGCTGTAAGAATTGGTCCCATCAAAAACTTGCCAATAGAAATGTTTTAAATAATATTAATAAGATATATAATAAATTCAGGCGGATTTTATATCTTGTGAACTGACGAAGTTATAGATTTTTTTCTTCTTCACTCCCCCTCCCCCCTTTTTGTTTTCGTTTTTAATTTTTTTTTCTTTTTTTTTCTTCTTTTTTTTTTTTTTTTTTTTTTTTTTTGCAGTACGAATTGGTCCTATCAAAAACTTAATTTGATTGGATTTCATATCTTGAGAATTGACGAAGATATGAATTTTTTTCTCACTAAAACTCTGTTTTTTGCGCCACTTGAAGCCATTTTTAATTTTATCAAAAATCTTGATACCTAAATTTTTGGCCTTATTTTTAGAAGTAATAAAAACTTTAAACTGACTTGATATGTAC
Organism: Maratus speciosus; assembly: GCA_963932465.1. Taxonomy (NCBI): domain Eukaryota; kingdom Metazoa; phylum Arthropoda; class Arachnida; order Araneae; family Salticidae; genus Maratus; species Maratus speciosus. The sequence continues at coordinate 389,838,040 of OZ010786.1, forward strand.
AAAAATAAGAAGTTACGGGGTTTTTTCGGTTTCACAAAACCCCTCCCTATTTCCATCCCATTGTTCCGATTTTGTTCATTAACGAGCTTGACCGAGATTTTATGACCCTTGATTTTATGTATCAGTTTGGAAGAGATTTGTGCAGAATTACGGAAGTTGTCGTGTCCATAAATGACGGATTCCATGACCGGTAGACGTCCTGCTTCCACATGTTCGATTTTTTCGAGGTGCTATCGGCGAAAAATTTCGTTTTATGGACGATAACGCACCTTGTTATCGCACACAGTCTGTACAAGATTGTCTGGAGGACGTAGATGTCCATCGCATAGACTGGCCTGAACGTTCCCCTGACCTGAATCCCAGTGAAAATGTATGGGCTGCCTTGGGGAGACGTATTCCTCTCGCCAGTTTCCTCCAACAAACAGGAAAACCCTCATCCGTTCAGTGAAAGATGAATTGGGCAACTTGCCTCAACAGCTGCTGAATTACGTTGTTCTGAGTATGCCACGTTGTGTTGAAAGTTGTCTCGCATTACACGATAGCCATATATATCCCTTATTGATATGGCACTGACGATTGTTAATTGTGAGTATTTTGCTCATCCGTTCAGTGAAGGATGAATTGGGCAACTTGCCTCAACAGCTGCTGAATCACGTTGTTCTGAGTATGCCACGTTGTGTTGAAAGTTGTCTCGCATTACACGATAGCCATATATATCCCTTATTGATATGGCACTGACGATTGTTAATTGTGAGTATTTTGCTTTCTTTGTACAGTCATGTTTTCGGACAATATACACGTTTCAAAAAAAGAACCTCTGGTAATACCCTGTATCAATCTTTTCTACAAAATTTTTATATTAAATCCTGTATAACTTTCTGTTTATACTATTGTTTGCTTCTTGACCCAGAATCTCACGTAGATTATATATATAAAATTTTTTACTGAGGGCGGTTTTGGGTTCTAGGAGTCATGATCGGTGTAGATCTGCAAAAATGTTTCAGAAATTCCAACATAGGGGAGAATGTAATAGGTAGTATTTCATACGAAATCTACCTAAAAGTCTTATGACGATTTTACAAGAGCAAAGTCTCCTTTTTCTGTTTGAATCTCTTTTTATCACCTTAAATGCCTAGATACATTTTATATACTTATTAAACTTTATATATACTTGCATACTTAAAAATTTTTTTACAATTTTTTTTTTCAACAAAGGAAAGTAATAAGGTTACGTGGGTCATCTGGGGCCATGATGTTGCAATGTGACTCTGAAAATTCTGGCAATTAAACTACAAAAAGCTAAGTTTGATTTGAATTAAAGTCTGAAACTTTGTAAATGTGTCACTTAGGTTCACTCTATCAGAAAAAAAATATTCAAAATAACATTTTAATGGCTAAAAATAAATAATATCTATATTTCATCTTTATTTCTCATGTTTCCAGTTGCCCCATTTTTGGGGGACATTTGGACCACGTAGGTCTTTGTTCCACACGCACTTTTTTTTCATGGGGTATAAGATCCTGTTTGAAAAAGTGTGAATTTTTAAAAAAAATATTAAACCAGGTAGATCATGCTTTTTATATATAAACGAAAGAACGTTGTAAGGGTTTACCTTTGCTGTAAAAGTCTCTAAAAAAGCACCAAATGTGAAAATATTAGATTTATTTATACAAAATACATAAGAATTAAGTTGGTACTTATGTAGTTTAGTATAGGAAATAAGTATAAAAGTTACATGGGTATTTTAGGAAAAAATAAACAAGATAAATCTATGAAGAAAAGGTATGCAAGTACTTAAGTATCTCATTCTCTTTTTTATTTATTTCAATGAAAGTTCCACAAATCCAATAAATCTGTGGAGAATGTAACTATGTTTTTATATCGAACAAAGCTATTTTTTATTGGTTTCGATAATTTTCTAATAATGCCACTTTGTCTTATGTATGCCTCTTCATCAGCATAGTAAAATGTTGAGGTTTGGCTGTCTGACTTAAGAAATTTCGTTTGATACCTACCAACATGCTTTTTTTAAATTTTATTATGTAGTTTTATTAAGGTGTTACATAATTTTCTTTATTGCAAGCAAAAAAAAAAAAAAAAAAAAAAAAAAAAACGGAAACATTTATTTTTCGTAGTAAGAGAAAATCCAAAAAATTATTTATAACTGTTGGGTTAACTGGTTCCCATATGGTCCAGTTACCCCTGGTACATGTCCCAATTACTCCATTCTTGAAAAATTTTTGAAGTAACTGGAACACCGGCCTCACATTTGAAAGATGAAGTAAATATGTACATATACCGGATAATATTAATTTATTTATATGCGTAATCATTTTTAAAAAGATTGTTTAATTAAATATTTACCCTAATTTAATAAAAAGCCGAGGAATTTCAACCAAATCAACGTTGTTTGTAAAAAAGAAACCAAAATTTTCAGCAACCTATCACAGCAAAGACAGAGTTGTGAGTGAGTTGACACAGGTTGTTTTAAGAAGTAAAGATGAGTGTGCAATGTTGACAAAAGCTGAAACTTAAAAGAACTCAGCTGTTTTTTATAAAATAGCCTATGGTCCAATTATCTCATGGGTCCAGTTACCCCAGTTTACTTTAGTTTACTTTAGTTATTATAAAGGAATATTTCCTTATTCTTCCTCAACTAAAACTTAATAAACATACTAAATTGGCGCAAAAGTTGGAAGTGTTTAACTTTTATTTTACATAAGTAGCATACAAATAATAATAATAATAATAATAAGTTATATGTCCTACTCTTTAAAATAAGAGTAGCTACAATATGAGTTTCTTTCTAAAATAGCGGGGCTTCTGTCAGAAATATAACGACATTTTAGGGCGATTGGAAGAAAACAGCAAACCTGTTTCATATTATTCATAATGTTTCCTTGTACAGTCGTGGAAAAAAAGTAAAGACCCCCTACTAACTCTGTAACAAATTATTCTAAAAGAAAGCTACTGGTACCAAACGATTGGAAATAAAGTCTACTTTTAAATGATGTATATAAAATTTGTTTACGGAGCCATCTATATATGAAAACGAACCCAAACTATTGTTTTTTCAAGCAGTACCCAAGTTTGACACCATAAATAGATTCTACGCCCTTCAATTAGCCTAATTTCAAATTTTCATCATATTCATATGATTAGTTTCTTAGAAATTACTTATTTTTTAAAATGAGCCTATTTTAGGGCTGTATCCAAATTGAAGTTCGGTACTCGATTGTTCAAATGCTACAGAATGATTGGCACAACTATTAATGCATTATTTCTTGTTAATATGAACATCTCACTCACTTAATATGTTTCGACTATTGCCAGCCCAAATGTTTCATTAAAATGAGTAAAATATATATTTTTTTCAAATTATGCATTTCTGGACATCATAAGCCGTCATTTTTTGACCTTTTCTACTCAAAATTTGAAAACCACTTGAATGAAAAATTTGAAATTGAGAATTTGCATAAAGCAGGACATAATAAATATATATATATCAAGAAATTTGTTTGTTATAATTAATATTTTTTTCGAACATTGATTTCATAATTCATATAAAATTTTTAAAATTACGAATTCAATGTATTTATAATTGGGCTTTTTAGTATTATAATTGTACAAAAAAAATATCACCTTAGGATTATAATTTCAGGAGATATTAATAAAAAGTGAAAATGTAATTTAACATTAGAAGCGCTAAATTTTGAATGTTCATAATTCAAAAACTTATCATTCAAACGACTTAAAATTTCATTTCTGCGCATAGTTTGAACCGAAGGTTTAAAATATATTGTCAAAATTCGGTGTTACCATTTAAAAAACAAAGCTTTGTCTGGTTTTGATTTCTATATGGGCCCCTAAACAGATTTTATACACATCATTTAAAAGTAGACTTTATTTCCAATAGTTTGGTACCTGTAAACCTTTTCTATTATAATTAGTTGCAGAGTTAGTAGGGGGTGTTTACTTTTTTTCCCACGACTATAAATAATATTTATTATTCTGGAGTATCAGGAAGTGAGTAAAGAATCGATTACAAAATTCTCTTTTTTGCATACAAAAACCAAGTTATGCTAAATAAGTGTGTAAAAAGGGGAAAAAAATCTTAAAAAATAATAAAGATGTTGAAAAATAAAAGGCATTTACAGTTGTAACCATAAGGAATATTTGGCGATTTATCTGCTGCGCATGCCAAAAGGAAAAAAATTAATTAATCTATTAATTTATGATAAACTTCAAACATATTGAAATATTGTAATGTTACCGAAGTACACCTGTGTACATAATATTTATAATTCTAGCATATCAGAAAGGAAGGGAAAAATCGATTGCAAAATTATCTTTGCATACAAAAACCAAGTTATGCTAAATAAGTGTGTAAAAAGGGGAAAAAAATCTTAAAAAATAATAAAGATGTTGAAAAATAAAAGGCATTTACAGTTGTAACCATAAGGAATATTTGGCGATTTATCTGCTGCGCATGACTAAACGGAAAAAAAATTAATTAATCTATTAATTTATGATAAACTTCAAACATATTGAAATATTGTAATGTTACCGAAGTACACCTGTGTACATAATATTTATAATTCTAGCATATCAGAAAGGAAGGGAAAAATCGATTGCAAAATTATCTTTGCATACAAAAACCAAGTTATGCTAAATAAGTGTGTAAAAAGGGGAAAAAAATCTTAAAAAATAATAAAGATGTTGAAAAATAAAAGGCATTTACAGTTGTAACCATAAGGAATATTTGGCGATTTATCTGCTGCGCATGACTAAACGGAAAAAAATTAATTAATCTATTAATTTATGATAAACTTCAAACATATTGAAATATTGTAATGTTACCGAAGTACACCTGTGTACATAATATCTATAATTCTAGCATATCAGAAAGGAAGGGAAAAATCGATTGAAAAATTATCTTTGCATACAAAAACCAAGTTATGCTAAATAAGTGTGTAAAAAGGGGAAAAAAATCTTAAAAAATAATAAAGATGTTGAAAAATAAAAGGCATTTACAGTTGTAACCATAAGGAATATTTGGCGATTTATCTGCTGCGCATGACTAAACGGAAAAAAATTAATTAATCTATTAATTTATGATAAACTTCAAACATATTGAAATATTGTAATGTTACCAAAGTACACCTGTGTGCATAATATTTATAATTCTAGCATATCAGAAAGGAAGGGAAAAATCGACTGCAAAATTCTCTTTGCATACAAAAACCAAGTTATGCTAAATAAGTGTGTAAAAGGGGAAAAAAATCTTAAAAAATGATAAAGATGTAGAAAAATAAATGGCATATACAGTTGTAACCATAAATAATATTTGGCGATTTATCTGCTGCGCATGACTAAACGGAAAAAAAAATTAATTAATCTATTAATTTATGATAAACTTCAAACATATTGAAATATTGTAATGTTACCGAAGTACACCTGTGTACATAATATTTATAATTCTAGCATATCAGAAAGGAAGGGAAAAATCGATTGAAAAATTATCTTTGCATACAAAAACCAAGTTATGCTAAATAAGTGTGTAAAAAGGGGAAAAAAATCTTAAAAAATAATAAAGATGTTGAAAAATAAAAGGCATTTACAGTTGTAACCATAAGGAATATTTGGTGATTTATCTGCTGCGCATGACTAAACGGAAAAAAATTAATTAATCTATTAATTTATGATAAACTTCAAACATATTGAAATATTGTAATGTTACCGAAGTACACCTGTGTACATAATATTTATAATTCTAGCATATCAGAAAGGAAGGGAAAAATCGATTGCAAAATTATCTTTGCATACAAAAACCAAGTTATGCTAAATAAGTGTGTAAAAAGGGGAAAAAAATCTTAAAAAATAATAAAGATGTAGAAAAATAAATGGCATATACCAGTTGTAACCATAACGAATATTTAGCGATTTATCTTCGCCGTTACTAAACGGAAAAAAATTTAAATTAATCTATTAATTCATGATAAACTTAAAAAATGTTGAAATATTGTAATGTCACCGAAGTACACCTGTGTACGTAATATGTATAATTCTAGCATATCAGAAAGGAAGGGAAAAATTGATTGCAAAATTCGCTTCTTTGCATACAAAAACCAAGTTAAGCTAAATAAGTGTGTAAAAAGGGAAAAAATCTTAAAAAATAATAAAGATGTAGAAAATAAATGGCATATACAGTTGTAACCATAAAGAATATTTGGCGATTTATCACCTGTGCATGACTGAACGGAAAAAAAAAATAATATTAATTTATTAATTTATGATAAACTTAAAAAATATTGTAATGTCACCGAAGTACACCTGTGTACATAATATTTATAATTCTAGCATATCAGAAAGGAAGGGAAAAATCGATTGCAAAATTCCTTCCTTATATGCAAAAACCAAGTTAAGTTAAATAAAAGAGTGCAAAAATAGCCCTGAACACTTATTTAAGAAAAAAAAAAAAAAAAAAACTCTTTTAATTTCCTGAAGCTCGAGCGTAACATTTTTTTAGGGAATCGCAAAAATAGCTGAGTCAGTAACAAAATATTTTTTTCGGTACCAATTAAAAATATTAATCACTGGAAAATTTTAAACCTTTCGAAGTTCTTTTCTCTGAAAAGAAGATTTTGATGGTTAAGAAAAAAAAATGGATGGAATATGCATGCAATAAATGAAAGAAATAAAAATAAGTATGTTCTGTTTAATTAAACGCATTACAAGTATTTCACTTTAATTATAAATATTACTTTTGAAAGACTGATACTTTGTGTAGAAAATTCCTCAAAGAAGCGGAAAATTTCTTGAAATGTGGACATTTTTTATTTTCTCATTGCTAAGAAAAGACAAACTCAAAGCGTTCGCATATTAATTAAATAATTATGTAACTTTAATTCTAATAATGTAAAAAAAGGGGATAATTTTTAACGGAGAAAATTCAAGCGCCTCATTTTAAACAATGATATGCTAATTTTTTCTGATAATTCAAAATAAGTGAGATTAAATAATTTTGACTTGCTTTTGTATTTGTGTTTGCTAACGAAATTTATTTTGTCAGGTATTATATATCTATATATATATGTTTAATATTATTGTCTGAAAAAAGTTTTTTTTTTAAATATATAATTGTTATTTATTAAAATATTGTTCAACAAACTAAAGAAAAAATTCCGTTTCATAAACTAGGATATTGAGATATAAAATCGAAATCTAGTAGTCTTCAAATCTAATAAATATTTTTAAAAACATACGTTTATTTTTTTATATAAACATATTTCTATAAATCACCGACTCATGTTGATTCTTAAAATAGATGTATATTTATGGACATATTTATCGATTAAAAATATATATATATATTTGTTATCTTGCTTTTGTTTTCGTTATTTTAAACAAAAATAATTTTATAATCTGAAATATTGCGATTTCATTTCTGTTTCCATGATTGAAAAAAATTACATTTTTATTTTAAAAAACCTACCAACCAATTATTCGAAAAAAAATGTTAGTTTACGTATTCCTTATTAGAAATTTGAGTACTTTCTTAAGACCTTGTTGAAATCAATTAAGATAGCTCAGCTCAGTAAGTTTTACAGGATCAAAAAGTATACATTGCAACTTAACCATCTTCTGCTGACATATGCTTGACCAGACTGAGATATGCATTGTCCAATCTTTTTTTAAATTTGAATTAAAAAAAAAAATTCAAAGCGTACGTAGAACGCGTTCAGACATTATACGTTTTTTAAGTTATCGGTCTCAGAAAATATTTAAAATATTTTACTCAAACTCTCATTAGAAAACAGATTATAACTTTCTACCTGATTCAAGACACATTTTATCAAAATATTTCATTACGATGATTTCATACAATTATTTTTAACAGAATCGCTTTTGAAATGAAGAGAGAAAGATAAAACTGATCGGCAAAAAATTTTAAAGATTTTCTCCCTGCAATCTCAATATGCAAAATATACAGATCTAATATTCCTAATTCTAAATCAGTTATTCAAATTGCTCCAGCACGTACCATTTTTCCGAAAAACAATTTTATAATAATAACAAATATTGATGGATTATTATATTAATTTGCAATGCTAGATAAAATTGAAACCATGAAAAAAGTGTTTTTACTGTCTTAGATGTACAATTGATAAAATATAGTATGAAAATCTAGTTTGTTGATACTTGTATCGTGCATTTTTCTTTTTATGCCCTCCCCCTTTTTTCGTGTCCGAATTTGTTATCCACTAATACATTTTCATTTCTTATGCCGCTTTTTTGGGTAATTACATCTGTATATTTATTTACAGATAATTTACATATTATTATTTACATTTTATGGTTTACAAAATTTCCCCTTATGTTTTAGCAAGATATAAAATACCTTAACCCTTAAATGCCGGGTGTTGCTTTTCGGCAACATACCCAATTTAGGCTCTAAAAAACTCTTAGAATAATATTGAAACTATAATGCCTAATGTTGCCAATAAGATACATTCTGAAAATATTATTAAATCGATTTTCAACATGATGTAGATGGCAACACTTGTGCTGTTTGAGATTAAAGATAGATTTATTTTTTCAATTGTTGCTACTTGCTCTTTTTGTTTTGTTTGGAAGCTTGCGAAATATCCTATTTTGTTCGGCAGTGAGCAAGTAAAATTTATTTCTTATTATAGTTACTAAAATTCTTGTGTGTTTAATATTATAGAATTTCATCAAGGAAAATTATTTTTTCAATTAAAGAACCAGTATTGCCGATTAGTAACAAACTGTTTTTTAGCTGTAAAACATACTTAAAACAAAATATGATTTTTGTAAGTATTTGTCCCATGATTTATTTAAAAAATGAAAGCCGAAAAACATTATTACAATGATTTTTGAAAAATTAGGCATTTAAGGGTTAATTTTAAAAGTAAACCCTCCTACCAAAAGAATGGTACTTGATAGAGTAATTTCGTTACCATATTTTTTATTTAGCAAGTGAAATCTATAAGACTCAAATGTTATCTTTACAGGGAGGATTTTAGTGCCGACCAGCGTAATTGAATATCAAAATTTCATTATTTGAATATGAAACTGATATTTTAAATTCATATGGCTGTTTTCTGTAAAGTTCTTTAGTTGCCGTTCTGAAGTTCTTAGCTGATGCTAAAGAATTTTAAGAAAATTATTTCCCCACCAATGTAAATTTTTAGCCAAAATATATATATTTACATGTGGATATTGGAAACGCGAAGAAAAACTTTCAATGTTAAGAATTATGTTATATTTAAAAAGAAAAGGTCATTTTAATGTGATGAAGTATTATTGAGTTATACATGGAATATGAATAACAATAAGAGTTTTCGCTGTCGAAAATTAAACAATAGTTAACAGGAATCTTTTTATTATTTTTTTTTCTTAAGATTGTTAGAAACGTTTATTTATTTATTTGACATAGTTGATGTATTTCACAGAAAACGATATTTTCATGTTCTGTATCCTGCCATTTTATTATTATTCTTTTTTTTTTTTTTTAAGAAATCGAGCAAAAGCTTCAGATCAGTGTATTAATTTCGAACATATTAAGTCTTAATAAGTACAGAACTTGTGTGAAAATATAAATTATTTGAAAACAACGTTTAAACACACAATAAAAATAAGCAGATTTGACCATACGTATACGTTTCGTGAGTACTAGGACTCACATCCTCAGTGTAAAAACTATAAAAACTTTGAAAACAATATCCCCCCAACTACATGTACGGTGAATGTAAAAACTATAAAAACTTTGAAAACAATATCCACCCAACTACATGTACGGTGAATGTAAAAACTATAAAAACTTTGAAAACAATATCCCCACAACTACATGTACGGTGAAACGGTTTTTCACCGTACATGTAGTTGGGGGGATATTGTTTTCAAAGTTTATATAGTTTTTACACTGAGGATGTGAGTTCTAGTACTCACGAAACGTATACGTATGGTCAAATCTTCTTGTTTTTATTGTGTGTTTAAACGTTGTTTTCAAATAATTCATATTAAGTCTTATTATTGTATGTGAAATTAACGTCATATTCAGCGGAGCACGCGAATTTGCATAAAAAATTTTGAACTTTAAATTTTATTATGATCGCACATTAAGTGCCGTAACTTCCACATATTTTTCAGTTCATACTACATTTTTACAGATTTTGCTGTTTTTAATTTAGGGGATTTTGAGCGAAAGAGAAGACAATGGTGCTTTATTAAATTACAGTAACCTCTCACATATACACTGTAAAAAAAAATCTGTAAAGTTACTAAAGTTTTTCTAGGAAACTGGGATTCCTAGAACTTTTTATGTAACGGCAACAACAAAAATTCATGTAACAGACACACTTTTGCACCGAAAATCAAAAAATCTGTGAGGTTACTAGGAATTTTTTAGGAAACTGGGATGCCTAGAACTTTTCATGTAACTGCAACCAGGGTTACAGATAAAATTTTAGTAAGATTACTGTAATTTTAGCAGATTCATTTGTAAAGTTACAGATTTCTGTAGCATTACAAACACTAGTTTTGTAGATTTGCAGCTTTTTTTGTACAGTTACAGATGAAAGTTTAGTAAGCCTGTAACTTTACATCTGTAGAACTACAGATTTTTTTTTACAGTGTACGACTCTCTCGGTTATACGCCAAATTATCTTGGTCCCGTCCACGCTTTATGGGAAATAATGCTAAACTTCTCTCAGTTATACCACTGTTTATCTCACTTATACGACGCGCTAAACGGTTCAGGTGATTTTTCGTTTATAACTCAATAATTCATTTTTATAATCTTTAAAGTACAAATCATTTACGTTTTCATATATTTATCCTTTCACTATTGTTAAAGTGTTTATCAATAATGAAGACGTGAGCGAGGAGAGAGTGCGAACAACAAAATAGATATTCCCAAAATAGCTTAAAAACTTTATTAGACTTAGAAAAAGATATCTTCTCTTTTCGTCGACGGGAAAAACAAGCTAATATCACTTCATTTTTTCAGAAAATCTGATTTGTAAATCATTAAAATAAATATAGTCGTAAGTGAACTATTTTGTGAACTTTTTTATATATATTTTATGTTTTATTTTTCAATATATTTTATAAATTTTGTTAAAATATGTTCTTAGTACTCAAAACGTATCGTATTTAATATAGGTAAAATATAAAGATGTCTCTCACTTATACGACTCTCTCAGTTATACGACATTTTTCCACGGTCCCCCGAAAGCCGTATAAGTGAGAGGGCACTGTATATTTATTTTTTCCACCGAGGACGTTTCTTTAAAGGGACAGTTTACCCCCAAATCGGTCAAAATGTCGATTTTCTTTTTAACTATTTGGAAAAATGGTTATTGTTCTCGTCAGGATTGGAAATCAAAAGCATATCTGAAGGTTTTTATTGGTTTAATCCGCATTTTATTCGTTTTCTGATTGGTCTATACAGTAATATATATTTCCCTTTACTTTCAACAGAGATCTGTTGCCACTATGACAAAAAAGTAATAAAAACTACAAAAAAATTAATAACTCAGAAACAAATTGAGGTACAGCTTTCAAACAAATTGCATTTAAAAGTACATTTTTATCTCTATACGACGGTGTAAAAAGTAATATTGTGGGATGTTTAGAAGTTTAAGAATGAAATTTCATTTAAAATGGGTCGTCAGATTTCCAAGAAATCTGACGATGGAAAAGCCTTTTACCGAACAGCCAATGAAATGCTTGGATAATACGTAAGTTTCAGGTGGATAATACGTACGAGTCGCAAGCGATTTCCGCCGCTTGCAATTTTTACGTGTAATAACACTATTAATGTTTAATTCCTGGCGTACGTAATGTATGATCAACTCCGTGCTATTTTTTATGTCTTAAATTTTAGTCTTTGAAAAAATCATTTTCCAAATGGTCGTTGTAATTTATTAAATTGCATTTTTTTTTAAGGGACTTCGATTTTTTTTTCATAATTTTTTTTTATATTAAATGTGAATAATTAATTAATTATGAATACTAATTAATTGTGAATATTTTGACACCTCATTTTTACCCATATGGCAATTATATCGCGAGATATTGTAAATTTTATTAATACATACGCGCAATTACCCATACAACTTAAAACTTTAAATGGCTTTTTCTCTATGTTCATATTTTCGTCACTTTCCTGTTTTAAAAATGCTAAGGTTTTTTTGTTTTTGAAATAGAGGTTTAAACTTTTTTGTGCATGTTCTTTATCATATATGTGATGAATCTGAGTATAGAATTAGCCGTGAGGGTTTTTTTTTTTTTTAAATAAAAATATAAGTAGTAAAAGAAGTTGTGTTACATTTCATTGTTTTTCACTATATATATTAGCAAAAAAATTATGTTAAATGTAATGTTCGATGTATTTAAAAATCCATGCGATATCTTGTATAATACATATTACAAAATTTTAGAAAAAAAAACATTGAGCGAAAATATCAATATTTAAAATGTAGTAGAGATTTTAATAAATGCAATTTTTTCTAAACTTTTAAAAGAATTTATTAAATATTCAATTATTTTTTTTATTCACTGCTTTTTGAACATTGAAATACAGTGAGTTCACCATTTGAACCATATTTTGAAAAATAAACAAAATTGTTGGAAAGGTAAACTGTTCCGGTAAAAATCGTTTATCTTTAAATGGCTATTGAGTTTCTTTATTTAGTTTATAATTTTTCGCTAAACCCTCGTGCCTCATTGGTTAGCATGCAAGCCAAAAAATGAGTAGCTTTGGCCGATTTTAGTGGTTTCAGCGTGGTTTTGGTAAGAAGACCGTGATAGGTTTTTAGAATTTGTTTTTTACGAGAGCGATTATTCTTGTCGCTTTCACCTTCAAAAAATCCCGCAAATAATGGAAAACCCTCGCTCTTTTGCTTATTACAATATGTAATCAAAAAGTTCAACGTAAAAATAAGCATCATGGTTATCAAGCAACTAATGATACTGCCAAAAAATACTCACTGTTTTCCTTAAAATAATCAAAATGTTCAATGTAACAATAAGCATCATGGTTATTAAGAGACCAATGATACTTCCAAAAAAAGGTGTATTGATGAACAATAACTTGATGCATTCTTCAAAGCTTTCAGAATTAAACGAATTATAAGTACAGAATTTTGTTTAAGTATGCTTTAATCATAATTTACAAAGGTGTAACTTTCACTTTAAAAAATGCTTAAAAAATCCCGCAAATATCAGTAAAACCTCTCTCTTTTGCTTATTACAATATATAATCAAAAAGTTTAACGTAAAGATACGCATCATGGTTATCAAGCAACTAATGATACTGCCAAAAAATACTCACTGTTTTCCTTACGATAATCAAAATGTTCAATGTAAGGATAAGCATTATGGTTATCAAGCGACCCATGATACTGCCAAAAAACAGGTGTATTCATGAACGATAACTTGAGGCATTTTTCAAAGGATATAGATTGCAAAATTAAGCAAATTATAAATACAGAATTTTGTGTAAGTATGTTTTAGTCATAATTTACAAAGGTAAAACTTTCTCTCTGAAAAATGTTTAAAAAATGTTTTTCCTTATAATAATCAAAATGCTCAATGTAATGATAAGCATCATGGTGATCAAGCGACCAATGATACTGCCAAAAAACAGGTGCATTTATGAATGATAACTGGAGACATTCTTCAAAGAATATAGCTTGCAGAATTAACCGAATTATAAATGACAGAATTTTGTGTATGTTTTAGTAATATTTACAAAGGCTTAACTTTCATCAAAAAATATGTATCTGAAACACTAGTATAATTAAATTATTTTAAATAAAGGTAATAATATATAGCCAAACTTATTATGTAATGCATTTTTGTGTAAATTTATTTTCAGTATTTATACAACATGCTTCCATAGAGCCTACTCTTCATATACACTCTACGTCAATTCTTTTTTTTAATATTATCTTTCAGTAAATAATTGGGAAAAATGATATAATAAAAATTACTAGGTTCAAATGTTATTGTTATTCTATAAGTTCTTCTAAAAATTAGCTACCTGAAAACTTAACACTCTAACTCCATTTTAAATCAAAGAAAAAATATATCATGAAATATATCATCAAGTCAGAAATGCCATAATGTGAGATTATTACATTTAATTCTTTTATTGAATTCATTTTTTAATTTGATTGTTACTGTTTGCTAATTTATTGCAAAAGCTATAGTAAAAATTATTCAAAAAGTTATATTAAATATTATGTATCTGAAAGATTCTCTGATCTGAAAGACCTGAAAGAACAAACTGTTTTCATTTAAATAAAGGCGGTAGCATATTGGTTATATCTATTTATTATGAATTCATTTTCATAATTTATGCAAATTGCTACTAATGAACCTTAAATTGAATTCTTTTTTTTATAATTTGATTATTATGGATCTGTAATTAAAAATAGGATTGAAGATAATGAAGGATTAAAGGCGTGAAAACCAAAGATTTATTTTTTTCCACATTTCAAACAGCTTTTCGGTTAATTAGATATTCATTTAATTACTCTTATTGCAAATTTTAATTATTTTATAATCCAGGTTATAATTATTTCATTTTATTTGCAGTAAAAGAAATGTCTTTCTAAATAAAACTGTATCGAGAGATTTTTCTCAATATCTGTTTAATTGAAAAAATATTGACATTAAATAAAAAATAAAATTTTACCATGTGGTGGTTTTTGTGATTGAAAGTTTTTTAGTTGATTTTTTAGTTGATTTCGATAAGTCGTAAGAAGAAATTACGGAATAAAATTTGGAATAGTGGTCTCAATACGTCAATCTAAATAAAATAATTATTATTTTTAAATTACACCATGTTTGAAAGCGATTTGGGTCCATGAAAACAATTCTTAAAAAAAATACGAAATTTAAATTTTTATACGGGTCCCCGGTCCTAAAGTTTTATGTAGCAAAATTTTCCCATTACACTGACAAGTAAGACAAAAAAGTCCCGTTGATATAAATCTAAAATTGACCGAGTTATGAAACTTTAAAAATGCATTACTTAGACCAATTCTATGCATCTAAACACAGGTGAGTTCCGCTATTCTTTGAGGGGTCATATTCCAAGTACTTATGTGGCGTAATTATAGTAGTGGGAGTTCATGAGAAGTCTTATAGGCTTTAAGTATAGAGCTTTTATTCAACAACGCACAAAGTGTTGGCAGACAAGATCTCATAAATTTTGACCTCACTCCGTGATAGCAATAAAGCAATCTTAATTAAATATAAAGTCAAATGTTAACTCAGGTAACTTCATTTCTCCGGAGCGTGCTTAAGCTACGACGGCGGACTTCATTTCAAATCCACATCTAGATTTCATCTCACTATAAATCTGTTCTTGTTCCCAGGCTACAGGCTCCTGCCATACAGGCCGTTTCTCCAACCAAAACTACTTACGCCAACTCATAATCTCTCGAACGTCTAACTAACCAATTAAACACTGACTAACCAACTAACCACTTAACATATTTTCGCTAAAAATAAATTAAAATAAATTTGCACACGGTTACCGTTAGCTCGCGGAAAAGTGAACTCCTAATTAAAAATGCACCGCGGACAATTAGAGTGCCTCTAGACTAGAGTTACATTTTACACCAAGTTCACCTTCAAACCATTAGAGAGCCTCTGTAACAAAGTTACTGGTTCCTTAAAGTATTCGAAGAATTTGTTTCATGTGTTGTTGTCATTTGTTTCAAAAAAATCGTACAAGCATTACGATTGAGTTAACTTTTACTAAGTTTCAGATTGACTAAAATAATTGTGTTTTAACATATGTTTTATTTTGCAAATTTTTGAGACTGTTTGTTTTCGCAAAAATTATGTTATTTTTGTAAGTTTTTATTTAACTTCGACGATCGTATGTATGTTTTTCCAGTTCGAAATATGAATTCGAACTTTAACTCACTTTCAAATATCCGATCGAGATTAAATTTTACGTACTGACGTAAATCCGATAACAATCTAATATTAGGATTTTCGGTAGTTACCATTTATACTTATTTTACAGGATAACACAAAAAATTTCGAATGGATTACCGCCAAGAAGTTTAAGAAAAAGTATTAGATTAGATAACAAAAGATTGCGATGGTTGTGTTTTTTAACTTTCATGTATTTTTTAGCTCTGAATCCGAAAGTTACCTTAATTTTTAATCATCATGTCAGTATTTATCGCAAATCATAAATTGCCAAAGTTAAAAAAACAAATATCGGACACTATGAAATAGAGGAGATGACTGCATTTTTTAACTTTTGATAATTCATTTTTATGCACTTTTTAGCAATGAATTTGAAAATGACTTTCATTTTTAACCATCACGTTAGATTTTTTTTTTTTTTTTTTGCAAATCGTAAATGTCAAAGTTAAAATATAGCGAAAATCTGATACACTGTAAAAAAATAATACCAGTGTTTTTACCAGTTCCAGGTATTAATCAGAAAAATAGTTGTCCTTATCGTACCGGAATAATTTCCAACCCAGCTCGGAATAAAATCCGTAAAATACCGTTTTATTGACTATTTCCTTATTTTTACGGATTTTATTCCGAGCTGGGTCGGAAATTATTCCGGTACGATAAGGACAACTATTTTTCCGATTCCTACCAGAAAACTGGCAGCATTTTTTTTACAGCGTACTACAAAACAAATGTAAACCTTTCTTTATTTAATCTACTTTTATTTATTCAATAATTTATTCAATTTTTCGGCTTATGCTGGGATTCTTACAGCTACAAAGCTGAGGGGTCCGATGAAGTGGGGGAGGAGGTTCTTTTTGTCTTACTTGTAAGTGTAACAGGAAAATGTTACTAAATATAACTTACAAGACCGGGGGACCGTACAAAAATTTAAATTTCGTAATTTAAAAAAAATGTTTTTATTGACCCATATTGCTTTTAAAACATTTCTTTACCTCATTTAAAACATTTTTGTAATTGAAACTATATGTCTATGACTAACGGTTTAGAAATTAGCCATTGGACACCGTTGAGAGTGGGCATCCTGTATTTTTGCTTAGCAAAAACACATTCAAAACTAAAATATACATTAATGATATCGCATGTAACTGAAAGCATTTCGCTAATGAAATTTTGATTAGCTATATGATATATATATATATATATATATATATATATATATATATATATATATTTATATATGTTTCTTTAATACAAGATTAAGGAAATTTAATTCAAATATTCAGAGATTTACATTTAATATTTCAATTTACTAAACGTAAATGTCCCTAATATATTTCTTTATGCGGATATATGTTGATTTATTTATGACATACATATGTATAGAGATAATTTAAGCAAATCTTAAAAATAACCTTTAAAAATAGTATTTTCAGCTGAAAAATCTACATTATACTCAGACTTTAATGTATCGAATACGTTCTTAATTTAAATACTTTTAAATGATTTCAAGATAAATATGTTTCTGTTTTTTGATGAAAATTTCAATTTCAGTATCTGTTTGAAGCAACAAAATAAAAAAAATAATACGATACATAAAGTTTTTTAGTATAATCTGAAAAAAATAAAAAAGAGCCTCATTGAAATATTTTAAATTTTCATGATTTTTTGTATCTAGCAAATATTTGCTGCATTTAAAATTCAAATAAAAATTTACAGAACGAAAGAAATTATTAATTTTTTTTTCATTTATATTATTGAAAATATACATAATTTGAATTTCTAACTATAAAAATGAATAATTCTGCATATTTTTGAGTCAATGTTATTTACTATACCCTGGAAAAAAAAGCTGATTTGCATTTTACTTTCATTAGCTTTTTTCTCGCTTTTTTTGTTTCTAGTTTTCTAATTCATACAGCTAATATCAAAACTACTACATAAATCGCGAATGTTTCGGTCCTTTTGTCATTAACGCTGATATCATGATGCTACACAATTACAGGATAAAGTCCGGATATAAAATTAAATATTAGGAGCAATGAAAGAAAACGTTGCGGTGTAAACCTATTTAAGAATAAAACAAGTGGGTAAGTGTGATCATAGATCGCACAAAGGGTTTCGTTTAATATCCGTTTCAAAACGTCCGGTACATTTATCGCCATGGAACACCTTCTAAATTTTGGCAAACCCTTCCTAAACTATCGTAAATCTTCAAACAGATTAGCCTTGTTACATTTCCTAATTTTGTTTGTCCCCCCCCCCTCCCGAAACGCTACGATATCACATGACGGGCATCTGCCAAATTTAGAAAAGTGCCACCCTTGGGGGGGGGCGAAGTGGGGTAATGGTCACCATTACGCGACCATGGTCACCATTACCATGACGCGGCCTGATGTCTAAAATTTTTGTTATGTTTTATAAGCTATATTGAAGTTTCAAACAGATCGTCCAGCTATATTTCCTAATTTTGTTCACGCCCCCCCCCCCCTTGAAATGCCACACGCCATTCTTCTTTCTACTTTTTTATCATGTGTTATAAAGCATCTTAAACTTTAAAACAGATCGCATTGTTATATTTCCTACTTTAAATGAAATCGCGGTCTGTTAGTTCCACATTCCATCACCAGGGAGCGCACTCTATTCTTAACAAAAGCGCATCTGAACGGAACTCCTTTACACAACCTATCAGTAGATATGTTACTCGAGGGGGTGGCGGTCTTCAGCAAGAATTTAAGATATTTGTTGAAATTACTATTCGGAAATAGTGGTAATTTAACTTTTGACGCATTTATATTTAATAAATAGCATGTATGTGAGGACTCCGTCAAAAAAAAAAAAAAAAAAAAACGCACCTGAAACGGTATAAAACAAAAAGGTAAAAAGAAAGAAATATTTTGCCACTCCCCCTCTCCCCACCTGGCCGAAATTTCACGCACCATTTTTTATAAACTTTTTCTTATGTGTTATAAACTATCCTAAAGTTTCAAACATATCGCTTTGTTGGATTTCCTATTTTAAATGAAATCGCGGTCTGTTAGTCCCACATTCCACCACGAGGGAGCGCACTCTATTCTTAACAAAACTGTATCTGAACGTAACTCGGTAAAAGCTTTCAACAACCTATCAGGAGATATGCTAGTCGAGGGGGTGGCGGTCTTAACCAAGAATTTAAGAAAATTGCTGAAATTACTATTCGAAAATAATGGTATGAATACTTGTAAACTTTCTGATAATGAATAAGTTATACTTGTCTCATAGCGGTGTTTAAAAACCCCACGCAAATTGTTAGATTTCCTAATTCAAATTATTTCGTGGTTAAAAAAGCATTTGCCTCCATTTTAATCTACGCATTTGTTAGAAATGAAATCCATTAATCAAATAATAATTAATATCTCAGCTTGTAATTAAACTAGGAGTTTGAACTGGGTATGTATGAAATCGGCAAACAATTTCGCATGCGGATGGCTGAAAATTGAATCAAAAAAATTAATATTTAAAAAGTTTAAATTTCGTATTAAAATATTCTATTACGGAAAACCGCAAGCACCGTCATGTCTGACACCTGCTTAGCGCGAAAATGAAATCTCTTTTCCTTCTCTTCCCAAATAAATAAATTGATTTTTTATCGATCGATTTTTAGTGGATATTTTCACTTACACACATCGCAGAAATATGAACTTTATACCAAAATAAAATAGATTTTTTTCCGCGTTTGTCTATATCTTTTACAAATTTCTCGGACCAATACTTTCTGAGATGGGATTTCGAATTAAAATGTCCACTTCATTTTTCGGCTTAAATTCCTCCGTGATAACCGTGCATCCGCTGATTTTACTGGCAAACCTAAGGAGAAATTCCGACGATTTGGAGAAAGTGCGTTTGTACCTGCGTTAAAAAGGTTAATTAGTTAATTTTAGAAGTTAATTAGCCCGTAATTCGGTTAATTACCGACTTTTTCAAAATTTCATGATTTGTCGTTTGATGTGAGGTGTTCAGCTATAAGTACCCAAAATTTCAAGTCTCCAACATGTATAGTTTCTCAGAACGGGCTCTGTGACGGGCAGACAGACAGACAAAGGAGTGAGACGAATAAGGTTTCGTCGGATGAAAAACCCTAAAAACATCTTAATGTGGCTAAACGCACAAACGCATAGATGCGCATGCACACATATTCCAAAATAGTAACTTCGTTCTTTAATTTTTTTAAATTAAAAATTTTTTTTTTTGTTGTTGTTGTTTTACTAACTGGCAATTAAAATCATTGTAATCACTGAAATCATTTTAATCCTTTGACCCCTATGGGTTTTTACAGTTTTGCTGTACTTGAAGTACGTCATTTGAAATTTTGGAAGAAATCGACTTTGTTTAAAATTTGCGATAATAAACAGCAACATGAATATGTATGTACATTTCTGTGCTTTTATTATTTTTTTTCACTGAATACCAAAGGGTAACACCAAAAACATTTCGCATGAAATCTTGAAAAAATAAACAATGATTTAGCGATTTGCATGATGTGTTGTTCATTATATTGCCACAAATGGTAGCACTAAATAGCAAAACTCTAATCAGTTTAACACTAGATTTACGGGAATTTGGCTACAATAAAATGCTTATTTTTTGTAATAACATTCGTGCATTTTAAACAGATATACGAAATTAAAGAGTCGGTGGAGGAAATTGGTTAGGTGCATCGTAATATTTTTAAAATTATATTGCTGTAAAAATAAATTATATTCGCAAAGGATTTCATGCATACATTACATTAAAACAAGATTAAATTTCCGGGTTCCTTAAGGGGGTGAGATCACCTTAAAACTTTTTAAAAACTCGAACAATTTTTTATTGTCTATTATGCAAAAATAATATGCTACCGAACTTTAACCTCTTCAGTTCCGAAGCTAAAATAAAAATACAAATGCTTATTCACTAGTTTTTCCCAAACAAATTGATATCGTAAATGATAGAAAAAATATCTTTTCTGAAATTGATCCTTTAGGCGCTTAGTAATTTAGGTTCAAACATATGAATCTAAAACTACAAACCCCCTTAAAACATCAATTTAATAACCATTAACCTAAATTAACGCAATCACAAATTTAAGAGCTTTGCACAAGTAAATAATCTACAAATCCTCAAAATTTTTTATTGAAAAAGATTTAAGTTAAATACTTTTGAAAATTTCTCACTTTCTTGGTCATACTGTCTTTTAGGCATTTTTAGGCATTTTGAAAACTCAGATGAAAATAACATTTATTTTATTTGGGAATCAGCTTAGATGCTGCCGTTCGTTTGTTTGCGATTCTTTTGATTTGAACGCAAAAAACATGCGGCTATTCAGAAGTGATGTGAAAATCTAAAAAAATCAGACATTTTAATTTTTCTAAGGAAATAAACAGAGGTCCCCGTTTGGGGGCCAGGGACCGAAGAGATTAAGAATAATACCGGTATAGAGATTAAGAATAACTCCGTTTAAAACCGGTTTTATGATAAAATATGTGAAGCGATACCTATCAAAATCAAAGTAAATTTTAACTTTAATGCCACTTTACTCAAATCAGATATTTTGGGCATTCCCCGCATCCTATTTCCAAAACTAGGTATCGTGGAAAGTGAAATTGGGGAATTATATTGTTTCTTATATAACTTTATAACCTCTACCAATTTTTAAGTAAGTATCTGTAACATACTTATTTTTTTTTTCTTAATTTTTATCGACATTTTATCATAGATTTCGCATTTTATGGTTTAATTGCCTGAAAAAAATATTTTCATCTCTAAACTTGATTATTATTTTAGGTTGAACGGTAGTATAAGAATATATATATGTATAATATTAAGTGGATATATCAAATATATTTTTTATAATCCTGCGCGCAACAAAAATATGTCATTGATAGTCCTTAATTAGTCTGCCTTAATTAAACTAAATTCTAATTATGTATCATTAAAATTATTTGAAGGAATACGTAAACAAATATTTCTAAAATTTATTCTAAAAAATTGTGTAATTTGAAGAAATATTTACAGCTCTGATTTTTTTTATATTGCGTTCAAATCAAGCAATATCGAGCTTCTAAAAGTGATCTCCTCCTTTAAATCTAGTGTTTAACATTTTTTTTCATCTTTGAAAGTATTTCAGAAATTGTAGGAAAAATGCAAAAATATTTTACACAAGAAGAAATACCACGTGTTATCCAATGAAGAAAATTATTTAAAGAACTCGATAATTGAATTAGATGTAAAAAAATTTTTGAAATGATGAATGTGAAATTGATGAAATAGAAATTGATGATAATTATAATAATCACTTTAACGATTCTAATAAGGTTAGTTGGAGTAACTGGATTCCACGAAGTAACTGGGCCATAGGCTATTTTATAAAATACTGTGGGTGTTTTTTAAGTTTTAGCTTTTGTGAACAATGCCCCTCAATCTCTACTTCCTAAAACAACGTGTATCAATTCAATCATAACTCTCACTTTGCTGTGATAGGCTGTCAAAAATTTAAGTTTCTTTTTAAAAAAAACAACGTCAATATGGTTGAACTTCCTCGGCTGTTTATTAAAATACTGTAAGTACTTTTATTAAACAATCTTTTTTTTTTTAAAGATTAGACATATAACTACATTAATATTATTAGATATCTATACATATTTACTTCATGTTTCAAATGTAAGGCCGGTGTCCCAGTTACCCCATAATTATTCAAGAATGGGGTAACTGGACCATGCTGGATCCAGTTACCCCAGTTATAAATAATTTTTTTGTGTTTCTCTTACTACGGAATGTAAATTTCTCCATTGTTTTTTTTTTTTTTTGCTCACAATAAAGAAAAGGATAGAATACCTTATTAAAATTACGTAATGAAACTTAAAAAAAGCATATTGAGTGGTATCAAACCAAATTTCTTGACCTCTTGAGAGGCGGTGATGCCGTGATGGCAACACTTAATTTTAATTCCTAATTGCCACATTGGCACCTGAATTTTATAATGAAAATTTCACCTTCATTAAGTACGCGAAAATATACTTTTACTTGTTTTCAGATAGATTCTGTTGCAAATATCGGTGTCAGTAAATTATTTCAACATTTTACGAATGCAAGTACCTTGCCCCTGAAAGTGAGGTAGCCAGACCTTGAAATTGTACTATAACCAGGGGCCGCATTCTATAGGGAAACTTTTATCGTTCCTACCACTATTTTGAAAATAATATCTTCATCGTACCTTTCTTTAAGGGTTCTGGTAGAAACAATAAAATTTTCCCTATATAATGCGACCCCTGGATAAAGATAAAGTACTTACGCAGCCGTTTGTTCATAGATTTACCTTGCTATTTTTTCCTTAAAATACCCATGTGACTTTTATACTTATTATCTATACTAAAGTACGTAAGTATTTACTTAAGTTTTATGTTTTTGGTATAAATAAATCTAATATTTTCACTTTTAGTGTTTTTTTAGACATATTGACAGCAAAGGTTTCCCTTACAATGCTGTTTATTGACATATAATTTAGATGATCTCTCTGGTTTAATTTTTTTTAAGTTGTTTACACTTTTTCAAACAGGACGCTATATACGATATGAAAAAAATATAAACGCGTGTGGAATATAGAGCCCCTCCCCCTGGTCCAGTTACCCCATTTTTGAAGCAACTGGACCCATGAGGAAAGAAAGATGAAATATGCATATTTTTATATTTTTAAATATTAAAATATTAAAATGTAATTTTGAGCATTTCTATCTGATAGAGGGAACCTAACTGAACACATTTACTGAAGTTCAGACTTTAATTCAAATGAACATTAGCTTTTTGAAGCTGAATTGTCAGAAGCTCAAGAGTCACATTGTAAAATCATGGCCCAGTTACACCAACTAACCTTATATCTATAGATACAGGAAATAATTTTTTGAGTGAGTAAAACAAAATGTATTGATGTTTTTGTTTTTTATTTAGAATAATATTAAATAACGAATGTAAATTCTGTATGTACACATTCTTCATGTATTGAGATGACAAAGCGTTGCTTCTTTGAAAGGTTTAATGAGCAGAAAAATCATTTAAAATACGAGGTGTGTTTTCAAGTACGAGCTGTTTGAAATAAAAGCCAAACAAAAACATTTTCAAAAACCAAATTTATTTTCAGATTCTACATACATTTCTCTATTTTTTTTAACATAGCTACCAACTTTGTTTAAATACTTATCATACCTTACAACTAGATTTTGAATACCCACTTCATAGAAACTTACCGCCTTCTGCGATAACTAAGAGGTCTCGGCCGTTTTCACGTCCCGTCATCATTGTACTGGCTGCCGCCGAGATGATGTTTGAGATAGCGGAAAAGAAGCAAGTCGCGCGACGCAAGGTCGGGACTGTATGGGAGGTGGACCAAAACTTCTCAGCCAAAAGTGTCCAATAAAGATCCCCAACTTGCGCCGAGCGATTTTCATCTTTTCCGCTATCTCAAACATCATCTCAGTGGCAACCACTACAACGATGACGAAGACGTGAAAACGGCTGTGACCTCTTGGTTATCGGAGCAGGCGGCAAGTTTCTATGAAGAGGGTATTCAAAATCTAATCGTAAGATATGATAAGTGTTAAAACAAACTTGGCAACTATGTTGTAAAATAGAGAAATATATGTAGAATCTGAAAATAAATTTGTTTTTTGAAAATTGTCTTTTTTTTTTGTTATTATT
Organism: Maratus speciosus; assembly: GCA_963932465.1. Taxonomy (NCBI): domain Eukaryota; kingdom Metazoa; phylum Arthropoda; class Arachnida; order Araneae; family Salticidae; genus Maratus; species Maratus speciosus. Next base: position 389,862,728 of record OZ010786.1, read on the forward strand.
TTCAAACGGCCCTTACTTTAAAAACACTCCTTGTACAATAAACTTAAGAAGCATTTTGTTTATTGAATTTGACAATATCAGGATTCTTTCAAAACAAGACCATCCGTTTAAAGCAATTATCCGGGAATCTTTAGAGCTTTGTTTAAGAAGTCAAGAAATATGCAAATATGTAATGATAATGTTTCATTTTGTATTCCAGAAGTTTGCATCAATATTTTGAAAGTACTTCAGGTTTGCATAATATTTCCAGTAATTTTGTTTTAATTTATTTTTGGATAAAATATAGCGCCACTGATATTATTTTAAATGTTTTTTTTAATATAAAATTTCTGTTATTTCTTTAAGTTTGAATATGACTTCGATAATATAACATGCAAATATTTTTTTGCGGATTTGTATTTAAAAAAATCAACTCTTGTGGATGGTTTTAAAGATAAACAGAAACGTTGAGTGTAATTTTTATTTTTGTGATTTTAATTTTTACATCTTTGTTTAAAATCTCGAAATAAGGAGTAGGTTGGATAGCAACATTGTTTTGTGTTACATTTGAGTATATAACGTAAAATCCTTATTTATTATTATGAAAAAACAATTTATTATTAAACATAATTTTTTTAATTAAGGCTTCACTGACGCAATGATCATCATACATTACTGTTAATCCTACGGAAGCGCTTTTAGAAAACATCTCTTTCCATTATAAATGCGATCAATTTGTACGCCGCAAATTAAAAATTGTCGATTTTACAGGATAATACTTGCAGCTCGGTTGCCAGTTTATAACTGTAAAATAAAAAGAAATATACTTTCCAACCGGTTTCGAAAGTAAAGGTGTCCTCATAAGAAAAAAAAATTAACATAAAAGGATCAGGGATCATAAGCGGCATTTTTGGTCCAAAAGAGTTTGATTCTTATATTTATGTATGTGTTAGAGTAGATCATATACATTACAAATAGAGTAGACAAGTTGAAGAGTTTAATAACATGATATTATATGACATAAAGTAGACATGGCATTAAATATTTTAAGATATTAGAATATTAATTAAACACTAGGACTTCCCTCAGAGGGAAGAGCGATGAGCGATGTTAGTAAGAACATAGATTTAATAATACCTCGTGACAAGAATATAAAATGAGATGCTATCTTTAATTGAAAATATGTGGTCTGTCTGAAAAATATTCAAGATTTGAACGAAAAAAATGCATAAGTTACCTGACAGGATTGGTACCCTTATTCATTACGAGGTAGGCCCCTTGCACCTCCAAACATTTAGCTCACCGTTCTTTCCACCGCAGAAAATACTTCTGGTAGGCTTTTTTTTTTTGGAATGGTGTTCAACTCCACCTTCGCATTCTACATATCTCATCTCTACTCTCAAAACGCGATCCTTTTAATGACACCTTCAATTTCGGAAGAAGCAAGCAGCATGTCTAAAGAGTATGGAATTTGGCGAATACTGGAATTCCACATTTTGGCGAGAAAGTCTGAATCAGGTGCGATGAATGACCTGGAGAATTGATGAATCAAACGAATTGTTTCGCTTTCAGTATCACCAAGCTTTGACAAAAATTGATGCAGTAACTTTTTTCCAACCGTTCAGTCATCTTGAGTGAAATCAAATTTTGACGCACACGTATAACAGCACCTCACTCGGTGGAAGCAGTCAACGACTGGCTCACTCGAATTCGTGGAAAAACTGAGGCATGAGCATTAAGCTGTCTCTTTTCAATGTGCGCATTGCGCCACCTTCGAATCACTGTTGGTCGTGGGAAAAATAAAAGTCTGATGTACAAATAAAAGTTTGATATAGTTATCAAACAGACCTGCCACAAATTCAGATGATGAAAATGAGCAAATTAAATGGTAGAATTACAAAATACTATAATAATATAACATACACTGTATACACTATATGTATAATATACACTATTTAAAAAAAATGACAAAGCAAACCTACAAGACAGCCGTGCATGTATATAAAATTGGAATGCGCGCAATAGTTTAAACATAATAGAGAAAATAAAACAGTAAAATATGTTATATCGGAATTTTTATTCCTTGAAATGATGTCGAAAATATAAACAGACGTTCCGCGCCAATTTGACTACCTCTAAATGACAAAAAAAAGTTATGTTTGAAGTGAATGAAGGACTTTTATATGGTGTGTGGCCCACACGAATAGTTAATACTCTTGAATATCTGTTTTCATGTATGAGATGAGGTTACCGATAAAAGTTTAGGGAATTGTCTCTTTAAAAAGCTATATATAAAAGTCCCGAACACGTTAACATAGGCATGCAATGCATCGTTCACATGTGTTACAGATATACTCGATCGGATTTCAATAATGAGTGCATGCTGGCCACTACATACGCTGTATTGTTTTGTTTTCAAACATATTCTCGACAAGGTGAGCTGTATTACGTGTTAGCATTATTAAATAAAACAAATCGGTATTGACTGCAGCGTAATTTATGACACACCTAGAATATTTCGTCTGCATAAACATTGAAGTGCGAAAATGTCATTTCGAGTAATTTACAAATCCGTACGCATTTTTTCAACAAATCATGCAAGATAAATACGTCAATAATCACTCGATTAAAAAAATACCCGAATAGATTACTATATAAAAAATCGTATAATGGCAATTGAGAAAATGACCTTACGATTAAATCTCTAGATTAGTGAAGCTGAAAAAAATTGCATATCAAATTTAAACATACACTTTCCTCTATTAAAGGCTTTGGTGTGAGAGAGAAAAGCCCAGAAATGTAACATATTGGCAAGTACTTTCGTGCAAACTACCCGCTGTTTCACACCGACATTTATTTAATGTTTACACAACTTATTCAATGCCAGATAAGTACTTACCCGTTTTGTTGGATTTAAGTTGCATGTTTTGGGGGGGGGGGGTGTAGTTTTATAAAATATTTAAAGTTTCTATACCTAACAATGCAGATGAATGTACTTTAGAACGGTTTTAGTTCATTTCCTCTTTTTAAATTTTGTATATTTTTAGAAGCCATTCTTAGCCATTTTACCATTTACATCTTAAAAGTTTCCTGTCCAAAAAATTTCATCCCGATAAAAAGTTTTTAGGTCAGCAGTAGCACAGAAAAAAAATCGAAAGTTTTCCTGCATCATTTTACATAACGAAATTTTTAGGAATTGTTCTATTGCGAGTATTTACGTCTTAAAAGCAACATTCATGCAAATTTTAATCTTTATACTCCTAATAATTTCATGTTCTTTATTATTTAGATCACCTTTTGAACTTTGTCCGCTTTATTAAGTCTTCTTAATTTCCATTTTTTAGAATTCGTTCTAATGCGTGCATTGCATTTTGAATTCTTTCTATAACGAGAATTTAGATTTTATAAGTTACTACCATGACAAATTTTAAGTTCCTAGACCCAACAGCATCACAGATATTGCAGATTAGATCTTTTTTTTTTATGGTGCACCCTTTTATTTATTTTTTTTTTTTTAACAGACCGGCATTTACGACTTAGAAGTAACAGCCATGTGAAATTTAAAAATTTCATTCTCTAACAATTTCAAATAAACCATGATTTAGAAGCTTTCTAAAATGTTTTACGTTTATTTCTAACTTTAAAATTTCGATCCTCATATAAAGCGTTCGTAAAGAGTATTTACATCTTAAAAGTAACCACCGCACAAAATTTCAAATTTTTAACCCAAACAGTATTTCAGAATTCACAATTTGGAACTTTTCTGCTCCTGCACCCATGGGGGTGTTTGTACCGACATAAAATACAGTCTTCGTAGGAGCAGAGATGGTCACCAGCATTTTTAAACCATTATTTATTAAATCAGATAGATAGTTTCACAGATTACATTCCACAAAACACACAAACGTTACTACTTTATAATATTAGCATACACGTAGATAAAGGAGCCGTTTGACTTTTATTATATAAAATCATAAATAGTTTATTTAACCCTTTATCTACTGACGGTACTTATAAGTACCACTCACTTTAAACTTTCATACCACAGTGAATATTACTAGTATTATAATGGTACTTTGCAAAAACCGCTCTTTTTACTCCACTTTATCCGAATACACTGCAGCGGTAGTTCTACGTTTGTTATTTTAGAGAGGAATGAGGTTATCTTTGAAGCAGTCGATGTGTTTTGAGCCGAATTTTTGTACACATTGCCACGCTCGTATTTTCATTGCTGCAAACACAGTAAAGGATATAAGATAAGTGTTGGATTTTTTTTAAGTGCTCATTATGGTCTTAGAATACAATATGACTAGGTATTTTAAGTGAACGGTGTATGTATTTGATTTAACAGTTGAATTACTCGATGGTACTTATAAGTACCTCAGTACACTGGGTGTTGGAGATAAACTTCTTGTTTACTTTTCGTCTGTGCAGTTATCCATCGTTTTCATCATCTTTAAAATGTAATTACTAATATGCAGTGTAGTGATGATTTCCCTGGTATTTCTTTTCGGTTTCATTGTTACTTTTTATAAAAAATCGAAAAAGTTGTGGCACCGGTTCGTTTTTGCTTATCCTAGAAATGGCATATGTAAATTCATATATTGCATATGTGGAGATGCAAGAGAACATGTTGTCCCTGTAATATTGACGTCGCAAAACTAAAAGAGTGCTAACAAGATCGAAACTTAAAAAAAAAAAAGTTTTTTTTAACCCTTTCAGGAGCAAAGCATTTTCAATTCTAAAGTGTTGAAATAAATGATTGGCACCGGAATTTGCCGAACGATTTATTTGTAAAGAAGAAAAAGCCTACATTTCACATACTTATTAAACCGAAAATATTTTCTGGTGCCAGTTGAAATAACTTGTGGGTTTTCTGTTACGATAATTTAGTCATAGTGTACTGACAGTACCACTTTAGTTAATTACCTCTAAATAATTAAATTTCTCACGGGTTAGTATTTTTTTTATGTTTATCCTTTAATTTTCATTGTAGTAACTGAAAAAAAAATATTTTATGAAAAAAATTGCAGTAGATCATAATGCCGTAGATAAAGGGTTAATACGATTTATTTAATAGATGTATTTATTAAAATACATACATAAACCAGTTTAATACTTCTTCAATTTATTTTCATAGTCGTTTATATCATTTGGCAGTTATTTGATTTATTTTGTTTATTTGATGCACAGCTGCATTTTCTTCAATTCAAAGAAATTTAAATCACAACTAACCGCCCTTGGTGACCAGTTAGGTCTCCCTTAAAATTTATGTTTGGGAAAGCATGCTAAGTATTGTATCATGTTATGATTATTCATAATTTAATTTACTTGGACTTCCTTAAATATAATTAATAGAATTCCTTAAGCTAATATTATTTTTGTTGCCTTAAAGTATCTCAGTTGATTGATTTTTTGTAGGCAAGTAAAACCTACTGGTTTACAATGGAAGCCTATGGGAATTTGGCGAAATATTAGAGATATCGCCAAGCTGGAGTCACATTTGGCGACTCTTTTGGTCGCCAAATTTAGCGATATATCGCCAAGTTGACGACAAACATGGCGGCATTTGGCAACAGTACAGGGTCTCCCTATGGTAACCCCCTTATAGGTATGGAGATGGAGATGCATTAAATGCTGTTCAATAACCAATGAGGTGTGTTTCATCAAGACATTCGGGCGTTGCCATTAAACAATTAACTAATAATTGCGATTTCCGTGCCACGTACGACAGCGTAATATATATATAGATTTCATTTACCAACACTATACGAAAAAAAGGTCATGCATGAATGTCGCTGCCTGACTTCGGATCATGTGTGCTTTTCCACTTACCGAATTGATCATGATTTTAGCAAGTTCATATTTTTATGATTTTCAGATTTATTTAGAACAATTCTTACTTATTTGAATTTTTCCTAAGAATTATTCTCTAAAAATTTCAGACATTTTAAAGTTGTCCTGATGTTTTTTTGGTACTACTTAGTTATCCGGTCGACCAATTTCGCCAAATTATATAAATCACCAAACCATTCGCCAAATTATACAAATTGACATAATTTTTCATTTTAAATAACGAAAGAACAAATAAATTAGTATAACATTAATAAAAATACAAATAAAATGTCAAAATAAAAATCACTTGATGACGTAAACACGTGTAACTTGCTTAAAGTCAGGTGAACGTGACACTTATGATGAACCATTATTGGCGTTTAATCTTATAGTTTGGTGATAGATTTTTGGCCGACGGGATAATCAAGTAGCACCGTTTTTTAAAGATGTTAATATCAAGTTGTTTGCCATCAAGATCTGACAGGTTCCATCTAGTTTCATTTAAAATACTGAAAAAAAAGAAAAAAAAAAGGAAGAAGAAATGACGCCATAATCAAATTTTTTTATTTTATCATCTAAGAACTGTTTCTAATTTGCACACGCGAAATATATAAGACGCTATTGGTGATTGAAAAATTATGTTACAGAGATTATCGCAAAATTTCAAATACTAAGATATTTTGGGTTTTTTTTCTTTTAAATAGAAAAAAATATCCATATTTATTTTCCTGTTTAAATAGGCTTTATTATACTGTAATATTAGTACGTGCATATTTTCTTTGCTCCATGTGCTGTAATCTGATTTTCAACGAAAACATCCATCCAGTGAAAATAACGTACACTAAATTTCCTTGACGTATGTAGATAAATTGTGTCTTTTTTATCAGATTTTTTAAAAATAATTTTTGACTGGTTTGGAACTTATTTTTGATAGTAGGTGCATTCAGTAAGTTACCCTCATAGGTACCTTCTGGTGCAATCAGAAACGAAATTCGACAAATATTTTTTGAGTTATGCTTGACGAAAGGCTTTTATTAGGCATTCTTTTAGTAGGCTATGGCGTTAATATCCAACGTAGCTGTTTGTGATCTGAAAGTAATATTGCGCTTAGTATTAGCCTTCGCTTCGCTCAGACAATTATGGGAAGAACAAAGCACATCCAATATGATCAAAACTAATTAGTCAGACTCATTGCTCACTTTCTGACCAGTAGGAGGTAGCAGCATACAGAACATAATCCTTGTAGTGAACAGTGTGAGGCTTTTCTTCTGCCACATGCATTTGGTATCCCAAATACCGCAAAACGACTACAATGTGTGTACAAAAACCCACGACACGAACTCCTACTCTAGAGTGATAATACCAAGAATTAATCGGCGGGTGATTCATGTTGTACTGAATACATGCAATACATATATCTTCGAAGACGTACGTCTTGATTGCAGCGGAACACATATAATATAATTACGTTCATTATGAACAAATAATTCATAAAGCTCGGAATCACGCAGATGTTTCACACTATAAGATTTTCCTTGCTTTATTTGATACACTCCAAGTGTTAAGTTACACAATTCATTGATCGTTAATCTAGGAAAATCCGTCAATATTTGTGCTTCCATTCTCTGCCAAACTACTCGTCGTCTCATCCAGTTTTTAGACTCTACCAACTTTTTTAATTGATTGGGCAGATTTACTAGGTTCATCATTCTTTTAGAAACAATCTCATCATTGCTATTTTGCTTGATTCTAGGTGGTCGAAAAGCATCATAAATGGCACAGAAAATTCTCACAAACTCACCTATCAATGGTATTTACGAATTGGACATTAGTTGGTCTAAAGATTTCCATCTTTTTATTAAACGATATACGGTTTCAATGACTCACACAACAGATGTTATTAATCTCGATTCATTCGTCTCTTCACAATTATGTTGATTTTTATTTTGCAAACAATGTGGCATCTTTACAATCAGATCTAAATCTTAAAGGAATTCTTTACTGTCTCAAAATCCGCGATCGATGATCAAAATATCATTAGATTTACGCCAGTTGCTAACAATGGAGGATTTAGAAGCGATAACCGAATTCAGTATAAATGCGTCATTATTTAGTCCGTCAATGTAGTATAGTCATAAAAATTTCAAAATGTATTCCGTTATACTAACGAAGAGTCTGTTTATGCATGCTGTATGTTCTCCGCTGAAATAGACAATTGCCACTTTTCTCGATACATATGTAAGTTACATTGGCCGCTACAATAGCAACGTCATCTTTGTTCTTAGCAAAAAGGTTTTAGCAGTTCCCCTTGTGTTCTTATTTATGAAATCTGCGCGATTTATATATGTTCCACGTTCAGGTATAATGGAACGAATTCTGACATTAGTGCCTTAGTACCTACAGGAATGCATTTTTCAGTGACTCTTCTGTTTATCTTAAACAGAACTGATAGGATTGAATGAGAACGACTAGTGCGTAGTTTAAGTAACAGTATAGCTAGACTAGCTGTTTAACTGCGCGTAGAAGAATTTTGCTCTTAATACAGTTATGAAGAGTATCAAAGTCATTCCTAGTAACACCTGTTAATTGATAATAATAATTTTCAGACAAAGATTTAACATTACTGAAATCGAGGTCTTTCCTGAAAGCAATTTTCTATATTTCTTGTAAAAAGTACTCCAATTCCATTCTGGATATAGTTGTAGATTCGGGGACTATTTTTAATTTTCCCATAGTATCATGAGATAATAAATCGTTGGTCAAATGAGACTTACAGCATCGAACTCCAGACATTATCATAACATTCGAGTTAACAAATGCATGACATCGTGCCCTTCGTGGTCCTTTGTATATTCCTTGTTGAATTGCATATTAAGCAGCCTGAGCTAGTGCTACGTGTTCCTTTTAAGCCTAAAGTTATGTCTGTTGCACTTATATTAGTAGAAGATTGATCATTAGATACGGCTGCATCTATGGCATTACCTGATATGGATGATAAACTGTGGTCATCTTGCACGTTTCCTATACTAATATAGGAACATTCACTGCTTCGATGCAATTCCTTTTATGCCTATACGCTTCTGTATAGCATTTAGAACAAACTTTAGAAGTTTTGAAAAACCTTAACGCTTATCCGAGTACTGAAAGGCATAAGGATTTCTTACACGCATTGCATTTTCCAACTTTCTTCTCTTCGAACAGCCACCACATAATACATTCTCATTCCTTTTAGTTCATTTATCACTATCGCCAGTAAATATTAACTTGTTAGTATTCAAAAATCCCGATATACTTTTCATTCACACTGAAAAAGTCACTTGTTTACAAACAATACTGGATAAATTGTAGATGTACAAAACAGTACTATTTTTTCCAAACAGATAAATTATCGCGTTATATCAAAAATTATCTGTATTAATATCACACGTAAATAACACGAGTCTTATTAGCAATAGTTAGGTTCATTTTTTAACACGGCGCTAAATCCTAAAGTCGCTTAGTGACGTGAAGGAATGCAGTTACTTAACTGTCTATTTTTAATACTAGGGGGCTCGGCCCCCTACGAGCTACGCTCGCCAACCCCCGTCCAGACACCGCAGACTCTAAATGCACGCTAATTTGATCGGCTTTAAAATGATTTCGAAAGATTGAATTATAATTTAAAAAACAGTGGCGATCTCCCTATAAACGATTTTCTATTCATTTCTCTTTGATTGGGGAATTTTAACGGCAAATCCGCTGCGGTACTACTTGATTATCCTGTCGACCAATTTCGCCAAATTATATAAATCGCCAAACCACTCGCCAAATTATACAAATTGATATAATTTTTATTTTAAATAACGAAAGAACAAATAAATCCGTACAACATTAATAAAAACACAAATAAAACGTCGAAATAAAAATAACTTGATTACGTATACACGTGTAACAACATTTCAAAATAAGTTAATATAAAAGGAATTAAGTAAAGAGTGTCTTTGTATCCTGGTATTTTTTAACAAAGCGAAAAGAAAGTTCTTTTAAATGAGACATTTTAAATTAATTCTCAAAATATCAAATAAATGTCTAGCGCAATTTCTAAATTTAAACTTTTTTGCAATATTATTTTGTGTTCATTTTATGTAATAACTATAATGTGACGTAAATATGACGTAATTTCTCCTAAGACTTCTAACGCATGTTAATGAATTTATTATTTTACAATATCCTTTCTCTTTTAAAATTCACGTGTATACTTTTTATGACGTAATTTTTAATAAGTTCCTGCTTTTTATACGTAATTATTTAATTCTAATTTGAAAGATTTTTTCCTGTTTATAATAGACACGTGTAAATAAATTTTTAATTTGAAGCAAACATTATTGCTTGCGCTTTTTATACAGTTGGCATCAGTTTAAATTAGTACAATTTTCTGAAATCTGTAAAAAATATCTCTAGAAATGCTGAAAATTTGAATTTAAAATAGAAACCAAACCTGAAAAAATGAGTCAAAATAAAAAAATTAATGCAATCTGCACTCCGGCAAATTCTAACGCATAAAATGATCTAAAAATGATTAAACTGCCATGTATAGTTTTTGCTGCTATAAAACTTTTTTAGTGGAACGATTTTGTCCAACTTTAGCATTAAATAACTCTTAAAATAATTCTTCGATTTAAAAACTGTCTGCATCAGCGTGTTTATCAAACATTTCTGCATAAAACCACCGATTTTCATATTTTTGTATGCATTATTTTTGTTAATATTAACGAAGAAAGGCCTCCGGTCACAAAAAAATCAAAACCGGCGGCGGCGGCTGCGGTGACAGCGGTAGTTACTTTTTTTTAGAATAGAGAGATATTACTATGAGAGCAGCTTTTCAACACTTTTATTTTGACATATTTGTGTTTTATAATCTATGTAAAGAAGAACATGTTGCACGATTGCGCTCATATAAATAATTGAGGTAAAATTAGGTGAAAATAGCGTATTTTTCATCAAAATTACGAATAATACGAACTTTGAGCTTCTGTAAGTCATATAAATCGAAACGAAATCAAAAACTATTGTTGAAACCGTACCGGATAAACTTTATAATATTAAAAAGTGAAATAATTAAATCAGTATAACAATATCGAATGTTAGTCTATTTCATGGCACAAAAATATGTCTTATGGACCCTGATCCTTTATTTCAGTTTCAGAGTCGATAAAGACCTGCCTACTACTATTAAATGTCAATTTCCCAGATATTAAATGTGGTTATTTTAAAATTATATGAAATTTTCTAGGCATCAAGAAATTTTGATTAACCTAACAACCATGTTTATGAATGTATTCAGGAATACATATTGCGTTTGTATTATCAGAGTACTGAAAAAACCATTCATATTGATGTACTGGCAAACATTGTGAAAGAACCTGATGCCTTTGCCAGTTTGTTGATTTTATTCACTGTATCTGATAGGGTTTTCTTTTTTGCGAAGAAATGAATGAACTGAATATGGCGGCGAATATGCCAAAACGTTGAAAACTTTACTCTCAAAGTTTAGGTATGCGTAAACACCTGAGTGCGTCATGCGCTGGAATATATAGCAAGAAATTTATGTCGAATACTATCGTAAAATAAATGGTACTTAAATACATTTTCAAGTTTATAAAAGTTTTCACATTTTATTACATCAGTATCGGGATAAAACTATTTATTAAACATGTTTACAATGTCTGTGTTAAAGGAAATGTTTTTTATTTCTGTGTATTCTCAACAAAAGTAACGGATTTATTTATACTGATGAATATTAATAAATGTTAATGTAATACACTTTCCTGAAAGGTTTTACCTGTAAACACCATTCGTAATCCCGAATATTGATTATCTGGAGAAAATAAATATTTGTATCTAAGAGAGTAGATAGAGATTCTATTAATAAAACAACTTTAATACATTAGATTTAATGGATTTGTTTTTGGCACTGTGTGTTTGGAAGAAGTTCCAGGAAACAAAAAGTTTTATTATAAAATATTTAATTTTTACTTTTTGTAAACTCTTTACTATGCTGCTGTTTTTTAACAAATAATAATGCTATTTTAGAATTAGCAGAAATCTATGACGTGCATGAAGTTGATTATCAAAATGTTTTAAAATATTATCGTTATTTATATTTACTGTATTCCATAAGTAACATGAACTAAATTTTGATTGGATAGTAATCCTAGAAGTAACTTCTGAATGATCCGAAATGTGAAAAGCATAAAAAATTCAGTATGAAATGCGGAGAGTCGTAGAATGAGTTTACATTAAAGGGGGGGAGGGGAGTTCGCCTGCAGAAGGCGGAACAAAGAGTGTTTTTTAGAAAAACATTTTTGTAATGGGAATGATGATTTTAGCTCCGGGTTTTTTGCTTGCTATTTGTTATCATTTGAAGATCGTTTTAAAAAAATTTAATAAAAAAATGATGCTACGTGGGTGGATGACCTAACGTAAACGCTGCGCACTTCCAAACGTGTGAGATCAGAGTTATTGCCAGAGTCGTTTGCAATCAATTTACGTTAAGGATTATGAAATTAGATAATATTGTCTGGAGCATCAACCACTTTGAGATTAAAAAGTTGAAAATCTACGAAGTGGCAGTGAGACTTGGAAAAAATTTATATTTCTGATCCCTTTTCTCACACTTTGGCGTGCGTCTAAAAATATTCATTTTTTATAAAAATGGCTGAAAGTGGTCCAAGCTTCAATAAAATATTTCACCTTTTATTAAGAAAATCAGCAAGATCGGTTTAATAGTTTTTCATTCTGATCACGCCCAGTTTAAAAAAAAAAATCATTTTGCGTAAAATACGTTTATAGTGCTCCGAAACAGTGCAAGCCTACGGACGCGTTGCTCTAAAGCACCAAATAGCTATGAGAGGATTTCGAGTTCGGTCAAATCGATGTAGACGGATAACACAGGCCTATAAAATTTAACTTTTTGTCCGGGGTTTTAATGAATTTATGTAAATTGTAAGAAATCTGCTATGCTTATTTAAAAAATAATAGCCATATTTATGGATCACGTCAGGATTTTTTACAATGAAGAAACTATTTGGAATTTGAGAATATCATGGAAGACAATAGTATTCCAGTGACGCAACCTTAAACCTAAAATCGTATCGGATCGTGTCGTAGAATTCGTAGAGATGGCGGAACTTATATATACACCTAACTCGACTTCAAAGAAAACGCGAAAAGCCGCCTTTCAATAACTCAGCAAATATAGCTCTTATTATTCTGATTTTTTTAAAACAGCCTTATCTCTGCAGTCTAATCCTATTCTGAAATTTTTAGATTTCTACGTGCAGTATATTTTGAGATCTAAATACCAATTTTTAAAGCAAAAACGATGTCAGAAATTCCTAATTTCGATTACGCGAAGAGGACCCGGGCGATTCTCTTTAAATTGATATATAATATAAATCTGTTTTACATGAAGAGAATACGATAACAGTTGTTTCCGGGAAAACTCAATTTTTTTTTAATTCACATTTTTTTCCCTCCGAAAATGACATGAGCGATCTTATTAAAATTAATATATAATATGAATATATTTTAGATGAGCCGAATAAGACCATGTTTGTTTCCAGGAAGACCCTTATTCGTTATATAATAAGCATGAAAAATCGGACTATATTTTTTCGCCATTTATGGGAGTTTCACCGAAGAAGCGCCACTGTACTCGTGCGCTTAATATTTCTTCTGATCAACTTTTAGTGGAAAGTTTACGTACCTTCTGTAAGTCTGTTAAGCGCTGGCCTTGCAATACACAGTTTGTGAGGTCTGTCCTCTTTGAAGCAGTAAGTATTTTTTTTTCTTTTTTATCCTTTTTAGGTCAGTTAATAAAGTAAAATTGATTTTATGTTTCTATAAAAATGTACTGGTTTATTTTGATTTTTTTCTTTAAGAGTTTCACATATCACTATTTCGTGACAATTTTTCAGACAGTAAAAATACTGTAAAATCTGTCTACGGTGGACTCTGTGTAAGCCGGAAATCTGCCTGCCGCGGAAAGTCATTCAAGCCCCGGCGAATCCATTGAAAATAACATTAATATGTGCTCCATAAGCCGAAATCTGCCTAACGCGGAAACGGAAAGGTTTTTATGGTCCGCCGAAAGCCAATTTTTACATGAGACGGGAAAAAGTATATTATAAAACCGAAAAGCATTCGGTAAATGGAACTTTAAAACTGATAGATATATCAAATACATATAATAAATAAATACATATAATATACAAATATAAATAAAAACACATTTTCACGCATTGATTTGTTTACAGAGAGAGAAATTTAATTTAGAAATTTTACAGATTTAATTATAAGGAAAATAAAATGTGCAGTTTGCATTTGTTCAGTCCACAACAGTTTCTTTTTATATACAAATTTAACACAAATAAATTTCTGTTTTTCTACGGTACATAAATTTAAATTATGTATTTTTATTTTTTCCATTACCCTTTTAATAAAAAAAGAAAAAAACAGACCGTTATTCTTCCATTGCCTTTATATAAAAAACACGCTGTTATTCTAACTGTAAATGGAAGACTACGAGATTTAATAAAAAATGTCATACATTCAAAATTTTAAAAAGTTGATTTTTAAAAGTCATATATATATTTTTAATTTTTAGGATAATTGAAAAAAAAATAAAATTGTATAGTTTATTTATATGTATCGTATTTCAATCCGTTTCGCTGAGGAAAATACGAATTTTTATGTGTAAAAAACTGTAAATAAAACGAAAATGTCGAAGGAACAAATAAAAAATGCGCACATTTTCTCTTTTACTTTTCATTAAATTCATAAAATGGAAACTTCATACTTTGAACTCTCTCTATGTGTAAAAAAATTATAAATAAATGCACAAGCTCATGTTTTTTTTTTTGTTGTTGTTGTTGTTGTTGTTGTTTCAAACTTAAGGGGATCCATGACACATTTTCAAAATTTTTTTATTTATTGAGTCAAAATTTTAAATTTTTTTTGTGATGGTTAACCATATCATTTGTAAACAAAGTCAAATGATAAAACTTCTCATAGCTTTTAAAAAAAAATTAAAATTTAAAATTTATGACAAAAGTGGTATAACTTAAAATCTTAAAATCATCGCGAAAAAGTAAGAAAAAGAAAAGCGAAATTTTTACTAATTCACCTTTGTTTCGGTTACTCTGAAATGAGGGCGGCCAGTGAAAGAATATTTAATTTTGGTTCTAGATCGGTTACCGGAATGAGACCGGAAAAAGGAAGGTGAAAATTTAACTATTTAGGATTGATTTGGGGTCTTCAGGATCCAACAATGTAAAAGTAAACGGAAGAAAAATAAGAGCGAAAATTTTACTATTTCCGCATTAATTCTGTTTTCACGACTTCAAAGAAAAAAAAAATAATTTTTCGCATTATTAATTTTACAATTTCGATCCTGCTGGACCCGAAAAATCCAAATATCGAAATCTAAGGAAGAAAACAAATTAAAATATTTATTATTTCGGATCTCGTGGAATCTGAAAAGAAAAGGTGAAATTTTGGAGTTATTTCGTGTCTTCCAGACACGTAAATTTCCTACGGAATGAAAGAAAAATAAAGATTAAACTTCTACTATTTCTAAATTAATTCGGGTCCTGTAGATTCCAAAGAAAACGAGGGAATTTTACATTTTCCGCATTAATTTTGCAATTTTATCATAATTTTGGGTCCCGTACAGATGAAAAATAGATGGAAAAAAATTACACTTTCTTTGTTACTTCTGGTCCAATAGATCCAATGAAACTGGTGGAAAGCAAAAAATCATGCGTAAAGCATAGATTATTAAACACTTTCTATTACTTCCAAAATACTTTAACAAAACTTCTGTGTATAATAAGGATAAATCTTAAAGTCTGGAAGCCGGAGACATCAAAAATCCCGTCATCGCGGATTTTTTTTTTTTTTTTTTTTAGCCCCCAGTACGGTATGCAATTTCTTTCTCCCAGCTTATTTTGTGTTGCCTCCAAAAAATAACGTTACCTTACAGAAGCCTGCCTTAAAACAAAGCATTACTATTAAATACTCTATAGCAATTTTTTAAACTTCTAAGCATCGCGCATTTTCACCGCACATTTTATACCCTCGTATTGGAAAAAAATATGTACTTTTAAATGCAATTTGTTTGAAAACTGCATCTCCATTTATTTTGGTTCCACCAGTGGCCGAGAGGTTCTACTCTCGAAGCTGGTAGACGGGAGGTGCTGGGTTCGATCCCAATCGTGCCCGTCGGTCTAATCGTTCGGAGTTTTCGTGGTTTTCTTCAAACCTTGGTCTTCCAAGCGTAAATATGGGTTAGGCTCCCTTAGAAAGACTCCCAAGGAGACACTCCCTCCCTTAGGGCCTATATCCCACGTGCTGATAATTGGCTATTATAAATACAACCAACCAACTTGCCATTTATTTTGGAAATATTAATTTTCTTGTACATTTTTGAGCCATTTGCTTAATATTAGCAATGAAAGTATTCGATTTCTGTAGAAAGTAAAGGAAAAATAGTTGTAAAATATTAATTATATATTTTTGTTGCCATTTTTGCATAACAACTGAAAGAAAATGTAATTAAAATACGTGCTATTTTGAATATAAACGAATGATTTCTGTTAAAACATGGAGCTATATTTAATTTTAAGCGTCTACTTTCTTTCATGACGCCATCTTTTTTCTGCATTTGTGTATTATTTTGCGATAGTGACGTCCTATGCCTGCTTTACTGTAGATTTTTAAGAGTGGATCGTAAATGTGGAATTCTTAAGCGGATGCGAATGACGTCATTTTACATAAAATAAAAGCGTGTGCTCTAAGTCTTAAAATTGAAATATGTTTTGTACTATTTATGGGGCATTCTCACAATCTTTTGACTTTCGGGGAAAAAAATCTGACAAAATTAAACTTGCTAAAATAACATTTTAATGTGATAGACGAGAATGCCTTATTGATTCAAAATAAAGAAAAATGGTCAGCAGAGAATTTTTTTTTTTTAATTTAACTGAGGTTTAAGTTAAACTTGCGAGTTTAATTTTCCTTACCATTTTAACCCTATAATTTTTTATTTTCTTCTAAATTTTTACTTATAATGAATTTGTGTAGTACCCACAGGACATTCAAATAAGAAATAATAACAATGTGGAACTTTTAATACAGAATTTTTGTATAACATTGTCTTAAAGGGGTGTTAAAGAAAGGACGGTAAGGTAAAAAAGGGGGATGGAATTGGAAAAAAGGAACGAAATGGTAAAAAAAGTATGGTAAGGATGGAACGGTAAGGAAAATTTCCACCTATTTTTAGGAAAATCATGTTAAGACCAAGTGATAGCCACAATGTTCATTGATTTTTAGAAACAGTTGTTAACATTGGATTAAATTATTATTATTTTTTTAATTTACCTCGAAAAGTGCAGGAATAAACCTTGGTGACGGTGAGACTACCAATAAAGCCACGATGCTTGAAATTGATATTTAAATGCTGATTTAAATTCTACAGTAAATTTCCTGCCAAAGAATTTTAGACATTATTTCTCTAGCATACTTCCGCATGAGAAAAAACTTTGAAAAAAAAATCTGTGGCTACTGAAGTGATTTTCTGTATAATTTTAGAAGAGGGATGGTAAAAAATCTAAAACCTAGGGACAGAGTTTAAAAAATAATAACAACCCTAAAAATGTGTGCAGGCTAATTTTAAGCTACTAATTTATATAAAACAATAGTTCCAGTTTCAGAGAAAAATTACATCGGATTATTTTTATTGAAACAATTTTATCCAGACAGCACCAAACTTAAAAATCAGCATCAGGGACGCAGGACGGCATAGGAGTTTTCCAGGTTTTTGGACCCCCAAAATAGTCCAAAACTTATTTATCTTGTTAATATTGTTGTGCAATCATGCAATGGGATATTCCCAAGTATATGAAACAAAAAAAAAAAAAAAAAAAAAAAAAAAAAAACCACAAAAAAGTGTATTAATTAAAAAATTATCATTCAGGGACATGAAAGTCAAAAGATTGTGAGAATGCCCCTTATATATACATTTTTTTTTTCATCGGGGGCGA
The DNA here is from genome assembly GCA_963932465.1 of Maratus speciosus. NCBI lineage: Eukaryota > Metazoa > Arthropoda > Arachnida > Araneae > Salticidae > Maratus > Maratus speciosus. Next base: position 389,880,625 of record OZ010786.1, read on the forward strand.
CACTAAAATCTAAAAAAGCAGAATTCCTGTTTTGTAGTCAATCGTTTATTTTTTTATTTTATTATTGTGATTTTTTTTATGTAAATCGATAGTAAAAAGTCCTTCCGGCCAGTGCCGGGAAGAAGAGGTAGCTTTCATAGTCCTTATTTTAAAAAAGCCTACTTATATCATTCAAATACACGAAGCTCAATTTAGTAGAAACCGAATATAGGAGATTCAATACTAATTTTTATCAATATAATGAATGAGAATTTCGCGAAATTAGTCAGCTTTATCCAAGCTGCTTTTCTTTAGAGTAACTTATATTTGGCTGCCAAATTCGGCGACTTCTTAAAGTGCCTGCCATTTTAAGACAACATGGTGGATGAGGCTAACCAGTGAACTTGGCCGAGACCTTAGTAATTGCTGTGCACATGCTCACTCACATCGGAATCGGTTGATATTTACGAGTGCTGTCGCATGCAAAAAATCAGATTTTTCAAAATGTCACCGACAACAGAAATTTAAACTGCTATATCTGAGCCATTTTTTAAGGTAAAGACAAACAAAAAATGCTCCTGAATCCTTATATCAAGGTCAAATACTTAAGAAAGAAACCTTTTTCAATTTCTAATTTTTTGCACCTCACTTTAAATATATATATATTTTTTTTTTAATTTAATGACCGCCATTTTGAAACAAGATGGCTGATGAATCTGGCCAACGAACTTGGTCGAGGTATTGATGTATACTATCCACATGCCTTCTTACATTGAAATTGGCGAATAAGCGTGTTATCGCGTGACAAATACAAGATCGTTTCAAAATGTTAGCCATGCTAGAAATTCAAAGTGCTATAATTCAAACATTTTTTAAAATATAAACAAAAGAACAAATTTTCAGAAACAAAAACTGCTCCGGAATCTTTTGATCAAGGCCAAACACATAAAAAAATCTTTTTCATTTTCCAATTTTTTTAATACCTTATTTTAAATTTTAAATTTAATTTATTTTTAAATGGCAACTCTTTTGAAACAAGATGGCGAATGAAGCTGGCCAACGAACTCGGTTGAGACATTGGTACGTACTATGTACAGACCAAGTTACATCCAAATCGGTTCATAAATACGCCTGTTATCGCGTGACAAAAATCAGGTCGTTTTAAAATGTCAGCCACAATAGAAATTCAAAATGCTATTACTCAGCCATTTTTTTTAGATATAGACGAAACAAAAACTGTTCCGGAATCTTTGTATTAAGGTCAAACACATAGAGAAAAAATCGTATTCATTTTCCAATTTTTTGGTATCTCATTTTAATTTTTTAATTTTTTAAATTTTTTTTATATGGCCGCCATTTTGAAACAAGATGGCGGATGAAGCTGGCCAACGAACTCGGTCGAGATATTTGTATGTACTATGTACACACCAAGGTACATCCAAATCGGTTCATATATACGCCTTTTATCGCGTGACAAAATTCAGGACGTTTCAAAATGTCAGCCACGCTAGAAATTCAAAAAAGTCCTTCCGGCCAGTGCCGGGAGGAAGATGTAGCTTTCATATTCCTTATTTTAAAAAAGCCAACTTATATTATTCAAACATACGAAGCTCAATTAAGTGGAAACCGAATGTAGGAGATTCAATACTAATTTTTATCAATACTAAATCATTATGAATGAGAATTTCGCAAAATTAGTCAGCTTTATCCAAGCTGCTTTTATTTAAAGTAACTTATATTTCGCTGCCAAATTCGGCGATTTCTTAAAGTGCCTGACATTTTAAGACAACATGGTGGATGAGGCTAACCAGTGAACTTGGTCGAGACCTTACTAATTGCTGTGCACATGCTCACTCACATCGGAATCGGTTGATACATACGAGTGCTGTCGCAGACAAAAAATCAGATTTTTCAAAATGTCACCCACTTTAGAAATTGAAACTGCTATATTTTTATATTTATTTTATTATTTACTGCTATATTTTTTTCTATATCTGAGCCATTTTTTAAGATAAAGACAAACAAAAAATGCTCCTGAATCCTTATATCAAGGTCAAATACTTAAGAAAGAAACCTTTTTCAATTTTTAATTTTTTTGCACCTCATTTTAAATATATATTTTTTTAATTTAATGGCCGCCATTTTGAAACAAGATGGCTGATAAAGCTGGCCAGTGAACTTGGTCGAGATATTGATGTATACTATCCACATGCCTTCTTCCATCGAAATAGGCGAATACGTGTGGTATCGCGAGACAAATACAAGATCGTTTCAAAGTGTTAGCCATGATAGAAATTCAAAGTGCTATAATTCAACCACTTTTTAAGATATAAACAAAAGAACAAATTTTCAGAAACAAAAACTGCTCCAGAATCTTTGTATCAAGGCCAAACACATAAAAAAAATCTTTTTCATTTTCCAATTTTTTAATACCTCATTTTAAATTTTAAATTACATTTTTTTTTTAAATGGCAACCCTTTTGAAACAAGATGGCAAATGAAGCTGGCCAACAAACTCGGTCGAAACATTGGTATGTACTATGTACAGACCAAGTTACATTCAAATCGGTTTATAAATACGCCTGTTATCGCGTGACAAAAATCAGGGCGTTTCAAAATGTCACCCACGCTAGAAATTCAAAATGCTATAACTCAGCCATTTTTTAAGATATAGACGAAACAAAAACTGCTCCCGAATCTTTTTATCGACATCAAACACATAAGAGAAAAATATTTTTTCAATTTTCAATTTTTTGGTACCGCATTTCAAATTTAAATTTTTCTCAAAAATTTAAATGGCCGCCATTTTTAAACAAAATGGCGGATTAAGCTGGCCAATGAACTCGGTCGAGACATTGGTCTGTACTATGTATAAATGAAGTTACATCCAAATCGGTTCATAGATACGCCTTTTATCGCGTGACAAAATTCAGGACGTTTCAAAATGTCAGCTTCGCTAGAAATTCAAAATACTATAACTCAGCCATTTTTTAAGATATAGACGAAACAAAAACTGCTACGGAGTCTTTGTATAAAGGTCAAATACATAAGAAAAAAATATTTTTCCATTTTCAATTTTTTGGTACCACATTTTAAATTTTAAATTTTTTTAAACTTTTTAAATGGCCGCCATTTTGAAACAAAATGGCGGATGAAGCTGGCCAACGAACTCGGTCGAGACATTGGTATGTACTATGTACACACCGAATTACATCCAAATCGGTTCATAAATACGAGAGTTATAGTGTGACATAGGTCAGATACATATATATATATTGATATATATATATATATATATATATATATATATGTATCAATTTTGAACGGAGGGTGGTTTCGGGGTCTGGGGGTCATGATCGATGAAAATATACCAAAATTTTTTGAAATCGCTTTCCTCCGAACGGCTACAATAGGTAGCTTTTTGTAAAGAAAGCTACCTAATACTGCAACTCAGCCATTTTTTAAGATATAGACGAAACAAAAACTGCTCCGAAATCTTTGTATAAAGGTCAAATACATAAGAAAAAAAATATTTTTCCATTTTGAATTTTTTGGTACCACATTTCAAATTTTTAAAAAAATGTAAATGGCCGCCATTTTGAAACAAAATGGCGGATGAAGCTGGCCAACGAACTCGGTCGAGACATTGGTATGTACTATGTACACACCGAATTACATCCAAATCGGTTCATAAATACGAGAGTTATAGTGTGACATAGGTCAGATATATATATATATATTGATATATATATATATATATCAATTTTGAACGGAGGGTGGTTTCGGGGTCTGGGGGTCATGATCGATGAAAATATACCAAAATTTTTTGAAATCGCTTTCCTCCGAACGGCTGCAATAGGTAGCTTTTTGTAAAGAAAGCTACCTAATACTGCAACTCAGCCATTTTTTAATATATAGACGAAACAAAAACTGCTCCAAAATCTTTGTATAAAGGTCAAATACATAAGAAAAAAAATATTTTTCCATTTTGAATTTTTTGGTACCACATTTCAAATTTTTAAAAAAATGTAAATGGCCGCCATTTTGAAACAAAATGGCGGATGAAGCTGGCCAACAAACTCGGTCGAGACATTGGTATGTACTATGTACACACCGAATTACATCGAAATCGGTTCATAATTACGAGAGTTAGAGTGTGACATAGGTCAGATGTATATATATATATATATATATATATATATATATCAATTTTGAACGGACGGTGGTTTCGGCGTCTGGGGGTCATGATCGATGAAAATACACCAAAATTTTTTGAAATCGCTTTCCTCCGAACGGCTGCAATAGGTAACTTTTTGTAATGAAAGCTAACCGCCGCGGCGAGCGGCCCATCTTCGTCCGCAACCCTTTATTCTTCTACTCTACTCCGACTCTTTTGCGGAAGCAAGATTCCCAGGAGCCCAGCCACGTCCCGAATGAAAGACTCTCTAGCGAAAGCCAGATTGAAAAAAAAAAATCAAAAATTGAAACCGGACAAATTTAAAAGAGAAATTACACAAATTAAAGACACCGAAAAGCGGGAAGGTAAGGTTCGGGGCGATGAAGCTACCCGACGACCCCTTGCTTTTTCTAGCTTATTATTAGTCTTTTGCAATGAAATAGGTAGCTTTTTGTAATGAAAGCTACCTAAAAGTCATGCGAACAAAATGAGCTAGGTTATGACTAGGTATGATTAGGTTTGGCAAACCGAAAATACGTTTAAATAAATTAATTATTATTAAAAATTTATAATGTTTTACCGTCGTTGCGGATGGTGACCACTCTTAGAGCATATATATATGTATATATATATATATATATATGTATATATATATATATATATATATATACTCATATATACTCATATATATATATATATATATATATATATATATATATATATATATATACTCATATATATATATATATATATGCTCATATTATAAAGAGGAAAAAATTGTTTATTTCTAGGAAGTAAGCTCAGGAACTACCGAACCGATTCCAAAAGTAATGGTATCAAAATGATGGTGTTAGTCCAACTTAGAACATAAGCTATATGTTATGTCGGTGCCACTACCCCAAAAGGGGTGCAGGAGCAAAAAACGTTCTAAAAATGCGATTTTTGCGTTACTGAAGGGCCTAGAAATATGAAATTTGGAATATTAGTTACTTATAAGATATAAATAATGTCTAAGAACAGTTCTTAAACAATTCGAAATTTAAAAGCGATGAAAATGCACAAAAAGCGTTCTAAAAAGCGTTCTAAATGGTAGTTTCTACATAATCTCAGGAAATACCAAACCGATTCCAAAAGTAATGGTATCAAAATGATGGTGTTAGTCCAACTTAGAACATAGGCTATATCTTATATCAGTGCCACTACCCCAAAGGGGGTGCAGGAGCAAAAAACGTTCTAAAAATGCGATTTTTGCGTTACTGAAGGGCCTAGAAATATTAAATTTGGAATATTAGTTACTTATAAGATATAAATGATGTCTAAGAACAGTTCTTAAACAATTCGAAATTTAAAAGGGGTGAAAATGCACAAAAAGCGTTCTAAAAAACGTTCTAAATGGTAGTTTCTACATAATCTCAGGAAATACCAAACCGATTCCAAAAGTAATGGTATCAAAATGATGGTGTTAGTCCAACTTAGAACATAGGCTATATCTTATATCAGTGCCACTACCCCAAAGGGGATGCAGGAGCAAAAGACGTTCTAAAAATGCGATTTTTGCGTTACTGAAGGGCCTAGAAATATGAAATTTGGAATATTAGTTACTTATAAGATATAAATGATGTCTAAAAAAAGTTCTTAAACCATTCGAAATTTAAAAGGGGTGAAAATGCACAAAAAGCGTTCTAAAAAACGTTCTAAATGGTAGTTTCTACATAATCTCAGGAAATACCAAACCGATTTTAAAAATATTGGTGTCAAAATGATAGTGACAACGTTTGCTCCAAGATAGGCTATGTTTTATGTCAGTGCCACTAGCCCAACGGAGGTGCAGGAGAAAAAAACGTTCTAAAAATGCGATTTTTGCGTTACTGAAGGGCCTAGAAATATTAAATTTGGAATATTAGTTACTTATAAGATATAAATGATGTCTAAGAACAGTTCTTAAACAATTCGAAATTTAAAAAGGGTGAAAATGCACAAAAAGCGTTCTAAAAAACGTTCTAAATGGTAGTTTCTACATAATCTCAGGAAATACCAAACCGATTCCAAAAGTAATGGTATCAAAATGATGGTGTTAGTCCAACTTAGAACATAGGCTATATCTTATATCAGTGCCACTACCCCAAAGGGGATGCAGGATTAAAGACGTTCTAAAAATGCGATTTTTGCGTTACTGAAGGGCCTAGAAATATGAAATTTGGAATATTAGTTACTTATAAGATATAAATGATGTCTAAGAAAAGTTCTTAAACCATTCGAAATTTAAAAGGGGTGAAAATGCACAAAAAGCGTTCTAAAAAACGTTCTAAATGGTAGTTTCTACATAATCTCAGGAAATACCAAACCGATTCCAAAAGTAATGGTATCAAAATGATGGTGTTAGTCCAACTTAGAACATAGGCTATATCTTATATCAGTGCCACTACCCCAAAGGGGATGCAGGAGCAAAAGACGTTCTAAAAATGCGATTTTTGCGTTACTGAAGGGCCTAGAAATATGAAATTTGGAATATTAGTTACTTATAAGATATAAATGATGTCTAAAAAAAGTTCTTAAACCATTCGAAATTTAAAAGGGGTGAAAATGCACAAAAAGCGTTCTAAAAAACGTTCTAAATGGTAGTTTCTACATAATCTCAGGAAATACCAAACCGATTTTAAAAATATTGGTGTCAAAATGATAGTGACAACGTTTGCTCCAAGATAGGCTATGTTTTATGTCAGTGCCACTAGCCCAACGGAGGTGCAGGAGAAAAAAACGTTCTAAAAATGCGATTTTTGCGTTACTGAAGGGCCTAGAAATATTAAATTTGGAATATTAGTTACTTATAAGATATAAATGATGTCTAAGAACAGTTCTTAAACAATTCGAAATTTAAAAGGGGTGAAAATGCACAAAAAGCGTTCTAAAAAACGTTCTAAATGGTAGTTTCTACATAATCTCAGGAAATACCAAACCGATTCCAAAAGTAATGGTATCAAAATGATGGTGTTATTCCAACTTAGAACATAGGCTATATCTTATATCAGTGCCACTACCCCAAAGGGGATGCAGGATTAAAGACGTTCTAAAAATGCGATTTTTGCGTTACTGAAGGGCCTAGAAATATGAAATTTGGAATATTAGTTACTTATAAGATATAAATGATGTCTAAGAAAAGTTCTTAAACCATTCGAAATTTAAAAGGGGTGAAAATGCACAAAAAGCGTTCTAAAAAACGTTCTAAATGGTAGTTTCTACATAATCTCAGGAAATACCAAACCGATTCCAAAAGTAATGGTATCAAAATGATGGTGTTAGTCCAACTTAGAACATAGGCTATATCTTATATCAGTGCCACTACCCCAAAGGGGATGCAGGATTAAAGACGTTCTAAAAATGCGATTTTTGCGTTACTGAAGGGCCTAGAAATATTAAATTTGGAATAATAGTTACTTATAAGATATAAATGATGTCTAAGAACAGCTCTTAAACAATTCGAAATTTAAAAGGGGTGAAAATGCACAAAAAGCGTTCTAAAAAACGTTCTAAATGGTATTTTCTACATAATCTCAATAAATACCGAACCGATTCCAAAAGTAATGGTATCAAAATGATGGTGTTAGTCCAACTTAGAACATAGGCTATATCTTATGTCGGTTCCAGTACCCCAAAGGGGGGGGGGGCAGGAAGCAAAAAACGTTCTAAAAATGCGATTTTTGCGTTACTGAAGGGCCTAGAAATATGAAATTTGGAATATTAGTTACTTATAAGATATAAATAATGTCTAAGAACAGTTCTTAAAGAATTCAAATTTAAAAAGGGTGAAAATGCACAAAAAGCGTCCTAAAAAACGTTCTAAATGGTAGTTTCTACATAATCTCAGGAAATACCAAACTGATTTAAAAAATATTGGTGTCAAAATGATAGTGACAACGTTTGCTCCAAGATAGGCTATGTTTTATGTCGGTTCCACTACCCCAAAGGAGGTGCAGGAGAAAAACGTTCTAAATTGCGGTTTTTGCGTGACGGAAGGGCCTTGAATCGTGAAATTTAGAATGGTAGTTTGTTATAAGATATCAATGATGTCTAAGGACATTTCCTAAAAAAATCGAAATTTAAAAGGGGGGTCAAAATGCGCAAAAATCGTTGTAAAAAACGTTCTAAATTGCGATTTCTATGCAGTCTCAGGAAATACTGAACCGATTTCAAATATAATGGTGTAAAAAAGATGGTGACAGATCTTGCTCCAAGATAAGCTATATTTTATATCTGATTCCACTACCCCAGAGGAGATGCAGGAGCAAAATGCGTGAAAAGCGTTCTAAAAACCTTCTAAATGCCGATTTGTCACCGATATCTCAGGAAGAATCAAACTGATTTCAAAAGTAATGGTATGAAATTGATGCTGACATCCTCTGCTCTAACATAGACGCTATTTTATGTTGGTATCACTATCACCTAGGCCAGGGTTGGCGAACCTTTTTATAGTCGCGTGCCAATTTATTTTCAAAAAAATATTTTACTTGACCTTGACGTGCCAACTAAAAAACAAATTTAGTGGAGTGAAATATAATAAATCAAACTACTTGGAAATTACATGTATGGTACTCATTTTAGAAAATGTCCTAATAAGTAAGTGTTACACTGCAATAATTATAGAAACAATTATATTTTAAAATTAATTAGAAACATAATGTGATTAATTGTTGTATCTTGGATGAAAAATATGTTCATGTTCAGTTAATTTCAACAGAATGCAAACTAAATTAATTTATATGGCAACCACTATTTGATTTTTTATATTCTAAGTTTGCGAAAATGACAGATATAAATAGTAGAAAAAATTATTAAAATTGAAAAAAAGCAGTTTATTTAAATAGTTCCGAAATTAATTTCCATGTTGCCATGATTTATCATCGGTAATAATCTTTCCTTTTTAACAGTTTTCAAATAATTTCTTTGATAAATTTTTGAAACCATATTGAATAAGATTAAAATTCTTCAATGTGCAATTCATCGAATTTGGAATCTAATCAGGTCATCTAAGATCGTATTTTTTGTGTAAATTCGCTGTATCCTCATTTAGAGACATAATCAACGCCACACCGTGCCAAAATTATTCTTTGGCGTGCCGAAAGTGGCACGCGTGCCATAGGTTCGCCGACCCTGACCTAGGCGTTGCAGGAGCAAAAAAGCGTTCCAAATTTCGATTTTTGTGATCGGTAGGGGCTAGCAACTTAAAATTAGGCAAGGTACATATTTATTACATATAAATGATTTTTAAGAACAGTTTCGAAAAAAATGGAAATTTAAAAAGGGTTGAAAATGCGTGAAAAGCGTTCTAAAAACGTTCTAAATTGCGATTTCTACTCAATCTCAGGGAATTCCAAAGCTATTTCAAAAGTAATGGTTGCAAATCAATGGTGACAGTCCCTGCTATAACATATTTTATGTTGCTGTCACTACCATCTGAGGGTTGCAAAAGCAAAACATGTTCTAATTAGCGTTTTTTGCATAACTGAAGGGTCAAACACTTTGAAGTATGCATGGCATTTACTTACAAGATGCAACTACTTTCTAAGAACTGTCGAAAGAAAATTTCAAATTTAAAAAGATGAAGTGAGCGAAAAGCGTTATAAATTACAATTTTTATGTAATCTTATCAAATACCAAACCGATTAAAAAAATAATGATAAAAAATTTTTGGTGGTAGAACCTGCTCAAACATAAACTATATTTTATGTCTGTGCCACTACCACCAGAGGGTTGCAGTAGCTATAAACTTTCTAAATTGCATTTTCTGCCGTACTGAAGAGGCTAGAAACTTTAAATATGGCATGGTAGTTACTCATAAATATAAATGCCCTCGAAGGACTGTCGAAAATAAATTCGAATTAAAAAGGGGTGAAGTGAAGGGGAGGAAGGAAAAGCATTCTAAAAAAGTCCTAAATTACTATTTCTACACAATTCCAGGGAATATAAACCAAATATAAAAGTAATAGTTGCGAATCAATCGTAACAGTCTCTGATCCTACACAGGCTATATTTTATGCCGATGATTCTATCACCTGGGATTCACAGGAACAACAAATGCTCTAAAAAAGGCTTTTAAAAGCTTTCTAAATTAAGTTTCTGTGGAATATTAGGAAATAACAAACCAATTTCAAAATTAATGTTGGCAAATTAATGGTGATAGTTCCTATTTCAACATAGCCGTTTATGTTGAGAGAGTTGGTAGGACTTGGAATTTGACATGATGGTTAATTTTAAGATGTAAGAAGATGGTTTCTAAAAAATTCAAAACTTCAAATGAATACTGAAATGAGTGTATTAATTGAGCATAAAAGTTTCAAAATATTTTCTAAATTATTATTTGTTTAGTTTTATTTCGTTTTATTAATTTAAGTCTCATTTCTGCCTTATGCAGTGTAACAATTATGTTTAATCAAACTGTGTTTTAAATAGTAATTTTTTTTAATTATTCCTAAAAGTAATAAGTACCTTTTAATAAAATAAAATATTACCTTTTAATAAAATAAAAATTTAGTTAGTACCTTTTAATAAAAATTAGACATATAAATATCACTTGGCATAATTCAAATATTACGCGAGCAAAGCCGCGGGGTTTGCTAGTATATATATAAACAGAAATCTAAATATACAGAACTACTACAGAATTCTAAATATTCCTTGAATTAAATTTTCAAATATATAGAGAAAATTATTTTACATTTTACATTTTTAACTGCTGCATATTGAGTATTTTTCGAGATCTTATTTAATACTTTCATTCACTTCCAAACGTGTACGATGATAAATAAATGAAAAAAAAAATTGAAACATGAATTAATAAAATAAGAAGATTTTCAAGATTAGTGATATTTGGATACATAATCTAGTAAAGCATTTACCGCAATGTGTTTAAATTCCATTTTTGTCATAATATCATTTTTGACCAAAGAACCTATCTTAACTAGTATTGCCGAAGCTAACAGATATTTTTCCCCCTTCTAATAACCTTTATTTTTTAAATTTAAGGCATCATACTCTGAAGTTAAAAAAACTTGAAAATCGGATCTTATAACCGCTTTGCTAAAGTTTTTTTTTTTTTTTTTTTTTACGTTATATTTGCTTACGCATATGTAAATATAACATTTGGTTTAAAGCTATTTGATTTAATTTAAAGAATTCTTAAAGGAAGCATTCAAAAGTAACTTTAAAACATTAATTTTTTAGAAGCGTATATTTTTTTAGTTTTAAGTCTTTTTATTCAGTTAAATATTACTGTAGAGTTTAATTTGCTAAAAAAAAGCTTAAAAAATGAAACCTGATTCTTTTTAAAGTACTAGAGGTCTAATCAGAAATTTCTTTACTTTTATAAAGAAAAATTATTTTCAAAATATATAATTTTAAATACGCTTTAAATGAATTCATTTTATAAATCACCTTATGCTAAAATGTTGTTGAAGAAATACCGAAGAATTGTTTCCTTTCCCAAAAATAGAATGTAGACATAAGCTGACATATTTTGATGAATTTTGGAGGTTTGCTTTGGGAATAATTATAAAAAGTTTTAAAATAAATATGTTAGCCCTCATATAGCCTTTTTTATCTTAATTATTATTTTTATGCGTAAACTTGAGAAGTGTTTAAAAGAAATTTACTTACAAGGGAACCTCTTTTGGTGCGGGTCGCACCTAACATTGAGACCTGGTGTATTTTTAAGCACTATATTACGAAGTCTGAGAATCGATAAAAAATTTCTGTTAAAATCATAATTTTTGATGTTACAGCGCCATAACATTCTGAAAACGACATTTTCGAAACCACTGATCGGATTATTAACATAGAAGATTTTTAAAGTATTTAAAAATACAAATTGGTTAATAATAAGTAAAAAATATTGAAAAAGTTTCAAAATTCCTTCGAAATTTTCTAACGAATTTGAATTTGAAAAATTACAAATTTATATTCATGTTTTTGGTGGTTTTTTTTCAAAAGTTGATTTTCAGGCAACCCTAGTCGAATGTCATAGCTACTTATCGTTCTAGTTCTTTACTAGAAATTATGATGTCCGACCTACTTAGACACAGTAAATTTTCTTTAATTTGTATTAAAATATTATGTTGCTTCAAAATTACTTTTAAAAGAAGACACAACATTTCATTTTAAACATTCGAAACTTTATTCTATACGATTTAAAAAGAAAATAGTTTACTCATTTGTATTTCTCTAAAAAAAAAAATAGTTTTAAATTATCATGAAATCTTTTAACAGAAGCATATTTTCTATTTATACATTTATCGTCTGAATAGTAAAAAAAAAAAACAAAAAAAAAACAATTATTTTTTCTTATGCTATCAATTACACTGGAGAACAATTTTTAACACAATCTCTGTTGATTTCGATTTTTTAAGTGTTTTAAAGTAAAAAAAAAATCCCTGCTGACTCGGGCCTACAGGCGGAGATAGATTTCGAAGTTAAGTTCTAAATTCACCAACAAAATTTAAATCAAGATTAGAGATAAACCCAGTTCCTTCACTAAGAATGAACTCTAGGGAGCTAAATATTTTGTGAAAATTCTAATATACACGAATACACACACGCATGTATATGGAATAGGGTTAAAAATGGCTAAAACAAATTCAGAGAACCTCAAAGTGTTAAAATATGTAAATATTTCCATAGTTGGGTTTTTATCATGTTTTAGTACGTTTCTTCAAATTCACATGACGTTACATATGCACCTGCTGAGGTCCATTATATTTCCAATATGACGCAATATATATATATATATATATATATATATATATATTAATTCCTCAAACTGTTTATTTCATTTTGAGTTTTCATGCTGAAATCTTGCTCTAGAAAACTTATGACGTGATATTCAATTTGGTTTCTATTCTTCAAACTATTTATTTAATTTATTTTTTCACGTGAAAACTTGCAATAGAAACGCAATTGTTGTGGGGAGAATTTTATTGTTTTTTTTTTCTTAATTGTTGGCAACTGCTATAACGAAAAATATTTATTTTTTCCTGTCATTGTTGTGTAAGAGCTGGTTTTATCAGAATCTTGTTAAGACGGTATTCAAAATTTTGAACCCTCCCATTTCCATTCCCCTGGGCCGATTTTGCCCATTTTCAATCCCCGCCGAGATATTAGCCATCTGAAAGTTGTTGGCGAGTTTGAAGACGATCCGTGCATAATTGCGACTTTTATCGTGAGGACAAAATTTAGTACATACATACATACATACATATATATATATATATATATATATATATATGTATATGTGTGTGTGTATATATATATATATATATATATATATATATATATATATAAACGTTTTAGGTGGGGGTGGTTTTGGGTTCCTGGGGTCCTATAATGAAAAGTTATGAAGGAATTTTTCAAATGTCGCACCATGGTAACGACTGCAATAGGTAGTATTTCTTACGAAATCTACCTAAAAGCGTGATTATTTCAAAACAGCAATTATTTTTCTTCTATCTTGTCAAGTTTTTTCTCTACAGGTTATATTAAGTTGACGATTCTACGCTGACTCTACGCTGATTCTACGTACATGGTTTAATGGAAGAGTTGGGAATTCCATTCTATACCGCTACTGTTCATCGATAGCTCAAAGAGGAGCTCCTTCGCAGTAGAAATTTATTTGGAACACTCCCAATATACCATTCAGTTTATTTGCGCAATGATTATGAGGCCATAAAGATAACCATTAGTTTATTGCAATGTCATATGCATGAATCGATCATCTGTGTTGACCTTAAAATGGTCTGCTTCCTTCTTGGCTAGCAACCTGAATATACCATGTATCCCTGTTTTTTGTGTATGTGAACAGCAGAGCTCGTTAGAAGCATTGGTTCCATTCGAATTGACCTCCAAGATCTGACCTCAATCCTGGTGATCCAAACAATTTGCATCAGCCATTTGTTGACAGAAAGAATATCATATTTCCACATCTGCATATAAAACAAGATCTAATGAAGCAGTTCGTGAAAGCTTTGTCAACTGAAGCAGACTGTTTCAAGTATTTCATTTCGAAATTTCCAAACCAGTCTTTTGAAAAGATAAAGGCAGGTGTATTTCACTGCTCACAGATTCGGCAGATCATTAGAGATGAACATTTCATCGGAACAATGACAGAACTCCAAAAGAATTCTTGGTTGACATTCAAAAACATTGTCAAAGACTTTCTTGGAAATTCGCGAGTAGAAAATTACACCGAAATTGTCCAGCAACTTTTAGAGAGTTTCAAAACTTGGTTGCAACGTGAGCATCAAACTTCATTTCTGCATAGACATTTTAATGAATTCTTGGAAAATATTCGTGCAGTCAGTGATGAGCAGGGTGAGCGATTCCACAAAGATTGGAAGCTCATGGAAGAATGGTATTTAGGTAGATAGAATGAACATATAATGGCTGACTATTATTGGAGCATCAAGCGAAATTGTACACAAATTGAACACTCCAAAAAAGATTAGAAGCGACAATTTTTACATTAATATGTACTTTTTTCGTTTTGTGAAAGGATTTTACTACTTGTGTGAACACAATGTAGCTTATAGTAAGTATATACAGCCGTTGTATGAATAATATATTTTGGTAATTTTTTCTTTATTTTCTTTGTATCCAAGTTAAGTATGATTTCTGGGATAACCTGTAGCTTAAAAAGTTGACGTGATAGAAAAAAACTGAGGTCATTTTTGGATTTAGATGCCTTAGCAACGAACAAGTGCATGTTGATAAAAACAAGTGCCAAATCTAAGTCAACAAAATGTGTGTTCCCCGGTGTTATCAAGCAAATCGGGATCTGATTTAATTCTTATATGTTCCGTACATATACTCAAGGGGTAAAGCGGGGAAAAAAATTATGGCGTCCTATTTGACGGCTTAACTTATTTTTGACGTGAAATAAACGAATAAAATCCAATAATAAAAAATATATATAAAATATGATTTTAACAAGAAAATTTAATCGGTTCTCTAGCTTTTATCTATAAGACTACAAAATGCACTAGGTCTCGATGCTAGATGTGACCCTTATTAGTGCGGTTTGTACTAAAATGCATCTCACAATGTAAAGTTTTTTTGTAGCTAATAAAAAAATTATTTCGTATCATCCCCCATAGATGGCGTTGTACCTTAAATTAATCATAAAGAAGCATAAAAAAACTTAAAACAATCAGTTATAGATTATTTCATTTTGTCAAAATAAGTTAAAGAGTAATAATTTGTGCAAGCTGTTAGCATATTTCAATGCGTGTACTTTTTGTAGCTCGAGCCAGATTCAAATGTAACTCCAGTTCAACCCACGTATTCGCTAACAGTGCTTGTGCAACTGACTGGATCACATGCGTGATTCTCGTGTTAAGTACTTCAATTTCAGTCACAATAGAAGCATATAGGGGAGACTAGGGAGGGTTGACCCACTTTTTACAAAAATATTTTTATTTTTTTAAATATTGATTGTAGAATAAAGTTTTATATATCATGTTGTTCGTTATACAATCAGTTATCAAAATAAAATTGCTACATAAGTGTAATATGTAAGAAATTTGAAAAATGATCGATTTTAACCATGAGCAAATAATGGGTCAAGACTCCCCACATATGGGAGGGTTGACCCACTATATGGGAGGCTAGACCCACTTTGTTTTATATTGAAATATTTGTGAACAAAAATAAAGTCTGTTTAAAAAAAGGCAATAAAACGTTACGCTACAGGCTTTTGTTATTATAAAAAACATTTTTGAAAATATTATGCTTAAACAAACCCGTTTTGACGCAATTGCAAATCAGAGGAGAAAAATTTTGTTTTAAGCAGAATTTCGTCTCAGTAGGTATTATTGTACAGCAGGGAAAATGAAAATTTAACATTTAAGACAGTATTCCTTTAGAGACAGGTTCCGTTTTTATGGATTATTATTATGCCCTGAATTTATAGCCACTGTCCCGCTCTTTTTTGTCTCCTTTTCCTACTTTTTGTGACACTCGACTTGACAACTCTAATTGTCACATAGTTTGGCTTCATCTCACAGTATTCATGCTGGTGAAATTTGTCTACATACCTTCCAAAAGTTTTTCGATCAGTTCTATGTTCTTTTACCGCCGTATGTGTAATTAACTGTTCATTATCTTCTTTATCCCTTTTAGTGGCAAAGCACTTTCAGTACTAAAATGTTGAAATAAATGACTGGCACCGCAATTTACGAAGACATTTATTTGGAAATAAGAAAAAGGGTATATTTCACATACATATTAAATGGAAAAAATTTTAGCAAATTTCTGGTGTCAATGTGGTGTTTGGGAATTAAAATTAAGTGGTTTCAGAAGCATGCCACTGCCCCTGAAAATGTCAAGACTGCTGCTTTCATATTTTCTAGTCTTTTACTCTGTTTCTATTTACCTATTTTAGTAATATTCAAATGGGAAAAGTTTCTATCAACTTTCCCATCTATATCTCATTAATTTTTTTCTTGCAGTGGATACTTTAGCGATTTTTCACAGCTTTCTTCAACCTAAACTTTTTCTTTTACATCACTCTAGTTTACCGTGGCTTTGCAGAATAAATTTTGATATATTTTTTTATATAGCCATTAATCTTTCATTATGATATTGTATAGTAAAACAATTTCATCGGGTCAACCCTCCCTCACATTGACTGGGTCAAGCCTCCCCACATAGCCTTTTTCTAAAGAATAGCACATTGTTATGTTAAGCCTAAGTTACTGTACAATCTTTATGCCTGGAATGAAAGCTCGATATTTCTGCATTACTTAAAACCTACTTACTTAAATTTCTATGATATATTTTATCTGAAAAAAGCTTACAAAATATTTCTAAAAAAACACAACTTTTAGGTTAAAATCCCTCACAAGTGATTTTTCCACACCTATTTTGATTATCTGTATGAAACAAAGACTGTTGTTTGAGCATTCCAGTGGCTTTTGTTGACACCTAATGATAAAACTCTGAAATTCTTTTAAATATGAAAACTAATGGGTGGGTCAAGCCTCCCGTAAGGTCAACCGTCCCTAGTCTCCTCTACTTTGTTCTTTTTCACTTGGACTGGTCATTTCTGTCTCACAGCGTCAAATTTAATCTGAAAATCAGAAAAAACGCATGTTTGAAAACATTAAAACCAAGCCTACAGACAAGTGAACTACTGAAGCCTACGGACAAATCTATGATCGAAATTTGCAACTAATTATTTCCATTAACTTGAATAAAACTTTTTTATCCTGACAAGCATTTTAGCTTAAACCGCACACCTGTGCGACAATTACTTGATTTCATATTGAATTTTAAAATGAGTTAAGGACCTTTTGGGACACCCTGTATATGATAAGAGAATATATTCGTTATTAAAATATTTATTACACATGCAAGCTTTGAAATATTTTTAGTCCATGTTTACTAAACGGATTTATATCAGCACCGATATCTTGATAAAAAACTAATTTTAACCAAGTGAAATACGACTTACAATGGATCAATTGAAAACAAAAATTTTCTATCTGAAAACTCATTCTTTTCAATTGGCAATAAACTTTTATTCAAATACTTATATTCAAATTAACTTGTATATTCTGCTTCTGGTTAAGTATAGTACTGGTGTAATTACAACCGACCAACAACAACCCTGTCAAGACTTAACCAGAAGCAGAATATATAAGTTAATTTCGAAGATACAAAAATTATATGACCCTTAAAGAATTATCATGATTTAATTTTCCGTGAATCTATAGAAATTATTATTAAAGAAAATACTACTTGTAATGACGTTTTTCCTAAAACATACGCGGAATTTGGCTCAGTTTGCTTAAAGAATCATAAAACCAGTAATATTCCACTTCTCTCTTTATCCATATTTTATTTTCCCAATGTTTGCCGGATATAAAAATTGACTCTCACTTTCACTCCTTTCGACACCAACTGCGTGAATTTTGAAAAATAAGACGTTAATAACAGTATTTTTGTGTTCTCTGGCGAAGTCCGTGTTTGTAGCTGAAAGTACTAAGAAGTATTAGAGTAATTTAACATCCTTTTTTAAAATGTTTTTTGTCATCTTTTAATGATTTTGCACACATAGCCCAGTGGTAGGGGAGGAAAAAAAGGACAAATTCGGAATTAATTAGGGGAAAACTGCAAATTGTTTTAATCCATTAATTTAGGTCTAGAATGAATATTCTAAGTTTTCCCCCTCGTAGTAGGAGAGCGTTAGAAAATATGTACAGATTTATAGTAAAAAAACACGTTTTTTAAATACCATAACACTATCTCAAAACAGCTAACTCTGTCAAAAACATTGTCAATACAAATGTTGTACAGCTTAAAATTCTGAGTAAAATGAGTACCTACACTTAATATTTTTATTGAACATTTAGGTCACAATTCTACTTTAAAATTTTAGTCCCGTGGTCAGGGGGTTGAACTCAGAATTAATTAAGAGAAAACTGGAAATTATTTTAATCCCTTCAATTTAGGTCTAAAATGAACGTACTATGTTTTCTTACTTGTACTTGGGTAAACGTTAGAAAATATGTACATATTTATTTTCGAAAAACACGTTTTTTTTAATTACATTAACAATATCTCAAAACAGATAACTCTATAAAAAACATTGTCAACACAAATGTTGTAGAGCTTAAAATTTTGAATATAATGCGTACCATCATTAATATTTTTGTTCAACATTAAGGTCACAATTCTATTTCAAAATTTTTCAAATCAAGAGCTTGAAGCCAGGAGAGACCAAGTTAACTTAACAATATCTCAAATTTGCGGCCTTAATATTGAACAAAAATATTAAGTGTAGGTACTCATTTTACTCAGACAACTTTTATACGGACAATGTTTTTGATAGAGTTAGCTGTTTTGAGTTAAGTTAACTTGGTCTCCCCTGGCTTCAAGCTCTTGATTAGCGATTAAGGCAACTTTTTGAAATAGAATTGCGGCCTTAATGTTGAACAAAAATATTTATGATGGTACTCATTTTATTCAGAATTTTAAGCTCTATAACATTTGTATTGACAATGTTTTTTATAGAGTAGTTGTTTTGAGATATTGTTAAGGTAATTAAAAAAAAAAGTGTTTTTCGAAAATAAATATGTACATATTTTCTAAAATTCACCGAAGTTCGAGGAAGAAAACATAGTACATTCATTTTAGACCTAAACTGAAGGGATTAAAACAATTTTCCGTTTTCTCCAAATTAATTCTGAGTTCAACCCCCTGAGCACGTGTTTAAACTTTAAAGTAGAATTGTGACCTTAATGTTCAACAAAAATTTTAAGTGTAGGCACTCATTTTTCTCAGAATTTTAAGCTCTACAACATTTGTATTGACAATGTTTTTGACAGAGTCGGCTGTTTTGAGATATTGTTATGGTATGCAAGAAAACGTGTTTTTTGACTATAAATCTATACATATTTCTTAACGCTCACTTAGTACGAGGGGAAAACATAGCATATTCATTCTAGACCTAGACAGAAAGGCTTAAAACAATTTCCAGCTTTCCCCTAATTAATACCGAATTCAACTCCCTAACCACTGGGCTAATACTGTAATTTTAAGTTTTAAGATTAATCCTTTACTATGGGCATAAAAATTTTTGCTTAGCTATTCCGAGTTAACTCAAGATGGCTTGACGGAAAGATGAATAAAAGGCTCGATAAACTCATAAGATACTGTTTTTACATAGCACTTTATGTACAAGACTATTATAGTGAAACCTCCCTGAAAGACCACTTCTTTAAGGAAACCACCTCTCATAAAGACAATTTATCTATGGTCTATAATTTTTGGCTATTGGCTCAAAGTTAATTTTCCTCCATTAAAAGACCACTATTTCTCGTCTACCTCCCTGAAAGACCACTTTTCAACTTTTCAGTCGAATAGTAGGATTGTTTTCCTTTGCAATGGAAAATCTCAAAATTTCAATTCTCTCCACGAAACTCGTTCAGCTAAGTTTACTTCCTTAGACCTGGAAAATCAAGGACATATATCCCGCCGCACCCCCCCCCCCCCCCACACACACACACCCGAAAGATGAAGTGATCCAGCTATCAAATGCAGCTAACGTTGACTATGACCCCAAATCACATAAATATGAGGAAGCTCTTGAATGTTACAATGGTTTATCTGCAGACTGGGAGAATCGTATTATAGAAAATCTAAGACTTTAAATTTTTTATATTAAAAAAATAAATTCTACAACCATTTATAAAAACAAATGATATTAAAATCAATTTTTTTTTTAAATCTACTTTAGAAGCTCATTCTGATTCAGACGGCAAGCTTCCGCCAATAAAAGCTTTTATTTCACGTCAATTACTTGTTGAAATTGATAGATTGATAGAAAGTTCAATACTTGTTACAGATTATACTTATATAAATAATTTGTTTAAACGGATCAAAGAACGTTTAGAAAAAAAATGAGAAATTGTTAAAATCAAAGCAAACTACAATTAATTCCTTCCAATTAAAGCTGTATAGATATGAAATACACTGCTCAAAACAATTAAAGGATATTTGAAGTTTTATATAAAATAAAGATATAAACGAAATTTTTTTTTGCCGAAAATAGAAGAAGAGAATCAAAAATGCAAATTTTTCTGGTTTTCAAACTGTGGAGTATGCAAATTTTAAGTTCGACGTCAAAAACGTCGCTTCAGCGGCAGCGAATGAAATTTGACTTTCAACTGGATAAAAGAGAATGAAGACAAGGATGATCGGCATTCAGTGATTGCTTTGTTTCGATGAGTACGATGTCTCAGCGAAGTCATTTGACAGATTCAGAAGCTTTGAGAATTGTTGGTAGGTTAGAAGGGGGCCAAACTCAAGCCGAAGTAGCGCAAGCCATTGGAGTGTCACAAAGTGTCATTTCCAGGATCTGGAACCGTTTTTTGAAGAGTGGATGTGCAGGCCGAAGACCAGGGCAAGGTCGTAGACGGGCAACAACGCCCAATGAAGATCGGTATTTAGCGTTAACAGCTCGGAGACACCGAACCATGAACGCTACTCTTCTCCAACAACACCTTCGCTCGGCTACAGGCACCACGATTTCAACTCAGACTGTCCAAAACTGGCTCCATGCTGTAGGTCTGTATTCTCGCCGACCGATGGTATGTGTTAGATTAACATCAAGGCATCGTCGCGACCGCAGGGAGTGGGCAACCGAGTATGTCAACTGGAGGAGAAATGAATGGAGCAATATTCTGTTTTCTGACGAGTCCCGTTTTTCTGTGCATCCGGATAATAGGCGTATTTTCATCTGGAGGGACCGTGGCAGTAGGAATAATCCTGCGTTCGTGCACGAAAGTGTCAGATTTGGCGGTGGAGGAGTGTTCGTGTATGGTGGCATCTCCATTGATGGGCGCACTGACCTCTACATCATTCAAGATGGAGCTCTGACTGGTCGCCGATATAGGGATGAGATCCTCAAACCTATTGTAGTCCCTTACGCTGCAGCAATTGGAAATAACTTCATTTTAATGGACGATAACTGCAGGCCACATCGTGCAAACCTGGTGGAGGATTTCCTTTTCGAGGAAGGAATCGTTCGAATGGAATGGCCAGCGTGTTCTCCAGACATGAATCCAATTGAGCACGTTTGGGACGCTCTAGGAAGACGAGTTTTTGGCCGCCAACAACCCCCACAAACTCTCCAAGAACTGGAAAGAGCTCTTCTGGAAGAGTGGGGCAGAATACCCCAATTCGTCATTAATAGCCTCATTGAGTCCATGCCTCAAAGGTTGCTAGCCGCCCGTGGAAACCATACCCCCTACTGAAAATGATTTTCTTTGAAGAAAACACCTTTTCTTATTCTTTTTTTCTCACATGCACAAATTGTGTTTTTTTCCTTTAGTACACAAATGCGCAATAAAATGCATTTTTTTCTGCCAAACATGTGTAATTTATTCTCATATAACCTACTATGTCTGTCGACCATGTATCAATCAGCTAAACAGTTTACCAGATACAAAATCTACCTAAAACTGCAATATCCTTTAATTGTTTTGAGCAGTGTATAATAAACTAATTGAATAACTACTGTTTTTGTAGTATGTATTTCACGAAACTTCGCTTTACCCATCACTTCTGTTCAGAGATCACCTCTCTGAAAGACCTTTTTTTGTGGTCTAATGGGTGGTTTCCTTAGAGAGGTTTCATTGTATATACAAAATTCACCAATACAGAGGTCTGCAGCAATAGTATTAGTGCTCCAAACGAAAGAAAATTTCACTAGTATCAATAGTTAAACTGAAAGTTACAAGTTAAAATGTAAAAATTGAAAAAAAGCGGGGGTTTGTTAGACAGCTAACAACAGTTTAAAATGAAGGGCTAAAAGATCTGAAAAAATAAATTCTTTAAACACACAAAATGAATAAAATTAGGGTAAAATTGACAAGTATTTTTTTAACCTAATAATTGCTCTATTAACGTTTAGTCGCAAGGAATATTTTCAGATAAATCAAATTTTAAGGAGAGAGTTTACCGCAAAATTAGTCAAAATGTCGATTTTTCTTTTTTAATTAAGCGAAAGCTCGTTTAATGGTGAATATTTTGACACTTCAGTTTTACACATACAGTAATTACACTATGACGCAAAAGTTTAGACAATGACGTCATTCAGCTTTAAAATGTAGAATTATGACGTCAGAATTACAAAAACCTGTAAATATATTCAAAAACTGATTTAAAATGCTATGTACAAAAGACAGTCGTTTTATTTGCTATAATACTAATTTTTTTCATAAAAATTCAAATGTGCTTGTCGCAAAAGTTTAGACACTATTCTAAATTTCTTTGAATATTCGCTGGCATATGCAAATTTAGAATCGATGATGTCACAAATTTGGAGTACTTAAGTTCTGCAAACGATTGCGCTTCATAGTCGACATGCCGAGAGCTAAAGAAATTCAAGTGAATGAGGTTTCAAGGATTTGGCAGTTGAAAGGTGAAGGGAAGAGCGTTTCTGAAATTTCTGCTATTATTAATAGGTCAAAAAAATCTATTTATCGAGTTTTATCAAGTGGTTCCGAAAATAAAGCAAAATGTCGGTCTGGGAGGCCACGTGTGACAAATGTACGAGAGGATCGCCTGATACAAAGACTAGCGAGTACTCAACAAATGAGCGTACGTGGAGTTCAAAGCTCATCGGGACTCTCTGTATCAAAGGATACGATTCGTAGACGAATTTTGGAAAAAGGAACAATCGTTTATAGCAAAATGCAGAAGAAACCAGCTCTGAAACCACATCATAAGTTACAAAGACTTATGTGGGCTCGAAAGCATATGTCATATGGAGAGAAATGGCAGTCAGTCATATTTAGCGATGAAAAAAAGTGGAATCTGGATGGTCCAGATGGTTGTTTATCGTATTGGCATGACTTGCGGAAGGAACCTCGACGTTTTTTTAGTCGCAGACAAGGAGGGGGCTCGGTGATGGTTTGGGCAGCCTTTTGCTATAATGGACAAGTATCTCTGACCTTCACCAGTGGTCGTCAAACTTCACAGCATTATACACAGACATTAGAAGAAAACCTACTGTCATTTGCTGAGCTTCTAGGGGGTCCTCAGTGGGAATTTCAGCAAGACAATGCTTCAATTCACACTGCAAAACATTCAAAATCTTGGTTTAATTCCCATAATATAAGAGTTCTCGACTGGCCAGCATGTAGCCCAGATCTTAACCACTTCACCGGCGATGGGTATAGGGAAACAGTGCTTTTACGCCCGACTTATCTCGGGGCAGCCGTTGAAGTGGTTAACCCTATAGAAAACCTTTGGAGCATCATGTGTCGCAAAGTTTATAGCAACGCTAGACAATACTCTTCTGAAAAGGAACTTAAGACATCTATTGAGAATGCATGGTACGATATCGATCCACAAACTATGCAAGATTTAGTTTCTTCCATGCAATCTCGTGTATATGACGTAATACATAAGCATGGATGCGCAACCAGGTTTTAAAAATTGTTTATTTCGATTTTATTTAATTTGTGTCTAAACTTTTGAGACAGCAGTTTATTTTTGTTACCATTTAATTTATTGCAATATGCACAATTCCACTTTTCTTTGTTATAAATATTGTTTATATGTACAGCACATTAATTTCAAGCAGTGATTTGAAAATTGAATAAATATTTTTCAAAGTATGTAAGAATTTCTTCATTGTCTAAACTTTTGCGTCATAGTGTATATCGCGAGATATTGTAAATTTTGTTAATACAACCAGCGCTGTTCGCACCCAAATGAAAACTTTAAACGATTTTTTCCCCATGTTCGTATTTTCTTCACTTTCATGTTTTCAAAATGCAAAGTCTTTTTTTGTATTTGAGATAGAGATTAAATTTTTTTTATGCATGTTGTTTATTATGTATGTAATAAATCTGCGTATGTAATTAGCATTCAGGTTGTTTTTTTTTTATAAAAGTGTATGAAGATGTGTTAGATTTTATAATTTTACACTATATGTGTCAGTAAAAAAATATATTAAATATAATATTAGATGTATCTTAAAATTTATATGCAGTCTTGTGTAATATATATTACATTTGAAAACCTTTAAAAAAATTTGGTACAAATATTAAGATTTAAAAGAGTAGTAGAGATTTTAAAATATAAATTATTTTAAACTTTAAAAAAAAATTCATTAAATATGTTATTAATTTTTTCTCTCTCAAAATTTACGTTTTTTTTAAACATTGAAATGCAGTGAGTTCATCATTTGAACCATATTTTAAAAAATAAACAAATTTGTTGAAAAGGTAAACTGTCCCCTTAATATTTTTTTTTCTTTTGGAAAATTCACACATGTAATTCGAGAATTTATTCTTATCGTATCAAAAATCTCGCTATCTAAAATTTTGAAAACACACATATTTTTAAACATTAATTATGAATTAAAATTCTAAGAGACACGTTTTAACCCTCTAATGGAATGTAAATCTGCATTTTTTAAGGTAGTACTTAAATATTAAAATTTGCTAAATTGAGAAAGGATAAAAAAAAAAGGAATGCACTTTTTATATTTTCAATTTTTAGGTTAAAATGTCAGATTTTTGAAGCATTTTAAACTTTTTAACAGAAAGTATGAAAGTTACATAAAAATGCTCCAAAATTGCCATTTTTTTTATTCTGTAAAGAGGTTTGGTGAGAAAAAAAACGCTAAAATGTTACAATGTAATATTATAATTGCAAAAATATGTACCTTATTTTTAAGGGGGGTTTTTGTTTGTTTTTTGGCGTTTTTAAAAGTTTTTCAATTTAATGCCCGCATCAAATTTAAAGTAATCCTCTGAAATTTTCATAAAATAACAGGAAATTTTAATGTAAGAAATTTTTTTCCAAACTTTAGTTGCTTTAGATATTGATACGGATTATTCAATTAAATGCAAATAAAAACCATTTCGGAAAGCTGATAGAATCCTTTTTAATTTTCATGAATATTCATGAACATTACAGCACATTCGCATAACTTTCCTTTAAAAACTTTTTTTGTAAAATATTTATGTATACTTCTATACTAATATTATAAAGAAGTAAAAATTGTGCGTTTGTTAGAGGTAATCTCTGGAACTACCGAACTGATTTCAAAAGTAATGGTATCGAAATGATGGTGTTAGTCCAACTTAGACCATAGGGTATATTTTATGCCGGTGCTACTACCCCAAAGGGGGTGCAGGAGCAAAAAACTTTCTAAAAATGCAATTTTTGCGTTACTGAAGGGCCTAGAAATATGAAATTTGGAATATTAGTCACTTATAATATATAAAGGATTTCTAAGAGCAGCTCTTAAAAAATTCGAAATTTAAAAGGGGTGAAAATGCACAAAAAGCGTTGTAAAAAACGTTCTCAATGGTGGTTTCTACACAATCTCAGGAAATACAAAACTGATTTAAAAAATAATTGTTTCAAAATAATGGTTATAACCCTTGCTCCAAGATAGGCTATATTTTATGTCGGTGCCATTACCCAAAAGGGGGATCAGGATAAAAAAAACTTTCTAAAAATGCAATTTTTGCGTTACTAAAATGCCTAGAATCATGAAAATTCGAATGGTATTTACTTATAAGATATCAATGATCTGTAAGAACATTTTCTAAAAAAAGAATCGAAATTTAAAAGGGGGGATAATGCGCGAAAAGCATTGTAAAAAACTTTCTAAATTGCAATTTCTATGAAATCTCAGGAAGTACTGAACCGCTTTAAAATATAATCGTGTAAAATAATAGTGACAGCTCTTGATGCAACATAGGTTACATTTTATCCCTAGAACGCTCCTCGTTACTTATAAAAGCATTAGAGGAAACGCAATATTTCACATTGATTCAAACATAAAATATGCATTATGAACTATTCACTATTTTACTTAAAATCCGTCTAAAATAATAATAATAATGTTTGTTGTTACAAAAACAATCAAGTATGTAAGGACGCCTTATCGTGCAATATCCTCAATTTATGGTTAAATATCCTGAAAATAAATTCTGAAAACTTGAGCAAAGTTACGTATTAAAGTTTGTGGTATGGCAGTCAAATATTTCTTCTACGCAAATTTAATCTGAAACACTGCTACTTCGACTGTTCAGCTACATGTTTAAAAAGGAAAGTGATGTAGCAGATCAGAGTGATATAATAAAATAAATGGAACTGCAGTTAATAATAGTATATATTTTCTCTAATTAAGTACAATCCAAGAAACTGCTACTTCTACTTTGAACTGTAATAATTATTGGCTCTCTCATTTTCAAAACGAAATGACGTATTTGTATAATTAAACAGAAATCAGTTATTATAATATTCTCTGACGAAGGCGTTGAGAAAGCTCGAAAGTACAAAGAAGTTTTTAAATAAAATGTATATTTTTAACTTGTAATATCTCTTTTATTATTTTAGTCGTCTTTTAAGTAAAACAGTGATTTTTTTAAAGTTCATATTACATATTCCATATTTATCACTTACTTTTATTTTTTTGTTACAGTTTAAACCTTTAGTGACGAAAGGTACTTAAAAATACCTGTTATTTAAAACTGAACTATTTTTCTGTCTTAAGATACATTTTTGTTATCTACGTTTAATACTGATAGTATATATCGATCCAATTTCTATTATAACTTCATTTATATCTTTGTTATTATATGCACGTTATAATGATAGTAGAGGAGGTAGGGGAGTTATGATACACTTTTCTTTAACTAATTCTTTACAACCCTTAGAAAGCTATTTTTAAACAAATTTTTCGTGTTTTCTTATAAAGTGATCTTTTATTCATTTATTAAAAATATTGTGAATTTAAAAAATAGTCATTCAAAAAATATATCCCAATTATTTTGAATGGTTACTACTGTACCAAATCTCCCCATTACTGGGGAGGATTGATACACTAGCAAGGGAGGTTTGATACATTGCCATGTAAATTAAAAAAAAAAAAAAAATGAAGACAATTCAATTTATGCGTCATACAATTTTTTATGAGAAATCTTGAAATATTTAAGTAAAATTTAAAATGAAATGACATTGACATATTTTTGTTTCAGAAATGTTTTTTACAAAAATATTTAAACTATTGCTATTATTTAAACAATCCTATTAACACACTGATTGGAAAATAAATAATGAAAAAAAACCCTAGAGATCTAGTTGCAAGGGAAAATGAAGTGAACATTTTAATTTGCAAACAAATTAACATAAATTTAGCACATTTAAGATTCCTTTAACCCTTTCAGGGGCAAAGCATTTTCAATGCTAAAGTGTTAAATAAATGAATGGCACCGGAATTTACCAACAAATTTAATTAATAAACAAGTTGGAAATTGCTCGTCAAACGTGGCAAATGATGTGCGTTCGTACTATAAATAGTTTTATAATTATTTTTTATACCCCATATTGTACTGAATGTATAATTTTTTGCACTTCATAAAGTGCATAGTCTGTAGCATCATTAAAATGCACTTGCAATAACTTTTTTGCCATTCCGCGTAATGTAACGGAACACTTTTGATTGTCCCTGTAATTAAACTATGCATTCGATTTTCTTAAAATTGTAAATAGCTCGACAAATTTTTGCAACAATTATATATTTAAAATTTCAGACCATTCGGAAGGCTGTAACATCATTAAAATGCACTTGCAATAATTTTTCCATTGGCCGTAATGTAAAGAAAAACTTTTGACTGTCCCTGTAATTAAACTATACATCCGATTTTCATGAAATTTGAAATGACTCGACAAAATTTTGCAACAATCATATATTTAAAATTTCAGACCATTCGGTTGGGTAGTTTTTGCTCTGTTATATGCGGACAGACAGACAGACAGGCAGACGGACGAACGGACGGGCTGAACGACGACTATAGGTGCTACGTATTTATATAACTACGAACGCACCTAAAAAAGGGATATATTTCACTTACATCGTAAATAGAAAATATTTTACCAAAATGCTGGTGCCAATGTGGCGTTTGGGAATTAAAATTAAGTGGTTTCATAAACATACTACTACCCCTGGAATGGTTAAAAGAAAAACTAATAACTCTATCATTTTGATAAGTAAAATCGGGTAGATTTAATGTTTTTTCAATTTCCCCTTCATCAATTATAGAAAGATTTTCCCTTTCAGGCCATTTAAACTTTTTCCTTCAACATGACGAGCAAAGAGAACTAACCATCTATCATCGCACTGCTTTTTTATGTAACCTACATAACGTCTATGAATAGTCTCTTTGTTCTTCCTTACCAATTTCAGTAGTTCTTGCTGTAAAATAATAATGAATATTATAGTCCTATATTAGTTTCAAAGTTAAAAAAAACTGTTAAAATTCAAATATATAAGTGTATCATTTCTCCACAGCATTAATGTATCATCCCTATCATGCCTTATTGGATTTTCAAGCACTTTGTATAAATGCAGTTGCAAAATGCCAAACTGCTTTCTAATAAAATTCACCCTAACAATGTGCTTTACAAATTAAAAAAAATTACAAGATATTATCTTCACTGTAATAAGAGTTATGAAAGAAAATCAGTATTTAAAAAAAATTACATTGACATTCAAAAAATCTTCAAAATTAAAAAAAAAAAAAAAAAGTAGTCAGTTCTTCACTGCTAAGTCCAGCTAACGATGGCCTATGCTAATAAAAGAAGCCTTTAATCTGTTACAATAGCTGTTAATGCCATTTGTTGAGAAAAATTTTCAATGTATCAAACCTCCCCTACCTCCCCTATACGTAGATCCATTTTCTATCATAACTTCATTTATGTTTTTGCATTTAGTAATAAAACAAAAGTAAACCGTTTACTTAAATTGCTTTGCATCACTTGTAATTCTTTTATTTTAAACATTTGCGCCGTTCTTTATAATAATAAAAAAAAAGTCCATCCGACATGTACCGGGAGGAAAAAGTAGCCTCTCTATTCCGTGTTTTTAAGAATTAAGCTAATTTTACTCAAACCTACGAAGTTAATATGCATGAAACCCGATTATGGCAGATTCGCAGTTTTCTTCAATATTGAATTTCTATGAGAAGTTCAAAAAATTGGTCAGATATCGCTAAATTGGCTTTATTTATGGTGACTTTTATTTGTAGACAAATTTGGTGATATTTCACAATTTCAGAAGATTTTTGGTATATTTTCATAGATTCTGACTCCAAACTTCCAGAACCACTCTCCGTTCAAACTTTGATATATATATTCCTATATTCTGCTGTATTTTACAAACAATTTTATATTTATTATTTTAATCCAGCATATAATTTTATTTTTAATAGATAATATGTTATATAATTAGTAGTTTTGTTTCTTTTATTATGTATTTTATATTTAAAAAATACAATTAAATCTTTGAACGGCCATTTCTCAAAATGAAATTTTTTACTAATGCGCGCATGTTATCTATAAAACTATTTGAAGTATAGCTTTAAAATTTTTACCCTACATAAATATTTATATTATCATGGAAATGAACAAGAATTATGAATCTGTGTTTAGTACGAAAAATATTATAAAGATTGAATGCATGTAAAAATTCGTATTTTTTCAAATTTTTCTAATTAAAAGTCTAATTAAATAACACTTTATCTAATTAACCGATTACAAATTTTACAGTTAAATTATTGCCCAGTGTGTTATCTTAAATTTAAGATTAAGTTTATGAAAATACCATGAAATTAGCAT
Organism: Maratus speciosus; assembly: GCA_963932465.1. NCBI lineage: Eukaryota > Metazoa > Arthropoda > Arachnida > Araneae > Salticidae > Maratus > Maratus speciosus. Next base: position 389,910,974 of record OZ010786.1, read on the forward strand.
GAGATATCGTGCGTTTAGTGAAATGTTATCGACCGTAAAAATTTTAAATAGTACTTTGAAACTGATACCTTGAATGTTTTTTTTATTATAATGTATCCAAATTTTGTTTTAAACATAGTTCAATATCCCTTAAATACATTCTGAAATTTTTGTACTTCTAGAGTGGCTATATCTTTTTTTTTATGCTAAACTCATGACCTATTTCGCATGTTTTATGACTGTTAAAGGTGTTCTGTTTCCTTAAAAACTGAAATTCAAATCGAAGAAATACAAAGATACATCAGTTAGAGATCAACCTACGCAAAAGAAAAAGAAAACACTTAAAATATTGAGATGAAAACAATAAATTCGACAAGAACGCTGCCATTGATTTAACATTACCTTTCGAGTGTCTTAGTTTGACTATTGTAAGCTATTTTATGGGATATTTTTATGAGGTCATTTTCTTTTTCGAACCGGTTTTGAAAACGACATCCCTAAAATAAAATCTGCAACTAAAATATAAAAATCAAAAAAGTGTTCTGTTATAGATCAGCAAAGATATACAGAGGATAGCTGTAGGATAGCTCTAGGATAGCTGTTGATCAGCTATCCTACAATAAAAACGGGGGGAGGGGGAACTACACAGAAAAATTTTAAAAATATTGGAATGAAATGCTATTTTGATTTCTGTAAACATTTTTTTTACCCTCAATATACAAAAATTCTAATAAATAACATGAACTGCACCTTTTTAAAGAATTTCTTTGTAGCCAGCTCCAACCTAAAGTGTTTTTAGGTATTTTGAAATAAACTCCTTTTTTGATAAACTCCTTTTCTTGTATTTTTTATAAGGTCACTTTCTCTATCGAACTGGTTTTGAAAAAGAAAACACATTCCTAAAACAAAATCCGCAACTAAAATGAAAAAAGTGAAAAAGGGTCTGGTTATAGATTGAACTCAACTGCACTACAAAAAAGAAAAAAACACAGAAAATATTTAAAAATATCGCAATGAAATTCTCTTTTGATTTATGTAAACATTTCTGTTTTTATGCTCAATATACAAAATTCTAATAATAGCATGAATTGCACCTTTCAAAAGAATGTTTTTGTAGTTCTCCAACCTAAGGTATTTTTAGATATTTTGAAATAAAATACTTTTTTGATTAACACCTTTTTTTGTATTTTTTCTTTAGTCACATTTTTTATCGAATCGGTTTTGAAAACGAAAACACATCCCTAAAACAAAATCTGCTACTAAAATAGAAAAAGTAAAAAAGGGTCTGGTTAGAGATCAAACTCAACTATCCTACAAAAAAGGGAAACACCACACAGGAAATATTTAAAAATATCTCAAAGTAATGCTATATTGATTTTTGTAAACATTTTTGTGTTTATCCTCAATATACAAAATTCTAATAAATAGCATGAATTGCACCTTTCAAAAGAAAGTTTTTGTAGCCAGTTCCAACCTAAAGTATTTTTAGATATTTTGAAATAAAATTCCTTTTTGAATAACTCTTTTTTTATTTTTTATGAGGTAACTTTCTTTATCGAACCGGTTTTTAAAACTGAAACACATCCCTAAAACAAAATCTGTAACTAAAATGGAAAAAGTAAAAAAGGATGTGGTTAGAGATATAACGTAACTATCCTACAAACAAGGGAAAAAACCACACATAAAATATATAAAAATATCGCAATGAAATGCTATTTTAATTTTTGTAAACTTTGTTTTTTATCCTCAATATACAAAATTCTTATAAATAGCATAAATTACACCTTTCAAAAGATTTTTTTACAGCCAGTTCCAACCTAAAATATCTTTAGGTATTTTGAAATAAACTCCTTTTTTGATTAACTACTTTTTTATAATTTTTATGAGGCCATTTTCTTTATCGAACCGGCTTTGAAAACGAAAGCACATCCCTAAAACAAAATCTGCAATTAAAATGGAAAAAGTAAAAAAGGGTCAGGTTAGAGATCGAACTCAACTATCCCACAATTAAAATAGTCAAGTGCGAGTATCACTCGAGTACAGAGGGTTCTGTACAATAAATATATGAATTAGCAATTGTATTATTAAAAAAAACCGTTGCTAAAAGAATACTAAGACTTTGTAAAAAAAATATATACAATGCAGGTATGGGTATAACAGTACATACTAGAAAAAATGTAAATGGGTATACCATGAAAGTTCAAAGAGATATGGAACCTAAATAATATCAAATATAGCTATTCTGTATAACTCATTTTTACTTTCTTTTATCTTTACAAGAAGAAAGTATTGGATTCGTGAAAATTTTCGAATTCCATTTTCGACGGATTTATGTCTTTTAGGGGACAGAGATCATGAAAAACATGTTTCTACAAAATGTCTGTCTGTGAGTCTGTCTGTCTGTGTATGACACAAATTTTGTGGGCGTTCTATCTTAAGAACTATTGAACGGAATTAAATAAAACCTTAGATTCAGTTAGTCCCTGATATAAATTGGTGCTGATTACTTGTTAGTATAAATCGCCCAGCAGCTGACATTGCTATGCTGCATTATTCATGATTTCCACAGTTGCTATATCTCCAGAACTAAAGCACGGATTTTCAGAAAACTTCAGATTCAATTAATCTTTGATATAACTCGGTGCTGATAACCTTTTGGTGTAAATCGCCCATTAGGTGGTGCTGTTATGCTGCATTATTCATGATTATCGCAATAGCTCTATCTCAAGAACTGGTGAAAGAATTTTTATCAACCTTCAGATTCAGTTAGCCCCTGATATAAAATAGTGCTGTTTAGCTTTTGGTGTAAATCTCCCAACAGGTGGCGCTCCTTTGCTGCAATTTTCACGATTTCCGCAATAGCTGTATCTCAAGAAATAATGCATGAATTTTCATCAAATTTTTGATTCAGTTAGTCTCATATATAAATTGATCCCGATAAGTTTTGGTGTAAATTGTCCAAGAGGTGTCACTGCTATGCAAAACTTTTCACGATTTCCTCAATAGCTCTATCTCAAAAACTCATGCACGGATTTTTATCAAACTTCGAATTCAATTAGTAGTTCACGTATGTTGTCCCTAATTAGATTTTGATATAAATCACCTAACCGTTGGCGCTGAGTTTATCAGGAAGTATTAACATATATGAGTTAGAAGAAAGTTTTGGGATTGACATATCCGACTAGTTTAAAATTATCTTAATCTGTTTATAATGAACTTAATTCGGTACTGACAATAAAAGCAGAGCATATTTAAACATAATTTTTCATTTCGTAAAACTAAATTCAGCATAGTAATAACCTTTCTTTCTACAGTGTAGCTAAAACAAAACATTCGTGCAAAGTTTACATTTGGCATTGTGCTAAGCGCGCTTCCAAAGGAGGTAACAAATTTGCAACGCCGCCTTGGTCCGTGCCGCGTTTTTCCAGATAGGTTTTTAATTAACTTTTAAAGTCACTCGAGGCGTATTGAAAGATCCAATCAATGCACAATAGACGCGAATCCCATAGTATTTATATAATTCATTCTAAATAAGATGTCTCAGGGCTCTTAAAATTGAAAAAAATGAAAAAAAGAGACCATTTTCAACATTTAATATCTTAAAATGTATATGATTTTAAAACACAATTTTTATTAAGATGAACGATAAGTACGTTCTTTCAGTTTATGTATTTAAAATTTTACAAGATGCAGAATTAGCATTTACAGCCCAAACAGTCAGACATTTGACAAGAAGAAAATTGATATAACAGCTTACGCGCACGCTTAGAAAATAAATATTGCAACTAGAATAAAAAGTTTGGTGCCTACTTATACTTCAGATTGTAATAATTACCCTGAACCTAAATACATTTATATTTAAAGCATTTTTTTTTAAATACAAACTTGTATTTAGGTAAAAAAAAATTTTGAAAATTTGAAGAACATAATCACTTAAAAAAATATTTTTTTGAACAATAAAAAGGAAATTTTGGTTCAGTTTATACAGATTAACATGAAACGTATGTTTTGAAAATTTCATGAAAAAATATTCAAAAGTTTGAGATATCGTGCGAGTTATGCCCCCAAAAGTCATTTGGAGAAAAATGACTTAAAAGTTTCGAAAATGCAGCTTCAGCTATTAAGCGGGTATAATCCTGAAAGCCATAACTTCTGTTCTAATGAGAATTTGAAGGAAACAATTATATTAAAATGTTCAGAAAAGATAGAAGATTAACATCTAAAAAAATTCTTTTTTTTTTTTGAAGCTTTAAGAGTCCTGAGACCTCTTGAATTAGTCTGTTTTTAACAAATTGGCGTTTATTGCTTTTATACTGTTACTGGCCATTGCATTACGCATATATATCATTAAAAATTGTTAATTAGACTTTAAAAGCCGATGGTACACAGAGTACGCCGCCCATGTCATTATGTACAATAAGTCCAAACCGTCCATGTCCTTAAGGGCTTATATCTCAGCTAATTAATGACGATTTTTTTCCAAAATCTTGATTAAAAATGCTTTTATACTTCTGTTACGATAGGTACCAGTACACTTTTGCTGAATGACCGTAAATCGAAATTTGTGTTACGGAAAATGCGATTTTCTCAAAAACTATGCGACCTAGGGTAATCGCTATGATTTTCCTGCAAGGTTTACATTAACGTCTACTAACTCTATTTTTTCATAATTTTAGTTTAAGTAGATTCGGAGTTAGGGGAGGGGGGAGGGAGGTACATATTTTTGGGCTACATTTTCGACGATATCTTTGAAAATGTAATATCTAAAATTAAAAGAAATGTAGTTTTGAATTCAGCATTACGAAAGCTTTCACACTATATACAAAGAAGAGATTTTTTTCAAGTAACTTAATTTGCCTCTCTACATTTTTACTTAATACATTTATAAATGTTTTATAATCTGAAAATTTGTGGGTCAGTAGTCTTTATTACTTCCCCCAATCTGAACTTTCCACGTTCCATAGTTTGCGAGTTGGCTGTGACAGAGAGACACAGGAATGATCTTATAATGGTTCTGGAACCCTAAAAAGGGTGAAAAAAAACTACACAAAAAATATTTTAAAATATTGCAATGAAATACTATTTTGATTTGTGTAAACAATTTTGTTTTTATCCTCAATATACGAAATTCTAATAAATAGTATGAATTGCATCTTTCAAAAGAATTTTTGTGTAGCCAACACCTACCTAAAGTGTTTTTAGATTTTTAATATCTTCTTCTTTACAAGAAGAAAGTGTCGGATTCGTGAAAATTTTCGAATTCCGACGGATTTACACGTTTTAGGAGTCAGAGAATCCAAAATTTTCTTTTTTTACAAAATGTCTGTCTGTGAGTCTGTGACTCTGTCTGTCTGTCTGTATGTATGTGACACAAATTTTGTGGGTGCTCTTTCTCAAGAACTTATGCAATCATTTTAATAAAGCTTTACATTCTGTTAGCCTCTAATATAAACTGATGCTGAGTACTTTTCGGTATAAATCGCTCAACAGATGGCGTTGCTTTGCGGCATTATTCATGATTATCGCAGTATGTCTATCTCAAGAACTAATGCTGGTATTTTCATCAAACTTAAGATTCAATTAGTCCCTGTTATAAGTTAGTGCTGTTTAATTTTTGGTGTAGATCGCCCAACAAGTGGCTCTGCTAATTTGTATTTTTCACTATTTCCGAAATAACTGTATATCAAGAACTAATGCATGAATTTTCATCAAACTTAAGATTCAGTTATTCTCTGATATAAATTGGTATTGATTAGTTTTGGGTGTAAATTGTCAGACAGGTGTTGCTGAGATGCAGAATATTTTATGATTTCCTCATTAGCTCTATCTCAAAAACTAATGCACTAAAACTAACTTTAGATTCAGTTAGAAGTTGACATAAGTTATTGCTGATTAGATTTTGGTGTAAATCCCCTAACGGATGGTGCTGTTATACTGCATTTTTCAGAAACTATTAACATGTATGACAGAGAAGATAGTTTTGGGATTGCCACATCCGACAACTTTGAAATAAAGTCTTTTTTTAGCCAGAAAGTTCTATTTCATCAGTGACCTTTCTGTTGTTCTCAGGAATGTGTTGTCTAATTTTGGACGCAAGCGAAAATCAGTTATATTTCTTTATCTCATTTTTTAAGAGTTATAAGAATTGTGGATTGATTGATGATGGTAACGATCTGCGTTTCGCTTATGTTTTTATCATTCATACAGCACTTCTAAATTTTGCATAAATTAACTTTATATAGGATCGAGTATGTAAACTAATCTACTATCATATGAAATGTGTTTCAAAAATGTTGTTCAATTTAGTGACAACTTTTTAAAAATCTTTTACAGTATGAATTTTCTTTTGAAAACTCTCTCCACATTTGTTTGCTACAATAACATAAAGTACTTCGTGGCAGAGTTATCACATTACGGTTTTGATTGCCCAGAACAAATGAAAAGAAAGAGATGAGAAGATTAATCACAAGATACCACACTATGGTTGCTGAACAGAAAACTGTCAGCATAAAAACAGACTTTCATTTTACAACATAAAAGGAATATCAAGTTAACAGCCACGTTACGTCAAAATATACTCGGAATTGTATTTTAATTTTCTTCTTAATCCTTTATCTTTAAAAAGGACATTTTTCTAAAGCATATCCTTTATTAGGAAGTTAAATATTTTTAAGTGTTTTCAACAGGAAATATCTAAAACCGAACCGAACAAAAAATCCAATTACATTAAATGAAAAAGAAAAGAGAAAAAAAACTTGAATTTTATGGCAAAATGCATACATTCTTGTTAAATCAAGGAAAATAGATTTTTTTTTCCATCTGTAATTTTTTTATTCTAGTTGAAAAGTTTTTCCTGGATTTTGATGGATTTTTTCTATTTCTTTTTTCTTCTGGTATTAGCTTAGTAGTATGAAATCTGGAACAGAACGAGAGAGAGAGAGAGAGAAAGAAAAGAGGAGGATAATAAGGTTGACTGAGGATGCCAGTGAAGTAATTAATTAGAACTTTTTTTAGCACTTACGTAATGAGAGAAATTTAGGAGAATATTAAACTTATTGATTTAAAATTAACTAACTTATCTTTAAATAATAACTGGAATTAACTAAGCTTTAACAATTTATTTTATTCTTAGAATATTTTGACACGCTGTAATTGAATACGTGTAAAAGTAAAAACAGTTAAAAAAAAAAAAAAAAAAAAAAAAAAAAACACTTTTATAAGCATTCAATATTGATCCTGAAAATGATGCCCAATTTTTTTTTTAACTGCAATTCGTGTTCTTTCTGAAAAATCTCCATTACAGTACATAAATTCGGCGTGGACAGCGATCTCATTTATGAAAAATTCGCTGTTTTTTTTTAGGCTGGATAGAAAGCGCAAACAAGTGAATTTATTAAAAAAATTATAATATTTGTTATGTTCTTTTAACTTAAAGCAACTAGAAAGAAAAAAAAGCATTGACATTATTCAAAATTAAACATTATTCAAACTATTTTTTTAGGATCTCGAAATTGATTTATCAACATATATTGGTAAATTAATTAATAATAAGGTATTAATTAATAAAAGCGTATTTTTTTAATATTACATTCTATATTTTTTAAATTGTAATTTATTTTCTACTTTTTAGTCTTTAAAATGTTTCATTGCAGCGGCTTTAAAGCCATTGTGCTATTTTGGCGAGTGTTTATGGGTGCATAATAAAATACACTGATGTTTCAACACGTATAGAATTATGCGAGTTACAGAGGATATTAGGAGATTCATCGCCTGTGGCGGGTTAACCGGAAAATTCTCTAATAATAATGCATTAATTTATAATTAATATCTAAAAATATTTCAGTTTGTATTGTCATTAGAATCACACCTGTGAAAATAATTTGTATATTTCTAGTACATCAGGAAGTGGGTTAATAAAAAAAGAAAATTCCCCAGTTAAACTGATGGCATTGAGCTCACAGGCTATTCACACTAATTATATATTATACTCTTATTTCAAAGAATAATGCCCTCGAAAAATAAAAGAACGGATTAGTCCCCGTTGCCCCCCCCCCTTTATACTTAACCAAAGAACCTCCAAATCTAATCAGGGAAGCTCCTTAACATAACAAACTGGTACACCAAATTTGAAGCAAATCAGATAATTCTGCATGAAAAAACCATTTCGCTAAATTAAGGGGTGGTAGAAGGTATTAGCTCCCCCATTTCTCCCTTTATGCTGAACCAATGAACCTTCATATCTAACCAGAAAAGCTGCTTATCATAATGAACCTAGAAAAAAAAATTAAACTAAATTAGATAACTCTGCATGAAAACCCATTTATCTAAATTAAGGGGAGGAGCAATTGCCCCCCTTTCCCTCTTTTATACTTAACCAATGAACCTCCAAATCAAATAAAGGAAGCCATATCGGAATAAACTGGTATATAAATTTGAAACAAATCGAATAATTCTGTATGAAAAACCCATTTATCTAAATTAAAGAGGGGGATCCTCTTTCCCCCCTTTATACTTAAGTAATGAGCTTCCAAATCTAATCAGGGAAGCTCCTTAACATAATAAACCAGTATACCAAATTTGGAGCAAAACGAATATTTCTGCGTGAAAAACCCATTTATCTAAATTAAAGGGGGGGGGGGATAGCATTCCTTTTCCCCGTTTATCCTAAGCAATGAACCCCCAAAACTAATCAGGGAAGTGCCTTATCAGAATGAGCCTAGAAAAAAAAAAGTTGAAGAAAATCGAATAATTCTACATGAAAAACCCATTTATCTAAATTAAGGGGGGGGGGGATAGCTCCCTTTCCCCCCTTTATACTTAAGCAATGAGCTTGCAAATCTAATCAGGGAAGCTCCTTAATATAATAAACTGGTATACCAAATTTGTAGCAAATCGAATATTTCTGCATGAAAAACCCATTTATCTAAATTAAGGGGGAGGGGGACTACCCCCCTTTTCCCCGTTTATCCTAAGCAATGAACCCCCAAAACTAATCAGGGAAGCGCCTTATCAGAATGAACGTAGAAGAAAAATTGGAAGCAAATCGCATATATCTATCAAGAGTCATCGCGTTATGTACATACGTACGTACGTACATACACACGTACGTACATACAGAACCGGCGGGAACATAAGCTCTCAGATTTTGATAGCCTGTGAGCTAAAAATCGATTAGAAAATTCTATCTTCACTGTCAACACAGGGTTGAAGGTAATAGTGCGGGAGCCGGTGACATCAAAAGTCCCGTCATTGCGGAATTGAATAAAAGCTATGCAAATCGACTGTGAAAAGTCATAGGAACAAAAAGAGCTAGGTATGACTAGGTTTGAAATGCCAAATATCAGCTCAATTAAATTAATAATTTAAAAAGCTGTTATGAATTACTGTTTTTGCAGAGAGTCGACAAATGGCCAGCGTCCAGACGTGAAATAAAATAGCCACCTGCAGCACCTCCTTTTCAAGTTCTTAAACTTAACTTAGCTTTTTTATATTTATAATTAAAGTATTTATGCTAGTACCTAAATTTGATATTTTTTCATTTTATAATGCAGTTTTAAATAACTACACCTTCTCTTTTTCCCAATGGCTCATTTATTTGTAAGACATCGTACCTTTTGTCCTAAAAAGGACTGACTGATTTTAAAATTCAATAACTTGCAAACGGTGACAGATATTTAAAAAATTCTTGCAGGAGGCTTATGTATAAAGTCAAAAATTTTTTACAGTGATTTTCGATTTTAGTTCGAATTTCAAACAATAGATGACGCTGCGATTAATAGGCGCTGAATACAGGCTCGATTTTTCGGCATTCCTCTTCTTCCATGCAGAAAAATGAGGTTAAAATGTATTGAGTGGGTCTCGAAGTACCAAAAATTGAGCCTGAATTTAGCGTCTATTGATCACAGTGCCATCTATTGTTTGTAATTCGAACTAAAATCGAAAATCACTGTAAAAAAACTTTTGATCCTATGCATAACTCTCCTGCAAGAATTGTTTAAATATCTGTCACCGTTTGCAAGTTATTGAATTTTAAAATCAGTCAGTCCTTTTTAGGACACCTGGTATCTACAGCCTGATTGTTAAGTTGCCTGACAACTAGGAAACCCCTCAACTCTGCTCCACTGTTCAGCACTGTTCAACACCTCTTTAAAATAGGTATGACAGTCTTTTTCGGAAAAGTAAAGTTTGTCATATTATTTTTTTCTAGAAGAGTACAAAATTTTATATAAAATGCTCTAAGAGTGGTTAATACCTGCGATGACGGGAAAACATTATAGCTTTTTACTAATTATTAATTGCCGAAACGTCAGTGAAGGCTTACTGTGGAGACACGAAAAGTTTTGGTTTCCGTTAGTCTGTCTGTCTGTTAGTCTGTCTGTCTGTTCCGCGATAACTGCCGCAAAAAGCATCCGATCGGCTTGAAATTCCCTGGGCATGTTGATGAGCTCCCCGGATTTAGCTGTATAGTTTTGGGTTAAATTTGGTTCATTCGTTCGGAATATACAGAACATTTTATTTTGTGATATAATGCTTTTCTATGGGAAGTCAGACGATTTTCAAATTTTCATTTGTTGAAAGAAATCGCTCATATGAATAATAGATTTAAATGGTAAATTTTGGATGCTGAAATTTTTAAATAAGAGTATTAAATTATTCTTATTAGTTTGCAATTTTGTCAAAACATTTGTCAGAGCTTTTAAATTAGGTGTATAACTTATGATGGAATTTTATACATGTGTTCGAATAATATAAAACATTTTATTTTATGAATTTACTTATATTTCATTTTTTCTTTTAACCGTTGCGTAGCAACAGCATCTCATCTACAAATATCATAAATGTGAAAGTATGTATGGTTTTTCGAAGTCAAATCAAAGCAAAAGGAATGAATTAATGAATGCCTTTGTATAGATATTTGCATATAGATTTATTTAAACGCAGAAATGAAAATAGTATTTATATACTATATAGAATAATATTTTCATTTATTTATTCAACTATTTGATTATAAATGAAAAAGTTCGTTATTTTCATACAGAATAAACTGACATTATTCTGTTAAATTTTATAAACTTTATTGTTGCCAAAAAAAAAAAAATGAATAACAATTTCTCCCAAAGAGTTAATTTTAATTTGTAAGATTTTTACGTGCAAAAGAAAAATGGAATAAGCAAATAAAAAATAAAAGAAAGGATATATAGGACAGGAATGAATACATATAAACATTTCACACCAAATACCACCTAAAATAGTTTTTGTAGCAGTATTTTCCCAGCACTACGAAGAAAGATTCCTGGATTTACACGATTTTACTTGGCCTTCCTTTTCTCATTCTTTGCGATTTCATTTTCGCAATTGCGTGCATTAATTGGCACAAAATTTTACATTTTTATGACTGAGATATATGTAAGGCCATACAAATAAGAAATTCCGTATTGTCTCCTATAAAATGTGATAAAGTGTTGGTTAATCATATATGTTTTTATTAAGAGGAGCCGAGCTGCCAAGCCTCCGGCGTTCTGGATACCAGTATTTTAATACAGAAAATGTTACTTTATTTAATTGAAACATTTGCGCGATTTAAAAGAACATTTTCTCTAAGATAATAGTGATGTGCAAAAAGCTTGAGACTTGGTATGTCTGGTGGGGAGTGAAATGTTTTACTTAATGCATTTATCTCTATTTTAATGCTACGTGAACAACGTCCGTGTAACAGCTTGTAGAGTGTAAAATAAATTAAATTATTAAAATAATCCTTATTACGAAAAATGAAACAGAAAGTCCGGCTAAGGGAAATGAAATGTTAGTTAACCTTTCGTAATTTGACCTGAACATAGGTTTGCGTCAAATTTCAACGGTATTTGTAACATCACGATTTTAAATTAAATGTAGATACTATTAAAAGAAAATCACAAAAAATACTTAAAGGCGCCAAATCATGTTTATCTATTTAAAGATGATGAATTATTAACTGTTAGGTTTAGAAGCCCCCCTACTTTAGGGTGATTTTAGTAAGTTAATGCTATCGAGTACATTTTTTGATATTTAGATTAGATCTTAGATATAAATATTGCAGAATGGTAATCAAAATTATTTTTTTATAAACAAAATTTATAAAGGTATTAGATTTCTAAATTAGATGTTTCAGTTTACATTTCCAAAAGTTCTTTATGCATTAGATACAGGTATTTGTGGTTAGCAGGCAAGTAAATACTGCTGTATGGATATTAGGATAACGTAAAATGCTTGACCGAATTATTGATTATCCTTATAAATCGCAGTGTAAAAAGAAATCTAAGATATAGGGTAATCATTAACTCAATCAGTAGAAAATTACAAATGCAAAATAAATTACACAACGGGGGGTTCAGGGGGGCAGAGCCCCCCTGAAGAAATTTGCTTTATTATATAAAAATTACTAGAATAAGTAGCTCGTGAGAATTTCAGAATATCCTTACATAACAACGTGTTTAATTTAACGCTTTTAATGTCTGAAACCATCGAAATATTTTTTTCCTTTTATAAATGTTTGTGTAATTTAAATAGTTTAAATTTTGTTTTTGTAGAAAGATTAATATTACGCAAAGTTTGATAAAAACAATGAGTTGCAGAGATGACGTTGAGGCTCTTGATCTGCAGATTTACTAGTTTAGTTAAGTTTATCTTCATTTTTTCAATTCCGCGATAGCGGGACATTTGATGCCACCGGCTATCGGACTATAATAAAAGAGTGTAATTCAAATATAACATATTTATAGAGTTGGAATTTTATATAAACACATGTTTAACGTTTAATATGAAATAGGTTTACCCACAACTACTATGACGACAGTTGAACTAATGATTACTGTAACTTATTAGCACCTGCATATTAAAAAACTAGAACCTTCCAGTTAAAAACATACACTGTAAAAAAAGACAGACTTTTCTTAAACTACGAAAATTTACTCTAATCACGAACGAAAATATCCGATAACCGATTCCAAGTCACCCAGTATTCCGAAAAGCATTCCTTTATCTTTAGAAACCTCAGAAAACAATTAACTGACCGAAATTTAAAGAAGAACTTATAAAAATAAATTTTTATTAGCTGACTGTAATTTTCGGAAAAGTTTTCGAGTAGCTTTTACAATGCATTAATCAGTTCTCTCTACCATGAAAATAGGTTTTTAGTATGCCCTCAGACCTCAACTAAACATTTTCACTGCATAACTGAAATTGTGCATGTAATTGTAACAGAAAAATGTTATGCTAATGTTAAGGCTGTTAATTCTACATGTTTTTCAGTTAAACATGTTTACTGAACATGAAAATAATTACTTGAGACCTCATAGCATCCGAAAAACTGGTTTTCTGGGTAGAAATTGCGTTTAGTGCATTGTAAAAGTTATTCGGGAACGCTTTCTATAAGTTTTAAAAGGCGTGAATTCATGTTACAATAAAAGGCTGTTCTTTCATTTAATATTTTCTAAATTATTTTAATTGAAAGTTAATTTGAAATGCAGAATGTTAGTAAGAGAAAATAATTCTTCTTACCTGTATAGGTGAGAGCGCTGGTTCTTCAGAGTATCACGGAAGTTTCTGTATCCACTTTATCCTATTTGAACTCTGAAAAAGGTATTTTATTGAAGCGTTAGTGAGTGTGTGTATGTAATCACAGTGATCCAGGCTTTTGACTTTAAACGAGATTATTATATTTAATAAAATACAATTATTAATGCACTCTACATTTCTTGGTTAAAAGTAGTATATATACAATTTAAATGTGACTTGATTAAATATGTGTTGCATTCTTGAGAGCCAAAATTAGCTTCCCGCAAATCGAATGCATAAAGTGACAGACAGAAACATATGTCCTTGTCACTCAAGAGATACGCCCTAGACTAAGATGAAAGGGTTTCTTTAGTAGAAGCAAGGGCTCTTGATCGAACACTCATTTCACAATGGAAAACTGCTGATTACAGCTGGAATGGAGTCTATCAAAGTCCAGCAAAACAGTTCTGCTTTCATAGTCTTTCAAAGTTTATTTGTGGTGCTGCCATCTATAGGAATATTAAGTAGTTGCATTGTCACAGGCAGCTGACGCAAATGAAGACTGGATTATTATGGGTAATTGTCCAGTCTATAAGAATTGTTTGAAGTTTGTCCGTGAAGTGTCGCCACCTGCCGCATATTTCACAAAACGAAAAGCCGAAACACATTTTGAACTATTTCCGACATTCCCCCTTTTCGACTGAGTCTTGTGGTGGGAGAAGTTGGAGTTGATTCCTTAGGTGTTCGAAGTGAGGTTTGGGGATTGGTTTGGTAAGGGCATCGGCGATCATTCTCTTTGAAGGACAGTACACTAGTGTAATGACACCGTTTTCTTTCAAGTGTCTCACATTATGGTATTTGATAGACACATGTTTCACCCTAGATTGATGTTTTTCAATATCGCTCAGCTTTATACAGGCGGTATTGTCCTCGTAGATGGTAATCGGTAAAGTCTGGTGTAGTTCCAAATCTTTTAGTAGATTGATTATCCATTGAATTTCTCGAGTCGCGTTTGAAACGGATATGTACTCTGCCTCTGCGGTGGACAAAGCCACGCAGTTTTGTTTTCGTGATGTCCAGGACAGGAGATTGTTTCCTAATTTTAATACGTTCCCGGTTGTGGACTTCCTGTCTTCTCGATCTCCTGCCCAGTCAGAGTCACAATAGACTGTTAGTATGGGTGGCTTTTCTTTGTCTATAACTAGTCGTAAGTACTTTGTGGTTCGCAGATATCTTATTACTTTTTCCACAGCGTCCCAGTCAGCCTTTCTGGGAGTTTCGTTTTTTCTTCCCAGAATGTTGACCGTAGCAGCAATGTCTGGTCTGGTCAACGTGGCTACGTACAAGAGTGCTCCCGCTGCCTGCCTATACTGTTTGTTATCATTTAGCGGTTCGCTGTGTGTGTCTGTATTGAAATAATCCGTGCTCATGGGTGTGTATGTTGGTTTAGAGTTTGACAATTTAAATTTTTCTGCTATTTCATCGATTTTATTTTCTTGGTCTAGCTCAAGGTTTTCGTTGTCTAGCCTTTTAATATTTATTCCAAGAAATTGTGATACCTCCCCAAGATTCTTTATTTCGTATTTCTTAGATAATTCTGCGTGTATTTTGCGTGTGTTTTCTTCGCTTGCGGCGACTAAAATGTCGTCTACATATACGATTATATAGGAAATGTCCCCATTTTCATTCCTCTTATACAAGCACTGATCTGAATCACACTCTCTAAAATTTAAATTTCTTAACGACTTATTGATTTTTATGTACCAAGCCCTTGCGGCTTGTTTGAGGCCATATATTGCTTTTCTCAGTTTGCATACTTTCTCTTCCTCCCCCTTCACTACATATCCCTCGGGTTGCGTCATTAGGACTTCCTCGTCTAAATCTCCGTGTAAAAACGCTGTCTTTACATCCAGGTGAGTAACTTTTAAATTTTTATACACGGCGGCATTTAGGAAGCTTCTTATTGTGGTGTGCGCTACCACTGGTGCATATGTTTCATCATAGTCGCTTCCGTACTTTTGAGAGTAACCCTTCGCGACGAGTCGCGCCTTGTACCTCTCTACTTCTCCGCGTGCATTATATTTTGTCTTAAATGTCCATTTGCACCCTATGGTGCGTTTTCCTGGTGTGGGGTTCACCAGTTCCCAAGTATTATTTTTCTTTAATGACCTTATTTCCTCATTCGCGGCTTCAATCCATTTGTTTTTAATTTTAGCGTCTCTGATGTTGTTTACGTCTTCCCAGTTTTTCGGATCTTGTACTTTACAGACATTCGCACTTATCCCGTAGCGGTTAGGGGGGACACCTCTGTTATTTCTCAGTGATCTCCGCGGTTCAGCGGTGCTTTG
Source organism: Maratus speciosus (assembly GCA_963932465.1). Taxonomy (NCBI): domain Eukaryota; kingdom Metazoa; phylum Arthropoda; class Arachnida; order Araneae; family Salticidae; genus Maratus; species Maratus speciosus. The sequence goes on from OZ010786.1 coordinate 389,926,834, forward strand.
CTGCGGAGTATTGTTTTGATTTTGTTCGTCATTATTTAGCTCAATTTCTACTATTTCAGTAGGTGTCTTCGCGTCATTTTCGTTTTCGTCATCTTCATTTACTCCGTTCTCAAAGAATTTTACCGTTCGCGATATTATTACGTTGTTTCCCCCTGTGTGTATTCTGTACCCTTTGCTTCGGCTATCGTATCCTAATAGAATACCTTGAACGGCCTTTTTGTCAAATTTGGATCTCTTCGATTCCTCGACATAGGCATATGCCTTACATCCGAAGGTCCGTATATTCGATAAATTAGGTTTTCTGTTATTCCACAGCTCGTAAGGCGTCCTATTGTTTTCGTTTGCCTTGGTGGGCAACCGATTTATGAGGTATGTCGCTGTAAGTACGGCTTCGCCCCAAAAGTGGTTTTGTAAATTCGCGTCAGATAACATGGTGCGCGCCATTTCGACTATAGTTCTGTTTTTACGTTCGGCAACGCCGTTCTGCTGGCTACAATATGGTACGCTTAACTGGTGTTCTATGCGGTTTTCTGTCAGGTAACTTTCAAAACTATCTCCCAGATACTCCTTCTCGTTATCGGATCTCATCGCTTTTATAGTTTTTCCGAATTTGTTCTTCGTCAGGGCTACAAATTCTTTAAGTTTTGTTATGGCTTCTGACTTATGCGAAATTAAATATATCATTGTAAATCGGCTATAGTCATCGGTAAAGGTTATGAAATATCTTTTCCCACTGAATGTTGGCGATCGCATCGGCCCGCATAAATCTGAATGAATTAAATTTAATGTTTCCTTTGATCTGTTAGTGGCGGATTTGGGGTAGGGTGCGATTGATAGTTTGCCCTCAATACATTCTTTACAAACAGTTTCATGTTTACAATTGTGTATTTCTATACCCTCGGCTAGTTTGTGTTTCGTGAGATATGTTATCGCTTCGAAATTTTTATGCCCTAGCCTTTTGTGCCAAATGGATATGCGATTTTTATTGTCACAAGATGTTTGTGTCTGCGCGTTATATCCGTAGTCATTTTTGGGTTCTAACTCATATAAATTATCATTTAATTTTGCCGTTAAAATTGTTTGGCTATCCTTTACAAATGAGCATTTCTGTTTTTCAAATATTACCTTAATATCATTCTCTGTGGCTCTTTTGACAGATAGAAGGTTACTTTGCAATTCGGGACAATATAGTACATTTTTTAGAGTTATGGAATTTTGTGAGTCTATATTTATATTCACGTCTCCCAGACCCTGTGAACATAGCCGCTTTCCGTTCGCTATGGTTATTTCGCCAAAGTTTCCTGGCATAAAGTTTTGTAAGTTGTGTTTCGTAGCTACAACATGCCTTGTGCATCCAGAGTCAATTATAAAAGTATCTTCCACCGATGTTTGTGCTCTATTCGCGGTCACTTGTTCGTTTTCAGGAATTTTTTCTTCTGAGGATTTGTTATCATTGGGGGGAATCAAATTTTTTTCATTATCACTATCTTCAGCCTTGCTTCCAAAGCAAAAATTCGAGGTTTCCTTGGGGTTATTTTGGGTATTTTTGTAACTATTCGTGTTATTTCTATAGTTGTTCGGATTGTTGAATGCTTTGCTCCTGTTCCAGTCATTTCTTGCGTAATTATTATGCTGGTTTTTATTTTTCAGGTGATAACACTCATTTATTGTATGCCCCTGCTTTTTTGCAGTAACCGCAGTATTTTTTAATTTTGTTTTTGTTTGTTACTTTATATGCAGTTTCACGCGCGTGATAATTTGTTTCCTGATTCTCACTCCTGTGTCTGTATTCATCAGACAATTTGTTCTTTACGAATTCTAAAGTTAAATCACTTTCGTTTCGAGCTTCAAGACCTATAATTAAGGGGTCATAGGATTTAGGTAGACTGCACAATAAAAGTGCAACAATGTGAGTCTCGGGGATTTCTTCCCCAATGGCGTATAATTTGTCGCGTAAAGTTAATATATCGTTGATATGTTGGTTCATATTTCCACCGTCGCATAACTTTTTTGAATAGAGTCTCCTCAACAGAAACAACTTAGACGATAAGGTGGATCTTTAGTGAACTCGCTTAAGGGTCATTCCATGTCAGTTCAGGCAGGCATGTAACCCACCATCACAGATTTTGATGAAACTGCGTGTGTTTGTTCCTTTTATTAAGATATGATTCCCAGTATATTTTTTTACTCCTTGGTCAAATAGTTTCTGAGAAAAAAATTGTCAAAATTTTGAAAACTGCCATCAGTTGGCATTCTTGACTGCTCGATTTTCAAATGTAGCATGACATAAATATGATCATATTTCAATATCTATTCCACAAATCATCTTCAAATAATTTATGCATAATATATAGGGTACGTATTTTATGAAAAAAATACTGTTACGCTTATATAACATTTTAAGTGGGTCTAAAAAAATGTTTAATCTTTGAAGTCGTGATTTTTTTATGAAAAATAATGCATTACCTAAAATAGCATTATTAACAAAAGGCGGTATTTTTATTAAATTTATTTTTTTGTGCGGGATATACTTAAAGGTGTCCTTTACCTGATTCAGAAATAAAAGTAGTGGGATTTTGGGTGTTTTTAGTAGTATTTCATATTTAAAAATATTTTGAGGCGTATTTCAAATCAAATCAAGCAGAGTCATTCCATGTCAGTTCGCCTAAGATATTTAATTCACTGTCACAAATTTCAATGAAACTGGGTATGTTTATAGCTCATTTTAAGACAGGATCAAGGAAATTAAAGGTGATTACAAGTAAAATATTTTTTAAAATAAAAAAAATATCTAAATTTTGAAATTTTTTTAAAAATGTTTTTAATGGCAGATCTATATTAAAAAACTGCATAAAAAAAAGTCATTTCAATATAAAATCACTAATTAAGTTTCAAATAATGTATATGTGACAAATAATGTAGGCAGATTATTATTTATTGTTGTTTGTCATGTTTAAATGCTAAGAGTGTGTTTAATCTTGTGAATTCTTAAAATCAAGAATTTTGTGAAAAATAATGTGTTAATCAAAAATTTATTATTAACCGAAGGCAGGCTGTTATTACTTTTTTTAATTGTACGTAAAAATATCTTTTCAATAGTTATAAAATAAAAATAGTGAAAATATGAGCAATTTTAACAAAATTTTCATAAAATTTGAATGTTTAATGATAAATATTGAAGCTTTTCATGCTAAGATGTACTAAAATGACTACGAGATCGTGTATTTCTACTCTTGCTTAAATATAATACATACAATAATAAAATAACAAATATCATTTACAGCAATAAAAATTAAATTAAATAGTACCAGTTCCTTTACCAACACTACATTGCTCAACAGCCGACTTAAAATCAACAGCCCGCACTTTTATTGAAAAATACTTTCAACTGTTCAAATAATAAATAAAATGCATTTAAAAATTTTAATATCAACTTATTATCTTAAGACGATAATAATAACTAAACAACATGATGAATTTATAAATCAGCTTTTAATTGAAAAGTCATGAAATGGTCCCTTTAAATATTGTTGTTCATCGAGTCAATCAAAACAAATTATATAAAAAAAAATAGTGAGCCTAATATGCTGACTGCAATGACACTTCTAACAAAACTAATTAATTCATTACCATCTGAAATCAAACCCGAAAGATCAAAAGAAAAAAAAATCATCTGTAGTGTGAATGTGACATACTCAGTGGTTTTTGAGGTATGTCTTTGTGGCATTTTCACCTGTACTTCAATAAAATATAAACATGTAAGCTTTTTTCATTCATCCAAATTAAGTAAAACAATTATAAAATTTTGTTGTCATTACACCAGATGTTAAATTTTTCGTTACATACTATTAGATAAGTTCTTTAATTTTAGACATTATTGACATAATATCATAAAATTTGCTATATGTATTTTCTGTAAGTGTATAAACAATATATATATGCTTTATTAAACATAAATGAATAATTTTTAAATAATTTGTTTGAGAACAGGGATATATATACACATATATATATGTTGAAAATCCATCTTTCAGCAATATTGTGATGAAATCAATCAAATTACCGTAATTTCCGGTGTATAGCCCGCGGATCATACAATCGTGTTTCGACCCAGAAATTTTTAAAAATAAAATGTAACTTTTTAGATCACAGTAAATATTGGTCTTCAAATACTGAATAAAATTTCTGGGTCCAAACTGAATTGTTTGATCTGCGGGCTATACACCCGAAATTACGGTACATATCATTAGAAACTGAATAAAGTTACAAAAGTGCAACTCATTAAGTTTTAAATATTTTTTTAGATATAGTTATTTGAAAGATATAAATATAATGGATTATGCATTTTTTGCATATATTTAAAGCACAATACGTCAAAATTTTCTTCAACAGAGTGAAATTTGGTTTTTTTTTTTTCAATATTAGCAGCTCAATGCTAAATTTTCAATATTAACAGCCAAATATGAGTTTAAAGATTAGGACTGTCATTTTGAAAATTTCTATTGGGCGGTGAGGAGCTAGTGATTTTTCTCTTTTTTGGAAAGGGATAATTGCTCTTCGCCCTAGAAGTTTTACTAAAAAACAATATTGTTTATTTTTTTCCTTAAGAAACGAACATAAAAGATAATTTGAAAAATAAAATAAATGTATAAATAAAAATATTTCCAGGGATGATACATTGGATAGGTTTTACATTTGAAAATATTGATAATTTTAAATATGATTTAAATACTACTAAAACCAACCAAAATCCCACTATTTTTATTTCAGATCCAGTTATAATGTAGTATTATGTACAGTTTAAAATAAAAAAAAATTAGTGATAGAAACTCCGCCTCTGATTGATAAAGATTTTTTAATAATTTCATTATTTTTTGTAAAATATTTTTGATTTCAAAGATTATACAATTTTTTAGACACATTTAAATATTTTTTAACATTACAGCAATATTTTTTTCATAATCTACATACTTTATTTACCTTGCTTAAATTATTCGAAGATTTCTTTATTAGTTATTGAAATATGATTTTATATATAAAATGAGGCCTTTGAAAATTGAACAATCATTAATGGCAACTCGTGGCATTTTTCCAAATTTTTGATAATTTTTTCTCATATGTTCACTATTTTTATTTTATAACCATTTAAAAGATATTTTTACATACAATTAAAAAAAAGCAATAACACCCTGCCTTCGGTTAATAATAAATTTTTGATTAACACATTATTTTTGACAAAATTCTTGATTTTAAAAATTCATAAGATAAAAGACACTCTTAGTGTTTAAACATGATAAAAAAACAAGAAATAATAATAAGCCTACATTATTTGTCACATATACATTATTTGTAACCTATTTAGTGATTTTATATTGAAATGACTTTTTTTTTTTTTTTTAAATGTAGTCTTTGAATATCGAACTGTCATTAAAAAAATTTAAAACAATTTTTCAAAATTTTGATATTTTTTATCTTAAAAAATATTTTACTTAGGATCGAGAAAATTAAAGGTGATTACGTCTTAAAATAAGCTATAAACAAACCCAATTTCATTGAAATTTGTGACAGTGATTAAATGGCTTAGGGGAACTGACATGGAATGACTCTGCTTGATTTGATATGAAATGCACCTCAAAATATTTTTAAATAGGAAATACTACCAAAAACACCCAAAATCCCACTATTTTTATTTCAGAATCAGATAAAGGACACCTTTAAGTATATCTCCCATAAAAAATAAATTTAATAAAAATACCACCTTTTGTTGATAATGCTTTTTTTGTTAATGCATTATTTTTCATAAAAAATTCACGACTTCAAAGTTTAAATATTTTTTAGACACACTTAAAATGTTATAAGCGTAACAATATATTTTTTTCATAAGCTGCGTACCCTAAATATTGTGCATAAATTATTTGAAGATGATTTGTAGAGTAGATATTGAAATATGATTATATATATGACATGCTACATTTGAAAACCGAGCTATCAAGAATGCCAACTGACGGCAGTTTTTCAAAATTTTGACATTTTTTTTCCCAGAAACTATTTCACCAAGGAGCAAAAAAAATTACTGGTGATCATATCTTGATAGTAAGAACAAACACACGCAGTTTCATTAAAATCTGTGATGGTGGGTTACATATTGATGTTTTATTGCCTGATTTGACGTGGAATGCCCCTTAAGGGTATCCCAGATTTCCTTGGCAGTTTTTAAATGCCGAATGTGGACAATCTGAGAGTCATCTATGCATAGATTTATTGTGGCACGGGTTTTGGCGTCTTTTTTTCGCCAAGTATCGTCTGGAGTGAGTGGGGGCGTGTCGATGACGTAACTAAAGAGATCCTCTCTGGTTAGTAGCATTTCTACGCGAAAAGCCCAGAGATCATAATTGCTATTAGAAAGTTTCTCTACCAGGGATATTTCCTTTGCTGCAGAAATTGCCATGGCTTATCGTTAGATTCTACCCTATTTTTTTTTAATTATCTATATTTTTGTGCGCATTCTTTATATATATTTGTTCACCAATCTTACACAATCATACATAATATTAGTAAAATATCAATGTCTATATTTTATGCGTATTGTATATATATGTATTTTCTTATTAATGCCACACTATCGTACACAAGGTAATATTACTGTCTGTATAATGGTTCTTTATATACTTGAAATATTTCTTATCAACAGGTCATTTATATTTATATAATATATTCAAGAAAAAAATTTTTTCGTATATATATATACTCAATATTGTATCACTTTATATATATAATATATTCAAGAATTTTTTTTTCGTTTTTATATATTTTCAAATTTTCAATATTGATCAATATTATTTATTATATTCAATATAATCAATATGCATTTCAATAGTACTATTTTCAACAATAACAATCAATTACTTTACAGCCTTTTTTTTTTTCACTTTTTCAGTAATCATTATCTATAAGTTTTAAAAGGCGTGAATTCATGTTACAATAAAAGGCTGTTCTTTCATTTAATATTTTCTAAATTATTTTAATTGAAAGTTAATTTGAAATGCAGAATGTTTGTAAGAGAAAATAATTCTTCTTACCTGTATAGGTGAGAGTGCTGGTTCTTCGGAGTATCACGGAAGTTTCTGTATCCACTTTATCCTATTTGAACTCTGAAAAAGGTATTTTATTGAAGCGTTAGTGAGTGTGTGTATGTAATCACAGTGATCCAGGCTTTTGACTTTAAACGAGATTATTATATTTAATAAAATACAATTATTAATGCACTCTACATTTCTTGGTTAAAAGTAGTATATATACAATTTAAATGTGACTTGATTAAATATGTGTTGCATTCTTGAGAGCCAAAATTAGCTTCCCGCAAATCGAATGCATAAAGTGACAGACAGAAACATATGTCCTTGTCACTCAAGAGATACGCCCTAGACTAAGATGAAAGGGTTTCTTTAGTAGAAGCACGGGCTCTTGATCGAACACTCATTTCACAATGGAAAACTGCTGATTACAGCTGGAATGGGTGTCTATCAAAGTCCAGCAAAACAGTTCTGCTTTCATAGTCTTTCAAAGTTTATTTGTGGTGCTGCCATCTATAGGAATATTAAGTAGTTGCATTGTCACAGGCAGCTGACGCAAATGAAGACTGGATTATTATGGGTAATTGTCCAGTCTATAAGAATTGTTTGAAGTTTGTCCGTGAAGTGTCGCCACCTGCCGCATATTTCACAAAACGAAAAGTCGAAAAACATTTTGAACTATTTCCGACACTTTCGAAAACAGCTAATAAAATTTTATTTTTATAGATTCGTCTTTAAATTAAAAAAAATACAGTAGAACCTCGATCCATCGTTTTTCAAGGGGTGCGTGAAAAAAAACGATGGATCCGATAAAACGATGAATGCGGGTTAACGTCAAAACCTGAAAACATAACATTATTTAAACATTACTAATACATTAAATGTATACAGTATACTAATAAATACTAATTTGTACTTACCAAAGTGTAAAAAAAATAAATCAAAGTTGTAGAAAATTAATATTTATTTTAAAAAATCAGTAATTTTACGTTGGGGTTTTCATTCATTTTTTAAATGAAACAACAAATTTTCAAGATGTACAACATTTTCCTGGTCATTTTCTATAATTCCATGCGCTTAAATAAAAGATCGTACAGTTTCAAATGCCGTAATTGCATCAGGCAGACTTTGCACTGGTGTAGGCTCAGCTTCATTGGCATGAACATTTTCCTCTGCTTCTTCGGCATTATTTTCATTTTTTGCATAATCACACATTTCTCGTATGCTTAGTACACCACATGTCGCAAGAACTTGATAAATTTAAATATAATCGCTACATTTCACACCAGATATATCCTCTGCTACACGCAACCACTCTTCATCTGCTTTGTCGTCACCATCATCATTATTTTCTTTATCTTCTGTTGAGCATTCTTCATAAATTTTTCACTTAAAACCACATTTCTCGAAACAATTCCGGATGGTTGAAGAGGTTACTTCATGCCATGGTGAAAGTATAAAATGAATAGCCTGCAAAAGGTCATTTTTTGGAGTAGGTTCTTTTGCTTGTTCCATGTAACATAATGATCTTTTCACTAGCTTTCTCCTGTAAAATTGCTTAAAACAGTTGATTATCTCGGCATCAAGAGGTTGTACAATAGATGTACAATTAGCTGGGAAAAACTGATTTTATATTTTTCAAAGACGACGCATCTGGTGAAGGAGTTGAACAATTGTCAATAAATACAAGGATTTTTTTTTTTTTTTTTTTTTTTTTTTTTTTTTTTTTTTTTTTTGAGCGTTGATTGATTCATCAAAGTCAGGAGAAATTTCGTAAAAATATCGTTTTTCATCCATGATTTGGCATTCGAATGGTAGACTGCTTATAGTTTCTTTACATTCTTGAAGCATCGAGGTCTAGCAGATTTACCAATTTCGAGGGGTACTCGTTTATCAGAACCGTCCTTATTTGTGCATAGTAGCATTGTATGTATTTCTTTGGAATGTTTATCACCACGAAAAGATTCTCCTTTGAACGCCAGCGTTCTCTCTGGAAAGCACTTATAAAACAGGCCTGTTTCGTCTGCATTATACATGTCACAATCCTTGTATCCTTCTGGTATCTTTGGAAAAATTTTGAAACACATTGCTATAGCATCGGTATTTACTACTGCATCACTTTCGCCGCATAATTTCCTAGATACCTGGAATTCGCGGCGAATTTTAAAACGTGAAATCCACCCATTTTATGCCGAAAATGTATACATGCCAAATGAGGTATCTATTTCTCAAGTGCCTTCTCTCAAAGAATATTCCCATCCACAGGAATATTTGATGCACAAGCTTGCTCGAGAAAGCAAAGTCTACAAGAGAAGTCTTTCCAACTCGCTGTAAGCAGACATTTTGCTAGTTTTCCTCTTTTTTGCAGACGTTCCATACTTATCTGTCTACTCTCTAATTTCTTTCTTTATCGAAATTATCGCATTCAGGGTTGAAGTCGGTATACCTAAACGTTTGCTGATGTTAATTTTTTTTTTTTTCAAAGGATTATTTTTTACCTCATTTATGATGTGTGAATCCTTTCTTCCAAGGTGCTGATTTGTTTTGCCATTCTTAACATACCAAGAACGCATAAAATTTAGCGCAGAACGCAGTAAATTGAAAGCTCACAACAACACAAATGAATTATTTTATGATAAAAGAAATAATTCCAGTTTGTATGTCATATGGATCTAATTGACCTTCAGAAGAAAAAAAATTACAACGATGAATGCGGGAAAACGACTATTTGAATAACGATGCATGCGGGTTTCGCTAATATTATTTAAATATAATTTGTGCAGGGACCATAGAAATAAAACGATGGATGCGGGAACGATAAATCGGGGTTTCATTGTATATATATTTTGTGAGGTTTCTAAAGATAAAGGAAGGCTTTACGGAATCTTGGGTGACTCTGAAGAGGTTATTGTATATTTTCGTTTGTGATTATAGTACATTTACGTAAACTAAAAAACATTTGTCTTTTTTTTACAGTGTAATGACATACAGGAATTTACATTATCATACGTACACTCTAAAAAAATCGTTAAAAAACGTAAAAATTATAGGTACCGGATTGCCGGAACACCCCTGGGATTGGAAGGAATATTTCTCTGTTTCGAAGAAATTTCCGTCTTTTGACTGCAAAATTTACGGAAATACTTAGTCTCGGCTAGCGAACTTTTTGCGCTCTAAGTGGGGAGATGCCATACGTTAGAATGCCGTTTCTAATACGAAAACGTACTATGGAGGACAATTTACGGAACACCTCTGTGATTAGAGGAAAATGCAGTCTTAGATTGAAATATTTCATGTAATTTTTACGCTAGATTGGTGAATTTTTTTGATTGTGGGAGAAAATGCGTAAATCAAAGCGGAAAGTCTCGTGTATTAACTAAATATAATCAAAAAGGAAAATTCGCCCAATTTAAGTTTTTTTTTTCTTTTTTCTTAGTGAAAGTGTACATGTTTTTTTTTTTTTTTTTAGATAATACCAAATAAAAATTATTGCAATGCAATATAGTTAGAAAAGATTAATGAAGATGAGTTAAGTGAACAATTGCTCTTGGATTAATCACCGAAATTTCACCTGCTATTACATGCTTTAGCATATAAATATTAATCCGCTGTTATCTCGTGATATTCAAACGGTGTTATTTTATTAAAAAAGCAAGTTGTATAAAGATTATACTTCACGTTATTAAACACAGAAATAATCTTATTTTATATTTTATTAGACGCAAGTACAAGTGGAATATATTAAAAGGATCTTAGAAACAGACGCAAAAATTACTCATTTTTAGATGAAGTTATGAAAAAAATTGCTCTCTTATTATGAATATGCTGCAATAAATATCGAATAACTGAAAAATTGTTTCGATGAAACAGATTAAGGGCAACTATCTATTGAAAAAAAAATATTGCTTAAAATAATGCGAGATATACAAAAGAAAAAAAAACTACTTTTTTTCAAAAGATGATAAATACGCTTGATAAGAAATAAATGAATATAGCATAAAGTTTCTCGTTTTGTAATAATAATAATAATAATAATAATAAATATTTCTATTATAATTATAATTATAATAGATTATTATTATTTGTTTATTTATTGTCGTTATTATTATTACTATTATTGTCGAACAAAAGTGTATTTAATAAAATATTGCAACAGTGGGCTTAGTTTTTATTTATTATATTTATTAGGTAATGAAATGCAAACAAAAATTTGCATTTTAAAGTTTTGAAGGCAATTTGAGTATTTTTACAATTTAATACAGCGCAGCGCCGTCTATTGACGAAAAGCTGGACCGTTTAAAAAATTATTGTTTATAAAACTTATGGGAAATCTGATAAACATAAAAAAGCTAATATCCTTAACAACGATTTTACGCACAAATAACGTGCACAACTACAAAAAGTTTCCATACGATCATTTCGAGAATTTATGGATCCTCTTCCTCAGTGAGGGAAAAAAAGAAGAATTAAAATGGGTTCGAAGAACCTTTCGGTTATAGCCCCGAGTACTGGCTTATGGACTGATTGAAAAGGTGGAAACAAGAGATTATATATCCCAAAGAAATGACGTAATTGAACAGAACTAACTGAAAAAGTGTCACTGCGC